>JALMGJ010000007.1:25332500-26795000 GCA_023362775.1 Charina bottae
AAATATGGTTTTTGATTATGGTTTCTTCATCTCTGGGTACAAAGTTCTTCCTCTGCAAACATTGCCCATTGAGTCTATGAAGGTTCTCAGTCATCCAGGTGGAATTGTCTGTAGCTTGAATCATGTCAACTGGATTTCTATTTTCTTAGTGGAAACGTTTCGCTCCTTATCCAAGGAGCTTCTTCAGTCTGAGCAAAGTTGGTAAGGGAATCCTAAATATGTTCCTAGGTAGCTGTGTGACCTTACACCTGGGGCTAGGTCATGGTTATATTGAGATGTAATTTTTAAGTCCTTTTATCATCTAAAGGAGGGTCGTTAAAATCACCATGCTGCTGTTGAGCTTCTGAAATGGTCTTAATCTTCCTAGGCACAGAAGACAAAACGGGGAGGAAGATGGGGGAGAGTTTGTGCCTGAGGCCCCCACCTCTATTCAAGGAAGGATTTTCCAAGTTGGCATAAATGGATTCCTTGACCCCTCTCTCAAACCACCTATCTTCTCTGTCTAAAATGTGAACATTAATGTCCTCAAATGAGTGTCCTTTTTCTTTTAGATGAAGATAAACTGCTGACTCTGGTCCTGTGGTGTTATTTCTCCTGTGTTGGGCCATCCTCCTGTACATAGGTTGTTTGGTTTCTCCAATGTAGAGTTCAGAGCACTCCTCACTGCACTGGATTGCATAAACTACATTGCTTTTCTTGTGTTTTGGAGTTTGATCTTTGGGGTGTACAAGCCTCTGTCTCAGTGTGTTGGTGGGTTTGAAATATACAGGTATGTGGTGTTTGCCAAATATCCGTTTTATCTTTTCAGACACGCCAGCCATGTAGGGAATGACCAGGTTCTTTCGTTTACTCTGAGTCTCAGCCCTATCTGTCGCTGTTTTAGGTCTGGTAGATTTAGATTTGGTGAAGGCCCAATTTGGATATCCACAGGCCTTCAGGGCTGTTCTCAGGTGCTGATTTTCATTCTTTTTGGAATCCATGGAGGTGGGGATGGTTTCTGCTCTGTGTGACAATGTCCTGATGACTCCTAGTTTGTGCTGCAGTGGATGGTGGGAGTCAAACATCAGATATGTCTATGAAGGTTCTCAGTCATCCAGGTGGAACAGTCTGTGGCTTGAATCATGTCAACTGGATTTCTATTTTCTTAGTGGAAACGTTTCACTCCTTATCCAAGGAGCTTCTTCAGTCTGAGTAAAGTTAGTAAGGGAATCCTTAAATATGTTTCTAGGCTGGCTGTGTGACTTTGCACCTGGGGCTAGGTCATGGTTATTTTAGAGATGTTTGTTTCTAAGTCCCTTTATCATCTAAAGGAGGATCGTTAAGATTACCCTGCTGCTGTTGAGCTTGTGAAATGGTCTTAATCTTCCTAGGCACAGAAGACAAAGCAGGAAGGAAGATAGGGGAAAGGTTATGCCTGAGGCCCCCACCTCTATTCAAGGAAGGATTTTCCAAGTTGGCATGAATGGATTCCTTGACCCCTCTCTCAAACCACCTATCTTCTCTGTCTAAAATGTGAACATTAATGTCCTCAAATGAGTGTCCTTTTTCCTTTAGATGAAGATAAACTGCTGACTCTGGTCCTGTGGTGTTACTTCTCCTGTGTTGGGCCATCCTCCTGTACAAGGGTTGTTTGGTTTCTCCAATGTAGAGTTCAGAGAACTCCTCACTGCACTGGATTGCATACACTACATTGCTTTCCTTGTGTTTTGGAGTTTGATCTTTGGGGTGTACAAGCCTCTGTCTCAGTGTGTTGGTGGGTTTGAAATATACAGGTATGTGGTGTTTGCCAAATATCCGTTTGATCTTTTCAGACACGCCAGCCATGTAAGGAATGACCAGGTTCTTCCGTTTACTCTGAGTCTCAGCCCTATCTGTCGCTGTTTTAGGTCTGGTAGACTTAGATTTGGTGAAGGCCCAATTTGGATATCCACAGGCCTGCAGAGCTGTTCTCAGATGCTGCTTTTCATTCTTTTTGGAATCCATGGAGGTGGGGGGCCTCAGGCATAACCTTTCCCCTATCTTCCTTCCTGCTTTGTCTTCTGTGCCTAGGAAGATTAAGACCATTTCACAAGCTTCACCAGAGAAGACACCAAGGACAACAGACTGGCATTCCTAGACTGTGAAGTCCTCATTGGGACCGGTGGCAAGCTAGAAATAGGGATCTACAGGAAACCCACACACACAGATCAATACCTGATGTTTGACTCCCACCATCCACTGCAGCACAAACTAGGAGTCATCAGGACATTGTCACACAGAGCAGAAACCATCCCCACCTCCATGGATTCCAAAAAGAATGAAAAGCAGCATCTGAGAACAGCTCTGCAGGCCTGTGGATATCCAAATTGGGCCTTCACCAAATCTAAGTCTACCAGACCTAAAACAGCGACAGATAGGGCTGAGACTCAGAGTAAACGGAAGAACCTGGTCATTCCTTACATGGCTGGCGTGTCTGAAAAGATCAAACGGATATTTGGCAAACACCACATACCTGTATATTTCAAACCCACCAACACACTGAGACAGAGGCTTGTACACCCCAAAGATCAAACTCCAAAACACAAGGAAAGCAATGTAGTGTATGCAATCCAGTGCAGTGAGGAGTGCTCTGAACTCTACATTGGAGAAACCAAACAACCCTTGTACAGGAGGATGGCCCAACACAGGAGAAGTAACACCACAGGACCAGAGTCAGCAGTTTATCTTCATCTAAAGGAAAAAGGACACTCATTTGAGGACATTAATGTTCACATTTTAGACAGAGAAGATAGGTGGTTTGAGAGAGGGGTCAAGGAATCCATTCATGCCAACTTGGAAAATCCTTCCTTGAATAGAGGTGGGGGCCTCAGGCATAACCTTTCCCCTATCTTCCTTCCTGCTTTGTCTTCTGTGCCTAGGAAGATTAAGACCATTTCACAAGCTCAACAGCAGCAGGGTAATCTTAACGATCCTCCTTTAGATGATAAAGGGACTTAGAAACAAACATCTCTAAAATAACCATGACCTAGCCCCAGGTGCAAGGTCACACAGCCAGCCTAGAAACATATTTAAGGATTCCCTTACTAACTTTACTCAGACTGAAGAAGCTCCTTGGATAAGGAGTGAAACGTTTCCACTCAAACATCAGATATTGATCTGTGTGTGTGGGTTTCCTGTAGATCCCTATTTCTAGCTTGCCACCGGTCCCAATGAGGACTTCACACCCTGGAAAGGAGAAGCCATCTCAACCCAAACCAGATCTGCCATCTTCTGGACCTGTGTCTTAACACCACTTATTTCACATACAGAGGTGACTTTTACAGACAAAAACACGGCTGTGCCATGGGTTCTCCTGTGTCACCCATTGTGGCCAATTTATACATGGAAGAAGTGGAGAAGAAAGCACTCAACACATTCCAGGGAACGGTGCCCACCCACTGGTTTAGGTATGTGGATGACACCTGGGTCAAAATCAAGGCCCAGGAAGTACAGGCCTTCACGGACCATATAAACACTATAGATGCCAACATTAGCTTCACCAGAGAAGACACCAAGGACAACAGACTGGCATTCCTAGACTGTGAAGTCCTCATTGGGACCGGTGGCAAGCTAGAAATAGGGATCTACAGGAAACCCACACAAACAGATCAATATCTGATGTTTGACTCCCACCATCCACTGCAGCACAAACTAGGAGTCATCAGGACATTGTCACACAGAGCAGAAACCATCCCCACCTCCATGGATTCCAAAAAGAATGAAAATCAGCACCTGAGAACAGCCCTGAAGGCCTGTGGATATCCAAATTGGGCCTTCACCAAATCTAAATCTACCAGACCTAAAACAGCGACAGATAGGGCTGAGACTCAGAGTAAACGAAAGAACCTGGTCATTCCCTACATGGCTGGCGTGTCTGAAAAGATAAAACGGATATTTGGCAAACACCACATACCTGTATATTTCAAACCCACCAACACACTGAGACAGAGGCTTGTACACCCCAAAGATCAAACTCCAAAACACAAGAAAAGCAATGTAGTTTATGCAATCCAGTGCAGTGAGGAGTGCTCTGAACTCTACATTGGAGAAACCAAACAACCTATGTACAGGAGGATGGCCCAACACAGGAGAAATAACACCACAGGACCAGAGTCAGCAGTTTATCTTCATCTAAAAGAAAAAGGACACTCATTTGAGGACATTAACGTTCACATTTTAGACAGAGAAGATAGGTGGTTTGAGAGAGGGGTCAAGGAATCCATTTATGCCAACTTGGAAAATCCTTCCTTGAATAGAGGTGGGGGCCTCAGGCACAAACTCTCCCCCATCTTCCTCCCCGTTTTGTCTTCTGTGCCTAGGAAGATTAAGACCATTTCGGAAGCTCAACAGCAGCATGGTGATTTTAACGACCCTCCTTTAGATGATAAAAGGACTTAAAAATTACATCTCAATATAACCATGACCTAGCCCCAGGTGTAAGGTCACACAGCTACCTAGGAACATATTTAGGATTCCCTTACCAACTTTGCTCAGACTGAAGAAGCTCCTTGGATAAGGAGCGAAACGTTTCCACTAAGAAAATAGAAATCCAGTTGACATGATTCAAGCTACAGACATTGCCCATTGAGAAAATATGTGCTCAGACTTTTACTTAGTGCTATGTTATATATTGGTGCAAGGTCTAGCCAGTTTGGTCTAGTGGTTAAGGTGCTGGGCTAGAAACCAGGAGACTGTGAGTTCTAGTCCCGCCTTAGGCATGAAAGCCGTCTGGGTGACCTTGGGCCAGTCACTCTCTCTCAGTCCAACTCACCTCACAGGGTTGTTATTGTGGGGAAAATAGGAGGAGGAAGGAGTATTAGGTATGTTGAGTTATTTATAAAAATAATAAAGGCGGGATAAAATAAATAATAAAATAAAATAAAATAAAATAAAATAAAATAAAATAAAATAACATTAAATAAAATTAAAATAATAAAATAAAATAAAATAAATAAAATAAAATAAAATAAAAAACAAAATTGGTGCAAGTTGCATCCAGTTTGGTTTAAATCAGGGATACATAATGGGGGGGGGAGGGAAGCATAGTGGGGGCCACATTCCTCCATGTGAGTGAGGCTAGAACAAAAGCTAAATCTGATTTATACATATTAAAATTTAATAGTAATAAAAATTAAATCAAGTAATCACAGTTACTATAATTATTCTCCATGTATTCAATAACTTTCCCATTTGGTTAGATTAAAGTATACAATTTGACAGCAAGTTCTGAGGGTCTCTGGCAGCCACATCAAAAGCTCATATTGCCTCGGGACTCAATCTGTAATATAAATGTTGAAAAGTAGGGTAATATGCACAACCAGCGTCTTGTAAAGAATACTAGAGTTTTGTGATCTATCCAGAGACTATCTGCACCTGCAAAATACAAAACAGGAAAGCTCCTAAATCTGACCAAAGTCAGTTAAAAACTGAAAACTTTGGAAAATGAATTAATATGGAGATGAACCTAACAGGAGTGGGGAGGAGAGATACAACCAAACTGTCAGAACAGGGAGAAGAAATATCACTGAACTATACCCTCAGTGGTCCAAGACAGCACGGTCAGCAGTGAGGGATGCTGGGATTGTTGTTCCCACACCTGCTTGACAGTGCAGTGCTCCTAAAGTAGTGTGGTCAATAGGTACTTGTGTAACTAGTCCAAAATGCAGCAAGAGAACCCTACCTATCATTACTGGTTCCATGTAGAACATTCAATCAAGTGAAGGGCTAGGAATGTTACAAGACTGCCCCCTAGACCTAAATTCAAAGCCTATGTATCATGCAGGCTAATCTGAATATTATCAGGCCAGGATGGCACAGGAGTGCGCCAGTTACAAATATCTGAAGAATTAAAATAGTCATCAGCCTGATGTTTGAGAGAACTGGAAAAGATACAAATACAACTGATGATGAACCACAGTTTGGGATCCAAGGAGTATTTTAAAACGGGAACTGTCTATATCCCTTTTTAACTTTTGCTTTAGGTTCTAGTTATATACAGTATAAACTCTTTTTTTCTCTGTGTGTTTTTTTCTATATTCCTTATGCTGGTCCTCTGACTGTAACAATAAACTATTCTTCGATTGGTACAATAAATAAATTATTGTTGTAAACCGCCCAGAGTCTACTGCTGTAGAGATGGGCGGTGATGAATCTGAATAATAAATAAAAATAAATAAATAAACTACACTGCACTGCACTAAAGTAAATTGAGAGAGAGAGTTCATGTATAAACTTTCTCATTAGATCCACTTTTGCTCATTTTCCAACAAAACCAGAACAATTTGTGATATGCAGGAAGGATGCGTGACCCCTACCCAGAAGGTAAAATAAAATGGTACTAAACACTTCCACATTTCACTTGTACCGTTTCCTACATATATTGTGCAGAGATTTGAATTCCGCTGTTGGACCTTTTCCAGTGGATTGTATTCTAGAGGTGCAACATGCCGTACAAGAGGCTAACAGGTTTTGTTTTGCTGACTGAAATATTCCCTTCTCAGGAATTCTGCATCCTTAAGATTCATTTTATATCCCCCTCAAGGACCTTGGTGAAATGCTGTACATATGGGGTTGGGGAATAAGATCAAGATATGCAGTCATTTGGGCTGTAATTAAATATAATAGGCAGTTTATATCCAGTTTCCTAGAAAAATGGCAATATAAAAGGCTTGAACAAAGCAGAGCCTAGAGCTTGAAATCATTTCACAATGGGGCATCCATCTGGAAAGAAGATGTTGCATGAAACCAACTAGTGTGAACAAAATCTTCAGCAGGATCTTACCAGCTCTCTTTATCATGCTTCCTGCCACCCACGCAAGGAAGTTGGATGTATCTGTGTCTGAGACAATGCCTAACAGCCCTAACAAAGCATAAATCTAATTTGACTATTATGCAAACTGAAGAGAAGAGGCAGTGAATAAAACACAAAGTTAGCCTGCTGCTTTACTGCCCTGCTACATCAAGAGAGACCCCAACTGAAAACGGCTAGATGCCTCGTAACTATGAGAGCGGCAGCCAGAAAGCATTTGTAGCTTTCATTTGGTAATGGGCACTTAAAAGCATCCCTAGAAACAAGTACATTTTTAGCACTTTCCCTCCATACTGAATGATAAAATCAAGTCAGCAGTGACATGACAGCCAAGTGATGATGCAACAACTTAATATTAAAAAGGAGGTTCCCTCTCTAAGGTTACTGAGAACTATCAAGCTGGAGGGTTTAGCTTGGTGTTGTATACAGTGTACGTACTTTTCTGAAAGCATTCATGAACACAACTTAGGATCCTGTTTCCCATAATGCTGCAATGGTCTACATATGGTAGGATAATACTGTAAAGTACTCTAGTGATATTTGGAGGTGGAAGCTCACAATAGAGGCTCCAAGATGCCAGAAAAGATCTAGTTCCCTATGAGACTGTGGCTCCCACAGTTGAGTCATACCGAGAAGACAAAACCTCACTAGAATTCACAAAGGACTGACGCTCACATGTACAAATCTGGTGAAACAATGTTCACTTACAGAACCAGATTTCTTGGGAGCATATACAGACATACATAAAGTGTTTCGATCCTTTCAGAACTGATAGTTACCTCTTTCCTAGCTCTTGCCTTGCTCAAGATTTTGATCTTCAATCCCTACCTTGTTAGACTCTTGGGATTTATTTCAGTCCTACTCTCTTGAACTGACTTGCACGTATCTTACGCTGCTGCTAAATTCTTGGCAATGTGGCAATATGCCTACAATATGCAACTGTATTATGTATTCAATTATGGATGCATATCCTGTGATGTAAAACTATTCTTATTGGGAAGTTAGCTGCCCATTTATTTATCCACTGAACACTGAATAATACATTATACTTTGTAGCTCAACACCCCAAATTTTTGCTTTTCTTCCTTGCACTTCCACTTAAAAAGAGCATTTTCTTTTATAGACAAGGTGCACAACTCACCATGGTTAATTTTTCTTCTCCTTCTCTCTTTTACCATTTCCCAGTAAAATAAAATAAAACCATGCTAATTTCTTATTTCCACTCCATCACAATATGTTGTACCCACAAGAGACTTCTGTTAACTGATATACTGTTATTATCCATTGCAAGAATTTGTTTGTAAGAATGTGTTCTGTAACATTTATTTTTTAGTCCTTCAACTGAGTATATTGTTCAGTCATTTATAGGACTATCCAAAGTAGATCACTGTAGTATAAAAGGATTCTGCTTTAGTGCATGAGATTGTACTAAAAACTTGCAGAGTCCTTCTAGAGCATAGCTTTCCAAAGTGTGTGTCGCAACACACTACTGTGTCGCCTGTGGTGTCCTGGTGTGTCACGCGCAAACCCGGAAGTGCTGATGGGGGGAACCGGAAGAAGCGGCGCTGATTGGCAGGGGTGCCGTTTCTTCCGGTTCCCCCCATCAGCGCTTCCGGGTTTGCGCACGACACACGAGGACACCACAGGCCCCGCCGCCGCCGCCGTTGGTGTGTGTCGCCAAGATGAAAAGTTTGGAAAGCTCTGTTCTAGAGCAATTAATTTTTCTAATTCTGAGATTCTATCCAACCTTCCAGTCCTCATTATACCTTTTCAAAGGCATTTTCATAACAGCTCTTACCGTTGTGTATTTGCCCAACTGGCAGAGTGAAGGGAACGTTTCCTGATGAGATTTTCTGATTTTCTCTGTGAGGTCATCCAACTCTGCTGTCATTTCATAATTCTCCAAAAACTCTTGCTTTAAAGGCTCCTTTTTCTTTTTGTTCCTGTCATTTCTGACAGCTGGAGGCAAGAAAAAAGGCAATTCAAATGTGGTTATTTAGATTAACCTACACTAAATTCAATAGATCTTGATTACAGCAATAAACATTAAACAGGCCAAACATACAGAGAACACAGAGAGGAAATTGGTAATTTTATTTAATAGCCTTTTTAAAAATTGTGCCCATGTGATTAATCAAGTTATAGTAGGAAACTTTCCCTTTCTCTACAAGATCTGAGATTTCCTGAAGGCAATGTTAAAAATTAAATTGTTATTTTTGACTTTAGAATGACTTCTTCTTATTTGACAGAAAAAGCCCTCCCAGTATCAGTAAGCACTATTAGAATGCAAAAGAATCACCAAGGAACTAAGAAACCAAGCAAAACAAAACAGGAACATGAGGGCCTTCTAACCAATTCAGCTCTAGCTCTGTCCCATCTGGCCCACTGCAGGTGAGGAGCCGATGGGGTCCAAGACATCTTTGGTTTTTAACTTTTTCTTTATATTCTTTGACTGTAATAATGGGAACCTGACATTCTGCAAAGCTTCCAGGCTTTTTTATTTCCAGGATCTGGTCTCCAGATGATATGCCCACTGGCATTAAAAAGGTAAGTTTTTTTAGTAAACAAACAATTCTTTATTACGGTCATAGACCAGTATAAAGGTAAGTTTACACTGATTGGTACTTTTAGACAGGAGTGGTTTACCTGGCTGAAGAGACTTCTTTGGACTTGCTTGCTGCTTCTCCTACCACTCAAATTTAGTCCCCGGCCTTTCTCCTCCTGCCAGGGGTGTCTGCAGGGGGTGGTCAAAAAAGTCCAGATGGTGGCCTTGACAGTGCAAGTGAAGTTCCGCCAGTGTTTTAAGGGCATCGTGCATAAAAAACAGGTGGAGTCTTGATTTCAGCATCACGGCCACCATCTTGTAACATGGCAGGGCTGCCAGAAGCTGTGCCTCTGTGCATACCTACAGAGAAGAACTGAGATATTGTTCTAAAAAGGGGAGTTCAATAGCTGCCAATAGACGGCTCAAGAAGACAATATTCAAAGGAGAATTTTTTCTTTAAAGATATGAGGACTTTTAACCTAAGTGTACATTTTAACAACTGGAGTATTATAAAACAGAGAGTATTTTAACAGCTGCTATTATTATTATTATTATTATTATTATTATTATAAATTAATGTTCTGAAACTGTACCTTTTATTCTTTTCATATAATTTTCTAGTTTTACTGTGGACTTTTACTTATTTTTTTAATTAGTGTGGATTTTATCTTGGGATACTTGATCTCGGCTTCACTGGCCAGATAAATGATTCAGATCTGACTCCGATCACTCTTCTCCTCCAGTTTCCAAGCAGGAATTCTTTTCCACCTAGGAAGCCATTGATGTCTGATGCATAATTTGCAATTCCATCTCCTCTTCACAGGGCTACTACCTTGGATTCTGACAGTAAAAAGGCAGCAGATGTTAAGCCTCTGGATTCATGCACATTGCCTATTACTGGTGCTAATTATAAGGAAGGAAACCAAGAGGAATCAGTCTTACAGACTGCCAGAATGTCTAGGTTAAGTGATACAAATAACTGCTGCCAGTTGGTGGACAAAACTGGAGTAAACTGTATATTTTATCAGTTAAATTTAATCCAACTTAAACTAGAACAGGTTTCTCTGACTTCCTCACCACCACCACCACCACTAACCCTAACTGGAGATCAAAACATAAAAGAAATCTGAGTCATCTCTTGAATATGAGTCCAGTTGCTTTTGATTTGCTATGGCTCCCTTGCCCTCCTGATTCATTCACTGATATCAAGAGTTTCTTTCCACAAAAATTCACTTTATTCAGATTTTCAAGAATCTGTTTGTCTAGCTTTTATTGCCAGATCAGCCTGGGAGACTACCGTCTACAGTCAAGGGAAGGAAGGTAGATCAGCTAACCCAGATCATGACCTTATTTGTTGTGAAGTCTCTATTGCCGAAATCTAAACTCAAACTCTGCCTGATGATGAAAAAAAATATTCCCACTTGGAGGCATGCCAAAAAAAAACAAAAACCCCAAACCCAAAAAAAACAAACTGTCAGGCCAGCAGATGATATGGTAACAATGCCCCCATCCCCCAAACTGGTAAAAATATACATATTTTAAATAAGTTAGCTTAGCAAAGACTGAGATACTATCAAGAGTTAAAATAAATCCTGGAGCCCAGCTGTAAAAACTGGATTAAGGCTGAATGGACAGACTTTTGCCTGCTAGATCCAGAGGTAAACTTCACAACCCATCATATTCCCTAAAGGTATTTCTCCTTATTAATCTATTATTATTATTATTATTATTATTATTATTATTGAAAAGGAATAATGCAGGAACATTTCTGATGGAACTTCTTATCTCTTTCCACCTTATTGATACTGATGGTATAAAAACAAGCCATACTGAATGGACCTTTATAACAAGTAATCCATTGTATATAATTTTTTTATTAAGAATTTTGATTATAATAGTAAAATCTAATACATGCTAAAATTAAAGAAAGAAAATAGAAGGAGTAAAAAGGGCAAGGAAAAAGAAAGAAAAAGAAGAAAGAAAAAGAAAAAGAGAAAAGAATATAATAATATAATATAATATAATATAATATAATATAATATAATATAATATAATATAATAATAATAAAAAAGAAATATATAAAGAAGCAACTTCCAAACTTCATCACAAGAAGTATAAACAAATTTAGTTAATCTTCACCCTCCTTAAAGTTACAAACATTTATCTCTTCATCCCATTATCCTATCTCTTATCTATAAACAAATCCATAAAACATCAGATTTTCAGTCCTGGTGTCAGCAGAAAGTCCAAAAAGGGTACCCAGAAGTAACAACATATCTTATTTTAACCTTGATCAAATAAACCAACTTTATATTCCTTCATTTTACTTCTAACAGTCTTAATCTTAAATTTGTTCAAATATTGTCATAGGATTTGATTTCTCTTCATTTCTTCTTTGTCCCATTGCACAGAGTTCTTCAAGGTTTTAAGAAGCCTCTTTTGTAAATCCAATAGGAAAAAATTATCCAGGTCACGTTCTTGGATTGTCATTTGTATTTCCTTTTTAAATTTGAAAGCCTCAGCCAGTTTCTTTTGTAGATCCAGTGAAACATCCTTTTCTAAATCATTCCCTTGGCCCAACAGTTGTAAATCCACTTTCGATACCATCTCCATCTTGTCAGATAAAATTTGTTCTACATCTGACATTTCTTCAATAACATCTTTTGGATATAGTTTATCCATAGAAGCAGACCTCATTACTGACATTGTTATCATGGCTACTATTTTCTGATTCCATTCTTCAAAAGTCTCCTTTAGTATTTTTATTATCATAACCATCTTGCAGGCATATATATCTTTCCTTTACCTAAAATCATTAGTTCCCTCTAGTATCGGGTTTTTGAAAACATGAAATTCTTTATGTTATGTCTTGTAAAAACCAAAACAGGATCTATTTCTATTTGTTTGTATTTTATAATTAATTCCAAAATCTTATTGTAAAAGTTTAAATATTCCAATTTTATCTGGACCCTTAGTCCATTAATAACTAACTAAGATCAAAATCTTATTTAGCTTTTTGCTATTTATTTCTGATTCTTTAAATTCTTAAGCTTATAATTAAAGTTTTTTTTCATTCAGAATTAAAGGCAGATTCACCTGGCATTTTCAAACTTGTCATTCCAAAGATCTCTTACTTATTTTAAAATAGTAACAGAAAAAGGAAAAAACAAAACAAAACACAAAAATACACATATTGTCAAATACATTTAAAAAGGCAAAGGGTTCCCCCACAGATTTGTGCAGTCGTGTCCGACTCTAGGGGCTGGTGCTCATCTCCGTTTGTTAGACAAAGAGCCAGCGTTGTCCGAAGACGCTTCCACAGTCATGTGGCTGCATGACGCATGCGGAACGCTGTTACCTACCCACCGAAGTGGTACCTATTAATATACTTGCATTTGCATGCTTTCGAATTGCTAGGTTGGCAAGAGCTGGGGCGAGTGCGGGACCTCACTCCGTCACGCGGGGCTAGGGATTCGAACTTCCAAACTTGCGATCTTCCGATCAACAAGCCTGGCGTCTTATCCGCTGAGCCACCACACCAATACATAACTAGTGCTTAAAAAGAAGTGAAAATAATACTATATATATATATATATATATATATATATATATATATATATATATATATTAAACAGTTACAATTCTATATATAATTATATAATTATATAATACGTTATGCAAGTATGTAGTGTGTGTGTGTGTGTGTGTGTGCGCGTGCGTGTATAATTCCGAAGATCTCTAATAGCTTAGTAGTAGTCAATGAACAATTTCCAAAAGTGATTAGAAAGTGAGGTTTGCGAACATAATGTCCTTTAAAAGTCTCTGCTGTGGTTGCGAGCAAGATGGCTAATCCCAGTCTCCCGGTGCTCAAACCCGTGGAAAACCGCTGTCCTGCAGTCTCCTCTTGGGGAACAGTTGTCTGGAGCACATTTGGGCAATCTCCCATCCTCTCTTTATCCAGAGAGGTTCCAAGGAACTAGTCTACTCACTGATTCCTTGGTCTTTGCTGCGGTTGTTGGCTTCATTTTTGGCAAAGCCATCTTCAGTTCGCCATACCTCCCCCAGAAGCCCTATAACAAGTAATCTACATCTGGCTGTTCCCTGTGGTATCTGACTACTTTTGGGACTAATATGGAAGTTATATTTCTTTTCCTCCCTTTAACTCTACAGCAATGTATTTGGACTCCTCCATCACCTTTTATTCCTAATGGAAGACTAGGAGAAATAAGTGGTCATGGAATATGGACCACTTTATGGCCATTGAGTTGGACAGCCCAATATTACAGGGCCTGCAGTACTCTGACTCAAACATCATGGGCTTTTATGTGATGATTTTGCTCCAATAAAAATCTTAATATATTTGAACTCTGCTAAATTTAAAAAAAAAAGTTTGATTGGGAACAGAAGTGGGAAAGAAAATATTTGGTTAATAAAAGCTCAGCTTCAACAAAAGCAGAAGTCTCAAAAGTGTCTGTTAGTCATAACTGTAAACAGATTAGTATATAAATTATTTTTATGGAGAAAGAAAAGGGAATCTGCCGAGCGTTAATTTAAAAAAAAACATTTTCTGTGTTAGAAAAAATTGAGGCTAGGTAAATTCAAATTCTTGGTCAAACCAGTTTTCCGTCAATAATTGGACAATAAAATTTAAGAAAAGTTTTAGAGTGGATCTGGATCTGGGAGATTCTCAGTTCCCAGAAAATCCCCTTAATGGATAATTGGAAAGTCCTGCTGCAAAAACCCATATTACAAGTATTGAAAATACCATCTTCTTCTCTTCCTCTAAATAAATAAAGCTTGGATTTACTGCCTAGCAAAGTATTCCAGCATTCTGTAATGTGAGAGACATTGCTTCTTGTTAAATTGTTTACACATATAAGCACAATGGTGGACGTGGCCCCTGGGTCAACTACTTGAAGGCCATGGCAATGGTGAATAGTTGGTATTAATCCTGTGAAAAATTTTGGGGTATAATTCAACATAACATTAACATATTTAAATGGAAGTTTCCTGTTAGTTCTTTTCACTCTTAAAAACTTTGTTTTACTCTATAGAGATAACACAATCCTTCTCTGAATGACAAACTTTGAATTGAAGAAAAGGTTAGCCATGTTTGGCCAGTACTGCAAAGAAAGAAAAACTCAAGAATCTACTTTACGTGTATTGAGCTGATGAACTGAAAGTTTACATTTTTGGAAAATGGTCAAAAAAGTCAGAGTAGTCTGTCCAGTGTAAACAATTTAAATTACTTGGGCATTTTTAAAAAGTGAAGCAGTATCTTGTGTACAGTAGATTATGTTACAGCAATGGCAGCAAAACCATGAGGTTTATGTTAAAATATTATACAATCAGCAAAAGGGAAGCTTGTGCAAAAACAGCTATCTTCAATAAAAGCCCAAATTCATAAAGGCTCAATTTGAACATATATATCTATTAAGCAATGCTTTGAAGCACTGGAATTTCAGAAGACACGGAAATCAAACTGAATGTTCAATTTCAATCAAACTGGGGGGAGGGCATGATTTTAGGCTGACAGGCAATCAGTGAGATTATAGAATACAAGCAGATAACCAGAGAGTAGGCTACCTGGTTAATACAACTGTGTAAAATTTGAGCTAAGTTTTCACAGTCCTAAGATTTCAAGTGATGTCACTGATAGTGATCAATGGGAGATTCCATCAACTCCTGCTGGCACAAAGGATCTATATATACTGCCAATCACAGATTGAAGATCTGCCTCATTCCTTTCTTTACTTGTATTTATACATGTGAAAACATTCCTCAAGATGCTAGTTTTTTATCATCTAAATTTGGTTAAGGACAAAATTCTGTTTTTTTAAATAATAATTTTATTAAGTTTCAGACAAAGATAAAAATTACAGAAAAAGAAAAAACTAAAGAAGTGTAGAAACACAAGAGAAAATTTTTCAAAAATACAAAAAGAGGTGACTTCTGACTTTTAACAGCAAGGATATAAAACAATTTTCCATAATCAATCCCTTACTCCATATTAAACCAAAATCACATTATTTCTATAAATCATTCCATTGGCACATTTTAAAAATCACTAAATACAGTTGCTCCCTCCCCTTATATTAAAAGATGATTGATAGATAGATAGATAGATAGATAGATAGATAGATAGATGATAGATACACACACACACACACACAGAGAGACATACACACACACACACATATACATATATACACATAAACATACATACCTCCTAATCAACTTCCCCCCAAAGATAACATTTATTTAATTATTTCCTTCCTACTACTATTCTATACATTCCTGTCTATTATAATAATCAAACTAAAAAACATATAAATTGTCTGCCATTGTACTTGATAATACAATTTAAATAATCTTAACCATATTAAACCCAAAACTATCCAGATAGACATTTATTATTTTTTGTTATACCTTAATAATCTTAATCCAAATCGTTAAATATAAATGAAATCAGCCAAACCCTAAAAGCAATCCAGATAAATATTCTTAAACCCTTATCCCCACAATGCACACAGAGCTTTTTTCTTTAAAAAATCAAACAGCCCAACTGCCCCCCTCAAAAACTCCGACTTCTCTTCTGGAGACCTCCCATACACAATAACCCCTTCTTTTCCATGGTGTTCCATCAGAAGATCAATTTCACTTATGGCTTGCAACTCGATCTCTCCCTTTAATTTCTTCAACTCGACTATCCAATCTTCATCCAGCATTTCAACAGAAGCCCCAATCTCACTCTTAGAAGAGACATTTCTGTCGCTGTTAAATTCCTCAGTTTCATCCACAACATTCCTAACCAGATGACACATTTTAGACCTCATATTTTCCACAATGTCCTGAATGCCTTGCATAAAAACTTGGTAGGAATCAGAATGAATCGGTGGAAGTCAGAGGAAGTCTGTTTAAAATCCTCCATGTCTCACACAGTAGATTATGGCGCCCCCTAGGAGCTTAACCAGCGAAAATTGAAGATATGAAAGAATTCCGGAATGTGTTTACACAAGCGAAAGTAAGATATGCAGACAGTTCCCCAAGGAAAGTAGAAGCAGAAAACTGAAAGTTCAAAACAGCCAATTCAACGTGTAGGAAAATGCAAATTTAGTACAAAAATAATAACAGGGAGACAATTATTTACTCTCAATCCTCCATAATATTTGGAGGGAAAACAAAGTCCAAAACTTAAAAAGATTTTTTTAAAAAAAAAATTGATCCCAAAAATAACGATAAGCACCAAGAGAACCCACTTCTCCTTGCTGTAGAAAGCCTCTCTTGGGGTATGGGTACTTAAAAGAAATAAAAATTGGGTGATTTAGAAATGGGGTGGCCAGTCTTAGTGTCCCTTTAAGGCTACAGCGTGGCTTGGAAATGGTGACGTCCCTGCCTCCCGGCTAGCTCTTACCAGTCAAGCATGAATGCTGTTTGCGATCTTCTGGCTGCAAGCAGCCATCCGGAGGACAGATGGGGTGATTCCAGGTGTTTTCCTTTTTCTGGAAAAACACTCCTGGGCTTCAGGAAAAAACTGCCACGTTGTCAGTTCTGCCCACTGAGCCCGTGGACACAGCTGTTCAGTCTGCCATGTCCCCACCAGAAGTTGACAAAATTGTGTTTTTGATATCACATCCCATTACCTAGATCTCTTAGTCTCTGGCTTCTTTTAAAATAGCGACCTTAAAATTATGGTTCAACTACTTGAAGGCCATGGCAATAGTGAATACTTTGTATTAATCCTATGAAGATTAATTTGACCATTTTATATCTTGTTCTGTGCAAATCTTGTGAAATGGTCTTAAAGAAGCTAAATTTGACAGGACTCTTTCTTAACTCTACCTGGAAATTCCAGGAATCAGATTTGGGATCTTTTAGATGCAAAATATTATTTGTTTAAAATAAAACAAAATAAAAATACTTGCTCTTAATCAACTTTCAACAAACCCAGAAATCAAGGATCTTTGGGAGGGCAGATGCAACACAGCATAATTTTGTTATGGAGTAACGTTTTGGGAGAGCTCTGAATATTATCAATAGTTCTAGTGAAATCTGTAAGGGTTTCTTCCCTCTCCTTATTCTTCTCAGAAACACCGCACCTTAACTGGTAGAGTGAGCAGGGTATGGGCAACTATTTTCAATTTCTGAGTGTTGCTCAGTGTATTTGTTTCCTCTCCTTGTGCAAAGCTATAGTGAAAGTTGAGTGCAGTTGCTTTTTTCCCCTTCCTTTCTCCCACACCCTCAGAATGTCTGCTTTCCCACAATCTCCTAATAAACAATATCCTGTGCCTCACCACCCCAACTGGAAGTAGACCTCTTTATGACAGAAACCATCCCATTCTGGAGTCTTCCAGACATGCTGGGTGACAACTCCCCAAATTCCCAGTCAGCATGAGCATTGGCCATCAAATTGAGAAAAAGCTACTATAAACTATGATACTGTACCACACCTTCAAATCACATTTCAGTATGTATACTCACATTGCTTCCATTTCCATTTCTGTATCGGATTATATCCCTTGGAGACCAATTATGAACATATTAACAGCAGGATGTCAACATTTGTGGTACCTCTGAGACAAAGGTCGATTGAGCTAAGAGCTTTTGTAGAAAACATTTTATGCCTGAAGTGGACTGAAAATGTGGTAAGGATATTACATGCATGGGCTGAGGCACCCCAGGAGATAAAACTAAATTAACCAGGTGAGAACTAAAGGGTATAGCAACATAAAACTCACCCTGACTGATGGAACACTAAATCAGCTATTAATGTAATCCATGACCCAATGGGGATCAGATATTTCTTGGACAGTGACAGCTACCCATAATCCATAACAAACCCCAAACATAATGTTCCTGAAATAACATTGGGTCAGTCAACTGCTGGCTTGCAATAGAGTACATACTATATGATCAGCATTTTAGGGAAGCTAATGTCAATAGTGTACTGTATTCATCGATTTCACGTTCCAGCTCCTTGGTCTCAGCCCCTAAACCCGGACAGCAGTCTGTCAAAGGCCCTGGCTTCCGGCTGTTGCTCTTAAATGCCAGGCCAGTTTGTAATAAGGCCTCCCTCATCTGCAATTTGATCGTGGATGAGCGGGCCGATCTGGCATGTATTACCAAGATCTGGCTGGGCCCAGAATGGGGGGTACCCCTCTCGGAGATGAGCCCAGCTGGATTTCAAATGTGGCACCAGCTGAGAACCTGGGGCAGGGGTGGTGGTGTGGTGATTGTCATTCGAGAATCGCTTATGGGTTTCAGGGGCACTGCCCCACAAGTCACTGGATGTGAGACCGTGATCATTAAGCTGGGCTCTAGGGATAAGTTGGGACTGTTGCTGTTGTACAAGCCTCCCTGCTGCATAGCAATCTCCCTCCTGAGCTCTTTGATTTCATATCTGGGTTGGCGGTGGAGTTCCCCAAACTCATGGTCTTGGGGACTTCAATCTGCTTTCCCTGGGAGTGAGGTCTGAGGTGGCTCAGGAGTTCATGGCCACCATGACAGCCATGGGCCTATCCCAGGTCATCCAGAGCCCAACATGGGACAGTGGTCACACACCAGATCTAGTGTTCCTGTTGGAGCAGTGGCTATGAGATCTTCAATTGGGGGAGCTGTTGGTGTCCCCCTTGTCATGGTCAGATCATGTCCTGATTACCATGGGATTCTCTGGCGCCGCTATCCACCGCAGGGAGGCGGGACCCATTAGATTGGTCCAGCCCTGGTGGCTGATGGATCTGGAGGGGTTCCAGAGGGAGCTGGGGGTTGTTCCTGGTGGTCAGCTCCATGGTCCATCCAAAGCCTTTGTTGCTGCCTGGAACAAAGGGACAGATGAGGCTTTGAATTGGATCATGCCTATGCGACCTCTCCCCTCTCAGGGATTCCATCACCCCCTGTGGTATACAGAGGGGCTGAGGGAGATGAAATGAGAGAAGAGACATCTAGAGTGCCGCTGGCGCTCATCTAAGAATGAACTTGACTGATCACACATTAGAGCCACTATTAAGGCTTACCAGGTGGCGGTAAGAGCAGTGAAGTGCCAGTACTCCTCTGCCCTTATTGCATCTGCAGGTTGCTGCACCACAGCCCTGTTTCGGGTGATAAGAGCTCCCTTGGGTAAAAGGGGCCCGGAGAATCTTTTGCAGGGTCATGAGGAGAAATTTGCTCAGCATCTGTCAGATAAAATTGCTCAGATTTGTTTGTAGTTGGACGCTGGCTTTGCTGCAGGTCTGGAGGAGATGCCTAGGGTGGAGTCTTGCCCAGTTATCTGGGAATGGTTTGAACCTGTTGGACCTGAGGAAGTGGACAGGGTCCTTAGGACTGTGAGCTCAGCCACCTGCTCCTTAGATCCATGCTCCTCCTGGCTTGCGAAAGCGGCCCAGGGGGTGTCATGTGGGTGGGTTCCAGCACTGGTGAATACTTCTCTGAGTGAGGGGGTTGTTCCTTCACCTCTTAAGGAGGCTTTGGTTCACCCCCTCCTCACAAAGCGATCGCTAGACCCCACAATACTGGGTGGGCGGCACGGTGTGCTGGTTACCTCCTTTCTACAGGGTCAGTTCCAGCCGGTGGTGATTGGGGAGGAGAGATCCCACCATCGGCCCCTGCTATGTGGGGTGACACAGGTGTTGGTGCTCTCCCCGCTCCTATTCTACATCTACATGAGACTGCTGGGTGAGCTCATCTGTCACTATGGGGTGAGGTATCATCAGTACGCTGATGATACTCAATTATACCTCTCCACCCTGGAGAATTAAGCGATGCTGTAGACATACTATCCTGGTATCTGGACGCTGTGAGGGTCTGGATGGGGAACAACAGGCTTAAACTGAACCCTGGCAAGACTGAGTGGCTTTGGGTTTTGAGCCCCTCTGGTTCTAAGACTTTACCATCTTTGGTACTGGATGGGGCTGCACTGCCACAAACAGACTCTGTGTGAAAATCTGTGGGTCCTCTTGGACTCACGACTCCTGCATAATGAGCAGGTAGCAGTCGTGGATAGGAGGGCCTTTGCACAACTTTGTATTGTGTGCCAGTTGCACCCGTTCCTAGATCGGGGGACCTACTCATGGTTGCTCATGCCCTTTTCACTTTCCCAGTTAGACTACTGCCATGCGCTCTACATGGGGCTGCCCTTGAAGAGTATCCAGAAACTTCAGCTGGTGCAAAATGCAGCAGCATGAACAGTTCTGTGTGTTTCTGGTAGAACACATGTTACACCTCTGCTTCGTGAGCTTCTTTGGTTACCAGTTTGTTTCTGGGTCCAATTCAAGGTGCTGGTGTTGACCTTTAAAGCCCTTCATGGCATGGGAATGGGTTATTTGAGGGACCGCCTCTCCCCAATTTCATCTGCCCGCCCTACCAGATCCAGCAGAGAGGGTATGTTACGGGTTCCGTGGCCTAGGAAACTACATTTGGTGAACCTTTTCTGCTGTAGCTCCCATTCTGTGGAATCTTCTCCCCCCTGAGGTGAGATTGGCCTCATCACTGTTGAGCTTCCGGAGGTCCCTCAAGACCTGGTTATGCCAGCAGGCCTGGGGACCCCAGAGGACGGGTGTTATTTTTAACATCCCTTCGTCTTTTATTCTTGGTTTTAGTTAGTTTTTAATATCTTTTAATGTATTTATTGATTGTTTTTAGCTCTTTGTACGCTGCCCAGAGTCGCTTGTTTGTGAGATGGGTGGCTATATAAATTTGAAAAATAAATAAATAAATAAATTATAGAAAACTAAATGGCCCCTAACTATTTATTATTTCAAATAAATACTTAGGCTTTCAAAAGTAATTCTTATATGCCCAGCAATCTTAAATAAAGTTTCTAATGGATAAATTTTGAATTTATATAAAATTGATACATTATAGTATCAATCAATAGAAAATAAAACAAAATGTTAGAGCATTGCATCACTGTTCACTTTATGGCTAATGAAAGAAAAGTGCATAGCAAATCAAATCAAAATAAAATAAAATTTATTCTCAGAGCCTGTAGCTTGAATAATGTCAACTGGATTTCTATTTTCTCAGTGGAAACGTTTCGTTCCTTATCCAAGGAGCTTCTTCAGTCTGAGCAAAGTTAGTAAGGGAATCCTTAAATATGTTTCTAGGTGGCTGTGTGACCTTGCACCTGGGGCTAGGTCATGGTTATTTTGAGATGTTATTTCTAAGTCCCTTTATCATCTAAAGGAGGATCGTTAAGATCACCATGCTGCTGTTGAGCTTGTGAAATGGTCTTAATCTTCCTAGGCACAGAACACAGAGCCGGGAGAAAGATGGGAGAAAGATTGTGCCTGAGGCCCCCACCTCTATTCAAGGAAGGATTTTCCAAGTTGGCATAAATGGATTCCTTGACCCCTCTCTCAAACCACCTATCTTCTCTGTCTAAAATGTGAACATTAATGTCCTCAAATGAGTGTCCTTTTTCCTTTAGATGAAGATAAACTGCTGACTCTGGTCCTGTGGTATTACTTATCCTGTGTTGGGCCATCCTCCTGTACAAAGGTGGTTTGGTTTCTCCAATGTAGAGTTCAGAGCACTCCTCACTGCACTGGATTGCATAAACTACATTGCTTTTCTTGTGTTTTGGAGTTTGATCTTTGGGGTGTACAAGCCTCTGTCTCTGTGTTGGTGGGTTTGAAATATACAGGTATGTGGTGTTTGCCAAATATCCTTTTTATCTTTTCAGACACGCCAGCCATGTAAGGAATGACCAGGTTCTTCCATTTACTCGAGTCTCAGCCCTATCTGTCGCTGGATATCCAAATTGGGCCTTCACTAAATCTAAATCTACCAGACCTAAAACAGCGACAGATAGGGCTGAGACTCAGAGTAAACGGAAGAACCTGGTCATTCCTTACATGGCTGGCGTGTCTGAAAAGATAAAAAGGATATTTGGCAAACACCACATACCTGTATATTTCAAACCCACCAACACAGAGACAGAGGCTTGTACACCCCAAAGATCAAACTCCAAAACACAAGAAAAGCAATGTAGTTTATGCAATCCAGTGCAGTGAGGAGTGCTCTGAACTCTACATTGGAGAAACCAAACCACCTTTGTACAGGAGGATAGCCCAACACAGGAGAAGTAACACCACAGGACCAGAGTCAGCAGTTTATCTTCATCTAAAGGAAAAAGGACACTCATTTGAGGACATTAATGTTCACATTTTAGACAGAGAAGATAGGTGGTTTGAGAGAGGGGTCAAGGAATCCATTTATGCCAACTTGGAAAATCCTTCCTTGAATAGAGGTGGGGGCCTCAGGCACAATCTTTCCCCTATTTTCCTCCCTGCTTTGTCTTCTGTGCCTAGGAAGATTAAGACCATTTCGCAAGCTCAACAGCAGCATGGTGATCTTAACGATCCTCCTTTAGATGATAAAGGGACTTAGAAACAACATCTCAAAATAACCATGACCTAGCCCCAGGTGTAAGGTCACACAGCCACCTAGAAACATATTTAAGGATTCCCTTACTAACCTTGCTCAGACTGAAGAAACTCCTTGGATAAGGAGCGAAACGTTTCCACTGAGAAAATAGAAATCCAGTTGACATGATTCAAGCTACAGACAATTCCACCTGGATGACTGAGAACCTTCATAGACTTATTCTCAGAGCAGTTAACTATACCAAAGCATCTATTTCAGTGATGCTAACACTTGAAATTAAGTCACAAGATGGTTCTAAAAACAAACAAAATTAAAAAATCAAAATTAAGATACCTGCAAGTAGCAAAATACTGATAAACTGGTCAATCCCTTTGGGATCTCAAACACTCTCTGGGAATATGCTATTTGGTTTAGAAGGAAGCTCAAAAGCTTCACAGTATTTTAAGCAGACTCATCTATCCACTGTACATGACTATTTCTAGACTATTCCAACAACATTGTGAGTCTGAACTCTGCCTGGCTTCAATGTACTTATACATTACATAATTGTTGCATATCACTATAAACATGATCTATTGTAACCTTCGGTACTGTACATTAAATGACATTGAAAATTAGATTATTCTTATTTTCAGAGAAACAAAAAAGGCACTAAACATCTGTAGGCCTCATAATCAATCACTGTATACATCTGAGGGCAATAAAAATCAATCAGGAGTCAGTGCATTTAAATCTAGTTTTTTA
Organism: Charina bottae; assembly: GCA_023362775.1. Lineage (NCBI taxonomy): Eukaryota > Metazoa > Chordata > Lepidosauria > Squamata > Charinaidae > Charina > Charina bottae. Next base: position 25,356,000 of record JALMGJ010000007.1, read on the forward strand.
AGCATGACATTTTCCTTGGACTTTCCTTCTCTAAATGTCAGCCTTTTCTACTACAGTGATTGATTCCATCCTCAGGGAGAGTCCATGAACATAAGCAGTTTCATCTCCTCCACAGACCATAGATTTTTTAAAATCCCTGAATACAGAAATAACAGTGAACAATGTGTTTTTTCCATTCTTCAATAAAGATTTTCGTACTAATATTTTGAGACACAGAATTTAGGTAGCTATACTGCACCCTAGATATTTTTGCAGCATTGTGTGCATGTTTACAACTTAGGCAGGTCTTGTTTATTGTAATGATTTTTCCTTAGGAGAAGAACCCAGTTAGTTAAAATAAAATGTGGATTTCTAAAGCATGATGATAAACCAGTCAATAGGGTTAGAGGTAAGGGCTTTATTTCTGCAGCAAATGTGATATACAAAATTTATGTATGTATGTATGTATGTATGTATGTATGTATGTATGTATGTATGTATTTATTTATTTATTTATTAATCAAATTTATCACCGCCCATCTCTACAGCAGTAGACTCCGTAATAAATGAATATTATCTTGCTCTGTTTTGGGTTTTTTAATCTTAATTGTAAGACGTGTCATGGTCTGAATCCCTGTCAACAATATATGGGATAAGAGAACCCTAATCTTTCTTCCTAATCTTCTATCATTCATCTTTAAAGTCTATGTGAGTGCAAGAGAGAGTGGTTTTGCTTTTAACAGGCTAAGGGATTAGTTTTTTCTCACTTCTGATCAAGATCTGGACATGTTTTTCTGCAATTAAAAAAAGAAATAAAAATATTATTATTTATTTATTATTTTATCTTATTTATACCCCGCCTATCCCCTCCCTACTGGAGGGCTCTAGGCGGCTTACAACATCAGTATATATATATATCAATTTATACATCATATATCATATACAGTTTTACCGCGCGATAGGGAGGAGGACAGGGAACCGGCTCTTCAGCTGCAGGCATTGGACTACATGCCCCAGCATGCCTCGCTTCCGCGCCGGCTGCTGACGTCCAGGAAGCTGTTCTTTTGGATCCGTCGTCCTCCGCCGTCATCACCGGGATTCTCCAGGTCTTCTTTTGGATCGAGGACGACCCTCCGCTGGACGCCGCAAATTGCCCCACGTGAGTGGTACCCATTCATCTACTTGCTATATTAGCTTTCGAATCGCTGGGTTGGCAGAGAGCTAGGGCAAGTGACGAGAGCTCACCTTGCCACGCGGTTTCGAACTGCCAACCTTGTGGTCGGCAGTCTAACGGCTCAGCGGTTTAACCCGCTGAGCCACCGCGCCCATATAAAAAAATATGAAATAAGGCAACAGAGTGTTCACTTTACATATTGTCTGGATTGTCCCTCAGTGTCCATTAAAATGAATAAGCATATTGTTTTGAATCTGCTTTCAGACATCATTGCACAGAATTAAGAAAAATCTACTTCAAGCCAGCTTCTAAGAGCGTCTTTAATCAGCCTCCTCCTCTACCACTAGATCTTGGTAGGCAACATTGTCCAGCACTGGGCAGCCACTATTTTAATTTCTCATAGTACCCTTTTGTGTGTGTGTGTGTGTGTCAGAAGCACCAAGGTGCTTGCCGGTGACATCACCGTTGCCCGGGGGACGCCCGAGGAGGCTCCTTTCATGTCCCTGTGATTTTTCCCACTGAAGAATGTGGTACCTATTTATCTACTTGCATTTGCATGCTTTTGAACTACTAGGTTGGCAGGAGCTGGGACAAACTGCCGGGAGCTCACTCCGGCACGCGGCTCTCACTCTTGGGATTCGAACTGCCGAGCTGTCAGCCTTAAAGGCCTCTGACTCAGCGTCTTAACCACTGAGCCACCACAGTCCCCTACTCATAGTACCCTGAAAGGGCAATACACAATGGGAAATTTAAACAGTGTCTTAACTCAGTTACCCAGACTATTCAGCATGCTAGGTCAGAATTTTTGCAGAAATTCACATTTACGGCCTTATGGGGCCTTTAGTGACTTCCTGTTCTCTTTCTGCCATCAATCGTTTTGGTTTACATTTTTTAGAAGCTTAGAAGAAACAGTTACTGTAATTGTTTTTTTAACAAATCTTATGCGACAAATGATAGGGCTAACATAATGGGGGAAAAAGTGTCATTAAAATTAACATTTGGATTGTTTTCCTAATGCTGCTTAATACTGTTGTGCTATTACTGGTAAAAGCAGACTGATTCAGAATTAAAACAGAAATTCCCTGCTATGTGCCCATAAGTTTGCCTGGTGCAGAAATCTACACAGATTTTTGTAGCTACTAAATTAAGGTACAATTCTTTATTGTGGGATAAATTTTAGCTGCAATGTCAACAGATATTACAATGTGTAACAGGATAGTTATTCCTGCCCTAGACAAAACAGACATTTTTTCCCCTACTAAGTGCATTATCAACATAATGGAAAAAGACAGGCTTCTACTGTAAATTTTGAAAAATCTGAGTATCAATTTTAAACCTTCAGTCAGAGGTCACTAAAAGATGATCTTTAAGTTGTATCATCTCATTCCAGTTGTACAAGTGTCCTTTAGAGCTAACTTCTTGAAGCAAGTGACCTTTAGGGCTACCACCTTGGAATTTGTAATAGTAATTCCTTTAGACAGCTGATTATAGAAATAAATAGCCTAAATTTGACCTACCATATAAGCCTAAAAGGTTAATCATCTAAGAATACATAAATATTGCATTAATGTTCCATGTAAGTCAGGAAAGTGACCCATAATGTAGAGAAATTGAAGTCTTCAGAGATCAGCAGATCTCTTCGATTTTTTTAAAAAGAAAAATATTGATGGTGGCAAGTGCACTGCTCCAAAGATCATTAAAATCACCCTCAATTAGTAGCATTTAACTTAATCCTACCTGTTCAACAGTTTGTGGGTAGAATTGCTTATAATACTTCAATAATTTTCAAAAAGAAACCAAACAAACCACCATTTATAAAAGAAACTAACAATAAAATAAATGGATCATCAAACAAATCAACCCAGAGTTCTCACTTGAGGCACAAATGACCAGGCTCAATTTATCCTATTTCAGACACATTATGTGAAGACCCAGCTCTCTGGAGAATGTTCTAATGCTGGTAAAAGTGGAAAGAAAGAGGAGGAGAAGAGGACCACCACCAGCAGCATGGATGGACTCAGTTACAATGGCGATCAGTGCACCATTGGAAGACCTGAAAGACCAGATTAGGGATAATCCATCATCATGGAGAAATCTACGTGGTCACTAGGAGTTGAAAATGACTTGATGGGACATAATCAATCAATCAATCAAAAATAAAATAACAAAATAACAGATGTCAAAGTAGAACATATCATTGATATCTTAAGTAATCTAATGCAAACAGTCAAATAACAGAAACTGGGGCAAGTAATATCTGTTAAATTTCCAAAACAACTACTTCTGTGAAGGTCAAATATACTAGTTGCATACTACTGTAATTTTTTAAAAATAATCATGGTCTGTTACATTTTGGAATGATAGGCTATGGTAACATTTACAGCTTGTATTAAAACAAACCAACATGATCTTGCCATTTTGAAATTCATTTTCGAGTTAATGGGAGAATTTATATGTCACAGTAAGGCAGAATTCCTCAAAATTCCAAGAACAAACTATGGCTTCTCACTCTAATGTATTAGGAAGGAGTAAGCTATGGATCTTGGAAGGACGTGCTGTGGTGTGCTTCAGTTGTTATAATTTAAGAAAGGCTTTCTTTAATTTTTTTTTTACCCAGGCCTTTTCATTTTCCATGTTGCTGCCTTTTAATGATTTGTTTGTAAGTCACCAAGAACCAAAAAATTGTAGTGGATTAATTAGTATTAATTTCCAATTAAAATTAATTTTATATTGGTAATACATGGATCTTATTTTTTCTTTTAGTATTAAGTTTCTTTTTCTTCCTGTATGTCTAGTATATTTTAATCACTATAATGTATGTAGGTTTTTTTTAATTGCAAAATCATTGATGTATTTTGTTGATGTTGTAGTTATATTTTACCAATAAAAAAATTAAAAATCCAAATAAGCACACGAGTTAGAAAAGAAAGCCCTTGATTCATATCCAATGTTACCTTAACTGGTCTTGAAATAGCCATTTTCTGTTTTCTGTTTATAATGTGCAATTATTTAGTAATTATACTGCACACACATGGGCATGCAATTTTAAAATACCACAAGATTTCAGAATAATTATTGCTTTAAACCCAAAAACAGTGAATGTTTTTCCCGTGAGCCTTTCTCTCTCTTTTAACTTTCTCTGTATTCAAGCTTCAGAGAAAATCTACCCAGTCCTTCCAAAAGTCATGCTTGAAAAATGATAAAACATAATGAAAAAAATATGGTTAACATCAAGCACGTAGATTTCAGATTGCTAAACTAGCTGGCAACAACCTTTCTGAAAATGCAGAATGCTTTACACAGTTCCATTATCAGCAATCTAAAGATTTTTCAAATATTTGAATCCAATTTTGCCCATAGCTTATTGTCAACAAATATTTCTCAAGCTTTATAAATAGCCTGGTGTCGTAATCCAGGTTCTTTTCCTTATGAACTTTTGTAAACAAGTTATTTTGTAAAACTCAATAGCTTGACTGGTACACCTATTTAAAGGATCAGAAAACTCATTGCTTAGCCTCTCCCATATAATTTGATAAATGAAATCTATTGTACTGTTATACATTCTTTTTCAATTCCATCTACTGTATATCTGAACACTGGAAACTCGTAATGCAAATAAATGTCTACAAAAGATGGATTTCAGGTGAAAACTAACAGATATCAAAACTGATCTATTCTGTTCATTATTTCAGCTGTTTTATATTGTCAGTTTTTCATGATTGAACTCTGATTCTTAAAGAATAACTCAAACCAATAATTATCACATCATTTTAAAAGAATGTATTTTCCTATATAAGGAAAACACATACAGAAAACCCAAACTGTAATTTTATACCATTCATTATTTACAATATACTACAACACAGGGAGGTCAAGAAAGTCAAGATGGCATCCATGGCTGTGCCACTGAAGTTCCACCCCTTTTCACATGCATCACACATACACAATGTGTGTAAAAAAGGGTTGGGACTTTGATCACACAGCCACAGCCATCATCTTGATTATTTTTTACTCCCCTGCAGATACCTTGTACAACACGTATACATTTTAGTGAATTATTTTGTACCATGCAGGTCTGTCTAATTGAATGACCAAACAAGTAGCAAAAGACAGGGAAACACGGAACATTTGTTTCTCAAAAACTCTGTTCTCTCCAAAGAACAAACGAAGTATGGCTTGATGCTTTCAAATCAAAGGAATTGCTAGAGATGCTGGATAACGTCTATGGCAAGAATTACAGTACACTAGGGAGCTTTCTCAATAAGGCAAAGCAGCAGCAGTTCATCACAGAGTTAACTCAATAAAATGTTTTCTACTTGGATTAACTGACCCAGTTTTTCCAGACTCTTGAATGGGAAACAAAAGATGAAACTTGTATATTATATGGATCTGAAAGGAAAGGCCTGGGTGTTCCAGCTCACTGAAGGCAGGCCTCTGTCCCTCCGTCTGGTTTCAAAAAATGGTCTCTCATTACTTGAGTGTGGTATCCCTTGAGGACGCCTAAGCTTGCTAAAATTTACATTACAAATGATTGTGCAGAGTTTGTATAAACTGACATAGCTGGGATTTCATACTCCCACAGAAGAAGAACGTATGGCTGGTCTTGCAGTCTCAGGACAAAATAATTTTGCTATCCTGCCACTCAGAACTGGATAGTATCACATTTTTCATTGGGAAAGTCCAACACTTCAAAAATACCTTGGATACACAAAATGGCAGTTCTTTAAATTACAGAAGACTGGAAGTAGACTATGGATTTCTTTCAATTCCTGGAAGGACCTTCACCCTAGCAATTTTTACTTCACTTTTCAAATCTCTCTCTTTCTCTCAAAAAGTTTATGTCTGCAGTGAGGAAATTCTTCAGATGTTGATGGGATACAACTCCCATCAGACCCAATCAACATGGCCAATAGTAAGAGGTACTGGGAAATGTAGTTCAGCAACATCTGAAGGGTTTTGCACTATCATTTTGAAATACAATAGTTTTGTTTTTTTTATTTTAGCTATTCAATATACGTATATACAGAAATAACAGTGTTATGCCATAGTTTAACCTATCAGAATTATTTTACTCATATTCTTTTTTTTATTAATTTCAAATTCTTTGCATTGTGTTTATGAAGAATTTTGTGAATTTTTATGAAGTCTTATGAAAAATAAAATAAAAATTCTTATCCATTCACATATGCCAAATTCAATAGCTCCAACAGAGATGTTAAGATGAGAAGCTTGATAGAAAAAATAGTTGGCAACACTAATTCAGCACCAAAAATCTGGTTGAATATACAGGGATAAAAATACACCTTTTAGAGTTCTGCATGGATTGATTATTGCTTTATTCCACATTTGAATGGTTTAAGTAAGTCTCAAATTCTTTCTGTCCAATGGTTGTTGTGGGTTTTCTGGGCTGTGTGGCCGTGTTCTGGCAGTTTTGGTTCCTAACGTTTCGCCAGTCGCTGTGGCTGGCATCTTCAGAGGACAGGAGCACAGCTAGAAGATTCTGTCTGTGCCCAAGTGGAGGGTGCGTGTTCCTGCTGGTGTTTATAGCTGCTGAGAGGGTGTGTGTCTTCTGTGGGTCATTTACAAGAGATTAGGAGAGGGTTTATTGTGGTGATTAGGGGGTGTGGTGCTGTCGTGTGTGTGTGTGGGATTAGCACATCTATTGTGTGAGTTGTTTGTATATTTCTGTGGTTGAGTAGAGTTCATTGACCCTTTGCAAGCTGTGTTTTTCAGGACTGGCAGCCAGGTTTTGCTGATCTTTAAGCTTTCTTCTTTTTTATTGAAACTGTGTTGGTGTTTATGTATTTCAATGGCTTCCCTGTATAGTCTAACATAGTGGCTGTTGGTGTCTCAACCACAGAAATATACAAACTCACACAATAGATGTGCTAATACTAGGACTGAATTAAGAAATGATTCTAAGAAAAACGGGCAGTGAAGAACCATACTTTTTTATTAATTTACCGAGTTCTTTAAAATTTTGACATTAGATGCTATTTAGACATATTGTAAGATTTTATGGACAAATGTTTTGTAATCATAACATCATGTGCTTGAAAATTTTATTCTATCCATATCAAAAAGCAAGCTAACATGATTTTTATACCCAAAATTAATGTGAAGATTAGGACATAATTATTTTCCAGTTCTCTGAATGCTACAATGCAAAGATGCGTATAAAAAGATGTATTTACAGAAAATGTACAGAAAATGTGTATATAAAATATGCCTTAGGTATTGTTCAACTCTTAAAAATGATTCAGATTTTGCTTTGTTTCATAGTGATACAATTGTATGCATGCTTACTTAAAAGTAAGTCAAACAAAATTCAATGGAATATATGCCCAAGTAAGAGTGCCAAGAGAAAAAAATGACAAAATATGGATATTACATGTAAAAGTTTGCAGGATAATGTAAGATAAAATTAAAAGTAAGTACAAACTAATCCATTGGAATAAACATCTCACTATATCATCTATATCTATATCTATATCTTTTGTTGTTGTTGTTGTTCAGTCATTTAGTCATGTCTGACTCTTTGTGACCTCATGGACCATAGCACGCCAGGCCTTCCTGTCCTCCACTGTCTCCCGGAGTTTGCTCAAATTCATGTTCATTACATCGGTGATGCTATCTAACCATCTCATCCTCTGCCGTCCCCGTCTCCTTTTGCCTTCTGTCTTTCCCAGCATCAGGGTCTTTTCCAGTGAGTCCTCTCTTCGCATTAGGTGGCCCAAGTATTTGAGCTTCAGCTTCAGTATCTGTCCTTCCAATGAGCAGTCAGGGTTGATTTCCTTTAGGATTGACTGTATATCTGTATCTTAGGTCCACAACAATTTAATACTTCAGCACTTTCAAAACTGTTATATTTAATATATAATCTAAAATCAAATTTCAGATTATCTAAGAGATTTATCTGAATTGAACTTTATTTCTGAATATGTTTCTGCTGTTGTTGTTTTCCATAACACACCTTTCCATTGTTCTGAAGTCGCTTAGCTAACCAAAATGAAATAGCCAGTGGAAGGAGTTCTCTCATGATATTGGGAATGATCTTGTTTGGATTTCAACACTGTATAGGGGTTGGACCTGATGGCCTGATTGCCTTTTTCTAGTATTCTGGTTCTATCATTTGCTGAATCCAAAAAGGAATTCACTGAGGACTTCTTCAGGAACTTGGTGAACATAATATAGATTCTAGGTATTTGAGGGACATATATTACAATTAAAATAGCTGTATAGAACTGAAGAACAAAATATAGTCAGTGGCATAAACTAAAGATATCAAATTGGACCTTAGACTGCCTACCTCTTTCCTGTTTATCTACTAGCTTTCACTTGTTCTGGTTAATTTCTGGTTTTATCTGCATATAATGATGTGAACATTCTGTACTAGATTACTTCGTTCTTCCTGATTCAACAGCAGCTTTAGAAAAAGAATTTTTGTTAGCAGAGCATTGATCCATTTGACATGACCCTGATAATTATCACTTGGATACGTGTCAGCATCTAGTCAACTTTGGCTGATCTCAAGGAACTAAGCATTAGAATATCCCTAGATGTGGAAGTTAAAAAAGAAAAACCCTGGAAGAAATCAATAGTAAACTATGTCCATATTGTTGCCAAGAAAGCTACACTGATGTCTCTGGGAAGTTGAGCTCAACTCCAAGGGAGACCTTTTTACTGAAAATCATCAGGAAGGAATAACATCAGCAGATGTAAGATACATATCACTGTAAAGAAAGGAATGAAAAGTGGATCTATCCAAAACAAACCTGGACAAGCAACACACAAGTTGGCAGAAAACCTGACAAAATGGAGACTGTAGCAAAATAGCAGTGAAAGGTTTGTCACCAGTATAGTCTATAATATAGAGTATAGTGAAAAGCTCTTCACCACACTTATAAATTAGAGAGTAAAACTTAATATAGTCCAGCTGAAGATGGGGAATCAGCCTACATATAAGCTTCCTACTTGCAACTCCCTTATGCTGCCCTGTCCCACAAGGAAACACACACACACACATCTATCCTGGTAGGCAACAGAGATAGTTCAGTTTCTGCTAAGAACGTCTTGTGCAATGTTAGCGTTTTTGCTACAATGAGTTTCATACTGTGTTTGCCATGAAAAATTGGTAACATGGCTATTCCACACCTAAACAGGAACTGTTCCTGCCCTTTTCTGGAACTTCAGCACTTTATTTAAGACAAAGGTTCTATGCAGTAGCCATTCAAAATACAGAATAGCCCTCTTCTCGGTTCCACTGAAAGCCTTATCTGTTTTCTCATGTTTCCTTCACTGACAGCTATCCAGCAGTCAAATGCCACCTGGAAAAGTATGGAAACCTTTTTGCCATACACAGTGGAGCAAGGCTCTCTCAGATACCATTCTGCAAATTCACTGGCAGACATCTGCAATGATGCCCCCATGCAGGTATAACCTGGTAGCATTCTGTTTATTACAGAGGGGAGCAACCTACGGCCCTCTAGATATTCCAGACTATAGCTTCCATAATCCCTGACCACTGGCCAGGGACTGAGACTGATGAGAATTGGTCCAAAACATCTAAAAGGCATCATAGTGCCCAACCTTAGTTAATTTCTACCGAGTGCAGCAGTTTATATATGAGGAACAACACTCAGTCTTTTCTTCCTTACCTGATTCAATTTTCTAAAATAAAATGACTTACAGAAGATTCCATTGGCTGTACAAATGCTATACATAGCATAGGAAGGAAGCCCATTAGATGAGTTTAGAATAATTGATGCTGTGACACAATCATCATTATGAAGCATGGATTTAATCCTGTTCTTAGTAATGTAGCCAAAATCACTGCTCTTAAGTTTTAAATGCTTTAAGTAGAAAGGCAGAGCAAAACTGAGAATGGGGATCAAAGGAAGAAGATCATAGATAGCACTGAATACAGTGGAGTGGTGTTTAATCTCAGGAAAGTCAATAAGGCAGAGCTTTCCAGACTTTTCATGTTGGTGACACACTTTTTAGACATGCACCATTTTGCAACACACTCTTACAGCAGGGTATCATATCGCAACACACTCTTACCGCAGGGCACAAGGTAGGCACTAGGACCTGCACGGAATCACAGCAGGTTTGGAGGCAGCAAGGCACAAGGCAGGCACTAGGACCTGTGTGGAATCCTGGCAGGGCTCGGAGGCAGCAGCAGCCACAACACACCCAGACACTGCAGCCGACACACTAATGTGTCACAACACACAGTTTGGAAAGCTCTGCAATAAGGAATCCAAATTCCAATTGATCTATATCATGCTATTTCAAGAATCTCCAAGCCACGTCCTGGACTAGGCACCTTACAAATATGATGAATGCCATTCAAATTTGGAGAAAGGCATGCTTGTCCTTGTCATATAACTAAGCGCAATCGTGCTAGACGTTAATTGGATCATATGGGACAAATGAGAGAAGAAATTGATGCACCTTACATGCTTTGCATTTTCTCCTTTGGCCCTTTGAACTTATACATTACCATTCAACAGGTCAGCATGTGGAGACCTTGCATGTACAGTACAGGCAAAGGATCCTCGTCTGCAAACACTGGTATCAATGAGCAGGCATTTGGATGGGATAAGGCACTGAATTTTGCCAGACAGTGATGTCAAAGGTGGACTAGCATTGTTGATTTTCAATGTACTGAAGCCCTACACAAGGGATTATTGTCACCCTTTCTCTGCCCTGGAACTCCAGGTCAAGAAAAGCCCAATCTGTTGACTTTTTGGCTCTTGTAAGCAACTGTGAAGAAGAACATACTTTGCCAAAAGTGTGTGTGTGTGTGTGTGGGGGGGGGGGGGAATAATAACATACAAGCAAGCTTCTTGTGCCTACATGTGAAGGTGTTTGTGGAATGAGGGCTATATATTATAGTCCCTATTTAAATTCAATCTGGTAGATACTAATCAAAAGATTTTAAAAATCTGTGTTAATAACTCTGCAGAGGAAGGGGGAAAAAGCAGAACAAAAAGGGTTCTGGGATATGTTCAAAGAGTATAACTATTATCTACAAATCTTGGGGTTAATTGCATTTCACTATTCCAGAACTTGAAAATAAAACATTAAATAGTAAAATAAATAGCTCTCTGGTTCTTTGCCATAATGTGTATTCGCTGCTACCTTTAAAATCATATGAGTGGCAGGGACTGGGTCTTAGATTTGCACACAAAGCTGCTTTCTGCTGGAACTTCCTAGAAGAGCAGCATTTAGCCGTAGGGATGTGTGTGCTTTGCTTGTAAGACATCCACAGACCCAGCAGTAATAGATACACAGAGAATTTCACACCACTCAGGTTGAGTACTTATTCTTCCTGTGCCCTCTGAGTAGGTATTTTGGTTGCTATTTTAGTTCTGGCTAAGCTGGGTTGGCTTGTTTTCCTACATGGCCTTCTGAAAAGCTTTTTTTCTCCATGTTGGTAGCATTTGTGCAGTGAATGACATTTGTGGTCATAACAAATCAGGCACTCCAGGACCAGAATGCACACACAGACTCACATATGCACACAAGCCTCCAATAAATGCACTTAGCTCAAGAAATATATAGATTTCAAAAAACCAGATTAATGTCAAAGCTTTTCAATCAGGAATAAAGCTGCTTCTAAAGAGAAAGCATTGGCCAATGCAGACATAACACTACAGGTAGTCCTCGTTTAGCGACTGCCTTATTTAGCAACTGTTCGCAGGTATGACAGTGATGAAAAAGTAACTTTGCGACCAGTCCTCGTATTTACGACCTTTATAGGTTTATAAAGCAAAGGAAAGCTGAAGTAAGATTGTAAAATCATGACGTTTAATGCAGTTTCACTTAATGACTGCTTCACTTAATGACAAAGTTGCTGGTCCCAATTGTGGTCGCTAAACGAGGACTACCTATAGATTTAGCATTACATGCATGAGCTGTAGCAAGCTTTGGGTTCACAGAGCTCTTCATTCCCTTTAATTCATTTGTGAGGTTACAAGGATACTAAAAGCATCACCAGTTTTGCTCCCTAGACTAACCCATTTCATCTTCACAGTTCGATAAACTGTGGTTAGTAACCCAACAAAGGTCAGAAACCTAACTTGCCTAGATCCTTAGTCTTGCTTTATCTAGAGTTACCAAAGTTTAACCCCACTTTAAACAGGCATTTGAGTTTTCAGTCTGCAGCCCTAATTCAGCCTGCAGGAAAGCCCCATCTGGCCTGGAAGCCATTTAGGGACTTTAGGGGTAAGTCGACATTTTGCCATGTTTTTAGCAAGTATGGTTGCTTATTAGGGATGTGGACTGTTCTGCCTACCTGTTTGTATTTTTCAAGAGAAAATTCTGTAGACATCTCCAGCTTTACTTCTGTCAAAATTTTCACCAGAGCAAGTATGTGATTGGACAATTGCAGTCCTATCTCTGTCTTCTATTCTGTTTCTTATGTAAGTGATTTCTTTCTGAGTCTCATAGATTTGCCTTCTCAGTTTTCCCTGTGAAATGGATAATTTGCTATTATATGTAGAAAGAAATGCGTGGCTTGGGATTTGGGACTGAAACTCAAAAAGCATGGATTCCCATGGTCCAAGGGAACTAATAATACCATCTTATATATTTTCACTTGATAGTAAGTTCTACTCCGTTCAGTGAAGCTTCTTCTACGATAAGCATGCATAGTATTACAGCAGTGTCATTTATAGCCTCGTGTTGTGTTTCTTATCATACCCAAATATTATGTTACTCTTATCTCTTACACAGATTGTGTTAACTATAATATTATTATTCTGATTCTTGCCAATTCTCATCACTGAAAAATTGTCAATGAAACTGACATCCACAATCCAAAATTCTGTTGTGAGGTTCTTAAGAACTGAATATTTATTTATTTATATTTCTAACTTATATCACCGCCCCATCTCCCCCCATTCCGGAGGGGACTCTGGGCGGTTAACTAGTTTATATGGAGAATGGCCTCCAGCAAAGGAGATTGTTACCTTGTCATGGTGCTGGAGCTTTGAGCACCTCAATGACGCCATGAGCTAAATCGTGAAGGGACACCCAAGACGGGAAGGTCATGGCAGAGAAGTCAGTCTAAATATGATCCCTGGGGAACATAAAGGCAACCCACCCCAGTATTCTTGCCGTGAAAACTAAATGGATCAGTACAACCAGAGATATGTTGGTATACCATTGGAAGACTCCCAGGTCGGAAGATGGTCAAAATGCTACTGGGGAGGAACAGAGGATAAGTTCAACTAGCCCTAGATATGATGATGCAGCTAGCTCAAAGACAAAAGGACAGCTAGTGGCCAACGGTGCTGGTGGTGAACAACGAATCCGATGTTCTAAAGATCAACACACCATAGGAACCTGGAATGTAAGATCTATGAGCCAGGGAAAATTGGATGTGGTTATTGGTGAGATGTCAAGATTAAATATAGACATTTTAGGTGTCAGTGAACTGAAATGGACTGGAATGGGCCACTTCACATCAGATGACCACCAGATCTCCTACTGCGGACAAGAGGACCACAGAAGAAATGGAGTAGCCTTCATAATTAATAATAAAGTGGCTAAAGCAGTGCTTGGATACAACCCAAAAAATGATAGAATGATCTCAATTCGAATTTATGGTAAGCCATTTAACATCACAGTGATCCAAATATACGCCCCGACCACAGATACTGAAGAAGTAGAAGTAGATCAGTTCTATGAGGATCTGCAGCACCTACTGGATAATACACCAAAAAGAGATGTTATTTTCATTACAGGAGACTGGAATGCTAAGGTGGGTAGTCAAACGACACCTGGAATTACAGGCAACCATGGTCTGGGAGAACAAAATGAAGCAGGACATAGGCTGATAGAATTTTGCCAAGACAACTCACTGTGCATAACAAACACTCTCTTCCAACAACCTAAAAGATGACTTTACACATGGACTTCACCAGATGGTCGACACCGAAATCAGATTGACTACATCCTTTGTAGCCAAAGGTGGCGGACATCTATACAGTTGGTAAAAACAAGACCTGGAGCTGACTGTAGTTCAGATCACAAACTTCTTATTGCAAAATTTAGAATCAGACTAAAGAGAATAGGGAAGACCCACAGATCAGTTAGATATGAGCTCACTAATATTCCTAAGGAATATGCAGTGGAGGTGAAGAATAGATTTAAGGGACTAGATCTAGTAGATAGGGTCCCAGAAGAACTATGGACAGAAGTTCGCAACATTGTTCAGGAGGCGGCAACAAAAAACGTCCCAAAGAAAAAGAAAACCAAGAAGGCAAGATGGCTGTCTGCTGAGACACTGGAAGTAGCCCAAGAAAGAAGGAAAGCAAAAGGCAACAGTGATAGGGGGAGATATGCCCAATTAAATGCAAAATTCCAGAGGTTAGCCAGAAGAGATAAGGAATTATTTTTAAACAAGCAATGCGCGGAAGTGGAAGAAGGTAATAGAATAGGAAGGACAAGAGACCTCTTCCAGAAAATTAGAAACATCGGAGGTAAATTCCAGGCAAAAATGGGTATGATCAAAAACAAAGATGGTAAGGACCTAACAGAAGCAGAAGAGATCAAGAAAAGGTGGCAAGAATATATGGAAGATCTGTATAGGAAGGATAATAATATCAGGGATAGATTTGATGGTGTGGTCAGTGAGTTAGAGCCAGACATCCTGAAGAGTGAGGTTGAATGGGCCTTAAGAAGCATTGCTAATAACAAGGCAGCAGGAGACGACGGTATCCCAGCTGAACTGTTTAAAATCTTGCAAGATGATGCTGTCAAGGTGATGCATGCCATATGCCAGCAAATTTGGAAAACACAAGAATGGCCATCAGATTGGAAAAAATCAACTTATATCCCCATACCAAAAAAGGGAAGCACTAAAGAATGTTCAAACTATCGAACAGTGGCACTTATTTCACATGCCAGTAAGGTAATGCTCAAGTTCCTGCAAGGTAGACTCCAGCAATTCATGGAGCGAGAATTGCCAGATGTACAAGCTGGGTTTAGAAAAGGCAGAGGAACTAGAGACCAAATTGCCAATATCTGCTGGATAATGGAGAAAGCCAGGGAGTTTCAGAAAAACATCTATTTCTGTTTTATTGACTATTCTAAAGCCTTTGACTGTGTGGATCATAACAAATTGTGGCAAGTTCTTGGTGGTATGGGGATACCAAGTCATCTTGTCTGCCTCCTGAGGAATCTGTATAATGACCAAGTAGCAATGGTAAGAACAGACCATGGAACAATGGACTGGTTTAAGATTGGGAAAGGAGTACGGCAGGGTTGTATACTCTCACCCTACCTATTCAACCTGTATGCAGAACACATCATGCGAAATCGCTGGAAGAAACATTAACAATCTCAGATATGCAGATGATACCACTTTGATGGCTGAAAACGAGGAGGAGCTGAGGAGCGTTATGATGAAAGTGAAAGAAGAAAGTGCAAAAGCTGGGTTGCAGTTAAACCTCCAAAAACCCAAGATTATGGCAACCAGCTTGATTGATAACTGGCAAATAGAGGGAGAAAAAGTGGAGGAAGTGACAGACTTTGTATTTCTAGGTGCAAAGATTACTGCAGATGCTGACTGCAGCCAGGAAATCAGAAGACATCTACTTCTTGGGAGGAGAGCAATGACAAATCCCGGTAAGATAGTTAAGCGCAGAGACATCACACTGACAACAAAGGTCCGCATAGTTAAAGCAATTGTATTCTCCATAGTAACCTATGGCTGCGAGAGCTGGGCCATAAGGAAGGCTAAGCGAAGGAAGACAGATGCTTTTGAACTGTGGTGTTGGAGGAAAATTCTGAGAGTGCCTTGGACTGCAAGAAGATCAAACCAGTCCATACTCTAGGAAATAAAGCCAGACTGCTCACTTGAGGGAATGATATTAAAGGCAAAACTGAAGTACTTTGGCCACATAATGAGAAGGCAGGATACCCTGGAGAAGATGCTGATGCTAGGGAAAGTGGAAGGCAAAAGGAAGAGGGGCCGACCAAGGGCAAGATGGATGGATGATATTCTGGAGGTGACGGACTCGACCGTGGGGGAGCTGGGGATGGCGATGGCCGACAGGAAGCTCTGGCGTGGGCTGGTCCATGAAGTCATGAAGAGTTGGAAGCGACTGAATGAATAAACAAAAAGAAAATGGAGAATGGCTATATTCCTGCTCTAATAAACATTGTTTCTTATGGCAGGTGCAAGAAATATCTTATTTCACTCAGGGCATCTTGCTTTTCAGATTCCCTTTGTGGCTAATGCTTGTAAACACAAAACAGAGTTTGTTGTCTGTTTTGCTTTCACAACTAAGCACTGAATTTTAACTGACAAGTTCCACTGTAATTGAAGAAAGACAGATGTTTACATGACTCTTCTGGTATAAGTCACAGTTTGGTTAGAAATCTTATTTCTTATTGTCAGTGTAGAAAAATATAGGCTTAAGAGTAGGAAGTCAAAAGAGAAATTAAAATGCAATTAATTATTTAATGTTCACTATCTGACGTGCTGAAAGTAGAGAAGGTCAAGCTTAGGAAGATTATTTTCTGAAATCCATAAATTGTGCAAATATTAGTTATTTGATAAATATATAAAACATAAGGGCCAAAAGCAAAACGTGGCACCATGCTATCAACCTCTTGCTATGCCATCATTTTCTAGCCAGCAATATCTTTTTCTGTATTACTACAATACTAAAACAAACCAATTTTCTTTCCTCACTGTCTCCTTGATGTTCCATGATTCTTTTCTACCATCCACTCAGCTCCAGGATTCCTGGAGGCCACTGAACATGCTCAGTTCTCACAAGGCGGTTTTTCTTTTGTTTTAGTGTGTTGACTCTCAGAAAGTTATTTTCTATTTCAACATACCTTAGGATTTACTCAGGCATATTGACATCTCCCTCTTGTTTTATAGTTGCTTTCTGATTCCATTGTGTTGACATGGGAATGTTGCATTTGCTATAAGAAAGATCCAATTACCAATGTCTGTGATTTTCTTGCACTGCTGCAACTATCAAGTAACTCTAATTCAAGGGGAAAAATATAGTGGATACATTTTTTATCCTGCAGCAACATCAAAGGCCACTTAGATAACTATGTGAAGACTCACCTCCTGCAAGCTCTTGTTTGGCCATTTCTCCTGTATTCATTTTTAAACCTGATTGTACTCATCTCTTTCTTCTCACCAATCTTTTGCTAACAGTCACCCTTTTTTACCATTATCTATCCTCATTTTGCACTTATTCTGTTATTACCTAAGAGACAGGTAATTGCCTTTTAAAGCTTCTTTTCCATTTTTTGTTTATTACCAATATATTCTTCTTTCACAAATGAAACTAGCTTTTGGATTTTTTTTTGCATGTGTATGTGCTTCTACTGTATCTATTCACTGCTTCATACATAGTCTTTTGTTCTCTAAACTTCTCACCTCTTTCTTTTCAAGGATCTTTAAATACTTGAACATAATTCTTTCATCTAGACTGCATGCTAACACTATAAAGGTCCTAGTAACAAGGTACTGACTAGCAACTGAGAAGTGCTATGAAGCGCAAGAATTCAAGCTACCCCAATTCTCTGTAGAAACCTCCAACAAAATGTTTGCGATAGCCTCCCGATAAAAGGCATTTGGTGTTTCTACTCCAACATCTGATCTCAACTAGTCCAATTAAATAGCTAGATTCCCATGACCATCACTATGATCTGAACAGACAGACAGATAAAGCAAATGATAGCATTCCTACAATTAACTTACATTCTTTGGACATTCCCACTTCAAAGCACTTCTGTAGTCTGCAGTACTGGCAGCGATTCCTAGTGACTTTATTAATAACACAGTTCTTATCTCGGTGACATGTATAAACCATGTTCTTCTGAATGCTCCTGCGGAAAAAACCCTGCAATCAAGCAGAAAAGAAATAATCTTGCAAATTGTTCTGTGAAATGACAGAAAGAGTCACAACATCATGATACAATTTGATAACCTTCAAGCTTTTAAAAATATTCAACATTCAACCATAGAAAATACTGTTTAGTTAAAATAAGCAATAGCATCTAATACCTAAAACAGGCAGCCAGCAAACAAAGGACAATGGTCTAGGAAATAGTATTGTATCAACCTGGTGGAGGAAGGACCATTTGACTGAAGGAAATTAACATTCTTAATTTCTTGCATTTATTACTTCTCAGTCCTTTTCTGCACATTGTATATTGTTGCTCACTCCAAAAAGAAATGGCATGATAGGTAGGTAATGTTATGATGGATAGGATTCAGTAATATATGGGTGTAGTACAGTAGTTAAGCTGTTGGACTGGCACTGGGAAGACCCAGGTAAAAGTCCACCTACAACCATGGAAGCCTATCAGGTGAGTTTGTGTCAGACACTCTCAGTCCAATGTATCTCATAGTGTTGTTGTGGGTAAAATGGGTGGCGGGAATGCTAAGTACACCACTTGAGCACCTGAATGAAAGATGGGATGAATCTGACAAATAAATGTTAAAAAATGGATTTCCTTGATTGACTTTAAAAAAAACCCCACATATACTGTATCCAGTAAGTATTTTCATCATGGAAACCACTAAGAGTATCCTTAATGCAGTGGGCATCAATAGAATGAATGAATGAATAAATAAATAAGTACATAAATAAATACATAATATCACAGAGCTGGGACTGGACATTCCCCTCATGGAGGAATTCAAATTAAAATATCCCCAGTCATCTATTTGAACATATTCAAGGAAGTCTAGCCTTTGCCTACCTATCAGTTCAAACATCAAACTGTTCTATCTGTCCTGTTCCGACTAAGGCCGATGCGGAAGCGTTATTGAAAATCAACTTTATTTACAGTGATACACAGGCAGACCAGTCTATACTGTCCCCCTCTTCCTCTGTAGGCGGAAGAGCAACAGGTCCGGTTGGACCTACAGGCCCAGCAGGCACCGGCTCCGAGGACGAGGCAACACAGGGCAGCACTCCAGATGTGGCAGGTAAGGCAGCAGTGGACATGGAGCAGGCCTGGCTGGTTGGGGCTGGTGCGGCGTGAACTCCGATGAAGGCAGCCCAATCGGGACCGGCGTCGGGTTGGCGCGGGGGTAGGATGGGTATGCCCCCGGTGGATGGGCCCCAGGAGGTGAAACTGGGGGGGTAGCGACGAGGCAGGAAACGGCTCGGGTTCAGAGACAGGCTGGGAATCCGGGGCACGTGCAGTCGCGAGGTGGATCGGCAAGGCAGAGGCGCTTACCCCAGTCGTGGTCTTTTTGGCAAGCAGCAGGCTAGGCTCCGGGCGGCGTTCGTCGTCGGGCAGTTCGTGGGACCCAGGAGATGGAAGCGTGGCAGCAGGAGGCAACTCGGAACTCGGCGGCAGAAGGTAAGCAAGGCGATTTCCTGGTTCGGGTTTCTCAGCGCGGGCAGGGTCTGGCACGGAGGCTGGGTCAGCGGAAGCAGCCTGATTAGGCCCGACTTCGGAGGTCCACATGGCGGGAGGGTCGCTGGTTTCTAGGCGTGCGGGTCACGGGTAGGATCGGTTGTCTCTGGCATCCGGGCTCGTCGCACCGGCTTTTTAAGCCGAATTTCGCGCCGTTGGGGAGCAGGGGCCAATCGGGCCTTGCGTTGCTCAGACCGCCTCTCTGCTCTCCTTTGGCGCGCACTGATTGGTGGAGGTGTCCCTCCTTCCTGGTCTCCTCCAATCAGCGCCTCCGGGTCTTTGGTCGGTTCTGCACCAAGCCTGCTGCTTCCAGTGACTGGCTCCTCTTCCAACTCGGAGTCCAGCATGTTGGCCGGCAGCGAGATAAGCAGTGCAAACCCGAAACTATCTTAATATTCAAGCGGAATCCGTCGCCGCTACTTATATGTGATGCCCCTTTAGTTATTTGAAGTTGCTACCATATTCTCCATCATCATCCTTTCTGAAGACTAAATATACCCAACCCTTCACTCTGTCTTCTTAGGACTTAACATGCAGCTACACTGAAACCATGATGTAATATAATGGATTGGATCCATCTTGGATTCTATTTTATTTTATTTTATATTTGGATTTATTTTTATATATTTTCTACTCATACAGTTTTAAATATTTTAAATTTTTAAGTCTTAATTATTGTAACCCGCCCAGAGTCCCTTGTATGGGAGATGGGCGGGGAATAAATTAAATAAATAAATAAAAAATAATAATAATTGGATTCTGGGATTTTTAGATCATTAACCTGTAACTATGCATCAGTGAAATTAGAAAAAATACTTATCACATTGAAGATGTATCAACCAGAATACGTTAGACATATAAGTATAGTAACAGTATAATAAAACATAATGAAGTATACAGGTAGTCCTCGCTTAACAACCCCAATTGGGGCCAGAATTTCAGTTGCTAAGCAAAGTGGTCATTAAGTGAATCTGACCTGGTTTAACGATCTTTTTTGCAGCATTTGTTAAATGAATCACACAGGCGTTAAGTGAACCATGTGGTCGGTCAGCGAATCATGCGGATCCCCATTGATTTTGTTTGCCAGAAGCTTGCCAGGAAGGTCAAAAAAGGGGATCATGTGACCACGGGACACTGCGATGGTCACAAATGTGAAACGGTTGCCAAGTGCCCAAATTGTGATCATGTGATGGGATGCTGCGATGGTCGTAAGTGTGAGGACCGGTCATAAGTCGGTTTTTCTGGCACCGTTTTAAGTCAGAACCGTCACTAAACAAATGGTTGTTAAGTGAGGACTACCTGTACCTGGATTCTCAGATTTTTCTTGACCTGGAAAATTATTGGCAAATAGTCTTGTTACTCTGGCACAGCGTAGGAAACATATCTATATATGTAATGCAACCCTTAAGTGAGCCTGTTTCTTCCAGGTGTGATGAAGGAGACTATTCTGGTGCCAATTATAAATTAGTCAGTTTTTATGCATGGAAAAGGATGTGCAAAAATTATGAATAACCCCTTGGATTTAGTCCTGAATAACCACCACTATATGAATGCAAATTACCACACAAATTTTAGCTTCTGGAACTGGGCTTTCCAGAAAGCTCCTGAAAGTTGGAAGTTCCTCTAGAAAGAGATATACCAAGGGTCGGAAATGGTGGCTCTTGAGCCAGATCTGGCTCTTTGGCCCCTCGGCTCTGGCTCTCTCTCTCTCTCTGTCTGCCACCCGACATTCGGAAAGCCGGTCTCCGGAAGCAGCGCGAACCCTGGGGAAGAAAGCCATTGCTGTCAGAGCCCAGAGCCAGCCAGCCTCTGTGTATGTGTGTGTATAAGTGCGAGGCGGCGCTGAGGGGAGCCCACCAGGGAGAAGGAGCAGCGGCGAGAGGTCGCGCTCGATCTTGAGTGTGGCTCTTCCAACCTCTCTAGTCCGTGGCGTCTCGTCTGCCTGCGGCTGCCCCGCGCACGTTTGTGCGTGCGCGCGCCCGTGTTTGGGCACCCGCCAGCCGGAGCCGGGCCCCCTGAATGCCGAGGGGGCCGCGGGTCGGGCGTCCCCCAGCTCCCATCTGCGGGGCTGCTCCGCCTTCACCAGCCCCGAGCCTCGCTGCCCTGGACCTCGTCTGAGGAAAGCGTGTGGGGCCGCGGCGCAGGAGGCACAAGCGGAGGCCGGGGAGCTGCCAGATGGGAAGTGGAAAGGCCGGCAGGGGCTGCGGGAGCGAGGTGGGGCTGCCCCTTCCACGGCCGGAGCAGGCGAGGGCTGCGGCGTCCCGTCGCTGCAGGTTCTCCCGCTCCGCTCGGGAGGCGCGCCGTCCCTGCGCCCCTTCGGGTGCAGCCACATCTTGCCGGCAGTGCGCAGAGGCCGGGACCTGGGTCAGACAGAGACGAAATCTCTGTGAGGGGGAGGGAGGAGAAGGGTGGGCGGAGGTGGGGCAGGGGTGGCGGGTGCCGGCGAGGGAGAGAACGATGCAAGGAGCGATGCAAGCGAACACACGCATAATCACGCCTTTCTCTCATGGCCTAAATCAGCTTCCCATGCGTCTTAAGCATGCGAGACTACAGCCACATGGCTGGAGATCACCCGAGTCATACGGAAAGAGCCAGTTTGGGCAAAGCAATCCTAATCGGAGGAGTAAAGCTGGAAGAAACTCGCTAAGTGGGCTCCTTGTCTGAAGCTCCAGCCGGACATTCCATCCCGGGGCCGGGGAGAAGGCAAGCTGGACTCGCCCGCTCTCCCGGAAACAACGCCCGAGCCAGCGAACTCGGTTCGCACCGCTCCTTCTACAAAGAGTAGAGAAAGAGCGGCTTCTCCCTCGCTTGCGCGCTTGCTTGCTCCCCCTGCCCCCACGCACGTGCGCACGCCTTCGCCCACCGTAGGGGGCATAGCCGCTGCCTCAGGCTGCGCCAGTCTCGAGGGGGGCGGGGAAATACGCCAAACGGTGGAGGGAAAGTCCTATGCCTTTCCCTCTGCCTGTCTCCTTCGAAGCAAGCAAGCGCGCAAGCGAGAGAGAAGCCGCTCTTTCTTTCTTCCTACGTCCTATGGCAGCAGGCCCTAAGTGTGCGCGATTGGTCCCCGCCCGCAAACCCCGCCCCCTTCCACACGATTGGTCCCCGCCCGCAAACCCCGCCCCCTGGCTCTCAAGCATTTCAAAATGTGCACGAGCATGTCAAAATGGCTCCCGGCATAAAAAGTTTGCCGACCCCTGATATACCATGATTATGGGGGCTGCAGCTAGAACAAAGGGAGACAGATAATTAGCAGAACTTAGAGACAACATATTGCATGGACAGAAGAACTTCCATTCTGTGCAAAGGGCTCTCTGGATCAAAGTTAATGCTGATGCTGGCATGATAGGTTAATGAAAGAATAATGCATTTTTAAAAAAATGAGCCACCCAATCCACAGAATGAAAGAAACAAAACCCGCAATACGAGGAGGGACACTCTACCCATTTGACTTGTATTTATAGGTCACCTGTTTGACAGTTGTCCTGTTATGCTACCAGACCTAGGCAATCCTTTTAACCCAAGGGTCCTATTACAACTGCTGAAGAAAGAACATGAGAAGGCCCCTCTCATTTACAGGAAGAGAATAGGAATGCATCAATACATGCTTACACATGAGTAAAGAACAGACATACCTCACCACCACCCCGTCTTGGCATCTTCCCCAAAATTACTTCTCACAACCCACCACAATACAGACATTTTGCAGGTCTTAGTGGCTACTAGGACAGAGTGGACTACAAGAACTGGGGAAGCTGTGGAGAAAGGGCATGAAAGAGAATTAGCTAGTAGAAGATAACCCATATATCCAATGAACTAAGCTTTTCCTGGAAACATGCTCCCACTTCTCTACTAATATTACAAAGCAAACATGGTGTTGGAAATATTGCATTTGCCAGAATACTTCTCCCCATGTATTTAGGAATTACTTGAGTGAGTATACCAGGAGTTTGGAATTTATGGACTCCAAATGTCACTAGCTACACTTTGTAGAATCCCTCACCATTGGTCATACTCACTGGGACTGCTAGGAACTGTAATTCAGGCGAAAGAGTCCCTAATCCCCGATATATAAAGGATGCATAATCCTCCAGTCCAAAACACAGAAAGGAAAAGATACTTCCACCCTCCACATACCAATAGAATATAGACCAAAATCAGGCCCATCTTTCTTGAAAAGTGTTTTTTTAATAATAGCAGAGGCTTCAAACTTGTCTTGTATATTTGGGTTTTTCTCTGAGAAAACTATACATGTCCTAAGATGGGATACGTAATTTATTATCTGCAATAACAGTAACAATAGTAATGTAGTGAATTCAAATTAATAGCCAGCAGGGTATGAGTGATCTAAGTTATTTTTTCAAGAATTCATTTGCCCACATTTCACTCTATTTATTAGCATTGAGTACTCTTACAAGGGAACGTACTACGCCTGTGAGGCATAAGGAATTTACATGAACAATTCTCATTAGTGTTAATGGGCATTTCAGCACTCGCATAAATCCTCTGAGATAGGAGCATGAGAGTGTCAGTGACAAAAATAAGCAGGAAAGATATTACCCTTGCCAGACAAAATATCATATGTTCAGAAAGCAGTATGTTCCAAACTGCACGTGCTTTACTTGCCATTTGAAGCAGGCTTGCAGAAGAGGAATAAACAGTGGGAATGCTTTGTCTGAGCATGCCATGTGCATTAACAATTCTTAGAAGGAATTTGGATACTTCCATTTTAATTTAGTGAATAGACTAATGGAGCAGCCCACTTCTGGGGAAAAAATCACTTTCATAAAATACATATTCTTATGTATATATGTTACTTTTCCTTTTCCTCCTTGCTCTCCCAATCTCTACAATTCAAAATTCTCCAGAACAAAATACATGCTCCTCTCTCTCCATTCCACTCCTTCCTCAATAACTTCTCTTAAAGTATTTGGGTAGAGTATCATCTTAGCCATGTTGCATTAGATGTCCTCATTTACAGATTGCAATGGGAGGAAAAACACCTAGTATAAATAATTCAGAATCCACTGTATCAACGTGTGCTCTCTGAGCATTCGCCATTGGTAAAGCAGACAGATTATTTTTCATGTTTAATTGTGTTGATACCTTATCCGCCCCATCGAAAGTGGAGAACGGTATGTGAAACCACATGTACCCAGGAACAAATAAAGCCAGTTACTAGGTCCATTACTGAAAGCCAGATTATCCCATCTAGACAATATTACTTTAACGTAATGCCAAAAGAAAAAAGAATAAGAAAGAAACAAAAGAGGAGAAAAAAAGGCCAAACTTCTTGCTATTTACTTTTGTAATGCTTGTCTATTACTATGTCAAACATGAAAGAGTTTAGTTCAGAGATAGGTTGCTTCAAGAAGATCTGAACAGATTTAATAACCAGTGTCACAAAGGACTTTCGAATGCATCTGGATACAAAGGCAGTCATTGTATCACGTCCTCTATGATAATAAACCAAATGGTTCTTTGCTCAAAATTCAAAGGTATTTAAACCAAAACATAAATCTTTTGGAATGTGTTGCCTTGCTATCTAACATGATGAAAAGAGAGGCATCTATACCAGCACATCTTGCTGACAATTGTGGTCATATAAATTTAAATAAACAATAAATAAATAAATAAATAAATAAATAAATAAACACACACACACACACACACACACACACACACACACACACACACACTCCTACAAACCATTGCCTTCTCAAAAGGAAAATGCCCTGGCTGGCATAGTATGCTTCTTTTAAAATCATCAGAATGTATGATATTGCCTAGTTATGTGGCATACCTCCTATTGGCAAACAAATTGCAGGGGGGAAACTAAATTTGCAAACTACTTACACATTAAGCACTGGAAACAAAAATGGTCCAGTGCCAGCTCAGAACTTTTATGGGAGAAGCTCATTCAACCAGCTTTCATTAACTGTAAGTATCTGCTTTTGCATATAAAAGGGCTTCCAAATCGACTTCTCTGCATTTACCCAAAAAAGAAAGCTAACTCAAATGTCATATAATATGCCCTTTTAAGATATTAGTACAAAGGATACACACATACCAATCGAAGAGACTGTTACAAGCACATGGCATCACCGTAGCACATAAACCAACCAAAACCCTTCAGAACATCGTAAGTAACCCAAATGACCCAGTAGCCCAAGAAAAAAACAGGAGTTATCTACAGCATACAGTGTAAGGACTGTAGTAGCCACTATGTAGGACAGACGGGCAGAAGACTAGCAGAGCGCATCCATGAACACCAACTAGCAGCCAGAAGACACAATGAAAACTCCTTAATCTCACAACACATGGACACTCAACCATACTTTCAACTGGGAAACTGTGAGCATCTTAAACCAAGCCAAATCCAAAAACGCTAGAGAATTCCTGGAAGCTTGGCACTCAGACAAAGCAGCCACCAACAGACACATAGAGGTAAACAACATTTACATACCATTCATAAGAGACAATAGAAAAGCCAAAAGACCAGAACACCTCCTTGCCAGCAATCAACACCCAGATATGCAAAGATTAACACCAGGATTAGCACCAGAGGAACAATCAAACAGCACAATATACCCTAATCAAGGAACTATTAACTCAGTCAATCAACCAAGCAGCAAACAACAGCCCAATCAAGGAACTCCTAAGGAGAGAACACCTCCACCAACACAAGCAGGACAAGCCAGGGTATATAAACAGAGAGCAAGTCCCACTCCCTTTTCGCACTGAAGGTGTTGCCTAGTCTGGCAATGAAACGTCTGCAAGAAAACAACAAGGTTCAGAGAGCACCAAGGACTCCACAGATACACACATACTCCAGGCACCCTTTTTCAAAGCACTGTGCTTAGATAAGGCCCATTTAGATTAACCTGATAAAACAGTCAAACATGAAGGCCAAGGAAGATGAAGCTCTGCCTAAATTCAGCAGGGATAATACTTGCTAAGTCACACTGTGTAATACTTGGGGAGCTGATCTTGAAAAGGCCAAGCAGGGTCATTGCTGGCTGCTCTTTAGGTAGGAGACGAGTACAAAATTCTGGGGCTGCAGACTAGATGGGGAAGGTGAAAGAACATCCTAGCAAAAAACAATGACAAATCACTTTTCTGGTGTTCTGAGGTATTAAGAAAACTGCATGAGCATGTCCACACAGATGCTGGGAATCAAGCTCAACTTGAGACAGCATTTCTCTTCTTTAAATATTTGCTGAAGAAAATTCTTTATCTGTCTCTTTGCTAGATTAGAATTGTCAGTTACACATCCCAGAATGGCTTCCTTACCTTTAAGAGTTGTAGAGAAAGCACAATTTCTTTTATCAGATAGAATTTCTGCAGTAGCCGTGTTGCAGCTATGAAGTTTAAAAAATAATCCTACAAGAAAAACACTTTTTTCTTCCGTCTAACCAGCAAGAGGAAAAAAATTAGTTGTATCATATATATTGATGAAATTCTACTTTACAGTGATGCTATTACATCTGCAACAGGCAACATCCAACCAAAGCTCTACATAGGCTCCTTTCAGATTAGCATAACCTTCTCCATTCTGGTGTTCCCCGTATATACCTGAGTACAATTCTTTTGAGTTGAATTAGAGTTTCAGGAAGAAAACATAAACAGAAGCTGGAATTTTTTAATATTTAAGTACTATAATTAGACAGAAATGAGGGATACAACATTTCCTCTTAAGTTTAGAAAACTTAAGAGGAAATAAGGTTAAAAACTGCCAACATTCACTCATCTCTGTTTGTAATACCTATAAAATAAGTTAGCCTTTTGGAAAATCCAGGCAGAAATTTCGCTAAAATAATTTAGCATGAGTAACAGGAGAAAAATTCTTCTGATCAGAGAAGAACTGAGTTCTTTTCCATTATTGAATGTCAAATACAGGATGAATTATTGCCATTTTAAAAATATATATTCAGGGCACTCTATCCTAAATTAGGTAGGGCTGGACCTCTAACACACTGAACTCATGAACTGTCACAATCTCTGACTGCACTTCAACAAACTCAGAGTTATCCAAAAGGCCATCCACTGTTAAACTAACTTCAGTTGTTCCTCCTCCACAGCCTCACGATTTATACCACCAATTAAGGCAATAATGAGCGCCCTAAGCTGACCTCCCAGGAGCAAGAATTAATTGTGCCCAATATTTCTTACTAGAGAATGACACTTTCCCAAACCATTAATGTAGCTGCTCTTTTTTCTGGTTATTATTGTATTTCCATTCCACACTCCCAAATTATTAACCCCAACCCACTGAAAGACTCCTTCCCTATGCATCAAGTTCACATTTTCCAAATGTATGAAAAAAAAGTTTTCAAGTATTTTGGGTGCAGTTGCCCATTCTAAAATACTTAAAATGCACATGCTCAAAATTGACTGCATTTTGTTTTCTGAAAAAGTTGAAGAACCATACTGTAAGATTTGTAAGCATAGTCCATTGAAATGCAGATGAAAAATAGAAGTGAAACAAAGATATCTTCTTATTGTGAGACACGTTTAAACAAAACTATGCACTTGAGTCTTCAAGCATTCAAGGAGTTACTTTAAAAGGTTTCCTTATCTGTGATCCTTCACTCCTAATCCATTTACAGAAATGTGATGCTGGCTGGGGAATTCTGGGAGTTGAAGTCCGCACTTTTTAAAGTTGCCAAGTTTGAAAACTCTGGTCTAGGCTAACTGCATCTTCTGAATAATTTTTAAAGGCAGTCCCATGTAAAGTGCATTGCAGTAGTCAACGCAGTAGTCTAACCAGGTGATAATAAGGACATGATTTATGTAACTCCATCCTTTTGTGCCAGCTAAGGTCACAACTGGTATATCAGCTGAAGCTGGGCAAATACCTCTTTAGCCATGGCCTCTACCTGCTGCACAAGAGAAGCTGCAAATCTAGAAGGACACTCAAGATGCAAACTTACTACTTCAGAGAGAGTGCTTGCATATCCAGAGATAACGTTGGTGTTGATAGAGAATCTTGATGGACAAACGGTAACTCTCTTTTGTCTGGATTCAGTTTCAGCCTGTTCTGTCCCATTCAGACCCTGAAAGCCTCCAAGCACTGGGAAAGAATGTGAACAACATCACTCCTACAGCCCAGGGTGGTGATATAAAGTTGAGTGTTATCCGCATACTGATGACAATGGACTCATAGATAACCTGATCCATGGACTTCACATAGATACTAAAGAACAGGGGTAAGTGGACCGACCCTGTGGAACTCCAAAGCAGAGATCACTGTGCTATAGCAGCTCACTGAGGAAGGAGTAGATCCACTGCAAAACAGTGCCTCCAACCCCAAACCTATTAAGGCAGTCTAGTAAGATACCATGGTCAATGGTGTCAAAGGCTGATAACAGATCTAAGAGGAGCAGAAGAACTACACTCCCCTCCTCCACATCCTCCAGACATCAAAAAGGAGATTGACCAATGTTGTCTTGGTCCCATAGCCTGAACCTGACTAAAAAGATCCAGATAATCTGCTTCATCTAGGGTCTATCCTAGGTGATCCATCACCACCGTCTGAACAACCTCTCCCCAAACATGAAGGCTGGAGACCGGGTGTTATCTAAGATCCCCAGATCTAAGAAGGCTCTCTTCAGGACGGGGTGCACCATTACTTCTTCAAAAGATGCTGGCAAAATCCACCCCCACAGAGAATTACTGCCAATCTCCCAGATCCAAAGGTTACAAAACCCCTGGCCCCATAAAGAAATCATGATGGGCAAGGGTCAAGCCTGCAAGTGGCACTGGATAACCTAGAGAACACCCTATCCACTTTCTCAGAGTTCCCAGGCCAAAATGCTCTGGTCATCACCAAAGACTCTGCCCAAGAAGAATCAAGAATCTGGCAAATCTGAATAACAATATTGGCAAAATGTTGTATAAATTGGTCACAGCAGCCAGCGGGAGATCTTGTTGTTCACTTTTCCCTCAAAGGGATCAGTTACCCTAAATTAGACTGCTGGATGACAACCCATCAGTGCAGTAAGTGAGAAGTAAATACACTTTGCCTTCAGTATGGCCATGGTGTAGGCCAATGCTGGCTGGAGAATTCTGGGAGTTGTAGTCCACACATCTTAAAGTTGCCAAGTTTGAAAAACACTGGGGTAGGCCATGGGTAGGCCTGATTAAGGGTAAGCTGTGCCCTACTAGGATGAAAACTTACAAGATATGAAATCACCTGGATCAATTGTAGCAGCATGTAAATAAACTGCTTCTGCTACCTAAGTTGACTTTTTTATCCTCAAGAGGTTTCATTAAGCTTCTGATCCCTACGATACTACTTTTATCATCAAATACCCATTACATTTAGTCTTTTTACTAACCAATATTTCCACTGACATTACCAGACAGATGTAGTCATGTTCTAAGCAATTCATGCTGTGCAACCTGCAGAGCTCACTGACTGCAAAGGAACTAACGCTACCTACACAAAATCCAGAAGCAAATAAGCATGGTAGGGTTTTTTCTCTCTCTCTAAAAGAATGTCACCCATTAATTAAATGCTGCCTGTTTATGCTACGTATGTAAGAGTCTCCTTGGGGTAAAAGTCTCATTAAGCATGATCCTTATAACTATTTATATGTTCTGTTTGGTTTAGTTGACCGTGCGCATCGTGCAGCAGTTATCTGAATATTTGTTCCGTACCCATATTCTTGACTGTGTCAGACAGTTCTGAATTCAGTATGGTGCAGTGATTCAAGATTAAAAAAAAGTGACAAGTCTGTCCACTGATACATGGCTAAAGACCCCAGCATCTCTTACCATTAGCCATACTGGTTAGGACTGATGACAGTTGCAATCCAGCAACATCTGAAGCAACAAATTACAATCCCTAGTCTAATGCAGGATATATTCTTAGATATTAAAATACCATTTTACTGAAGTTCCTTAACCTGTGATAACACTGTATCTTTATTTACTTGTTCTAGCTCTACCTGTTCCCTGTTTTCATCATCTTCTGCATGTGTATGGAGGATGTTAGCAGGGATAAAGGAGGATCCCTAAAGCCTTGGGTCTGGCTCTAAAGAGCTCCTTCAAAATATGTTCAACTGTAACAGAACAAAAATGAAAAAAATACTAGATATAAGGGAGTATTTGTATTTATTTACCAAACTTAATATGAAATCCATTTCAGTTAAGTCAAACTCAGGTTTTTCAGAACCGTTTGGAGTTCTGTGTCTAGCATGCCGTTCAAAAGCCAAAGGCACAAATGAGGCACATCACTGCTGTGGAGCATTCTAAAATCTATCCTGATAACAGACATTAACTCTTCCACCTCCAAACAAAGAGGTTTATGACAATGGCAAGGAAAGAATAGGTGGTGCTCAGCCATACTCTCCCTCCTACCATGTAGAGCAGAGCTTTCCAAACTTTTCATGTTGGTGACACATTTTTTAGACCTGCATCATTTCGCGACACACTCTTACAGCAGGGCACAAGGAAGGCACTAGGACCTGCACGGAATCCTGGCAGGGCAGGTTTGGAGGCAGCAGCAGCCGCGACACACAGACACTGCAGCCGACACACTAACGCAGAGCTTTCCAAACTGTGTGTCGCGACACAAAAGTGTGTTGCCTGCGGGGCCCAGATGTGTCGCGTCAAAACCCGGAAGCGCTGATGGCGCTTCCGGGTTTTCCCGCGGCGACACACCAACGGCGGCGCACAAAAATCCGAAAGCGCCGCAGCCATGGCGGCGTGCAAAAACTGAAAGCGGCAGCAGTGCTTCCGGGGTTTTGCGTGCTGCCGCAATGGCGGCGCTTCCGGGTTTTCCTGGGTTTTCCCGCGGCGACACACCAATGGCGGTGCACAAAAATCTGAAAGCGGCAGCAGCGCTTCCGGGTTTTTGCGCGCTGCCGCAACGGCGGCACTTTCGGGTTTTCCCGTGGCGACACAGCAACGGCGGTTGGTGTGTCGCCGCGGGAAAACGTTGGAAAGCCCTGCACTAATGTGTCCCGACACACAGTTTGGAAAGCTCTGATGTAGAGGTAATACAAAGGAGGAATGGCTGAAGTGGACTGGTTGAATGATGCATACAAAACACAATCACATGGTACAATGGCAAAGTTCCATGTATTCACTGAAGTGCTCATCTTCTGTTCAAGTAGCTTTCTCCCAGAGAAGGTCCTGTAATATATATATTAGAAAAACATTGGAAGCCCCACTGAGCAGAGGAGGCTTTCTCCCACATAAGTACTTAGTGAACCAATGAAACATTTAATCCAGAGATATTATTTTTGGGGGCGTGGTGGCTCAGCGGGTAAGATGCCAGGCTTGTTGATCGGAAGATCGCAAGTTTGGAGGTTCGAATCCCTAGCCCCGAGTGATGGAGTGAGCTCCCGCACTAGCCCCAGCTCTTGCCAACCTAGCAATTTGAAAGCATGCAAATGCAAGTAGATGAATAGGTACCACTTCGGTGGGTAGGTAACAGCGTTCCGCACGCGTCATGCGGCCACATGACTGTGGAAGCGTCTTCGGACAACGCTGGCTCTTCGGCTAACAAACGGAGATGAGCACCGGCCCCTTGAGTCGGACACGACTGCACAAATGTGCGGGGGGAACCTTTACCTTTTTATTCTTACTGCCAGTGTGGAAAAGGTACTTTCTGCCCAAGGTGCCACATTTATTTAGCTAGCATTTGATACTATACACTACTTTTCCTCAACCTGGAGCCCTTCAGATGTGTTGGAACGGTGACTTCCAGAATTCTTAGTATGTAATGTTGGCTGAGAATTCTAAGAGTTGGGTTACAGCGTATTTGGAGAGTTCCAGGATGGGAAAGCTGCTACACACCTGGAAAGGAAGAGTATCATTTGTTGCTCTGCCTTAGGCCATGTCCTGCCAGTCCCAAAATCATGTGTTTTGAATTCTCTGTAGGAAGAGTGGGATAGAAATGTAATCCAAATGTGATAGACAGATAGACAGACAGATAAAAGTGCAACCACATCCAGCTACATTTATCTCTTATTTTGTCCCTCTTTTTTTTTTTTTACTTTTTAGGGCAAAACTTTTAGCAAGCTGAAACATATAATTATAGCCACTTGTAAAATAATTCATTGATTTAGAAGAAAGCCACCAAATACATTTCCAACATTTAGATTTGTTGCTATTTAAGATGGATTTCAAACACAAACAAATTTGCCATGTCTGGTCATGAGAAAAGCTATTTATGTTAACAGCCTCACTCCTCAAAGTGCTGTTCTGCCATAAGCCCCATTAAAACTAATGGGGCCTGCACTATCACAGTGACTTGTGAATTGCAGCTTATGGCATTTTCCTAAACTGATCTGGAAGTGGGAAATGACAGCAAATGGCACCCACTCCTACTTTAAGAGTCCTTTTCATGGCCAGACAAAGTAACCTGCAAATATATATCTATCCCAATATTATTATGATTCAAACACTCCTTTTTACAGAACAGAAGAAAAAGAATATGCACCGTGAAATAATATTGCTTCGCCAGTCTTCAACTCTTGATCCATAGTGATGTGTAATACAGGTGGAACATAATGAATTTCTGAAAACAGAACAAAATAAACAAACTAAAAAATAAGGGCTTAAGTGTAACAATCTCAGCCCTTCTTCCTCCTTACATGTGCCCAGCTTCAGACCATTTACATGCTCTATTACATCAGAACCTGGAAACTGTTGTTTAATTTTGGCTTATTTTGGCTTAAATCTATCCAAGCTAAACTGGTATTTAACTGTGGGAAAAGTAATTTAAACAAACTGAATAGCTTCAGCTTCAAGGGTGGCATAAGAAAAGAATATACAGTACACTTCTAATTTCTGGATCCTTTGAAACGCATCTTGTTAAGGAAATGAAAAACTCGAATCAGGGAGGAAAAGATGCAATCAATTCCAAAAATAATTTCTACAGTTTGAAATCAAATGGCTGAATGAACTGAGTAATCAAGGCAAGAGTAAAAAACTAAGATAAAGTTAGTCCATCTTTGCAAAATCAAAGAGAGTTTTGATTTGAAAGGCTGATAACCTGTTAAAAAGTGTGGAGGAAAGAGGATAATGCTCACCTGTTCAAAATAACAAGGAAAAAAGAAACTTCCAATGTAATTGGTGAGAAAGGAAAGCATTAAAGATACTAGAGATATTGTAGATCCAGACAATGTATCACACTCTGGGGAACAAAGAACATTGCAAAAATATAAGCCACAGCTTTCCAAACTGGGTGTCGGGACACGTTAGTGTGTTGGCTGCAGTGTCTGGGTGTGTCGCGGCTGCTGCTGCCTCCGAACCCTGCCAGAATTCCACGCAGGTCCTAGTGCCTGCCTTGTGCCTTGCTGCCTCCAAACCTGCTGTAATTCCACGCAGGTCCTAGTGCCTGCCTTGTGCCTGGCTGCCTCCAAACCTGCCCTGCCAGAATTCCGCACAGGACCTAGTGCCTGCCTTGTGCCTTGCTGCCTCCAAACCTGCTGTAATTCCGCGCAGGTCCTAGTGCCTGCCTTGTGCCCGGCTGCCTCCAAACCTGCTGTGATTCCGCGCAGGTCCTAGTGCCTGCCGTGTGCCCAGCTGTAAGAGTGTGTCACGAAGTGATGCATGTCTAAAAAGTGTGTTACCAACATGAAAACTTTGGAAAGCTCTGATATAAGCTCTTGGTTTCTTGGCTGAGCTCCAAACTTTTGGGATGCCTTTTGTATAAAAGCAGCAGGCTCACTTCCCGGCATCTCCAGGAAACAATGAAACATATTCCTGCCAGAAAATTTGGAGAACATCTCACAATCAGTATAACGGAAATGGACAGAGGAGAAGGCACACAAAGACAAACGGGGGTAGGGAAAGTTTTGAATCAAGCACTATTCGCTTCCAGTAGCATCTCCACCATATTACCTTCAAGGAAAAGCAAACTCTGATAAAAAAAACCCAAACTCTCCATCCCTGTGTGAAATGTGGGTTTTACAAGGAGGAATATGAATGGACTTTATTTTTTGCCATGAAAAGAAGTAGATTGTAGACCCACTGAAATCAATGGGACGAGTCTGACAAGATTTCAAAAGTCTTAAGAGTTGAAGGGATTAAGTCCAATTAAGTTAGCCTTATTCAACCCATGTGAGCCTTAGTGTCTTTGACAAAAGAGGGACAAGTACAAATAACTGTAAAAGTATAAATTTGAGTTGACCATAGTCCATCTGTTCTGAATATTTATTCATCTCACTTTGATAAAGTTTCAAAATAAAATATTTATCTGAGCAATCCACAAATACATATATTTAAATAGTTATTTCATCCAGAATACTGCCATATGTTCCCTTTCAAAATCTGTTCTAGAAGAAATCTTGACAACAGATCGCACTCTCTGTTGTACACCTGATGTACCATGAAAAAAGCCAAATACACAAACATGGATACTGACCCAGGCACCACAGGTTGATTGATTTCTGGGCAGAAGCAGAGAGCATCTCTGCTATACAAACAAGTATGTTGGTTCCAGCTATAAAAATGTGAATATTCTTTTTGCATTTTGCAGTCCCCCCCTCCTTTTTTTGGTTTTAATTTGTTCTAACCAAGTTTGCCACATATTTAGCTTGTGCTAGAAATGTACGCTGTGTAACACTACCAAAAGAATGTTGCCTTCTAAATGTTTAGAGCAAGAGACAAGTCTCTAACAGATGGCTGTATCTACCAAAGACTTGGTTTTTCCTATTTACCAGCACAATACTGGCATTATTTCGGGGAAAAGCTTGCTATACTCATTCCTCCCCCATAAATCTTTTGCACGCTGTGTTACAAAGAAGACAAAGTTAGTAGTAAAGACCAGAACTTTTAGTAAGAACATTACAATTGCTGAGTCTAGCATTTTTTATATACTACAAGCTGAAGGTCAAAAAATAGATCAGAAGAAAATAGCCTCAGAAACATGCTGCTTTTATTGCAAAGAAATTATGCTTGTAAATATTAAGAGTAGAATGTTCTTATATTAACTACAGTTTAGAGTTATTTTCTATTTTGGTTAATTGGTCCTTCATAAGTGTTCTTCATAAATTTAGGAAATCCACTCTCTTCTCTATGGCACATCCCTAGACACTATATGGTGGCAATAATAATAACAATAACAATAACTTGTCATTATAATACTGTACCTGACCATCGTTAACAAAATCTATGGGTTTTAAATTCAGTTTAAGACATGGTTCCTGATTTTCTTTTCCTAGTCAATCAAAACCATTGGTTTTTCAACTGAGTCATCAGCCAAAACTGCAGTTTAGCTTCTTAACCATAGCATGATGAGATACCAGAGACCAATGTGAAGTCCACATACTAAAGTACCAGGCTGCTTATATCCTATGAGGTTAGCCTGAACAGTTTTGACCATCAACATCCTATCTGCCAAATAATAATTATAAGGACCTATCTGTTAACATGCAACACTGTGACAGTGAACAAGACTGGTATTACAACAGCTTGCTCAGATGGGCATACTTTCTTAATAAACTGCACAAGAGAACAACTATATCATGTATACAGCAACTCACATAAAGCTCCCTTCCCCCAAGTCTCCTGTACTGATGGGAATCCTAACACAAAGATAGCTTTTGCTGGGCTTTATCTTATCTCCCCCAAGGAACTGAAAAATCTGTTATCCGCTCAACTTATGATGTGTTATAGAACCTTTAAAATTATTCCATGCTCGAAGACTTGAGATGCAAAGTATCAGATTGCAAAGAGCGGTAGGGAACATCTGAGGAAGAGGAATGGTTGTTGGCAAGTATGGGATTAAGAAAGGCTGGAGGAAAAGAAGGAATTTTTCTGCTAGGGAAGACTGCAAGACAGACTCTTAGCAAAAGATACAGGAAAGAAAAATACTTAAAGGTTAAGTTAATCAAGATGAGAGAGGATCAATTTGCTGGCAAGTGCTTTAGTCAAGAGGTTCAGCTAAGAAGGGTTTGGAGATAAAGAGGAAGAGGGTGCTTGTATCCTTATATGAAGTCAAACACTGTTTCAACTGACTTTCTAAGCATTGGACTAGGCATGGAGAATAATTAGAGGTGAATGTCAATGAAAAAACAAGGTTGCCAAGGAGAAAAGATAATAGAATTCTTTGCAAAGATTAAAACCAAGGCTCAGTATTTTTCGAGAGGTTAGTGAAGAGCTTTCCAAACTGTGTGTCGGGACACATTAGTGTGTCGGCTGCAGTGTCTGGGTGTGTCGCTGCTGCTGCTGCCTCCAAACCTGCTGTGATTCTGCACAGGTCCTAGTGCCTGCCTTGTGCCCTGCTGTAAGAGTGTCGTGAAATGATGCATGTCTAAAAAGTGTGAAACCAACATGAAAAGTTGGGAAAGCTCTGGGTTAGTGTCTTATCTATACAAAGATACAGATGAAAAAGCAAAACAAGTGCAAGTGGAAGGAGTGTAAATCACACATAGAAGGCTGGCTACATGGTATAAAATGTGCAGAAGTAAACAAGCAAAATGATATTTCTGAGAACTTTCCTCTGTGCAAGATGCATCACACCAGAAGAACCAGAGGCGAGGAACCTTTTTTTATTTTGTCTCAAGAACCTGCTCTGGGCAAGCAAGTTGAGGTCTTCTATCACTTGTGAGTGAAGTCACAGTCCAAAAGGCACAGATCTATTTCACTGCTAGTATTCATCACCTTACTGTCAAACGTATGACATTCTCATACACCCTGTTCATTCAGGTATACTCTCTGGTGCAGCAGATCAAAGGGGAAACTAAATTCGTTTGTCCATTACATGTAAAGATTGCAACGGCCACAAGTGAGTAAAGGATACCAGGAATACCACCCTGAAGTGGCAGCTCATCAGTAAGACAGCTTCACTGCTCTTTGTCTTTCTCAATGGAAAAAGCAGGACAAACAAAGCTCCTGGAAAATGCTGCCTTAAGGCACTGAGTGCCTAGAGATGTTGACTCTCTGATGAATGTTTGAAGGAGGATGGTGGCTTTAGGGAGGATAATAATAATAGCAATAATAATAATAATAATTTATTAAACTTGTATGCTGTCCGACTCTCAACCACTCTGCAAGCTGGATACAGAGGCCTATCAAGTTGAATTTGGTTTGCCAGATAAAGATTCATCATCCTCAGACTAAGCAATGGGAAAGGGTAGACAGGAACCCAAGATGAATCAAAATAAATAAATGATAGAAATAACATGCTTATGCCTGAGGTTAGATTGGTTGTTCTATGAGTATGTTCTACTGGATATTTAGAGCATACAGAATTCAACTATCAAACATCTAAAGATATAAAAACCAAGAAAATAGATCATTGACTAAGACCAGACCTACTATAGAATTAGATGGGGTAAAATAATTGCTGTGGGAGTTTGTGAATCTAAGTGATGGAAATGTGACAGTTTCCTTGATGACCTCAGAAGTGGTAGGAGACAATTTTATCTCCAAAGCTACTTAGGTATTCTAGTGCAAATCCTTTTGCTTTCTATAAAAAGAATATGAAGGGGGTAATAATTTGTCTTTCATCTTAAGCATCAAAATCTCTTGCTTGTAAAATCTCTTGTACAAAAACTACTTGATATGAAGTCCTGAAAATGGTCCAATCCAAAATAGATTTCTTTTGGAGGTCAGTCTGACAATACCCAGATCCAGAATGAGATTTGAAAACCTAGACCTCCATTCTCCTATTATCTAGCATTTTCTGTTTTTCAGTGGAATGTGTTGTCTGTAGCTTGAATCATGTCAACTGGATTTCTATTTTCTCAGTGGAAACATTTCGCTCCTTATCCAAGGAGCTTCTTCAGTCTGAGCAAGGTTAGTAAGGGAATCCTTAAATATGTTTCTAGGTGGCTGTGTGACCTTACACCTGGGGCTAGGTCATGGTTATTTTGATATCTTGTTTCTAAGTCCCTTTATCATCTAAAGGAGGATCGTTAAGATTACCATGCTGCTGTTGAGCTTGCGAAATGGTCTTAATCTTCCTAGGCACAGAAGACAAAACAGGGAGGAAAATAGGGGAAAGATTGTGCCTGAGGCCCCCACCTCTATTCAAGGAAGGATTTTCCAAGTTGGCATAAATGAATTCCTTGACCCCTCTCTCAAACCACCTATCTTCTCTGTCTAAAATGTGAACATTAATGTCCTCAAATGAGTGTCCTTTTTCCTTTAGATGAAGATAAACTGCTGACTCTGGTCCTGTGGTGTTACTTCTCCTGTGTTGGGCCATCCTCCTGTACAAAGGTTGTTTGGTTTCTCCAATGTAGAGTCCAGACCTAAAACAGCGACAGAAAGGGCTGAGACTCAGAGTAAACGGAAGAACCTGGTCATTCCTTACATGGCTGGCGTGTCTGAAAAGATAAAACGGATATTTGGCAAACACCACATACCTGTATATTTCAAACCCACCAACACACTGAGACAGAGGCTTGTACACCCCAAAGATCAAACTCCAAAACACAAGAAAAGCAATGTAGTTTATGCAATCCAGTGCAGTGAGGAGTGCTCTGAACTCTACATTGGAGAAACCAAACCACCTTTGTACAGGAGGATGGCCCAACACAGGAGAAGTAACACCACAGGACCAGAGTCAGCAGTTTATCTTCATCTAAAGGAAACAGGATACTCATTTGAGGACATTAATGTTCACATTTTAGACAGAGAAGATAGGTGGTTTGAGATAGGCGTCAAGGAATCCATTTACGCCAACTTGGAAAATCCTTCCTTGAATAGAGGTGGGGGCCTCAGGCACAATCTTTCCCCTATTTTCCTCCCTGCTTTGTCTTCTGTGCCTAGGAAGATTAAGACCATTTCACAAGCTCAACAGCAGCATGGTGATCTTAACGATCCTCCTTTAGATGATAAAGGGACTTAGAAACAACATCTCAAAATAACCATGACCTAGCCCCAGGTGTAAGGTCACACAGCCACCTAGAAACATATTTAAGGATTCCCTTACTAACCTTGCTCAGACTGAAGAAGCTCCTTGGATAAGGAGCAAAACGTTTCCACTGAGAAAATAGAAATCCAGTTGACATGATTCAAGCTACAGACAATTCCACCTGGATGACTGAGAACCTTCATAGACATAGTGGAATGTGTTGAAATTTATAGACATTATATGGGGATAAACCTTGCTCAGTTTCATAGTAATAAGTGCAGGAGGTTTCAAGCTCTGCTCCTATAAATCTGATTTTTTAAAAAAGAAAAAGTACTTATAACTTCACTGTTTCAACACAAATGTGATTAAGTTTGTAGCAGCAGTAACCCCTGCATTGGAGAAACCCCTTGCCAAATTGCTGCTAGATATCTCAAGGATATTGTATGAAAGAAGAAGGAATTATGCTGTCCCTTTCTTAACATTACACAGCTGATTATTATTTGGAAAGAATGATAAAGGATAATTGATAACTGCCCAGGGACCCTCCTTGAGGGGGAGATGGGCAGTGATAAAAATTAGATAGATAGATAGATAGATAGATAGATAGATAGATAGATAGATAGATAGATAGATAGACAGACTGACTGACTGACTGACTGACTGACTGACTGACTGACTGACTGACTGACTGACTGACTGACTCACTCACTCACTCACTCACTCACTCACTCACTCACTCACTCACTGTTTTTTTCCTATAAAATTAATCAGGTCTCTATACCACTTTATGGAGGTAAAACAGCACAAAAATATTGCCCCAATCCACTGAGCAAATGAGGCAACAAAATAGAATGAATAGTAAGGATCATTCATACTGTCCAAATTAATTCACCCCACAATACACTGATTGTGATGACCAAGGATGGCTTGATTTCAAAGCAAGGGCTACTTTAATTTGAAGGCAGATCTGTTGATCACTAAATCCAATAGACCTCCCACCTCCTTCACTTTATTATTTTTCTAAGTGATGCTCTAGTGTTGCTACTTTGGCACTAACCTTCACAGCATAATGGAGGTCTGAAAAAACAGACTGGGAATGGAGTATTGTGGAGTCAGAACAGAGCAAATTCAGACCTGCCTCCTTTACTCGGGATCAGTGAAAATCTATTACACAATACTCAGCTCCACCCTGAGATCCAGTCAGTCATCAACCAAATCCAATGCACACCTCCAACAGTTTGAAAAATATTGAAATAATCAATTACTCAAGGAAATGCTCAGTAAGATTATAGCTCTCTGTTCACTAAAATAATTGGATATTGTAAAATCCATATCAGGACTATACTTTTTAAAAAGTCAACAAATGTAATAATTAGTCCATGTGGGTGCTAAGATCAGCTTTGAAGAACAACTGAGGGTCAACATACACACCAGCAGATATGCCTGCACACAGATGCAATTAACAATCAGTAGAACTATTAATAAAGTGAAAAACCAATATCATGAAAGCAACACATTTGAAAAAATAAAAGCACAATTCTTTGGTATCAGTTTCCTTCATGTGTAACTTTCCAAATATTTCTTAAGCA
The DNA here is from genome assembly GCA_023362775.1 of Charina bottae. NCBI lineage: Eukaryota > Metazoa > Chordata > Lepidosauria > Squamata > Charinaidae > Charina > Charina bottae. The sequence continues at coordinate 25,396,978 of JALMGJ010000007.1, forward strand.
ACATTAAGCCACTAAGGTGGCATTATGGTATTTTAAGTGTTTCTTTTTCAGCTGCTACAATACTTCAAGTTGTGGATTTATTCATGTGCCCTGCCAAATTCTGTGTAAAGCACAAATTAAAATCTAATGGAGCCTCTGGGTCTGCATAATTTCAACGACACTGGGTCTGCAACAATTTAACTAATTTAACCAGTGAAGTGATTCACCATAATAAGCAGGTTGGAAGTATATAGATCCTTAAGGAAAAGTGAAACGCAATGCAAAATTTGATTACGAGCAAGAACTAGAAGTATTCAGCAATGAAGACTATATTCCTTCAAGTAGCGTTGTTAACTACTGTATATAATGTAAAGGATAAAAGGCAAAGAAAGATATAGCTGTTAAATATTCTAAAGGAGTCTATCTACACACAAGGCCCATCTGCCCCAAGTGTCTTTTTCACCTATCCAGCTCACATTCAGAACAAGAAGCCTTCTCACAGCCTTCTCTGTGGTCATGGTTTTGTTTGTTGTCACGCATGGTATAAATACTGTGTCCCATAACACCACACTCTCTCCTCCCAGGCTATTTCAAAATGCCCAATGCATATAATTTACTCATCTAGGCTAGAGTTCCCACCCTTTTGTCAATATATAATTCACTGTTGTAGACTGGACGCTTTCCCTGTCTCCAATCCCTGCCATTGTCTCAGTATGAATGTGTATTTTGAGTGTAATCCTGTTATTAGGCTTTTGTCCCCATGAAAAGGGGCGTGGTGGCTCAGTGGGTAAGACGCCAGGCTTGTCGATCGGAAGATTGCAAGTTCGGAGGTTTGAATCCCTAGCCCTGCATGACGGAGTGAGCTCCCGCACTAGCTCCAGCTCTTGCCAAACTAGCAATTTGAAAGCATGCAAATGCAAGTAGATGAATAGGTACCACTTCGGTGGGTAGGTAACAGCGTTCCTCGCGTGTCATGTGGCCACATGACCGTGGAAGCGTCTTCGGACAACGCTGACTCTTTGGCTAACAAATGGAGATGAGCACCGGCCCCTAGAGTCGGACACGACTGCACAAATGTGCGGGGGGAACCTTTACCTTTTTTACCCCATGAAAGGAATGCAAACAGCAACATTTAACTGAGATGTTTGGACACTCACCTTACACCCCTCACAAGCACTGACACCATAGTGATATCCAGAAGATTTGTCCTGACAAACAAAACAGGGCTTGTAAACACGAGGGGGAGGAAGCGGGGAAGGCGGGCTGGGAACAAGCTCCTCAGAACTGGTGCTCTGAGTTTCAATTGCTAGAAAGAGAGAAAGAGAGAGAGAGAGAGAAAGAGAAAGATAATTTTAGTGCATTTAGCTATTGACGTTGCTATAGTGCAGTGCTAGTAGCAGAGACAAGTTAAGACTTTGATTCGCCACCCATCCTTTTCCCAAGTCTTCAAAGTACACATTATAAATAAATTCAGAATATACCTGAGGTTTTTACTTTAATATTTTTTGGATATATGCTGACATTTATAGCACTATAATCACAGATGTGTATATATTTTGGTGAATCCAAAGTTTGTATAGAACGTCATTCAATCAATATTATCCCAGGCTGCCTCAAGCTGGCCAAGAGCTGAGTCTCCTTTGATTCTATCCACATTGATCCCACCGACTCAGGGGTGTCCACAGTGTAGTAAAAAAAAAGAGTCAAAATGGCACCTCTGATGGTGCATCAAAGCTCCTTCCTTTTTAATGTGCATCACACCATCGTGGCTGCCATCTTGACTTTTTTTTAATCATATCCTGAGGACACCCTGCACCCACTCCTGCAAAGAGTTTGAGTGAACAAAAATTCCTTCCTATACAAAAGTTAAATACAATAATTTTCTTCAATCTCCCCCTCCTCCACCTTAAATTTGTCAACATTTCTCTGCAAAAACAAAAAAGGAATATAAAACTATTGAAAAACAGTACTATGAGGAGTGGATACAAGGATATAACAGTATATCTGCATACAGAAGCCAACTCTGAGTGGCTGTTGTTATGGAGATGCAGTGGCACAGCAACAAACGTGAACTGAGAGACTCTCCTGAGGGCCTGCAAACTTGATGGTTCCCTCTGTTCTCTCTATCCCTTTGTCCTCTCTGCCTTTCTTGTTGTGTTTGAATGAATGACCTCCAACGTCTATGGCAGTGTTTCTCAACCTCAACCCATGCTGGCTGGGCAATTCTGCGAGCTGAAGTCCACCCATCTTAAAGTTGCCAAGGTTGAGAAATACTGGTCTATGGGGTGTGAGGGAGACAAGATGCTGTTCTGGTTTGAAATGGAACTAAAAGGCTGAAGCTGAGTACAAGAACTATAAGATGGTGTCAACTCCAAACAGCTGCATACCACCAAAAAAGCTAGATTCTTACTGTCTTATTAACCAGATTTACTGAAAGGGAAAAAAGGAATTAGATTACAGAAATTTGGCAATCTGATATGTTTACTTTAACACCCCATTTATCTTTCTTTAAGTTAGTTAGGGTGGGGATTCCTTGATTCTTTTGCTAACCACCTGTTCATGCAGTGGGGAGGTAGCTCCCCATTTTCTGGATAAAGGAGGAATGTGCAGATGTTCAAAAAGGGTAACATTTTGCAAATCTGCCATCCTCTTTCCCAGGCTTTGACAAGTCCATTACAGAGGGGGAAGAGAGAAATCTCTCCCATGGAGAACAAACTCTCCCTGTGAGATGCAGCACTATGAAAGAGACCTTTAATGTAACAAAAAACGCTGGTAACATTGCACATTTCAAGGAAAATATCCCAAGAGAGGGAAGAAGATATGTTGGGTTATATACATATTATAGTTAGATTACAGTAGGTACAGTATCTAACTGCCAGCAGGTGGGGCATTCTGTTGGCCCACTCTGGCAGTTAGATACCTACTGTAATAAAAGATGTTTGGGTTGCCAGCAGCTGAGCCACATAACAGAGTTCCCGGCACATTATAACATTTTTACCATTTGACAACTACCCGATTGAGCTTAGAGGAAAAGCAAGATGAGCAGAACCTCACAGTTGCACATTACTTTGTGCAATTGATTGGCCCTAATAAAGATACAACCTTCAGAAAGCAGAAGCACCAATTGTGATCTTGAAAAAAATATATGCAGGGTTGGACTTGGTTTACACTTGGAACGCATCAGGAAATTGTAGTCTAGACTGGGAACCAAAAATAACGACCTGGAATAAAATTGTTGCCAAGAAATCTACATGAACATGGACACATAAACACCACAAGCTGAGCTTAACTCAAGGGAGCCTACCTTCTTCCCATGAATGCTACCCAATTCATTATAGATTCTATGTGTCTCACGGGCACAATAAAATAAAAATTAAAAACAGCCACAATGACCTAAAACATCTTAATCCCAAACAACCAATCCCTACATGGCAGCTGCTTCCAGTCAAGTGGCATCCCCTGCATTGAAGGTTCTTTGGAAGAGCACTGTTTAACTCTCTTTGGGAAAGATTCCTAGGAAGGGGCCAACCTGACCTTGGGGGCAGGCTGCTCCAGAGCGAAGGGTTTGTGACCAGAAAGGCAAAGGGGGGGTGGGGAATCCACAGCATACCCTCCCAGCCAGAACATATTGGATGGGTATCTACCTGGAGCAGATGGGCTTGAAGCTGATAAGGACCCAAGCCCTAATGGGCTTTTTGAGTAACAACCAACACTTGGTTGGAACCAGAAGCCAACTGGCAACCATGCAGTAAAATTGGTGTTCCTCTAGCATACAGCATAAAATATGCCAGGGAGGTGACTTGCGGGTGGGTCCAGGCGATGGTTAATACATCCTTGATGGAGGGGATGTTTCCAACTGCCCTTAAGGAGGCATTGGTGCATCCCCTCCTCAAGAAGCCATCCCTGGACCCTACCATCTTGGACAATTTTCGTCCCGTCTCCCACCTTCCCTTTTTGGGAAAGGTGGTTGAGAAAGTGGTGGCGTTGCAACTTCAGAGGATTCTGGATGAAGCAGATTATCTAGACCCCTTTCAGTCAGGTTTCAGGCCGGGATATGGGATGGAGACTGCATTGGTCGCACTTATGGATGACCTCTGGCGGGAGCGGGATGGAGGCAGTGCATCCATCCTGGCTCTCTTGGACCTCTCAGCGGCTTTCAATACCATCGACCATGGTATCCTTTTGGGGCGGCTAAGGGAGTTGGAGGTGGGCGGCGTAGTTCTGCGCTGGTTCACCTCCTTCCTCCGAGGCCACTCCCAGTCGGTGGTGATAGGAGAGGAGAGATCCGACCCACGACCTCTCTTATGTGGAGTGCCACAGGGGTCGGTCCTCTCTCCTCTCCTATTTAACATCTACATGAAACCGCTGGGTGAGATCATCCGTCACCATGGGATGAGGTATCATCAATATGCTAATGATACTCAATTGTATATCTCCATCCCAGGTGAAGTAAGTGATGCAGTCGCTGCCGTCCCAGTGCCTGGAGGCTGTGGGGGCCTGGATGTGGAGCAACAGGCTTCAGCTGAACCCTGGCAAGACTGAGTGGCTGTGGATAGATGGCCCCGTGTCATCCGGGAAGTTGTCATCTCTGGTTCTGGATGGGGTGGCACTACCCCATTCGGAACCGGTGCGGAACTTGGGGGTCCTTCTAGACTCACGACTCCTGCTCGAAGAACAGGTGGCAGTCGTGGCTAGGAGGGCCTTTGCACAGCTTCGGCTTGTGTGCCAGTTACACCCATTCCTGGACCGGGATGCCCTCCGAACGGTCACTCATGCCCTTGTCATCTCCCACATAGACTATTGCAATGCGCTCTACATGGGGCTACCCTTGAAGAATATCCGGAAGCTGCAGCTGGTGCAGAATGCAGCCGTGCGGGCAATTTTAGGTGCACCAAGATCTGCACATATAACACCTCTGCTCCACGAGCTGCATTGGGTGCCGGTTTGCTTCCGGGTCCAATTCAATGTGTTGGTTATTACCTTTATTAAGCCCTACATGGCATGGGACCAGGATATCTGAGGGACCGTCTTATCCCCAGAACATCGACCCGCCCCACCCGATCATTCAGAGAGGGCTTACTACGGACCCCATCAATAAAGGAATTTCATCTAGCGGGGTCCAGGAGGCGAGCCTTCTCTGTAGCAGCGCCCGCCCTTTGGAATATCTTGCCCCCAGAGTTGGGGCAGGTTTCCTCCCTCCCGACCTTTAGGAAAGATCTGAAAACCTGGCTCTGCCGCCTAGCGTGGGAGGGGAAAAGTAACAGCTCCTCCTGGGGGTGGTTAATATCATAATGTCCTCCCGATTATGGAGATACTTGCCAGATTGGATTTCATATTTATTATGTGATGTTATTAATTTGTAATTTTATATTTGTAATTTTATATTTGTATTTTAACTTTGATTAGCACACATTCTAATGATTTCAGATATCATCCCGTTGGGGGAGTTGGGCGGTCATATAAATTAATTAAATTAAATTAAATTAAATTAAATTAAATTAAATTAAATTAAATTAAATTAAATTAAATTAAATTAAATTAAATTAAATTAAATTAAATTAAATTACATACATACATACATACATACATACATACATACATACATACATACATGTTCTTCATGGGGGCATGTTGGGTCAGCTACAACTTCCAAATAACCTTCAGGGCAGCACCATCTAGAATGAATTGCAGTGATCCAAATAATAATGAGGACATGAATTACAAGTGTAGGAGAAACTGCAACTCATGTACCACCTGAAGCTGGGCAAAGGATTTCCTGGCTACAGCCTTCACCTAGTGATCAAACAGGAGCTGCAAGTCCAGGAGGATCCCCAGGTTGCATACCTGCTCTTTCGGGGGTTGTGGCATCCCAGCAAGAGTTAAAGATGAAGCCATCCTGGAACTGGAAGGCTTTTCCATGAACACCAATTTTGTCCTGTTGGGATTCATCCTAAACCAGTTTTATCCCATCCAGACCCTCACAATTACAGCTACTAGGTCAAGACTTCCACAGCATCTCTTATATCACCCTGTATGGGGATGTAAAGCTTGGTATCATCTGCATACTGATGATTCTTCACCCCATACCAATGAATGATCTCTCCTAAGATTTCATGTAGATGTTAAAGAGTAGGAGAGAGGCCTGAGCCCTGGGGCACCATACACTGGTGCATTCATTGAGACTTCTTTCACCAACCCCAACACAGGGAGGAGTAGAAACACTACAACAGAGTGCCTCTAATAATCATAAAGGATTAAGTCAACCATGGATTTTAGCTGTTTTCACCTATAGATCTTTCCCTGCTTCAGACTGCTTTCCTGCATTTTAAAAGAAAAACCTGTAAATAGACCAGTTTTTTAAACCTGTTAAAAGACACAGAAAAAAACCCCTCTTTATCATTATTTATTCTATCCTCCCCAGAACAGATTAATTAATCCAAAGATAATGCTGTGAAAGAGCACAAGTTCTAAGGTGCAGAGAACAAATATATAAATACATTAATCAGAACAACATCTTATTGTCCATATATAGCAACATCTCACATCCTGTGTCATGGGGAAAAGAATATTATATTTCACAATCTATATTCTAGTAGACTTTACAGCCCCAGCTCTTTTCACTTACTATAGATATGCAGTATCTATTTTTGCTATTTTGTATTCCTACTTATTAGTAAAAGCAATATTTGAACCTCTCTGGAGTTATTTTGCCAAACAGGAATCATGTAAATATGAAAGAGAACTAGAGTATACCTTCTAGCATGTTTTACCTTTGCATTATACAGTGATATAATCACAAATTGATGTAAAACTCAAGCATGAAATAAAACATCCTTAGGCAAAGGTTCCTAGTTCTATCTGGCACTATGGGAAATGAGAAAGCTTTTGAATTAGTGGGGAAGAAAAGGAGGGGGAAAATGATCACAAAAGCTCAGAATAGTCTTCTAGAGAAAAAAAACCTACTAATTCAGATATACTATGTGGAATATTTTCCATGTTTCTTAACTACTCTCTGTAAAATTGGCCCCATGTTTCTTATCCTTCAGAAATAAACTGTTTGAATCCCAAAAGATGTCAGAGTTTTTTGTAAAGACTTACAGTAAAGATGGGTAGTATTTTGGTAACAATATGTGAAAATTTAATAATATGAGGATTGAATGGGTAGGCCAGGATGCAAGTGGATGGAACATGTATATGGCATGGTTGGAATTTCAGGTCCTTTTCTGGGTTGCTGGGAAAAGTTTGGGGAATGGGTGGTTGTTGTTGCCTTAAACATGGAAACATCTCATGGAAAATTTGGAAATTTGAGATGCTTAAGGTAATTTTTGGATTTTTGTCTGTAGATACATGTATTCTAAACTCCTGACATTTATTCTGGGCAGTACAGAAATTCTTAAATAAACCAGTTAAATTTAGACAGCTCATTTGTGGTGGATAAGGAAAGCACAATATGAAATCGAATACCTGTAAGAGTAGTCACCATCCATTTTTTTTCTTATTATTTTCAGTGGAGATGCAAAAATATTATTTTATGTTTTAGTGAATATTTATTGGTGGGAGAACAGGAAAGTTATGGGACACATTATTTACCAAAAAGATGATATTTATCAACCAACCAATTGAAATACAAATGTCCAAGTCCAAGCTTTGCAATTACACTTCCTTATGAAAGAAAGGCAGGAGTACAATATTCTCCATAGTAATTTTTGTTGCTATTTAAGATAGGCACAAAGTGCTCTGGGAATCGATTGCAGCAGAGTGTTCCTGCTTAGATCAATAATCTATTAGTCCTTTTAAATTAAAATTAGATTCATCAAATGCCCTTGAGAAGCCTCAAAGCATCCAGCTCTCTTTATTCCATTCACGCATGTTATTCCCAAATCAGTCTAAAAGAGGATAAAATTTTTAGTTCTGAAATGTAAGCTATTCAGCTTCTGTATCAGTCTCAAAAGCTGTTTTTGTGATAGCAGTTGGGGGCACAGGGTCACTATGACTGACTGACTGACTGACTACATTTGCTCTCCCAAATAACATTCCAACAATGCCCTCCAATTAGAGTACTCAAAGTGCTGACTTTATTAAACAGAACTCAGATGAATGCTAATAGTCTAAAATGAATATTTATTTATTTATTTATTTATTTATTTATTTGTTTGTTTGTTTGTTTATTTAATAAAATTTATCACCGCCCATCTCTACAGCAGTAGACTCTGGGCGGTTTACAATAAAATATTAAAATTAAAAACCTATAAATCATTAAAATACAATATCATAATAAATAGAAAAAATCCAGAGGATGGTGAGAACTTAAAAGGAGGTTATTACTAAACTAACCACCCCCAGGAGGAACTATTACTTCCTTTGTCCCAAGCAAGATGGCAGAACCAGGTCTTTAAAGACCTCCAGAAGGCCAGGAGCGAGGGTGCCTGCCTCACCTCTGGGGGCAAGATATTCCACAGGGCGGGTGCTATCACAGAGAAGGCACGCCTCCTGGACCCCGCTAGATGAAATTCTTTTATTGACGGGGTCCGTAACATGCCCTCCCTGCATGACCGGGTGGGGCGGGTAGATGTGATCGGGATGAGACGGTCCCTCAGATATGGGTTCCTTAAGATACCCAGCTAGGGTACGTTCCCAGATCCACAATTCAGAGGCAACAAGCTGCTGGAAAAAACTACATAGAGCTAGCTGTAACTGGAAGTACAACCTTCAAATTGATAGATTCAAAGAAACATCTACCTAAGAAATCTATGTGATCCACATACTGATGGCAGAATAAGCCGTTCTTTAATTCTACCTGCTGCAGGAAAATAGGAACCCATAGCACTTGCTTGAAGAATTATTGAACCAGAGGGGTTTCAAATATATCTACCTCCATTTCTGAAGCAAAATGTCCAAATACTGTTTTGCAGATGGTCATTACATAATAGACTGCAGTGACCTGTGTGGTACATAAATCACTGCAACCTAGCTCTCCTTATAAAGTCAGCTAGCTCTTCCCATGGATTCCATATGGATGAACTCATTCCTGCCTATCTTTATTGACACAGAGTATTGGGACACTGAATACCAGCCTGCACTGCACTGGATTTGTAGATGCTTTGGAATGTCAGCTATAGATACATATGAGTAAATGAGAAGTGCCATGCTTGAGTTTTTTTATATCTCTTTGGCTTTGCTTATACAACAAAAGTGAGTCATGGTTTGCTGGTACTCTACCATCTTCTGTTCTTGAGCATCACAAGGAGATGGGAGAGATAGTGGGGCTGTTCACTGTCCAGCTCATGCAGTCAGTGAAATTAGGGTCCCTTACATATTATGTTTAAGATATAATATGAATCTGACCTTTTGGATTTTAATAGTTTAGAAAAAGCATGCAAAGACTTCACCAGGATGACCACTATTGTACATAGTTTGGGTGGGTTAAAGGTTTTTCCTTCTCAGTGGTTTCATTTTTATACACTTTCCTTTCCCCACTCCTCCTACACCGTATATGGGAGTTTTAAAAATATTAATGGAGGTTCTTGTTTCTTTTTTCACTTTTGTAAGGTCAGGGAAATATGGATTGGGGCAGCTGAAACAGGGGCCTGGTACCAACTTTGGTGATATCATGCGTATCATGGCGTATCCTGCAAATAACATTAATTATGTGATTTCAAATTACATATTTGCATCATTTCACAATGACATAATGATGCACATTATCTCACTTGCCCTTTCAGCCCATGGAGTTAAGCCCTCAATCTGTATTGAGATACAATATAGATCCTTCTGCATTACATAAAATCCTCAGGGACAGCTACGTATTAAATGTAACATGGATCCTAATATGGAGTAGTCCTTTTTTACTCTAGCAATTCTAGTGCTACGCAGCTATCGAGCAATGCTTTTTAATCTGTTAATTTTTGTTTTTCTTTTTTCCAATTTCCAGTTTGGTTCACTGTTTTCTGTATCAGTTGAGACATACATCCTTCTAATGTATGCATTTTGGCATTCAATTTTGCTTACAATTTGCTCAAACAATTCCCCTGACTGTCAGGTACTGTTGCATTCTATTTCTCCTTGGAGAGCAGTATTACAAAAATTTGAAATGTATGAATTTAGAAGGGTAATTTGGGAAGACTGGATTGAGATTGTGAAATTAACTATATTTGTATTCAAAATGTTTATCCAGTAAGATTTTTGAATCATTATTCCCTACTCAACAATTTTCAGAATTTGTAGTCTGCCAGCAAATTACTGCATAATTTGTTTAAATGTAACTAAAATATTGGAGTCACAATGCTAGAATACTGTGTAATATTGAGGACATAGTCTACTTGAACTCTCCAGCCTAACTAATGGATTGATTGGGTATCTTTAAAAGGGTACCTTCTCAATTCCAGTTCTCTATCTCTAAAATAGGACTAATGACCTAATTAATTATTGTGAAGGAAATAGAACAGTCAAGCATGTTGCACTGTTAAAATGTCTGATAAGTATCTGAAATCATTAGAATGTGTGCTAATTATAATGAATTCAATTATTATAACATTACAGAAGAAGATCCTGGTGGCAGGTAAGTTTATCAAAGAAGAATTGTGCTTTTGTATAGAAACAAAATAGTTACTATTGTCTGAACAATGCAGAAGGAAAAAAAAACCCACTTACTTTATAAGTGTGTAAGCAACCACATATTTTATATGTGTGTGAGCATACATGTGACTCAAGTAGAAAAAGAAAGGTTGGAAACAAGATGGTACTAAAGAACTTGTAAAGGTAAAGGTAAAGGTTCCCCCCGCACATTTGTGCAGTCGTGTCCGACTCTAGGGGCCGGTGCTCATCTCCGTTAGCCAAAGAGCCAGCGTTGTCCGAAGACACTTCCATGGTCATGTGGCCACATGACACACGCGGAACGCTGTTACCTACCCACCAAAGTGGTACCTATTCATCTACTTGCATTTGCATGCTTTCGAATTGCTAGGTTGGCAAGAGCTGGAGCTAGTGCGGGAGCTCACTCCGCACGCAGGGCTAGGGATTAGAACCTCCGAACTTGCGATCTTCCGATCGACAAGCCTGGCATCTTACCCGCTGAGCCACCACGCCCCTTAGAATTTAGAAAAAAGAACTTGTAGAATTCCCTTAAACTGATACTGTAAATAACATTCACACTACAGTGATTACTTTAAAATCTTGGCTCACCAAGAGCACTGAATTCTAACAGCTATTTAGCTATATTTGGACAATAGTGTATATCAACAATTTTTCACTTTTGGTAATTATTATTTTAAAAAAACTTTAGCTCAAGTGGCAGATAAGATATATAAGGAAGTGAACTGTGTTTTACAGGAGATAATTTCATGGTAGTGAATACATGTTGGCAGATTGAAGGATTGTAATGTTGTGGCTGATTAAAAACAGGGCACACATTTATGAATCTCTTTCATTTTTACTACAAATGTATATTATTAAATGCAGAAATTTAATGCGCTCCTTTCAGACAGCTGAGCTTTCAAAGAATCAGCAGTTGTAAAGCAAATGGCATTTCCTGGAAAGCCCCAAGGGAAGTGGGAGAACTAAGTTCTGAGTCCTTCCAGGGAAGGAGCAATTTGAGTTAATTAGGGTGAATGGCAAAGTGTTGCATTTGGTCAAAACATTCTGTTAACCCTAATTTCTCTTGGCACCAGAGAGACAGTCGGGATATGTGTGCACACGCATGCGCGTACATGCGTGAATGCATTGCAGAAGTGCAAAGCACACATCTCACATACTTTAGAAAGAAAGTCAAAGGAAACGCCAAAGTTCAACCAGAGTACAAGTAATTAGAACCAGATTATTTACTGCTTATATGTGTACTTCATTGTAGAAGTTATTTATAAGCCTCCAAACTCTTTTTTTAAAGGTATCATTTAATTTTCATGTCTAGTCTGGGACAAAAAGATCTGCTTTTAATTATCTTCCAGCGAAAGAGAAGACGAAACATCCCTATTCTGGAAAAGAGGCTTTTGCTTATTTTGTTTCCTGTTTCCTTTTCTTCATGCCCTGTTCAAAGATATTCTATACCTCTTAGATTCAAAATAATATATGACTTTCTCATTATACAGTTTAAAAAGGCATTATTTTGGATTTATGTTTTGGAGGAAAATGTGACAGTGGGAAGATAGATGAAGAAATAGTGAGAGCAGAAGAGAAATAAATGTGATCACAGAGGATTGCCAGACTGGACCTCGTAACCTGGCCATGACCCTGCACTCAGTGTACACTGTATCTGACCAGGTCACCAAAGGCTCTGGCTGAGTCCTATTGCTGGCTTACGATGTCTCCCTGCTCTTCTTGCCACATATTTAGAACAGGTGCAGTTCACCCAGAACAGTGAAGAAAACAAACAGGCATGATAAATACTACTTTTTTTCTTTCTTCAAGCTTCCCCCCACCCTGCTTTCCAGGCACAATACTGCAATAAAGAACCTTCAAGATTTGTCCTTCTATTTCAACATCGTTTTACAGCTACATTTCCCAAGCTGGTAGTCTTCTAGGTCTGCAGAAACTATAACTCATACTCAGCCCAACACATCTGGAAAGCATTAGGTCAGGAAAACAGCAAAAGGGTTCAACACAGGCAAACACTTAGAAACATATAGGCCATAGCTTTCCAAACTTTGTGTTGGGACACATTAGTGTGTCGGCTGCAGTGTCTGGGTGTGTCGCGGCTGCTGCTGCCTCCTCCAAGCCCTGCCAGGATTCCGCGCAGGTCCTAGTGCCTGCCTGCCTTGTTGCCTCCAAACCTGCTGTGATTCCATGTAGGTCCTAGTGCCTGCCTTGTGCCCTGCTGTAAGATTGTCGCGAAATGATGCCCTGCTGTAAGAGTGTGTCGCGAAATGATGCATGCCTAAAAAGTGTGTCACCAACATCAAAAGTTTGGAAAGCTCTGATATAGGCTAATCAAATATATTCTGCATGCCCTACTGTGAATTCTTCAGTTTGGTGTCCTCCAGATATGCTGAACAACAACCACTATTATCATCATCCAACATGGCCACTGCTATGAAATGAACCATAGAAAAGCTTTTGCAATGTTTTAAAGACCCATGCAAAACAACTGTTGCATCAGGGTGAATTATCAGTGATGACATCATCATCTTCATTTCTTTTAATTCACTTCTCATTTGTACCCCATCTCAATTTAAATTTCTGAGAGCTAAATGAGAAAATATTTGCAGTGGTAATGGAGGTTCAATTGGGGAATAATTGCCCAGATGGGCCTTTTTATTATCTCACATATTTCCATTGTAGTAAGTTTATTGTATTTTACTGCTATTACAGTCAGCTTTGTCTTTAAAACTACTGTTTCGTGAAATATATCATTTTAATTTGTACCCATATTTTTCTGATATTGATTTTATTTAGCAGGAGTACAGCTCTTTAAAACAGTTAATTGCTCTCTACTCTGGTTATTTGATGGGACAAAAGAAAAAAGAAAAAAATCCTTCTTTAGTCTGACTTCAACTATAAGTTAAACTGCAGTTGCAGAAGCAGGTCTAGAAAATTAAATACCTACATTGATTTTTCTTTGGTTAGGTTCATCCCATCTTCTTCTTCATTTTATGGAAGAGAAAATATAATCTAATCTTCAAAGTCACTGCAATACAGCATAGAGACAAATCACCTTAAGGATTATTCTATTTATTGCTAAAAGTCTGCAGGCTACAGTCCATCTTCCATACATCCAGCAATATAGCCTCCAGCCTGTAAACATTTATACCACAAGATAGATTCCTGTGTGAATTTATTGAACTCAAGGGGGCTGATATCCAAAGAGATATGCAAAGGCTATGGGTCTTTAAGTTGCCACACAATCTTTGTTGGCTTTCCTGCAAAAGATCCCTCTGGGGTCCATAATAACAGCCCATAGAACTCCTACAACAGAGCTTTCCAAACTTTTGATGTTGGTGACACACTCTTACAGCAGGGCATCATTTCGCGACACACTCTTACAGCAGGGCACAAGGCAGGCACTAGGACCTGTGTGGAATCACAGCAGGTTTGGAGGCAGCAAGGCACAAGGCAGGCACTAGAACCTGTGTGGAAACCAGGAGGCAGCAGCAGCCGTGACACACCCAGACACTGCAGCCGACACACTAACGTGTCCCGACACACAGTTTGGAAAGCTCTGTCCTACAACATGGTTCCACATGTGGCACTTGTCAGAATTACTTTTATATGAACACATTGTTAAATATTTAACAATGGACAGCAGTGATTGGGCTATTTTCAGGATAACATTTACTACATTTTACTTTTCATATGTGATTAAAAATCCCTCAAATATTTGAGGTCTTTAGGAAAAAAAGGACTGGTTCTGAAAATATTTCTATTAATCAAAGAGAATATTTGTAGCTCAGGGTTGAACTGTGGAGTCCTTTGTGCTCTCTGAGCCTTGTTGTTTTCTTGCAGACGTTTCATTTCTATTACATCATTCCTTCCCAACCTAATGTGCTCCAGATATTTGGGACTCCGCAGACTTGCACTACTATTAGAATCCTCAGCCAGTATGATGATTGATCAGGCTGGCTGGGAATTCTGAAAGTTATGGTCCCAAACATGTATCAGCTATATCAAAAACAACTGTTTTAATAATGAGTGATGCTCCTTTCCCCCAAAATGGAAGTAAGGACCCCAAGTACTATATTGTATAGCTGCGTCTGCAAATCTTTTGTGTCCATACTTAACTGCAGTTCAGCTTTTGTGAGTTGTAATATATGACACTCTTAAACGGCATATCCTTGTTTGAAAGGTGTTTCAGGGTGCATTCCAAACAGCATCCTGTATTTTTTAAAAAATGTAACAGTACTGTGCTCTCCATTCCCTATTTGGAAAGCTCTGCGAGTTTGAATAATATTCTCTCTCCTAATGCTTTTCATCTAGAAATGGCTATGTTCCAATTGTGATACTGAAACATTAACTATTGGGATCATGTATTGCGGCCCCTACAGTTAATGTGAATATTGACCCTGACCCTGTGATTGGAGTATATCTTTTGGTAATTCTGGCCTATATCATCGTTTTTGTAGTCAGAAGATAAAGTAAGAGTGCCTTATCACCCTGCTGACATGCTGACAATGAGAGCTTCATGTAATAAACGTGCATGCAAAGTCATTGAAACTCTGCCATTTATTTAAACTTTCAAGTTCAAAGGCTTATGCATTTTAAAGAAATGCATTTCCACTGACTGGATGGCTACATTTATTTATTTTTTTGCAAAAAGACTGAAGGGATCTTGTAAGTAAAATTGTACTCAATATTCTTCAAATCTGACATCTGTTTTGAAAGTAGTATAGTTGTGGACTTAGAAGAAGGCAGAGGGAACAAACACCTTTTACCAAATTTTACCAAATTAGTTTTCCTAAGATGTTAGTACAGTTCGGAACCCTTTCATTTCCCTTGGTCTTCCTTCACAGAATCATCTTTTTCCCTTTTCTATGCCTTCACTCACACTCTGCTTTTACATGGCCCTCCCTAACTTCTGCCTCCACAGCAGCAGCTTCTGTTTTTCTACCTTAGTTTCAGGGTGTGGTTCTTTCAAATGCATTATGGTTTATGTTTCTGAGCTTACCTGATCATTGTGAGGAAGCTGAGAGTGCTGCTGCTTCTGTTACACCTCCGGACCTGAAAAAGGTCCCATGAGAGGCATTCCCACCTGATCTCTTCTCTTGAGATTTAACCAAGGTATGAAAAGTAAGGGAGGATGCAGACCACCAGATTTATGACTGTACAATAGAAGATATTTGGACACAACCCTTTGGTCACCTTGTGATTAGTTTCACATCCTACCCATACAAATTTTATTTCTCTCTCTCTTTTGGGGGAAAATACCAGAAAGCAATTGGTTTTTCATTAAACTGAAAAAGAATGGAAATAAAAATGCAGAATAAATTTTCACCTCAATTCAGGTTTTGAGTTTCATGTGGCCACTGCTCTCTTTTAATGGAGTTGGCTGTGGTTGGGTAAAAATAAATAAATAATCAGTGACTGCGCCACAGAAATACCTCAATTTATTACAGACTTTGCTGGATAAGGACACCAGTCAATTTAACCAGAGTCAAATATTCCATAATCTCAAGAATGGCATCTTGTGTGTAGCAGCCTTCCTTAAAGACACGGGTAGGGACTGGAGACAGTAACAGACAGAAGAAGGCAGGCAGGCAGGCAGGCAGGCTGCTTCACATGGCAGCTACCACATACCTCTTTACTTAGGGTCAGGTTATCTTCTGCTTTGTAACTCCTACCCCTTCTCCAGTTATCCTACATAACACCACTTTTCCTGCCAGCCATGTGTCATAATAACAGACACCTATGAACAGGAATAGGTTCAACACAAACTATGAAAGAATAAAGAGTGAGGGGTAGTGGTTAAGATGCTGGACTAGAACTAGGTACAAATCCACCCTAAGCTTTGGAAACTTTCTGGGTCGCTTTGAGTGGGTCATTCTCTCTCAGTTCAACCTACCTGTCAGGTAGGTTGCTGTAGGAGAGAAACATGAAGGAAGGGTGGTGATGGTGGTGGCATGATCATTCTAGGCAGCCTTGTATGAGAAAAGGCTTCTGGACAAACAGCCTACAGGACACTGAGCACGTGAGGCATTTTGACAGTAGAAAATCCCGTCACTTTTTCTGTATTAAAAGTAAGTAATTTCAATTCTCCCTTCTCTATAATCTATCCACATTTTTAATTAGATACCAGAAAAAAAGATTCAGCTGGACTAGAAATCTACCCCATAGGACAGAAAACTGGAGCTGGTTTATACTAGTCTACTGTTCCTAGGAGATGGCTGGCATCTTATTACAGATGAGACAGAATGCACTGGTGTCCCAGACTCCATGTACTGTAGAGAAATCAGCATCTTGAATGAATGAGTGCCTGCCCTCTCTCCCTTAGGTTGGCTCTCAAGCAGCACCACGTTCTGGGCCATTGTTAATTCAAGCAGAATGACTATAGGGCATGCATTAATAGAACAACTCACTGGGAAGAAAAACACCACAGGGTACACAGGGGAGTAATTTTCCAGAAGGAAAGCTATTACAATGACATCTTACTACAATCTTGTACAGTAGCTTTTAATGATTTCTGGTGTCAGTCATTGTTGCCAGTGTCTCAGTTAATGTATTTTGATCAATTGAGTTCTAGGTCTGAAAACAAAACATGCAAACTCTGGGAGAGAGTGGCTTCCAAGGTCCTTATTTCCACTGACTCCCAAGTGATGGTTATTTTTTCTATGGCTGTTGTGGGTCTTCCGGGCTGTGTGGCCGTGTTCTGGAAGTTGTGGTTCCTAACGTTCCAGAACACGGCCACACAGCCCGGAAGACCCACAACAGCCATCGAACTCCGGCCGTGAAAGCCTTCGACAATACGTTATTTTTTCTCTTCCCTTGTTTTGAAAGACAGGTACCCTAACCACTCTCTCTCAGGAAGCCATTTTGACTTAAAGGGCAAGGGACAACATGGGACCTCATACTGCCAGGCCTCCGGTGTTCTCTATATTGATTACCAAAGATAACCCCCAAATTCCTTGAGAAATGGACCCTCAACAATTGATTATACTTTTACACCAGCCTGAAGTGACTTTTCCATTATAGGATTCGTAGATTCCCTTTCTTTACTTTTGGCATGTTGCTCCAAAGAGCAATATAATGAATATAGAGATGATACTCACTTTCAAACAAATATTGTATCTAATTTTTTTTAGGTTTTATTCCTATCACATCACAATAGTGTGTTTTACATTCTTTCACAGGAACCCTTTCTGTAAGATTATTTATCCCATTTTACACCCTGGCTGAGAGCCAGAGAAAATATGGGAGGTTTAATACCTTTAATTTATTACACAGTTGTCCAATAGCATGTGGACAGACTAAAACACCAGTGTTCTAATCACATGTAATAAAACTGACCTGTTAAGTGATATTTCATGTGGCATTTTATTTCTCAATTTCATGACGCCGTAATTAAAGAAACTTAAAGCTCCCCAGCACAGTTAAATCCCAAAATTAATGCACCGACTTAATGACTAGAAATATTTCCAAGTTAGAATCATATTCTCTGAAAATTGCAGATTGTCTCAATTAATTGGGATCCCAGATGTACTGATGTGTATTGTTAATTGATTTATATACCTTCCTTTGCATATCTGTTGGAAAGGGTCATTAGGAAATCCAGTGGAGTTATTTAAGTGAGTTATGCCTGAATTATTCTAAAAGAGATGCAGCTTGTATCTTTCTCCTTAGATTAAAACATGTAACTGAGTGTACTCATTACACTGAGTGATATGCTACATTTGGCAATTAGAGTTAGCATGGTTTTTAATTATATTCTTTTCCCCATAGTTGCCTAAACTACTGCTGCTATTATTATTATTATTATTATTATTATTATTATTATTATTATTACTACTACTACTACTACTACTGTAACTGTTACTGTTACTATCACTACTACTGTCACCACCACCTCTAAGTTCTGCTTTATGGAAGCTTCAACCCTGCAGCTGTTGTTCTCTGGCTAATAGGTTTTAGTTACAAAGTAAAATACATTACAACTTAGTATACATTGCTCAGAAAAACCTTGCTTAGCTATTTTTCCCCCAGGAGTTATGTTTCTCTGTATGTAAAAATAAAATTACCTCAAACTGAAATAGAAACAGCAATGTACTAATTCTCCATAGCTCTTCTTAGGAACTGGCAATTTGTATAGGATTGTACAATACAGTAAAATCAAGTTATTTTCAGTATTTCCCTACAAGACTTAATTAGTTCTGAGGTTCAATGACATGAATTTCTGAATTATGAGTTCCCATAATTTTCACTGAGTTTCTCTTATTGAACGCTTTCAAACCTAACTCAGAACATTTATTTTGCTTGCAGAAGGCCCCACATTCAAATCTATGAGATCTCTAGTGAAAATAATAAAATAGCACAATAGAGCAACATTTATGTCTGCTGTGTACAACTTCTTCCAGCCTGCAACCATGCTTGGCCTTCAGTTATGTGCTAACACTACAATTATTTATCAGTTATGCTAATGCAAAAACTAAGTTTGATTTCATTTTACTTATTGTTATGTATAAACAAAATTAAATACTGTTAATCTGCTTAGTATCTAGTCCAGAGCTTTCCAAACTTTTCATGTTGGTGACACACTTTATAGACATGCATCATTTTGCAACACACTCTTACAGCAGGGCACAAAGCAGGCACTAGGACCTGCGCAGAATCACAGCAGGTTTGGAGGCAGCAGGGCACAAGGCAGGCACTAGGACCTGCGTGGAATCCTGGCAGGGCAGGTTTGGAGGCAGCCAGGCTCAAGGCAGGCACAAGGCAGGGACAAGGCAGGCACTAGGACCTGCGCGGAATCCTTGCATGGCTCGGAGGCAGCAGGAGCCGCAACACACCCAGACACTGCAGCCACTAACGTGTCCCGACACACAGTTTGGAAAGCTATGATCTACTCATATTTAATACTTTCTTCTACTGCATAGCTTTCCAAAGTGTGTGTCGCGACACACTACTGTGTCGCCTGTGGTGTCCTGGTGTGTCGCGCAAAAACCGGAAGCGCTGATGGGGGAACCGAAAGAAGCGGCACCCCACCAATCAACGCCGCCGCCGCCACCACTCACAGCAGCACTGATTGGCGGGGGTGCTGCTTCTTTCGGTTCCCCCCATCAGCACTTCCAGGTTTTTTGCACAACAGACCAGGACACCACAGGCCGCACCACCGCCACTGATGTGTGTCGCCAATATGAAAAGTTTGGAAAGCTCTGCTCTACTGTCACATTACAAATTAAAATAACTTTTGGAAGTCTCTGAGGGTCCCTTCCAAGGGCCTATGTGGCTGTGGGGCCTCAAGTTGTGCATTCAACCTTAGGAATGTTTGGCATTTGGGGGTCTGTACTCCCAACCCATTCTGAAGGTGCCATATTGGGGAAATCTAAGATATACAGTGTTGGACTGTATGGAACAATGTCTGTGCCAGAATAAAGCAGTTTCATTTACAGTACACATAGCTTGAGAACTTGCCTACTAAAGCCATATTAAACATCCAATCTATTAAGAAACCAAGTGTATAACAAACAAACAAAAAATGCGACTAGAATATTACTGCCTTCCTTTGATGCATAAGAACAATTCTATACAATATTGTAATTATGTGGTGCAACACTCAATCCCACTGAACCAGAAGTGGAGAACTTGGAGCCTAATTCTCATTCTTTGTGGTCCTCAAAGTTCCTCTGACCAAAAACCAGCTACACTCTTTCTTCTCATTAAGGTTTAAGAAATATGATAACTGTGGCCTAAATACTAGATTACGCTTAACATTATTTAAAACAAACAAACAAACAAAAACCCTCCCCCAAAGAGAAAAAATTCCAACCCATCTTTTTTCATGATGCTGACCCACGTATTCTCCAGCAGAATGGTTTCTTGCTGCTGCATTAAGCAGTTGTGTCATATAAAATTATTTTATTACAAGAGAGACCATTTAGTTTAATATTGTGCATACCGATAGGTGGCTGCTGCAGGGCTCCAAGGACACATTAGGTTTTTTTGTTTGGTTTTTTTAATATTGAGGTATTTACCTGTGATCCTCTGCATATAAAATATGTGAGCTGGAGGCATGCATGACAGTTCAGTATTTACAAATTGGTTTGTCGAACGACTACATTCTATTGTTTCCTCAGATAAGCTGGACCCAGTGAACAATTAAACCTTTCAATAAATAATCTGTAAGCACATTCCTTTGATTTACTGTTATTTGATACAGCAGTTAGTTCCAATGGGGCAGTTAATATTGATCATGCAAAGAACTACAGACAAACATCAAACAGAATTCCATGGATTATTACTTTTTATCTGCCACTCATCACACTTACTTGTAATTGTAGCGAGATTGAAAATCAATAATCATTAGTGTTGGGCACATTTAAAGAAATGAAGAATGAAAGTTATGTTTTGGGTTTGGTTTTTGTTTTGGCAGAAATACAACAAAGAATTACAACTGAAGATATGAACACAATAGTGCTGGTTAGGTTCCACATTTCTGGACAAATCAGTTTCTGTGAAAAATACTGATTTATAATAAAGAGAAAATGTTTGTTAAAAGTAACATATAGATTAGGAAGGAAATAAATATTCTAAGATGCAATTGTTTTTCTGAATCACATAGTAATTAAAATAACAATAATCAACACCATCACAATCAGAAAAACTACAACTTCCAGAATTCCCAGAGGCTATAAATAAAGGGTATGTGGCCTGAGAGTTTTGAGAAAGACATCCCGAGATTGGGAAAGAATTAAGGTGGCTCTCAAAAGAAATTTCAGAAGTCAACTTTCTTCAAAAAAGCACACTTTCATCCATGCAAACTCATCCTCTGCTCTTCTCTGCATTTATTCTCAGGTAGTTTTAATTCCATACTGAAGTTAAATGCTTTTTAAGTTTAATTAACTTCAACAGTGTTAATTAAATAATACAAATCTAGGTTTTGATTCCTGTACTGGTGGAAACAGAAACAACTTTGCTCATAGGCTATTCTGCTTTTATAACCAGTCTTTTGCTCTTGTGCTGGCCCCATGTTCTGACAGCTAGTCCTGGTATCCATAGCTACAGAGTCTTTACCTCCTTCAGTACTTCCAGCAAGTAAAAATCGCCCTTCTACTATATACACACAAAGACATGCACAATTTCTTCTAGGCCAGAAATAACAAGAAATTCACTTCAAGGGATGCCTGATTTTTTTCCTCTTTTTCAAAGCAAATGGAAATTTGCCGCTGATATTCTAAAAGGGTGGCAGGGGAGAAGCTTCCTCAGACATGTACACTTATACTAATTGATTAGCAAAGCTTGTCTGATATTTATTTTTATTTATTTATCTATCAAATTTTGCCACCGCCCATCTCCCCCCGAAAGAGGGACTCTGAGCGGTTTACAATAAAACTAAAAAATTAAAATACAATAAAACCACAATTAATACATAAAAAATAAATATAAATACAAACTATAAATATAAAACAGAATCCAGATGGCAGTAAAAGTTCTAAATCAGTTCACACATACACATACTGAAAGAAATCAGAAAGGAGGAAGATGGAATTTTTTAGCTTCCATGGCTTAGGCTTATATCACTGTGAATTTAAGATAATGCATGAAAACCATAGTGTTACAGTAGATTTGCTACAATAATAATCCTAGATAATTAACATGCAAAATATTGTGACAAGGGTTGCATAATCAAAACTATCTGTGAAGCCAACCACTCTCATAAGGTCTTCTTTTTCATCTATTATTTGTTATTTTTATGATGCGGTGAAAGGAAAAACTGATTAAAATGTATAATTCCATATGCCATAGCTTCTCATTAAAGCCAATAAAGACATTTTGAGGATCATCATGAAATAATTATGTTTGCTTTCAAGAATTCTCCTCTTCAATAACATATAGCAACACAGCACTGAACTGAATACCAGGAGCTAAATTTCACTTGTCTCTATCTCCATTTTAGCTAATTATATCCTCAAGCTTTCCAACAGATCAAGCCTCAAAAACCTTTTGAAGCTGAAATGGCACAAAAACATTATTTTACAGTTATGACTTTAATGAAGAAACAAATGTGATTCAGTCTCCAAACTCTTTAATATTTCAATAAAATATATAGTTTGGAAGAAAGTTGGCTCAAATTTAGGATGTATTCAAGCTTAATTTCTCAAGCACCTACATAAATTGCCCCATCTGTATTTGGCAGAAACTCAGAGCTGTAATTTGGAATCTGGAAACTGGTTCAGCCACTATGAACCAACTCTGCAGCAATTCAGATGCATTTTATATAGATTAAGACAGACCTGCAAAACTTATTAAAACTCTCCTAAGTCGATGGCAGGCGACCAGGAAACATATTATTGTATAGCGTGACAGGTCCTTGAAATGCCTTATCCTTTTTGCAATCCAGACAGGCAGCACACCTAGAAGCTTACTGAGTTACTGATGGCTTATAGCAGAATAGAAATTGCATGATATTGGATTAATGTCAGAGCATTTGAAAGAAAGTGTATCTCAGGACAGAGCTTCAACCCTTGGCCTCTGTCGATGTGGCTGGGAAGTGCTGAAAGGCTGCACAGCTCTGGCTTCATTTTTAGTTTGTCCTCACCTGAGAGGTGTGGTGGCTCAGCGGGTAAGACGCCAGGCTTGTCGATTGCAAGTTTGGAGGTTTGAATCCCTAGCCCCGCGTGACGGAGTGAGCTCCTGCACTCGCCCCAGCTCTTGCCAACCTATCAATTCGAAAGCATGCAAATGCAAGTAGATGAATAGGTACCACTTCGGTGGGATGGTAACAGCGTTCCGCGCGCGTCATGCCGGCCACATGATCGCGGAAGCGTCTTCGGACAGCGCTGACTCTTCGGCTAACAAACGGAGATGAGCACCGGCCCCTAGAGTCGGACACGACTGCACAAATGTGCGGGGGGAACCTTTACCTTTTACCATCTGAGAGAAATAGTTCATACTTGAGGTGAAAGTACTCACAAAATGTGCAACCTATCCTACAACTTTCTACATCATATTCTCTCATGATAGAAAATAAATTGGCACTTACTGTAGGTTGAGTTTATGGGACATACTTAACCTAGACAGTTGAATACATAATGACTGCCAAATTTAGTTAGAGAGATTTGAGTAAATTTATGATCCTAGAAAATAGGTTAATTCAGTAAGCATATTAAACATGTGTGGTGATCCCAGACATACACTCATATATACACACATGCACATGCAAATAAAAAGTTCATTCTATTGGTTTATTTCACAGGTTTTTTAAAAAATATTTTTTTATGGAGAAAGTTAACAGAAACTTATAGAAAATGTTCACAGAGGAGCAACATGGGCTTGAGTCTGTAGCTTGAATCATGTCAACTGGATTTCTATTTTCTTAGTGGAAACGTTTCGCTCCTTATCCAAGGAGCTTCTTCAGTCTGAGCAAAGTTGGTAAGGGAATCCTAAATATGTTCCTAGGTAGCTGTGTGACCTTACACCTGGGGCTAGGTCATGGTTATATTGAGATGTAATTTTTAATTCCTTTTATCATCTAATGGAGGGTCGTTAAAATCACCATGCTGCTGTTGAGCTTCTGAAATGGTCTTAATCTTCCTAGGCACAGAAGACAACACGGGGAGGAAGATGGGGGAGAGTTTGTGCCTGAGGCCCCCACCTCTATTCAAGGAAGGATTTTCCAAG
The DNA here is from genome assembly GCA_023362775.1 of Charina bottae. NCBI lineage: Eukaryota > Metazoa > Chordata > Lepidosauria > Squamata > Charinaidae > Charina > Charina bottae. Next base: position 25,421,212 of record JALMGJ010000007.1, read on the forward strand.
TTGGCATAAATGGATTCCTTGACCCCTCTCTCAAACCACCTATCTTCTCTGTCTAAAGGTGGTTTGAGAGAGGGGTCAAGGAATCCATTTATGCCAACTTGGAAAATCCTTCCTTGAATAGAGGTGGGGGCCTCAGGCACAAACTCTCCCCCATCTTCCTCCCCGTGTTGTCTTCTGTGCCTAGGAAGATTAAGACCATTTCAGAAGCTCAACAGCAGCATGGTGATTTTAACGACCCTCCATTAGATGATAAAAGGAATTAAAAATTACATCTCAATATAACCATGACCTAGCCCCAGGTGTAAGGTCACACAGCTACCTAGGAACATATTTAGGATTCCCTTACCAACTTTGCTCAGACTGAAGAAGCTCCTTGGATAAGGAGCGAAACGTTTCCACTAAGAAAATAGAAATCCAGTTGACATGATTCAAGCTACAGACAATTCCACCTGGATGACTGAGAACCTTCATAGACAACATGGGCTTGAGTACTTTATAAAAGCTAAGGACTATCAGAATATAATCCCCTGCATTCAACATTAATTGCACCAGGAAAACAACTGCATTTTATAATGAAACTCAGTTGCAAGTTGCAGATCATATCATTCACAAGTAGACACTGCAAAAATGAGAAAGGCTTGCCCACTCAGTGGTCTGAATGGACGTACGCACAGAATGATGTAAATGGATGTTGTTTGAACAAATGGAATATTGAGTAAGCATAACAAATTCAAAAATCACAGTCAAGCACTAAGGATTATTATTTTACGAGGTTACATTGTCAACCCAAATACCATTCAAATGGATTGAGGTTTTTTTTGCATAAATCAAAGATCTATTTGAAAATAAATCAAAACCAGGTATGAATGCCTGTTTACCAGTATCAGGAGAATTTAACTGCCACATCAGTTTTGCAATAAGGTGATCTTCCAAAATTATCTTCCAAGAGATAATTCCTAGAATTCTCATTGGCCAAAACACTTGTGTGACAGATTGCAGGGCTTGAGAACTTGGAAGTCATTGGGTTGGGGAATACCAGATTATATGAGGAATGTTGGGTGACTGCATACAACTCCATAATACGGTATGAATGTAGGGGTCCTAAATCTAATGAGCAGGATCTCCATTCAGCAAACAGGTGTCAGGAAAATCAATAAGAACCTGAGAAATTGCTATCAATCAGAGTAGACCCACCTGGCCAAGTTGGACAAACAGCTTATGCCTCCATAACACCAAAAGCTTATATATCCATGAACATATTCTACCAGTGATAAAGGAGTAGAAATTCCATGTGTCTCTAGTGCAAGTACGCCACACGCCTTCAATTAAGAAGGGAATTCTCAAGTATTATTGTGAATGGAAAAATTATTATGAATGCTCATATGAGCAACAAGTGCAATACACCACTGTTAAATAAAACAAAGTGCTTCCAACCTCACCTTATAGAAATTGGTAAGAATAAAAAAACACTATGTTGCAGCACAAATCAGCATGATTTTTGAGATGGGCTAACTGAGTGAAAGATTTAAAACCCAACCAAGGGTTGTTTGTGTAACAGCAACAGAAATCAGAGCAGGTGAGGACAATGACAGCCCTCTTTGGAAAAAACAGAAGCTGATTCTGAAATAGGAGACTATGCTGGGTCTTACATATACTTCAGAATTTTAAGTGCCTTCCTTCTCCTAGAACTACAGCTATCAATGGTTACCTATGTACAAACTGGAACACGTTGTTACTGCCTCCAGAAAGAGTATTTTTCCCAGTGTAGGAGCAGTGTATGGGTGCCCTATCCAATGATGAAGAAACCTCTGTTTGAAACCCTTTTGGTTAGCTGTAATTTGCTACCTACTATAGGGAAAGGATAAATCTGTAAATTTCAGTTTCTATTATTTAAGCTCCTCTGGTCTGGTTTCCTTAGCATTTTGCTAAAAAAAGCCAGGAAGGCACCAAAGTTAGGGAAGGCTGTCCTACTAATATATGTTTCTATGTATACTCTCCCCTAAAAATACAGAAGTTAAATGTTTTTTCTGTTTGAGAACTGCTCAATAAAATTGGGGAAAATACAAATATTGGTATCTGACTTTTGGTTTGTGTTTTGGTTCAGGAAGTATATACTGAGATAACTTTGTGTTAACATGATTATTCCTATCCCTTTTACCTACCAGCAATTGTTCTTAAAATCTTCATCTAAATTCCTATTCAATTAGTGTTTCTGGGGGAAAAAATTAAGATTGCAGTCCTGCACGCATACAAAGCCAAATTCAACAGAAATTATGGATGTAATGGAACCATCTGTGAAACATTATTTCTGTTACAGAAAATAGCCAACATAACACAACTTAAGAAAAACTATCATTGAGAGTATTCTGTTCAAAATCAGTAGGAAAGATGTGAGCCTTGAACTGTACACATTTCTGTGAGAACAAGCTCATGGATACTTTATTCTAAGAGCATAAAGACTAGGTTTTAGGTCTTTCTCTTCAGAGGTAATTGTACTTCTTAAAACAATTATTCTGTGAGGAATGCATTTAAAGGTTGAAAAACATGTTCTCCTCTAAAAATAATGTCAATATTAATAAATATACACTGTGCTATAGAATATACTCTACTGTAACTTGCAACCGAATACATGAAATTGCAACAATATTTGAGATGTCTGACAGTTTTTACCAGCCAACAATAGGTAGGAAGCAAGAACAATCCATTTGTCCAAAGGAAAATCTTTTTAGGAGCAATAAAACACAAACTATAATAATGAAATAAAGAAAAGGGATGCTCAGGTAAATACAAAGAATATCCATTGATCTTCTCTTTTTGTGTCTGATTTAAAAGCAAGGTTGAATACATTGTCCATGTGATAAGATGGCTTTTAAAAACCATTAGGAAAAGAAAAATATAAAAGCACACTAACTTACAAGGAAGGGTTAGATTAAATTTCTAACTTTATTTTAATTAAATAGATTTAAGTTTAGCTTAGCCATATTTCCTGTAGGAAATTTGACAGCATAATAAGTCAAATAGACTCCTCCTGGAAATATTTCATAGCTGTAAAGTTTGTGTTGGACAGCAGTGCAAGATTATTATGGACACACCCACTGGGAAAACATCCTATCCTCAGTCACAGGCTATTTACTCTTTGCTGGACATTTGCGTCATATCAATCATGAATCTGTGTCCCTGTTGTGAATATGTTGCTGCACCTCCCATTTTGCCTTCAGTTCTACAGTCCAACCAGCTTGAATATGAAGAGCATGTTGCTTCTTTAAAGGGTTGAATCTGGGGCATCATCTCCTCCCAGAGCAAATGACTATATCCAGGCCTGCGGTAGATGAAGTAGGTCGGTTTGATCTCCCCATCAGTGGTATATTTAGTTGACTGTTGACAGGGTTGGTCTTATTGGTAAGCTGAACGAAAGAGCTTTCCAAGTCAAACGTTGGGGCTTTGTGATGTCCTCCCACCATGACTCCCAAGCCCTTATCTTGCTCTTTGAGAACAGAGCTATGTGTGCCACAGTGCACTCCTCTTAAAACACGCTGTGACCTCAAATGAGTTGAAGAACCCTATTCTATTGCCAGTATTAAAATAAGTTTCAACTGTTAGCCCAGTTGATGTTGTTCATGTGGTGGTACAGGACGCCATTTCCTTTTCCTCAGGCATGAATATATCCTGCTCTGGCCTTGCTGGTGTTTTTCCTGTTTGCACGAAAAAATCTGACACAGAACAGTTTCTACTGTATGTTGGACTTAGACAAATGCACAAAGGACCTAAGTAGTTTCAATAGTTTTGAGGGCACAAAAGTAGTGCTCTCAACCGTTAGATGAATACAACCTGATTTCTCAAAAACAACCTACAGCAGAGCTTTCCAAACTTTTCATGTTGGTGACACACTTTTTAGACATGCATCATTTCGTGACACACTCTTACAGCAGGGCATCATTTCGTGACACACTCTTACAGCAGGGCACAAGGCAGGCACTAGGACCTGCATGGAATCACAGCAGGTTTGGAGGCAGCTAGGCACAAGGCAGGCACTAGGACCTGCGTGGAATCCTGGCAGGGCTCGGAGGCAGCAGCAGCCGTGACACACCCAGACACTGCAGCTGACACACTAACGCATAGCTTTCCAAACTGTGTGTCGCGACACATTACTGTGTCGCCGGCAGGGTCTGGGTGTGTCGCCAGACGACCCGGACGCGCTGATTGGGGGGGAGCCAGAAGAAGAGCCAATAATCGTGCGCCAAAGGAGGGCAGAGAGGCGGGCCTAACAGTGCAGATACCTGCCGCTGCCACAAAAGAGTCCCCCTTGGAGTCCCACCGAGCTCTTGCCGCACCGCCAGAAAGCGCCACTGCCTTGCCTCTCCGCCCCGCAATGAGGCAGGCCCGCTCGAGGTCAGGGGCAGCCGGCCAAGCGCAGGTTTGGTATGAGCAGTTCACGCGACACCGCGTGGGCAGAAGCCTCTCCGCTGGGCAATGTGTTTGGCCGGCTAGAGGCCATGCCTCTCGCCCCCGGGATGCAGCTGGAGTGCGTGGGGCGCCTGGGGCTCCCGGTCCGCCACCTCCCTCGCCCGGCAAATGCTGCGGAACAGCCCTGGAATAACTTCAGAAGTAATTGGGTTTTCCTCCCAGGTTCGCGTTTACCGAACTATTACTTTGCATATCCAAATATTTATGGGGGGAGGGGGCGGTTCCTGGTCCTGGGGTGCTGCGAGAAGAAGCGGCGCAAGACGCCCTTTCAAAACTCAATTCCGTGCAGCCAGCAGGACGCCAAGGGAAGGAATGGTGATTAAAGCATTTGCCTGGTGATGGAGGCGGCGGACCGGGAGCCCCAGGTGCCCCGCGCCTCCAGCTTCATCCTGGGGGGCAAGAGACGCGGCCTCTGGCTGGCCAACACATTACCCAGCGGAGAGACTTCTGCCCGAGCAGCGTCGCGTGAGCCCCTGAACCCAAATCAGTCAACATCGAACCTTCTTTTCCATTTCAGGAGCAGCAGGCAGGTGAAGCTAAATTGCAACAACAGGCTTTAATCGCCATTCCTTCCCTCGGTGTCCTGCTGGCTGCACGGAATTGAGTTTTGAAAGGGCGTCTTGGGGAGAGCCTCTCTCCCTCCTTCAGGGGCTTCAGATCCGGGACTTTTGCAAACGTCCCGAAGCCCCGGGTGTACTTTGGGGGGCACCGCTTCTCGCAGCACCCCAGGACCAGGAACCATCCCCTCCCTCCATAAATATTATTTGGATATGCAAGACAATAGTTCAGTAAATGCGGGGCAGGGTTTTCAGGCAGGAGGCAATAGCGTGGGCTGGGGTTTTCAGATGGGAGCCAATCACGTGGGCTGGGGGTGGGGTTTTCTGGTGGGAGCCAATCACATGGGCTGGGGAGCCCTGTTATTACTGTGTCGCAAAATGATGCATGTCTAAAAGGTGTGTCACCAACATGAAAAGTTTGGAAAGCTCTGCACTAACGTGTCCCGACACACAGTTTGGAAAGCTCTGACCTATAGTATGTCCATTTGGGCTCTTGAAAGATTTCATGTTCTGTGATTTATGAACGTGCCATTTGAAGTCAATGCACCCAAAACTGTACTCCAATAACTAAGTGAATGTACTGCCTAGCACCAAATATTCCATCTTTACAGAATATAGAAACCACAGAACTGGCATTACGGAAATCGCAGAAACAACATATATCATGTGTGTTGTAGTGCTGGCGTGAACTTATGAACAAAGGAAACTGGTTTTTATTTGTTAGGTTTTGGCCTGTGACAGCAGGGAACTAGAACAGGAAAGATAAAATGTAGTGCCAAGACTATAAGATTGCATTCCTTATTACTATATGGGAGAGTGGATCTACTTAACTACCAGATCCTCAGAAGAGCTCTTTAGGAGTGCTAAATTGGGCTCCACAAATATATGCACAACCAAGGGGGAAGCTTTAGCAATAATAACCAAGTATCTTGTGGTACATTTAAAAACTACACATTTATTAGGTACTGCAGTCCATTTCTCAAATGCATGGAGTATTACATGGAGAGAACATCTATATTTGTGGGTAGGGAAACAACAGTAAACAGTAAGGAGAGCTCAGAGGCAAAAGCAAAGTGTGGGAGATAATTACCTATAGATTGTGGCCATTCACAAAACTGCTGTTAGGGTATGACCCAGACACCCTTTCATTGGTGAGCTGATTAATACATGTAGTGTGATACATAATCCCAGTCTTTTAGAATGATTGTTAATTTTCATGATCATTTCCAGCTCATATTATTCTCTTCCATGTGCACTTTGAAGAGTGACCCATGCAACATTTTCAACTTTTTTTCTTTTTACTTTAAGACTTCCTTTCCAGTAAGATTGATCAGATAGGAAGGAAAGAGGTAGATATTTATATGCATATTTTCAGGACTTCTGGCATTCAAATGTATTATGTAGGGTTAAAGGAGGATTATACTCAAACCAATGCTGGCCCCTTGGCCCAAAATCTCCTTGCCAACCAAGTTGGCACCAGTTTCTATTTTCTGTTAAGTGTTATAGCAAAACAGTAAGTTAAAGTGATGCTAAGCATCAGACATCTTACTTTGGGATTAAGCAGGTTGCCATAAGTATGAATTAAACTTGCCAGCTGTGTAAAACAGTGACACAGGAAACATAAGCAAGCAGAAGTTGCACTTTTAAATCTGGTATAGTTCATCATTAGAGTAAGCAAACAGCCTTCAGTGGAGATGGTTGGAGACAACTAATATATGAAAACAATCAATGTATGAGCCGTTTTAGAAACATGTACTTGCTTGGATGATATAAGGATTATCATCACAATCTGAGATGGACTTTCTCTTATCTTACTAGCTGGACTATAATGATCGATCTGCCAGACAATACTGGGCTAAAATCTGGAAGTAATCTATGTTTTCTCCATCCATTAAGAATGTAGTTGAACTCCTGTTTATGAATAAACAATAAACTGAGCCTGTCATACCTCTTGAAATTCAGGTATATTAACTTTAGCTCTTGGATTTTTTGGAGTAGAGTCTATTTTAAACAGAAGTTGTATCCTTCAAAGGAAAGCAAACATGTCACAGGGAAATTCAAGCAAGTTAGATTTCACTGTTTTTCAAAGTGCCTTAAATTAGTTTGGATCCATATTAAATAATAAATGAGCAAGTGTCTTTTACACCAATTTGCAGCAAATAAAAGCTTCCTACTAACCATACAAGGAATTTGTTAGAAACTTTAAGTAAACCTACATAACAATGAATCTTGTCTTTGGCTGAAACACAGACCCTCCAACAGCACCTGCTGCAATCCAATACGTAGGAATGTAGATGGCATGTCATACACTTAAATATGTTTGTTTTTAATATTCTGACTAGAAACACGAAAAATAATCCAACAGTGAGTTTTCTCTTAGGACAGTTATTTGTGAACTTTATGAAGCTGAATACTGCAAGAATTCAGTCAGTCCTAAACATTATTAACAGTCGATATTTTAGCAATGTCATGTATAATTGCAGATTTTCTTCAGAGATTTTATGCAGACCTGTAAGCTATTATCCTGTAAGCTTAATTTGTGTAAACTGACATTTTTAAGTCCCATACATTCTACTGGGAAAGAGATGAAAGTTGTAATCCTAAACACACATAAGGATTACATTTTACTGAACACAGTGAAGCTTACTTCTAATAAACAAGATTATGTTGTTACCCTGCAATCCTGTGCAGTTTCCTGAAAGTAAGTCCCATTTAACCTTACTGGACTTACTTTGAGTAGAGATGCATAGGACTGTGTTATTACACATGTGCTTCATTATCTTATTTAAAGAAAAATTAATGCTGATACCACTACACTATTTTCTCTGAAAACAATGACAAAATACATAAGGGGCATTCTAAAAACAGGTAGTATCTATTGAAAAGCTAGCTTATCACCAAAAAAATCATAAAAAGTCAGAAGTAATTTAGCTCTGTCACTTATACATTGCTTCATTTTAAAAATCAGAGTGGGGTGAATCTGTTTCTATTTCAATAATGAGCTGAAATATATACAAAAGTTCTATCTAAGCTCTTTACATTTTCACGTACCTGCTTTAAGTATTTTGCTATAGGAAAAATACAGTAGGCTATCTGTGAATTCTTGACTCAAAGATTATTCATTTCACTTTGGCATATTGACTCTAAGATTTTAAGATGAGAAGAACTTATTGATAATATTTTAAACTCCAGTCAATCGTAGTTTTGTTTTCCTCCAGACAAGACTCTCACTTTAGCACATTTGGGAACAATACACAATAAGTACATGTGTGTGCATGCACACACACATATATAAACATAAACACACATATAAAACAAACATGATTTTAACACTGGTAACCCAAACCTTAAACACATATGATTTTAGGGGATATAAAATATGTACTGTAGGTGTAACATTTCAATGATTTGGATGTTTGCATCTCAGAGAACTGTCAATAATTTCCTGGATGTTTCTGCGCTAATTACTGAACCAACAAAACTGCCGTTATCATCTACTTATTATGTTAAAGTTCTAGTATTGGTGCATATGAACCGCCCAGAGTCCCTCCTTGAGGGGGAGATGGGTGGTCATAGAAATTTAATAATAATAATAAATAAATTACAATTGTGGAATAAATCAACTATTGCAACAAAATAATATTTACAGCCAAAATATGCTTGACTGTCCTTTTTCCAGGTCTTACAAATGGTGCATATTTAGCACTTGCAGCTCACCAATCAGGGTAAACCTTTTTTAACTTGCTCTGGAGCAATTGGTATGACATTTTTTTTAAAAAAACATGGTTCCATTTTAGAGCAATCTACTGTGTAAGTCTTGTAATGTTGTTTTTTTTCTAGGAGATTCATGCTGGAAAAGATCGTGTTCCATGGGCAACACCTTAAGATTTAAATATTTATAGAACAATAATAACTAAACTATACTTTATAAAATTCTTGCTAAAAAAAGAACATAAGTGTCAAAGGTGTGCTGACAGACTTCAACAAAATTCTTTCTTAGTCAGCAATACTGAATTAATACAGCCTATATACCTTCCCTCCCTAGTATGGAAATACTTGGAAAATACCTGCACTCTTTTAATTGCCTGTTGATTTTATACTTGTTTTTAACTTTGTTCCCGAAACATTCTCAATATTTGATCCCAGAGACTCATTTTCTAAGTTCTGTTTGCTTTTGAGGTTAGCAACGGTGACCTAATCGCAATGAAAATACTTTTGATTGTGGCGTTTGTTATCATAATGCTCACATTACACATATAAAAAAAAGGTCACATTTACTTTTCTTTCTTTGCAGATTGCGCATTTAAAAAAAAACTTGTGTATTTTGGAGCAACTGAGAAGCCCAAGAATCACATCAGTATCAACCATACTCTCTAGTTCATGCTCCACTGAAGTGTCAAAGAGCATGTTAAAACAATTTGATAGATAGTCATCATTTATCCAAATCAGTGTCAAAGCAATGAAGCATCCTTCAAGGGTCTCCCCCCCCCCCCCCGCAAGCAGACGGCGGCGTAGTGCTGGAACTCTGGCATCGCTGGTTCTTTCTCAAACTTTAGAGTACACTGTAAAAGCACGCTCTGTTTTGACACCCATGTCCTCTAGCACTAGGTGAGGACCTGATAATATAATAGGCATTTTAAAAGAATTTTGCAGGAGCAAAACTGTTGCCTTTCATGTAGGGACTGAACCCTTCACAGACCCAGAAAGTGCTGAGATAATTGATGGCAAAACACAAGGGGTGTTCACAGTTAGTTTTCTAGCAAAAACAGGGACTTCTTAGAGCAACAAAGTAAAAAAAAAAAGAAAAAAGAAAAAAAAAGGTGGCAGCAGGGTCAGTGCAAAGAAATACTGCTTTTTCCTTTTTCTTTTTCCTTGGTCAGAGAAAGAGAAACATTTACTGAAGCCCTTAACTTCGCATTTTGCCTGCCCTAACTAAGGAGGCCACTTTGCAAAACAACACATCATTTTAGATGCTAAATGCACCTGGATAAAATATAAAATTGATTTTTTTAAAAAAAAAAGCATAAGAAAAGCAAGTTATTTATAAAAATGATAAAGGCGGGCTAGAAAATAAATAAATAAATAAAAATAAACAAGTAAACATACAGATAGGGAAATACCATTTCATGTATACTGCATGATATTTCATTTAATAAAAAGCACGACTGCACTTTCACCTAATGACCAGGCTATTTAAATATACTAGATGAATGATAAAGATGACTGGAAGGTGCAACATGCTTAAATTTGTGGTCTTTTTTAAAACTGCAAAGCTCATATGTGCATGCATACACATACACCTGCACAAAAACCTACTTTGGGAAATGCACCTTGTTTTAACCTTTCCTGTTCTCTTTCGGGTAGCATTTTCCTCCTGGTTTTGGCATGCAAGTAATTTCTAAAAGATGAGAGCAAAGAAGTGGAACAAAACAATAGCGGGACCTACATTGAGCACTGTGCCGGTGCTGCCACTCTGTTTGTGCCAATCCAGTGAAGCAGGCTTTCAGAGCCTTCTCCTGGAGCATGCAGGAAGATGGACTTGCTGTGTAGAAATCCAGCATTTGACCGGGGCTGACTGCTAGCACATCCATGCAGTCAAACATGATTCCCTCTCCAGTAGCTCTGCAAAAGTGCCTTCCTCTAGGTGTGGGGGGAAATGACATATAAAAGTACATCCAACTCCATCAAACTCTGCCCCTTTTTTGGCACGTAAGCTGTTGGTCTTTTTCCCAGACCAGAATCATGAATTATGACAGACAACGCAGCTAAAAGCCTGTAATTGATCCAAATGATCATTTACCATTTTCCAGGCTGTTCAGCCAATCCAGCCGAATAAAGGGGTGGGGTGGGGGGGAAGCAGCATTCCAAGTTCCACTTCCGATTAATCTGTGCCCCCAAATCTTTGAGAAGCCTTCGAGCCACTTTGCCTTGCCCTGAAGCGATGGTATTTTTTTTCTTTCCCGTGCAGCCTTGAAGTTTTGCCGACGAAATAGGCTTCGATAGCAGCTCGAGATCCCCCTTTGCTGCTGAATAGATCCTTCTGCCTTCGAACGGCTCACTTCCTACTACTTGTGTCACACAGAATGAAAGATTGAATTGCTTAATATATGCGAGTGAACTTTCTATGAACCCTTCCCAAGCTGCTAACCTTCAAATGACCCAACCCGTCTGACATCACCAACTCCCAGGATTCTCACACAGCTTAAAAACTCCCAACAGCCTTGCAGAATAAAGCAAGGAAGGCAGGGTAGCAGGCGAGCGCGCGGGCGCTCGCTCCTGCGCTGGAACAACTTCCCTTTAAAAACAAAAGCAAAGCCTTAAAAATGGAAGAATATAAAACAAATAAGAGATGCCTTAGAATTCTAAGCAGCGAAGTTCTCTTTTGCAAAAATTCCTTTCCCAAGCTCTTTTCCTGCAAAGGCACCGCGCTGCCTCTTCTAGAGAAACCGTGCGACGCGTTCAGTTCTGCGCACAGACCTGTCCCGGTAAGGCTGTTCAGAGGAGAAAACTAGATGAGATGGTGCATTTACCCCATTGCCAAGATAGAGATAATTTTCCTGGCTGATAACAGACAAAACACAAGGTGGCCAGAGCAGAGTTAAATGATCGTATGGAGTGGAGAGAGCGTTCCCAAAGCACTGGGATTCTCGTGCTTAGAACAGAATTAGAGGCTTAGAATAGAATTTAGGTCTCGCTGCTTCAAGTTCCTCTGCTTTTGTTACATGGGGAACCAGCAGCACACAGTGAAGAAGAATCCTTTGCCCAATTGGCATATGGGATGATGCTGACGGTAGTGTCTTTCTTCCCCATGTGAAAATTATTGCCTTGGTGCATAAAATACCCAACCTACCTCCTTCTTGAATATACTTGCCAATTCTTTGCCAGTCTCTATATTAAAAGATCTGCAGAGTATACTTAGCAGAGAGAACCAGTTTAGTGTAGTGGTTAAGGAACCAAGCTAGAAACCAGGAGACCGTGAGTTCTAGTCCTACCCTAGGCACAAAAGCCAGCTTGGTGACCTTGGGCCAGTCACTCACTCTCAGCCCTAGGAAGGAGGCAATGGCAAATCACTTCTGAAAAACTTGCCAAGAAAACTGCAGGGACTAATCCAGGCAGTCACCAGGAGTCAACACTTAAAGGCACAATAAAATAAAACTTAGCAGAGCCCCTTTGCTGAAATTAAAATGCAAATGTACCCATGAAGGCAGAAGCACAGATTTCTAAGACAACTGCAAACTCGACTTCTTATCTGAACCTTTTAAAACAACCATCCATCATGTTTTTATCAATTTACACTAAACTGCAGGTAAGGTTATTTTGTGCTGGCTAGCAATTCCTTGTGAAACATTTTCACAATTTATACTTTTCCTCATCTGCCATTAAGAAAACATAGTGACAGAATGAGACATAGTGACATAGAGCAGAATGCATAATAATTTTTCCACAGTTGGTATCAATGTAGTAGAAGTACCATAATAAATACAAGAAACATATGCAATGCATTTGCTGTGCTGACACACACATTATGGGTGGAAATGCTCTAACTTCTAGAGCAGCATAAGTGAGGGAGAAAAGAAATGACATTTTGCAACATCTTCAATATCAGTAAATGGCAGAAATCATACTAGCTGAAAAATATTTCTTCCTGCTATGGCTAAAAAGTACAGCGTGGACAGCAATGTTTTAAGCACCACGTGAATCTGCCCATAATGACTGCTCACCCAGACTCCAATTTTGGTAGCACAAAGAATAGTATTTTTTTTCTAGAGCAGTAGAACTATCCACAAAGAGGAATGATATGATTAGGGATCCAATGAATTTGGAACAAGTACCAGTGAGTGCCAGATGTTTTTGAATATCATTATTTTCCTTCAAATGTAAAACATGTTTTTAAAAACAATATTCCAAAAAACTTGAAAACATTTGGTTTTTACAATTTTGGATCTGTTTTTCCATAGTGTAGGAGTATATGTGAATATTAATGTATGGATGTATGGTAATGTATGGATTTTCTGCACAACTTGCCCTTTAACCACAGTAAAGCCTTAGCAGGCTTTCTCAATATAACTTCCCCACAATTGCAAATATACATATAACTAAACAAGCTATGCTGTTTTAACAAACATCTGCGAAGAATGGTGCATTCCATTCACTGCTGCTGCTATCTGTTGTGCCACTGGGGTGGACCATACATTTTAATATCCAAGAAATATACATTTTTAGATACTCAAGAAATATTTTCCATTCTGAAATATAGCTTAACCATGGAACATGTGCATCTCATTGCTCCTTTTATAGAGACATTTGAAACAGATTTACCCTCCCTCTGATCAGCAGTTACCTGGATCAATCAGATTCGGCCTATGCCCAAATGCCACTTAAAGATGAATTGCCATTAATTACAGAGCACGTGGCTAGATTTTGCACAGCAGCCTGTAAGACCTGCCAGACTTTGACAGCTCAAGGTTCCTGCACATAACGTTATATATTATCACATTTTATGTAATTTTAGATATTATCACATTTTATGTAATTTTAGATATTATCACATTTATAGCCTAGACATAGATTGCTTCTTTTGGATTTCATTCATGGGTCCCAGTCAGGTTGCTTTATAGCTGTATTTTAATTTTTATTACTGGTTTCTTAAGCTAGACTGTTTTATAGGTGCTTACAGATCACTTTAAGGACCCAGTTCTTGTACTGGTCTGAGACAGCAATAAAATGACTGATTGACTACTTGGTGCCACAGAGAAAAAATCCTCTTACATTGTTTCACTACATGCTTATGCAATTTGATGAAAGGGAGTTTGCTTTTCAAAATAACCTTCAAAGGGGAAGAGAATTGTAGTGAAATTCTGGTGCTTCAAGTGTTGTTCTTGAGTTTATTTAGCTACAGGGTGGCAGGGGGGATGAGAATCTCCTGATTTTCATTTATACAATCCTCTTTCTGCCTTCTCATGCTTCTGTTACGCAGTAAGGGAAAACTCCATGAAAAATACTTTCTATTGCAGAGCTTTCCAAACTGTGTGTCGGGACACATTAGTGTGTCAGCTGCAGTGTCTGGGTGTGTCGCGGCTGCTGCTGCCTCCTGGCTTCCAGGCAGGTTCTAGTGCCTGCCTTGTGCCTTGCTGCCTCCAAACCTGCTGTGATTCCGCACAGGTCCTAGTGCCTGCCTTGTGCCCTGCTGTAAGAGTGTGTCGCGAAATGATGCATGTCTAAAAAGTGTGTCACCAACATGAAAAGTTTGGAAAGCTCTGTTCTATTGGCTGTTTCATATTGGAAAATGTGAGCTACCAGAAGAGCTTCAGAATGAGATGAAGATGTGTAACAGAAAACATTGTACTCATAGCATCTTCTTCCACCTCTAAAAATAATCTCAAAAGTCACCACTGAGAAAAATGTGCAATTATTAAGCATTCTGCAAATACTATAGGTAGAAAAACAGAAATCCATTTTAAGAGGGGAGAAAACTTTTGAAAAACTGCAGACAACTTTAGCATAGCATTAATCTTTACAGAGCCACCAGCGGGAAAAATATGCTGAAATTAGAGCTTTCAAGTGAGGTAGTAAGTTGAACACCATCCTGTCAGAGATTTATTTATTTATTTATTTATTTATTTAATTAATTAATATAACCACCCATCTCCCCCGACGGGGAACTCTGGGCGGTTTACAACAAAATAAAATTAGATAAAAGCATGAAATATAAAATATATAAACCAACAATTTATACAATTAATATAATAAATAGATATAAAAATCCAAGTGGGAGATAGTATTAATAAAAGAAGGGCATTATAAAATTACGGGATTAACCACCCCCATGAGGAACTATCGTTTCCTCCCTCCCATGCCAGGAGTTGTTAGATTTATACTTCCCTTCACAAATTTAAGATGGTTAACATGGTGATCTCCCTTCATTTTATCCTCACAGCAGCGACCCTGTGGGGCAGGTTGGCCTGAAAGGGCGCGTGAAGCTGGCCCAAAGTCACCCAGTGCGTTTTCATGGCTGGAGTGGGCATGAATCTGCCCAGAGTCCCCTATTCGGGGAGATGGGCGAGGACAAATCAAATCAAATCAAATCAAATCAATCAATAAATCTGGGTCTCCTCAGTACATGTACAACACGTTAAGGGTCACACCACATTGGCTCTCTATTTTTAAATGGGAAGTGGAATCCAAAGAGACATGAGGTAAAATCCTTGTTGAGACATAAAGCCCCACCGTATGAGCTTAGTTTATTTCAATCTCTCAGCCTAGCCTCAGATCAGTAGGTGTGGAAGCTAGTGTGCAGGGCTTCCAAAAGGGCAGAGACGGGGGGGGGGGGGGAGATAGGTGGGGGGGATAGGTAGGGGGGAGTTGAAGGCAGTGTTTAGGGCTGGGAGGATCCAAGCCCGGAATGGCTTGGATTGGGGTGGGTGCTCAGGCTAACGGTGGGTAAAATTCACTTAACAATGGCAAGGGGAATTGCTAGGATTGCCATCGCTAAGTGATGCCATCTCGCTTTACAACCGCATGGCTTAGCGATGGAAATTCCAGGCTCAATTACTGTTGTTAAGTGAAGACTACCTGTAATTTCAGGGTGAGGGGAGAAATGAACCAAGATCTTATGAAGGAAAGTACCAATCTGTTTCTATGTTTCTATTTGATCCTAAATACTCTACAATAATTCTAGAACATTTCTGTGTTCAGTAACAATCATAGCTGTATTGGTATGTTGAAGAAGGCATTCATGTCTTACATGCAGAAGATACCCAGATTCAATTCCTGCTGTTCCCAGGTAGGGCAGGAAAAATTCTTATCAGAAAGTCTGGAAAGCCAGTACCAATCAGCGTGAAAAAAACCCGGGCTAAATGGACAATGGCTTGCCTCAGTATAGGCAGCTTCTTGTATTCATACATGTCCATGGAAAATGGTGAGGGCAGGGGTAAATGAAGAAAGATGCAGGGTCATGATTATTCAGTACAAGTATAAAATACTGGGCTTTGCATTATGATGTCACGGTGCACATTTTTTTCATTTTGTTATCAATTTAGTTGTCATACCCGTATGCTTGTGTTCCTACATTTTTGTTTATTTGAAAATATCAGCACTACCACTCATCTAAAATTCCTAGGTTGATGCACAAAAAAGTGTAGGCACAGTAACTGTGTTCTTATAGAATATCTATAAAAAACCTGTTTAAATAAATACATAACAATAAAAGAAAAAGAGCTGAAATCATAATCGATATAGTATAAAGAGCATCCTAAAATCTCCTGTCAGTGGCATGTAGCTAGATATTAACTCAGTCAATCAACCAAGCAGCAAACAACAGCCCAATCAAGGAACTCCTAAGGAGAGAACAACACCTCCACCAACACAAGCAGGACAAGCCATGGTATAGAAACAGAGAGCAAGTCCCCCTCCCTTTTCGCACTGAAGATGTTACCTAGTCTGGCAATGAAACGTCTGCAAGAAAACAACAAGGCTCAGAGAGCACCAAGGACTTCACATGTAGCTAGATAATTTGTGCACAGGGAATTCTCTTTTAGAAAGCATTAGTTGGGAACAAGTACCAGTTGGTTGCTGATTAACCATTTAATTTTAGATTAAATAAGCATTTGAAACTATTAATATGTCCAAGAGGAAGTCCTTTGTGAAGAATACCCCTAATAGGCCTCAGGATGCCCTGGCATTGACATTAGTCTCCTTTGCTGCTGTCCCATATATTGTTGCTCTTTGGTGGATAATTGGGGATTAGTCCTGGGGATCCTGAATGTTGGCCCTAAGGCCCAGTTCTCACTGCACACATGTACCTAGGCAGAAGGACAACAGAGTGACTGGCAGCTGGAACATAATTTAAAATGTGGCTTTTAATATTTTGTCTATGAAAGATTCCTAATTTTGCAGGTTATCATTTCTTGTGTAAATGGCTGGAATCTGATTCATGGATCTGAATGCTCCAAGTCCTCATTGTTAAATAAAAAGATATGGATGCTGTGTCGATGAAGGTTCTCAGTCATCCAGGTGGAACAGTCTGTGGCTTGAATCATGTCAACTGGATTTCTATATTCTCAGTAGAAACGTTTCACTCCTTATACTGTAGAAGCTCCTTGGATAAGGAGTGAAACGTTTCTACTGAGAATACAGAAATCCAGTTGACATGATTCAAGCCACATATGGATGCTGTATTTTAACTTTGACTAGAAATGGTTGCTTTCTAATCCAGACAAATACAATTAGTAGTACCAAAGGAGGTTGTTTTTTTGTTGTTTGGTGTTTTAACTTTAGCTCTTTATTGTAAAGTTTTTGCAACTGAAGATTAGAAGAAAACAGATAATGGAATATGGCATGAAATAAGAACTAAAAGAATTTGAGAGCATTTTTTGCCATTAGCATCTTTCAAAGAAGTGACTAAGAGAGTAAAATATTCACACATCATTGCATTTAAATTAACTAAGGAATTAATTACTGCTTCAGTGTATATTCTTTCTAATTATAATGAATAGAAAACTGTATCTTTTAAATGACTTTGGTTTCATGTGAAAAATTTCCACATTTTATATCATGTGTAATATTTGTATATGTGAGTATTCAGTGAAATATAATTTTCAAAGCTAAACTTGGCTAATTAACTAATTTATAAAAATGAGAAGAAATACTAATAATTAACATCAGGATTATCTAAAGAATTAATGTATGTTAATTGCACATGGACTCAATAAAAAAGAGGCATTAACTTAGGCAAAATTAATTATGAAACATAGTGAACTACCCAGCTAATTTAGATATATTATTTTAAAAAGACAGCCAGTTTGGTCTAGTGGTGAAGGTGCTGGACTAGAAACCGGGAGACTGTGAGTTCTAGTCCCGCCATAGGCACAAAGCCAGCTGGGTGATCTTGGGCCAGTCGCGCTCTCTCTCAGCCCTAAGAAGGCGGCAATGGCAAACCACTTCTGAAAAACCTTGCCAAGAAAACTGCAGGGACTTTTCCAGGCAGTCATCAGAAGTCAATGCTTACTCAAAGGCACAATAAAATAAAACTTAGCAGAGCCCCTTTGCTGAAATTCATGATTATAATATTGTATCTGCTTGTAGAGCATCTCATGCCCTCAGTTTATCTAACTCATTATTATTTACACAGCTTTCCCTCAACCTTGTGGCCTGCAGATATAGTAGACTACAACTTTTGTCACAACCAAGCTAGGGCAGCCAATGGAGGGCACCAAATGGTTTTGCTGGTCCACATTGACTGATATCCCCCGTTGGGGGAGATGGGCGGTGATAAATTTGATAAATAAATAAATAAATACATAAATCAATCAATCATCCTGGATATCAGACCGGAGCCTTTGTTAGATAAGTCTGGGTGTAAACCTAGGACCTTCTGTCCCAAAAATATATTTGTGATGATCAATAGGTACTCTATAACAAACAATAAGAAATCTTGGCAATCAGTGGATACCATAGGAATGCTTCTGGAAGAGTAAAAATGGAGCACGAATTAAAATAGTACAGTATTAGGGGATTACGTATTTGTATCAATCCTGCACTTGCTTCTCAGCAGTATATTTACTTAAAGATGTGGAGATGGCATTCAGTTGACTGACTGGAAACAATTAAATCTACTCTTTATTTATATCACATATTTAAAGAGCTTTATGTATTATTAAATAAGTTTATATTACTTTAGGATTTTTTTCTCTCTCCCATGTCTTTTTCCTTTTTCTCTTCCTCTTTCTTTCTTCCTTTCTTTCTGTCGTTTGTTTTCAATTTAGAAATATCAATTTCAAAAGAAGTTTTTAAAACTTTGAATCCTCTCATATTTAAGTTTTGTTAACCCCAGTGAGGAAGCAGTGTCACTGAGCTTTTAATGAATAACAGACATCTTGTGCAATGGGAGGATGGATATTTTTGTGAGAATTTTCAACTGTTAGAGCTGATCACCATTGTATAGGGAAAAAAATACTCTTAACACAAAAGAAATACTTGCCTTTACTGATTTAATGATGCATCAACACACAAAACTGCTCAATAAGTCAAATTGTGGTAACATCAATGCATATACATTCCTTTTTTGCAATAGTCTTTCATTAATATATATGTGAGGTAGAAGGAAAGTGATAAAATGACTTTCACAGTAATACACTTTGTTTGATGCAGACTGGTATCCCAGGACACCATCAATAAAAGGTAAAGGTTCCTCCCGCACATTTTGTGCAGTCGTGTCCGACTCTAGGGGCCGGTGCTCATCTCTGTCTGTTAGCCGAAGAGCCAGCGCTGTCCGAAGACGCTTCCGCGGTCATGTGGCCGGCATGATGCGTGTGGAACGCTGTTACCTACCCACCGAAGTGGTACCTATTCATCTACTTGCATTTTCATGCTTTTGAATTGCTAGGTTGGCAAGAGCTGGGACGAGTGCGGGAGCTCACTCCATCACGTGGGGCTAGGGATTCGAACGTCCGAACTTGCGACCTTCCGATCAACAATCCTGGCGTCTTACCCGCTGAGCCACCACGCCCCTTACACCATCAATATTAGGAGAATATATTTGACTGGATCAGTTGGCAAAACAATCTTGCAAGAGTGTCTAAAAGATCAGAGTCCATCCTATAATGATTTCCTGGATCTATGAGAACTTCATAGAAAACAGGTCAGTGGGTATAGATTCTCAAACACTATTTCATATGAACATTAACAGATGATAGTCCAGAAAATCTCCCACAAGTGTAATTTATATAAGCCTTGTGGACAGCTCAAAGTGCCGAAAGAATGAAGCATGAAAGGGAGCTGTACTCACATTTATTTGAATGAGCGAGCATTTTATTGGAGTCCAAGACCAGATCATAAAAGTTAAAACAACTGAATACAATCTGAGAATACAGCAAAATCTCATTAATTACATAAATAACCTACCTCATTTGTTGGGTCTGAACAGAGCAAAGGCTTATGGCTTGGGCACAGAATTTAGCAACTATATATGTATTTCAGGGCACTTATCTTTTAGGGGAAATTCTAAATACCACTGGCCAGGACAGGCAGTCTTATCTATTAAAGGTTGGATTAGTTGGGAGCGCAATTCTTTGTAAAATATGTACCTCAGGAAGACATGTTTTAAGATTTCAATTTTCTTAAGGCCCAGGAGCATCTTCTGTGCGAAAGGGGTATCTGATTATATCTACCATCCATGACAGCAGAGGGAAGGGCACTGAAGCATTCTCTAGTGAAGGCCCAGTGATATTTGGAATAGGATAACATACTGTATGTGAGTTGCAGTTTCCTTCATTTGTTATAATGGTGGTATAGCCTTGAGATAGCTGCAAGGTTATTCTGGAATTCTGTATCTTCTAGTCTCCTTAATCAAATCTCATGGTTAGAAGGAAATGAAGCTACATACCCAAATGAAGCAGCTTGCTAGATACAGTTCTGCGCCTTTTGGATTGCAAGAGATCCCATGCTAAAAAGGACAGGACTACCATAGGAATTAGATTGATTTTGAGGCAGTAAGATATAATTAATTGCAAAGCTCTAGTTTCTGTTAGGTAGCCCAGTCTCCAGTCTGAGTATAGCATTAGGGAAACATCAACCGAAGAGAATATTTGTAGCTCAGGGTTGAACTGTGGAGTCCTTGGTGCTCTCTGAGCCTTGTTGTTTTATTGCAGACGTTTCATTGCCAGACTAGGCAACATCTTCAGTGCAAAAAGGGAGTGGGAGGAAACATCTTGGTGTAGAAAAGATGGCTCTCAGAAAGTGCAACTGTATTCCTTCATACAAGTGAAAGTTCATACAGGGCTGCAGTTGCACACCATAGAGAAGCCATGCCACTGTTTCTGCAGCAAAGAATTTAGTATCTGCAAGTATACATTAGCTTTAGTATAGCTTTCCATCAGAGCTGGAGCCAGAAAAAGGCAGAGTCCTGGATCAGAGTGACAGTTGTAATCGTGTCCAAGCACAGCTCCCTTTGAGACCTCTCCAACATGGATGTTGGTGAGAAGGCAGGGCTACAGAAGACTCTGATTCTTTCCTCACTTTCCTCTTGATGCATTCAGGCAAATGTCTAACTGGCTTATGAGGAAAAACAGTGCAGAGTGGAAGATGGCTCTAAGCCTACTAAATATGAGTTGGGCAACCTTTTGGTAGCAGGGGCCACATTTAACACTTATTGGAAAGGCAGAAGGCTGCAGAGGGCACATCAGTGATATTGCTTGCTTTTAATTGTGTTAAACCTTAGGAATTAAGCTATATTCATATTTTCCTCCCTCTAAATGATAGGTAAACATTTTGCTGATTTTTAGGAATAATGATTGGAGCGGGTTCCTGGAGCCACAAGAAAAAGTGACCAGGTCTTGCACTTTTGGAGTTTCAGATTCAATCTGGAGTTTCAGATTGTGTATTAGATGAATACATTGAATCATAAACAAGCAGCATTTGCATTGTGAATGACTTGGGGGGACAGGATTTGTTTTTTTTTGTTTTTTTTCCCCACCCCACCTTTATTATTTTTTTTATAAATAACTCAAAGCGGCGAACATACCAAATACTCCTTCCTCCTCCTCTTTCCCCCACAACAACAACCCTGTGAGGTGAGTTGGGCTGAGAGAGAGGGACTGGCCCAAGGTCACCCAGCCGGCTTTCATGCCTCAGGCGGGACTAGAACTCACAGTCTCCTGGTTTCTAGCCCAGCACCTTAACCACTAGATAGACCAAACTGGCTCTTTGTTTGTTGCATTTTTATCCTACATTTGTTGCATTTTTATCCTACATTTGTTGCATTTTTATCCTACATTTTCCCCAGGATTTCAAAATAGTTTACAGGAGGTGCGCGCACACACACACAAACCTATTTTTAACTTCACAATTGTTTATTCCACGTGGCTCCCTTCAGAACACTATCTTCTCACATTACATGCCACTGACAGGAGATTTTAGGATGCTCTTTATACTATATCAATTATGATTTCAGCTCTTTTTCTTTTATTGTTATGCATTTATTTAAACAGTGGCGCTGAGAAGATAGCATAAACTGAGAAGATAGCGTAAGGTGAGAAGATAGTGTTCTGAAGGGAGCCATGTGGAAGAAACGATCGAGAAGCTGGGTCCAAAAAGGACTCAGCAAAGGCAGCCAGGTGTTTTTGCTTCGCCTGTGGCGGCTGAGTAAAAAAGACAAAGGTAGGTATGGGGAACTAGGAGAGGAGGCAGATGGGTGAAGGAATGCAGGCTGGGGAGGGTGGAGCTTGCTATTGGCGGCCTCACGCCCACATGGGTGAGATGGGACAGGACAGGACGCCTCGCGCCGCGCGGGTGGGCTTCCCACCCCCAAGGCAGTTTGCAGGGCTTCCAAAAGTGCAGAGGTGGTGGGGAGATAGGTGGGTGGGGAGAGCTGAAGCACCCCCACAGTCGCAAATGCAGGAAGGCTGCCAAGTGCCCAAATTTTGATCACGTGACTGCGGGGGTGCTGCAACAGTCGTAATTTCGGGCACAGGTCGCAAGGCCATTTTTTCATTGCCGTCGTAATTTCGAACGGTCGCTGAACAAATGGTCATTAAGTGAAGACTACCTGTAATAAGAACTGAATTTAAGTATTCCCATTAGTAGAACAACCATAATACTCTACAAAAGTTATATTTATAAATATAGAATTAAACTTCAGTATGCTATGCTCAATTTCTCAAGGCCTTTTTTTATTTGCCCTGCAGCAGAGAGGACTCTTCAAAAAGCTTTTCAGGAGCAGAAAGTCTCACTGTAGTGGCAGCTGTATATGATTCAACAGACACAGATGATGATGATCTTGTGAAAATTAATATAAAACTGTATGCCAGTGCAGATTACACTAACTTATAGTGAAATGTTCCAGAATTCTCTCATCAAATATACCTGGAGATTGCAGTGAGGAGGGCCAATCTATTCAACTTCTCACTGTTTTCATAGGTACCAGATGTTTATGGCTTTATAGTACTACGACTGGCAACATTATAGCATGGCAGTGGTAATATCCTGCTTAAAAAAATAATAAAGCCTGATGTGAGTTTCTTTCAGTGTTTCTTGGTTCCAGCAAAGTTTACCACTGCCATGCTATAATGTTTAATAGAGTCACTGGGGAATGTTAAAAGGAGTTGTTGTAATATGGAAAACAGTACTAACTATGCAAACTACAGACACTATTCATAAATATAGTGGTAGCTTTGTTTTTAACTATGTTCTATGGATTGTTGTGAGCCTCCTAGAGCCATTGTATGAGATAGGCAGCCATATAAGTCCTGTAAATAAATAAATATATTCTTTTATGTTCATGTAAAGAAGATCTACAGGCAGGGTTTATCTCAAAAGTAAACAAACTAGTTTACTAGATTGCTACTGCTTAGTAATTGTGGCAACCATGGGGCCTAACTAAATTTATTTATTTGTCTGTTTATTTATCAAATTTATATGGCCACCCATCTCATGAAAGTGACTCTGGGCAGCGTACAACAATGCAATAAAACAGTAAATATAGTCTAAATGGAAATAAATCGAGGCCCCTCACCCATCAGACTGCAGTACCATTAGGAACTTTCCATCAGGACCTAGTAGGAGAACTCAACCCAATGGAAAAATACCCAGCAATGCATTGATCCATTGGCAGGTAGCTCAATTACTTTCTAAGAGAATTTAAAATTACATCTGTAAAGCCCATGGAGAACAGACTCCAGAATCATTGTGTGAATTTTGAAAGTCAAAACTTGAATGCAACCACTCGCCTGCCTAAGCCGTCTTACTTATGTTCTTCTATGGAGTTGTACATTTCTTCTGCAGATTTGTAAAGTAATTTAATCCCTGCCCGTGAAATAGGCAGAAAAACACTGTCTTTTCAAAACAAAGAAATTTTTTTCCTGAGTACTGTCAGATTCAGAACAGCTTTAAAAAATGCGTAACTAAGGAACACTGACTTTTAAACTGGACCTAGGTTTCTACTAGTTACTGCAGTAATGCAAATGAATTTTATGTCATCAAAGATGCTGAATTAAGATTCTATTATTGATAGGGTTTCCAGATAAGACATTTATTGCACAATTGCTTAGCCTCATCAATGATTTTTACAGAGAACATTTCTCTTTAATCAGGAATCACCCCATATTTTCTAACCTATGTTTTTTTGTTTTTTGTTTAATCACAGGAAATCTGTTCAGGAAAAGGTGAATTAACTATATTACCTCTCTTGATTGGTAGCATCACAGGACCAGCCTCAAAGCACCTAAAATATCTCAGTTCCACTGACTTCAGTCTGATTGCCATTACTGTAAACAAATGGTATCAAGATCACTAGTACCCACAGCAAAGCATGATGATACAAATATGACTTGTGAGCAGTGGCATGTGACATCTGTAAGTCATGGTATTTATACCAATCTTATGACACACATTTCTTCATTTGCCCCCACCCCCTTGCCTTCCTTGTCCTTCCTTGATTGTCCACTCAAGACAATGGTTCACTTATTCTTTTCAATTCACTTTTCATGCTAATGTATAAGCCGTAAAATGATTCATTTCTTTGTACAAGCTGAAGGACTGTGGTTTGTAAACTATGGTGTATGCCTTAAAAAGGTAAAGGTTCCCCCCGCACATTTGTGCAGTTGTGTCCGACTCAAGGGGACGGTGCTCATCTCCGTTTGTTAGCCGAAGAGCCAGCATTGTCCGAAGACGCTTCCACAGTCAGGGGGCTGGCATGACGCGTGCGGAATGCTGTTACCTACCCACCGAAGTGGTACCTATTCATCTACTTGCATTTGTATGCTTTCGATTTGCTAGGTTGGCAAGAGCTGGGGCGAGTGCGGGAGCTCACTCCATCACGCGGGACTAGGGATTTGAACCTCCGAACTTGCGATCTTCCGATCGACAAGCCTGGCGTCTTACCCGCTGAGCCACCACACCCCTTAGCCACACCTAAGGTGTATGCCTTAGCATGTTCAAATTCACCACACCTGGACTTTATTAATTAGTTCATGAAAACCCAGACAATTATGGTTCATTCATTAAGCTGTAGTTAAATGATATGACTTAGTGCAATGTGAACCAGGTCTGTATAAAATCCAAGAAATCACACAAAATTGTATGTAATTCTTTCTGTCTTATACAAAATTGTGGCTTTCAAGCATACTGCAGAATGGCAAGAAATGTCAATGTGTTGCAATTTTCTGGTATTAAGGCAGATGTATAAAATTCCCAGCTGTACCATTCTATTAATTTGCAGAATGACTACATTAGTGCTATAACCATAATTAAATATAGGCCAAATTATTAATAAGTCTTCTGAAATTAAATTGGTTAAAAGTATTCCAAATTGATTCATCACAATTTAGAAGACTTTTAATTAGAGAAAAAATATGTCACAGTGTCAGTTATGAGTTATTTTACGTTTTATAGCATTTAAAAAATATTACTGGCTCAGTGTTCTGTGTTAATGTAAAAATCAACAAATAGGTAATAGTAAGAGGTTTGGGGGCTAGTAATTTTTATATATATATATATATATATATAGAGAGAGAGAGAGAGAGAGAGAGAGAGGGGGGGGGGTAAGGTTTCCCCTTCCAGTCGTATCCGGCTCTAGGGGGTGGCACTAATCTCCGATTCTCGGCCGAGTGAGCCAGCGTTGTCCACAGTCGCTTCCGTGGTCATGTGGCCAGCATGAGTGAACTCCGAGGTGCACAGAATGCTGTTACCTTCCCACCAGAGTGGTACCTATTTATCTACTTGCACTTTTATATCTATATCTATATCTATATCTACATACACACACTATATATATATATATATATATATATATATATATATATATATATATATATATTGATATTAGAATGGGAATTATTAACCAGATGCTAAATGGGTGTGGTGGCTCAGTGGGTAAGACGCCAGGCTTGTCAATCGGAAGATTGCAAGTTCAGAGGTTCGAATCCCTAGCCCTGCGTGTCGGAGTGAGTTCCCGCACTAGCTCCAGCTCTTGCCAACCTAGCAATTCGAAAGCATGCAAATGCAAGTAGATTAATAGGTACCACTTCGGTGGGTAGGTAACAGCGTTCCACGTGCGTCATGCGGCCACATGACCGTGGAAGCATCTTCGGACAACGCTGGCTCTTTGGCTAACAAATGGAGATGAGCACCGGCCCCTAGAGTCGGACACGACTGCACAAATGTGCGGGGGGAACCTTTACCTTTACTAAATGAATGAACAAAAAGGTATAATTCAACCATTTCACAGGAGAACATCCACTAACTGATTTATATCACAATAAAGCATTTGCCTTATTCTAGACTTGCAAAAAACTCAGTAAGTGCTGAAGATGAAGTAAGAGATTAAAAATTCAATTTTCTTCCAGGCCATCTCCCAGGCCATCTCCTAGAACTACATTAAATATAAACTTTTACCATTTTTTAATTTATTTAACACTAAATAGCAGTAAGCAATATAAGCAAATTATTATGTATAACTAGGGCAATGAAAAATGCAAAATTTCAATACTTTTTAATGCATTTTTAATAAAATTCTTGTAAGGAAAAAATTGCAAATACAAAAATTTATTGAAAACTATTTTTAATCACCCTCCCAAAGATTATAAGGCAAAATAAGATCTGATATTATCCCTACTGAAATTACATGATCTCAAGAGCACTTTTCAATTTTGAAAATCCTTCAAACCAAACTTTTAAACCATAGCTTTCCAAACTGTGTGTCGCGACACTTTAGTGTGTCATGACACACACTTTAGTGTGTCACGACACAACCCGGAAGTGGACATGCACGGAGATGGTGCGGGGGCG
This sequence comes from Charina bottae, assembly GCA_023362775.1. NCBI lineage: Eukaryota > Metazoa > Chordata > Lepidosauria > Squamata > Charinaidae > Charina > Charina bottae. The sequence goes on from JALMGJ010000007.1 coordinate 25,448,013, forward strand.
CGCGCAGCAGTGGTGGTGTGTATGGCAGCGGCGGCAGCGACGACGGCAGCGGCACGCCATCAGCGCTTCCGCGTTTTAGCGGAAAACACGAGGCTGCCGCTGCGCGCCCCCCCGTGTGCGCCGCCGCCGCTGCCACCGTTGGTGTGTCACCAACAGCGGCAGTTTGGAAAGCACTGTTTTAAACTTTAGTGACTCACCATGCCAAAGAAAACCTGTTTTTAACAATGCAGATTAAAGTCAAACAAGGCAGATAAGGACAATTACAAAAAATTTGACTAAAGCTGAGTGTGGCAGTGAAATATTTAAGGTCATGATTGCTAGGGGAAAAAACTGTGTGTCCTTTCCCTTGGTGCCCTAAGCACATACTTATTTTGCTTAATGGCTAACCCAGGGCTATGGAGAATAAAACAAATCCAGGAACGTTGTACTATCAGAAAAAGCTTTTTCATGATAATCATTTTTTTCTGGCTGCATTTCAGATGTGTCCCTTCCTTCTAGCTTTCATACAATATTTACTTTCCCATTCTTTGCACCATAATCAAATTAAATCTAAATAGGATCTTATGCATCCAACATACTTGATGGCAGCATCAAAAGTCTGTCCTAGTTTTACATGAAGTTAGGACTGCAGTCTAATCTAATTTTGATATCAAAAGGGACTGCCTACCTTATCAGAGTTTTAACCCCTTCCCATTTGAGAAAGCTTTCAACTTTAATTGTTGTTTGTTACAAATTAGAGTACAGGAAGTGAAAAAAAATAAGAAAATATGGTGAATCTGGATACAATTTATCTTTTCTTTGATGAAGTTTCTGTTTCATACTAACAGTCTAAATAGTTTTTAAATGAATTTCTGATTAAAGGTAAACATTGAATTTCAGTTTCTGAAAAACATTTATTAAAACTAGAAGTTGAATTAACTACTACTGAGTTCAAGTATTTTAAATAATTGTACTCATGCCTTAAAAATTATTTGTAAGATTTTATTTATGATTTGTTTGGTGTGATGCCTGTTAGATTGTAAACAAAATGAGAATAATTATTAGAAGAGAGTGGACAAACACACACTTATTAGCATGACAAATAAACAGAAATCTAAATCTAAACACAAAATGTTTCAGCTCCTGTGTTCATCTGCTTTGAAATATTCCGTAGCTGATACTCTAATTATAGAACTGTTTAGGACTGAATATGTCAACTATGGAATTTGTTGTACTACAAAGAGGTTAGAACAGAAGTAGGCAATCAAGGTTTGAGTTCTCAGACATGGAGCTTGCTGTAACCTTTCACACCCCAACCCCCTCATTAAAAAAACAAATTAATTAACAGAACAAAAACTGTATCTACATAATTACATACATATATGCAAAAGTATCATGAATATAACATCAAAAATCATAATAGAAAAGGGGAAAAAACCCTGGAAAATTTTATTATAAACAGAACAAAGTATTTGAGCATATTGTTCAGAAATCTCCCTTGCCCCTTTGTAGATGATGATGATGATTAAAATGTTGACCACATGAGGGTTAGGTATAGATTTCTCTTTCTAGTGCTGTATAATACTTATTTCAGCCAGGTTCATGCCTAAAAAAGCCATACTGATAGATTCCAAACACTAGGCTTGTAGTGAAGAAAAGCACACACATTTTTCACACACAATTATTGGTCTAGAATTATCTTAACAATCCTGATTTCAGCCCAAAAGTGGCAATAATAGACAAGCAGAGATCACATAAGATAATTTACTAACTCCTGAATCGCATCTCAAAAAGCAAGGCTATTGGAACAAATTCTTATTACATATTCTTGGAGGTATCAATTAGACAGAAAGTTTTTGTTATTATTATTGTATTAACATTATTTTAAGATACTAGGAAACTACACTGACATTACTTACAGGAACTCTCCACTGGTTCACTAGGGTAAGACTTTCAAATTTGCTATTACAGAAATTGCATAAATAACTGCCAATTTCATCTTTCTTCAATTTCCTAAAACATAAGTTACTGGCTTAAAAACACGATTTCTTTCTTCAACCCCAACTGCTGTGGGACTTCAGAAAGTCCAACCCGGCTTAAGAAAACTGTTGAGGTAATAAAATGAGGGGAATTGTGCCATTTTGTGCTTCCAGGAGGAAGAACAGATTATCAATAAAATGAAATTAAGCAATCTATTAATTAAATTTATCCTAGAAGGAACTGTATAATGATTCATTTGTATTGTGAATGTTGCAACTAAGAAACAGATTTAACACATACAGAAGGTCAAATGTTATTTAAAAAGGTAACTAGCAATTATGTCGAGTGGTGTGGGGGGTCCTACTGAAAAACAAAACAAGGGAGAACGTAGCTGGAGGTCTTTAGGCCTTTGCTCCCAGTGTGGCCTCAATTTAGAATGGAAGGTCCACATTCATAATTCCTCTATTAACACAAATGGAGTCTTCTTCCCCTTGCAAAATCTCCCTCTAGGAAACTGACTTTAAGGAAGAAGAAAAATTAGCTAGTTACTAGCTATATCTTTAACATCATGTGTAATTTAAGGTAAGCCTGTTTTTTTCAGATTTAATATCTGAAAAAGAGCTAACTTGACAGTACCTCAAAGCAAAGCATTCATGAAAATATGAATGCATGTATGACATGGTATCTCCAGCAAAGGAGATTGTTACCTTGTCGTAACGATCAATAGATATATGTCGGTATACCATCGGAAGATGGGACTCCCAGGTCGGAAGATGGTCAAAATGCTACTGGGGAGGAACAGAGGATACGTTCAACTAGCCCCAGACGTGATGACGCAGCTAGCTCAAAGCCGAAAGGACAGCTAGCGGCCGACGGTGCTGGTGGTGAACGACGAATCCGATGTTCTAAAGATCAACACACCATAGGAACCTGGAATGTAAGATCTATGAGCCAGGGCAAATTGGATGTGGTTATTGGTGAGATGTCAAAATTAAATATAAACATTTTAGGTGTCAGTGAACTGAAATGGCCAGTTCACATCAGATGACCACCAGATCTACTACTGTGGACAAGAGGACCACAGAAGAAATGGAGTAGCCTTCATAATTAATAATAAAGTGGCTAAAGCAGTGCTTGGATACAATCCAAAAAACGATAGAATGATCTCAATTCGAATTCAGGGTAAGCCATTTAACATCACAGTGATCCAAATATACGCCCCAACCACAGATGCTGAAGAAGCAGAAGTAGATCAGTTCTATGAGGATCTGCAGCACCTACTGGATAATACACCAAAAAGAGATGTTATTTTCATTACAGGAGACTGGAATGCTAAGGTGGGTAGTCAGACGACACCTGGAATTACAGGCAAGCATGGTCTGGGAGAACAAAATGAAGCAGGACATAGGCTGACAGAATTTTGCCAAGACAACTCACTGTGCATAACAAACACTCTCTTCCAACAACCTAAAAGACGACTTTATACATGGACTTCACCAGATGGTCGACACCGAAATCAGATTGACTACATCCTTTGCAGCCAAAGGTGGCGGACATCTATACAGTCGGTAAAAACAAGACCTGGAGCTGACTGTAGTTCAGATCACGAACTTCTTATTGCACAATTTAGAATCAGACTAAAGAGAATAGGGAAGACCCACAGATCAGTTAGATATGAGCTCACTAATATTCCTAAGGAATATGCAGTGGAGGTGAAGAATAGATTTAAGGGACTAGATTTAGTAGATAGGGTCCCGGAAGAACTATGGACAGAAGTTCGCAACATTGTTCAGGAGGCGGCAACAAAAAACGTCCCAAAGAAAAAGAAAACCAAGAAGGCAAGATGGCTGTCTGCTGAGACACTGGAAGTAGCCCAAGAAAGAAGGAAAGCAAAAGGCAACAGTGATAGGGGGAGATATGCCCAATTAAATGCAAAATTCCAGAGGTTAGCCAGAAGAGATAAGGAATTATTTTTAAACAAGCAATGTGCGGAAGTGGAAGAAGACAATAGAATAGGAAGGACAAGAGACCTCTTCCAGAAAATTAGAAACATCGGAGGTAAATTCCAGGCAAAAATGGGTATGATCAAAAACAAAGATGGTAAGGACCTAACAGAAGCAGAAGAGATCAAGAAAAGGTGGCAAGAATATACGGAAGATCTGTATAGGAAGGATAATAATATTGGAGATAGCTTTGACGGTGTGGTCAGTGAGTTAGAGCCAGACATCCTGAAGAGCGAGGTTGAATGGGCCTTAAGAAGCATTGCTAATAACAAGGCAGCAGGAGACGACGGTATCCCAGCTGAACTGTTTAAAATCTTGCAAGATGATGCTGTCAAGGTGATGCATGCCATATGCCAGCAAATTTGGAAAACACAAGAATGGCCATCAGATTGGAAAAAATCAACTTATATCCCCATACCAAAAAAGGGAAGCACTAAAGAATGTTCAAACTATCGAACAGTGGCACTTATTTCACATGCCAGTAAGGTAATGCTCAAGATCTTGCAAGGTAGACTCCAGCAATTCATGGAGCGAGAATTGCCAGATGTACAAGCTGGGTTTAGAAAAGGCAGAGGAACTAGAGACCAAATTTGTCTATGAAGGTTCTCAGTCATCCAGGTGGAATTGTCTGTAGCTTGAATCATGTCAACTGGATTGATGACATGGTATATTGACATATTCCAAAAAACAGATGCTGCCAGAAATGGAAAAACTACTCTCCTTCTGGAATTTACTCCTCAAATTAGCTTGTCTATCTTTTTAAAAGCTCTTTGCTACAACTACAGCTAAAGGATTCTACTGAAATATTGATTTCAGATGGAAAATTAAAGAGTTTCCGTATTTCTACTAAGCTGCCATGCTTTTGATTTGATAGCAATCCTGCACGATTATTTGGAAGGCAACAGACTGGAGAAAGGAGCATTAGACTCCCCAAAGTGAACTAATATTCACAAGTTATATAGGCTAGTTTCAAAAAGGTTACTCTTAGTTCAAGTCTTGATTTCTTGTAACTCTCCAAGCTATGCCTTTGTGTGTTAATTTCCAATGAAAGCAGCTGCATAAAAAAATAAACTTTATTATGTTGGTTTCAAAAAGGTTACTCTTAGTTCAAGTCTTGATTTCTTATAACTCTCCAAGCTATGCCTGTGTGCGTTAATTTCCTATGGAAGCAGCTGCATAAAAAATAAACTTTATTATTTTTCTCCCCATTTTGGCCTGTTACTTGAATATTGCCCAAGCACTTCATGTAACAGAATTTCTTATAATTTCCCCAGCAGATTATTGCTGCTACGACTTCTTTAATGGAACCAAACATTGGTGGAAGTGTCTGCAAGTGCTTATGGGTTTCCTCCTAGAAAAATACTGATAATAAGATGGTGTCAAACAGAACATGTGGGGTAGAGGGATTATTTATTTTGTGGGATAGAACTTTTTAATGAAAACCACAAGACTAGTATTGGCTATAAATACTTCAAAATCCATAAGCATTTTTAAAAGCTTAGAATTTATAGAGGCCATACATTTCTGCTTCTGTAAGTCAGATGACTTTGTGGTTCATATTCAGCATTATTTAAAATAATCCTGCCATTAGACTAACAAGGTGGCCTTTTGAACAAGGTATTCTATAATAGTATACGGAATCTGTGCTCTATAGGTATTTTGGATTCCCAATGCTTAATATAAAACTCAGCATCAGGTTTACCTTTGCATTTTGAATTTACTTTGATTTGTTATTCTCAGACTTTCAAAATGTTGGAAATCCTAGAAGAACTGAATCAGGCAGGCAAATCTTTTCATAAATGAACTAAACTATGAAGCAGATTTTTCTCAATTGTGCTTCAGGCTTGGATGCAAATTACAACACAGGTATAAATTCACTGAAGACAATGGATTATCACTAGTATAATGAGGGAGAACTTGACCTATGTTTTCTTGAGTCAGAGCAATAGATAATCCTAACAAAAATTAATCAAACCCAGAATTCACCAGGCATTTAACCCTGTCAAATTCATACAGAAAAGCATGCACATATAAAGCACATGATCCCGTACAGCTGTTGGAAAGTCCACAAAATAAACAAAAGAGCATGGTGGTGCTTTTAAGGCTATTTAGAAAACATTATAGACTTCCACATGATATGATTATTTTGAAAATAAATACTTGCATTTTCCCTCTGTCATGTTACCTTTTAGCAGTGGACAACTTGTAAACCTGACAGAAGAGCACAAATAAACTGAATGAATGAGTCAACTGCATGCTGGTATGCATGGAGCACCTTGGCTTCTGCTGAAAATAAAGGCTGGTGCGCACCACACAGCAGAACAAAGGAGAGACAGGAAAAAGTCACTGTGCTGATCCCTTCTTATACCTGTGGTTGTGCCCAGAAGGCAGAAACAGGCAATCTCCTTTGGAAATCAGAGCTATGTTTTCTGTTTGGAGTCAAGTGCTGGGGTTTCCCTCAATGAAAGGAGGCTAGTCAACAGAAAAATAAATGAAAAACTCCTTTACAAATTCCCTTCAACAAAACGCTTTAAAATCCAAGGGAAGAAGACTGTTGTCTTTTGATTTTAAAAAGAAAATCAAAACAATTTTCAGTTCTTAAAATGGCATTTGGCAGCAGCACATCCCATCAAAATGTTGCTGCTAAAATAAGGAAGGGCTTTAGAAAGACTGCATAGAGTCCAAAGATTGCCCACACCAGTCATGGAGAGACAACTCATACCCTATCAAATTTACCAGTGTATGAGCTTGGCTAAGCAAGAAGCTACTTTATCAGCACATGAAATGGACCGTATGGCTTTATATACTACATACCCTCAATATGTTTGGTAAAGCAATGCATTAGAAAAACATTTTCAGTTTAACCAACACTTTCCTCGCTGTTTGGGCTTCATTATACTTTAATCACAAAATGACATCCTATATATTCAGAACAGTTACATCTAATTCAAGGCAAACTGCTTGGTTTTACATGTTGACTAACCAAATAAAACAGAGCAAAGAGCAAAGCCACGTAAGAGATCTATTCTTTTCTTTTCCTGATAGTTAGAAATTCCTTGCATTAACTTAGAAAGTAGAGTGATTTGCCTGTATGATCTGGCACTATTTTATCTATCAGACAAGTATCCATCAACATCCAGCAGTCAGAATAGTGCAATGGGAGCTCATATACACAAGATTATCTAAACAGACCATTAAGTGCTAGTAAAGTAACACATATGAATGACAGGTCAATACATTTTGTACAACTTGCGTTCACTGCAAAGAGCAGGCAGCTTTTGAGCATACTATGTTTACACAAAATCAATTTTTACAAGCATCTAAATAATTCAGGAGCACACCTCAATAATAATTACATTTAGAATTCAATAAAATAGCTTCTGACCTAATCTAGTTTATCTACATTTCTGCTTGCTTTCCTTTTATAACCCCCTCTTTTAAAACAATGAGAAATATATGCCTTTATATTAAATCTTTAGACATGGCTAAATAAGCAGCCACTGCTTATCAATATGCTGATTAATACATTATCCAACAACTCCTGTTATAATCACTGGTGTATAAAAATATTGGAATAATCAATAAGCTCATTGTAGACACATGGTATTATTTCAGTTCCTCCAACACTATTCATAACTCTCTACTCCATAGCATAAATCACACACTCCTGAGAAATATATACGCAGAGTGAAATATCAAGTGGGGTGTCACATGGTTTAGTCCTGGACCTCTATTTTTCAAAATATTTATTAAGAATTTGGATGAACAGGTAGCGAGAATGCTTACCAGGTTTGCAAATGACAAAAAAGGGAGTAGGAACCAAATATCCCCAAAGACAGAAAAGGAATTCAAAATTATCCTTGAAGGTTAAAGAAATGGTCTGAAAATATTGTAATGAAGTTGAACAGAGATAAATGCACAGGTAGAGGATGAGGATGATGTATTTAGCCTTGAGAAAGAAGGAAAGCAAAAGGCAACAGTGATAGGGGGAGATATGCCCAATTAAATGCAAAATTCCAGAGGTTAGCCAGAAGAGATAAGGAATTATTTTTAAACAAGCAATGTGCGGAAGTGGAAGAAGACAATAGAATAGGAAGGACAAGAGACCTCTTCCAGAAAATTAGAAACATCGGAGGTAAATTCCAGGCAAAAATGGGTATGATCAAAAACAAAGATGGTAAGGACCTAACAGAAGCAGAAGAGATCAAGAAAAGGTGGCAAGAATATACGGAAGATCTGTATAGGAAAGATAATAATATTGGAGATAGCTTTGACGGTGTGGTCAGTGAGTTAGAGCCAGACATCCTGAAGAGTGAGGTTGAATGGGCCTTAAGAAGCATTGCTAATAACAAGGCAGCAGGAGACGATGGTATCCCAGCTGAACTGTTTAAAATCTTGCAAGATGATGCTGTCAAGGTGATGCATGCCATATGCCAGCAAATTTGGAAAACACAAGAATGGCCATCAGATTGGAAAAAATCAACTTATATCCCCATACCAAAAAAGGGAAGCACTAAAGAATGTTCAAACTATCGAACAGTGGCACTTATTTCACATGCCAGTAAGGTAATGCTCAAGACTCCAGCAATTCATGGAGCGAGAATTGCCAGATGTACAAGCTGGGTTTAGAAAAGGCAGAGGAACTAGAGACCAAATTGCCAATATCCGCTGGATAATGGAGAAAGCCAGGGAGTTTCAGAAAAACATCTATTTTTGTTTTATTGACTATTCTAAACCCTTTGACTGTGTGGATCATAACAAATTGTGGCAAGTTCTTGGTGGTATGGGGATACCAAGTCATCTTGTCTGCCTCCTGAGGAATCTGTATAACGACCAAGTAGCAACGGTAAGAACAGAGCACGGAACAACGGACTGGTTTAAGATTGGGAAAGGAGTACAGCAGGGCTGTATACTCTCACCCTACCTATTCAACCTGTACGCAGAACACATCATGCGACGTGCTGGGCTTGAGGAATCCAAGGCTGGAGTTAAAATCGCTGGAAGAAACAACAATCTTAGATATGCAGATGATACCACTTTGATGGCTGAAAGCGAGGAGGAGTTGAGGAGCCTTATGACAAAGGTGAAAGAAGAAAGTGCAAAAGCTGGGTTGCAGTTAAACTTCAAAAAAACCAAGATTATGGCAACCAGCTTGATTGATAACTGGCAAATAGAGGGAGAAAAAGTGGAGGCAGTGACAGACTTTGTATTTCTAGGTGCAAAGATTACTGTAGATGCTGACTGCAGCCAGGAAATCAGAAGACGTCTACTTCTTGGGAGGAGAGCAATGGCAAGTCTCGATAAAATAGTTAAGAGCAGAGACATCACACTGACAACAAAGGTCCGCATAGTTAAAGCAATGGTATTCCCTGTAGTAACCTATGGCTGTGAGAGCTGGACCATAAGGAAGGCTGAGCGAAGGAAGATAGATGCTTTTGAACTGTGGTGTTGGAGGAAAATTCTGAGAGTGCCTTGGACTGCAAGAAGATCAAACCAGTCCATACTCCAGGAAATCAAGCCAGACTGCTCACTTGAGGGAATGATATTAAAGGCAAAACTGAAGTACTTTGGCCACATAATGAGAAGACAGGATACCCTGGAGAAGAAGCTGATGCTAGGGAAAGTGGAAGGCAAAAGGAAGAGGGGCCGACCAAGGGCAAGATGGATGGATGGTATTCTGGAGGTGACGGACTCAACCATGGGGGAGCTGGGGATGGTGACGGCCGACAGGAAGCTCTGGCGTGGGCTGGTCCATGAAGTCACGAAGAGTCGGAAGCGACTGAACGAATAAACAACAACAGAGGATGAGGAAATACCGGGCTCAGTAATAGTAAATGTGAACAACAAAAAGAAAGGAAAATAGTGGATTAGATGCTGAATATGAAATAGCAGTGTGACATACCTGCAAAAAGGCAATTAATTGTACACAGCATCAATATAAGATAGCTTCTAAATTACAGAAAGCAATAGTTCACTTTATTATGAGTTGGTCAGATCCTATCTCAAGTACTATATCCAGTTCTGGTCATCACACTATACAAAGGATTCAGACAAATTGGAACAGATTCAGAGAAGGACATTGATTCTGATCAGGGGGCTAAAACTTCAGTCCAACAAAGAGGAGTATTTAGCCTTGAAAAAGACGACAGACAATGGATATGGCATCTGAGGCCAAAAGGGCCATTGTACAACTTTGGGTCGTGCACCAGTTGCACCCCATTCTGGATTAGGGGGACTATGCAAAGTCACTCATGTTTTGGTCACTGCCTATTTGGATTACTGCAATGTGTTCTACATGGGACTACCCTTGAAGAACATCTGGAAGCTACAGTTGGTTCAGAATACAGTGGTGTGAACAATTGTGGATATGTCTGAGTACATCCATCTTACACCTTTGCTTTGCAAACTTCAGTGGCTTCTAGGAGCTATTCAAGGTACGTACACGCTGTCACCTATAAAGGCCAGCATCATTTCATGGGGCTGTGATATTTGAAAGACTGCCTTTCTCTATTTTTTCTACCTGCCCCATCAGGTCCACTGGGAGAGCCATGCTCTGGGTCCTATCAAAGAATGTCATCTTGGAACCCAGTTGGACCCAAGAAGCATGCCTTTTCTGTCCCTACACTTGCCCTTTGGAACATCATCCCATTCAAGATTACAGAGGCTTTGACCCTACTGATCTTTCAGAAAGCTGTTAAGACCTGACTGTTCCCCAGGCATAGGGGACGAGAGGTAAGCCGAGCCTGTGAGATATTATTAATTTATTGTTGAGAGTTTATCTTGGTTGCTATTTTTGTTATGTTTACATCTCTATTTATTGTTATATTTATGTTTTTAACTGGGTTCCCTGCCCAGAGTTGCCTTTGCAAAATGGGCAGCCATATAAATAGAATTAAATAAATAAATAGATATTATAGCACTCTTCAAAAACATGAAAGGATGTTAAACACATAAGAAAATCAATATCTATTCCCTTTTGTTCTAGAGTGTAGGACATGGAATAATGTATCTGATGCACAGAAAGGCACATTCCAATTGAATGTTAGAATAAACTTCAATTCTACAGTGGAACTTATTGCCCAGAGATGTCTTAGGTTCCCCTTTGTTGGATGTGTTCAAGTGATCTACCACGGTTGTCATAGCTTGGATTACTGCACTGAACAAAGGGTTGGCTCTTTCCAGCTGTATCATTCTATAGGATAAATTTTAAATGAGTGATTTCTGATTTTATGTCAACTATTTGTATATTTAAGATAAAAGATGGCTAATCCTTTAACATTTTGGCATCTTTTTGACATTACAGACAAGAAAGTCTGGGTCAACAACAAGTGGATTGCAGATACCTGAACTCCATGAAAATGGAAGCAAGATAGCACAATCTCATTGTGGTGAAGGGAAAACACCAGCCTCCTTGTGAGTAGCCACAGCACCAGAGTATGAGTGCCTACAGACTCAGGGCTTACTAAGCATAAAGGCTGCTCTGAAGAAAGGGCAGGTGTTGGGAGGTTGGAGCAGATGCCTGCAGAGAATGTACCCGCTGGATTACCCTTATCAGGCTTGTGTAAACAAGCTGTGCCCCCTCCCCAAGCTGCCTGGAACTTAGCTCATTGCCCAGGTAGAGAAGACAACTGCTCCCTCATGCTGGGAAGCCTTACTCAGAGGGAAAGACGGGGCCAGAGACTACTCAGGGCAGGAATTGCTTATATGCTCACAGCTAAGGCTGGAAGGTTGATTGAGACTGTTGGTATGAGTGCAGGAGAACAAGCCTCAGACTGCTGCTGCTGCTGCTAAACCCATTTACTTCCTTGGGTAGATATTTTACTTGGTTTGAACTGCTGAGGCTCCAAAGAGTCTGTTTTTGTTTTCACCCCATCCCTGAATTTCAAGGGACTGGGAAGAATAAACTTGAGCAGATTCTCTACATGTTGGAGAGTCCATTGTTTGCTTTCTGTTACTTGCTAGTCAGCTCCTCACCTCTCTGTCTACAAGGGTCTCTGCCACACTCACGAACGTTTCATTTTGTTTTTATGTGGCATACTACTACTAAACTAAGTTGACCTCAATTTCAAGGGCATTTTTGAAATAGGTTTGTTCCTTTTTGCCTACAGAGAACAGATGCATGGGAGATGCACATTCATATTTGCCATGGAGATGCATGGTACTATCCGTTCCCTAAAGTATATACAGTATGTAAAGTATGCCAGAACAAACCCTCTGAAGCCACTCTTGCCTATGAATCTTTGAGCAACAAAGGTTGTGGTGCGTGGGCAATTTCAAATGAAAAACCTTTGAATTGTTTTCACTGTCATAGTTCCAATCACAGTGGTGTTACGGAAAGCTCTTATCAGAATGTTTTAACAGGACTTCTCAGAAAACCTTGTATTCAACTATACTCATTTATTAGCACAAATAAAGGTACACAGAGACACTGAACACTCTAGATCTACAGAAAGGGGGCAGTAATGCAAGTATGGCAGGGTTAGCAAATTAGGCTGCTAAAGGAGCTCAGATGAAACCCATAAGTTAACAGGCAAGTGCATCTATTTTGCTCTTCAAGGAATATATACCTGAAAGGTCATTAAACACCAGAGTTGCCAAAACAACATCGAATATTGCTGCCATCTCCCTTCCTCCCCAGTTGTTCTAAGCGGGAATCTGCTGTTTTTCCCCAGTGACTGGTTGTTGTTGTTTTCCTCACTGCAAAAAGCAGTTCAATATTTTTGCAAATGCATGTAATGTTGGACAGAAAAAGCAACTTTGTTTGTTGAACAAGGTGGTATGGTACATGAACTGCTTAGCTAAAGAGCCCAGATTGTAACACAACATGATATGTTTTTAAAGCTGCTAAATTCTTCCCTATTATGTGCCACAAATGGGAGGTAAATAGTATGGAGGTGCAGTGCTTCAGATCTGATTCAGGAGAGGTTGTTCAGCACCTCTCTGAAATTCATTAAAGCAGCCACATCTTCTTCCATGATTGTGGTTGCTTTATACGATCATTTGTAATGCTAAAGTGACAACTTTGCACTGTACATGAGATCAGCCTTTTCTAAACTGGTACAATGCCTATCATCTACAGCCAACATGACTGTAGTCTAATATATATATATGAAAGGCATGAAGTTAAGGAAGGAAGGCAGCAGTAGATGATGAGAGAAACAAGTATCAGTATTTTCCAATCCGTAGCCTGTCAATATCAGGGCAATCTAGACCAGAATATGCTAGCTCTCTTGCAATGCTGGTCTTTAGCAATTCATGTTTAAGGACTGTGGTGCTGCCACATTTGACTGGTCCAGGACATTGCCTTCTGGAGATTTGAAATGTATACATTCCTTGCCAGCTCCCCAAGGGGAAAAGCAATAGTACTGTGTGGGTGAAACACTGGAAGCTAAAATTTCCCAAGGTAGGAAGGTCAGTTATGTCAATAACCAACTGTCACCTATAGCAGATGATTAAAAAATGCAAACCAAGGTATCTGTTAAACTCTGGAAAAGACTGGCAGGAGTAGCGAGAGACGCAAAGGACATAAGAAGGGACTTCATGGTTATGTTTACAGAGGGCAAGCAACTGACTTAAGTGGTTAGTACTAGTATACAATAATTATATTTATCTAGCTGTGCTCTGAAAAGTACCTGGGTTGCTTCTGCCAAGTTCTAGCCAGCCAAAAAAGGGAGGCTGACTTATCGGTAGGCCTTGATTTGTCGACTAAGCATCAATTGGGTGAGAATACTCTATACGTTCAACCCAAAACCAAACATAATACCTTAGTGCAATGTCAAAACTGAAACATTACTCCCCTTTACAGGCACAGAGTCCTATAATGTTGCTAATGTGGTCTGTGACTTTGATTGCCATCAGTGGGTTTGTCAATATCCAATGTTGGGTCTAGCCCTGGCTTCATTTATTTATTATTTACTTTTCCTATAGGTCAATAATCTTTGTCTCAAGGGTGCTTTGATAGTAGGAATAAAGCTGAATATATGGTGTATAGACAGGGATGCTCCTTTTATGTCTTTAACTAAAGTACAGTGCTATAAATATTACACAGAAAACTAAAAACACAGGAACCTCACCGCTATAGTAACATAACTCTGAAAACAAAATAATGGTTAGCAATTGAAAAGGATACCCAATCCATCCAAGATGATATAGAAAATGTGGAAAATAAAACTACCAAGAGTGGATGAAAATCTCTCAAGTCTGTAATGAGCTAATTTTCTTGATCATGAGAGATCAAAGCTAAAGTGATTAACTGATAAAACGAAACTGAGGCAACTAATATGCCTCTATGCTATTCTGGCTGGGAAAATCTGCCTGTTCTTCACTGAAAATGATTATCCTGAACCAGAGAAAAAGAGATTTGCAGCTTTAAGTCCATTGCTGAACCTCCCTTCCTATTTATAGATTTGTGCCTGCAGATCAAAGGCAGCAGAACAGTAATGCAAGTAAATGTGTGAAAGAGAGTATCATGAAATATGCATTCCTACTCACTAGGTATCATTTTTATTAAAGATATTTTTTTTCTGAACTGGTTGTAGCTGCACAGAATATCTGAAAAAAAGCCCGAAGAAGGTCCAGCTAAATCTGTGGCTGTTTGGACAGGGCTATAGTCAATTGATTCAAAGAAAAATATTCCAAAATGTAAATTAGAAACAGAATTACTGCTTTTGTATGAACTTTCTCGTATTATATACTCTAAAAGGTATTCTATATTCCTGTCTCATTCACTGCTTTCTGTGTGATCAGAGGTTAAGATCTCCAATTCTCAAAAATATATAAAATATATTATAATACACAAACAAACACCCTGATACACATGGCAAATATATATATTTTAAAAATAAGTGGATTTGCCTGTGAGCATGCAATCTATAGCACAGTTCAACTGCTACCACAAACTCATGGTGAACTTCTCTGTTAGTCAGCTTCTTATTTCATCAAATCTGATTCCTTCCAGACTCTCTAAAAGGATGTGAATTACTGCTCTAATAGAATTTTCAGCCCACTCAGAATTTTAAAAAAGATAAAAACAAAGTATGAAATACCTTTTGTTTCTGCTAGGGCTTATAAGCAGCCTTTCCCTGAGCATGTTCCAACAGTAGCTGTCATTAATAAAATGTACTGGTTTGTTCAAACATCTGCAGGTCACATTATTTCTTGACAAGGCAGAAAAAGGGAAAGGAATATTTAGTCAGGTTATTAATCACCTACTTGCAATTTCCTCTGTGACCTAAAATAAATATGTGCCATAGCAGATTGTAAAAGAAGAATTAATGTGAATCCCAGTAATATTAGGGGTAAAAAAAGCATTAGATTCATTGATCAAATTAAAACTGAATTATTCCAACAATTTGAATTTACAGAGCTTACTGGGAATATGATTGAATCCTAGGAATGGGCAGAAAATTTTAAATAAACTTGGCTATTCTGAAGTCTTTACTTTGATCCAACCATTTTGATGCATTTTTATTGCATTTCCAGTTATTATAATATCACTGTTCAAAATACCATGAACAAATACATCAATTTCACTCTTCTTTAACCTCATTCTCCCAACTGTAAATCCATTTAGCCTGTTTTTACATGAACTTGCCAAAAAGGGTCAGT
The DNA here is from genome assembly GCA_023362775.1 of Charina bottae. Taxonomy (NCBI): domain Eukaryota; kingdom Metazoa; phylum Chordata; class Lepidosauria; order Squamata; family Charinaidae; genus Charina; species Charina bottae. The sequence goes on from JALMGJ010000007.1 coordinate 25,463,582, forward strand.
GAGATAATTGTACTTATTTTCCTGCACATTCCCCATAACATGCATAACTTTTGTATGCATTTGTCTTAGTTTGAGTCCTTTTGCAAATAATATTTCCTTTATATATGAATATCTAGCACAGAGCTTTCCAAACTGTGTGTCGCGACACAAAAGTGTGTCGCCACACACAGTCTGGTGTGTCGCCACACAACCCGGAAGCGCTGATCATCATCAGCGCTTCCGGGTTTTCCCGTGGCGACACACCAACAGCGGTGCGCAAAAATCCGAAAGCGGCAGCAGCTCTTCCGGGTTTTTGTGCGCTGCCGCAACAGCGGCACTTCCGGGTTTTCCTGCGGCGACACACCAACGGCTGTTGGTGTGTCGCCACGGGAAAACTTTGGAAAGCCCTGATCTAGCACATTTCCATTTCATATATGCTTTACTTTATCTTGTGAATGGTGAAGTTATGAATTACACTGATAGATTCTAAGAAGTGAAGATTTTCACATATAAGTGTATTCTAGTTCATGCAGAGATTGAGGCACCATACAGGTAGTCCTCACTTACCAACTGCAATTGGGACCAGCAACTTTGTTGCTAAGCAATGCAGTCATAAAGTGAAATGTCATGTGACTGCGCTAACTTACGACATCAGTTCCGGTTGCAGTCGTTAAATGAATAATTGCAGCTCGTTAAGTGTGACGTTACATGACTGCAACTTGCAACTTCCTGTCGGCTTCTCCATTGACTTTGCTTGTCGGAAGCTGGCTGTGAAGGTCGCAAATGGCAATCACATGACCGCGGGATGCTGTGACCATCGCTAAGTGCAAGCAGGTTGCCAAGTGCCTGAATTGTGATTACATGACCACGGAGATGCTGTGATGGCTGCAACTTCAAGGACCAGTTGTAAGTCTCCTTTTTCAGTGCCATCATAACTTTGAATGGTAGCTCTGCCCCAGGGCCTCTCCTAGGCTATTTACCCTTAGGTTAGTTAGGTAGCTTTAGTCTGGCAAGATTCTGTCTATATGGTGAGAACAATAAAGAACTAGAGTTGGAAAACATTGACTCAGCGTGGTTCTTGGCCTAATCCTGACACCTGTACAGAGTAAATTCATATAAAAATATACCCCAAATTCCTTCTCCATCTCTTCTTCCCTACTCAAGATCCATTTGTAACAAAATAATTATGCCAACCATTGGTCATTGTAGGCAAAGAACAAAAACGGGAGTTTGGTAGCGGATTTTCAGATTAACACATTTTATTACAAGGCATAATTTAATCGCCTTCTTAATTTGTATATTTATGGTATTTTAAATGGTTATTTTAATGTTTTAATGTTTAATATTCATAATTTTGATGATGTGTAAACCGCGCAGAGTCCCTTCTGGGAGTTGGGCGGTGAGAAATCAAATAAGCAAGCAAGCAAGCAAGCAAGCAAGCAAGCAAGCAAGCAAGCTTTCATGAACTGTAGCTCACTTCATCAGATGGCTACATCATGCTTTCCTCCTCCAAGGACAAGATGGATAAATGCCTAAGACAAACCTAACATCATAAGGTATGTAGTGGAGCAAGCTTAAACCATGATTTCAAAAGCATGGTGACTGCATTATATTCCACACTATTTGTTGTTAATTGTTCTGAATTTGAACTAGCATGACTTTTTGCAATGCAGTGCAACTTTAACATACAGTAACTAGGCTGAAGTCAAACAGCTAACTTGAATGATGCAGGTATTTCTCTGATAATACAGAGCAACAGTAATTTAAAGAACTATGGCATACCTTGTAGGTTTGCTATGTTCTTTTCTTTATTAAGAAGACACAGGATTAGTTGGTGATTAGCCAGTCAGGTTTAAAGGTTATCTGTTGAAACCTCAGCTAAATGATACAGTCCAATGACAGAAGAGAAGGAACAGATCCCCTATGTCTGGCCCTCAGGGAAATCTTGCATAACATCAGGCACCTTTCATTTAAAATGTATAGAGAGCACACCTGGAAGTCTGCTTGTGATTAGGAAGTGATAATGAGTCCCTCTATCAAGCAGGACTCAGGCTGTCATCAGCTTTGGACACAAAACCAAACTTATTTATTTATTTATTTAGGGATATGCCAAAAGCTGTGGAAGTAGTAGCAGAAAGACAGCTCCGCTTTGCTCTCTTTGAAAGAAGCCACCTTTTTATAAACTTCGCCTTCCACAGTCAAAGACATAAACTTAAAAGGAATTCTAATAAAGGTAAAAGTTGAATGTGGCAGATTCTGGAAATCTCTTATGTCACACCACTGAATTTTCTTGGCATAGGAGCAATGGTGTTCAGCGGTTACGAGAAGGATTCTGGCAGGAAAGTCAAATACAAGATAAAAGCATGGAATTGGGAAACTTATTAGCAGTCTACAATAGTTACAGAATGGTGAGTGTGTGTTTTTGTAATACAATTCAGCTTCCTGACATGACAGTATAAATCACCTATCATCAGGCAAGATTACGAGGTTGATACTAAGACTGTTTCATAAATAATCTGATTAACATAGATTTCTAAAGGAGGCTCAGACCAAAGAAGAGTGGGAGATTATGAGCTTAGGAAACTGGAAAAATAGAACTACCATGAAAGGAAACTGTCAAGGTGGATAAAGGGGAAAAGGAAAAGTCATTAAAAAGAAAAGGCATGACTGTAACCTCTATAATTTATTAACTTTCAACTGAAGATCTTGCAACCAATAGAACATTATTTTCAAAAAGTTATTCCTAAACCTGCAGAAAGGCCAGGTTTTTGGGAGAACCTATCTGGACATTGGCGTGGTGGCTCAGTGGGTAAGACGCCAGGCTTGTCGATCGGAAGATCGCAAGTTCGGAGGTTCGAATCCCTAGCCCTGCGTGCGGAGTGAGCTCCCGCACTCGCCCCAGCTCTTGCCAACCTAGCAATTAGAAAGCATGCAAATGCAAGTAGATGAATAGGTACCACTTCGGTGGGTAGGTAACAGTGTTCCGCGCGCGTCATGCGGCCACATGACCGCGGAAGCGTCTTCGGACAACGCTGGCTCTTTGGCTAACAAACGGAGATGAGCACCGGCCCCTAGAGTTGGACACGACTGCACAAATGTGCAGGGGGAACCTTTACCTTTACCTTATCTGGACATTATTCCCTGGCTTTAGTAATGAAGGAAATGAAATGGGGCTCTCTCTCTCTCTGCCCTTCAGTCATTTTTCATTGCTGTTTTAAAAGATAACATCTGACCAGGGGATCCTGAGATATGTCAATGTGGAATTGCTTTTACTGTACCTCAAGTACTGAACCAATCAAATGGCTGGGATGAGTAAGAAATTACATTCATGTAACAGGAAGCTCCTGGTTTCACAAACTGACATTCACAAAAAGAGACGATGTGTACCACATTGTTCAAAAAAAGCACAAAAATGTATATTTGAAAACTGTGAACAAAAATCACATATACTAGGGCAGGGCTTTCCAAAGTGCTGCCGCTGGCGACATACCAGCGCCGCCGGCGGCGCGCACGTCGACGGCGCGCACGGTGGCGGCGCGGGAGGGCATGTGGCGGCGCGCGCACACGGCAGTGCGGGCGGGCGCGCCGCCACTTCCGGGTGGTGTGGCGACACACCATGCTTTGTGTGGCGACACACTTTTGTGTCGCGACACACAGTTTGGAAAGCTCTGTACTAGGGAAAATAAGATACAAAATTGCATTTGGGAAAAATCTTGCAATAATGCACGTTAGGCAAACTAACATACATAATGCACAGGTTAAAAGAAATGCATATGAAAATAGGTACAAATGCAGATGCACCCCTATAAGAAAAAGGATAAAAAGATCAGTCTGGAAAAAAAAGCAATAGGGATAGATCGATTTTTTCATCCCTAGCTGAAAATCCAAAGCCAGTTTTAAGACAACTATAAACAATACAAAGGACCAAGTACAGATTTTAACAAGTATATTTGCTATGCTCAGCATGGAAGTACACTTCAGATTTCCCCAATTTGAAATTGTAAAAATGGTCAGGGCAAAACCCACTTATTCCACAACTGTAAACCAGTCACCACTATCACACAAAAGCAGATGAATCTTCCGATTCCCTACTTCTCAAGCCCAGATGATCTCAGGCACTGGATGTAGCAGGCTGGGGAGAGACCACACACTACAGACCACTGTCAGAGTCCAGCCTGCCTCTGAGCTAGGGGAAAACGAAACCTGTCAGGAAAACGAAACTTATCTTGTGCAGCACCAGGCGAAGGGAACTTGTGATGAGCAGGTGCAGGAGATTGAATCTTGTGCTGAGCGGGGTCAAAAGGGTGAAACTCGTGACCAAACTCGTGATGAGCAGGTGCAAGAAACCGGACCCGGGAATGACTCAGCAGAGCGGGAGAATTCTGAGGAGCTGATTGGTCCAGAACCAGGAGCAAGGTTAAGAGCACCAATCAATGCAAGAGAAAGGCGAGCTGAGAAGCACGCCAAGCAGAAGGAAGCCCGATTGGTTCCTGAGGAAAGAAGGCATGCAGTAAACAGAATAAAAGGATGTCAGCACAAGCACCCGATCGCCAGAGACAACCGTACTATTGAGCTAACAGCTTCTTTGGAAGAAGTCCAGCCAGAACAGTCTCCAGAGTCCTGCCTTATAGCCACAGCAGAACCAGAGCCAGAGCCTTGCATCATTTTGGAATTGACCCCAGTTGCATCAGGATCTCACACTGCTCCTTCACCAAGTAAAACAGGGTCTTGTCTCATAGTCTTTCAGCAAACCCCAGCTAATTGCAGTCTTGTCGCTTCGGCTCAGCCCCGCTTCGCTGCACCAGCCAAACATTGTCCTGCAGCCTTAGTCAAGCAACGCCCTGCCATTTCAGCTAAGTTTTATCCGTTCGCTCCAGCGTAGTTTTATCATGCTAATCTAGTACAGTTGCGTCTCATTGTTCCAGAATTACCTTGCCTAGTTATTCCAGCTAAGCCTTGCCTTGCAAGTCCAGTCCAGTATTGTCCAGTTGCTCCAGAACCTTGTCTAGTGAATCCAGTCCAGCCTTGCCTTGCAAGTTCAGTCCAGTATTGTCCAATTGCTCCAGAAGAACCTTGTCTAGCGAATCCAGTCCAGCCTTGCCTTGCAAAGTCCAGTCCAGTATTGTCCAGTTGCTCCAGAAGAACCTTGTCTAGTGAATCCAGTCCAGCCTTGACTTGCAAGTCCAGTCCAGTACTGTCCAGTTGCTCCAGAAGAACCTTGTCTAGTGAATCCAGTCCAGCCTTGCCTTGCAAGTCCAGTCCAGTATTGTCCAGTTGCTCCAGAAGAAGCTTGTCTAGTGAATCCAGTCCAGCCTTGCCTTGCAAATCCAGTCCAGTATTGTCCAGTTGCTCCAGAAGAACCTTGTCCAGGGAATCCAGTCCAGCCTTGTCTTGTAAGTCCAGTCTGGTCCTGCCCAAGTACTTCAGAAGAGCCTAGCCAAGTTAACCAAGTTTAGTCCTGCCTTGCAGATCCAGCCTAGCCTTATCTAGCTGCTTCAGAGAAACCTTGTCTACTCAACTTGTTGTGAACGCTAGCCAGTGTTACTGCAGAGCTGTAAATCCTCCAACTGAAACCTGCCGTGAAGTCCAGTTCTCTTGCTTGCTTGCTTGCTTGCTTGCTTCCTTGCTTGGGTCAAGTTGATCTGTGTGTGTAAAAAGACTTTTGCCTTTGTAAATAGTTTTAATTGTAAATAAAACTATTTCCTTAAAAAGTCCTGGTGGTCTCATACTCCGAATAGGACAACCACAGGCCATTTCTCCTGTGCTCCTGCCTTGTGTTCTGCCTTGCCTAGCAGTTATTCAAGGAAGATTAAATTATTATCCCAGTTATTTTAAGTTAACAATTTATGTTTACTTATCATTTTTTCATCTATAAAATGCTTCTTGCACTGAAAGCCACAAATATGTTTTTGGGGCAAACCTAAATTTATACTTATTCCATACTCGAAGAATAGCCCGTCTAACATAATGATTTTTAAAATCTACATATACCTTGGCTTTATCATACCATAGATATCCATGCCATTGAAATCTCAGTTTGTGACCTTCTAAATCCAATAACCTTCTATTTCTTAACAATACCCACTCTTTCATCCAATCTAAACAGCAGGCAACAAAATATAATTTCAAATCTGGTAAGCCCAACCCTCTTTTTTCCTTCACATCTTGTAGTACCTTATACTTAACTCATGGTTTTTTCCCTTGCCATACAAATTTAGATACATCCTTCTGCCATTGTTTAAATGGTACACCAGTTGTCAAAACAGGTATTGTCTGAAACAAAAATAACATCCTAGGTAAAACATTCATCTTAATCACATAAATTCTATCCAATAGTGACAATTGTAATTTGCCCCATCTTGACATATCTTTTTAAACTTTATTCCATGTCTTAATATAGTTATTATGAAATAACATACAATTCATATTTGTCATAGTTATACCCAAGTATTTTACCTTCTTTTCAATCTTAAAACCTGTTTTATTCATCAATTCTGTTTGATCTTGTATCTTCATGTTTTTGTTAACATCTTTGACTTCTGTTTATTAATATTGAAACCTGCTAAGGCCCCAAATTCTTTTAGCTTTCCCATTAAAAATTCAATTCCCTTTAAAGATCTTCTAAAATCAACACCAAGTCATCTACAAAAGCCCTTAACTTATAAGTTTCTTTTTTAATCTTTACTCCCACAATGCTCTCATCTTGTCTTATATCTCTATTCAGTATTTCAAGAACCAAAATAAAAAAGAGATGAGACAGTGGACATCCCTGTCTTGTTCCTTTTTGTATCTCACAAGACTTTGTTAGATCTCCACTAACAATTATTTGTTTTCTGTGAACTGTTAATCAATCTTACCCACTTTAGAAAGTTCTCTCCAAAATTGATATCTTCCAAAACCTTGAACAAGAAAGCCCAGTCCAAATTGTCAAAGGCCTTCTCTGCATCTAAGAAAATCAATGCAGCTTGTTTTTCAGTATGTTGCTCCAAATATTCCAAAATTCCAACACATTTCTAACATTGTCCTTTAACTGTCTTTTAGGTAAAAACCCACATTGATCCTCATGAATAAATTCTTGCAAAATTATTTTCAGTCTATCAGCTAGAATCATCGTGAACAACTCGTGGTCATTATTCAATAATGATATCAGCTTCTAGTTTCTTGTTAGTCAAATCTTGTCTCTCGTTAGGTATTAGTGCTATATTGGCCTATTTCCAACTCTCTGGCATCTTTCCTCCCTGTAAGATAGAGTTCATCGTGTTTTGTGAAGGTTGTAAAAGTTCATCCTCAAAACATTTATAATAAAAACCTGATAATCCATCTGGACCAGGCACCTTTCCTGATTTAATATTTTTTATAGCTTCAGAAACTTCCCTTATTGTTATACTGTAGCTCCACTCATAATCTGTTTCTGTCTTCTGTAATCCTTGGTAAATTTTGTTTCTTTAGATATTCATCTATTTTCTCTAGAGAATGTCACTTCCTTTATACAAGTTGGAATAATATTGATGAAATGCTTTTTGTATGGTCGCGTTGCCCATTAATACAGTATCTCTCTCTTGTAATTTCAATATCGTTTTCTTTTTTTCTTTTCATAATTTATATGTCAGCCCTTCTCACATCTCCTTAGTACAGAGCTTTCCAAACTGTGTGTCGCGACACAAAAGTGTATCGCCACACACAGTCTGGTGTGTCGCCACACAACCCGGAAGCGCTGATCATCATCAGCGCTTCCGGGTTTTCCCGCGGCAACACACCAACGGCGGCACGCAAAAACCCGAAAGCGGCAGCAGCACTTCCGGGTTTTTGCACACTGCCGCAACGGCGGCACTTCCGGGTTTTCCCACGGCGACACACCAACGGCGGTTGGTGTGTCGCCGCGGGAAAACTTTGGAAAGCCCTGCCTTAGTAGCTTGTTACTAAATTGATAACAAATAAGCAAATTAAGACACATTTATTATCCAGATTAGAAATTGTGATGTCAACAAACATGTGAATGTACTCAGCTAATAATCAAAGATAAATGAAACCAAGCATACATATCATCAAAGTCAGTATAACGATAACATTAATGAACCTTTGCCTCTGTGTACAGACTTGGTTCCAAACAGCCAACTCTGATAGCGAAATACACAATTAAGAGAAAAGAGCCATTTTAGAAAAACCTTAAAATTGCTAGTTCTTCTACAGTACTCCATTACACAAACAGTCAAATAGAGATAATTGGAGAAAATGACAGATGTTAAACTATGGACTAATTGAAGCACAGCTATATAAGGGCATTACATGATTATCCCAGTGATGGTATAAACATGCCCAGGACCTTTGTTTCAAAGAAGTTTCTATCACTTGTTTCCAAGAGATCAATTACTATGTAAAATCATCTGAATAATTTCAGAACGGGGGCAATTTTTTACACAATGTTATTGATGTCACACAAACTGTTCCATAGATCTGGCTCATGGTCCTGGCACTAATCTGAAGGAGGAAGTGGGCAGCTACATATGACCATATGTCCTGTGGTTGCTAACATGGCCTGAGTGTAATCACATGAGGAGCCAGATGCTTGTAGCAACCAGTTGCATGGAGATGAACATTTTACCATACTCTTGCTCCAATTCAGAGTTGCAAGAAGCCAAGGGAATGGCAACATTTCTCTCATTGTATGGCTTGCCAAAACAGATGGCCATCTTCTTGGACAGATTACATGCCTACAATGATAAACAACCATTGTTTAAGCAATGAGCTGGAGATCTTCAACACAATCATAAGCTCTCAGAGGTAAAAATAAAAACCTATTAGGCTTTGTATAAATCTAGTACTTAGTTCACCTCTTATTATTTAAACATACAAGTAAAAGTAAAAATATGGAGATAAGTATATGAAGTTTCAGCCCCATCAATAAACATTGAAGAGATGTGAGCATATAAAAAATAATTGGATAAAGAGCCTTAATGTTGGAGTCATTATAGCTATGTTGACAGAAGAGAAGAGAAGGCTCTTACATACAAAACAAGAGTAATGCAGGAAACTCTTTTAAACAGGCTTCTTAAAGCCTAATTTGTGTTTTAGAAACAAGAATGAGATTCAGGATCAAGCCAATAAAGAATCAAAATTAAATTCACTAGAATTAAATTCAGCTGACATCAAAACCTAATCAGATGCAACCAAACTGCAGTCATTACAACAATCTAATTTGTGTGGCTGAGATTGGTTGAGAATCAAAAGGGTAAGCAAGCAGATGACAAGCAGAAAAAGAGATGAGGTGCTGAAGCAGAAAACAAAAAATTAAAACTAGTAACAGGTGCCAAAGAACCAACCAGAGGTCAATATGTAGGAAATCAGGAAATCTTGACCAAGGTGGTGTCTTAGCAGATAAGGCGTCTTAATGCCTCTTTGTTTGGAAACAAAGGATTCCTGTAACTGAAGATGGTAGTTCAATTACTTGGTCTGGATTACATATAATACTACATATTGAATCTGCCCTAATCTTAATAAAATCTGCTGATGGAAAGACAAGTCATATATAAGCCATCTACCTAGTCCTCTTAAGTAGTCTCCTAAAAGCATATTTTAAAGGGTAAGCACCAAGGAAGATGTGGTATAACCAGTTACGTATACCACTGGATCAACTAGCCCAATATTGTCTACTTCAACACTGCCCAACATGTGATTCTAATGCTGCATGTGGTTGTCAACACCCTTTCACACAGCCCCCCAAATTGTATTTCGGTTTGTGACACCTTGAGGTATTCAGTCAATTGAATGATTTTTGAGGAGGGGAGGGCCTGAATGGGTAAGACTCATATTTATAAATTACTATACTACTGGCCTAATGAAATAAAACAAAACCAAAAAGCATACCACCCCATCCCTGAGGAGCAGAAAAAAAAATCCTAGTCCCAGCTAACAGTGATTGTCATACCCACTCAGGCCCTTCCCTCCTCAAAAATCATGCCGTGCGACTATGGTCATTAAAAGACTGCCCAATTCTGGCCTACACAGATTAGTAGCGATAGTCCAGGATTTGAGGCAGTTGTGCAGCTGGCTCATTTTGGACACCACCTTAATGGAATTAGGGGGAATCTGCTTTGGGCAGTCTGGTATCTCTCTTGGAACAAGGACCAGTTTGTTGCCAAAAGGTATAATATTGAGAAAATGAGCACCCTTAATTATGCATGTGCAGAAGTAGCTGTCCTGTTAGCTATTTTTAAAAAATGAGATGATGGTGAGCAACATTAGCCCTGACCCATCTTTGCCAGCCCATGAATGGAGATCATGCCTATTTGCTGCTGCCTTCCAGGTCATTGGAGAGTCCCTTGATTAGCTGACCTGGGAACACTGGTTTCCGCAGGTCCCCCCAAATCAGCTACCTGTGCAAGGATCGATAGAGCATAGATGGATTCACATGCTTTTCTGGCTGGGTTTTTTATTCGAGGTGAGAGAAGCCAAGTCATCTAACTTGGGCAGAGACTCTTCATAAAAAATTGCTCTGGACTTCTCAGCACTAGGATGTTAAAATTTAATATTGTGAGCCTATTTGAAGGCTTAAACAACAATATTTGTCTTTTTCGTAACAAAAAGAGATAATACATTTTTTAAAGTAGGTTTAAGGTCTGTGGCACTGCCCATGTGTTGCTCGTTTGTGTCTTACAGAGCCACTGTGCTCAATATGGACAACCTACTAAGCTAGGTGGACCATAATCTGATTCAGACCAAGGCAGCTTCTCATGTGCCATTTCAGGTGACGCTGACACACATCATTTTGCATGAAATGAAATTATTTCAGTAAGTACAATATGCGTTTACATATGACAAGATATGCAGATGTGATTAGCTCATATTTCAAGAGCCAGATATAGACTTGAGAATTATGCTCCAATAACCAGAGAAGGTCTCAAGCATTATGTAGGTAAAGAGATTTTGATAGAAAAGACTATCATGTGGGATGTGTACAGTATTGCGTAATATCAGTAGATTACATCAAGACACTGTGTGATGAAACATCAAGTATTTGGCAGCAGGGAGGAAAGACCAATAATCAAAGATATCTCGTAATACATAGCTCGGTCTCCCATCTTGTTTCCTTCCATCTATAGGAAGTACTATGGCAGTGTGAAGGCTCTGGACACTGTTAACACTCCCAGCTGATCCAAACAACATGGCCAATGATGTGGGATGCTGGTGGCCACTGGAGATTCTCACAATGGATGCCCACACCAATCTCAGCAGACTTCACCTCTTTTTTCTTTGTATCTTCCCTTTTGTCCTATTCAGTTAAAATCATGTTTATTTCTAGTGAAAATTTTATATTTATTCATCCAGCACAGTACCAACAGTTCTGGCTGGCAGCAGGCTTTGTGAATTTTTTCCTTCTTTGCTATTTGTTCCTTTAACCTGGCAGTGATTAAAACTGGAACCTTCTGGAGACAAAGCATATGATGACACTACTGAGCTCTAGTCTCTCCTTGCATGGGCAGGCACATTTTTCAAAGCGTATCTTTCTTCGCCAGTTTGCCATGAGTTCAAGAACATGTTTCCTGTATCTAGTGTTCTGCACTTATGGCTTGGCTTACCCTTTACAGCATGGTATACATTCTTTACATGTAAAATAAGAGTGAAGGTATATTATGTAATACAAGATGTCCTGGATTACATGTGCACCATATAGTATACTGGTCATATAAGTTAAATAAATAAATAAATAAAATATAGTATACATTGATTTCTTGAAGATCTGAACAACGTAAATGACCTGGAATTAACTAACAACACACTTAATTAATATTTTTTATGCAACCTTTACTACACTTGGCTTTTGATAAAGCAACAAGCAAACAAAAAGATAAAACTGGACCTTTGTCTACCAACAATCTTAGAAGCCAGCTAGGAATGTTAATGAGGAGATGTTTGGATAGAACTATATCAAAAATATAATGATTTAAGTGCAGCGACATTTACATCAAAGGCACATAGAGTTTATGGGTAATAAAGGTCTGGAAAAGAGGTTGTGCTTTATATAATCATTCGTATTAACACGGAGAAAAATCCTCTCTGGCTTTAAACACCTTATCAGATAGATATATTTCCTACACACTAATTCCTGCTATCATCATTGCAGCAAAAATGCAAAGTGGAACAGAAACGGCCATCCCACATATCAAAACGGGATGCATTTCCTCTTCCATGGAGCTTTCTCTTTAATAAGGGACTCAGCTGATCATTGTCATTGTTCTAGATAATGAATCACCTACACATACATTTTCAAGTGTAATGACACTCTTGCTTATTAAAGACCTCTCAGCTGAAGGGGCAGAATATTATGAACTGGCAATTCCATTCATTTTCTTGAATATGTTATTCAGTATTTTATGCTAAAGCAGCAATACACCATCCATTTTAGTACAATAATCCTTATGTTCAATAAAACTGAAGTGCTGCATCATAAATCATTATAGTCATTTATTCTACATTAGACATATTAGACACTCCATTCCACAATCTATTACAATAAGGTGGATTTAAATATACCCCAAGGAACTGCAATAATAACTTGAAGACCAAATATTGCAACTGAGGATAAAATATAGTTAACCTAAAATTGCACTGGCTGAAAAGACAGTGGTGAACTTTGAATGAAATTCCAAATGTGTTATAATATAAATCAAATAAACAAGTAGCTGAGAAAGACTGTGGCTTGAATCATGTCAACTGGATTTCTATTTTCTCAGTGGAAACGTTTCGCTCCTTATCCAAGGAGCTTCTTCAGTCTGAGCAAAGTTAGTAAGGGAATCCTTAAATATGTTTCTAGGGTGGCTGTGTGACCTTGCACCGGGCTAGGTCACACAGCCACCCTAGAAACATACTTAAGGATTCCCTTACTAACTTTTGCTCAGTCTGAAGAAGCTCCTTGGATAAGGAGCGAAACGTTTCCACTGAGAAAATAGAAATCCAGTTGACATGATTCAAGCCACAGACTGTTCCACCTGGATGACTGAGAACCTTCATCGACATATAGCTGAGAAAGAGTTGAACCCGCTCTATGAAATCTGATTAAATGATTCCTAAATACTTTGCTTAGATTTTGCTTCTGTTTCTTTAACTTATTTAGGAAGAAAGAAATTCCCCTTTAAAATAGAAGTGTTATGGGCACCATTATGAAAACCTTCTGGGAACAAGCATATATCCATTCTACTTTAGAGCTCACTGTTTCTTTATGCTTTTATACAATTATCTTACATAAGGTCTAATTTGTTGAAGGTGTGCATTTTCTCTTCCTAACAGTTTATCTTTCATTTTAATCATTTTCTTTCTAAATCCAAGTGTTCAGTGGCAACTTTCCAACTGGTTTTAATGGAACTAATCTGGCCCTTATGGCTCTATCCAGTACTTCCTCATGTGGTAAACAGGAAGCTGATAAGTGAAAGGGAGGGACAGACAGGAAGAAGCTTATTTCCTCTTATTTCAACATCTTGTTGTTTTAAAACTTCAAGAAAATCAATTTAAAATATCTTAAAAACCATACAAAAGGGAAATTAATAGTGTCAAATATCTAAAATGCATTGAAATATGTAATGAAACATTAAAAAAAAACCTACCTGGTACCAAAAGAGCTAGTCAGTGGAGTTTTACTGCAATGAAGAAAAAGGAAACAGAGTGTTTCTTTATTGGCCAAGATATGATTTGCTCTGGCTTGCTATAGCAATTGTTGTCCAGTCGAGGAGTTATATTACTTGTGGACCTACCAGAGTGTCCACAGGATATGATAAAAAATATCAAGATGGCAGCCACAATGGTGTGGTGCATGTAAAAACAGCTGGAGCTTGGATTGCACTGTCATAGCCATCATCTTGATTTTTGACCACACCCTGTAGATACCTTTGGGGCTTACTCTGCAAGCCACAACAGTGGCTACAGCTGTGTTGAAAGTAGGAAACTTTACACATTTATTGCTTGATGTGTAATAAAATATTCTTAATATGGAATTGGATTGTAGTACAATTTTTAAGGACAAAAGATATGGATATGGAATCCAAAAAGATTCTATATTCACAAGCTATAAACTTCCTATTGGTGAATACTGAGAAAGAGCTCAGAAAACAATGGAAAACAGGCGGCAGACATGCAGCAATACCATAATTATTTTACCAGAAATATACATGTCTGACTCGGGGCTACCACACCATGATGCAGCATGAATGTGGTACATGGCAGACCAGAATGCTTGTATAATGACCCAAACTGCTAGCATAGTGTTTCTACCACATTGGAAATCAAACTTTTGGTCTGCAAGTTAATCAATTTAGCAGGTAGGCATTAAGACAGGAAATATGTATTCCAATGTCAATCAAACTATATAAATCTTGGCCAAGCACAGGAAAAGTACCCTGAGTGAATACACTCTTAATTACACGAAAGCAGGGCAGAGGCCATAAAAGTGCTACTTTTAAAACCACATGCAATTCTCCAGCAATGGAATTTCTGGAAGTAGGTGCATGTCCATGGATTATTTCTGCTCTGTAAATTCATTTAAGTCCTTTACATCATCAATATACTTACAAACCCAAGTTGTTCTTAAGACTACTCTGAATATTACATAATATTAACCATGTCAATATTGGATAGAAATGATTTTACTGCATATAAGTATAGATGCTATAGGTTTTCATGTTACTCTGCGAACCTTTTATTTAAAATCTGGCATCTACTATAACCAGTCATCACTCAGAACACTTCAGGTACAGAATATTACACACACACACACACACACACACACACACACAAACACTTATCTACATGGAAATTTATTTATTTCAAACAAAAGTAGAAAGAAATCTGTATCAAAATATATTTAGACATACATTTACAGTTCTAAAATAGAAAATCTATCTCAATATTTTATTACTCTATTAAAACGAAAGCTCCACATTAATCTAGAAACTTCCTCGTATGTCAGAATTTTTTAAAACTCCAAAAAATAAACTACAGAAATCAAAGTTGTTTGTTTTTCATATATTATTTTTTCCTTTTTAAATGAACCACCACCTCAGTTTCTTTACAGTACAAGCACATATTTCCATCATTTTGTCCTTTACCACGAATTAGAAATCCAAACAAGTTTATCTAGCATGTTGTGAATGGTCCAAAGTAGTGCTGAACATAGATTATGGCCTGTTATTTTACTCTTCTCTCATTACAGGTTGTCATCATTTCAAATGTTACACTTGGAGCTGACTAGTAAGTGTGAAAATTGTTCATTCCTTTTTAGAGACAAAGAAAGCAACACTTAACATCCTCTGGCTGTTCAGAACTTTTCAGATGGCTACTGCCCCCGTTTGACTAACAAACCTGACCTATTTCCCTACAGACTTTGCATACCAATTAGACAGATATTCTTGTTTGTAGTAAAGATCAGCATTTCTTCCTATTCTTTTCTTCTATTAAAAGATGACTTGCCTCACTCTTCTTTTATTAAGAAAAGTAACTGCAGTTTTGAAGGCCAGCAATAGCCTTTAATGAAGAAATGTTAGAAATATTGCAAAAGCCTTTTTGCTATGGCTACTGAATTTGAGATATATATACTCCTGGCCAGCACAGATGCTAATTTGAGAAATACTATGCACAAAAATGCCACGATTTAATTATGTTTTGCTGAAGAATCTATCACAGTCTGGTTCACACATCATGCTAAGCTATTACCCATGATTTACAAACCATTTACTCAATGAACTAAGCCAAAACCAATTAAACCAGATTCTGAGGTGGACTGAGATTCAATCCATCCCCTGACAACATATAAGGGATTCCTAAAACAAATACATGGTTCACAAATAACGCTACAGTATAATTCAGCCTTCTGAAGAAAAGTCTAGGTGAGTCTCAAGGGCCTGGCTTCCCCATCTTTCTCCAGCAAAGTTGTAAGGAGGAGCTTTACAGCTTTCCATTTTTTAATAGGATCTCTTCTCATTGAAAAAAATAGGATAAAGGAACATAGCAACACTTCCCTTTGCCTGGCTCTGAACATTTAATCCTAAACACCTAAACTTTACTATTTTACTCAAAAAGCCATTCTGCAATGATAGCCTTTTTTGTTGTTGATGGGCTTTACATAAATCAGGAAGTCCTGGATCAATATTTCGTTTTCAGTAAGGAAACTGGTCCAACTTAACTTATGCAAACACAGTAAGCATAAACGCACACCTATATGCAGACACAAACCTACAGAAAGAGAGCTGGAGAGAAAGAGAACGGGACAGTAAGAGAATGTGCATGTATTTGTATCTTCCATTTGTTTGGAACTGTAGCTCACATCGGTTCCAACCAAGAGGATCTGGAAAGCATCAGGCCATATGCTCCAGGATAGGCACACAAATGCATTTTTGTCTCTTTTGCAAACAGATTTTTTTAAAAAAAATTCTATTGGTATAAAATGATTGTCATGTAAATAGCACTGGCATTACAAAGTAATCATTTAGCCTTTAATAGGTATAAGGAAATGAAACATTTACGCAATTCATCATGGGCTAAATTCAAATCCCTAGTAAATATTCTAAAAAAATACGCAGCAGCAACTTCTCAAACACAGTAGAACGAGATTGTATTTGCTGCTGCTATTGATCCAACCTTTGAATTACTCCAACCTCCGGATCAATATCAGCATGCAAATCCTATCTCATTCTACTGTGTTTGAGAAGCTGTCTTCCTAAAGACATATATGAGAGATGTTCACATATACAAACAACAGATAAATGCAATAAATGTCAGGATCTCCAACTGAGAGCTACTGTAAGATGGTGGAAAGTCTGACTCCTCAAGAGCTTCTGTATTTTGCTGTGTGTGGTGAACTGTAGACCCATGTGACAAACTTCTTCTCTCATGCATGGCTGAATGCCTCACCCTGCACTTTGACCATTAACCCATCTCTTCTATATCCAATATAGAATATATCCGATCATCCAAACTTCTAAGCAGTTAAAACTTTCTCAATCATAGCTGCTCTGATTCGTGACCTGGAACCAGTCGCTTTCAATCCAAATGCAATGACAGAATTATTACACTTCCTGAGCAACTGGAGAAAGAAACACTAGCTTTAAATTCAGCTGAAAAGGCGGAAAACATTCCTTTCAATGATACATAGCTTTTTCCTTTTTCGTGATACAGTCATTTACTGAAAGAAGAATCAGAATTTAACAGGACATTTTCCTCTCTCCTGTGCCCAAATCCCCCCATACTTCGTGTCTAAGAGTAACGAAAGAAGTCTCTTTCTAAACTAATTTTTAGACTCAATTAGAAGAACCTTCTTTCTGTTAAAGCACAATTTAGAACATGTAATTATGGTTATTGGTGTTTTGTCAAAGCTGTTTTTCTACTATGAGTGCATTTTGAACCCCTATCAAGTTAGTTTCTTCTATTCTGTCTGCAAGGCTCTGCAGTTCATCATCTCCAGAGACTTCCACTCATCTCTATTTATATCTCACTTATGCTCCTGCTCTTACACACACAGCTAAGAAGGATGAGAAGAAATTTAAAACAGAGCTTCTCCAGAGTCCCTGTGGTAGGCAACCTGCCGTCATGGACTGAAAAGAAAAAGGCCAGCAGCAATGGCAAAAAGACAGGGAAATCCACTAGAACCGTGGCTCCCTTAATGGTCAATCTGTGCTCATTGCTACTTAATTGGGGAGAGCCTATACCCCAGGAGTAAGGAGCATGTTTTATGTGTAGGTTCAACATGTGATATTTCTAGTTCAATGAGTTTATAAGTAGGTGATAGGAAAGACCTTTTCTTTTCGGAAGTGGTTTGCCATTGCCTTCTTCCTAGGGCTGAGAGAGAGGGAACTGACTCAAGCTGGTTTCATGCCTAAGCTGGGACTAGAAGTCATGGTCTCATAGCTTTTACCCTAGTGCTTTAACCACTATACCAATCTGGCTCTCCATGTCTGTAATACAACAGTCTAATAATGCTGGGATTTGCTAAAAGCAAGATGAGCCCAATAACAGTCTTTCTAAAAGCATTCATTAGTCTCCATCCATCTTTATGTGCCAGTATTTATTAGGACTGCCGATACAGATGGAAGAACATTTTATTGGATCCCCATTTTTAAGGAACCAATCTGTTTTTGGACTAATGTGTACATTGGAACAGTTACCCATCACAGTGCAAAATTCAGTGTAGTGCAGAAGCTAGATTTTAGCTGGAAATTGTTTACACTTCCTCTCTATTAGAGGAAATTGCATATAAAAATAAAAGCATATATGTATTTCCTGTTTTTTTTCTTTTTAATTGGACAGATGTAGATGTAAGACAGAAGAGGTTTATTACTGAATACAAGTGAAACTAAAATGGACAAGAAATAAACTGACTAGTCCATCCAAATCCTAATCCAACTAATTTTTCCTAGCATATGTTTTATGGAAATATTGTCAAAAGATTGAATCCAGGATATTTGCCTTGCACTACTGAAATCAAAGAAATGTAGAATAGTTATTACTCTTTATTTAAGTGGATTAAAGCATGGCTAAGTTATCCTGGACCTAAATGAGTAAATTCTCCTAAAAGATTAATGTAAGACAAAAAATAAAATTGAGTTCAAAAGAAAACCTCCAGTACTAATTTTTATTTTAGAGAAATTGAACAAAATGTCACCCAGTTAGTTCCAGGAATAAGAAACAAAATGAGAAAAAGGAAAATGAATGGGAAAGCAAGTAAAAGGATGATGACAGAAATTTCACTTTCCCTATTTAAAAAGGCACTGCTCCACCAAACTTCCATCTTCCTTTATTGGCATATCACCTCTTGGTATTGGAAAGATAATGTAGCACATTTGACATCACATTCATTTTATTGACTATAGTCTGCTATTATCAACACATAATTCCACGGCTTAGCTTCAGAAATGTTAATGCTAAAAAAATGCACAAAGCCCTAGATACCAATATTTGACTGGAGGGCAAGAACTTCTGTAAATGAGCAAATGAGGGAGGGTTTTTTTTAAATACTGAAACAAAAAATAGTGTTTCTATTCCTGAAAGCATCTGGAGACATGTGATCATTTTATATATATACTGTACATCCAGAAAGACTACAATAATCTAAGACAATGTAAAGATGCTTGAGGAATTCAGCTCTTTGCAAATTCCTACAGAAAATGGGCTTACCCACATGACACAGACAAATCTGTGGATGGGAACTTAGGTATCCACTAAATTGCATGCAGTAATATCCTCATGTTGTGCTGCAGTTCTACTTAGCTTAAATAGATTAAGATATCTTGAAAGAAAATACATCTTTAAGCATGTATTTAATTATATATTTTAGCATGTGGTTGAAAGTATGTTCTAAAACACTGCAGATTAATTTAATGCAAACCCATTAAAAAATTATGGTGACAATACCGTATACAAAAATCCCCACAGATTGGTAACAGGTATATTCTCTCATCTCAAAGACAGTTATTATTTTTCCACATCCACACACCTTTATTCTTATCTTTGTACACTATATTCGGAAATCATCAAGATGTGCAGCCCCAATAACCATTAGCCAAAACAGCCCAGATGTTTATGAAATAGTCCAGGCATACGCTCCAGAATCATTCTGGAAGCTAAGAGGGTAACACTAAGATAGTGGGGTGGGATGGTTGTATGCTTTTAGCACTAATGGAAGACCACTTTGTTCACTCAGACTTTTGGCTGAATCAGATTACTACAGCTACATAAAATACTTTTTCAGTTAATTAAGCCAGACAGGTAACCTACTGTAAATTCAGGTAATTTATTTTACATAACTAGGGATAAGAATAATAGCCTTATGTAGACATCTGCCTATATAGGTAAAGGGGATATAGGCATGACACTAATCCTACAGTACCTCTAACTTTTCTGAATGAAGATCAAGAACCAGCAAACAACTTGTGGATGCTGGTGGTGGTGGAGGAGAGTAAATTCCTCTTCCCCGTTCAATGCAATCAATGAACAAGCGTGAATGAAGTAAGAAAAATAAAAAAGGTCTAAAGATCAAGCTGAAAATCAAATAAAGACCCACAAACAATTAAAAAAGATAAATGCGCTGCAATAAAGCAAAGTATTTGAGATCCTTGGTATGCCGAGCTCCAAGCCATGTTTTTTGACAATGGCACGCAAATGCTAGCAAGTCAAGACTTTTCTCCAAACTATGTTTTCACTAAAGATTGTACTTTTTTCCAGAATAATAGTAAATGACACGTGAACTTCATATGAACTATGGGTCATGCAAGGATTTAGCATTGGCATTTTTAATCTAAAAAGTCTGTTCCAGAAAATCAATATGTTTCAGTCACAGTATTCGAATGCAATTTTCTTCATATAACAGAGCTTCTCTCTCTCTCTCTCTCTCTCTCTCTCTCTCTCTCTCTCTCTCTCTCTCTCTCTCCCTCTCTCCCTGTCTCCCTGTCTCTTTCTCTCCTTTTAAAGGAATAATGACTAATTTCCCATTTTTCTATGAAACAAGCAGCTGTGTTATAAGGTAATGGCATCAATAACACATTACATGTAAACAGAAAATGAACAAAAAAATCATTCAAGGCCCTTTTCAAACCAGTGTGCTTTTCATCAGTGCTATTACTGGTTCCATTCACATTATCGGATTGAACCATGCTGCATAACCAAGGTGCTGACAAGCCTTGATTACTCAATAACTCCTGTATTCCTTTCAGGCAGGTTCACCGAAAGGACAGGAATGCAGGGCCTTCCTGTGGAGCAGACAGCTTTCCACAGAGACTCAAGTCAATGAAACCCAGTGCCCTTGCGGCTCCACGCACCAAAATGGAGCTTTGCATTTCCTGATATGTATTTATGACTTTTTTCCTCTTTTGTTCTCTATTGTTTTAGATAACAATTTATTGTGCAGCAGAGAGGCCAAGCCAAACATTTTAAAAACTCTTTTCATAACACTTGGAAAGGGGCAAACAGCTAAGCCAACTCTGCAGTAAATCTGCAGTTGGCTCTTTCCCATGCTGCAGAGTCAACAAATCTGCTTCTCATCCAGGGCAAATCCAGACATTGCAATAACAGTGGAAACACAAATCCTGTATCCTAAGCCCCCAGGACCCTCCACTCCGCCACTAGAATGTTGATTAGTGGCTTCTATTCTTGGCTCATTCTTCCAGCTGTTGTGTCCTCCTTTTCTTAGCACATTCTTTTTGCAAGCCTTCATTAAATAATAATAAAATATTTACTTTGTGAATCAAATGCTGCTTAAATCTGACACTGGAGGAAAGGGAATATGAATTCACTCTTCCTAACAACTTATCTTGAGGTGTTAATGAAAAACAGCTCTCCAGCTTGGCTCACAGATGTGTCTACCAGTCCAAAGCAAAGCAGAGCAAAGCAGAGCAAAGCAAAGCAGAGCAAAGCAAAGCCATTCTGACTATGCTATCACATGAGCCTAAGCATAAAACACTTAAATATCCTGATGAAAAAAAAAATCAGCATCTCTGCTATAATTTCAGGAACTCAAGGGGAGAAAAATAATACTTGACAGTAAATCATTAACATACTGTATATTTTCCCAAGGAATCTGACCCAAGATTCTCATTTACATCCTCTACCATAATTAACATAAAGCATGTATAACTAAAGGGGCGTGGCGGCTCAGCGGGTAAGATGCCAGGCTTGTCGATCGGAAGATCGCAAGTTCGGAGGTTCGAATCCCTAGCCCCGTGTGACGGAGTGAGCTCCCGCACTCGCCCCAGCTCTTGCCAACCTAGCAAGATGCAAATGCCAGTAGATGAATAGGTACCACTTCTGTGGGAAGGTAACAGCGTTCCGCGCGCGTCATGCCAGCCACATGACTGTGGAAGCGTCTTCAGACAACGCTGGCTCTTTGGCTAACAAACGGAGATGAGCACCGGCCCCTAGAGTTGGACACGACTGCACAAATGTGCAGGGGGAACCTTTACCTTACTACTATGTATAACTAAAACTGTCAATTAAATTCTAGGAGAAGAGGTTTGCCTGTCATTATTCATAATGTACTTTATACGCTTCCAGTGGGAATGGCGGACTGAACGGCTGTTCCCGCTGGTTCAGCGGGCGGAGCTGACAACGCGGTAAATTTTTTCAGGCTCAGGCAGGTTTTCCTGAAGCCCAGAAACGTTCTCCAGTTCAAGGAGAATACCTGGAATCATCCCATCTGTCCTCTGGATGGCTGCTTGCAGCCAGAAGATCACAAACAGCATTTTGTGTTTGACTGGTAAGAGCCAGCTGGGAGGCGGGGACTCCATCACTTTCCAAGCCGCGCTGTAGCCTTAAAGGGACACTAAGACTGGCCACCCCATTTCCAAATCACCATTTATTTATTTATTTTTAAGTATATGTACCCCAAGAGAGGCTTTCTACCGTGAGGAGAAGCTGGCTCTCTTGGTGCTTAACGTTATTTTTGGGATTACTTTTTTTAAAAAAAATATTTTAAGTTTTGGATTTCGTTTTCCTTCCAAAGGAAATTCCAAAGACTGAGAGTAAACAATTGTCTTCCTGTTATTATTTTTGTATTAAATTTGAAGATATTAGCATTTTCCTACACATTGAATCAGCTGATTTGAACCTTCAGATTTCTGTTTTCACTTTCCCTTGAGAACTGTCTGCTATCTCACTCTCACTTTATGTAAACATACTTTGGAACTCTTCCATATCTTCGACTTTAGTTGGTTAAGCTCCTAGGGGGTGCCATAATCTACTGTGTGAGACATGGACGATTTCAAACAGATTCTTTCTGACTTTCAACAGGATTTTAAACATATTTCTTCTGACTTCTATCAAGCTTTTATGCAAGATATCGAGGACATTGTGGAAAATATGAGATCTAAAATGTGCCATCAGTTTGGGGATGTGGTGGATGAAATTGAGGAATTTAAGAGCGATGGAAAGGGGTTTTTTTAAGACAGATTGGGATTTTTATCGAGATGCTGGATGAAGATTGGATAATGGAGTTGGAGAAATCTAAGGGAAAGAGTGATCTGCAAGCCATAAGTAAAATCGAGCTCCTGGTGGAATGCCATGAAAAGAACCTGGAATCTTTGAGGGGGGCAGTTGGGCTGTTTGATTCTTTCAAGAGGGAAGCTCTGTGCACTTTGTGGGGATATGTAACTGCTCTGGTTTATTTTGAAGTGGGATAAGGGTTGAAGAATGCTCATCTGGTTTGCTTTAAGGATTTGATTGATGCTATTTGCCTTTAAAGATTTGGATTTACTGTTTTGAATTGGCTTTGGTTTTATTAAGATTAAAATTATTAAACCTGTTGTATTAGGGTTAAAGAATGTTTATTTGGTTTGCTTTAAAGATTTGATTGATGTTATTCCCTTTTAAAGATATGGAATTACTGTTTTGAATTGTCTTTGTTTTTTGGGTTTATGAAGATGGGTTTATTAAAATTGTTGTACTATTAATTATAATAGCAGACAATTTATGTGCTTTTTAATTTGATTCTTATTATAGTAGACAGAAATGTATAGAATAGTGGTAAGAAGGGAATAATTAAATATGTTTTATCTTTTGGAGGGGAGAAAGATGTTTTGGAGGTTTATATGAATTTTTTTTCCTTTATTTTAATATAAGGGGGAGGAGTAAGCGTACTTAGTGATTTTTATTACTTGTTAAAGTGGAATTACTTGTAGAAATAATGTGTTTTGGTTTAATACAGAGTAAGAGATTGTTTATAGAAATGTTTGTATATCCTTGCTGTTAAAAGTCGGAAGCCACATCTTTTTGTAAATTTGAAAAAAAAAATTATCTTGTGTTTCTGCAATTTTTAGTTTTTTTTCTTTCTTTGTAGTTTTTTAATAGTTTTTATTCTTCTCTTGAAACCTAATAAAATTTACCATAATATACTTTATAGATGGAAAATATTATATAAACAAAACCAGTAACAGTTATATACTTTTCATAATGATTATTTTTATGTAGGTGTCCCAGGAGATTCTCTAGAGCAGACTTTCAATCTGTAGACTTCAATTTCCAGAATTCCCCAGACAGCATGGCCATTCCTGAGAAGTCTAGTTGAGGGTGCCACGCTGGGAAAGGCTACTCTAGAGGTTGTAGCAATGAGAACAGTAGTTCCAAAGTTGGAGGTTAGGTTTTACGTCCAACAATATGGTTCCAGTGAAGTGCTTTAACTTTCTTTTTGGAAAGATAGGGTACTTACTTATGCTTTGGAAAGAGAAGGGTGGGCACCCTCTGGGTCCTGTCCATCAATGTCATCTTGCAGAAACCAGGAGGTGCACCTTCTCAGTGGTAGCACCTGCCATCTAGGAGGATATCTCCCTGGAGATTCACAGAGCTCCCACCCTTAAAATGTTCCAAAAATTACTCAAAGCCTGTTTTTTTCTCCCAGGCCTTGAGTTAAGATGGTTGTGTAGTCTCTTCTACTTAGTTTAGTTTGTTTAATTTAAGACTGGGTGTCTATTTTTCTGGTTGGCCATTTTTTATTATTATTATTATTATTATTATTATTATTATTTCTTTTCTTTTTTTTTAAAGTAAGCCTCTCAGATCAATGAGGAATTGGGCAGCCTCAAAATTTGAAGGAATGAAGGAATTGTGGATTCATGCAGGCAGCTACAAAGTTTGGGATATAGAGGATACAACTGTTACCAGCTTCTTTGATTAACATCTATCTGTTCTCAATGGAGGAACGTGAAAATTCCCTCTTTTGCCTTTCACTTGTATGGACCAATCTTGATTTTATGTGTCTCTGTGACCATTTGATGCTGTCCCCACCATGTGTTATCTTATCAAGGGCTGCCCTGGGCCTGCTACAACTCCTTTAGCTAATATTGCTTTCTCCAGTTCTATACAATTGAGAGTTTAGCAACCAAAAGTTTAGAAATCTATGCTGGGCATGCTAAAAATGAGAAAAAACCCAATTCATTCTGTTTCTATAGTTAAAGAACAACAACTGGACCTCATTTGTAGTTTCCAAAAGACACTGGGTACTTCAAAGTGCATTAAGTTATCATTTTGTTAGCTCAACAGTACTCAAATGATTACACATTATAAGGACAAAAGTGATAGGACATATTTTGGCAGAAATTAAGATAATGATACCAGAATGAGCATGACTTCCCTTAAAGCTGGAGGTAGTCTGCAAGAAAAAAAGAATATATTCTTCCAGCTCCACTTTCTCAATTTCCCATGTTGCCTGTAGGAAGATGATATCAAAATCTTGTAAAAAGGATCAAAATGAAGGGTGATGGGGTTTTTAAGAGCCATTCTGCTATGTTCCATATGATCAAGAAGAGCTCTTGATGAGTGTTAGAGAGCAATTCCCTAGGAATTGCTTCTGATATGTCCTTAAGTTGGCTGCTGGGAGCAAAAGGCAAATCTGTTGAATCACTCTGCAGTTCAAGTTTCAGTTGAATCTTGTTAGTCTGGTTATTAATTTTAGGACTCATTTGTTGTCCTAACCTTCATAGTCATGTATTTGTGGATCATTGGAGTTCATAATGCTATTAGCTACTGTATCTGAGTGGTTTCATTTTGACTTCTACTGTTATTTCTCAACAATGGCTACCAAAATTGCATCTCACATATGATATCATTGGCTGAAGGCCAGAAGAGAAGGCTACTGGTAGGCTAGGCTGTAAAACAGATATGAATTCCTCTTGGGGTTGCTGGGATACTTCAGAATTTGTTATTTGAAGTTGGTTGATTTGCTCCTTGTATTACGTTTTGAGGACCAGCTGCTATTGAAGAGTTAAGTGAGTCTAAATATAGTCCCAACAGATCTTGTTTTAAATCATCTAATCTTGAACAGTGAAATAAAACATTTCAGCCACAGAGAAAATAGAAACAGAAATTAAGACAGTGAAAAGCAGATTAGAAATAAATACGAAGAAAAACCACAGGTATAAACAAATCATAGGAACTGGTTAATTAAAAATGCAGTTTTTCACTATCTAAAAACTGCAACCAAGAAAGCTCTGTTCTGTATTCTCATCACCATTTATACCTCTGACAGTACTGGGACATGGGTCTCTTCTGCAGATGTCACTAGGCAGGAAGACCACATGAGAACAGACAGTCCTTTCAGATACTCCTGTCCCAAATTGTTAATAACTTTAAATGTGAATATGGCTTGGAATTAAATGGAAAGCCAATAAAATTCAGATCATACTGAAATAATGTACAACTCCAATAGATCCTAGTAAGATTCTAGTTTCAATTTTCATTCAATTATTTCTAAAATTTCTGTCCCACTTTATCACAAAAATCAGTCCCATCACAGCAAAACATTAATAAAAACTGGTATTTACAGTTAGTTAAAAACCTATTTCTCAGTCAGATCTCTTACTGACCTTTCTCATTTTTGCACCAAGTTATTTGAAGAAACTCCTGAGTTACATGGAAGGCAATGGTAAAAGAGGTTTCTTTGGGTGTCTCTAACTCCCAATAGAATATTTTTCCCCATTGGAAACTGGATTAGAAATTATAGCTCCAGTAATATGGGAAAGCTATAATGTATGATGGATTACAATATTACTATAGATGAAAGGTCAATTTCATTGGTTTGAGTAAATCTGCATATCTTGGAACTCCCCAAGATATTCCATGAGCATGTGCTTTTTTTAAAGAATGAGTACACAAACATTTTAACTGGGAAGTACATTAATCCATATTTCCCTAATGCTGGAATTTATTTATTTATTATAAAACCAATTTTTTTAAAAAAGTACAAATGCATACAACAGCATTAACAGAGAAATACAACCACAAAATTGATAATTCTGAGTGTGTTTCACTATACTTCATATACCTCTAAGTTCATGAGATGTTGGTAATAGCATGTTGGCTACATAGTAGCCTAGCTTACATAGAACAGCATAAGCATGACTGAGGTAAAGTTGAACTTTGGTTGTACTTATGGCATACTACTCAAATTTGCCAGAATTGCCTGATATGGTCCTTACCATGAGCAAAGAACACTGCATGTAGTAGTATGCCTAAGGTTGATAACTCAGTCTACACTACCTTTTTCTTACTAAAAAAGCATTTTGTGAAATCTTCAATTGACCAAAGCCATGATGAGTAAGAGGTCATAATTATGGGTTCATATAGTGTAATGGTATGTGGGAATGACCTTGGGAGACAGGTGGAAGAGCCACAGACTAGACAATAGTCAAACAAACAGCAGTTGAGTTCGCAGAAGGAATGGGAGCATGGCAAATGTCTCAGAAGGGACCCTCCCTAGTTTTTTGGACTATAAAGGCAAGGGGGAAGAGATGTACTTTCAGACTTGCAAGATTCTGTTAATGTAACCTTACAGTAAAGTTAGAGCTAGTACTTCTGGGTGTGCTTCTTCTCAAGACTACCTCACAAGGTTGACAACTACAACACAAGGAAGAGAAAGGGGAAGGATGTGATAGATCTGAATGAAGGTGGTCTGAACTTGTGGAATTGATAAAGGTATTATGAAAGAAAGAGCTAAAATGTATGTTATATAATATGAACTGGTGTCATCTATATTGCTTTGGGATGACTATGAAAGTAGAAATCCATAGTTGGTGTCAGGCTGTACATTATGTTCCAGTGAATAAAGTGAATAAAGCCAATGAACTAGAGATGAATTTTGGAAAAATGTGTGTATATTTTGAAGGAATGCAACTCAGGAGAAAAAATATTCTGCTACGTAACATGAAGCACATAGAAAGAAATTTGACTATATTGTTGGTACAAGGAAGAAGAAAACCCTAGTTATAACAAAGACATGGCCAACTTCAAAGTCAAGCTAAAGAGGAAGAATAAGGCCAACCAGATTCTGCAATATGATCTTGAGCATATATCCATCATTTTCAAGAAGAACATCAGGAATTGCTTTGAAGTTTGGAACCTCATTGAAAGGAAACCAGAGGATTTACAGAATGAAATCAAAGAAATAGTTAAGGATGAATGTAAAAAGCGATTGCCAAAGAAAAGACCAAGAAACAGAAGAAAACATACTGGATGTCAGAATATTAATCTCACAGCACAATTAACGGCAAGTAGATAAAAAAAAAATGTGGAAGCTCCTGGGAACAGATTGAAAGTAGTTATGTTACAAAGAGCCCCAGAAGAGTATGAAGTTATGCTAATGAGATTAGAATATTTAAGAGAAAAAATACCTGTAAAAGAACGATTGCTGTAAAAAATAAATATGTGAGAAAGATTATATACAAGTATATAGAGAAAAAGATAGTTACAAAAATTAATAAAAAATACTAGGAACAGTTAAGATTAAAAGAAGGCGAGAACACGAAGCACAACAAAAAGTGTTCTGGAAGTGGATGAAGAGGGCTAAACAAGGAGCCTCCAGCAGAATAAATGGAATTAAAAATAAAAGAAATGAAATAATTTGTGATAAAACTGAAATGAGGGAATGCTTGGAGTATTTAAGAGATTTGTTTGGGAATTATAGTGATGTTTAAGAGTGGAACTTAAATAAATGCTATAAATGTTAGAGTCCAAGTACAAAAAAGGTGAAAAGGAAATAAATTCTGTGAGAATGTTGAAAAATGGTAAAGCTGCAGAATAGATGGTATAACGGAGAAGCATTGAAGTATGGATGCGGTTTGCTTATGGAGTCAGTGTGTGACTTGATTAATGTGTGTGTGTGAAGACTGCATCAGGGACTGATGGTTGGAAGAAGGCTGTTACTCTTTCCTTATATAATAGGAAAGGTAGTAAGAGGAAATACAAAAACTACGCAGCAATTATTTTGCTAATCGGGGCTGAGAAGGTATTTTGCAGCATTTTGACTGAAAGGCTGCAAGAGGTGACAATGAGTAAAGTTTGAAAGTACAGTGCAGCTTTATACTGGGGCAAGGCATGTTCAGACCAGGTTTTTCTTCTTCAGTAGATAATTGAGAAATATATATATATATATATATATATATATATATATATATATATATATTAAATTTTATTAAGATTTTCAAATATACAAAGTTAAAAATTAAAAATGAAACAGAAATAGAAATACAAATCAAAAAGAAAAGAAAAGAAAAGTGTAGTAAAGTAAAAGAAAGAAAAAACAAACATAGAAATTAGATAACTTCCGATCTATCTATGGTCATAAGAATAGAAAAGATAATTTGTTCTTACATGCTGGCTATTCATATAACATTCATATACATTTCTTGCCTAATATATACTATTTATATATAATCTAATCATCAAAACCCCATGCAAGCTTTACTCCTCCAGCTTTTTGCAAATAGTCCATCAAAGGCTTCCACTCTTTAAGAAAATAACGGTTTGGATTTTCTTTTAATAAGCATGTCAATTTGTCATTTTCTGCCATATCTAATAATTTCAACATCCATTCCTGTATTGTTGGTACACTTTGATTTTTCCAGTTTTGTGAAATATATGAGCCTGAGAAAAAAGGTTTATTTAAAATTTGTTGATTTACAAAAAGCATATAATAAACTGAAGAGGATTGAATTTTGGATATACTTTGTGAATGTGGAATTGAAAATTGGTTGATGAACGCAATAAGGGCATATATGATAGAAGTAAAGGAAGTATGAGAATAAATGGAACACTCAACAAACAATTTAACACTGAACAGGGCAGAATAAAGGATGTGTGATGACCCCTTGGTTAATGCGTTTATGAATAAATATTTTATTTATGAATAAATAAGGAATGCTCGTCGTGAGATGTGTTTCTTGGGGACATGAATGTATGTATACTTTGATATGAAGAAGATGCCATATTGTTGGCTGAGAACCTGAATGGTTTACACCAAATGTTTGATAGCTTTTACGATGCAACAAGGAATGTGCATCTGAGCATTCAGGTAGCAAAGACTAAAAGAGTTGTCTTTCACAGAAAAAATTGAGTGAACAATTTTTCTTAGATTTTTTTTTTACCCCACCTTTATTATTTTTATAAATAACTCAAGGTGGGGAACATACCTAATACTCCTTCCTCCTCCTATTTTCCCCACAACAACAACCCTGTGAGGTGAGTCGGGCTGCGAGAGAGTGACTGGCCCAAGGTCACTCAGCGGCTTTCATGCCTAAGGCGGGACTAGAACTCTCAGGCTCCTGGTTAGGGCTGAGAGAGTGAGTGACTGGCCCAAAGTCACCCAGCCAGCTTTCATGCCTAAGGCGGGACTAGAACTCTCAGGCTCCTGGTTTGCTATTGGCTCCTTCCTAGGGCTGAGAGACAGGGACTGGCCCAAAGTCACCCAGCCGGCTTTCATGCCTAAGGCGGGACAAAACTCACAGTCTCCTGGTTTCCAGTCTGGTACCTTGCAAGTTATACATGAATGGCAAAAAATAGAGTAAGTAGATTAACTTGTATTAGCTTGGTAAACTGTTTACTAAAGACAGGAAATTGATTGAGAAATTTTAAGACATGGAAATGCTGATAAAAAGGTAGTGGGTAGAATATGTGTTATGGTGAGGAATGAATATTTGTGAATAAATGAAGGAAAAATGTCTGCAACAGCCTGTGTTATTACATGAAAGTGAGAGTTTGGTCAGAGAGAAATATAAAAGTAATTTGCATTCCATTTATATTATTCTCTTTATATTTATTCTTTAATTAAATGTATTCAATTTAGGCGCTGCCCAACTCCAGACAATCTGAGTGGCCCACAATATAACAGTGAAGATCAAATCATAAAACAAATATATAAAGGGAGAATGACAATGAGAAGAAGGGGAAGATTGAGAAAGATGTAGTTGGATGAAATTAATGAGATCCTCAAAAAGAAACTGAGAAGTTTAAAGAAGATCACATAACATCATGGTCACATAAATAACCAACAACAACTTTTTTCCACTTCTCCTAAAGAAGGGTCATTGGCTTAGGAGCCACATAAAATTTCTCCAGAACCGATAACCACTGTATAGTCCCAGGAGCAACAATTGCATCTGAACCAAATAGACCAAATAACAAGTGTTCAGGTTGAAAATGCTGCATAGAAGTGAACCTCAAACTGCCTCTTCTCTTCCAGCAGCCTGAAAGAAAGGTATCAGAAGCTAACAATTCAACTAATTTCAGTTTTAGTATTACATCCAAATGATGGTTAAACAAATCAACTTCAAAACATGGTTATTTCAATAAAACAGAGGTGAAACACATGGCACTGAATTACAGCTTAATGAAAATGGGAACAGGAATTTCTGCCTACCACCTTGTTGGAGGAGCAAACCTAAGGTCTGTTCATATTTATAATAACTTGGTGTTTATTATATCTGAATGGGGTCATTATGCTGCCTATATGTACTATGTTGTAAAAGCTAAAAAAGCAGAGCAAGGTTTTCCACAGCATTTATATGTATTCATTTACTTTACAGCAGAGAATATGTCTTCCCATTATATAAATTTACCTCCAATTGTTTGGCCTTAATTGGGTTGTGGATCAAGCTATAACTGTCACTGGGACTGAATGGGGCCACCAAACTCAGCTTTATACATTTGTCCCTAAGGAAAAACTTTACTGAAAAGGAAAAATACTAAAAACCCATGAGTTTGATTAAAAGTATATTATGCAGTGCTGAACAATATGTACAGGAAAATAGTGTAAGAGCAATGGGCAATGATTTACTGGTGGAACTTCAAACTAGAAGATGATAAAAGTGTTTGCATAATAAAGAAAATGTGCTTGTATCAGGAATAAAAATCCTGCTAACTTTTAGAAAACAGTAAAGACTGAATGTTTTTATAGAACATGACACAAATGGGTTACCCAACAAGGGCAGTATTTTTATATCAGTTCAAATAAATAATATACAGCTTACTTTTAGATAATGGTATACATTCAATAATCCTTTGTCCCATAGCTGAAAAAAAATAGTATTGGAATAGATGAATCACTTCTTGGCAATCTCTCAAGGTAAACAGATTAAATTAAAAACGAATGCTTCTATTTCCTCCCTCCTACTGCCATTTCTGTCACACATACACACGCACCCACTTCAGAACAAAATATTTGCCTATCAAACACTAGACGTGATCAAGTTCATCTTTCATTTGAACAAGTAACATAAAAAATGGAAATAAATAAAAAACCATCTCAGAGAAAGAAATGAATGATCATATAACCATTTATCTCTATGTATAATTAATTCTACAGGTAGGCCCAGACTGGATAATTAAGAGAAAGTATCAAATTTGTATGCAACTGAATACAAATACGACTTCAAGCAATCTTCCCCAAATTGCTATCTTCCAGATTTTTGAGACTGTAACTCTCAGAATGCCAATTCTGAACATTCTGAAAGTTACAGTGCCAACCTATATAGAAGACACTACCTTTGGAAAAATTACCTAAAGGCCACTTTCTGAAATTCCTGGGAGAAGAAAAACTAAATTAAAAAAAAAGCCATGCCCAACAGGAATGATGAAGCTTAGAAGTCATTCTTAATCAGAATTCAATTACAGCACACCTCTCTCTATAAATTCCAGTCAGAAGACCAACACTATAACATGCTGCATGGGCTTTATCCCTCTGGCCTCATTTCATGAATCGTTAGAACTGTTAAGAAGTATTCTGGATGATGGGAGTTTATGAAACAGAGGGCAAAGTACAGACTTTACAAGAAGTACAGTCTGTCTTTGCTACACCTGTGGTTGTTCATCCACTTGAACATCTAAATATGTTCTGCTTAGAACAGTTGCAGAAGATTTAGGCAACTTTTGAGAACCAATGTGGAATTTTGAGAGAATGCTGAAACATTCTCACATATAAGCTAACATGAAGGCAAAGCAGTGGTCCATGCCAATCCAGTTTTTGACTTTTTTTTTTGGGCAGATGGGCAGACTTCAAACATAGCATTTGTCTCTCAGAATATCTATGCTTTGTGGAAATCACTCAGCTTCCGTGAAATAAACAAATGACTAGATAACTATAAAACCAGATTGGGCAGGAAGCTTGATGGATGCCAACGTTCATCAGGAGTTATTCAAGCAGGTTGCCTATCCCTGGCCAACAGATTGCCTTACTATGACTACAGCTATGTATCCCAAGGGGGCGTGGTGGCTCAGTGGGTAAGACGCCAGGCTTGTTGATCAGAAGATTGCAGGTTTGGAGGTTCGAATCCCTAGCCCTGCGTGCGGAGTGAGCTCCCGCACTAGCTCCAGCTCTTGCCAACCTAGCAATTCGAAAGCATGCAAATGCAAGTAGATTAATAGGTACCACTTCGGTGGGTAGGTAACAGCGTTCCGCGCGTGTCATGCGGCCACATGACTGTGGAAGCGTCTTCGGACAACGCTGGCTCTTTGGCTAACAAACGGAGATGAGCACCGGCCCCTAGAGTCGGACACGACTGCACAAATGTGCGGGGGGTACCTTTACCTTTACCTTATGTATCCCAAACATTCACCAATGAAAGAAAGCTAAAGTCATCATGGTGAATTGCTGAAATCTTTAAGTGGGAAGTATGATCCCTTTGGTAGATATACACAAAACTGTGTATTTTATGATTGCTCAACTGCATGACATATATACAGTCCTGATTGCATCCTCTTAAGAATGCAAGTGTACATGACAGTGGCTACATTTGACTCTTGTGATGACCCTTGAACTCACATACTTTCTTGTCCCAAAACCTAGGCATGTATACATTTAGAAGACTGAAAACTCTGCCCTCTGTTTCTAAAAAGTTTTACTTTATCATTTTGTCCAGTTCCAGACACTTTTATTTTAAACTATTATTAGGCTAAAACAAAACCAAAATCATGGTCATGAAGATAATTTGTTTCAATATATTAAGATCAACCACAGTTTAGGGTTTTTACACAATGCTATTAATGCAGTTAAGTGAAAATGGAAGCAGAGGTTTCTTATCTCCTCCTCAAGGCTATGCTGGAGAAGTGAACATCTAGAAATATATTCACACAAGATATGGTGTAACACCATGATAGGTAGCAGCACCTAGATGATCTTTCGACCTTGAAAAAGCTAAGCAGGGTAAGATGTGCTGGAGAGGTAGTTGGGGGAGTAAAGACCCAGAAATGCCAGGGCTGTAGGCCAGACTGGAAAGTATTGCATCCCAGGAGAAGGCAAGGCCAAGACAAGTACTTGAATGGACCAAGCAAGCACTAGAAGTTGACCTTGACTTGAAATAGACTTTTTTACAGTTCATCATTAAATTGAATGTCTGAATGTAATCAGTATGCAGGCCATACCCTACTGAAGAGTTTCACTAGTTGCCCATTCTTAGAAGCCACTTGAATCCTGGAATAGAGAATATTTCTGTCATTGTCACTTGTATGTTTGTTTGATTTTCTTTGAAGAAATATTATTTCTACTCTACTTTCTGATCTCTACAAGCAAAGGTTAATAGCTCTTGTAATAACTGTACCTTAAAAGATTTTTTCCCTTATCTTTGTTCCCTGTGAGAAAGCAACAGAGAAACAGTATTTTGAAGTGCCTTTGAGCAAAATCTTGTCTTGCAATCGATGATCTCTAACTCCCTTTCTTGCATCAAAGGCTCTGGGCTACTTTCATTGCATTCCTTCCTGCCCTTCTTTTAGACTGTGAGTTTTTGATGACTTGATAAAACTAGGGATTTTTTTCCCATTGCGGTTTTCACAGGGATTGGAAATTACACATCAGTCACAAATATCCTTGCTCTTGTCTGCAGTGACATGAAGCAGAAAGCAGACTTTGCTTATTTTGTTTGTTTTCTGTTTTTCAAATTGTCTGCTGAAGTAGCGCCAAACTCAGGGCAACCAAGAACCAGCTATTTCACTTACTGTAGTTTAGAAGTTACTTGTGTGATTTTTGGCCTCAAGTCATTCTCTGGGTAACTTGAGCA
This sequence comes from Charina bottae, assembly GCA_023362775.1. NCBI lineage: Eukaryota > Metazoa > Chordata > Lepidosauria > Squamata > Charinaidae > Charina > Charina bottae. Next base: position 25,498,345 of record JALMGJ010000007.1, read on the forward strand.
GCTTGGGTCCAATGCATCTTGACTGGGGTAGGGGGTGGAAAAGGTGCCATTTATGGTCCACTTCAGGTAGCAAAGTGCCTTTGGCCACTTCTGGCTGAGTTTCATGTGATGGGAGCAGATCTGTGTATTTAAACAGAGATTTGCTCCAAAGCACAAAAGATAGAGCACAGAAATGTATTTTTAATTTCAGAAGACGAGAAAATGAGTAGTACAGATTCTTCTGCCCCAGGCATTCCCTCTCTAATAGGAAGTTCACACATTAGAAGTATAGCTCAGCTGGGAGAAAAGCACTTAAACAGAAAGCTACAGGAAAAGAAGTAGTAGAAATGATTCTTCATTTGCATACCTTCTTCCTATTTTTTTAAAGCCCTCAACCCTTCTTTTAAAATAATTGGGGCATGGAGAATTCAAGGATGTGCTGTGAAAGCCTTCGAATGTCAGGGAGCAAGTTGGGAGGTGGGGGTGGGAAATGGGTAGAGAAATGATGGTGGTGGTGATGATGATGTAGCCAAAATCTCCATTACAAGGCAAGAATATGGGTAACAAAACACAAAAAGCTTTGTGGAAGATGGGGTGATCAAAGAAGTTAAAGATTAATATTCCACACCAAGAACAAAAGGATGCTCTATTGTTACTCTGTGCTTATTCCTTTGAATATAAACATTGTTCTGAGAACCATTTTTTCTTTATACAATCTTTAAAGGATAATAAATTAGGCCTTGGACAACCATACAAGCTGCTACTAGATGTGAATGTGAATGTGTCTGTAGAAAAGGCTGACTTTCAATCAAAGTCTATTGAAAGAATAGTTGGATTTTCTAAAGAAGCATGTTGTGCCTATTAACCAACTTACAAAAGGGGCTATTTTCTTGATTTATGTTTGGTTGCTATAGTGATCTTGCAATAGACAGGCAGATGAAGCTTTCATTTAACAGTCCCACAGGCTTTCCCTCACTGTATTCAGAAGGCATACAACTACAGTAGATAAAATACATTGCCAAACATATTGTTATATATTAGATATCCTAAAACCAGCTTTAATCACTCTGAAAAATTTGCTGTGAATAAGTGGAATTAATTCAGACCTTTGTACTTTGAACCATTTTCACACATGTTGAAGAAACAGCTTTGGATCTTTCTGCCTTGGTCACAATTTTTTGTCATCTTCTTCCTTCTCCCAGAAGAATCTCTATTTAATCTGGGCTTGGAACCACGGTTGGACCTGGTTAGTGTTTGGATGAACGGCCATAAGGAAATCCCAAAACTGTAGTATAAACTGGGAAGTAAAAAATAACCCAGGAAGAAGGCAATGGCAAAGCACTTCTCTCTTATTGCCAAGAAAACCCCATGGAAGCATCCATGTACTCATCAGGAGTTGAACTGATTTAAATAACAAAACAGCATAAAAATAATACCTTCCATATGAACTTGCTTTGGCCTCAGGGACTACAGCAGATTTCCCAGCAAAGGCCAACTGATCATCTGGAGCTACGTAGGAAGCCTGGGCAGGACAGTTACAAAAAGTCTGAAACAGCAGGAATGACTAGATTGTCCTCAAGCACCAACTAGCCTGCACCCCTGGGGCAAAGTCTGGAGAACTGCACACTGAGAATCCCCAAATTATCACATAGTGGCAGGTGATGGACACAGCAGCAATTATGCTCAACTTAATATCTGATATACATTATTTCTTTACTATTTTTTTAAAAAACCTAGTTAACAGTTAGGCAGCTAGGCATGAAGATGATTACAGATATGTACTATATTTCTCCCTCCCTTTACAGATACTTACTGTATTTCTCCCTTAACTTTTCCTGTAACAAAATTATGTGTATTCCCAAATTAGTTTGCATGTTACAACTGGAGTAATGAAAATGCGTGAAGGAGGCCCCCACAGGGTCCATAGGATCTTAAAGCATACATACAAAAGGCAGAATCCCCAAAGGAAGAACTTTTCCAGCATGTTGGAAAATGTTCCTCCTTTAGATTTCAAGATATGAACCTGTGAGAGATGGCAGTGCCCCTTTCCCAAAAGGGGAGAGCAGGGATGTATTAATATTAAAATATGGCAATGGCTGATTATATATTACATTCCCAGGTTAGGACAAAATCAACATTTATACAATATGCAATATTGAATAAAATACATTTTCAGGCTTACTCAAGATGAATACAGAAGAGAAAAAGGTAGTTAATTAGTTTGATTTTTGTGCTCCAAAATCAATTCAAACTCTTTCATGTTCACTCTGTGTCCTGCTGCTGTGTATGGAACATTATAATGTAACATTATCAACATTACCTTTCTGATTAATCACATGCTTTAATTCAGAGCTTTCCAAACTTTTCCTGTTGGTGACACACACGCTGTGCGCGGCGGTGGTGTGCAGGTGTGTCATGTGAAACCCAGAAGCGCTGATGCTGCCGCGTGCGGCGGCGCGCCATCAGCGCCTCCGGGTTTTCGCGCGACACACCTGCACACCGCAGGCAACACAGTACTGTGTTGTGACACACAGTTTGGAAAGCTATGCTTTAATTACACATCTAGCATTTTAGTTTGTTTTTTTCTCAAGAGCCCTATGACGTTGTAGGCTATTATTCAAACATTACTTGTTAAGAACAGAAATGGACAAATCAACATTGGAATTTAGGTTTTATTCTATGCTACTGCATTACCACAGGTCATCTGACATCTATGCTCATATAGGATTTGGGTACACTGACTTTAACTATATTCTAATATCTACCATGCTGCTATCTACCATTCTGAACAGTAATATATTAACTCAGTTCTCATTTTATTAGAAACTGTTTGTTTGAAATTTAATCACCTTTATAAGGGCAGACATCTTGTGGTCTTATATTACTAGCTGAACTACAACTCCTAACTGATGGTAACAGGTGCTACAAGTTGTAGTTCAGTATTTGAATTCTGTTTCCTGGAAGTAAACCAATCATGTATTCTCCTAGTGGCTTTACACTTGTAAAATGTCTGCCATTTTGATACTACCCTAGGCCTCCAAACCGGTGCCCAAACACTAATGTGCAAAATATTGGTACGCTCACCTGGTTTTAACTGAGAATTATGAAATGGGACAGTTCAAGCAAAGCACCAGTTCTAAGCAGAACCTGTATTTCCAAGAATGCAGCCCAGTGCACTGGAAATACACCCACCTTATCAGAATAAAGACTTCTGGGAAGTTAGTGAAGCCCAGGTGGTTTGTCATTATTTTGAAGTTTTGATTCCTGGCTGCCATTTCTTCTTTCTTGGGTTATATGTTGTGTTTTATAGTGTTGTTTTAATTTTAAATTCTGTTCACCACTCATAGCCACTTTGGCAAGAGGGGCGACAGTATCGTATCGTATCGTATATATGGTGGTGTATATTATCCTGGGAGGTCAGAGTGGGTGGTAAATGGGTGATTGCTCTCTAGGACAGAGCTTTCCAAACTGTGTGTCGGAACACGTTAGTGTGTCGGCTGAAGTGCCTGGGTGTGTCGCCACGGCGGCTGCCTCCGAACTCCTGCTGTGATTCTGCGCAGGTCTTAGTGCCTGCCTTGTGCCCTGCTGTAAGAGTGTGTCGCGAAATGATGCTCTGCTGTAAGAGTGTGTCGCGAAATGATGCATATCTAAAAAGTGTGTCACCAACATGAAAAGTTTGGAAAGCTCTGCTCTAGGAAATGGATATTTAGCTCACCATAATGACTATTTTTCAGAGTGCCCATAACATGCTCTTAAATTTCAAATCTGCCTCGGTACTCAAAAAATACTGGAGACCCTTTCTGTATAAGATACGAGTGAAGAGTTCCTGGAAAGGGAAATACATGTACAATGGTTTTGTAGCCCCAAATAAAGCAAGCTCCAAGATTGTGCTGATAGCTGTACTTGTAAATGTGAGTCCTCTTAGCTAACAACATGGAGGTTAGAGAGAGGTAAAAGTAGAGCTGTGTGTATATCTCACTCTCTCCACTTTAAGCTCTCCAGGCATTCAGACATATGCTTAAACAGTTAGAATTAAATTCTAGACAGAACCCAGAAGTTACAGGGCAGACGTACTTCTGGAAAGGACCCAGCCTGAGAGATGTTAGAGGAGACCCAGTTCAAATTAGCCATGGAGCTTTCAATGTGACTTTGGGCAAATCACTATCTCTCATCCTAACCAATATTAAAGATTTGGTGTGAAGATAAAAAGGAGAAGGGGAAGTAGATAAAAAGAGAGAACCACCTATATTGTTTTAGCTCTTAGAAAAAGTTGGGATAAAAATGTAATACTAATACAAATTATATTTTTAAAACATAAAAATAATGTTTAAAATTATGCTTAATATACAGATTATTATGTTTTATATTGCCAGTACAACAAGAGGTGATGTTACCTTGCTTCCCTGTTTTGGAGTCTTGAGGAATGTATGGTAGGCCTCTAGCCAGCATGAGGCTATCTTTTGATTTTACTTGATGATCCAGACTGTGATGCAATATCCCACTCATACCCCAAGGACAAAAATTAGGACTAAGGGTTGCATCCATGAAATCCAAACTTTCCCAGTAATAGAGAGATAAGAATGAAATAATAATGGCTTTACATACTTCAATTTTATGTATGTATGTATGCATGTATGTGTTTGGGTCTACAGGTGGTCCTTGTTTAAGGACCACTCATTCAGCGACCATTCAAATTTGCAACAACGCTGAACGAGTGATAGTTATGACTGGTCCTCAAAGTTCCAGCCATCACAACCCCCCTGCAGTTATGTGATTACGATCCAACGCTCAGCAACCTGCCCATATTTCTGGCTGTCACAGCACCCGCAGTCACATGATCATAATTTGCAACCTTCCCTGCCACCTTCCCACAAGCCAAGTCAGTGGGGAAGCTGGTAGGAAGTTGAAAGTCATGATCACACATGGTCCTCGCTTAATAACAGTAACTGGGGACTGCCGAAACTGCTGTCACTAAGCGGTGCAGTCACATGACATTGCACTTTACAACTACATCATTTAGCAACAGAAATTCCAGTCCCTTTTACTGTCGTTAAGCGAGGACTACCTGTATATGATATATGATTTATGTATTTGTTAGATTTATATCCTATTATATCCTATTATATCCTATTAAAATGTGTATATATATATATATATATATATATATATATATATATATATATACATACATTTTCTACTTTGTATGGTTTTAAATATTTTAAATTTTTAAGTCTTAATTATTGTAACCCGCCCAGAGTCCCTTGTATGGGAGATGGGCGGGGAATAAATTAAATAAATAATAATAATAATAAATAATAATAATAATATCCTGCCTTTTCTTCAGGAACTGAAGGCAACTTAAATAACATTCCCTCCCACTATAGCCATGTGGAGTAATGATTGGTCTAGGAGGAATGATTGTCCCAAATTCCCCTTCTATGCCTGAAGATGGACTTGAAGTGAAGTCTCCTAAGTCCTTATCCAACCACTTAATTACTACAGCACACTGACTCTTACTAAGTGTTCACCAGGACTTTGTCTTAAAACTTTGGAACCAGGGTACCTGGTAGTTCACCATCCTTGTAACAGACTTGGATAATTCCCACAACAATCAGAGGAGTTACTATTGTTTATGCCACAACCTGCAGACAATAATCTTTTCCCCTTCTAATGTATGCTTTTATATTGTTTTTATTTTATATTTGTATTACATTAATAACATAATTGTCTGTTGCATTTGCTGTATTTTAACAATTTTTCATTATACTTAATAATTATTCTTTTTTAATCTATGCAATATTTCAAGATATTTATAGAGAAAATAATGTTTGTGTGTGCACACACATGTGCAAGGTACTGACTTGAGGGGGAGGAACTAGAAGCTAAAGCCAAGCCAGGCTATTTGAACCCAAGGGAACGGTAGAGGTTGTAACACATACAGGTGAGATAGTTAAGATCTAGAAATTGATATCTATTGCAGAAAGGCACAAGTGATACGAATGAAGAAGCAAGACGGCATATAGCCTAAGGCAGAAAGGGTGTCTTTCATTTTCGGGGAGCTTGACGAGTGTATGAGCTGAGTAATTATTCCAAATGAGTAGAGCTTATTCTTTTCCCGGCTCTTCTGAGAAGGGGGGTCTTGGGAAGAGTTTGGGGGAGGCTATTTATTTAAAAATTTATGCTTCTTGGGACTTATTAGTACAGAGGCTTAGGTAGGGAGAGCATGATTAGAGTGGGCTTGAGAAAGGACAGAGATAGCTTTTGTTCATATTATAAAAAGTATATTTTATTAAATGAAGAAGAGGAGTTTTGGAGGCTGCCTGGCTCAGAAATTCATTATTATGCATCTGTGAGAGTAGCAACCCATTTCTTTGGAAAAATTGATCCCATTTTAAAATGAAGATTTATTAATTTTAAATAATTTGTGTTTAATTTCACTGAAAGCAAAGAACGTCTCTTACTACTTGAACATGTGACATTGGGGGATAAAATTGGAAGCCATTGCAAAACTCCATTAAACATCACTTTTTGGTATAAAACCGGCTTTAGCATCACTTTGATAATGAAGGCAAACCTTTCACTGTAAAGTTGATACGTTGTTTGCATGCAGGTTAATTATTCAACAAATGTTATTCATCTGTTATGCATCATTCAACACCTGCAAGTAGGACCAGTTCCTTTCAAGTGTTTAAACAAAACACAGATTTAAATTTAAGTGGCAACAAGAGCTCTAAGAATTCAACAGAGACTTAATACTACCTAAGCAGTCTTGTTTGAGGATGTTCTAACACCTTTCCCAATCTGGTGCCTACAGATAATGTTGGATTTCTAATCTTTCCCAGTCAGTAAACAGCTGCCTAAGGATGATTGGCATTGCAGTTCAACAAATCTGAAGAGCACCAGGTTGGAGACTAACAGCTCACCACAATTAATCCAAATATCCTATTGAAGAAGGAAACTTAAGCTACCAAAGTTTTCCTAGTCTTATTGTGCTGTAGTGCACTGATCAACTCCAAACATGTTTTTTAACTTTTTGAAATGATACTGATGGGGAGATCATGCAGATATTGTCATACTTGGAACCCTACTGTCCAGACTGGAAAACAATCTCCAATATTTTTTTTTAAACTGAAAGAGTGTGTGCCTTAATTACGTGAGTTTTTAATGGCCTGCACACTCTGTTGTGTTATTAGCTCTGGGACCAGTATTACAAAGCCATCGATAATATTTAATAACTTAGACAAAAATTCCTTCCCAATATACAGTATGTTGCTAAACCAATCCTTTACCACTCATCTCTCATCAAGTGTTCTAAAGTTTTGTTAATTTAGGTCATCTTGATGGCAGCAGGTGATGGAAATCTTTCTTCTAAACATTTAGGAGACACATTGTTAATAAGTACAGGGTTTACTTTATAAACATTACTCAGCTAGATGAACCATTAGTCTGACTCAGTAGTATGCAGCTTCAAATGGAGCTATGAATGGAGAACTTCAAATTATTTAGTGTCCTTTAGAAAATATTTTTTATCCTTATCTTTTCAGTTTCCATGGCTGAAAAACAGAAAAATAGAACATGAATCAAATATAAGTACTACTTGTAAAAGCTTTCATGCCATTAATGCAGAGCTTGAATGGATCATGATTCATATATTCCTCTGTGCTTCAGTTGTTTTATTCAAGGCAGCCTTCCCCAACATAGAGACCACCAACTATGCTTGATTGGCACAATTATTTTTGAATAGGGGTGCATGCTTGAGTCAACAAATCCCACAGAATTAATGCTTCAAAACAGTAACTACATGTGGCAAACCAAGATTCCTATGAATTATACAAACCAACCAAAAAGTTTTATTAACTTCATAGTGCTTTGAAGCATTGTAGAAAGAAAGGAACAGGTTCATACATTGCACTAAGCCAAAATATGATTGGTTTTGGAGTAGCATCTTGTGTTAATTCAGCCACTGTGGTTTATAAGCCATGGTTAATGGTTTAATATTAATCTGAATCCAGTCAACTGTGGCTTATACAATAAAGCCACTAACTGTATCCTAGTGCAAGGTGTGAACTAGACATGGTGAAACTGAAACAGTATTCAATTTCTCTCTAAAACCCAGGATATGGAGAGAAGGGAAAGAATGCAGTGAAGTGATTGGCAGCTCTATCTTCTAAATATAGAAATATGGGTAGTCCTCTGTTAACGACCACTCGTTCAGTGACCGTTCGAAGTAAAGACGACGCTGTGTGAGTGGTACTTACGACCAGTCTTCAAAGTTCTGGCTGTCTCACCAACCCCGTAGTGACGAGATCACGATCTGAGCGCTTGGCAACAGGCTCGCACTTAAGACGGTTGCAGCGTCCCATGGTCATGTCATCGCCATTTGCGACCTTCCCTGCCAGCTTCCCACAAGCAAAGTCAATGGGGAAGCTGGAAGAGGAGGTTACAAGTAACTCCAATAAGTCTGCCCCAACCTGCAGCAGCCACCCCAAGCCTCGCAGCACTTGTGCCGTGCCATGCCGCACCAGCCACCCGTGCACCCCCACCCAGAGGCAGCCACTTACCTGCCTGCTGGCCTCCTTGTGAGCGGCCTGGGACTTGCAACTTCCTGCCGGCTTCCCCACTGACTTTGGTTGTTGGAAGCCAGCAGGAAGTTGCAAGGAAGTCCTCACTTAAAGACCTGAGAACCTTGCTTAATGATGGCAATGGGGACTGCCAGGATTGCCATCGCTAAGCAATGCAATCACGTGACATCGCACTTTATGACCGCATCACTTAGCAATGGAAATTCTGGTCCCAATTACCATTGTTAACTGAGGACTGCCTGTAGTTTGCAAATCATTTTTAGTTACAACTCATTAGAGAAACCTCTGGTCTACAAAAACTGGGGGAAAGGACACTGAGTACCCACCACAATGCATTAGTGTATAATGGATGACTACTGGAAATCACTAGATGATTTTAAGAATCATACCTAAATAAAAATGAATATATCCAAATCTGGATTCAATCTAATGACATTTTTATGTTTTAGGAGAGTTCCCATTCAATAAATTGAATTTCATAAATACCAGCCATTCAGTTAACCTTTCCCAACACAAATAAATTTTTCCTTCATTTGCATGCTTATTTTTTTCCACTTTTAATTATTAATTGATATACCAGACGTGGTATCTGAAATTAAGGGATGTGCTACATGAACTATCACTCTTTCAGACTATGCTCCCCTAAAGTTTAGTCTAGTTTCAGCAACAGGTAATCAACAGAGTATATGCAGTTCCGGTACCCTGAAACTGCACAGCCAAAATTTAACATTAAACATTTAATTTAAATAACAAAATTTAACATTAAAATGGCTGAACTTCAATTTGATTTTTTTTATGTTTATCTTTGTATGTGTTTATATTCCGGATTTACACATTTTATTGAACTCTTAAATCACTTCATTATACAGTAAATAATGTACCTTCTCTCTTTGGTTAAATATATGTGGTGGTACATGTCAAAGGCATCCTCTTTTTAATTTTGCTTTAGAATCACTTTCCTGTTGTAAGGTGCTCCATCCGATGCCTGAAATCTCCCTCCTCTAGAGTAAACCACAGACGCGCGGTTTCTTAGAAGCAGAAGGATTTATTACAGTACATGAAGGTTAACACGAACAAAGACTTGAATGAATAAGCAAAGCATGGCATGTCACATTTAAGCATTCCCCTCCCCGCGGTCCTTTGATGTTCACATGTGTACTTCGTGGCTCCAGGGTGCTCAGACATCCGTTCGTAGAGATGTGTGTTGGCGCTGGCCCCTTTAGGTGCGAATCCTCTACTTCAAAGGCAGGCACATCTTCCGTGTCTGTTTCACACCGCTCTGACTATACGTCCTTATCTAAGATATTGGCAGAGGTCTGCAGAGCTCTGACATGCTCCCGGACCAAGATATTCCCCCCTCCCCACCAAAACGTGCTAACTAATGAACTAACAAACTAGCTACACATTTTCAGTCGTGCCCTGTAATGCGAAAACACAAAGAGAAATTTTTACATTGTCCTGTTGGGGTACCCGTTTCAGTGAGGTTTGTCCGGGAACTCCCTATGGAAGGTTTTTACCAATTTGGGAGTGCGTGTGTGTTTAGCGCTAACCCACTCCTTGTCTCCAATGGGCAGATGTTGCCACTTGACCAAATATTGCAGCTGCCCCTTGTGCCATCTGGAATCAAGAATCCGGTCGATTTCAAAGTGTGGTTCTCCCTCCACTAACAATGGGGCGGGTTCTGCTGGTTCCGGGTGCCACTGCTGTGAAGTGTGGTGCTGTTTCAACAAGCTAATGTGGAAAACTGGGTGCACCTTTCTTAGTGTCTTTGGTAACTGCAGTTTGGCCGTTACCGGGTTAATGACTTCAATTATTGGGAACAGACCTATGAATTTGGGCGCCAGTTTTCGTGACGGTTGTGTAGCCCTCAGGTTTTTTGTTGAAAGGTACACCTTAACCCCTACTCTCAACTCCCATTCCTTCTCTCGTTTGCGGTCTGCGTATTTTTTGTAACTTGCTTTGGCTTCCTGCAGCGTTTTCACCATGATTGGCCAATTACTGGTTACTTTTGCTATCCATTCATCTGCTTTCAGTGGCTGCGCTAGTTCTGTGCTTTGGGTCATAGCCAACTCGGGGATAGTTACAAAATCCTGCCCTGTAGCTACTTTAAATGGTGAAAACCCCGTGCTTTGGTGGAGCGCGTTATTGTAAGCAACTTCTGCGAACGGTAACAGTTCTGCCCAATCATTTTGTTGATAATTAATGTAACATCTAAGGTACTGCACCAGTATAGCATTAATGCGTTTGTTCGCACCATCTGTGCACGGATGGAACGCACTACTAAGCCCCTGTTCTGATCCAATTAACTTCAAAAAAGCCCGCCAGAACTTACAAGTGAAAGTGCTGCCACGATCGCTTATTATGCATTCCGGCATTTTGTGAGCCCGGTAAATGTGTTGAATAAACATCCTAGCTAGTTTTTTAGCATTTGGGATCCCATTGCAAGCAATGAAATGTGCCTGTTTAGAAAATAAATCTGTGACCGCCCAAATAGCAGTTTTCTTGTTGCTCACAGGCAGGTCTACTATAAAATCCATGGCAATCTGCTTCCATGGTTGTGTGGGGTTTGCTACTTCCCTCAATTTTCCTGTGGGTTTTCCCATTTTCCTCTTAGCTGTTGCACACACTGGGCAAGATCGCACATAAGCTTTCACGTTTGTGCGCAATGATGGCCACCAGAATTTGCGCCTAACTAAGTGTAGTGTTTTCACAAATCCGAAGTGTCCTGCCGTTCTGTGGTCGTAATGCTTGCTCAAAACCCCTTGCCTTAAAGGCTCAGGGACATATGCTTTATTGTCTTTCCACCCCACCCCATCTTTCTCTTCGAGGGTATGTTTGTTCTCCCCCCACCATGTATCTGTCACTGTTGCTGCTCGCAGTTCGCTTGCAAACGGGTCGCTCTCCACCAAGCGTTTCGCGCTACTGCGAGTGATCGCCATGTTTCCCTCCAATTTATCAGCTTGTGCTGATTGACTCTGAGCCTCCTCTGGCTGGGAAGGGATGAGTGACTCAATAACTTCCTCCATCTTGCCAAGTAATTTCCCCCCCCAGGGAAGTACTTCAATGTGAAATTGAACCTGATAAGAAACTCTGCCCACCGGAGGTGTTTGGGATTTAGTTTTCTGGGGGATTTGAGAGCTTCCAAGTTTTTGTGGTCAGTCCACACTTGAAACGGGACTGCTGCCCCTTCCAGGAGGTGTCGCCAAGTGCTTAGAGCGTGTTTAACTGCGAACGCCTCTTTCTCCCATACATGCCAACGTTTCTCAGTCTGATTGAATTTTCTGGAGATGTATGCACAGGGTCTTAATTTCTTACTGTCATCTGCCTGCAGCAATATGGCCCCGACTGCGCTAAACGATGCGTCTGTGTGTATAACGAACGGTTTGTCTACCTCTGGGTGTTTGAGGATGGGCCCCTCAGTGAACATCGCCTTTAACATGTCAAAGGCTTCCTGACATTCTTGGGTCCACACTAGTTTCGTGCTTGGTAGCTGGGCTTTTGCTTTAGCTCCCTTGCTTTTTGTTTTTAACAAGTCAGTAAGGGGCAGCGCAATCTGCGCGAAATCCTGAATAAATTGCCTATAGAACCCCGCAAAACCTAAGAACGCTTGCAGCTGTCTGTGCGTTCGGGGGGGCTGCCAGCCCAGGACCGCTTTGACCTTTTCTGGGTCCATTTCAATGCCCTCATGCGAAATGCGGTACCCCAGGAAGTCTAGCTTATCTTTGTGGAATTCACATTTCTCAAGTTTCACATACAGCTTTGCCTCCAATAATTTCTCTAACACCTTCTTGACTAGTTCCATATGTTCCTCTAAGTTTTCAGAAAAAATAAGTATATCATCTAAATATACAATTACCCCTTTGTAGAGAAATTCATACAGTACTTCGTTTATGAACCTCATGAAAATTCCCAGTCCCCCCGAAATCCCAAACGGGAGCACTCGGTATTGAAATGATCCCAGCGGGCAATTGAATGCTGTTTTCCACTCGTCCCCCTCCTGTATACGTACACGATAGTAAGCCTCCCTTACATCTAATTTCGTGAAAATCTTCCCTTTAGACAGTTGGGCTAACATGTCTTTCAACAACGGGAGGGGGTACTGGTTGGTAATCGAAATTGCATTGAGCCCCCTGTAGTCCGTGCAAAGTCGGAGGGACCCGTCTTTTTTGAGGCGCGGTTTCTTAGAAGAAGGATTTATTACAGTACATGAAGGTTAACACGAACAAAGACTTGAATGAATAAGCAAAGCATGGCATGTCACATTTAAGCATTCCCCTCCCCGCGGTCCTTTGATGTTCACACGTGTACTTCGTGGCTCCAGGGTGCTCAGACATCCGTTCGTAGAGATGTGTGTTGGCGCTGGCCCCTTTAGGTGCAAATCGTCTACTTCAAAGGCAGGTGCCTCTTCCGTGTCTGTTTCACACCGTTCTGACTATACGTCCTTATCTAAGATATTGGCAGAGGTCTGCAGAGCTCTGACACCTGTATTATTAACCATTCTAAAAAAAATTATGGATCATAATATGGGAGGCAGAATTTAAGATTTTGTTATACAGGTAGTCCTCGCTTAACTACCATCTGAAGTTGTGATGACCTAGGAATGGATGCTTTACGGCCTGTAAAGCACTTCCGACCATCGCAAAACATCGTGCACCCCTGCAGTCACGTGATTGCAATCTGGGTGCTTGGCAACCTGTTCAAACTTACAACCAGTTGCCAAGTGCCCCACGATTATGTGATCGCCATTTGAAATCTTCTTTGCCAGCTTCCCAAGAAAGTCAATAGGGAAGCCGGCAGGGAAGGTTGCAAGGTGCTGCTGTCTGCCAAGAGGACTCCCTCTCGTCTCTGGGGGTGTTTAAAGAACTCCCTGCCAAAGGATTCCAGCCCCGTGCAAGCAGGAACAAAGGATTTAGCTGAATCCTTTGGCAGGGAGCTCTTTAAACAGCCCCCAGAGATGAGAGGGAGCCAAAATCCAGGCAGGATTCTCAGCTCCTAAGTGGAGAGACACTTGCGCACAGCCTGCAGTGGACCTCCCAGGGTCTCCCCCAACCCCGAGACACCCCACACTCCTTACCTGAGACTGTGTCCGCTTAATGACCTGCAAAATCGCTTAATGACCGCAACTGGGAGTGCTGATATTGTGGTCGTTGAGGGAAGCAGTCACATGCTATCTTGCTTAATGACAGCTTTGCTCAATGACCGAGATTCCGGTCCCAATTGTGGTCATTAATTGAGGACCACCTGTATGTGGATAATATGTCTTACTGATAACCCAGAAAATTCTATTTCTCATCTCATTTTGTTAAACACATCAGTTTAGCTTAGGGCAGAGGTTTTCAACTGCTGTACCACAGCACATTTTTGTATGCTGTGAAAGGTCCTCAGTTATGTTGCATCAGTGGGTAAATGATGGGAAGTGCTGCGCAGCTGCACAGACAGGACCCCGCCTCTGTGACCTCACCAGGGCAAACTGCCTGTAATGGTATGTGGGAATGACCTTGGGAGACAGGGAGAAGAGACACAGCCAAGGGAATGGTCAGATAAAATGCATCTTAGCCTACAGCAGGAGTGTGGGTGGGGCAAGCAACTCAGAAGGGACCCTCCCTAGTCTCTTGGGCTGCAAAGGGGATGGGGGGAGAAACGTACCTTCAGACTTGCAAGGTAGTTGCTAAACAAGGAGTGGGTGTATTAGGTTCTTGTATGTTCAGGGATTAGATTTTATAACTACACATAAACTGAAAAACACATATAAAAAATACTGACCCTTAGATATAATTTTGCCCATGTTAGAGTATGGGATAACTGAAGTTTAAAACAGCTGATAAATTCATTAGGCATATCATTACTTTGGAGCAGCTCAGTTCTAATGAAGCTGTTTTAAAAAGTTGTGTACAGTAGATTTAAAGTGAGTTTGATTTATCATGCAATGCTACTTGGTAGTTGATTCAATTTAAGTATTTGTTCTTGGATTATTTGGTCTTGATGCCCTTTTGCTTCTAAAAGTCCACAGTTGCTAAAGATTTTAGAGGAATCAACTGAAGCTCCTCCCAATAACTATGAATCTGTTTATCAACCTTTAGAAAAAACAATTTGAAATAATCCAGCAGAACGTTGCTTTTTTAGTTTTTTAATCTTTGAATGTGTTAATAGACCAGAAAATTATATTTAAAATATATTACACACACCAGAAACGCTCAATAAGATTAGACCACAATTATGGTTTAATTGCACTTTGAGATGCAAGTCAGGTGAAAAAAATATTAATTTACACAGTATAAAATGTCCTGTTATTGCCACACTTTGTCTGAAACCTCAGGATTGTTAATATGAATTTAGACCAATTGTTAAGAGTTTAAGAATACATACAGTCTGGCTATATGTGTGATATCTGGAACACATTTTTCTCGTATGAGAGCTGGCCAAAAGAATCACTGGAAGGACAATTCTACACATTATTTGCAGCAATGGATTGTTACTAAGTCTTGCCTTTGAATTAGGCTTCTTTTGAGAAAGGGACCAAAAAGCAAGCTTTTGGACAATTTGGTCGGATTTCAGAGATTATTTTTATTTTTTAAAAAAAATCTAAAATGAATTTAAACTGTTAAAATTATTAAATGTCTGCATTTTTGTTAATTAACTTAATACAATAAAAAAAATAAAAAGAAAACATAGCAAGCTACCTGCCATATTCCCTGCAATTTGCATAATGGTTATTAATATAAAATTTGCAATTTTTCAGTTACATAATACAGTTCCAGTACTGAATGACTTTCTCAAAACACCAAGAATGTTTGTAAAAATACAATATAACTGGGGGAAAATGTCAAGGCATTCCAGCTTGTAAGAAAAATAGTACTGCTGACATTTGTTAAGCAGCCCTTACAGCTTGTAGGGCTATTGGTATGGTTACAGCAGACACTCAAATCTTCTGTTTACCTTCAGGCCAGGAGACACAGGCAGTACATGATTTTCTAGGCTGACCTGCTAATGACCTCCATCCAGGCCTGGAGGGACCAGTATCCCTTGGAGTCAGCAGATATTTAACTTTGATGCCAGTTCAACCTGAGGATGGCGCTCAAAGAAACTGCCAGATCCCTTGCCTAGAACATGACATAAACTTGATTAAATTACGCTTTATTCACAGAAAATATGTCTCTTACACTAAAGTTAAAGTATCTATAAACAAAACAACAAAACAAAACAAAACAAAACAAAACAAAACAAAACAAAACAAAACAAAACAAAACAAAACAAAACAAAACAAAACAAAACAAAACAAGGAAGCTTGAAGGGTAGGAAGAGGAGGTGTGTCAATCTGATTCCTAACTAGTTTATGCTAATTCCTATTATATTCCCTGGTAACATAATTATATTGGATAGGGACACTTTCTTGATCACTTAGCTGCTTTGTGTTCATTTAAATGGTAGGTGATTAAACAATGAGCAGTATCAAATTGACACTAATTTTCCCAGAACTAAAATTCCCCACAGGACAATTTCATCATGTACACACAATCATTTCCAGATGCGCTGTGCTCTCTTGATAAATTACAGAGCATTTTTCATTCCAATAGGCAGTTAGTAACAAAAGGCAAAGACACTAATATGCCCAAAGCTGCCAGAACATCAGTACATTGTGTGTTTTTTAAGGTTTGCATTGGTACACTTTCAGAAATACAATTGAAACTTGTGAACCATGAAGCACTTGGTCTCAGTCAATATGGTGTGTGTTAGATGCATGAAAAATTCCTAATTTTTTAACAAATAAGTATATCCCAGTAAGGTTTCCTGAATATCTAAATGTTTGCCAGAAATCATAAATGCTATGCAAGTATCTTCCCTAGATGGTTCCATGCCAAATTAAATTTAAAAATAATTCCTACTTAATTCATATATTAATTTTTCAAAGGGACTGAAATCTTGCAAGATCTTCACCTCTGGCAATATTTTGAAGTTCTTTGGCAGGTGTGTTCTCAGGGCAAGATCAAAGAAATCTCACAAAATTTGACGGTCTCTCAGTTTCTGCTATTAGTATACAAAGACTAATAGCAGACAAGAATACTGTAAGATTTTCTACAGACAGGTTCCTGATCTCAAAGTATAATCTAGCAAGCACTGCTATATAGGAATATAATACTGGTCATTTTAGCCCAGAATTGCTAACATGGACTGGCAGTTGTTCTGCTGAATATAAGGCAGGAATTCTTCTGGATTCCTGTCTGGAGATGATGGAACTTGAATCTGAGATCTGCTGCACATAAAGTATGTGCTTTACCACTAAAGTACTCCTGTTTCTGTTTGGTGAGACTTCTAGTCAGAGCTTACCAAACTGTGTGTCGGGACACGTTAGTGTGTTGGCTGCAGTGTCTGGGTGTGTCGCGGCTGCTGCTGCCTCTGAGCCCTGCCAGGATTCCGCGCAGGTCCTAGTACTTGCCTTGTGCCTTGCTGCCTCCAAACCTGCTGTGATTCCACGCAGGTCCTAGTGCCTGCCTGGTGCCCTGCTGTAAGAGTGTGTCACGAAATGATGCATGTCTAAAAAGTGTGTCACCAACATGAAAAGTTTGGAAAGCTCTGCTTCTAGTAAAACCCCAATCAACTTCCAATAGTAGCAGGACTCAGTGAAATATACTCACAGGGAACATAACAGCATCAGAGGCCTTGTTATTTAGACTAGGATTTAAACATTTAAATATATTATTCTTCAGAAAAATCTATCCTCTGAATTGTTTAGAAGACACTAGATTTATTTTTCAAATAAAAGGAATAGCTTACTCCAGTCTTTGTTCTTCTTATACTACTGGGCACACAGAGCCCTTCCAACCATGCTGTTTTTAGGATTCAGAAAGGAGGCCACCAGGTGGTTGGCAAGAAAGAAATCTGCAGTTGGCAATGGAAGGGAACTGAAATTAATGCAGAGAATCCCAAAGAGTATTGGACTGTGTTCATCATTTTAGATCTTAAAAAAAAAACAAGCAGATTTTATTCTGAAAATATATGATTTTTAAAAAATATTTCTGCCTGAGATGTTATTCCACTTTTATGAAAAATAGTTGGCTTAGTTTTCAAGATTATCCTACTTTCACTGTCTTTACAGGCAAGCACTTTCTCTAAATCCACTTACGCATCAACTGGCTGTGATATTTTATTCTTGCCAAAGCTTCCTATCACATTCTTTACTTAAATGAAATAAAGTAGCTTTCAAAGGCCAACATTAAACAAGTACTGTAACTTTTCTCAGGGGCCAAATACCATAAGCGTAATTCACAGAGTACTTCTCTCATTGCAGTGACTGGAATTTGAAGCCAAGATAATGTCATCTGATAGTTAAGCAATTTTTCAACAGTTATGAATATGTCGGCTGAAGTCCCACAGGAATTTAAGATAGCATGGTAAAAGATCTCCATACACAGATAGACACTTAAATCTCTTGCCACTTAAGAAAAAGAACTAAGGAGGTTTCAAACTTCAAACGTTTACTGATCATACATACACAACAACCCTTAGTTTGAGAAACAGGCAAGGTTTATTATATCTACAAATGCAGCTCCTTAGGGAAAGACACAGATTATTATGGAAATGCTGTACAATTTAATAAAACCTCTTTGGTCACAATTCCATTTCTTCAAAAAGCCTGCATCATCTTCTATTCCAGGTACATTGTGTGAAGAACACATCCCCACCACAGAAGCTTCCAAACAATACATTTTGTGTTTTCAACTAATTATTAAAATTAGTAATTATTAAAACAACCACATCAACTCCCAGTCATTAAAATATTCCCAAACAGAGCAGCATGACAGCTTAGGCTATTAGAAAACTTGGCAGTCACCCAACACCTACAATAGCTTCTAATTAATTGATCTCACCTCTAATCTGCTATTGTTCGCCCAATGCTGATCATTTGTTTGGCCTACGGATCCTATTGCCCCTTTCATTTGATTGTATTTGTTACTGTACCCTTTCTATCTCTTTCAATTAAGTACAGGTTAAGTGGTTCAACCACAAGAGAATAGGAGATAATGGCACCAATCAAAGTAATCTCTTTAATTTGCTAAATGGATTACAAGGAAACCCCAGCCAAAGTGAAGTCATTGCTGTTGGCCTTCGCTTGAACCATACACAAAGAGTATTAACCCATGAAGCGCCAAACCTAATACTTCAGTACCATTCATGCAACCTGGTGCATCCTTATCACAGATCTGGCCATTGTACAGGTATTCTCACTCTAAAGTACAGCCAGTGCTGGCATCAGCCCAACTCAGCTACATATCTTTGCTTTCAAAAGTAACACTCTCATCTGGATAAAGCATTCAAAAACATGGCACAGCTCAAGTCAAAACAAGTAGATTTATAATCTCTTTAAGGACAAGCTTAGAATAGACTTCATTTTTCATATTTGTACTATAAATGCAAATTAAGGTTCATAGACATTCCTGCTTTTGCTGACAGAGTGAAAATTTAACAGTAAACGTGCTTTGTCCTTAAAGTGGTGTGCAGACTTTTCTTCCCCTCCCCACCCTTTTCTAAAGTGTTCAAGAGTAGGCCAGCAGCCAAGAGAGCTACATGTTCAGTGTTTTGACTGTGTGTGTCCTTGGCTGATCAATCAAGCAGTGGATTTACAAATGTGAGCTGCATAAGACCAGCAGTTATTTTACTTTAGTATTAGATAGCAAAGAGGGACCTAGAAAAAAAAGTGATGCAAATGCACAGAAATTACAACTGTTTATTATTGAGGATTTTTTTCAGACTCAACATTCATGTTTAATTAAAAGATGCATCTGAAGATCCACTTTTTAATTCACTACCACTGATTTATATAGGTAATAACTGCTGTTGTTGCAGCTCAATTAAATCAACCCAACAGAGCATCTTTCTCCAAGATGGGGCACTCTAGATGTTGGGCATAAAGTCTCCTATTCTCCAGCCAGCAGGGCCATTGTTTAAAGCAGGGCTTTCCAAACTTTTCCTGTGGCGACACACCAACGGCGGCGCGCGAGAAAACCCGGAAGTGCTGCTGCTGCCTTCAGCTGAGTTTTTGACACCCAGCGACTGCCTGGACAAGTCCCTGCAGTTTTCTTGGCAAGATTTTCAGAAGTGGTTTGCCATTGCCTTCTTCCTAGGGCTGAGAGCGAGTGATTGGCCCAAGGTCACCCAGTTGGCTTTGTGCTTAAGGCAAATCTAGAACTCACAGTCTCCTGGTTTCTAGCCTGATGCCTTAACCGCTATACCAAATTGGCTCTCTAATTTATACTGTAGAATGATTTCTGATTTACAAAACTTCAGATCCATGAAGGTTTAACCTTTCATTAGTTCTCAAATTACATCATTGGTAGCCATTTGTTTTCCTGGTCTACAGTTGATTACTTTTTTTAAAAAAAAATAGAATTATAAGAACGTTTGTGTACATTAATACACATAAATACCTAGTTTAAAAAATAGCTGTGAAGTAAGAGACAATGCTACAGTCACTGAGAAAATCTCAGGAGCTACGTAAAAGTGTGGATCTCTTCTATCCATGCAAGAAGGAAGTTCACCACTGAATGTCTCTTTATTGGAACAATGGAAGCTGATGTTGCTTCTCCTCTACTCTCTGTGGTCCAGTTAATGTACGGAGGGAAAAGAAGCATGTTAAGAAATAACAGAGAAAGATCTTGAATCCACAGGATCTAAAGCTGTCCTGTTTCTAAATAGGTCCCAAAACAATTATCCGCCACTCCACCTTTCTTCTCTAACCACTGTATCCAGCCAGGTTTTGAATGAGGATACTCTGCAATGAACTACTACCCAAACACCACTTTAAGTGTGTAGGACTTCTCTTTCTAATGCTATTTAAAACCCATTGCTGTGTATTAACCTGTAGGCTGAATACACACATCTGGCCATGTAATTTGTCTGGTTTTGGCTTAGAGTGTTGTATGAATCCAGCTATTGTGCTTTATAAACTGTCATTTATAGCTTTGTGCAACGTGTGAGTTCAATGGCAAAGTCTCTTTGTATGCTGGTATGGGAGCCAACAGATACTGTAAGTTTGGGAGTATACAGAAAGGACAGCACAGCACTGAACAAAGGGGAAGCAGATGGAGCAGGTCTGGGAACCCACAAAGCATCATACCTTATTGGGTACGCCACTGGGGCTGTACCTTTTGTGTGTGCTCTCTATACCAATTCTGGGCAGCATGTGATAAAAGCAATAATTAATTGTATTTTAAGAACCCAAATACTATAAGAAAAACCACCACTGACTCAATGAAACACACAGGACCTGCCACCCACTCTAACCCAAGGCTTGGGAAGAACCAAGGTTCTTCAGGTTTTCAGGACTCTTTTAAATCTGGCCAGGCTAGGGGCCAGATGTATCTTGGGGGCATGGTGCTCCAGAGGGAAGATGCTGTGACAGAGAAGGCACAATTCCTAGACCCCATCAGATGGCACTGCTTAATAGATGGGACCTGGAGCATAACAACTCAGGCCAATTGTACAGGGTGAGCAGAAGCCACAGAAGGTCCTTTAAATAGCTAGGTTGTATGCCACGAAGGCTTTATAGGTAATGACCAGCACCTTGAATTGCATCTGGAACCTTACTCAAACTCAGAGCAAAGGTGTTATATGGGCCTGACAAGATACACCCATAATTACTCATACCACTGCCTTCTGGATTAGCTGCAGCTTCTGAGTAGTTTTTGAGGGTGGACCTGTGTTGAATGCATTACAGTAGTCCATGTACAAGATGATCACAGTGTCAGTGACTACTTGGATGGCCTCCAGGTCCAGGTAAGGGCACTATTGGCAGACAAGATGAATTCATGTGAAAGCCTTCTTAGCCACAGCTGACACTTGCTCCTCAAGCGGGAGTTGAGCCTAAAAAGAACCCCAAAATTACACACCAATCTACCAATTCCACCAGAGGGGAAGTGCAACCCCATTGAAGACTAAGGATATATGCTGAGTTACCTTGGTTCTCCAAGGCATCAGGAACAATATTCCAAGTCTTGCCACTAAAATCTTCACAAAAAGTTTCTAGGGAATCAACCTGGAACTTTCTGCACACAAAGCATATGCTGAGTCACTGAGAATGGATCATCCTTATTCATTATCCTATATAAAGGACTTCCACTTCCATAAAAATAACTCTAAGGACATCTGACTAACAACATAGCAGGTTACGGACTTCTTATAAGCTAGCAGACAGGAAACAGAGGAAGTTCAATAAAGTAGTATAGATATTTTACAAATATGTTAGAAGCTGTTTTTTCTGATGCCTGGAAAACTTTGCAAATAAGTCCATATAAAATAAGGAAAGGAGAGCCAATTTAGTGTAGCAGTTAAAGGCGCTGGATTAGAAGCCAGAAGACCATGACTTCTAATTCTGCCCTAGGCACATAAACCAGCTGTATGACTTTAAGCCAGTCACTCTCTCTCAGCCCTAGGAAGAAGGCAATGACAAACTACTTCTGAAAAATTTCCCCAACAAAGCTGTGTGGATTTATCTATGCCAGAGCTTTCCAAACTGTGTGTCGGGACACGTTAGTGTGTCGGCTGCAGTGTCTGGGTGTGTCGCGGCTGCTGCTGCCTCCGAACCCTGCCAGGATTCCACGCAGGTCCTAGTGCCTGCCTTGTGCCTGGCTGCCTCCAAACCTGCCCTGCCAGGATTCCACGCAGGTCCTAGTGCCTGCCTTGTGCCTGGCTGCCTCCAAACCTGCCCTGCCAGGATTCCGCGCAGGTCCTAGTGCCTGCCTTGTGCCTGGCTGCCTCCAAACCTGCCCTGCCAGGATTCCGCGCAGGTCCTAGTGCCTGCCTTGTGCCCTGCTGTAAGAGTGTGTCATGAAATGATGCATGTCTAAAAAGTGTGTCACCAACATGAAAAGTTTGGAAAGCTCTGATCTATGCAGTCACCAGGAGTCAAGTCTAATTCAAAGACAGGCATGCACACACATATAAAAATCTTCACTAGAAATATATTATTGGGTTCTAGGAAAACTGAGTTAAGTCAGCGTTTCTTCTTCTGATCAACAAACGGCAAAGGAGAGACTCTGCCACTATTGCTTTCGGTTGGGATCAAAGTGTGATATAGAGGTGAAAATATTTAGTTACAGGCAATAGGTACGATATCAGCTGTGTTAATTTTTCCAGTATCCTTGCCAGCTGAGTTACAAATAAAGTTACACAGTGAAGAGCTTCACTAGTGAAACACAATACAGTAAAGGTACTTAATGCTACCTAGCATCCTGCTATATTATCCAGATCATCTTTTCCCTTTTGGATTCTATTGTTTAAATATATGTACACGTGCTGGACAACTTGACAGACCTTGTTTAACTGGCAGAGATCATCTACATTTGATCATAGTCTACCAAGAATGCTTAAATTCAGCACAATGTTATTGATTAGATGGCCAGAAAAATGTCAGATGTTGATTTTACAGGAGAAAAGTGAGATTCCTATTTTTCAGCATGAAACAAGTGTGAAACAAATGCTTGAGCATGGCTAATGCTCAACACTATTTTTCCCATTAGACTTCAGTTTTAATTTGAACTTTGAGAAAAGATGATAAAAATGACACACACAGACATACTGTAAGGGGGAAAATAAAACATTATGTATCAATTCAGTATTCATATTTTTAATGCAATGAAAAACAAATACGTGAGAATTCTATTAGATCAGTAGTTGAATTAGTCTGATTCAGTTATTAATTTTTAGGGTTGAAGCTGGGACTGAAAGCTGAAGCTGGTTCAGCCCAGTTTATAACTGAATTAGTTCATTCCTGAGCAAATGCAGTGGATTATATGCAATGAACCTTGTTGGATAGGAAATGATGCCCATATCCTGACTATAAAGCTTTTATAGTCCTTTCTGGTCAACTGGGTGATGTAATTCCAGAGCCCAGGAAACTTCTATTGGCTAAGATATATACGCATGTAGGATACAGCAATACATTAATCTTATGTGACATATGTAAGTACATCCCAGTTGGACCAAATTAAAGACTATCTGTTCCAGCGCTATGCCCACAGTAAGCTACAAGATCTGGGCTGGAAACATCCAGACCACCTCTAGATGGCAACAGTTCTAATTCTTTGCTGCTAATGGTAGTTTGTATTTCTGCAGCACCAATCTGGATGCCTTATGGTAGGTGAAATACTTATTGATGGCTCAGAAGGTTATGAAAGTATGAGGTACCTCTCATTTGTGTTCATAGCAGTTGGTTCTCCCTGCAGCAGCTGCTAAGAAAAGGACTTAGCTGCTTGCAACTTGCAGGTGTGAGCCTTGAAATCTGCAAATTCACCTCTAGAATTCCATTCTTGTGCTAAAACCTCCCTTATTATTAAACCACTGTAACCAGCAGGTTTATGTATGGTTAAGGAAGAAGTTCTAATAACATTTCAGTCATTTTAGAGACTGCCAGATTTGGGATTAGGGGATTTTGCTAACCTCTGACTGAAATGATTCTGTGGAATGTTAGTTCAATCATATTAATGGGATTATCTGTATTTAACCAGTGTAGTCCATTTAGCTCTTTCTCTATACTTTATAACAGAACTGTGTAACCTAAGGG
Source organism: Charina bottae (assembly GCA_023362775.1). Taxonomy (NCBI): domain Eukaryota; kingdom Metazoa; phylum Chordata; class Lepidosauria; order Squamata; family Charinaidae; genus Charina; species Charina bottae. The sequence continues at coordinate 25,522,462 of JALMGJ010000007.1, forward strand.
CTTTGGATGTTCCCTTCAAAGTCCCTCCAAAATTTGCCAACAAATTGTTTTTATTATGATAGAAGAAATTTATGAGTCACCATATGAGCTGACTTAATTAATGTAGTATAATTTAAATTCAATCACATCAAATTTAGCTTTCGTCCTGCCTTATCTATTATTTTAGCATGAAACCCATGAGATGCCACACAAAGGCTGAACAAGGCCTCAGACCATAAAAAATTTCTGTACCTGATTTATAATATGCAATTGCATCATTCAACATTCCTAATGAATATGCAGTGGAGGTGAAGAATTGATTTAAGGGACTAGATTTAATGGATAGGGTCCCGGAAGAAATATGGACAGAAGTTTGCAACATTGTTCAGGAGGCGGCAACAAAAAACATCCCAAAGAAAAAGAAAACCAAGAAGGCAAGATGGCTGTCTGCTGAGACACTGGAAGTAGCCCAAGAAAGAAGGAAAGCAAAAGGCAACAGTGATAGGGGGAGATATGCCCAATTAAATGCAAAATTCCAGAGGTTAGCCAGAAGAGATAAGGAATTATTTTTAAACAAGCAATGTGCGGAAGTGGAAGAAGATAATAGAATAGGAAGGACAAGAGACCTCTTCCAGAAAATTAGAGACATCAGCCGTAAATTCCAGGCAAAAATGGGTATGATAAAAACAAAGATGGTAAGGATCTAACAGAAGCAGAAGAGATCAAGAAAAGGTGGCAAGAATATACGGAAGATCTGTATAGGAAGGATAATAATATTGGAGATAGCTTTGACGGTGTGGTCAGTGAGTTAGAGCCAGACATCCTGAAGAGTGAGGTTGAATGGGCCTTAAGAAGCATTGCTAATAACAAGGCAGCAGGAGACGACGGTATCCCAGCTGAACTGTTTAAAATCTTGCAAGATGATGCTGTCAGGGTGATGCATGCCATATGCCAGCAAATTTGGAAAACACAAGAATGGCCATCAGATTGGAAAAAATCAACTTATATCCCCATACCAAAAAAGGGAAGCACTAAAGAATGTTCAAACTATCGAACAGTGGCACTTATTTCACATGCCAGTAAGGTAATGCTCAAGACTCCAGCAATTCATGGAGCGAGAATTGCCAGATGTACAAGCTGGGTTTAGAAAAGGCAGAGGAACTAGAGACCAAATTGCCAATATCCGCTGGATAATGGAAAAAGCCAGGGAGTTTCAGAAAAACATATATTTCTGTTTTATTGACTATTCTAAAGCCTTTGACTGTGTGAATCATAAAAATTGTGGAAAGTTCTTGGTGGTATGGGGATACCAAGTCATCTTGTCTGCCTCCTGAGGAATCTGTATAACGACCAAGTAGCAACAGTAAGAACAGACCACGGAACAACGGACTGGTTTAAGATTGGGAAAGGAGTACGGCAGGGTTGTATACTCTCACCCTACCTATTCAACTTGTATGCAGAACACATCATGTGATGTGCTGGGCTTGATGAATCCAAGGCTGGAGTTAAAATCACTGGAAGAAACATTAACAATCTCAAATATGCAGATGATACCACTTTGATGGCTGAAAGCAAGGAGTAGCTGAGGAGCCTTATGACGAAGGTGAAAGAAGAAAGTGCAAAAGCTGGGTTGCAGTTAAACCTCAAAAAACCCAAGATTATGGCAACCAGCTTGATTGATAACTGGCAAATAGAGGGAGAAAACGTGAAGGCAGTGACAGACTTTGTATTTCTAGGCACAAAGATTACTGCAGATGCTGACTGCAGCCAAGAAATTAGAAGACATTTACTTCTTGGGAGGATAGCAATGACAAATCTCGATAAAATAGTTAAGAGCAGAGACATCACACTGACAACAAAGGTCCACATAGTTAAAGCAATGGTATTCCCTGTAGTAACCTATGGCTGAAAGAGCTGGACCATAAGGAAGGCTGAGTGAAGGAAGATAGATGCTTTTGAACTGTGGTGTTGGAGGAAAATTTTGAGAGTGCCTTGGACTGCAAGAAGATCAAACCAGTCCATATTCCAGGAAATAAAGCCAGACTGCTGATGGATGATATTCTGGAGGTGACGGACTCGACCTTGGGGGAGCTGGGGGTGGTGACGGCCGACAGGAAGCTCTGGCGTGGGCTGGTCCATGAAGTCACAAAGAGTCGGAAGCGACTGAACGAATAAACAACAAATCATTCAACAGAGCCTTTTTTTCTATTAAGGAAAGTAAAGTAGATAGGAATACAGTAAATAAGCCAGACAGAAATGTCCTCTAATTGTACAAAAACTTGCAATGGTATCATTCAAAAGGAGTGATTCTGTAAATGTTGTTAAACACTCTCTCCTTTCCATCCACCCATCAAAAGAAATAGCAAAGTTACTGCCTCTCATCTGGAAGTCCATTGACGGCATGTTCCTGTTTTTAGTGTGTAGAACTACAACTTTTGCCCTTCTAAGATAACACTATGTTACTCTGCATCTCTACACATGTCTACTCAAATATAAGTCTAAGTACAGTAAGACTTATTTCCAGGTAAGACTATATAACACTGCAGTATTAGATTGCCGCAGCAAAAGTACAGTCTTGTAGCATCTTAATATGCCTGATAAACTATATACACAATGTCTGCTTTTCACAAAAAAATTCAAGAACTAGGCAAGCAGTGGGCTCTGGCCTTCCAATGTGGGTTGACCTTTTTGACTCATCCATCCATCTATTAATCCATCCATCCCTGGAATTTGCCCACAGCCTCAATCCTAGTTGACTCTAGTCAAGCATTCTCTAGAATTATACACACATTGTTTTCAACCCAGAAATTATGAGCTCTTGTCAGGATGAGAAAGCAGTGTTGAGTAATAGAACATGGCTTATCTATGTCTCCTTTTCTGGAGAATTAGTAACTTTTATAGCTGGTTTCTGACTTCTTGAATTTTTTTTACTGATCTGTGGATGTATACAGTATATCCTACAAGATCATTGAACTGGAGCTTCATTTAGAGAGATGTGGTTCACTTTTGTAATGAAAAAACATGATGCGCTATTTTCCTTAGTGTTATTTTCAACTTCTGGTATTGTTAAATGAAGATGGTTATCAGCACCCAAGAGGCAAATCACCAACACTTGTAGCTAAACAAATATTACAAATCCTAGGAATTGACATTTTTAAAAAACAAATGTGCTATTTTATTTTATTTTTAAATTCTAGATTCCACCCCCACCCCGGTTGTCTTTCAGGGTTATTTCTCCCTCTCTGCATAAGGTACCTGAGGCAAATGTTCATTCGTAAAAGACCATTTACTCTCTTTGGGAGCCATCTGCAAACACCATAGCATAGCAACAAGAAAATATTACATCTTGTGGGGAAATGATTACCATCCACCAGCTGGACATGTGATTAGCAGCAGAGAAAGGGAAGAATCCTTCAGCAGACAGCTATTAAAAGGTTGCAGCCGAAATGTGGTGTGATGTGTAGTTCTACACAGCAAAATGATGAAGGCACAGTCCAACATACACATGCACACACACATTTCATGATATATATGAAAGAAACAGCAATCACAAGCCTCCCCCCCTCAATCAAGCTCTAACACCACTCTTTAAAAACATATCAAGAGGTCCAGCTAAAATCCGGTGGAAATGCTGAATTATTAAATAAATTGTTATCTCACCCATTTTTGCAGACACTGGACATCCCCAAAGCCCAGTTGTACATACCATTTACCAGATTTGGTGAAGTAATTTTTAGTTTGGGGGGAACTATTTTGTTTGTTTTACTTGAACCTGCAGATCCATCAAGTGGAGTTGGGGTCAGAAGGGTGAACCTGTTTTATGCCAAGAGCTATATGCAGGGATATTTAGCATATACAAACAAATGTATAGTGACTGTAAACAACTGGGACTCAAAGACACTTGTTTGCTTGTTTGTTCAATTTATATAGCCAATATATACATTTGCCAATCTTCGGAAAATATTCCAACAATCCAGAGTAAATTAGAAACTACTATTCTGCCCCACTCCTGAGTTGCTTCCACCCAGTTTCTCCCTACATGTATATTTCAATAAATGTGATAAATATGCTAATTCCTACCAGACTGACAAAAGCAGGAATATTTTTGATTCCTTTTGTATAGCTAAGATCTGCAGTTTTTCCTCCTCTAAGGGTTGCAGTGATATACTGAATGGGCAGGACCAGAATCCGCCCCCTTTTTTTTTAACTTTGGGAGAAGGGCTGGGGGTGTGCTTTTAAAAAGGAAGACAGGTGTCTTACGCACACTGCAACTTCACAAACCTATTTTACTCGTATGGAAAAAGAAACATGAACAGTCATGATACTGAATCTCAGAAGTGTGTTTTTGGTAGGCAGGGTGCCTCTCACAACTACAAATGAGAACAGAGTAGAGGCGGCAAAGAATTCCCAAGTCATTTGTGTTTCTTGAGAGACTTACTGCCAAGACATACATAGCATGGTGATATTCACAAAAGCTCTGTAACACAAATCAGGTACAGATCCTTGGCCTTAATGATCGATCAAGGATTGAAATGAGCTCTAATAGCCTACATTAGCTCTCTTACATGATACAACAAAATACTGAAAAGACCTTAACATGGGGGAGGGGGAGAGGAAAAACTTTTTTTTTTGGCATAGCCTGTACTTAGTTTGACTTATCTGTCAAGAAACATCATCTGCCTCACTTGTGTTCTCAAAAAGCCCAGGTTGGTGGCTTTCATTCTCTATTAGCAAGACCTTTCCTCTTTGTATAACAAACCACAGCTCACTTCATTAAGGAGCATCTTCTGAAAGTGGATAAGCTACATTTCTGATAGATCACTCACACCTAAGCAATCGGTTATAACTTTTGTCAAAACTGTTTACTCTTTCACACTGTGCCAAAGCCATTAAGAAAGAACACTGAGCAGGACTGGTTATTTATCCTTCTCCTTTTGACCTCATAGGGAATTAATCTTAAACTTCCCATTTAATGATTTGAACAAAGAACCACTGTAGAAGACAGCCAGTTGCATGGAGCAATAGATACAGAAATCCTTTGACTGAGGAATATTCCTTCCCACCAATTTTTTTCAAATGGAAAAGGAACATTTGCAGCCATTTGAGCCACAGTTATACAGTACATTCACAAAGAAAAATAAAACAAAAATTCAAATAAATGGAAAGTTAAAGACAGATCTTTATGCTACATTTAATGAACGCAACAAATTGATACTTTTGCCAATGGTTATTAATATCTGGTTATTTTATCTGCTTACTAATTTACATACATGTATTTTTTCATTATAAATTTGTAACAAGGAACATAATTTCCTTGCAAGCTGCTTCTATGATCACAGTTCATAAGATTATAAATGTTATGCATGCACACGTAGGGATTATCAAGAGAGTCTTCTGCAATTTCTTATACTCTAGAAGTCTTGAGCTACAATGCTTAGAATACTTATCAGGATAGTCAATATGGGCACCTCGTTGGAGAAGGATGGTGTTATTATATACATATACAGTACATACATGTACATACACGAGTTTGCAGATGTAGCTTAATCTTTCACAGTAAATACAAAAAGGAGACCTGTGATATTTGTTTCTAAGGTGTCATAAGTCTCTTTGTTTTATAAAAGAAAATATTTTTTTACAGAAATGGCTCTTTATCTAATTGTAAGGTATTTCTCTGACGCTACCCCACAGATTATGTGATTGCTCAGCATAAGTTTTAAATGGTTGACCCATCAGGATAAAAATGTATTTTATGTCAAGTATAAACATATACTATTAGGTGATGAGAAACATATACTGCAGGTAGTTGTATATTTTTATCCTTGTGAGGGAGATGGGTGGGATATAAATATGATAAATAAATAAATAAATATTTTTTTTAAGTAGGAAGTCTTTATTTAATTACACCGGAAGCTATTGCTCCTACACTTAAAAAATAATAATTTCCCAATTTCTCCATATCTCAAAGTTCTGTACCAGTCTTCTCCAACAGCCTTCTCCTACGTGGTGACCAGAAATCCCAGGACTTGTGTTACCAATATATCTGGAATGTCCCAAATTAGAGAAGGCTGGTACAATCTAAACACTGGACTAAATCTTTGTTTTCTTTGATTCCTGCAACTACCAAGAATTACTATGACCCTCCTTTCATCCACATGGCCATAAAAGTCATAATAATACATCTTATAATTCTTCCCCAGAGACAACATCGCTATGTAGCTTACACAAACAAATCTAAACAAAGGTACTCTTACTCTTTTTCATCATTTTTAGGTCCACATACCACCTGCTATGCTCATGGAAGACATCCTTGGAGGCAACTGAGATGATGTATAGAAGCCACAGAGGATGAAGGCAACCACAGAGCAAAATGAGTGTGTGTATCGGTGGGCATAGCCCAGAAGAATGGAGAGCGAATTATCCCTGATGGGAGTTAGCCACAGAACTCTCAAGTATTTGCTCTTAGTAGCACTGCTACTAAATATGTCACATTAGATTACATTTCTTAGATGTCATGCTGTGCCTGAATCACAGTGGAACATGATGCAGAAGGTCATAAAGCACAGCAGTATATCAGGATATTATCAAAAAGATCATACTGATTAACCCTTAGTACAATTTCAAAAGTCATTCCCCCCCTAGAAAAATACATGGCAAACTACATTTCAAAATTCATATATTTCCCTATCACTTTTACCTTCAACAAACTCTTTCCATATTTTCTGGTCTTCAAGAAAAACTCAACAGAACATTTTGCTGCTTGATGCAAAAAACAAAATGGCAACCCCTCCTTAGCAGAAACCAAAATTTATACCGGCAGGTGAATTTTGATTCAAAATTGATGGGGTAATATTTTCTACTGCAATCTATAGTGGAACAGATGAACAGACTGTGTGGAACATACAGCTCTTTCCTATAATAGCTAGAAGTAGGGTGCAGGGTGGGGAGAGTAGAGGCTCCTCCGGAATGAGATACTAGCATCCACAACAGGAAGCAGCTATTATGCTCCATCTAATGACAGAACTGATCTGAGCCTGGATGTTTTCTGCATCCTTAGCAATGTAGAAAATTCTGTACAGCACCAGGGGAGATAATTACTACCTTACCATACAGTATATACTTTTCTTAGAACCATCCACTTTATATGATCCAAGAATACCAGAGCTTTGCTGGCAATTGCCTGCTGTGATAGCTGTTCTGATGCTTTCTCAAAAGAAGGAAGGCTAAGATTGGCAAAGCTATCCTTGTAAGTGTTCTGCCACCAACAAGAGAAGCTCTACTTTATCTGCTCTGCATGTTCCCAAAGAGTGAAAGCACTATATGGACAGCGGTATTTCATCTCTATGGTGAAATTATGACATTGTAAGTGGCACTTTTGAGAAGAAAGTATTGTTTCTCATTTTAACCCTCCCTCTTAATGTTGGGGGGTGGGGTAAAGATATAAATTCCTATACCAAGCCATGGTTTACTAACCAAAGCCATGGTTTACTAACTGAACCCACACTTTATGTTCAGTCAAAACTATTACGGCTTAGTATGATGATGAATGAAGACAATCAATAAATTTATGGAACAACCTCTTCACCTGTCTGAATTGTTTTTAGAATGCACAGCTTATGCAAAGAACTGGTCATTTTTATCCTATTTAAGGTTCCTCAAATAAAGGAGGAAATTGGAGAAAAAACAGAAATGTATTATTCCATGAAAGTCTTTGTGAACAAGTTCCAGTTCTTGTACTAAAACATCTTTCTGGGCTCAGACATCCTTTAATCATCAATACTATGCCTGCTTTCTTTAACTACTATTTTGCACATGGCTCCACCTGACAGACCTCAAGTTTCTAGTGTAAAAGAAGATTCCTGAAAGCTCACTTGTCTTACAGAATGATCTTCTCTTCAAATGTCCCCTTGACCACTTTTCTTTCAAAGATGAATATGCATATTTCCATGTAATAACTTAACCTAAATTTAAACAGTTAAATGAGACGCAGAAGCCCTCAAAGGATGATTACACGTTCTCATTCTCCTACAGTGAAATGTAATTAAATTAATTAGTGTGGATCCATCCTAAACCTAAGAAAGAAAATCTCCAGAAGTAATTGAACAGGTTTAAACAAACTGATTATCCAAGCACAAATTCTTTCAGAACGTCTTTGGGTATGAACATAATCTTACAGAGCATATTTGACCCATGTTACTATAATACTTTGGCTACTCAAGGAGTTTAAATGATGATGGAGAAATACATCAAGCTATAAAGCACTGTGATTCTTTAAAACAGCAAAGGGTTGTGATTCAAAGTCAGAGACAAAGTCATCTGAAAATTCAGTGTGTTGATATGAATCAAGTGTTTGGCAAAGATCCACCATTCTTGCCACAAGACTCAATTCTCTGGAGTCGGCATAATTAGTTGCTGTCACCATCAGAATCTTATTTATAACAGCATTTGGAAGACCTAGGATAGATTCAGTGATTTACCATCTTCATAAAAGCCAAACGCAATTCCTGTTTCCTTCCAGCCTGCTTGTCTATACCTCATTATAGTGCGGCAAACAAGAATGACCAGTTTGTTGTAAACAGGATACACCAATAAATGTATGTGTCGATGGCTGTTGTGGGTCTTCCGGGTGTGTGGCCGTGTTCTGGAAGTTGTGGTTCCTAATGTTTAGCCAGCATCTGTGGCCAGCATCTTCAGAGGGCAGGAGCACAGATAGAAGCGAAATCTCTGTGCCCAGGTAGAGTGGCAATGTTCTATTTATAGAGCTAAAGTATAGGAGATTAGGTGGGGTTTTTTGTTGTGTTGAAATGTTAACGAGTGGCTGATGAGCGTGATTGGCATGTTCATTGTGAGAAGTATTCCCATGTCCTGGTGGTCGGACTGAGTTCGTTGACCTTTTGCAGGCTGTGTTTTTCAGGACTGGTAGCCAGGTTTTGCTAATTTTTAAACTTTCTTCTTTTTTATTGTAACTGTGCTGGTGTTTGTGAATTTCAATGGCTTCTCTGTATAATATGGTGTAGTGGCTTTTGGTGTTGTCCAGTATTTCTGTGTTTTCAAATAGGATTTTGTGTCCCGTTTGCTTGAGAGCATGTTCAGCTACTGAAGATTTTTCCGGTTGCTGTAGTCTGCAGTGTCTTTCGTGTTCTTTTATCCTGGTGTGAATGCTTCATTTTGTGGTTCCGATGTATACTTGTCCGCAGCTGCATGGTATGCGGTATACTGCTGCAGCGGTGCGGGGGTCCCTTTTGTCTTTTGCTGATTTTAGCATTTGTTGTATTTTTCTGGTGGGTCTGAAGACTGTTTGAAAGTTGTGTTTTTCCATCAGTTTTCCCATGCGGTCAGTGACTCCTTTGATGTAGGGCAGGAATACTTATTTTGTGGGGGGCTGTTTTTCTTCAGTTGGATGTTGTTTTCTTGGTTTGATGGCTCTTTTTATTTCATTCTTGGAATAGCCATTTGCCTGTAGGACCCAATTCAGATGGTTAAGTTCATTGTTGAGAAATTGGGTTTCACAGTTTCGATTAGCACGATCCACCAAGGTTTTGATCATGCCTCTCTTTTGTCGTGGGTGGTGATTGGAATTTTTGTGTAGATACCGGTCTGTATGGGTGGGTTTTCTGTATACTTTGTGTCCTAGTTTGAGGTCCGGTTTGCGTATGACCAGCGTATCTAAAAATGGAAGTTTGCCGTCAGTTTCTTTTTCCATAGTGAATTGTATATTGGGGTGGATGCCGTTTAGTTGGTCCAGAAATTTCTCCAGTTCTTCTTCAGTATGACTCCAAATTGCGAAGGTGTCATCCACGAACCGGAACCAGACTGTTGGTGTAATGGGTTCCGATTCCAAAGCCTGTTTTTCAAAGTGTTCCGTGTAAAAGTTTGCTATGACTGGGCTCAGGGGGCTTCCCATGGCAACGCCATCCGTCTGTTCGTAGAACTCATTCTCCCATTGAAAGTAACTAGTTGTTAGGTAGTGTTGAAATAAAGCTGTAATGTCTTCTGGGAAGATTTGCTTGATGAGTGCCAGGGTGTCCCTTACTGGCACCTTGGTAAACAGGGAGACCACGTCAAAGCTGACCAGTTTGTCCGTGTGGTTGAGTTTTAGGGTGCTGATTTTGTTGATGAAGTGTCCTGAGTCTTTGATGTGGGATGGAGTCTGTCCGATGTGGGTCTGTAAAAGGGTTGCCAAATGTTTGGATAATTCATATGTCGGGGAGCCAATGGCACTTACAATGGGTCTGAGTGGGATCGAGTCTGTGGATTTTGGGGAGTCCGTATAGTCTAGGTGAGAGAGCTTCTGTCTTGCAAATACGTTGTAGTACGTTGGGATGCAGGGAGGAGCTCTTTATCAGTGTGTTGGTTTGCTTCATGATTTTGCTGGTCGGATCCCGTCTTATTGTTCTGTGTGTGGTGGGGTCTAGTAGTTCTCTGATTTTGTCTTTGTATTCATCTATGTTCATAATTACCGTGGCGTTGCCTTTGTCCGCTGGAAGGATGATGATGTCTGGGTCCGAACTGCGGGTCTCTATGGCGTTTCTCTCCTTCTTAGTAATGTTGCTGGTGGGGGGCTTTACTTTCCTTAGGATTCTTGCCACTTCACCCCTTATTTCTTCTGCTTCTTTCTCTGGACGTTGGTGAATGGCTGATTCCACATTGGCAATGATATCTTCCACCAGAATTCTGGTGGGTGTAATTGCAAAGTTTCCTCCTTTGCTTAGGATGGAGGTTTCTTCAGGAGAGAGTAGGCGTTCTGTCAAATTGATGACAATGCGTGAAGTATTCAGTGCCGGTTTTGGTTGACTGTTTTGGCATTTGTTGAATTTTTGCTTTTGTCTGTTTGTGTAGTCAAAGATGTCCTTTTCCATTTTTCTGTAGGATATGGTATCAATCTTGTCCCAATCCTGGCTTCTCATTTTGTGACTGAGGCTCATATGTGTGTCGAATAGATCTTTTTCTGTGATGGCAAGGTTTCGGCGGGTTGTGTGAATTCTCTCGCGCAGGAGGGCTTGTTCAAGGCGGTCGTAAATGCGGCTGGCTTGTGATGATTTCAAGGTCCTTTTCGTTCTGAGAAAGGCTGGAATGGTCCTGGTATCTCTGCATCGCATTAGGAAGGTTAAGGAGCAGAGTAGGTGTGCTTTTCTGTTCTGGAGTGTTTCCAGTCTCCGTGTCTGTCGGAACGTTTCCTCCCCGTAGAGGCGTTCAATGTATTGTCGAACGCTTTCACGGCCAGAGTTCGATGGCTGTTGTGGGTCTTCCGGGTGTGTGGCCGTGTTCTGGAAGTTGTGGTTCCTAACGTTTCGCCAGCATCTGTGGCCAGCATCTTCAGAGGGCAGGAGCACAGATAGAAGCGAAATCTCTGTGCCCAGGTAGAGTGGCAATGTTCTATTTATAGAGCTAAATTATAGGAGATTAGGTGGGGTTTTTTGTTGTGTTGAAATGTTAACGAAGCATTCACACCAGGATAAAAGAACACGAAAGACACTGCAGACTACAGCAACCGGAAAAATCTTCAGTAGCTGAACATGCTCTCAAGCAAACGGGACACAAAATCCTATTTGAAAACATAGAAATACTGGACAACACCAAAAGCCACTACACCATATTATACAGAGAAGCCACTGAAATTCACAAACACCAGCAGTTACAATAAAAAAGAAGAAAGTTTAAAAATTAGCAAAACCTGGCTACCAGTCCTGAAAAACACAGCCTGCAATAGGTCAACGAACTCAGTCCAACCACCAGGACATGGGAATACTTCTCACAATGAACATGCCAATCACGCTCATCAGCCACTCGTTAACATTTCAACACAACAAAAAACCCCACCTAATCTCCTATACTTTAGCTCTATAAATAGAACATTGCCACTCTACCTGGGCACAGAGATTTCACTTCTATCTGTGCTCCTGCCCTCTGAAGATGATGGCCACAGATGCTGGCGAAACGTTAGGAACCACAACTTCCAGAACACGGCCACACAGCCCAGAAGACCCACAACAGCCATTGAACTCCGGCCGTGAAAGCCTTCGACAATACAAATGTGTGTGTGTTATATGAATTTCTAGTTTGGTTTGTATGCGCATCTGTTTTAAAGAAAACTTTATATTAGCAAAGTTCCATCTTTGTAAGAATGCAATCACTGGATGAATCCTTGAATCCCCTGCTTCAGTGCTAAGAACTGGCTCTGCTGCCTGAAGGAAAGCTGCAACAGATACATGCTACTGCTTCTTTACTTAAAGTAAGTACTTAAAGGAAGAGGCCTACAGTTAATTTGCTATCCTGTGCCCCAATCTCATGATGATACATTGAAAATATATTAGGCTAATGCCTAAAGCAGACTACTGCATAGAATGGAACTTAGAGATTTCTATGCTATGTTCTGATTTAACATACACTTTCCCCCCATTCAAACCCCATTCCCCCATTCCCCTCTCCTCAAATCCTATTCCATTCCAAACCCTATTGATTCTTCTGATTGGAAACAGAGAGCAAACCCAGCACAAAGACATTGTGCAAAGGCTTTGGGTGACTCACCATTGTCCCTACATACGACTATATGAAATACATCCAATAATACCTGTGCTGCTTTACAGAGTAGTCCTTATTTTTAGAGATAGAGCTGTGGGTGGGCAATTGTCAAAATTGCCAATAATTTCATCCTGGAGGCAGGCGACTACATAGGAGAGGCAGCAAACAGAAATCAGGCATGTTGAGGTCCAGTGATCAAGGAAAACAAAAAGAAAATCTAGTGGCCTCAAACAGAAAAAAATGTGTGAACTGAGGAAAGATCCACAGCCTTGTATCAATCATCTTCAATTATCTTCACTAGATGGACCTGCCCTCTTAAGCCAGGGAAATTACATGTAATTTATGAACATCCTGGCTACTAGAAATGGTGGAGACCAAGGAGCCCTATTAATACCAGTCAGAGGAGTAGGCCAAAGCTGTTCAGTAGTGCTTATGTAAGGCAGGGTTAAGGTACAAAAGGAGGGCATGGGTAGAGAGGGGCTTCACTACAGATATAAGTCCCACAGAGTCTTCCTTAGCCGCAAATGGGTTTGATAATTTCTGCATGGGAAATCAGTTGATCTTCCAAATAACACCACCTTGAGCTCAATGGAAGATAGGTAGTACATATTTTTTAAAAATATATACCCTAAGCTGGGCCATCATATGCTTGAACACTTAAACAGCTTAATGAATTCTGGAGGTCTTTCTAATATTGTGGCATGCTGTACCACAACAATTGCAAGGGCCAGTATGAGACTGTAAAAACTGCATTAATTTCTAAAGAAAAGCACAAAGGAGTCTAACTTCTCTCTTTTCCCCCAAGCAAATGTCTCTGAAATAATAAGTCATATGCCCAAGGAAATCATTTTCGTTCACTGGATTAAAAAAGACACTTCTCAATAATTTTTGGATACATTTTGTTTTTCCTCAAGAATGAACAGGGAAAACACAAATGAAGTTACTGGGTGGAGGGGTGCTCAGGGAGCCATTTCAAGAAATGACATACAGTATCTGTCTTTTCTATTATGTTGTACTCAGCCTGATGTTATCATTCAACTGTAGCACATCAATTGCTAGACACTTTCTTCATTAGATAGAGAAATGCATTATTAGTTTGGCTTCTGGATGATACATTACTCTAATGCATCATTAGAATGGTGTGTCACATCAGCAATGCTTTACTGTGAAACATTATCAGAGCAATAGCTCACTCAATGCCAAATCTTACAGGATGCCAAAATCCTTTGAGGCAATGAGGGAATGACTTTGACTCATTTTAAGGTGTCCATGCTGTAGCAGGGATTTATCCACAGGTTCACTGAAGAACACACAATTTTGGAACAGATCAACGTATGAGTAAGAATTTGTTTCAGTTACTTACATCTTTCCCCCAATAGTCTATGCCTTTGTTAAACAGCTAGCATCACTGCTACAGAGCAGAGACGGCTAGAAGATAAATCTGGATCCATTGCTCAATTTCTAGGTAAGCTGCAATGTGTCCAGAAGGGTTTGTGGACTCTCTCCAAAATTATAATGCTGTAAGGAAGGTAGCTCAGAGTTACCTGGAGTGAATTTTTGCACAGAGGTCTGCAAAAGCCATTTGTAATCAGAACAAATCTCTAACTTAAAAACTTTGAAAGTTAATTCCAAGTTAACGTCTTTTGCAGTTTTGTCTGGGGAATTATTGTATTTATTGAACAAAAGCAACAAACCCAAACATAACTAGATTCAAAATTCATACGTGGCCTTCTTTATGCTGTTGAACATATAGAACAATATACAGGAAGATGCAGACTGGATTCCTAATTATTAATATTAAAATCCATTAAAGAAGTACATCAATGGAGAAGAGTAATGAGGACACAAAACCTGCATTTCCTACTCCAACATTTTGCTTCTTTATTTTTTTCTCAGATTAGTCATTAATTATCTTCTCATGAAAAATATAAACTACTACTTATGAGACATTGATGTATTTAAAAAGAAAACATTTCTTTATTTTACACCATTTATATCCTGCCCACTCTATCAAACTCTGAGCAGCTCACACAAGATCAAGAGTATTTTAAAAAATCGATATAATCCAATAATTAAAATGCAACAGGTTTAGAAAAATTAATAACCATTCCATGCTCTCTACAACTCAAGCTCCAAATGCTTGTTGGAAGACCCAGGGTAGGTTGTTCTAGAGAGATGTGCCAATTACCAAGAAGGTCTGTTTATGGATTCTTACTCCTTAACCTCCCATAGAAATGGGGTTTTCAGCATTCCTTCTGGAGATGATCAAAAATGATGGGAAGATTCTACTGGAGGAAGATGCTCTTACATATACTGGACCCAAACCAAGTATTGCTTCTAAGTCATTCCAAGCACCTGGAATTGTATTCAAAAACATACTGGCAGTCAATGTAGCACTTTATAATATCAGTATAATACTGCAAAGTGGCTCTTACCTGTTTACCTGCAGATTGCTGCATTCTGTACTAACTGCAGCTTCCATGTAATCTTCTACTGTACAATTGCACTAAGTATACATGAAGAATTGCCTACTCCAGAAGAACTTTCCTATTAGTTGTAATAATCACCAGAAGCCTCTCTGCCAGCAAGGAAGGCATGTTATACAATGACATAAGGCAGGGATTTTTTTTGTATCAGCCTCTTCATTATGAAATGCTATTCTATTTTTATGGCTGTTAAGATAGGCAGTTGAAATGGCAACTGAATGCATAATGTGGACCGCAATATATTCCAATTAAATTTGCCCCTCATTATGATAAACTTAATTTTTCAATAGTATTATTTCTTGCAATGTTCCACCATAGTCCATCCACTTTAACTACTTCTCTACTCTTATGAGCCTAACAGGAAGGTCAATTACAAAAAAACAGACATTATTTTTCCTTACAGGATTCTCCAAGCAGACCATACTATTGATTGGAAAAGACTACCTGTCACTCAAATTTTACATTAGAAATGGTGCCAAAGTCTGCAATCAATGTCACATCTGAGATGGACACAGTTGCTCCATCTGATGTGGACATCCTCTCTGTATCTGCTGGCAGTTCCATAAAGGAGTCACTCCTTTTCCTGAATCCTTATACTAGCCAGGTGGGCTCAGAAAAATATGAGTTCAGAGGGTGTTACAGAAGCAGCAGTGGGGTGCAAATATGTGTTGCTACCTCCTTAACTCAAATGTATATGTTGCTAAGCCCACGCATCTACCATAAGAGCAAGGAAAATGAGTGGGTTCTTTAACGTGTTGCTGACAGGTACAACAAAGGTGCTTGTGCCAGATCTGAAGCACCTTTCCCCACTTCGGATCTGAATACTGCACACCAATGAAAACCACCCCACCTAGCCAACCTGCATGAGCTAAAGAGCTGCAGAACACTGGCTAAGTGAAAGGAACAGGAGAATCAAATCTCAGGATTTGAATCTTCTCTGCTTTTGAAATTCTTTGAAACTTCTTTGAAGATTCAAAGAAGATTCTTTGAATCTTCTCTGCTTTTGAAATTATTAATAAGGAAGCTTTAGAGAAGAGCTTTCCAAACTTTTCATGTTGGTGACACACTTTTTAGACATGCATCATTTCGCGACACACTCTTACAGCAGGGCACAAGGCAGGCACTAGGACCTGTGTGGAACCACAGCAGGTTTGGAGGCAGCAAGGCACAAGGCAGGCACTAGGACCTGTGCGGAATCCTGGCAGGGCAGGTTTGGAGGTTGCAGCAGCCGCGACACACCCAGACACTGCAGCCGACTCACTAACGCGTCCCGACACACAGTTTGGAAAGCTCTGCTTTAGAGCTTGGATAGGATTGTAGACATGACCTGCACATCTGTAAAATGCAACAGGAAAATTTTGATAGACTGAGATAAAAAAAATGTTACAGCTTCACTTCTGCGGACCAATGCAAAATAAAGGTCTTGGTCATGCAAACACATACACAGTTTTCATGCTGTATGACTTTCATTATCCTATTTTCCAATTACAGGATACTGGAAGCCCATCCAGAAATATGATCAAGTAGTATTTTTTAAATTATTTTGCTCAAGATTGTATTACTAATAAAATCAAAACTATACATCGAACACTGAATGAAAGAAATATCACATTTGATGACGACTGCTTCATATTTGGCCAAAACAGAGCAGTTTGAAAAAATGTTTTTAATTTACAATGTTTGGGAAGAAATAATTTGGGGGAACAGTAAACGTAAATATACTGTATCTTTTGACCATTTAGACTTCTTGCAAACATTTTACCAAAATTCTAAAAGTGGCTTTGCATAAAACCAAGATCAGCCCACAAACAGAAATCTTTATTTGAGGACAAAATCCCATTTTTTACCTGCTCCCCCCCCCTAAGTCTGATAATATTATTATTCTGAACAAGGCTGCATTGTGCAAAGATAATATTTTCCAATTTGCTGACTTTTTGAAGCACAAGGGGAAACTATAAATATTTTGTTCCTGTACCTTGAACTAAAGTGTTTTTTTAAAAATATATATAATAGATATAAAATATAGGAGCAAGGATTACATCATTTTGCATTGGGAAGGAAAGTACATTTTGTATCCCTTTTGCAGTATGGCAGATGTATATATGTGCAATTTAGTCAAGCATTTATAGTCGCTAAAGATCTGCATGGCTGTTCTCATGGTTTCATGCAACCTAGCCAATGTCTTGAAATATATTTGTTTTAAATGTTGTAAGAATATATAATTTAAGCAATGAAGTTGCCACATTGAAATCTGTTGAGCAGAAGGATATAAGCTTTCTCATAATGCCTTTTCATATGCTTGTGAACAGGTAATGCCAAGGGGTCTGCAAGTACAGGTAGGTCGTGTTTAGTGCGAGTTCGAATAGTGTGTTATTCAATTTAGTGCAATTTATAAATTGATACCAAGTTGCGTTTAATGCAAACTAAAATTCAGTTAGTGCGAGCCTAGCACATGTGCAGTTGAGGCTAGCACATACACAGTTGCCGTTGGGGTTTTAGACACCTGAGTGATGCTGTGGTGCCTGGAGGCTGTAAGAGCCTGGATGGGGTGCAATGGGCTTCGACTCAGCCCAAGCAAGACTGAGCGGCTTTGGGTTGGTGGGCCTTCCGGTGATAAGGTCTTTCCATCATTGGTCCTAGATGGGGTTGCACTGCCCCAGACAGACCCAGTGCGCAATCTGGGGGTCCTTGTAGACTCATGGCTCTTGCTGGAAGAGCAGGTGGCAGCCGTGGCTAGGAGGGCCTTTGCACAGCTTCGGGTTGTGCGCCAGCTGTGCCCATTCCTGGACCGAGAGGCCTTGCTCACAGTCACTCATGCCCTTGTGACCTCCCGTCTAGATTACTGCAATGCGCTCTACATGGGGCTGCCATTGAAGAGCATTCGGAAGCTTCAGCTGGTGCAGAATGCGGCTGCACGGATAGTAAATGGAGTCGGATATTCGGCGCACGTAACACCGCTGCTACGTGAGCTGCATTGGTTGCCGGTGTGCTTCCGGGTGCAATTCAAGGTGCTGGTTGTCACCTTTAAAGCTCTTCATGGCTTGGGACCCGTTACCTAGCTTTGTCTGAGTGCCAAGCTTCCAGGAATTCTCTAGCATTTTTGGACTTGGCTTGGTTTAGGCAGAAGACTAGCAGAACACATCCACGAACACCAACTAGCAGTCAGAAGACACTATGAAAACTCCTTAATCTCACAACACATGGACAGACTTAACCATACCTTCAACTGGGAAACTGTGAGCATCTTAAACCAAGTGAAGTCCAAAAACGGTAGAGAATTCCTGGAAGCTTGGCACTCAGACAAAGCAGCCATCAACAGACACATAGAGGTAAACAACATTTACATACCATTCATAAGAGACAATACAAAAGCCAGACGACCAGAACACTTCCTTGCCAGCAATCATCACCCTGATATGCAAAGATTAACACCAGGATTAGCATCAGAGGAACAATCAAACAGCACAATATACCCTAATCAAGGAACTATTAACTCAGTCAATCAACCAAGCCGCAAACAACAGCCCAATCAAGGAACTCCTAAGGAGAGAACAACACCTCCACCAATACAAGCAGGACAAGCCATGGTATATAAACAGAGAGCAAGTCCCACTCCCTTTTCGCACTGAAGATGTTGCCTAGTCTGGCAATGAAATGTCTGCAAGAAAACAACAAGGCTCAGAGAGCACCAAGGACTCCACAATTAACAGTGTTCTTAAACTAAAAATAATGAAACTTACCTCTTTAATGTGAAGTTGCCGGAATTTGAAATAATTTTTTAAATAAATTGTGATCTCTCTGGGAACCCCTACTGACCTCTCGTGGAACCCTAGGGTTCCAAAGAACCCTGGTTGAGAAACCCTGTGTTAGACTATTCATTAGTTTTAAGCCCTTTTTTATCTGTCTCTCTAATTTAAACATCCAATACAAATGGTAGAAGAATGTGGGGGGAAGGTGAGTATAGCACAGCATAATTCAACATTTCCTACAAGGAGAAGAGAAGTGTTTGCTTTGGGGAGTTTACAATTTTACAATGGCAGGATTTCTCACTATTTTTTTTGAATGAGGTAATTATGTTTGATAGCACATCTGCCAGGATCATAAAAACTTGAAATCTTAAGCTGTTACACAGACATTACTTTTGCAAATCATTTAGAAATATTACTGACGTAAGCCTATTCTATGTGAGGAACTAAGTGATTCAAGGACAAAGAAGATGACAATGATTTTCCTTTCCCTTCAGGGCTCAACTAACTGTGTCACTGTTTCAGCATTTTAAATTGGAGATAACTGTGTATATAAGCAATTGAGTATAAGCAGATGCAACTGAAAAATTTGTTTGCATTACTTCTAAAATAATATACAACAAAAATATACAATTCATAGCCAATGCAGGCATTAGTTTTGAGAATTATTTTCTTTATGATATACTTTAAGTAAGTACATTTAAGTAAAGTACATGTAGGATTGGGGTGCAATGGCTCAGCGGTTAAGACGCCAGGCTTGTCTATCAGAAGGTCGCAAGTTCGGAGGTTCGAGACCCTATCCCCGCATGACGGAGTGAGCTCCCGCACTTGCCCCAGCTCTTGCCAACCTAGCAATTTGAAAGCATGCAAATGCAAGTAGATGAATAGGTACCACTTCGGTGGGAAGGTAACAGCGTTCCGCACGCGTCATGCCGGCCACATGACCGTGGAAGCATCTTCGGACACCGCTGGCTCTTCGGCTAACAAACAGAAATGAGCACCAGCCCCTAGAGTCGGACACGACTATGCAGGGGAACCTTTACCTTTACATGTAGGATTGTCAAGGAATAAGTATCACTAAAAACAATGGGGAGGCAGGTACAAGATTTTTAAAATGACTGTTGCATTAACTTTTTCATTATAAAGCATAAGTATGTATTATTGGAGAGGATATAGCTCATCAAAACAGCGTTTTGGAGAAAATAAATAAATAATAAAATCCAGATAATCTCTATCTTGTTTCATTACTTATAAATGTGTTATATTGTTAGATCACTAAGAAATATGCATATACTTAAGGGAAAGATTAGTAGGTGCTCAGATTGCCTAGGAATTGCATTCACCGGCATCACTTTTAATATAAATGGAGGGGACTACCATAATTGTACTATGAAATATGTTCATGGTTCAGCTGTTTTCATAAAACGAATGGGATTGCCATTTCTAAAATGATGATCATAAAGTATGTATCACTGTTTTGGAGGCATCAAAACATATGGTGAAAGGCAAAGATGAGATATGGAAAGATCCCAAGACTATTATCATTTATAAGTGTGGTTGAATATGATCTACATCCTATCAGTATTTTTTTCTAGGATACAAAACCAGAATTGAGAATATCAAAACAGAGTGGTAGTGATAATTAACCACAATTCCTCTTTGAAAATATGAATTACATATAAATTGGACACATTATGAGTATCTACACCTTCATGCACACACACACACACACACACACACACAAAGTTTTGTGAAAAGTACTGATCCCCAAATTTTCTGAATGTTTGCATCTTTTTGCCACTGAATGTTATCAGAGCTTCATGTGTTTTTACTGATATATCAGATGAGCCCTAGTGAACTAGTTATAAGAAAATGTGATGCTTTTTTTTGTGTATTTGATAAAACTAAATCTTCCAACATACAATGCACTTACGATAAAACATAATCACTCCCATAGAAATAAGAGGGCCAGTTGTATGAGTACTTCATGATCAGAGCAGATTTTGACCTGTGCTGGGCTTGAGGAATCCAAGGCTGGAGTTAAAATCGCTGGAAGAAACATTAACAATCTCAGATATGCAGATGATACCACTTTGATGGCTGAAAGCGAGGAGGAGTTGAGGAGCCTTATGACGAAAGTAAAAGAAGGAAGTGCAAAATCTGGGTTGCAGTTAAACCTCAAAAAAACCAAGATTATGGCAACCAGCTTGATTGATGACTGGCAAATAGAGGGAGAAAAAGTGGAGGCAGTGACAGACTTTGTATTTCTAGGCGCAAAGATTACTGCAGACGCTGAAGGCAGCCAGGAAATCAGAAGACGTCTACTTCTTGGGAGGAGAGCAATGGCAAATCTTGATAAAATAGTTAAGAGCAGAGACATCACACTGACAACAAAGGTCCGCATAGTTAAAGCAATGGTATTCCCTGTAGTAACCTATGGCTGTGAGAGCTGGACCATAAGGAAGGCTGGGCGAAGGAAGATAGATGCTTTTGAACTGTGGTGTTGCAGAAAAATTCTGAGAGTGCCTTGGAGTACAAGAAGATCAAAGCAGTCCATACTCCAGGAGATAAAGCCAGACACTTGAGGGAATGATATTAAAGGCAAAACTGAAGTACTTTGGCCACATAATGAGAAGACAGGATACCCTGGAGAAGAAGCTGATGCTAGGGAAAGTGGAAGGCAAAAGGAAGAGGGGCCGACCAAGGGCAAGATGGATGGATGGTATTCTGGAGGTGACGGACTCAACCATGGGGGAGCTGGGGATGGTGACGGCCGACAGGAAGCTCTGGCGTGGGCTGGTCCATGAGGTCACGAGGAGTCGGAGACGACTGAACAAATAAACAACAAATCCTATGTAAATCTCATAACCAGTAAAATTCTTAGCCATACAGAATGTAGAGGTAAGACATGCCTCACTCGAAATAAATTTCTGAAGATCTCTGTAAAAAAAGTCAATGAATTCTATCAGTTCTGAAAAGGCTAGTTTCAGTGATGCCTATCCCTCCAGAAGGGTATGAAACTGTTTCTAAAATCCTGAAATATTTGGAATAACAGTGAATCTTCTCAAGAGTGGCTGCCCTGTCTAAATCATTCCAACAGTGCAGCATAAACTCATCCAGGAAGTGACAAGGACACCCAAAACAACATTCAGGAATCTGTAGGCCTCTCTTGCCATGGCTAAAATCCGTATTTATGACTTCACCATAAGATTGTCATGACTCAAAGTGGGTATTTTATACCTGCAGCCATTAAATTGTTCATTGCCAAAACAGTGGCACAGCAGCCCAGCATAAACTTTCATATACAGGTAGTCCTCACCTAAAAACCATTCAAAGTTACGAGGGCACTGAACGAATGGTACTTATGCCCGGTTCTTAAAGTTACAGCCATTGCAGTGTCCCCACAGTCATGTGATCAAAATTCAGGCACTTGGCAGCCCACCTGCATTTACGACCGCAGGCTGCGCTTCAATTTCCCCCCACCTGCCAATCTCCCATTTCTGCCATTTTGGATGCCTTGCACTCCGCCACCCCTGCTGCCCTGCCACCCTGTGCTCCGCCACCCCTAGCTGGCCTTCACCGTCTTCTTCCTCCCGCTGCTGATGAGGTGTGCCCAGCCTGGCCCTTTGCAAGGCAGCTGCTGGCCACGGGTGGCCTTCTTCCTGAGGCCACGTGTGGCCTTCTGAAGCCTCGTGAGAGGCTTGTTTAATAGACAGACTGCCTGGTCATTCTGACCAATGGTATTTAAATTTTTTCCTAAACAGAGGAACCCTGATATCCCCTTAACAATGGCTAAATTCTGTGCTTAAGCCATAAGGCCATACTCAGACGTGACAACAGAAGTAGGTGGCTAACTTAATTAATTACACGTTTTTGTATTTTTAAATGGGTGAGAAGTGCCAGCTACAAATGTAATAAATAAACCATTCTAATGGATCACCAGGCTACAAAAGCGGTATCATGAGTAAGCACACATCCTGGGGGACAGTATCTGCACTGTATTACAGTACTTTTTGATAGATTCCTGTAACGTAGGATCTAATTTGGATGAGCAGAAATTAAAACTGACAGGAACTAAACTTCAAAATCTGATACGATCGTCATTTTTGGAAACGGACAGTAAAAAGATGATGAAATCCAGCATTCTGCAGCACTACTTTCTTTTCTTCCCAGTGCTTCCCCAAATGTGCTTTGAAGAGTCCCCAAAGCTTCCTGAGCAGAGTTAGGACTGTTCTGGGGCTTATTGGATTAGGGTAAATTCTCAACTCTTTGTTCTGCCAACAGGATTATCTCCATCAACCTACACTGGATTTTATCTAGAAGCTCTTATAGAAGGTAAAGATATAAATAAATACTTACTTGCTGGTGAAGGTATGTTGTATCGATTGTTTGATGGATTGCCTTGAATGCCATGAAGAGTTGAAAGTGAAAGTCCTCCAATGACAGGAGGAAAAAGTAACGGGTACGGTGGCCCAGGATAATGAGTCATATGTCCATTGACTGTTGGTACAGAACACGCACGACTGCTTGTTGTCATTATTATGCCTTAAAGGTAAGAGATGCCCACATCACTGCTCCATAGAAGTCTGGAAACAGGACACCTGGTCTGGCGATACACCATGAGTTAATTTCTCAATGGACAATTCCTCGTTTTTCCTCCCTACTGAATTCTTCCAGTCATTTTCCTGGTACATTCCTGCTGCAATGATAATCTTTTGTTTTTGTTTTTAATATGACCACATATGGGGGACGGCTGTTTCACTGTTGTTGCAAGCTTTTTCTTTTTTCTTGGAGCAATAGGTTCACTCTACAGCTGCTTGTGGAAGTGTTCTGTAGAGGACAGGGAAAGGCAGGATAGAAATAAATAGAAATTACAAAGACTAGCAACTTTGCAAAATAATCTTTTAATTACAGAATAGTTACCTGATAAACAATTAACAGATAGACAGTTATCATAAACATGGTAACCATTTATCGTGAAGAACAGCCCGGAAGACCCACAACAGCCACCAAAGAACAGCTACATCAGGCTGGCTAAAAATGTTGGTCCCTCGGGTAATTTCAAGGGCAAACTATGTTCCTTACATAGATTTAAGATTCCTTTAACTCTCCTTCCCCAAATCCAGATGACTTTTCTCATTGGGGGTTAAAGGGATAAAATGCAAGGCTTAAGGCAGCAATTTCACTCTGTAAAAGCCTACCAAAAGTTAAAAAAAAGAAAGAAAAGGTTTAAAAATTTCAGTGCCAGCTATTTCAGTAGTATTATAGCCACATCCTATTCAACATACATCCATGGCAGAAAGTATTACAGCTTAAAAGTTCTGTATCATTCTTTAAAAAACCTACCAGACAATCCATTTTATAAGCAACTTTTTCTAACAAATAACACTTCCCCTAATACATGAATTTTTATATGCATTTGCACCAACACAGACATTTTTATAAGCAAGTTTTCCATCTGAGAAATATTTCAAGATGAACATAGTGAACACTGTGAATTGTTTGTCTGTTTGAGCCAGAAATTGTTTTGTCAGATTGCTCCATTTAATTTGAAAAGAAATCCATGACAGATTTCTCCAGTATTCCTAAAACAGAGTAGAAATATTTCTTAAGGTTATCTGCTATATGTCCCTTCTCTGATTTTACAAAAAATAGCATAGACTATAAATATGCTGCTATTTCATTTTGGTGAAAAATATATACCCTGATGTACAATAACCAGTGAGCTATATTTTATATTTAGTTTTCCCTATTACTTCACTTTCAAATAAATTACACAAAACTCTCTCTTGGAAAATAATATTACATTCAGAACCATCTTTGGTGCTCTGGTGTGGAAAGGAATAGCCCATTTGCTGATTCTCAAGCAGTTTATTAATTTAATTTATAGTAATTTTCTGGCATCTACGATGCCCTTTTTGTATTCAGAGTTATTTGTGTAGGCATATTCACATTTAAATTTAGACCATATGCATTTACATTTCCACAGAATCTGAATTTCCCCAGAAACACAGAAATATTGAGATGGAAGGTAACTACTGCTATCCTTAAGACAGTATTGCTTATTAAATTTTATGGAAAATACTGAAACCAAATGTCATTGTAAATCTCCAGTGCAATAGCTTCCATGGGTAATTGATTATCTTGATCAACTGTTTTTAAATTACTATTACAATCCTCACAACAAGTCTTCATCAACTGAATGCAGTTTTGTCATGTGGACTGGCATGCTTATAAATGAAAGCCTCTTGACCTAAAAGCAATTTTTTTGCAACTGTGCACACCATCCAGAGGAAGCAATTAGGTGTCACTAGGACACAGTAATGCTTTACCCTCCCCCCTCCCCCCACTTCTCTAGTATTTTGTTCACTTGCTTTCCATTACATTGGGCTTTTTAAAAAAAAATAGGCACTGGTCAGACAGCTTGTTCTGGTCCCTGTTGTACCTTTCAAGAGTGGAATAAGAAGTGAAGCTGGAAAGGCAGAGACAGGGGGTTCCAGGATACAGAGGGGCTATTAAACATACAGACATACTCTGCCACCAAGAGCAACAAGCAAATATCTGTTAAACTGGAAAAGGTGGGAGAAAGAAGCCAAGAATTTAAACTTTGGAGCACAGATATACAATGGCTCTAAGATTCTTTGCTCTACATCGGGCATGCAACTGTTGCATTTAAGGCTTTAATCTTGTCTGTAATGAAGAATCTAAGCTAGCCAAGTTGTGTCAGACAGTAGTGTCAGAGAAACTATTATCGAGTCAAGTGCTGAATAAGAAGTTACGGGTCTACAGAGGTAAGATTTACTGCCAAGCTCTAGTGTGAGGCCTCTGAAGCAAAACACTGCCCTCTCTTTACAACTGAACTGATACCTACATCCTATAATTCATTTTATGTTATTTTTATATTTAGAATTGTATATGTCATCCTTTAAAACAAAACCTCTCTTGGACAACAGTCTTATATTCATCTGTGCACTGATCTATCTTCCCTGTTGATCAATACAATGTATGTAAATATCTAAACTGCATTGTGACCCTTTTTTCATTCAAAGCTATATATGCACAAGCAAAAAACAGATAGCCGTAAGAATCATTAGAATGTCATTTATTTTCAAAATTAGGCTATTACTAAGGGTTAAGACATCAGGCTAGAAACTGGGAGACTGTGAGTTCTAGTCCCGCCTTAGGCACAAAGCCAGCTGGGTGACCTTGAGCCAGTCACTTTCTCTCTAGGAAGGAGGCAATGGCAAACTATTTCTGAAAATCCTTGCCAAGAAAACTGCAGGGACTTGTCCAGGCAGTCTACGAGAATCGGACACGATTGAATGGACAAAAAAAAAAAAAAGGCATAGAACTAGAAAGAAAAAAATGGGAAATACAATCTTCTCCTCTCCCCATTATGATCATGAATAATCGGGAGTGAACTGCAATGTACTTTTTTTAAAAAAATTGAGATTTTTTAAATTGACAATTCTTTTAATTGTCAATTATAGGAAAACAAACTTATTTCTCCAGATGTTACTGTTTTCATTGAATTGTACTTCAATGTTAGTTGAAAATTATAGTTCTAAACCTAAGAAAAATAGACCCCTATTGCCTGATAGAATAATGGAATTATAATTTGTTTTTCTCAGTATACAGATATATCTTTTTAATTGGACTTTCTAACTGGATGTTCTCTTTTGTCTGACAGATGCTCAAATATTGTCAAGCCCTTGATATGACAAAGTCAATATGTTTTATATGAAAAAGGAGGTTTCTCAAAGCCTCTATTTTCCATTCAAGGAAAGATTTCAAGCTGATCACACTCCAAATGTATACAAAACCAAAGCAATTTTTGTGGCTTGCATAAAATGACAGCAAATTGATCGGAAAAAGCAAGAGAGAGAAACAATAGCTTGGAAAAACAGACCTTCCATTTTCCTTTCACTTAAAGCTTCTACTTGAACCCCCCTTAAGAATCTGACAGAAGATGTGTTTATTTCCAGATAAATTAATGGGTCTTACTCCCACAT
The DNA here is from genome assembly GCA_023362775.1 of Charina bottae. Lineage (NCBI taxonomy): Eukaryota > Metazoa > Chordata > Lepidosauria > Squamata > Charinaidae > Charina > Charina bottae. Next base: position 25,549,207 of record JALMGJ010000007.1, read on the forward strand.
GGCAGCCTGCCCAGTGACCACAAAGCTATTAAAAAAGGCAAAGAGAGCAAAACACCAATCCATAAAATAGTTCTTTTTGGGGAGGTGGGGTCAATCACTGCACAAGATAAACCATGATATCATCAGTCATCCAATGGACTGATGTGATTTCAATTGTCGTTGCTTCTAAGCAAACTTTAAAATACTTTTTTTTAAAAAAATAATCATAGTTTTAGTCTTCTGACACCAAGATCTGCAGTTTTTTCTAGGCTGAAGGCCGCCTTTGGCTTCTTTGTGGTACAGTGTCCTCCAAAAAGTAGTTGGCAGAGCCAGGACAAAAGCAGCATTTGATTTAATTTAATTTACATGTAAACCTAATTAAAATTAATTATATTTAATATGATTACTGTTCAGTCAGGTAGTTGGCAGGAGCAGGACAAAAACTAAATTTGACTTAATTTCATTTACATTTAAACTTAAGTAAAATTAAATATATTTAATAGGATTACTCTCTGGTCATGAGAGTGCAGTGTTCCAGATTTAAAGGCAAAAAGGTCTTCTTGAGTGTGCAGGAGTGTATAGATAACACCTGTTGGCAATTCCTTAAACCAAATATGTTCTTCCCCAGGATTCTGCAGCAGCAGCTCCAAACCACCTTCTTTCCTTCGAATCCAAAGCATGGCACAGATCTAGTATTGATCCATTTCCCCAATATGCCAGATTAAAAATTAAAACATGCTAACAACTTTGCAGGTTTCTGGAGGCTTTCCGTGGCCTCCTGCAGCTTTGGGTCTCTTGTCTGCAGAGTTCTAGCTATTGGATCCATGCTGCATGTGAAAATATGGGGAAATAAGGACTGAAGGTGAAGAAAAATTCACATTTATAAAATTTAATCCCACTGAAATCAGGGAAAAACAGGTCTATTTGAATGTTTAGTGCAGAGCTTTCCAAACTTTTCATGTTGGTGACACACTTTTTAGACATGCATCATTTTGTGACACACTCTTACAGCAAGGAACAAGGCAGGCACTAGGACCTGCGCAGAATCACAGCAGGTTTGGAGGCAGCAAGGCACAAGGCAGGCACTAGGACCTGTGTGGAATCCTGGCAGGGCTTGGAGGCAGCAGCAGCCGCGACACACCCAGACACTGCAGCCGACACACTAACGTGCCCCGACACACAGTTTGGAAAGCTCTGGTTTAGTGGCTCTCTTTCTACTCCAAATAACTAAACAGTTCAAAATTAAGCTCATCTTAAAGTAATGGTTTTCTAATTTTCGAACGACATAAAGTAATACTCAAATTGTCTTTAACAGGTAATAAAAATAACATAAGTCTACATAAAAGAGAAATCATATTCATTTCTCCATAGTTTATCAATGATTACAAGAAGCTACTTACTGCATCTTACAGTAAAATAAAATCCACAGAATAGGTTAGTTATGATACAAAAGGTTTTTTAAAAAGCATGTGATGGGGGAAGATTAGCTGTCAAAGTGTTATGTTTCCTTTATTAATGTAGCTCTGTGAAACTAAACAGCATGAGCAATCTAATAACAAACATTCTTTGAGGACTGTTCAGGGAGCAGAAGGACATCCAGTTATTGTTCAACCCACCCCATTGGTCCATACATGGTTTGAAAGCACAATAGAAGGAAACAGGAAACTGAATGGTCCATCGGCATTATCTTATTAGCTGCTAATGGATATCTGAGAGGAACACGCATCTAATTCTGAAAGGCCTTTACCAATCTCCCAAGTAATAACTCTTAATTAGCAGATTCTGTTTACAGATGGAACTTAATGTACCCTTTTGTCTGGAAGAGATACAGGCATCTTGAAGGAAAAATACAAATGGCTATTTTTCTCTCTGGCATAGAGCAGTTGCTACAATTCAAATAGATAAAAATAGCACACTGATAAAAAGAACAGACACACACCACCTTTCGGTTTAGATACTGAAAGTTTAATTTATAAGATAGTACTTCTACAAGCACTGAACAATATTTTTGATAAACCATTGTCTTCTCCAACTTGTTGTACTTTTGAAATATTCAGCTCCCCTAATGCTCTGATCAACATGGCTATTAATGTGCTGACAGACAACTCCTATAGTGGCCCATGCTGGAGAAAAATAACGTAACACCACCTACCTCATTTATCATATAATTGGATGTATCTGCTAAACCTTTTCCCCAAGCCAAAATCATACTAGATATCTGAACTGTAAAATGCTCGCATGAACTGGGTCTTTTTCAATAGATGCACTGCTATTACCCATATTAAGAAATGTATAAATAGTTGTACAAGCATCATGCTCCTGGGAGTTGCTGTTCTCAGAAGGAATATACATCCCTTTGTTTCACTATCCATTAAGAAAAATCTCTTTTCTGTTTGCATTCCATAACTCTTTCATTAGTCAGCCATAGCCCAGAGAATTCTGCAAAGAAAGATAAATGGATGGGTCAACGGATGGGTTAACAATTTTACTGTTTGTAGAGCCCTGAGAAGCCAGATGTAGGAGAACTTGATTGTGTTTATGTAAAGGATAAGTAGTGAATTTCCTGTGCTGTCAACTTCCAAAACATCCTGCAAGGGAATGCACCATAATTACCTCAACGGAGATCAGGCAGTAACAACGAATAGAGATATTTTATCCTTCTTACATATAATACTGTGATTATACCCTACAGCTGCAATTATGTGCACTGTTTTGCACACAGACAGTACATGGTATTGAAATCAATGCCTTATGCTAGTCAAACTTTGCTTACTAGACATACATCTTTTCAGAGTTTGAGTGGTATTTCCCGTAAAAGCAGTGCTGTGTCAACTCAATATTCTTGAAGTAGTGTGTAAAGTAAGACTAAGTTATTTGACTCCAAGGCATGAGGAAGGAGCCAAATATATGGTGATCAATTGTATCCAAGGTGTCACACTGATTTGCTTAAATCTCTGTGCTTGACATTTATCTCTTTCGATGTGTGAATTGCTCATGAGCTGCTCTGGAAAGTTATATGGCCATTAAGAGTACATGAGGCAGCATCAGCAATGTGCCTCGAAAGGTAGTCCACAGGCTTCACAGCAAGATTCTTGGCTCTGATAGAGTATGTATTCTTCGTCTTAGGGTCAGTTTACACTTCCAAACCAACATTAAATTTAAGGAGCATAACATTTTAGAGATGGAAGGCAGTATGTGTGTCAAACTGAATGTGTTAGGGGCCACACAGAGGGTGTAGGAAGGGAAAAGTGAGTATGTCCAGAGTATAAAGTGTCTGTATGCATAACATCTCTCATTCTGCCATCTGGAACATAAAAAAGGCAGCAGAGGTGGACGTACCGAAAGGGGGACGGGCGAGAACAGGAACAACAAGAGGACAGAGCAAAGGATTTGGTGGTAGCAACTGGATACATAACCAGAATCAGTGGGCTGGGAGCTGTTCAAATGTTCTTGGCGGGGTCTCATGTGGTCCATGGATCATGCAGTAAATGCCTCTTTGTGTCTGATGCACAAGTTTTTATTCTACAAATGCTGAGAGGGAGAGATAATTAATGGGACCAAACAGGCATAGAGGGGAAATTTAATTTCACCCTTTCCTCTCTATCAAAGTAATCCTCTCTTTTAAAGCTGCCATATGTTCTGTGGGAAAACCTCCCGATGAAAACCTGCTCATGCAATTTGTCTATAAAAATTGCACGTTGGATGCAGGCATATTCCACAACGTACCTGATTTGTCTCCTGGACTTTTTCAAATAATCTTAGTAAACTACTGCAGTGGTACTCCCGGGTTTACTAAGAACCAGCTAAAATATTATGAAGTGAAGAAGGCAGGAGTATGATTTCCTTACCCTTCTCTTGTATTCAAAAAGAGATGAACTTTTCCAGGCTTGGGGAAGCAAAAGTACAAATGACTCATACATCCTTTCTAAAGGCCAGTACTGAGTTCTGCGAAATTAAGTTGCTCAATTGACACATTATAACATAATTCAAAGAGCCTGTAAAATTAGATCTCTAAAAGCAGATGCTTACAATGCAGAGTACAAGTTGACAATGTTCCATAGAGATACACAAGAAGTCCAAACACACAATTCCTTTTTCCTTCCTTACATGCTTTGAGACCTCAATATGCCTCAAAATAGAACCTGGATGATATAGGGGAGAACCAACCCATTTCCCCTGGATAGAGGATGCGCTATTTTTTTACTATTCTGTTCCAGGTCCTACATTTATAAGCTCAAACACACTTCAATCATGCTAATATTTTTGCCAGGTCAGCTAGAGATACTACTGAGTTGATCCTGATTATGTATCTATTTTAAAAGCTGAATTCTCCATTTAGTTTCTTGTCAAAAGAGCAATAAGGAAGTAACCCCAGGAAAGAACAACCATTAACTAGGAGGGAACAAAATGATGATGACTTGGAAGGTAAAACAGCAATTTCAGAGTCAATATTTTGCCTAACAGGGATACAATAAAGCAACTGCTACATGCATAATATACTAAGATAATTTAGTACTTCTGTATTATCTGCAACCACTGCAAAAAAAAAACAAAAAAAAAAAAACCCAACAGCCTCTGTCCTTGTGGTGTTCTACCAATCAAAGAGAACATTTGTAGCTCAGGGTTGAACTGTGGAGTCCTTGGTGCTCTCTGAGCCTTGTTGTTTTCTTGCGGATGCTTCATTGCCAGACTAGGCAACATCTTCAGTGCGAAAAGGGAGCTGGACTTGCTCTCTGTTTATATACCATGGCTTGTCCTGCTTGTGTTGGTGGAGGTGTTGTTCTCTCCTTCAGAGTTCTTTGATTGGGCTGTTGTTTGCTGCTTTGTTGATTGACTGAGTTAATAGTTCCTTAAGGTATAATGTACTGTTTGATTGTTCATCTGGTGTTAATCCTGGTGTTAATCTTTGCATATCTGTGTGTTGATTGCTGGCAAGGGGGTGTTCTGATATTTTGGCTTTTCTATTGTCTCTTTTGAATGGTAACACCGCTACTATGTGAGCTGCATTGGTTGCTGGTGTGCTTCTGGGTGCAATTCAAGGTGCTGGTTGTCACCTTTAAAGCCCTTCATGGCTTGGGACTGGGTTATCTAACGGACCGCCTTCTCCCAGATCGAATTGGATGGGTAGAAACAACTGGGAGAAGGCGGTCCGTTAGATAACCCAGTCCCAAGCCATGAAGAGCTTTAAAGGTGACAACCAGCACCTTGAATTGCACCCAGAAGCACACCGGCAACCGAATGTGGGAATGGTCCCGTTTCTTGGCTATATTAACATTGATACATTGCTTAATGGGCAGCCATGTATATTTATTTTGTATTTTAATTGTAATTGGTTTAACTGTTTTATGGTTTTTATTGTTGTAAGCCGCCCAGAGTCACTTGTTGAGAGGGGTGGCCATAGAAATCAAATAAATAAAGAAATAAAATAACATATATAATGCTTTAATGTGCACCATTGTTTGCACATGTGACTTAGCTGAAAGGGGGGTAGAAGAAATGATAAACTGGAAGAAACAAGAAGCTGCAGAAAAAAACTCCAATGCCAAAAACCTCTACAAAAATGATAAAACAGAGGAAGCATCTGCCAATCCAACCCACAGACAATTTACAAAACAGAAGTAAGGATATTCAGCCAATTTCAGAAAGTAAATGGGAATTCTTTCATTTAAGCTTCAAAACGTTTTCAACATCTTCTACTACTCAGTTATTGACCTACTCTAATTCTCAGAAGCCAATTTTCTAGTGGTGTCATATTAGTTTATAACTGTAGATTTCTGGTTGAGAACTTCCAGCTGCTGGGCCATCAATCAAGAGTAGTGGGCAATTTCTATAATTAAAAGCACTGGCTTTCCTATCATCAACTCTTACTACATACAGTGTTTTTTTTAACATTACAATATGTTGAACATGATTCTCAGAGACAATGCACTAGTGCATAAAAGCAGGCAAAGATCAGGCAAAGTGAATTGTTTCCCTATACAAAGGAAAATATAGAAAAATATTCTTGGTGACCATACAAATTACTGTTGGTTATTGTGTTGCTGTTGTTAGGATTAGTCAGAAATAGGATAATCCTTAACTCAGAGCTTTCCAAACTGTGTGTTGTGACAGGTTAGTGTGTCTGGGTGTGTCGCAGCTGCTGCTGCCTCCAAACCTGCTGTGATTCCACACAGGTCCTAGTGCCTGCCTTGTGCCCTGCTGTAAGAGTGTGTGACGAAATGATGTATGTCTAAAAAGTGTGTCACCAACATGAAAAGTTTGGAAAGCTCTGCCTTAACTGATAGAGAAAGTTGTGACAGACCATTATCACTATGATACTCGGAATATGAAATACATTTGCACTTTTCACAAAGGTATGAATCTATTTTTTAATTTGTGAATGTGAAAGTCCAGGAGTAGTATATCAGTTCAGTTACCTATTTAGATCACCTTGGCATCTGTGATCAAATTTATGAATCAAGTTCAAAATATATATCAAGTGTTCAATTTCATAAAAGCCAATCTTACTTCACTGTGTTAGCAATGTCATTATGCTGCATTGTCATAAATTACCCTATACACTTGGTATTGACCCTGAACCCAATGCCAGATTTTAATGGACCTACAACAAGATGATTTCTGGTGCCCTGTACAACAGCAATCTGATGGGCATTACCAAAGTCTACTGGGGCAAAAGGGATGTAGTATGAGAACTAAGGGGCGTGGTGGCTCAGCGGGTAAGACGCCAGGCTTGTCGATCGGAAGATCGCAAGTTCAGAGGTTCGAATCCCTAGCCCCGCGTGACGGAGTGAGCTCCCGCACTAGCCCCAGCTCTTGCCAACCTAGCAATTCGAAAGCATGCAAATGCAAGTAGATTAATAGGTACCACTTCGGTGGGTAGGTATCAGCGTTCCGCGTGCGTCATGCCAGCCACATGACCGTGGAAGCGTCTTCAGATAACGCTGGCTCTTTGGCTAACTGAGATGAGCACTGGCCCCTAGACACGACTGCACAAATGTGCGGGGAGAACATTTACCTTTTATGAAAACTAAAAAGCTGAGAGAGGCATTTGCTAGCTGTCACCATTTTAATTTACTTCCAGTGCTTCTAAGATCAAAATCAGATAATGATAACAGCTGCAATTGTCAGATCTTTCTGCACAGGGGCATGGAATTCCTGTACTTTGCACCAGTTAGCAATCCATCTGACACATTTTGCAACAATTTCAAACACTTCTAAGTGTTGCTCCATGTAAAGAACAATCTTGGCTAGGGATATGTTTAGTAATGGCACAGGACAGGATTCAAAGAACCATGGAATAAAAGTCATTTCTGTAAAACTGCCTTTGAAACTAGAACCAATCTGTGTTACATATGAGAGGAAGTTAACTGATCCAACAAAAATGTGAAAAAACCCTATTGCATGTAATCTGCTTACGTACAAATAAGTGCAAGTTGCATTTGCTGAATAGCCATGGGTTGACTTAAGCTCTGCACAGCTTACTAGATACCCATTAGTATCTATTTAATATTTTATTAAATATTAAATAGATTTATTAAATATTTTTATTTCTATTTAAGATTCTACCATCCTCTGGATTTTTATATTCTTATTTATTGTATTGTTTATTGTATTTTAATGATCATTGATTTTTAACTTTAATTTTAACATTTGTTGTAAACCGCCCAGAGTCTACCGTGGTAGAGATGGGCGGTGATAAATTTGATTAATAAATAAAATAAATAAATAAAATATTTCTAGATAAGAATAACCATGTGCATATTTATAAAAACACTTCATGCCAAGCAATTTTTTTTATTTTTATTGCTTTTAAAATAACAGAAAAAGAAACACAAAGATAATTGTAATGCAAATACATACATTTTCAAAGAAAAAACTACACATCCGGAAGGGGTGTTAAAGTTATTCTATGTAGGATTCAAGTGAATGGATTCCTTCACTATGAAATCCTAGCCTGTAAAATGGAATTTTACAGGTTCCTATGCTGTAAGCGGTTCCCATAACAAAAAGCATGAAAAACACCAGATGTGCTTTTCTCTAGTCAAAACAATGGTGATAACAGTCCTTTCCCATGAGAACAGCATCCCGAAGGGAAAGCCAATATGCAACACCGCCATCCCATGGCGGTTTATAGTAAGTACAACTGTTACTAAAATGTTAAGCTGAGAAATGGCCTAGCCCACATTAGCCAATCAGAATGTTGAACCATGGGTATAATTCAACTATGAACTATGGGTACTCATCTCACTCACTCAATTCTATGCTTCTGTTTGACTGCTATCTACATGTACTTTGTATCTGAACTGTAACTACGCCTGGTCTTTGCATAGACCATGATTTTTCTTTCCTCACATCTGTTGATGGAACTCTGCGTATGCTTTGTTTTTTCCTTTTTGCAATAATGCACCATACATCCATTATTGCCTTATGCTACCAATAAAGATATTGTTAGCCTTAAAACACGTTGTTTGGATTACTCTGCGCCTGGAACCCCAAAAGCCAGCAACACCCCACATAAAAGTGCTTTAAAAAGTGGAAAAAACACTAGAAAAAAAAAGAAAAACAGTATATAATGTATCATTATAGGAATTAACTGTTGCAATTCTATATATACTTATCTAATGTAAATAATATTCAAGTAAGTTTATATTAATTTCTAATACATTTATATAACCCTAACTATCATTCTTTTTTTTAACCTACTGTATTTTGTATAAATGAGTTCCATATTTCATTATACTTGTCCATACAAAGTCTACGTCATAGGTGGCAAGTGTAATCAGGTCTTCAATCCATTGAGTGAATGGGCCATACATTTATCTTTCCAATGTTGCAATATCAGTCTTTTGGCCATAGTAAGGGCATGGAGAATCCATTTACATTGTCCTGTTGTCAATTTCCATGTACTAGGTATGTAATTTAGAAGAATATTTTCCTCAGTCACATTTTATAGTCCACTACTTTCTCCCAAAACTTAGTAAGTATATAAGGTAAAGGTAAAGGTTCCCCCCACACATTTGTGCAGTCGTGTCCGACTCTAGGGGCCGGTGCTCATCTCCGTTTGTTTAGCTGAAGATTTTAGTAAGAATTAGTAAGTATAGGACACTGTAAAAACATGTTTTAAAGAAGCATTATCCTTATTACATCTCCAACAAAATGCTGTTTTTGACAGTCCTTTTCTATACAAACGTAATGGAGTCCTATAAATTCTAATTATTATTATTTAGAAAGAATATTTAGAAATATTTGTTGTTGTTGTTCAGTCATTTAGTCGTGTCCGACTCAGGAACCTCTAATTCTTTATTCCACACGTCTTAGCATCTGCATATCAAATTGATTGATAACAATTATCTATAAACATTAATAGTAGGTTTTTTAGTTTTGAAGGATTTAACAACTTGTTCTATTAACTCAGGTGTCTTAGAAGCTGAAACTGCTGTGGGTCCAAACAATGTTGTTAACAAATGTTGTAGCTGTAAACATTGCCATTGGGTTACATCTGATAGATATTTATCTCTTAACACAGCATATGTTAAAAATTCATTTTCATCATCTATTAATTGGTCCAAAGACAATATACCTGCTTCCAATCCAATTTTTCCATATCACCATCTTTTTCCCAATTTTTAAAGTTGGATTTCCCCATAAAGTCAATTTAGCATGGGAAAAAATGTCAAATCTTTTTTTTTTATTAGATATCACATTTCATAACTTTCTAACTGACGTAGTTGTTTCCAGATATACTAGAGTTTTAGTTTATTTAGATCCTAATGCTGTCCATCCAACCAAAGGTGCTATTTATGTATATTCCAAAGTTGCCCAAATGAGAAAGTTACCACCAATTGTTGGCTTCTAGTATTTAATACTTGACAATATGTAAGCATGATGATATAGCTCCAGATTCGGAAAATTGAATCCTCCCTCATTAATTGGTAATTGCATTATCTCTAGAGATATTCTCAGAATCAAAGAACCCCATAGAAAATTTTTAAACGAAGAATTTAAAAACACTGGACTGGAACTGCAAAGCAGACTGGACTGGAACCGCAAGGAACGGAACAGAAGCGGCAAGGCAGACTAAACTATCACCACTAGGTAGTACTGCCTGTAAGCTTGGCAGGGCAGGGTACAATAAGCTAGGAAGTCCCCCAATGTCAGAAGGAAGCGACCCGAGACCGATGCGACGAGCCACACAAGGGTGAGCAAGGTACTTAGCTGTAGCTGTGGAGCGTTGCCTTGACGAGGCTGGCGAATGCTGCAAAGCCGAAGACGCCAGCTGATAATCACTCGAAGAGACTGAAGCCTTCCCGCTGGGATTCTCTGAAAAACTACGAGCTAACGTTCCCACTCCTATTGATGCTGAAGCGAGCTGAGCTTCTTTTGCGGCTGGAGTCAATTCTGAAATGAGTTGAAGATCCAGCTCTGATTCTTCAGCGGTGACAGGACAAGGCTTCTCTGATGATTCTGGCTGGGCTTCTCCCGAAGACGCTGTTCGGTCTGTAGAACGGTAGTCCCCGGCGATTGGGTGCTTGCTCTTTCGCCCTTTTATCTTGCTTTCAGCACGCCTTCTCTCCTCGGGAGCCAATCGGAGCTCCCGCTGCTTGGCACGCTTTTCTGCCCGCCTTTCTCTTGTGCTGATTGGTGCTGAGCAAGGAAGTGAGTCTGGAGCACCAATCAGCTTTTCAAGATTTTCCTGCTCTGCCGGGTCATCTCCAGGTTCGTTGCTCTGCACCTGCTCCTCTGGCGTCTCTGAGTCTTGCACCTGTCTATCACGAGATCAATCACGAGCATTGCACTTTTGAACCTGCACCTGTCCATCACAAGTTCTTGTCGGTTGCAGGGCAGGGTAAGTTTTGTTTCTCCGTTTGGTTTCTTTTTCTTCATAATCAGAGTCAGAGTCACTCTGGACTCTGACATAGTTCCTTTTGGAAAAAGAAGAGAGGCTACACACTCTTTCACATTCCACTAATTCTTTTATTAATGTTGTTTGCCATCCACTTCCCCTTTATTTCCTTCTTAAACAACCACTCATACAAACACACAGACATGCAGTCAATCTCTTCAGTCATCCACTCACTCTCTTAGATACGTTGGTATCCAGAGTTCAAAGAATACTCTCAACTCCGTACTCCATGTTTGCACATGTGAGGCAACCAAGACAGCAACCAAAAGTACCTTAGCTCTGATATTCTCATGAATTCCCCCACTTTTTTTTTCCTAAGGAAGCACAGCTAAGTCTTTGGTATTGGCCTTCCATGAATCCCAAAACCTTGATATCAGTTTAAAAATGACATTAGACCTGGACTGAAATTTTCATTCTTTTTATGCATGCAAATGCTGCAGATTCATTCAGATATCGGAAAGATCTGAACAGGAATGGACCGTCTGGTCGCCAATAGCTTCTTTTAACATATTTTATACATACTGTATATACCCATTACTCTATTCTCTTTCAGGATAACCAACTTTTTGCAAAGCATAGAAAGGAAGTAAGAAATAGAAAGGGAGTAAGAAGTACGAAGCCAAATAAATGAAAGGAATAAAATACAACTCTATCTTGTTATTATAAACAACAGAACACTATTCCATACATACATTGGCTTCCATTCTTTAAGCATCTTACTCTTTCTTTTTAAGGATCTCATTAATGCATCCAACTTTATCTTACCATTCCTCTCAACCGATTCCTCTTCATTTATATCTTTGTTTTGTGGTTTGATTCTCATTAATTCCCTCTATATGACCAATGTTCCTCAAGGTACTTATTTCATGATGATCACTCACTTCTGTATTCACTCTACATTCATTCATCACCCGCTTCAATTCTTGCCCCTCTTTCTTCTTGTTTTACCATACCCACTTTTTAAGTATCCCATTCCCACTGTATTCAACTTCCTTTTCTGTTTATCCTGAGATTCTATGTAATTAAGTGGGCAGGCATTCACTCTTACAAACAGCCGGTTTCACTTCTTTCAACGAAGTCATTTCTCAAAAGAGATCACATAGTACTCACTACCTTTCTGTCAGCGTTTACATATCTTAAAATTTCTCCATTTCCCCAGCACTAGTAAACATTGTACAAAGATACACAAATTAATCTACTTGCTCTAGTTTTTCAGCAATTATGCATAGCTTGCAATAGTTCACTCCATTCTGCTGTCGAAAACAACCACCTTGGTCTTTTCACAATATTAGTTTTCCTTGCAACAGGAGAAGGAACCATTGTTTTTGTATGTTCACTTAACCCAGAAGAGAGCATATGCAGCTCTCCCCATGCTTCTTAGTGCATATGTACATACACACACAGACAGACCCAACATAAGACGACAGCAGGAACACAAACACACAAACAGTTAAGACACACTACCTAACTGCACAGAAAATACAGATGCTTCTTATGGCCATGGCTGGTAAGGGAGTTGGAAAGAATTCTAAATGCCATGTTCTGCTTTCCTTACCTTGTTTTTAATTTCATTCACTCAGTTGGGGCTCCTTGATTAACCCTCTTCATCCATTTCTAAAGCAACTTCTTATTTTTATCAAAATCACTCTGTATGTTCTCTCCCTGTTTTAACTATTCCTGGCTTTCATTGGCTACATTATTTGTAACTATCTTTTTCTACATATACAAAATATACAGTACCGTTCTCTACTTTTTTTTGCAGCAATCATTCTCTTATATGCATTTTTTTCTTATCGACAGCCTCTTTTACTTCATCATTCCACCAAGCATTCTTTTTCATACATCCCACTAGCATAACTCCACTTCTGTGGCACTTTCTAACATAATTTATTTCACTCTATTCCAAGCAGTCTCTACATTCTCCATCCTTACCTTCGCATTCCATTAATTCTGTTGGGAGACTAATCCAGTTTCTAATACTCTCTTCTGAAACTGAGACTTATAAAGATAATACGCCATAACACACAAGTGATGGGTTCGAGTTTTGGGTGAGCACGGCAAGATTCTTTGTTTTTTATGACTATTCTAAGGATTACACATTTCTTTGGTTTTCCCCTTTCAAATGTGAGGAAACTGTGCCTTCAGTTTTGAACAATCAAGGTCAAGGAAGACTATGAGGGCCAGTAAAATGGGTCTTGATATCCACAGGCAACTCTGGAGCCGCAGTTTGCCCATCGCTGCTTTAGGAATTTCTATTATAAAACCTCTGCAAAACAAAAACTATATAAATGAACATTAATGAAAGGAAAAATGAATCTCTCAAAAGAGGTAGAATTCATACGTGACTTTTGCTTTAATCCTCACTGTAACCATGTGAGCTTAAAGAACATCTTAATACTGTTTATATCCCCCTCTTTAAATCAGGCCAAGAGAAGCAATGTTGATTACCAAGCATTATATTTGATAATAATCCTCCAACACACTGTGATGGTTGTGATCCTCTAGCTATTAAATCAGAAACTCTTACAACAGGCCAAAAAGGATATGAAAGAGTTCTTTATTAATACAAGTGATCAGTTCCAAATCAAAGACTCGAATGAAGAAAGCCCGCGCAAAACAGCCGTTAGAATCCTCCCCTGCGTACTAGTCTCCCCCGGCTAAGGGGCCCTCCCTTCTCTCAGAGTTCACATACCTCTTAGTCACAATACCTCACTAACAAGGTGATAACGCCATTTGGCCTGGCCTTGGTGTTAGGTTGCTCTTCTAAACAATTCTAATCAGCATTCCTAACTGCCCTGCAGGCATGCCTAACTTCTACTTCAAAGCACTCCTACTAAACATTCTATTACAAAGCATTCTGGTTGGGGCATTAATTATTACAGCCCCTTCCCCCCACTGGCAGGATGTCCATCCTGACATACAACAGCCCCCTTTTCTCCAATGACAGGATGTCCATCCTGACACACGCATTCTACAAAACACATGAATATATTTTGGAAATAAATTATTGGTTGACTTTCTATACTACTATTTTCAGACTAATTAATCCACAGAGGTAAAAAAAAGTATAAATGAAAATAATTCATCTATTGAAGAATATTATCTCCCATTGGCAGGACTACTGGAAATAGACTGTAACACACTTAAAATTTCTCATGTCCTTTGGTCTGACAAAACAGTATGAAGAAATTTACTTTCTTAATATGCTTTTCACAAGAACGAAAGGCTGAATGACTCCATGTAAGATTTAGAATAACTATACAATGAATGAAAAGCTTATTGAATGCATGCTGAAGAAAATAAAGAACATTGTTTCACTGAATAGAGACAGGAAAAACTACACTGCAAAGAGAAATGATGGAGAAACCATGATCAACTGAGAGTAAAGAGCATAGAATAAAGAAGATAATATCTCAACACTGTAAGATGTATAGAGTTACCTGTGAGATCACTTTTGAATTTGATTTCTTTTACCTTCAGCCTCACTTTTAAGACTTAGTAGAGAAAAGTCAAAGAAAAAGAAATGTGCCTTCAATTTCTGGGGACTCACTCTTCCCATAGAAAGTGGAAGATATCCATGTCAAACAACAACAAAAATTCATTCAGATCCAAATAGAGAGAAAAAATGATTCACTGTTGAAAAAGCTTAGAAAGGTTAAGTGCCTTTTGAGGATAGAAAATGTTTACATTAAGAATATGCAACTTTGCCTTTGAATGAAGTTGTTTGGGGAAGCAATTCATGGAATAAGCTAGGCTTAGACAAAAATGTGGATAAGTAAAAAATGAAATGGCATAAAAAATTAATTTATACAATGTAAGCCATTCTTATCATTTAATAATATAACCTTCTTTCACATTAATAATCACAATCTGGCAGGAATTTTTGGAATGGCTTTAGAAGCTACCATCAAGGCTTAGAGTTTATAATCCAGTCGTAAACCAAAATGCTACACTATTTATATTTGGATCCAATCCACTGAAATACAAATTCTGTATAGCAGATGTGCCTCCACATCCATATTTTTGCTTTGTATTTTTAACTTACATTCTTTCCTTCTCTTCCATTTTAAATATATTATTTCTACTTGCAAACATTCTCTAAAAGAAAAACCCTTTTAGATTGCTTATCCACTGGTGTTCCATGAGCAGTACATTAGCCAAGATCTTGAGGTTCCATGAACTGCAGAAGCCACTTTCACACACTAGGGCTGAATTGACGGTTCACGCTATCACAAGCAAGGGAGGACTTTTTCCCCCTGCATGCGTGAGACCAGGCCTGCTGAATTAGAATTGTAAAACAGGTGATTTATATTTCTGCTTCTTCCTCCTTGAATTTGTTCGCCAAACTTTTAGTGGCTTGTGATATGACCTTTTCATCACTTGAAGATTCTCACATTCAGACCAGCCTAGAACAGGGTTCCCCAAAGTGGTCAACATTGACCCCCAAGGATCAATGGGACTATCCATTGTTGTTATTTGTAGTACTATTGGTTAAAGTAGTATTTATTAAATTATTTTCATATAATAAATGTTTGGGGGTTGATGGACAATCTGAAATTTCATGAAGGAGTCGATGAGCTTAAGAGTTTGGGGACTCCTGGCCTATACAAACCATTTATACTGAGTTCATTATAGAGGTGTCTGGTAGCTTCTCTCATATGGTTAGACTAGATCAGTTTTAATCTGTGATACCAGAGGATCTGGGAAGGCTGCTGGGACTAATCCAACACCTCAGCGATCAATTTCTACCCAGGAGATTATTAGAGATGCCTTATTTAATATCATTCATGTTTCTCTAAGGGAGGACAGAAAGCCTCAATGTTCAAAGGAGACAGTTATCAGACCTTTTCTTAAGAAACATTAGATCACTTTGAATCATGCAATTATAGCATGCTCTCTCATAACCCACTTTTGCAAAAAGTAATCAAGGGGCTGGTAGATTGCTGTTTTAGGGAAGCCATTATCATGTCTCATTTCAAACTAGCTCCAGCCTGATCTATAGGGTTGGGATTGCCATGATTATCCTGATGGATGATCTTTCGGGATCAAGACAAATAGTGTGTCTCTGCCAGTTCTTCCTGACCTAACAGTGACTTCTGATATTTATTTATTCAATTTATATCCAGCCTTTCTATGCAAGTCAATAATCTTCTATGCTAAGAATCAACCTTGATATTTTTCTAGCTCACCTAAGGTATTTCAGAATAAGAAGCACTGCTTTACAGCAGTTCTTTCATGCAGATTTAAGTGTCACTTAAAGGCATTTGCTCCTACAAACAGGTGTTATTATATGGAATCCCCGAGGGCTCCATTCTATCCCAAATACTTTTCAATATCTACATGAAAGTGGCTGGGAAGGCTATCAGGAAATTTGGATCTGAATGCCGTTCAGTTGAGGGCTCATGGCATCCAGTCTCTTTCTCTCCAACATTTTCAGGTAATGATATGGGGCTATGCTGAATGCCTGCTTGCAGTTGGTAAAAGGTCGGATGAGGCATATCAAATTGCAGCAGAATCAAGACAAGGCAGAAGTGCTCACTTTGACGGGGTTTTAATTCCAGGAAAGATGTAGGTCTCCTTGATCTGGAAGGAATTAAACTCACCCAGAAGGAGCAATATACAGTTTAGGAGTGCTTCTGGATCTCCCTGGTTTTCCAGTGCCTTTTATCAGTTTCAGCTGATCCCTTTCTTGGAAGAAAAGGTGTTTAAAATGGTGGTACATGCACTGATAATCTCTAGATTTGACTCCTGCGGTGCAGTCCATGCAGGTTACCTTGGTGTTTAATCCAGAAACTTCAATGTATACAGAATTCAACAACCAAGAACTCAAAGAGACCATATCACATCTCAGTTAAACTGGCTACCAATTGGCTTGCTGGTACAATATAAAGTATTATTACCTTTGGGTTGTATATGGCTTGAGTCTGGGTGACTTGAGAGGTCACCTGAAAGATTCACTACCTAGAGCTGTCACAGTTATATCTCATATAAAACATGAGTTTGAGATTTTTCTATACCCACCTCAGCAATCTAGAACTCTCTTTTGAGATGCAATGATTGACATATTTGGCAGCTTCTCAAAAGCCTTTAAAATACATATTTTTAAAAAGCCTCAAAATACGTATTTTAAAACAGGCTTTGATTAAATTTAAGATTATAACAGCTTTTGTTTATGTCAGGCCCAGCCCAAGAACAACGAAGAGTCAGTCCATTCAAACTCGTGTTCTTTTTCTGCTCACACCGTATAGACAGAATCTTGCCAGACTAAAGCTACTGTACCTAACCTAAGGGGAAATAACCTGGGAGACTCTAGGGCGGGGCTATCCTGAACCTCTTCGTTTTCCCACCATTGCCTCCCGGACCGTGCCTCCGCTTATCTCCTCCACCTCCTTGGAATGTGCTCCCTCCTTCCTGAGAACCAGCAGCACCGCTGAAATCCACCACATCACACACCCCCTTCAGAGACACATTCCATAACAGTTTTAAAATTTAAACCAAATTTAAGCTTTTGTTTTAAAATTGTTTCATGCTTTAATTGTTGGCAATAGAAAAACATTAAACAAACAACTGAAAGAAATAATCTGAAAAAATCCCCCCAGGATTGCTATCTGTTTCCTTTCATACTGCATCAAGGTGGGTGATCCAATAAAAAGCCAAACTTTGCATTTAGATTACATTTGATTTTTCCATGTGGAAAATACATTTGCTGATATTCCTCCTATGTTACAGTTGATAATACTGGGCACACAGTTGTTTTAAGCAGATGACAGAAAACGTACAGTGAACATGACTTGTTTTATGTAAGAACACTTGTATTTCTTTGAGCCATATGCACCACGGCAACTATTAAAAAGACAATATGAAGGGGAGGGGAGGGGAAGGGAAGGGAGGGTGGAGATCTGAGAATAGGTTGAATGGACAAATCCTGTATCAAGGTGGTTCTGTAAAACTGCCGCCTCAGCTTTTCAACAACTTGAAAGGAAGTCGCAAAAGGAAAGAAAGTACAGTCTTTCTATGCAAAAATATTGGGTTTTTAAAAATATTTGCTATTTAACTCTACAGTGCTATTCACCAATATTAATTTCAGAACAGGGAAAGAATATCCATATGTTTGTTTCCATGGAATGATGTAGAAACAGAGCTGCCTTTTTTTTTTTTTAATATGTTGAAGGAAGCACACTCATTTGGCTGGTATATTTTTACAATACATCTCCAAGAAGCCAGAATGAACATTTAGGATCTTATTAGCTGTAAAAAAAATGAGGCAGCTCAGCATACCATCTCCACAGGGATATTCAACAAAGTGGAAATTGCAGAGTGCCATTCTCCTCTATCAAGAACAGAAACCAAATGGAATTCTACAGTAAGAATCAGAGCAGAAACCTCATTATCATGGAAAAGAACACCGTCACATCCCCCCTTATGCTATTTCTTTTTATTTTTTATGTCCTCACATTAACAAATGGTTGTTTATTAAAAGTGATTTACTGAACAAAAAAATCAGGCAGCAACTGCCCCAAAGCTGCTGGTTGTGGAACTAATACAAACAATTTGAATGGTATCTTCAACTGCATTCTGTCAATCAGATGCCCTGATTGCAAAGCTTAATAAATACAAAGACAGCCAGTTATCCATCAATTATTTATATTTTAGGTAACTCTTGCAACCCTTTTAAGGTTTCAGAAAAGTTCCCAATTAGCTATCATGACAAAAATACAATGGTAAAACAAGAAATCAAAGATTCAAAATTAACATACTATATATTATAGCTTGGATAAAAAGGCAGTTTGGGCTTCCAGGGGAAAGAATTATAAATAGCAGGGGAAAGCAAAGGAACCTATCAGTGGTGAAAAATTGCTCTTTTGCTACTGAATTCTGTATATCTCATAAAAGAGACACCTGAAGCAGGGGCTCAGTAATTTCAAAACCCAGGCAGATCAATAGGGGAAGACGCCTTTTTTAGCTATTTGAGTCCTGAGACTTTTCGGTTTCAAAAGGCTATATCAGCTCTTTGAAGAAAACAGGCAGTTAGTGAAATAGTTCAAAACTGAGATTACCTGTAGAAACCTGGCAGTATCCATCAATATGCATTCTTCAAAAGTTGACATACATACAATGTATTACAATAATCCAATTGGACACTTAAGAGAGTACAGTTATCTCTCTCCAGAATGGTCAAAGCTGGTTAAAGAGAGTGACTGCCCTGCAATACCAAGGACACCTGACCTCCAGGGGGAACAATTTACCCCCAAATAGTTTTTTCAGAGGAAAGCAACACCCCGATAAACAACCTGGGCAACCACTCAGAAATCATTAATACTTTATACGAATGTTTAGATGAGTTTTTTTTAGATTTTTTTATCCCGCTGTTAGAAAGTGAGTCTTCCCCTTTGTTTCCCAAGCCAGGAAAAATGAAACCTCTACTTGGCTGAATCAGGAATGAAGCTTATTAGTATACAAAGCAAATTCAGAATAACCCTGTATACGGCGGCCGCCCAATAGAGATAATTTATTATTTATGCATCTAACGACACATGAATACATTAATTTCATTTGCCAATCTGCTTTAATCTAATTATCATCCTGATATTTTATGTAGTAACTTCAGGGTGGGTTTAGTTTGAAATAAAATACAGTTACTTATCAATGGAATAGAATGCACTATTCATTAGTTCTAGTCTGCTTGTCTGAAGCTAAACTTGAATGTATTATTTCAATGGAACAGCACATTCCTTTTCTCAAATGCGTATAGGCTTGTTCTGAAAAGTTTCTCTTGTTTCTAACAGCTAAAAATTCTTACAGCACCTTTATTATTTTTATAAATAACTCAAGGCAGGGAACATACCTAATATTCCTTCCTCCTCCTATTTTCCCCACAACAACAACCCTGTGAGGTGAGTTGGACTGAGAGTGAGTGACTGGCCCAAGGTCACCCAGCCGGCTTTCATGCCTAAGGCGGGAGAAGAATTCAGTGTCTCTGGGTTTCTAGCCTGGTGCCTTAACCACTAGAGCAGGGCTTTCCAAACTGTGTGTCACGACACAATACTGTGTCGCCTGGGGTCTCCAAGTCTGTCGCGTGACAACCCGGAAGCGCTGATGAAAATGCCCTCGGTTCTGGCAGGGAGGTGAAAATCTCGCACATGCGCTGCCCGGCCACTTCCCTGCTGCACAGCTGATTGGCGCGGGGGGGCCGGGGTGGAAATTCTCCGTGCCGATCAGCTGTGCAGCGGGAAGCAGCCTGGTAGTGTGTGTGCGCACGCAGCGAGGCTTTTCACCTCCCTGCCAGAACCGAGGGCATTTTCAGGGTCCCCGGAGCCTGCCCTTTCAAAGGGGCAGTGGCAGGAGCGGCAGCAGGCCATCAGCGCTTCCGGGTTCCAGGACGCCGCTGCTGCTGCCCCTTCAAAAGGGCAGGCTCCGGGGACCCCGAAAATGCCCTCGGTTCGGGCAGGGAGGCGAAAATCGTGTGCGCACGCTGCCGGGCCGCTTCCCTGCTGCACAGCTGATCGGCGCAGAGAATTTCCACCCTGCCCCCCCCGCACCAATCAGCTGTGCAGCAGGGAAGCGGCCCGGTAGCGTGTGCGCTCGATTTTCGCCTCCCTCCCAGAACTGAGGGCATTTTCGGGGTCCCTGGAGCCTGCCTTTTTGAAGGAGCAGCGGCAGCAGTGGTGGCGGGCCATCAGTGCTTCCGGGTTCCAGGACGCCGCTGCGGCAACTTGGAAGCGCCGCCACTGGGCTTCCGAGTTCTGGTGCGCCGCAGCGGCAGCGGTGCTTCCGGGTTTTTGTGCGTCAGCCGTTGGTGTGTCACTAACAGCAAAAGTTTGGAAAGCCCTGCACTAGAGCAAACTGGCTCTCATACTTAACTTACCCACTCTTTCAGGCCAATCTTCCTTACAGGATTGTTCTGGGGCAATTGGAGGAGGGAGTACAATACTATGTATGCAGCCTTGAGATTGTGGAGGAAAGGTGGGATACAAATCTAATGAATAAATTAAGTAATGGCTGTTCCTACGCAAACTATTTAGGCACAGGTTATACAACAAAGGTTATACATCTTTGCAGAAGCATATGAAAAGCTCGGCCTCTCGATTAACATTAAAAAAACCAAAGTGCTTTACCAGCAAGTTCGAACCAATCCCTCTGCAGCGCCATCAATCCAGCTTAAAGGTGTGTCACTAGAAAATGTCGATCACTTTTCTTATCTCGGCAGCCATCTATCTACAAAAGCCGACATCGACGCTGAAATTCAGCATCGCCTGAGCTCTGCGAGTGTAGCTTTCTCCCGAATGAAGCGTAGAGTGTTTGAGGATCGGGACATTCGCAGGGAGACCAAAATGCTTGTTTACAAAGCCATTGTACTACCAACCCTTCTGTACGCCTGTGAAACATGGACCCTCTACAAACGCCACCTCCAACTTCTTGAAAGATTCCATCAACGCTGCCTCCGAAAAATTCTGCAGATTACTTGGGAAGATAGGTGGACTAATGTTAGCGTATTAGAAGAAGCGAAAACCACCAGCATTGAAACAATGATCATCCAACATCAACTTCGCTGGACCGGCCATGTTGTTCGAATGCCTGACCATCGTCTTCCAAAGCAGCTCCTTTACTCCCAACTTAAGAATGGAAAACGGAATATTGGTGGACAGCAAAAGAGATTCAAAGATACTCTCAAAGCTAATTTAAAAAAATGTAGTATCAGCATTGAGAACTGGGAAGCCCTAACTCATGAGCGTTTCAATTGGAGGTCATCCTTTATTAATGGCGCTATGGACTTTGAAGAAGCACGAGTACAGGGCGAAAAGGAAAAAAGAGCTAAAAGGAAGGCACGTCAGGCAAACCCTCATCATGACCGTCTCCCACCCGGAAACCTATGCACTCATTGTGGGAGGTTGTGCGGATCCAGAATTGGCCTTTATAGCCACTTACGGATCCACCGTTAAAATTTTACCTTTGGAAGACAATCTTACTCGGCTATGAGTGATCGCCAATGATACAACAAAGGATGCAGTTTATAAGATATTATAATTTAGAAACATTAGAAATGGTTAAAAAGGAATGAAATGGAGCATTTCAAGGCCTTTTATTCAGATGATTGTGGATGACTGGTATCACATCAAATCTTCTAAAGTAAATCACTTCAAGATTTCTAAAACTATCTTATTTTAAGCCAGCATCCTTGTGTAACAAGGATTTCTATATAGAAAGTATACCTCTGATGGAGGCAGAAAGAAAAGTGTTGCCTTTTGGAGAGGTATAATTTCCAATGGTTACAATAAATATACTCTCTGAAAAGAAGGCTGCATTATTGAATAACCCTGAATAGAAATATGTTTGCAGCTAAAGCAGAAGAGAGGCTGTATGAAAATGAACTTGGCAGTAACCACAATTATTAAAGCATGAAGAGGATGTGTGGGTGGTTAAATAATAAAAACTAAATCCATATCCATCCACCCACTTACCTGGCAGTGATAATCATTCAGTAAAAAAGCTTTTTCCTGCATTTATATTCTATACGTCACAGCATCTTCTCTGAGGAAGGATCTTTGCAAAGCTTCAAATACCCCAAGCCAGGGTTTCTCAACCTTGGCAACTTTAAGATGTGTGGACTTCAACTCCCAGAATTCCCCAGTCAGCATGGGGAGTTGAAGTCCACACGTCTTAAAGTTGCCAAGGTTGAGAAACCCTGCCCCAAGCCTTGTATTTGCAGAAGACACTTTTCCTTCAGTATCCAACAAGTCCCATATTACACACTCAAAAGCAGTATGGCAGCATTTTATATTACAGCAGAGCTTTCCGAACTGTGTGTCGCGACAGAAGTGTGTCGCCACACACAGCGTGGTGTGTTGCCACACCACCCGGAAGCGGCGGCGCGCGCGTGCACGGTGGCCGTCATGCACGCGCGCACCGCCGCGCGCCCCTCCCGTGCCGCCGCCGTGCGCGCGTGCTGCCACACGCCCCCCCGCACCACCGCCATCCACGCGCGTGCCGCCGCCGGGTGTGTCGCCAGCGGCGGCACTTTGGAAAGCCCTGTATTACAGTATACAGTAGCCCAGGGCTTTCCAAACTTTTCAGTTGGTGACACACCAACGGCGGTGCGCTTTTGGGTTTTCATGTGCCGCTGCGGCAGCAGCGGTGTCCTGGTGTGCCGCTCGGAAACCCGGAAGTGCTGATGGCCTGCCGCCACTGCTGCATGTGGCGGTGCACCATCAGCGCTTCCAGGTTTTTGCACGGCACATCTGGGCCCCGCAGGTGACACAGTACTGTGTCACGACACACAGTTTGGAAAGCTATGCAGTAGACTCTCACTTAACCAGAACTCAAGCAACTGGCACTCTCAAGCAACCGACAAAAAATTGAAGAAATAATACAAATTAAAATAAAATCAGTTTCTAGTGGAAATGTGAGGAAGGGCACATACGTGTCGCCCGGGGCCATTGCACGGGTCATGTGAATGTGCGGTGAGTATTGGACTCACTTGACTAATCGTGTTTTGAATGTGAAACTCCCTTAAGGCAAGCTCGTGGGAATTTTGGGTCTTGTTTTTGTAGAGTGTGTGCGTTTGCACTCACACTCCCTTGTCACCTGCTCGTTACCTCACAAGTTTACTTCACAAGTTTCTCAGCAAAGTTTTACAACTGCCTCCCTGGTGTATTGTGTGTGATTGTGCTGGGACAGGACAGTAAGGGTCTGGATGGGACTTTGGCTCAACCCTGGCAAGACAAAGTGGCTCTGGGTTTCGGCCCCCCAGGGTCTGGTAACTTGTCATCTTTGACTCCGGATGGGGTTGCACTTCCCCGGACACTGGTATGTGTCTGGTATGCAATGTGGGGGTCCTTCTGGACTCATGGCACCTGCTCGATGAGCAGATGGCAGCCATGGCTAGGGAGGCCTTTGCACATCTTGTGCACCAAGTGTGCCCTTTCCTGGACCAGGAGGCCTTGGTCACTCACACCTTAGTCACTTCCCATTTGGATTACCACAGTGTGCTTTACATGTGGCTGCCCTTGAAGATCATCAGAAGTTACAACTGGTCCAGAATGCAGCAGTGTGCACTATATTGGGTGTTCCTAGGCTTGCCCACGTTACACCTCTATTACACGAGTTGCACTGGCTCCCAGTTTCCTTCCGGGTGCATTTCAAGGTGCTGGTTAACACCTTTAAAGCCCTACATGGCACAGGACCTGGTTATTTGCGGGGCTGCTTCTCCCTAAGAATATCTGCCCGTCCCACCATATTGGATAGGGTAGACATGCTCCAGATCCCTTCCCTGAAATCCTGCCGAGTGGGACCTCGGAAGCGTGCCTTTTCCGTGGCTGCCCCTACCTCATGGAACATCCTCCCCCTGGCAATTTGACAGGCCCCCACCCTTTTAGCCTTTTGGAAGGCTGTCAAGACCTGGCTTTTTGCCCAGGCGCTGGGATAGGATAGAATAGATAGAATGGAATGAGGGTAACTGGAGCTTGCTGCGGGGCATCCTAAGGAGATGATTAAGGCACTGGGTTTTTATTTTTGTTTGACCGTTTTATGGTTATGTTTTATAGTTACTGGGTTTTATTGCTGTTGTGAGCCGCCCAGAGTTGTTTAAGATTGGTGGCCATGCAAATATTTTAAAAACAAACAAACAAACATCAGAGGCTCTGCAAGTCTATTGGAGATATTCGGTGAAATCTGGTCATTTGCACTTGGCTAGCTCAGAAACTTGATATGATGAGAAGGCTTACATAGATTCTCTTCATTTCTACTTCTCAGCATATGAGATAGGTAGGTAGGTAGTACTTAGGTAGGTAGATATGTTGGGGGGTGCCCCTCTTCTAAGATGTAAACATCTGGCTACTTAAGTTAGTTGAATTCCTTTGTTTTAATTATTCTATAATGATCTATCACTCATTTTAATTAGGATTTTAGAGGAAACCTCTGAAAACCGCATAGCATATAACCCCAGTGCATCCATGTTGGAAAAACCCCACTACATAGCACAATATGTAGAGAGGTGCAATGGCTCAGTGGTTAAGATGCCAGGCTTGTCAATTGGAAGGTCGGTGGTTCAAGACCCGAGCACCGCGTGACGGAGTGAGCTCCCAAACTTGCCCCAGCTCTTGCCAACCTAGCAATTTGAAAGCATGAAAATGCAAGTAGATAAATAGGTACCACTTCGGTGGGATGGTAACAGCGTTCCGCGCGCATCATGCGGCCACATGACCGTGGAAGCGTCTTCGGACAGCGCTGGCTCTTTGGCTAAGAAATGGAGATGAGCACCGGCCCCTAGAGTCAGACACGACTGTGCAGGGGAAAACCTTTACCTTTACCTATAGCACAATATATGATTTCCTAAAAGTATGAAGTGGCCCTCTTATGTATTATTTTCAGTGACATTCCTACCAAGTGTCATGTTCACAGTCCAAAGTAAAGAAAAAAGTGATTTGCACACAGATATTAGTGACTTAGAATTCTAGAAATCAAGAACTCTTGATTTCTAGAATTCTAGAAATTCTAGAATTAAGAACTTTCTTAAACTAACCAATGTTATGTCAGTATTGTCATGCATGATAAGGCAATTGCCAAAAGGTTCTGAGGAACTCTAAAGGATTCCTCAGCTATAAGTAGTTTATTTGAACTTTCTTGTTAAAAGTGCACGATTTTTATGCCAGTTTTAAGGGGCAAAAGTTTTAAAAAGTCCTACTGGATCACACCAAACATCCACATATTTCTATACAGTAGTCACAAATGAGATGTTCCTGGAAAATCCACAAGTCAAATAAGAGGAAGAATTCTCTTCCACTGTTTATTCTTTTTGCGTACTTACTTTGAGTACTGGGCTAACAGATTTGAGTACTGTGCTAACAGAACCTAAATTGCACAAAGGCAAGGCATCTTGCCATCTACAAACGTTACATTAACTCAGCACTGTAACAGAGACTGTATCTTGTATTAAACTAGGCAGTGCTATCTGAAGATGAGTTCAGAGCTGCAGAACATTTACTCAAATAAACTGTATGCCATTATTATGGCATTTGAATTTATAAGACACTCACTTGTTTCTATGAAAAGGAAATCCGTGATGGCAAGAAAATGGTAAAAATCCTTTGGTTAATAAAAGTCCAACATATTTACCACCTGTAGCAAACAGTTATGGAAAGCACTGAGCCAGCAGATGGTATCTTGGAGTCAAGTCACATAGTGAGTTGCTGAACAGAGCAAGGAAGATGACCTTGATAGAAATATGCAGAAACTGTTATCTAGGCAAAAGGGTCTGAAACATTTTTTAAGCTCTGTGAAACAAGATAATATCCAATACTCCCCAATTCACTGGGGTATAAGAAGTAGGGAGATCTACAGCACAATCAGACTTGCAAGATTCTGTGATTATAGCCAATCTCAATAAAGTAGTTCTAGCCTTCCTGTGGAGTTGATTTCCTAGTATGACCTATCTAGTCGGGCTGATAATACCAGCACTGAACCAGTTTCAAGAAATCTATCAATCATCAATGCAGTGACAGAAAAATAGGTGCTATGTCAGACCCACTAACCACGGTATACTTCATTTTGTTACCAATTGTAGTTTCTCAGACATTTTCAGAAGGAGCTCTGTGCAGAATGCCTTTAATGTTACACATCAAACTAATAGCAAATGTACCATCATATTTAAAGATTTGTTAGTCCAGATATTGTTTTTTATCTCAAGGAGCAGTGCTATTTCTAATCAAATTAATTCACTAATTCCTTGATTCAGAGAAATTAAAAATTTCTCTGAATTTATCAGTAAAAAAAAAGTTCATTTCCTTTTTCTATAATATCAAACATAACCATCAATCTACCAAGTTGCTTTTTTTTTCCTGGGAGATTGCAAAAGCATTTGTACTATGGCAAAAAAGCTAACTCCTGAAGTAATCTTACAAATCTGACTTTCTCTTATCATAAACCCGGAGTAGAAATCAAATGATTAAGGGGCATGGACAAAATAAAAGTTACACTGTATTTAGAGAAGATGAATGGGCTTAATGAAATTATGCAACAGTATAGAGAAAACTGTTCTCCTTCACTCATAATATCCGAACTGTGGGGCATTGCATACAGCTGGGGTAGACAAATAGAGTACTCCTATATGAAGCACACAGTTAAAATACAGAATTCATTCCAAGATTGATAGGGGCCACCAGCCTAGAGAGCTGTAAAAGCAGATTTCATAAATTCATAGTAGATAAGGCTATCATTGGCTATATGTTCCCTCTGGGATCAGATACAACCTGTCTCTGATTACCAGTAGCTGGAATACAACAGCAGATAGCTATCCATTTATATCCTGTCTGTAGGCATCTCATAGTCTCTGGCTTGGCATTGTAGCAAACAGGATGGTTTAATCCAGCAGGGACTGACATACACTGCCATTTCTTTGTTCTGCCCGACTTCTGAATGCTGCTCTAAACTAGCGGAGAGCTCCAAAGAATCTGGCTGTAGTGTGAATGAAGAATGTTAGAGAATGAAGTGAAATCTATCTAGATCAGCATTTCTCAACCTTGACAACTTAAGATGTCTGGACTTCAACTCCCAGAATTCCCCAGCCAGCAAGCTAGGAGATGAAGTCCAGGCACCTTAAAGTTGCTAAGGTTGACAAACACTGGTCTGGATCAGGGCAAGATAAAGAATCATTAAGACCTTGGAGAACACAAACCAGAGCTTTCTACCTACATTTCTCTCAATAGTCAAACTGAAGCCTTAAGACAAGCTGGCAAGACCTGATAAGCCAATAGCTCCGTCCTAGTCTGATGATGCCTCCAAGTCCAGTATGGCTGAGGATTCTTCCTCCCAGGCTAGGTGTTAATGATAAAGCAGTATCCTCAACTTGATAAACTTCATAAGGAATCTCCTGAACATGGGGCTATAACAAAAGCTTTTCTCCGATGACTGAAAACAATCACTGCAATGGATCGGAATCATCTTTTCTGCTTCTTCCATTATAATATGTGCTATCATAGATTTCCCAACTAGCTGCAAAACTTAATTAGGGAATCCCCTGCAAAGACACCGAAGACCCGACTGCTAATTGACATTTTCTCTTCACTTTCTCAATACTGAACAATTAAGAAACGTTTGTACTGTAAAAATAATGCAACATAAAGCAAACATTTTTGGTATGCTTTTACTTCGGAGACACAAGAAAAAAAATGGACTCTGCTTTTATCTTTCGTCTCTTTTTTTTATTCATGCTAAATTTAGCAACAAAAGCTGTCTGGTTAGTAAACAGAATGGCTGTAATGTGATATTATTCTCTCTCTTCCCATGATTCACGGTTATTTATATGGGAGAGTAACCTGATTGCCAGGGACTAAACTGTATATGGATCACTATTTATTTCTCCCCAATGAGTAAAATATTCTTGCAAAATATCACAGACAAGGCCACTGTAATACAAGGTAATTACCAACCAAGCCTAGCATTTGTAGCGCTAGCTTGAACATGCCACGAAAAATGCAACACTGCTTAGGATTACAGTGAAAGTGTTGGCCAAGGGGTCAGATAAATCAGGATATTTCACTGACACTGCAAGCAGACATGAAAGCCCTTTGATAAAAAAGAATGATAGCTGGCTCGAGTTACATAAAAGCTATGTGGGACGGAAAAAAGAAAACCTTTTTTTATTTACTGCAAAAGCAAATAGCAAGGCTTCTTAGAGTTTAATCAGCAGTAGCAATAGCTGGTTAAGCTGATGAGGGGAAAAGAAACCCAGGTGACTACATTTGTCGTTTGACATTATACTGTTACTATGATGTATGATTTCCCCCCAGAAATTTTCCTGATCCTGAATAGCTTTGCTTTCAAAGGCATCTCAGGCACAGTGCTTAAAAAAAAACAAAAAAAAAACAACTCACCTTAGGGTGAGATGCATTCCCCACTGATATAAATGACTTTCAGGTGACTTTATCACATCTAAGACAAATATGGGAATAAGGCTTAAGACACTCTGCAGGTAAAGTAAATACACCCAGGGTATAGCATTGGACTTTGTACTAAGCAGAGCTGGGCAAATTGCGGCCCACCTGCTCACTTCACACACCTTTTATGCAAATGTACTTTGTGAGCAACCAAATTCAGCCTCTGGCAAAAACCACTGGTCTTCTCCCTGACAGAGGATATCCAAGAGCAAGAGAGCGAGCGCAGGGAGTGCCAGGCAAAGTGGAAAAAAAGGTTGGATAGAAAAGCCTGTGCCCCGCTGTGTGCTTCAGCCCTACCCACCTTCGGCATATAACTCTACCTCCAACAGATTCCTTTAATGAAAAAGGTTGTTCGTGTCTGCTCTAAACTCCATCTCTTTGATCACCCTAAAACTAACTAGCTGGATGAAGAGATGTGACCCATTAGAATCAATAGAACCAAAGTTATTTTTTATTATACCTGAGTCCAATTCAATGGGTAGCTCTTGACAAATTCCCCCCACCCCATCTTCTTGTCCTCAATATAGGATATACTATTTATGTACAGCTAAAATGCACACACAAAGAGAAATTTTGACTTTGGTTAGTTTCTTTCACAGCTGGTATGGTATCTGGCACTTCTTATTTCAACATTAGCAAGTCAAGTGGGGCAGGGAACTGTTAAAATACTCTAAATATCTCCCATACATTAAAAATATAGCCATCTGGTTCACACTCAGGAATACTTCAGTGACAATTAGAGGCCCAAGGACCATCAGTATAATATGGAAATGGATTCGATATGTCTTAAGAATCAATTCCCAGTGAAGGGCATTCAGCTCTCAATCTATTATCTGGAGTTGTTTTTCTGAATGCAAAATTGTCCATTTTATGTTATACTGCAACTCTAAATAACATTATTTTTTTAGATATAATTATATTTTATCTGTGTTGTACTATTTCTCCAAAGCAGTTGGGTTCCTTTTTCTTTCTATTATAGTAATTCCCATCTAATTCTCCCTTTCTGACTCTCATCGTATTTTACTGAGTTCAAACCCTCTAACCAGAATAATCTCCATCCCCAAAATATATTGTGATGCAATTAGTGATGCACAAACTACCCTTTTTAATGTAATCTCAATGAATACATTTACTTTAACGTCTATTCTCCTAATACGTCATTTTGCGGGAGCTCACTGTTTTGTTTTCTTTTCAGAAACATGGATGCAGTCCGTAAGAGACTCTTCACTATGATTAATGGGTTCCCATTGGGCATACAGAAAATTTCCCAGTCTGGTTCCCTTGAGAATGCCCCACAGTGTGGATTTCTAGGCAAAGCTAGATTAAAAGAGGAGGAGCAATAGCTATAGTCCACCTACCCCACAGCCATCAATTACATACAGTGATAAATCAACGCTTTCAGCCAGAACAAAGACTAGTGTAGCAAACAAACAAGGGCAGTCACAGCAAATTGTTTTGAAGCAGAATATAACTCTCGAAAGGGACAATGGAGCTAGCAAAGACACTGGCAACATCATGATAATGTGCTGCTGTTTCATGAAAAATTAGGCACAGCGCATCCAATTACTTCTGAATTAAATTGAACGGAGGTCAGCAGAAAAAGAAAACGAGGGAGTAGTTGCTTCTCTTTCCCAACTCTCCTCTTTGCCTCATTGTTAAATCAAAGCAACTGGGAGACATTTTTTTCCTATGTTCTTAAAAATTATAAGGCAAAAGTGTGGAGTCTGTAGTCCTGCAGATGTTGCTCCAGAGGCAACAGTCAGGCGTGATGACAATGATAGTTTAGCAACACCTGCAGACCACAGGTTCGACATTTCCATTATTAAACAATACTAGAAACTTAAGAACATTTTCCAAAGAATTTGGATACGCCCACATATATCATGGTTGTAAGTTGCTATAAGAAAAACATACACACTTAACTTACATTATTCCAGAATTTCTCACTAATTTTTATTACCAGGTAATTTATTTTGGGATTTTTTACAAGTTATTTATATTCCACTCCACCTCCTCAAATCCCTGTAAATATCAAGACTGCAGAAAACTTCAGGGATATGAAATGCCAAGTTAAGAGATTTAATAGCTATTCTCCTATTTAAAAACTGACCAATTATTCTTCAGAGGCTTTCATTTGTCCATTTCATAAACTGTAAGCAGATTTAAAGTGTCACAAACTGAAGAATAATCAGAACTGTGGTTAAAGTCTGTGGGAATTTGGGCAGCAAAGGGAATCTCTGGTTATAAGGTTGAGTTTTCCTGGCAATGCTATGACAGATGTTATAATATACTAACTTCCACACTGCTCAAGGCAGCATGAAAAGGCATCCTCTGTTAAATTTCTCCTCCAGACTAAAAAGTATGGGAGAAATTGCCAAGAACTCCTAGAAATACCTTAGATTTCTTGGAGTGTTTTCAGAGGAGCATGTTTGATTTTTAAGAGAACAGAAATGGAATTTCCTGCCTACCTCACATTCTTTTTCCTGCCATCAGTCATTTGCAGATAAATAGACCATATTTAGAAATACAATCACCTTGATTGATCCTTGGGATAAAACCCACATGAAAGCATTTTCAAACCTGACTTGATGGTCTAAAATGAGAGATTTGGGCCACCAGGAACCCCCTCTTATCTTGTTGCTGATTTTTACTGGTGGCAGATTCATATCTCCAACGGAGCACTTTCAGAATGAAATTCTGTAGCACTTTTATGGCCAATGCTATCGGAAATGCAATGATCTCCTTCCCTTTCACTGGGAATAATAGAAAGCCTTAAAGATTCTCCTTTTCTCCCAGCAAAGAGGTTAAAAATGGTTGTGCTTCTGCTGCCAATAAAAAAGGGGAAATAATTGGTAGTTTCCACCCAGCAGAGTTGCAAAAAAGAAAGGCAAACCTACTTATTCTCTCACATTTGACTTCTTGTCTTGCTAGAGGCTACACAGTTTTTCCAGGTGTTTACACCACCTCTGGTAACATGTTTCTATCCACCAAAGTAAAAGTGGTGAAATGGTTGCTAGGCTAAAGATCAACGTGTTCTGAGTAATATCTCTTTCAACCAAACTTAGTGGCCTAGACTCATTGTGTTATCTAAATTAAGCAATAGCTGGTTCTAATGATAATTCACAACTCTCAGAAACTGAAGACAGCAGCACAAGATTCTCAGCACCATCCAAACAGCACTTACAGGAGAGGAATTAGTGTATCTTGGTACTTCATTTCTTGGCTGAATTCAAAGCTCTACTCACTTTCAGTCATTCTACTCATGCAATATTTAAAATAAAAGGGCACCAGGACACCATCCTGAACTGTTACCCAGCAGACATCCACACAATCATACAACACCAAGGTTTCATGCAAAGATAGACTGTAGGTTGAGATCACTTCCGGGTGCTGAAAATGTCGGTGCGCTGAGCCGAACTCTCTGTTTCGGCTCCGCGGTTTTCCTGCTTGCAGCGGTTTTTTAAAGAAGCAAAACCGCTGAAACTTCCCCTTTGAAGAAAAGGGGATCAGAAGATAAACCAAAAGGGTCGCTGGAATCGCCGCTCTTTCCCAATCCCTGTTTTTCCACCGCGGGGAGAAGGAAATTGAAGCGGCGAAAGCGACTGGAAGAAACATCGTTGCTGCTCTGCAGGAAGCCGTGAATTCTTTACAGATAAGTAGCACCCAAATTCAGCCTTTTAGTCACTAGTTTATAATTATGTTTATTTTGAATTTGCCTATTACTTGCTAAGATCTCTCTATGGACATGATTAATACTGCTGGTGCTTGTGTAACTTTCTTGCCAAGAAGATCTGGGAAAACAGTGGGAGTCTAAAGAATGATTGACTTTACTTGGAGCTAAATGACATTGACTATTGATGAATGGTTTACTTATCTACTTGGGATTAATTTGTCTTCCTCTCTGGACTTTGAATTTAAATGGATTAATGGTCTACCCTGCCTTCCTTTTATTTTGAGGCTGTATTTTTCTCTTTTTCTTTTCCTGCAAACTGTTTGAATATTATTTGGGATTATAAAGGATACCTTTTGAATTCCTCTGTCTTGAATATCTTTTGGATTTTTCTTGCTATTTGGGATTTTAATTGATTTTTCTTTTGGTGAATAAAGACAATTAGAGTTGAAGTTCTCCCCCCCTTTTTTCCCTTTTTTTTCCTCCTCTGGACTTGTGAATATAAGTTTGCCTGAGAAACTGGATTGTTTTTCCTGTTTTCAAAGATATTTTGACTACAGTCAAAGAAAACATCTGCTGTACTCTTATCTTCTATTTTCTGTATGTGAGAACTGTTGAATCTACCAAAGTACATTCTGCCCTTTTTTTTTTTTGACAACTATTAAGAAAAGGCAGTACTATTTTTATTTTTTTATATTTTCCCTTCCATATTAATTTTTTCTTTCCTCTTTTTGAATAACTTTTACTCCTCTCTCTCCTTTTCCCTTTTTTTCTTTTTTTCTGTTTGTTGTTGTTTCTCTTTTTCTTCCGTTTTTTTTCCTCTCCTTACAGGAATACTACATACAGGGTGGCTATTGTGGCTGCAAGGGTGAAGAGAGACAGAGATAAGGAAAAGGAGAAAGAGACCGGGAGGATGTCTACTGATTCCACTGCACCATCTTCAGAATTATCAACACCAGATATGAAAAAAATACTGGATGCGATTACAACACTGAATAAAAAAATTGATGACTCAACTGCTACTTTGGAGAAAAAGATGGAAGATTCAATTGCCTCCTTAGAAATAAAAATGGACAAAAAAATAGACAATTTAGGCCAACAAGTAGATAAAAAAATGGAAGCTATGAAAGAAGATTTAAAACAAGAATTTAGGAAAGAAATACAGAATGTCAAAGAGGTAGTAAATACATTATCAGGGGATCTTAAAGAGACACAAGGACAGGTTCAGAAATTAGAGACTAAATCAGAATCTATTACTAAAGATATGGAATACAATTTAGATGCTATTGCATTAGTAGAAATGAGAGAAAAAGAATTTATTTTGAGATTGAGAGGAGTTCCAGAAAAATCAAATGAGAATACAAGGGAATATATAGTTGGTGCCTTAGCTCAATTTTTACAGATAGAAGAAGAAGACTTGGACTCTGAAATAGATAAAATATTCAAAGTTAATTCATGTTATGCTAGAGAGAAGAAAGTGCCAAGAGATATATTGGTATATTTTTTCGAAACGTTTCCACTGAGAAAATAGAAATCCAGTTGACATGATTCAAGCTACAGACATGCATGTTGCTGTTGGCTGGATACAGCATCCTCTTCATTGTGTTTTATTTGGATTGTATATGGTTGTTTTTATTATGTGAGCTGCCAAGAGTCAAATGGAGTTGGGTGATATCCAAGTCAAAATCATCATCATCATCATCATCATCATCATCATCCAAAAGTACCTTAAATGCCTGGTCCTGGAGAGTGGCAGTGGAAAAGATCATCTACAATTGCTATCTGTCCATATTTGTGAGCTTCCTGAATGTGTCTGGTTAGCCACTGTGTGACACACAAAACAGTACACTGTTGGTCTGACCCAACAAGGTCCTTATATCAGCAACAGTGTCTTATTTCCACTCTATGCATGCAGCATACAGTATGCATAGCAACCTTCTTCAGCTTGGTGATTTCCATTGGCTGTGCCAGCTGAAAGATTTGGGAAACTGAAGATCAACACATCTGGATACACTGATCTACAATTTCAACCTCCAAGAGGTCACACTATTTTTAATAAGTGAAAGTGAAGTATGACTATAGACACTTAGGTGATCAAATCCTATTAAACACGAAGTATACTTTGCCTGAGAAATCTTTTCAAAGCAACATTCATCTTCAAAATAAAGAGAGTGGAGGTATAGCAAGGAAAATATTGTGTTATTATGGTGGCATAAGAATATTGCTAGAATTGATAATGATAATAACAATAATGATGCTTTTACCATCACAGAGATAAAAGTGTGCACTGAAAGGCGGATATAGAAGATGATAAAGAATGAGCATGAGAGGACAAGAAAGGAAAAGCTATGGTGGAACAAACAGCAAATCCAAAGTGGAATGGAAATACACCAGCTTCAGGACTAGTTTATTTTGTCACATCCTAAAGAAGTAGAACATAATACCAACATCCCAAAGTACAGCCACTATTGCAGAGTGTTTCTATGTCTCGAATGGAGAGAAGTAGACTATCATCTCTCCACAAGTAGAAAGGAAAATCCACTATATCCAGTGGCCTATGGAACACCCCAAGGATCCACAAATTTTGGCCTTAGGTGCATTTTCCAAACACTACTTAACAATCACTAGTTAGTGCTTCATATTTTCTTAGCATTTATAGCACTCAACATATACTGCAATGCTTCCACTATATAAGTACCTATTCTAATCTACTTAGCAGAGCTGAACAAAGCTGAGACAGAAAGACCAGCAAAGTCCTCATGCTCTTTTACTATAGCTATCCCACATTTTGGAGAAGGACAGGGACATCTCAAAAAATCTAGCTGAGTAGGAAATACATCTGAAAATAACTAGCCTTTCTAGATATCATTGCACATCGCAGTCAAAATTTACCAGTCTCAGGTTGATGGAAATATTACACAGCGTTATCAGTGGATGAAGAACATTTTAATGACCTGATTTAAAACCAAGAATCTAACTTATAACCTCACAAAAGCACCTATAAATTTGTTGTGATAACTACTAATCTTGTTGTCTTTTATAGAAATCTATAAAGACCAAACATCAAGTTGCTTGGTGGTTTCATGTTAAAATTAGCGTTACTGTTGTTATTAAATTAGCTGTGTCCTTCTGACTTTTCCCCTTGGCAAAGGTCAAATGAGCATGATGTTTCCTTAACAGTCAGGAAGTCTTTATTTTTAATCTTTTTTCCAGTGACTAGCTGTCACTTAAAGACAAAATGTCAAACTTTAAGAACTCTACATCCGTTTGAAATCAATATAAACGGCAAGAGCTCAGCACATCTGAAAATAGGACCAATTATTTAGTTCGCTAAATATGGATTTAGAGCATACCTAATTTCACAAATACTCGGTTCACTAGTTAAGCTGTGTCTACTGGAATCTATTACCTTTACAGCAGGGCTTTCCAAAGTTTTCCCGCGGTGACACACCAACCGCCGTTGGTGTGTCGCTGCGGGAAAACCCGGAAGTGCCGCCGTTGCGGCAGCGTGCAAAAACCCGGAAGCGCTGCTGCCACTTTCGGTTTTTGCGCGCCGCCATTGGTGTGTCACCGCGGGAAAACCCGGAAGCGCTGGTGATGATCAGCGCTTCCGGGTTGTGTGGCGACACACCAGACTGTGTGTGGTGACACACTTTTGTGTCGCCACACACAGTTTGGAAAGCTCTGCTTTAGAGCAATGTACACAGCATGGGCTTTGTAAATATTAAATGCCTTAGGCAACATTTCAAAATGTACCGTACCTACGAATGAGTCCCACTGAGTTCACTGGATCACACTATCTGAATAACTGACTACATATGAGAATTCTAAGTCACTTAGGGAGCTTAGCTCATCCTTAGTAAAGAGCTAGGGAACCTGTGGTCTTTCATGTTTTGCTAACTACAACTCTCAGCAACACCAGCCAGCATTGTAGTAGATGCTAGCTACTGTGGTTGAGCAGCATCTGGAATTCAGCTAAAAATTTATCATCTTTGAAGTAAAGTTAAGATCCCAAGCTACAAAGCTCATTGCAGAAAGCTGCTATGAATGTGTATTCCAAAGTAAGTCCACACACAGAATTGTACCCTCACACATCCTGGATAACCCTCAAAATATCACTATGACAGATACTCTTCCTCTCTGAACTACAACCTGAAACTAAAAAAGATGTAAACATTCATACTCATAATTAGTGCATTTAAATAATCAAAATGGGACTAGACATCTACCATCACTGTTTAACCAATTTTATTCATCAAAATTAATACTTGCAGGCAAGATGTCTCTTAAGAAATCATGGCATGCTACATTCCTGTGCAGATGAGTTTGTCTTCCATATGCTTTTACATGTGAATAAGAAGCATTCTGAATAGAATAGAAATAGGTATATTTGCAGCTCTCAGTTTACAATGTAGACCCATAAATCTTTTCCTTTCTCCAGTGTTACTCCTACTAATCCTGAATGCTTTTAATATTGAGAATAGATGGTTCTGTCTTTCACTAAACGGGAATATCACAATTGAATATCCATTGTGGCTCATAGTCCTATCAGCCAGTCTATTCGCTTAACCTTACTTCCATTCGTCATTCTATAAAGTACTTTGGAATGATGTATACATTACACGGTTGTTAAAATAATGAAATTCATTTATCTACAAAGGTCACATGTGAAAAAAGAAATCCTAGAACCCTCCTAAATTACTTGCTGAGATTGAAAGATGTGGATAGCCACCGTCTATTTTGTGATTATCTGCTAAAATATTACCAACATATAACATTTCCAAAACTATTGAAAATATGGCACAACCCTAACCTACGCACATGCACACATATATATGCACCCACATATGCACAATATTGTCGCCTCCTAACCACTTCTGTGCACATCTGTAGTCACACATGTATACAAAAATCCAAGATGGACAACTCTGGTGTTTTGTGACATGCCATGGTTGCATGGGAGCCATTCTGGTGCAACGATTAAGGCACCAGGATAGAAACTGGGAGACCATGAGTTCTAGTCCTGCCTCAGGCACAGAGCCAACTGGCTGACCTTGAGCCAGTCACTCTCTCTCAGCCCTAAGAAGAAGGCAAGGGCAAGCCACTTCTGAAAAAACTTGCCAGGAAAACTGCAGGAGTCAGTCAGTCAGTCAGTCAGTCAGTCAGTCAATCAATCAACAAACAAACAAACAAACAAACAAAGGATTGCATTCAAAGAGTAGATATGGCCCAGGAAAAATAAACACACAAAACTGGGTGGGACAAAGAGGAAAACAGGAAGAGACAAAAGTATACATGTGTCTGAATGTACATTTATGAATGTTACATATCCACTAGTTTTAATGCAATGGTAAATAAATAGCACATACTGGTATTATCATTGCCTTTTCTTATATTAAAAATAGGGGCATTTTTCCCCAAACCAGCTAACAAAACACAGAAATGTGCATACATGCGCGTGCACACACACACGCACACACGAAGACACAATCAATTTTCTCTTCCAAGAAAAAGGTGCAATTTAAAAAGTAGAATGACCCTTCCAGAATATTTCTGAAGTTTAATGCTATATATTGTCGAAGGCTTTCACGGCCGGAGTTCAATGGCTGTTGTGGGTCTTCCAGGCTGTGTGGCCGTGTTCTGGAAGTTGTGGTTCCTAACGTTTTGCCAGCATCTGTGGCCAGCATCTTCAGAGGGCAGGAGCACAGATAGAAGCAAAATCTCTGTGCCCAGGTAGAGTGGCAATGTTCTATTTATAGAGCTAAATTATAGGAGATTAGGTGGGGTTTTTTGTTGTGTTGAAATGTTAACGAGTGGCTGATGAGCGTGATTAGCGTGTTCATTGTGAGAAGTATTCCCATGACCTGGTGGTTGGACTGAGTTCGTTTTGCAGGCTGTGTTTTTCAGGACTGGTAGCCAGGTTTTGCTAATTTTTAAACTTTCTTCTTTTTTATTGTAACTGTGCTGGTGTTTGTGAATTTCAATGGCTTCTCTGTATAATCTGTTGTAGTGGCTTTTGCTGTTGTCCAGTATTTCTGTGTTTTCAAATAGGATTTTGTGTCCTGTTTGCTTGAGAGCATGTTCAGCTACTGAAGATTTTTCCGGTTGCTGTAGTCTGCAGTGTCTTTCATGTTCTTTTATCCTGGTGTGAATGCTTCGTTTTGTGGTTCCGATGTATACTTGTCCGCAGCTGCATGGTATGCGGTATACTCCTGCAGCGGTGCGGGGGTCCCTTTTGTCTTTAGCTGATTTTAGCATTTGTTGTATTTTTCTGGTGGGTCTGAAGACTGTTTGAAAGTTGTGTTTTTCCATCAGTTTTCTCATGCGGTCAGTGACTCCTTTGATGTAGGGCAGGAATACTTTGTTTGTGTGGGGCTGTTTTTCTTCAGTTGGATGTTGTTTTCTTGGTTTGATGGCTCTTTTTATTTCATTCTTGGAATAGCCATTCGCCTGTAGGACCCAATTCAGATGGTTAAGTTCATTGTTGAGAAATTGGGTTTCACAGTTTCGATTAGCATGATCCACCAAGGTTTTGATCATGCCTCTCTTTTGTCATGGGTGGTGATTGGAACTTTTGTGTAGATACCGGTCTGTATGGGTGGGTTTTCTGTATACTTTGTGTCCTAGTTTGAGGTCCGGTTTGCGTATGACCAGCGTATCTAAAAATGGAAGTTTGCCGTCAGTTTCTTTTTCCATAGTGAAATGTATATTGGGGTGGATGCCGTTTAGGTGGTCCAAAAATTTCTCCAGTTCTTCTTCAGTATGACTCCAAATTGCGAAGGTGTCATCCACGAACCGGAACCAGACTGTTGGTGTAATGGGTGCCGATTCCAAAGCCTGTTTTTCAAAGTGTTCCATGTAAAAGTTTGCTATGACTGGGCTCAGGGGGCTTCCCATGGCAACGCCATCCATCTGTTCGTAGAACTCATTCTCCCATTGAAAGTAACTAGTTGTTAGGCAGTGTTGAAATAAAGCTGTAATGTCTTCTGGGAAGATTTGCTTGATGAGTGCCAGGGTGTCCCTTACTGGCACCTTGGTAAACAGGGAGACCACGTCAAAGCTGACCAGTTTGTCCGTGTGGTTGAGTTTTAGGGTGCTGATTTTGTTGATGAAGTGTCCTGAGTCTTTGATGTGGGATGGAGTCTGTCCGATGTGGGTCTGTAAAAGGGTAGCCAACTGTTTGGATAATTCATATGTTGGGGAGCCAATGGCACTTACAATGGGTCTGAGTGGGATAGAGTCTTTGTGGATTTTGGGGAGTCCGTATAGTCTAGGTGAGAGAGCTTCTGTCTTGCAAATACGTTGTAGTACGTTGGGATGCAGGGAGGAGCTCTTTATCAGTGTGTTGGTTTGCTTCATGATTTTGTTGGTCGGATCCCGTCTTATTGTTCTGTAAGTGGTGGGGTCTAGTAGTTCTCTGATTTTGTCTTTGTATTCATCTATGTTCATAATTACCGTGGCGTTGCCTTTGTCCGCTGGAAGGATGATGATGTCTGGGTCCGAATTGAGGGTCTCTATGGCGTTTCTCTCCTTCTTGGTAATGTTGCTGGTGGGGGGCTTTGCTTTCCTCAGGATTCTTGCCACTTCACCCCTTATTTCTTCTGCTTCTTCCTCTGGACGTTGGTGAATGGCTGATTCCACATTGGCAATGATATCTTCCACCGGAATTCTGGTGGGTGTAATTGCAAAGTTTCCTCCTTTGCTTAGGATGGAGGTTTCTTCAGGAGAGAGTAGGCGTTCTGTCAAATTGATGACAATGCGTGAAGTATCCAGTGCCGGTTTTGGTTGACTGTTTTGGCATTTGTTGAATTTTTGCTTTTGTCTGTTTGTGTAGTCAAAGATGTCCTTTTCCATTTTTCTGTAGGATATGGTATCAATCTTGTCCCAATCCTGGCTTCTCATTTTGTGACTGAGGCTCATATGTGTGTCGAATAGATCTTTTTTTGTGATGGCAAGGTTTCGGCGGGTTGTGTGAATTCTCTCACACAAGGAGGAGCAAAGTAGGTGTGCTTTTCTGTTCCGGAGTGTTTCCAGTCTCTGTGTCTGTCGGAATGTTTCCTCCCCGTAGAGGCGTTCAATGTATTGTCGAAGGCTTTCACGGCCGGAGTTCGATGGCTGTTGTGGGTCTGGAAGTTGTGGTTCCTACGTTTCGCCAGCATCTGTGGCCAGCATCTATGATGATCTATTTTGGTTATATCTACCAGTATCTACACAAAAGTTCCAATCACCACCCACGACAAAAGAGAGGCATGATCAAAACCTTGGTGGATCGTGCTAATCGAAACTGTGAAACCCAATTTCTCAACAATGAACTTAACCATCTGAATTGGGTCCTACAGGCGAATGGCTATTCCAAGAATGAAATAAAAAGAGCCATCAAACCAAGAAAACAACATCCAACTGAAGAAAAACAGCCCCACACAAACAAAGTATTCCTGCCCTACATCAAAGGAGTCACTGACCGCATGGGAAAACTGATGGAAAAACACAACTTTCAAACAGTCTTCAGACCCACCAGAAAAATACAACAAATGCTAAAATCAGCTAAAGACAAAAGGGACCCCCGCACCGCTGCAGGAGTATACCGCATACCATGCAGCTGCGGACAAGTATACATCGGAACCACAAAACGAAGCATTCACACCAGGATAAAAGAACATGAAAGACACTGCAGACTACAGCAACCGGAAAAATCTTCAGTAGCTGAACATGCTCTCAAGCAAACAGGACACAAAATCCTATTTGAAAACACAGAAATACTGGACAACACCAAAAGCCACTACAACAGATTATACAGAGAAGCCACTGAAATTCACAAACACCAGCACAGTTACAATAAAAAAGAAGAAAGTTTAAAAATTAGCAAAACCTGGCTACCAGTCCTGAAAAACACAGCCTGCAAAAGGTCAACGAACTCAGTCCAACCACCAGGTCATGGGAATACTTCTCACAATGAACATGCTAATCACGCTCATCAGCCACTCGTTAACATTTCAACACAACAAAAAAAACCCACCTAATCTCCTATAATTTAGCTCTATAAATAGAACATTGCCACTCTACCTGGGCACAGAGATTTTGCTTCTATCTGTGCTCCTGCCCTCTGAAGATGCTGGCCACAGATGCTGGCGAAACGTTAGGAACCACAACTTCCAGAACACGGCCACACAGCCCGGAAGACCCACAACAGCCATTTAATGCTATACCTTGTCTGAAAAGCCTTAAATGCATACCATGCTGAATATTCCTTAGTTCACTTTGTTTTAGAAACCCTAACTTAAGGGACAAAAACATTTCCAGGAGCCTTTAGAAGGTGGCACTGCCAGCAAAGCATAAATGAATATATTGATTAAAATGTCTTGGATCTTGTGAGCTTGCCAAATGTTTCTATTTCTTTTCACTTAGAAACAATGCAACAGCAAAATGTTATTAGCGTAAGAAGTACTCTCTTTCAAACTTTCACCTGCAAGATTTTGGCCATTTAAAACCAAATTAATTTTTATTTCATTTTGGGCTTTCCTGGAAGCCATCTAATGATACTTCAAGATTAGTAATTAAAAGCTGGATCCACTGAGAAGAAAGAAATTTTTTTAAGGCTTCCAATCAACAGAGAAAATCAGCAATGTATTGTATGATAGGATCCCTTTCTTAATTTTTTTTTTAAAATGCTGGCAATAACTCATTCTAGATGAACTGAACTATCATGTTGATGAACTTTGCATTCAAAAACATTAAACGTATACTGTATCCATCCCTTTTGTCAATGGATTAACCGGGGAATGTTATGGCCGGGTTTTTTTTATTATTATTATTGATCTAGTACCCTTAATACAGCTTTTATTCCAGTGAAAATGAGAACTCCAACAGCATCTGCAGAAGCCTCATTGCAAAAATGCTTCTATTAAAATGTGCAGATTAAGATATGAGAAAATACACAACTTATTGGCCTAAAAATGCTACCAGCTCATGATCCATCTTAGCATCCTTTTACTAGGTTTAGACTGACAACTAAATTGGCTCCTGGAAAAGGCTCCTGTAGCAACATGGAATAAAAAGTACATTGTACTGAAAGAAATGAAAGAACAGCTGGAGATGAAAGGCATCAGCTACAACAGCTGAGGATCTGCTATTAACTGTGAGGTGAAGAATAGCACACCGTAAACTGAAAAGCAAATTCTGTAATAAAAAGTGTAATTGCAATTGCAATTTAATTGATTTGTTGAACAGCAAGACTAAACAAACTTGCTGGGACACTAGGCTACAAAAGATACCTGATGGTTCCCTTCAAACCCCAATAAAGAAATTAGAAG
Organism: Charina bottae; assembly: GCA_023362775.1. Taxonomy (NCBI): domain Eukaryota; kingdom Metazoa; phylum Chordata; class Lepidosauria; order Squamata; family Charinaidae; genus Charina; species Charina bottae. Next base: position 25,591,999 of record JALMGJ010000007.1, read on the forward strand.
CAGTTTAGGAATACGGACATCTTCCACAACTTCTGCGCTCTGGCGTCACATTCTCCATAACCAGTAATCCTCGAATTCGAAAACTGTTTTCAAAAGCAGATCTTGATCAGTCAAGGACTTTGGTTAGAGTAAACCTTATTTAGTGCAACCTTCTTCTTCAATCGCAGTTACTAGATAATTTGTTTAAAGACTAACTTAAAGACAAGAAAAAACTAACATGCGTTCACCAATCCATTCAGTTGGATCCAGAACTCTTGTACTTAGATTTCAGACCCACTGAAATCAATAGGACTCAAGTTGATCATGATTAAATCTAGATACAACCAAAAGCCTTGCTAGCACAGTACTGATCTGATATACGTACAGCCTAATAATGATAGTTCCTGTTATAACAATCTGGCATTTAGTATCTAGCCATCCACAAAACCCAAACTAGACATGACTCAGCAGGTGCAAGTGAGGAGGGAAATGTAGTTTGAGAATGGGATACCATATCAGTTTTTTTTTTAAAGAAGTTAAAATCCTCCTAGAAATTATGTATAAAATTGGGCAAACAAATAGCATATTTTCTGATAAGGAAAGGCAGAAGCAGCTCCAGGTATATCTGAAACAGAAAACACAGAGATCAGAATGCCTTGCGAAATTCCATGAATGAGCAGAATATAATTATAAAATAGGCATTTTGTAACAGCGCCGCTCTTGGGAAATGCAACCTGAGTTCCTCAGGCCCTGATGTTGTCAGCTTGGGAGGGTTATGCCCTTTAAGGCATCCTAAAAATATTTTAAATAACTAAATGATAGTAAGTCTCACCTGAATTCACTCATCATCTTATTACAGAAAGCTGCAAGCACATTGGGTGTCATTTTGCAGCCCGCTGAAACTGGCACAGTTGATTTTGAAGAAGAAAAAAAAAGTAGTAGAATTTAAAAGAAATGTTGGCAATTTCACTGCACAGCAAAAGAAAACAAAGAAGGCTAGGAATAACCCTGGAAAAATAGGTGGGGAACACTTCTCTAATTATAGCAGTAAGTTCTTTAGTAAGAATGGCAAACTAGGTCAGAACAGCTACTGGTTTTCGTTCTGATTTAAATCCTTAGCTGAAAGCTGATTAGCATTCCTCACATAGAAGTCTGCATTGCAAACCACATAAAGCACATGATCTCAATTAAGACTCAGATTCACTTTCCTGGCAAATATAGCATTATACTTTAATCTTGGAAATTCTTAAATACTTATCCAGTAATACAACCAAAGTCTGACCTAAAAAAAAAAGCAGTAGTATATATTCTCTATCCAACAAATATTTTCATCAGACGGATATACAAATACATGCAGGTAACACTAAGCAAGGTAAATCCCATAGTGTTCATTTGGACTCTGATTTATACAGGTAGCTGAGTTATGATGGCAATTGGGACCGGAATTTCCATCACTAAGTGATGCGGTTATAAAGCGCAATGTCACGTGACTACATCGTTTATTGACAGCAATGCCGGCAGTCCCCGTTGGTGTCGTAACCCCAGGATTGCACAGGTCGTTAAGCAAGGACCTCACGTGACCACGACATGGGAAGAGGCGGGAGTCCCATGTAAACCGGCTGCAGGTGAGAGCTACAAGTGGGTGGGCGGGTGCTGCAGGCAGGCGCTACGGAGCGCCAGAGGATGGGCGGGCAGGCGAAAAAGCAGGAGCAGGAGCAAGTTGCAAAGTCCTGTGGGCTTCCCCATTGACTTTGCTTGTGGGAAGGAGGCAGGGATGGCTGCAAGTGGCGATCACATGATCGTGGGTTACTGCAACCATCGTAATTGCGATCCAGTTGCCAAGCTCCTGTATCCTGATCACGTGACCGCAGGGATGCTGCGACAGCCACAACTTCGCAGACTGGTCATAAGTCCCCCTTGTAACTGAACAGTCACTGAACGAGTGGTTGTAACCTGAGGACTACCTGCATCATGTGATTAATTTTCCCACTGTCAGCTTCAGTTTCCTCTGCAAAATGGTGGTCTTTTATATTTGTAACTTTCTCACCTAAGTAGAGAAAACACAGCTCAGGAAAGCCATTATATAACTCATAGACCTAAAACAACCTTCCCCACTTGGTGCTTTGCATGTGTGATACATTACAATTCACATCATCCATTGGCTTGAGATAATAGAAATTATTGTATGACATTTTTGGCAAAGATAAAGTTAGAAAAAGCTGACCTGGAGTATATAGACAGTCTTCTTTCAGGGTATGGGAAACCATCCTGATGTTGACATCCACTGTAAAAAGTGACTTAATTGGAAAGACTACAACACCAAGAGGACATACTACTCTTTTGTTAAGAGGATATGACCTGTAGGCTACAATGGTTATTAAAATAATTCTTCATCCTCTCCACTTTATTGGGGTCATTTTCCAGCCTATACTCTTAAAGAATTTTCAGGACAGTGAGAATTTGTCAAATCCTTCATCCAAATACCTAATAAAGGCATTGTACAGAACCCAGAAGTGACCTCAAAGGAGCCCTATTTGATAATTCATTTTCTTTGTTATTACCTTTGAGAATGGTCTTCATAAAAGAATATAGAGCCATATTAAGATGGCCTTCACGACTCTCAAGCTTACATAGGAGGACACATGAAAGATTATCTTAAATCTTCTGCTAATATCAAGACATATTATGGTGCTCCCACCTAGATAAATGCCTTTTAGCCTTAAAAGGGAGTTCGTAACAATTTGCATCATAAAAAGAGACTGTTTTTACTAACTGCATTTATATACCACATTCCATATGGTAGTATATAATAATAACCAAAATAATTACAACAGTAATACAGAAATAATATTCAAACAGTAAAAACTCTAAGAGATTGTGGGAAGTCTGGGACAGGAATGGAAGAGAGAGTGGACGTAAACATTCAAGAGATAGTGGGCAAGTCAGATTAAAGCTTATTTTGCAAATGGCAATTTAGCACAGGGAGGAAGAAACTTGGAAGTAGCATTTTAAATCATTCAAGAGACTCCTCCTTTTAATTAATTCCCCATCAGTGAGGAACTTCCAAGATTCTGTATTTACTTGAGACAAGCATTAGCATGGGTCTTGCTTTCTTGGCTTTGCCAGGGTCCATGAGGCTTGACAAAACTCTTCCTAAATGAAGTAATGAAAAATAATAATAGTAACAGACATACAGAGAGCCAGTGGTTAAGGCATCAGGCTAAAAACTGGGAGACCGTGAGTTCTAGTCTTGTCTTAGGCACGAAGCCAGCTGGGTGACCTTGGGCCAGTCCCTCTCTGTCAGCTCTAGGAAGAAAAAGGCAATGACAAACTACTTCTAAAATCTTGCTAAGAAAACTGCAGGGTCTTGTCCAGACAGTCTCCAGGAGTCAACGCTGACTTGAAGCCTCCCCCCCAAAAAAACAGCATACTGATGGCAGATTTTGTATGCCCTTCTGAACAATCTTGAAGTTTTGCTAAGGATCCGGAGCAACAGAACCTTGTGGATTTCTGGTGGAAGGATGTTTTACAGGGTTACCACTATGATCATTATTTAAAGCAAGGGATAGGCCACCATGGATCCAATGATGTTCAGATCCTTTCTCATTTGCCACTGTAATTTGGCAGCAAACTTTATAACAATTTCAAATTGACGTTTTGTGGCAGCAAACACCTGAAAACAGGCACAAGGGTACAGCCCAAAGATCACTGATATATCAGGCATGTAATAAAAGCAGAGTCCATTTTGCTAAAATAAGCATTTGCAAAATTAGTTTGACTTTTTCAAATCTGTTTCTGAATATGCTTAATTCTAATCTCTTCCAAAGAATGCTAACAGTAAACAGGAGGCCATATTTTCAGAATGTCACTCTGTCAACTTCCTACTGACGTCAAAGGACAGATTTTTTTTAAAAAAATGTCATTATAAACAACTGTGATTTAGGAAACAGGTAGGATGCAAAAAACTGCAACAGTTAAAAACAATGGTTGGGTACCAATTTTTGACAAATACACTACAAGTAGGGATTTTGCAAAAAAACAACAACATGGAATTTTTCACAGCTTAAATGCGTAAGAAAAGAAGGGGGAGGTACAACTTTTATAAAATAGGAAGATACAAAGATCACAATACAACAGTATAAAAAAAAATCCCAACACGCAAAGTTGGCAGATGCACAGCCACATTCCTGCACTGCTGGAATCATTTTTACTTCAAGCATAATAGAGCTGTACACTTGAAAAAATAAAATGTGACACTTGCTGATTTGCAACTATGGAACAGATTGCTTTGATTTATAAATGTACAGAGTTCCTGGGTTCAGTGGCCTCCAACTACATACAATACTGAGACTGAGTTTGTTCACGTCACAGTACAAAATTGAAGGAAATTTCCTACAAGCAACCAGTCTGATTTCTATGATATATAAAATGAAGGAAATCACAAAAATATAACAAGAGATGCTCCATTAAACAACTGTGATCCCAGGCAAGAATTTTAAGGGGCTGAAAGGCTTGCATTCCACATTAATTTGCAAAAGGAATAACTTGCTTCAATGTGACTTATATTGTTTACATTTGTACACAAAAAGGCATTTAAATAAAGATCATTTTAGGTCAAGCTCCTCTTATTGATTGCATCTTTTCATTTTTTTGACAACAATACAGAACTAGCTTGACATTGCTTCTTTCATATTTTTTTTCAAACTCCAAGTCTAACCAACAGGCCTGGAATTTCCAAATAGTCCTCCATCCAAATACTACGTAGGAATGTCTATTTTTACTTTCTGAGATCAGTCACTAAGTTCAGAAAGAATAATTCAACATAGTGTCTCTCAACCTTTCATCTTTTAACTACCATCAGTTACTCTATCAAAGAACTTGAGTTCCTCTATGAGAGAAACAGAAAAATTACATCTTCATAGAAGGACATTCATTTGTTTACGAGCATTTGGTTGTTTTATTTATAGTTTACAAATATTTTAAAGACTTAACCTGTGTCCCACCTGTTTCTGAGACTCTTTGGTGATATGCACATCACTGGTTTTCAATCACTAGTTTAAAAAGGTAAAGGTACCCCCCGCACATTTGTGCAGTCGTGTCTGACTCTAGGGGCCGGTGCTCATCTCCGTTTGTTAGCCAAAGAGCCAGCGTTGTCCGAAGACACTTCCATGGTCATGTGGCTGCATAACACGTGCAGAACGCTGTTACCTACCCACCAAAGTGGTACCTATTAATCTACTTGCATTTGCATGCTTTCGAATTGCTAGGTTGGCATGCAGGGCTAGGGATTCTAAACTCCGAACTTGTGATCTTCCGATCGACAAGCCTGGCGTCTTACCCACTGAGCCACCACGCCCCTCAATCACTAGTTTAGCATCGTGTTTAAACTGGATCTTTGACCAACTTACTAATTTGTATTTATCAGTGAGCAAAAAGAGATTATGTGAGACCAGAAACTTAACAGGTCAAATATTGGATTGTCTTAAAATCAAGCTGAATTTATTAATTAATTCTCTTTTGCCTTTGGCAAAAAGGGCAAGAGGAAATGTGTGAGCTATTAAAAGAATCCAAATACACTGCCGGAAAAGTAGTGTAACCTCTGTCCTTACAAATCCCAACGATGCACTTTTCCTCTCTGTTGCGCAAGTTCTTCATATTAATGTGTGTATCATTGAAAAAGATCAAGGACTGAATACCAAGGGAAGAACAACAGAATTTGTGAACCTCCATCTCCATAGCTCTAAACTGAATCTCTCAGGAAATAAGTTTATTTCACCGTAAAGCAAGAATATTTTCCCTATATCATTTGGGATGACAAGGCCTCTTCTGTAAGCTCTCATTGAAGTGTCAGAATTTGGTAAAAAAAAATTGCCACAATCTGCTTGGTTGGCCTGCCCTCAGGTGATGTACAAATAATTCTGACTTCAGGATGCTTAACACTGTCTCTCTTTTTTTCTCCTACAGAGTGTATGGGTCTTTTCGTTCCCTTATTGCATTCACATAACTGAATAACCTTATTCCAAATACCCAGAGGAAATGAGAAGTGAGAAAGTCCATACTGCTAGGAGATACAAGCTGGCTTACAGTATACCATGCAAGACAATTTTTTAAAAGAAATAACGTTTACTTAACAGCAAGTCTGAATATTAAGTTCAGAATTCAGCCTACTCTAAATATCTTGTCCCTGGCTCCAACCCTCTGCCTTACTTGGACATATTCACGGACACGTTGTCAGTCCTGGGAAGCTAGCAAGATAACTCTGGTTTTGAAAGTTAACTGGAGATCAGTTAAAGATAAAACAGATTGGAGGAACAAAAAAAGGTAATGTGTAGATTTGAATCTGTTCATTTTAGCTGATGCATGATTTGAAATAAACTATTGCCACGTAATGAATAAAATATTTTGAACTTCTAAAGTTGTCAGAAGAAACATTACATTGTGTGTATAGATTTGTGTAAAACTGACTATTCAGAAACATCTCTTTACGCCAAATAGCAGTAAAGAACCATAACATTTGGGGGGGGGGAGGGGAGAGAGAGAGCCAATTAAAGTAACTAACATTTTCCAAATGAACTCTTGATTGGAAACCTAGATGTAACAATGACTTCTTCAGAAATAAATGGGAGAGCCAAGATCTATATCTAATTTTTCTCCATAACTCCTTTAAAAAACTCAATGGCTGGATTCACACATTACTATATGTTAAGCTGTACTTTTTAAACTAGTGTTTACTGATAAAACTTAATGGGCTGAACTTGTACAACCTAGTAAGTCACAAAATTTGATTTACAACGGCTGGTTTATATAACACATACTGTAGCTGGTTCACACAATATGTTAAGCTAACATTGGCTTAGTGCAGGGGTGGGGAACCTTTTTTCTGCCAAGGGCCATTTTGATATTTACAACATCATTCGAGGGCCGGCGGACAGGGTTTGCGTGCGGGAGCCAATCGTGCGGAAGGGGGCAGGAGTTGCGGGCGGGAGCCAATTGCACACACTGGGGGGCGCAGTTTGCAGGCGGGAGCCTTGAAAACAATTTTGGGTGGCAAAATCTAGCTGTAGCTCCCCACCCCACCCACCAGCTTGTATAATCTCCGAGTTAATTCCTCGGAGACAAGCCCGCTTCCCTGATCTTCTCCTCCGCCTGTCCTTCGCTCCCTTACAGCGCCTTGGAGACAAAGAGCCTCCCACAATCCGCCCCTTTCCTGATTGCAACCAGGGATCTTCTTCCCCGCCCCCTTGGCCGGCTCCTCTGTGCCTGCAAGGCAAGGCGGATCAGGCACAAGGTGGCTTTAGCTCACCGCTGCTGCCTCACGGTCACCACCAATGCAGCCCCCACTGCGACCGCCGCCGCTGTGCCTGCTGCCGCCACGCCCACAATGCCCGCTGCTGCGCCTGCCACACCCACCGCCGCAGTGCCTGCCACCATGCCCACCCCCGCTGCCTTCCCCGCCACCCCCGCCGCCACTGCGCCTGCTGCTGCCACGCCCGCCACCGTGCCCGCTGCCACGCCCACTGATGCGCCCACGCCTGCCGCCGCAGTGCCCACCGCCGCGCCTGCCACTGTGCCCACCGCCACACCCGCCACCACACCCGCTGTGCCCACCTCCGCCATGCCCGCCATGCCCGCCTCCGCGCCTGCCCCTGCCACGCCCCCGTGCCCGCCGCCGCGGGCCAGGCCAATTGCTTTCGCAGGCCTTATATGGCCCACGGGCCGGACGTTGCCCACCCCTGGCTTATTGCAACCATCCCCAAATTGAGCAAATTCTGGATATATGAACCAACTTCCAGAATTCTCAAGCTAGTATAGCTATTGTTGATGATTCTGGGAGCTAAGGTTCCCACATCTGGAGGATGACCAGTTTGGCTTAGTCAAATGTATGAACTAGGTTAATCTATAAACTTGAAACATTATTTTGCAATAAATCCTGAAACAAACTGAAGTATTTGCAAAATATTATGTATTAGCTATTATACTTGAAAAAGAAGACCTAGAGATATTTAGTGTTTAATTTACTATTACTATTTAATATTTAAGTCACTGATGACTCTTGGTAAGTTTTTTTTTTAAAAGGAGCAGCTATAAATCATTTGTCATCTTGCAATGAAACCCTCCCAAACTTTTCAGCCTAAATATGCATACAAGAATGTCAGATGTTGAACTGTATCACTATGAGACTTCATTGCCATCGCTCTCCATGGGTTCACCATCAAGGCACAAAGACTGCTATTAACCATTTTTCAGGGACATGTTCTCCAAATGTCACCATCTTATCCCCAGCCTGCTGCTGAGATACCCTTGCACTGTCTTTGGTTGCTCCAGTTTGAAGTGGCATTTTTCTTCTTTGGCTTATTATTTATCTCTGCTACATAAACATCCACTCCCTGCCTGGCCATATTATAATCCACATAAAATTGAATATTTAATGAATGTAGACAAGGAGACACCACTATGGAGGTTAGCAAGCTTTGCATGGGCTGCTGCTAAACAGAGAAATTATTTTATCAAAAGTTCCTAACGTTTTTCCATTATTTTATCTGCTGTAATAACAATGATTTAATGTTCTTACTGTCCAGTTCCGACTAAGACCGACACGGAAGCGTTATTGAAATATCTTTATTTTACAGTGTACAAACAGGCAGACCAGTCCACGTGCTCTTCTTCTTCCTCTACAGGTAGGCAGAGTCCAATAGAAGGGAGGCTCTCGAGGACAGCAACCGGGACGACCGGCAGGCAGGGCTGGAAGCTCCCCCCTTCTCGGCTGCAGAAGGTAGCCCAGTCTCCAGTGGGCCCAGGCTCGGGCAACTCTTCGGCTCGCAGCCCCGGTGTGGCAGGCAGGTGAGTAGCTGGCATGGTGCAAACCTTTGCAGCTGGGGTAGACACGACGGGCAGACAAGACAGAAGGGCACCGGTCGCGGCGTCGCAATAGGCGGCCCAATGGGCTCGGGCCCGGGGGTTGTCCGCTGCTGGTCCTGGCGACTCGGGATACCCTTCAATCAACGCTTCCAGTTCGTCTGGCATTTTCGCACCAAGCCCGCTGCTTCCTGTTACCGGCTCCTCTTCCGGCTCCTCTTCTGACTCAGACTCCAGCATGGTGGCGGCCGCGGCACAATCCTTACTGATTTTTGCACATTTTAATGTATGTTATTAATGTTTGGCCACAATTAAGGAATTAATTGACTGACTGACATGAAATTATACTCATGATTGTATGAAAAATGTGTTTGTTGTCACGGGGTTTATTACTGATGTTTCAAAATGACAAAAATAACAATTACGTGCAATCATACACTAGAGGTCCCATGTTTCAGCTGTGTAATACTTGTCTCCTTCATTCTTCGTTATAAAACCATATTTAGCATTCTAACCTTTAGGAACTTCTAAAAGGTGGCTTTTAGGAAGTGAGTTACTTATATATTCTAGAAGCCTCTATTTTCTTTTTATGATTATACAGAGAAGCTAACTTCTCAGATCCTAGTAGATTTTACGTTGGAATAAAAGTTGGTAGAAAAGAATTTGAAGGAAGTTAATAGCATTATGTGAAACCATCCTTCCCTAATCTGGCGCCATTTGGAAGACATCATTCCCAGAGAACAACTGACTGCAGAGGGATTTAGTTTTCAATGGTTCTCATATGCACAATTAAGAGAAAGATTTAATATAGATAAAAAAGTATCAGGAATGTTTAAAATGTAAAAATGAATTACGTACGAATGAACGTGTGATTGCTAAAACGTATAAACTTTTGTTGAGATTTGAAACGGAGGAAGAGCAAGTTAAAGAATGCATGGTAAAATGGGCCAACAATTTTAGTTATAATATTCAAATGGATCAATGGGAGAGAATGTGGTTAAAAGGTCTGAAATCCACATTGTCTTACAATTTAAAAGAAAACGTTTTTAAAATGATGTACCATTGCTATATGACACCAGAGAGATTGTCTAAGACAGTGGTTTCCAAACTGCCGCCATTGGCGACACACCAAAGGTGGAAACGGCGGCAGGGTCATGCACGTCGGTGGCGTGGGAGGCGCGGCAGTCTCTGCTAAAACGCAGAAGCACTGATGGCGCGCCGCTGCTGTCGCTGCCACCGCTGCGAACACCACCACTGCCACGCGCGCCCCCACGCACACCCCGCTGCCGCTTCCGGGTTGTGTTGCGACACACTAAACTGTGCGTTGCGACACACTAAAGTGTCGCGACACAGAGTTTGGAAAGCTATGGTCTAAGATGTATAAAGGTACTTCTAATCACTGTTGGAAATGTGAAAAACATAAAGGACATTTTATCATGCATGGTGGACTTGTGAAAAAGCAAAAAGATACTGGATACAAATACATATGGTGATGCAGAGAGTTTTAAAAATTAACATTCAGATGAAACTGGAACCTTTCTTATTCGGACTTATGGGCACTCAACTAGAAAAGGCTCATGGACAATTGGTTTTATATATGGTAACTGCAGCGAGGCTGTTATATGCACAAAGATGGAAGACTACAGAAACACCAATAACGGAGGAATGGATTGTGAAGATGGCTGAGTTTGCAGAAATGGCTAAATTGACTTGTTTGATTAAGGAGGGAACTACAACTACTTGTATAAAAGACTGTAAACCCTTTATAGACTTTTTGCTGAAAATGGATAAAAATGAACTGCGGATTTTGGGATGTATTGATTAAAAAGGTTTGTTTATGGGAAAGGAACTATGATATGGAATATGGGAGGGTGGGGATGGTAATTGTTGTTTGTAACGGCTGCAAAGAAGATCGGAGGTCGCTTTAGGTATTTTTCTTTCTCTTGCTTTTCTGTTATTCTGCATATTTTCTTTTACCCCTTTATAATCTCTTTCTATTTCTTCTGCTGTGTTTCTGTAGTTTTTTAAAATCTTTGTGAAATCTTCTTTTGATAAAAAATAAAAATCATTTTAAAAAAAGGAAGGCTTCGTTCCCCTAATCCCTAGTCAGCATGAAGGTTGAAGTTTAGAACACAATACGGCACAAGAATGGGGAAGGTTGCACTAATGGTCCTGGAGAAAGGAAATGTAAAATTACAGCCATCCAACTCAAAAACACATGGAGAGGGGAAGTACTGGTAATTAGGAACTGCCTATCAGGGAGCGCTGGCGCTGAGGAGCACCCTGTAGCAGATCAGTGATTGATGCAAAAGCCCCTAAAGCAGATTGGTGATTGATGAGGTATTCTCCATGCAGCACAGCATGGATGGAGTGAAAGCTCCCCGCAGCAAAAGGCGAATAAGGAGACATGCTTTGCAACACATCAATAATAGGGTGAACAGAAGGTTCCCACTTGCCACACATTTTTCAGTCTTGCTGATAAATGCAATGGTCACAAGCCAGTTAGTCCTACTTTTTGTACACCCTCTCGTTCTGGAAGATTTATAACCGTGCAAACTGGAAACCCTGAGCTTATGGAAAGCGAGAAACTGACCTCCCTTCTATAGAGTTTGCACCTAAAAGAGAGAGCAGGAAGGATTTTATACTAAATTGGTTTTAACATTAAACGGACAAAAAGTTGACTTGCTGTAATTAGCACTCATCGGAAATGGTTGAATTGGTAAAATAAAGAAATGAAACAGTAGCACCACTTCTACTGCATACTTTTAGAGACGCCCCTACCACATTTGAGCTTCTTTTCCAATTTTTGTGCCACCTCTGAATACTTTCAATGTCACAGAATCTATGTTCTAGCCAGTGAACATTTGTTTTTAATTTATAATTTTAAACAAGTCAATTTGTACACCTCATAGGATAACAGTCTTTATCTTTGCATTTTCAGAGCAAGAAATGTATTGTAAACCAAGCTATTACAGCAGAACAAAATAAAAAGCTACAGCCATGGGAAATGTGATTATTGCATACTGAAACAAAAGCTTATGCAATGTTGTTATTAAATACTGATTGCTATAAAGAAATCTAGGGTGGGGAAGGTTTCAATAGAGCTCTTTTACTCTGGAATAAGAACCACAAGCATATACATGCAGAAAACTGTGGGAAATGAAATGTTCAATTTGCTTAATTTTATAATGGTCAATTTACCTAATTTTACACTGAATTTTAAGTTATCTTTTGAAAGTTGCACTACATATGGATGCTGCAAGGCAGTTGATCAACATAATATATGTAATAAAGTGTGCATTAGGGGGAAATGTAGGCAAAAATTCCTGAATTAATGAAATAAAATAAAACATTGTGTTCCAATTGTTTGCAGATTGTATGCAAAACTGCATGTATTGGGAGCATATTCAGAGAAACAGATACACATTTTCATATTTTAAAAATGTAACCAATGCACAAATTAGATGAACTGAGCTTATAATTAAAAATACTTGAGAACAGTCCTGAGTTGGGCTTTCTCCTATCGTGTAAAAGAACTTTTGCACTTTTTAAAGAAATATACTTTTATGTATCTCAAAAAAAATCCATTAAAAAAATTAAAAGATTGGAAAAACAATAAACCAAATGAAACAGAAACTGACCCATTTGTCCATACCTACCTAAGAGCATCTTTGGATCATGGTATAAAATTGAATATAACAGCAAAGTATGTGCAGTATGCAGGAAATGCAATTTGGATGGAGAAGACATCTAAAAAACCCTGCATATTATTTTGAACTATAACCTTATGCTGCATTGTCTTACGTGTGTTTTATCACAATTAATTAAATGGTTTTGAATGCTTGTGAGATCAAGATTACAACCTAATATTCAATCAGCGGGATGAGACTTAACACAAAATAACTATGCACAGAAGTGGAGCCTATTTTATTAAAATCACACAATAATTTTTTAGATTCACAACCACTGATCATAGTACAAAAATAAATTAATACTAATAATCCAAAGGAATATGGAGCAGAGGTTAGTGCATAGCCCTTTAATTAGCTGAATATTTAAAGAATGACTCAGTACATTCTCACTCCCCTGTAATTTAATGCAGAAGTTCGCATAGATTATTTAAAAGTCCGTTCAATTTTATTTCCTATATTGAATTGTTCTTCGTTCAGTAAATGTTTGCCTGAACCAAGAACAAAATTATTTTATTAATTTTGCATCATTTAAAAACACTTTTACCCTAACTCAAATTGTTCATGTGCCCTCTGAATGCCCTTCAGGTTTTCAAAGGCATGCAGATTATATAATTCCCATTAACACAAAACCTGAAACCCTACAGAGCTCAGTGTCTTCAACCTGAACTTAACCCCATCCAGGTGCATGAAACAAAAATCCGAAAGAAAAAGTTTCACTGAACACGAAGAAGGGGGGGGAAAAAACTAGACTTGGACAGAAGAATGTATTCTCACCCCGCAGTTTACTTTTTTAAAAAAAACAATGTTTGCAATCACAATGTTGCCTTAACTTCTGAAAAGGGATCTGAAAGAGCTATTCAAAGTCAACTCTTAAGCCCTTGTCCCACAAAATACTCAACTATGGATTAATGTATAAAATACACTCATATCTATTTGTGTTCAATAAAAACCATCACTTTTTAATGTCAAAGTGCTTCTCCTTCAAACAAAAGAGTTCAAAGAAAAACGATTCCACCACTTTCATTTCTACTGTTATCGCTTCCAAATTCGATTGAAAAAATAGTTAACATTTACTTTACTTGTAATACATCCAAGTATTCAAGTCTTTTACAACAGTGTTCTACATTACAAGACACTACATCATGTACATTTGGAAATTGTATATATTTGTACATTTTATAGTTTTTGATTGTATCCTATTTTACTATTATTATTGCTAGGTTTTTACCAGCTTCAAAAATGTTTGGAGACAGGGATTTCATTCACATGACCCTGATGAGTACAGGTCCATATTCTCTTGTAAACTTCCTTCATTCCCAGAAGGACCCTTCCATATATAAGCCAGCATACCCAAGACCTGATAAAAAGTAGGCACCTTTGCTTCACACTCAGACAAAGCAGCCATCAACAGACACATAGAGGTTAACAACATTTACATACCATTCATAAGAGACAATAGAATAGCCAGAAGACCAGAACACCCCTGGGCCAGCAATCAACAACAAGATATGCATAGATTAACAGCAAGATTAGCAGCAGAGGAGCAATCAAACAACACAATAGACCTTAATCAAGGAACTATTAACTCAGTCAATCACCCAAACAGCACACAACAGCCCAATCAAGGAACTACCAAGGAGAGTACAAGACCCCCACCAACACAGGCAGGACAAGCCAGGGTATATAAACAGACAGCAAGTTCCACTCCCTTTTCGCACTGAAGATGTTGCCTAGCCTGGCAATGGAACGTCTGCATGAAAACAACAAGGCTCAGAGAGCACCAAAGACTCCCCAGTTCAACCCTGAGCTACAAATATTCTCTTCGATTGGTTGACCCACATATGTCAGAAGCCAACTACACTGTATGCTGCTCCACTGGCAATTCTGCCAAAAATTCACCAGTGTTACTTTAGTCTATAGCTGGGAAATGTTATGTTCTGGCATACCTCCAAGTAACAATGTCATTCAGAGCTATCCATTCACTTTAAACCAGAGGTACAGAGCTATTTGTCTTTGTGGGCCGCAATTTTTTTTATTGTAACCCATAATCGAACAAAAGGGGGAATATAGAAAGACTTTGGGACGTATGTTGTTGTTGTTCAGTCATTTAGTCGTGTCTGACTGTTCGTGACCTCATGGACCATAGCACGCCAGGCCTTCCTGTCCTCCACTGTCACCCGGAGTTTACTCAAATTCATGTTCATTACATCGGTGATGCTATCTAACCATCTCATCCTCTGCCGTCCCCTTCTCCTTTTGCCTTCAGTCTTTCCCAGCATCAGGGTCTTTTCCAGTGAGTCCTCTCTTCTCATTAGGTGGCCAAAGTATTTGAGCTTCAGCTTCAGGATCTGTCCTTCCAATGAGCAGTCAGGGTTGATTTCCTTTAGGATTGACTGATTTGACCTCCTTGCAGTCCAAGGGACTCTTAAGAGTCTACTCCAGCACCACAGTTCGAAAGCATCAATTCTTCAGTGCTCAGCCTTCCTTATGGTCCAACTCTCACAGCCATACTTTACTACTGGGAAAACCATCGCTTTAATTATACGGACCTTTGTCGGCAAGGTGATGTCTCTGCTTTTTAATATGCTGTGTAGGTTTGCCATAGCTTTCCTCCCAAGGAGCAAGCGTCTTTTAATTTCATGGCTGCAGTCACTGTCTGCGGTGATCTTGGAGCCCAAGAAAATAAAATCTGTCACTGCTTCCATTTCTTCCCCTTCTATTTGCCAGGAAGTGATGGGACCAGATGCCATGATCTGTGTTTTTTTAATGTTGAGTTTCAAGCCAGCTTTTGCACTCTCCTCTTTCACCCTCATCAAGAGGCTCTTTAGTTCCTCTTCACTTTCTGCCATTAGGGTGGTATCGTCCGCATATCTGAGGTTGTTGATATTTCTCCTGGCAATCTTAACTCCGGCTTGTGATTCATCCAGCCCGGCATTTTTCATGATGTACTCTGCATTTAAGTTAAATAAGCACAGTGATAATATACAGCCTTGTCGTACTCTTTTCCCAATTTTGAACCAGTCGGTTGTTCCATGTCCGGTTCTAACTGTTGCTTCTTGACCCGCATACAGGTTTCTCAGGAGACAGGTAAGGTGATCTGGTACTCCCATCTCTTTAAGAATTTGCCACAGTTTGTTGTGATCCACACGATCAAAGGCTTTAGCGTGGTCAATGAAGCAGAAGTAGATGTTTTTCTGGAACTCTCTTGCTTTTTCCATGATCCAGTGAATGTTTGCAAACTGATCTCTAGTTCCTCTGCCTCTTCGAAACCCAGCTTGCACTTCTGGTAGTTCTCGGTTCACATGCTGCTGAAGCCTAGCTTGTAGGATTTTGAGCATAACCTTGCTAGCATGTGAAATGAGCGCAATTGTACGGTAGTTTGAACATTCTTTGGCATTGCCTTTCTTTGGAATTGGAACGTAAACTGACCTTTTCCAATCCTGTGGCCACTGTTGAGTTTTCCAAATTTGTTGGCATATTGAGTGCAGCACTTTAACATCTTTTAGGATTTTAAATAGCTCAGCTGGGATACTGTCTTCTGCGTTAGCTTTGTTGTTAGTAATGCTTCCTAAGGCCCACTTGACTTCACTCTCTAGGATGTCCGGCTCAAGGTCAGTGACCACACCATCGTATTTATCAGGGATATTAAGATCATTCTTGTATAGTTCTTCTGTGTATTCTTGCCACCTCTTCTTAATCTCTTCTGCTTCTGTTAGGTCCCTGCCTTTTTTGTCCTTTATCATGCCCATCTTTGCACAAAACGTTCCCTTGATATCTCCGATTTTCTTGAAGAGATCTCTAGTCTTCCCCATTCTATTGTTTTCCTCGATTTCTTTGCATTGTTCATTTAAGAAGGCCTTCTTATCTCTCCTTGCTATTCTCTGGAAATCTGCATTCAGTTGGTTATATCTTTCCCTTTCTCCCGTGCCTTTGGCTTCCCTTCTTTCCTCAACTATTTGTAAAGCTTCATCAGTCAGCCACTTTGCTTTCTTGCATTTCTTTTTCTTTGGGATGGTTTTAGTTGCTGCCTCCTGTACAATGTTACGAACCTCCATCCATAGTTCTTCAGGCACTCTGTCTACCAGATCTAATCCTTTAAATCTATTCCTCACCTCCACTGTATATTCATAAGGGATATGATTTAGGTCATACCTGAGTGGTCTAGTGGTTTTCTCTACGTTCTTCAATTTAAGCCTAAATTTTGCGATAAGAAGCTCATGATCTGAGCCACAGTCAGCTCCAGGTCTTGTTTTTGCTGATTGTATAGAGCTTCTCCATCTTTGGCTGCAAAGTATATAATCAATCTGATTTCGGTACTGACCATCTGGTGATGTCTATGTGTAGAGTCGTCTCTTGTGTTGTTGGAAAAGAGTGTTTGCTATGACCAGCCTGTTCTCTTGACAAAACTCTATTAGCCTTTGCCCTGCTTCATTTTGTACTCCAAGGCCGAACTTGCCTGTTATTCCGGTTATTTTTTGACTTCCTACTTTAGCATTCTAGTCCCCTATGATGAAAAGGACAACTTTTTTGGTGTTAGTTCTAGAACAGGGCTTTCCAAGGTTTTTCCCGCGGCGACACACCAACCAGCGTTGGTGTGTCGCCGCGGGAAAACTCGGAAGTGCGGCAGCGCGAAAAAACCCAGAAGTGCTGCTGCTTTCAGGTTTTGCGTGCTGCAGTTGGTGTGTCACCGCGGGAAAACCCAGAAGCGCTGATGATGATCAGCGCTTCCGGGTTCTGTGGCGACACACCAGACTGTGTGTGGCGACACACTTTTGTGTCGCAACACACAGTTTGGAAAGCTCTGTTCTAGAAGGTGTTGTAGGTCTTCATAGAACCAGTCAACTTCAGCTTCTTCGGCATCAGTGGTTGGGGCATAGACTTGGATCACTGTGGTGTTGAATGGTTTGCCTTGGATTCGAACTGAAAGCATTCTGTCGTTTTTGAGGTTGTACCCCAGTACTGCCTTTCCCACTCTTTTATTGACTATGAGGGCTACTCCATTTCTTCTAAGGGATTCTTGCCCACAATAGTATATATAATGGTCTCCTGAATTAAATTCGCTCATTCCTATTTTAGTTTGCTGATTCCCAAGATGTCGATGTTCAATCTTGTCATCTCATATTTGACCAGCTCCAGCTTACCTTGATTCATAGATCTTACATTCCAGGTTCCTATGCAATATTGTTCTTTACAGCATCGGACTTTCCTTCCACTTCCAGACACATCCACAGCTGAGCGTCCTTTCAGCTTTGGCCCAGCCGCTTCACTCTTTCTGGAGCTACTCGGAATTGCCCTCCGCTCTTCCCCAGTAGCATTTTGGACACCTTCCGACCTGAGGGGCTCATCTTCCGGCGTCATATCTTTTAGCCTTTTGATACTGTCCATGGGTTTTCTTGGCAAGGATACTGGAGTGGTTTGCCATTCCCTCCTCCAGTGGACCACGTTTTGTCAGAACTCTCCGTCATGACCTGTCCGTCTTGACCTGACTTCATTGAGTTACGCAAGCCCCTTCGCCACGACAAGGCAGTGATCCATGAAGGGGTTGGGACGTATAGACAGTCTATTTATCTGGTGGCAGCTTCTTAGTATCCCCTGCAACCTAATTCTGCTACGAAAAGAGAGACAAGTTTATTTTTACTTCATCCAAAGCTGCTATTTAAATGCAATTGGTCACAGTGTGATACTAGAGCAATCTATTAATTGTGCAAGCTACCTTGTGATCCCTATCTTAAGCTTCCCCTGCTTCCACAAGCAGCTCATCAAACTTTATCTTCTAGTCAGTTTCCCAACCCCTTTAAAATGCTGGCAGGCTTGACTTTCCATACTTAATTAAACTCTTGTCTCACCTCCTTTTTACATCCTGCAATCCTGTAGAAAATGCTTCACCATGCTATTCTTACAACCACGCAGGTGGCAACTCAAGGGAGGGGCATGGTTTGAGTCCTTTTTTTAAAAAAACTCCTCACCTGTTGATCAACTGGAGGGGAAACCGATTGGCTCTTGCTGTTTCAACATTATGAAGTTGGCAGAAGGCGCCCCCGCAAACTGGTTTGTGAAAGACTGTGGTAGAAATAGGGTAAAAATATTGTGTGGAAGAATCCAATAATGAAATCTAGGCCGCTTCTATATTAAGAGCCTTCTGCACTACAGGACATGGTCTTGCCATTATCCTTCAGGTCAGAGAATAAACCTGTGGCATCTCCCCAACCTGACCTTGTAAAATCAGACAAGGGCTCTTTAAAATCTATACAGCTTTTCACTACACATCATGCTGTTCGCTGCATTCAGCTTTAGTTGACTTACTTAGAATGTTCCTAACCACATTCTTCCACTGTGTTAATAGGGGAAATATACTGCCAGCAGAATGTACTTAGTGCTATCCAAGGCCCGGTTTCTTAATGCCCTCTTTAGTAGAAGACCTTTGCCTGCAGCTCTCAAGAATCTCATCCGAGGACTCTCCTTTGATTGTGGTTGCTATGCTTGACCCATCCACCTTTTATGTTTAGAGTAAACTGGTATTTCTAGACTGGAACTTTCCTGCTGAACTTTGATGCCAATGATTTCCTCTAACAGCCTCAGATAGCAATAGAAAGGGGAAGTGCAGCACCATCACTTTGTAACCTTGTATTTACCTCAGAAGACTAATCAGGTTTTGCAGAACAGCAATGACTACAGATAACTTACTTTTATTCACCAAAATATGCACTGGCTTTCTTAATATGGGTGCTTTTCTTTCTAGAAGCCAGTAGGAGCATTTCTGTAGATGTAGAGCTCTGCAAAAGGCTCTTTAAGATTAGCCTGATAAAACTCCAAAATGAAGGTATCAGACAAAATTCAAAACAAAAAATGTGTAATGAACATTCTTCATAAATTGAAGAAGAAACAGAGTTATTTACAGCAGTAACAGCCCTTGGCTCAAGACATCCCAGTTATGACCTTTACCAGTTACATATTTATTTATTATTTATTATTCAAATTTATCACCGCCCATCTCTACAACAGTAGACTCAGTAACATATTAATGTTATTCTTACTTTTTTAATAAATTTATGCTGTTTAACATTAATGAAAAAGGAGCCTACTGAATAACATTGGGATATCCAGGGCCAAAAAAGTAGTCTTGTTTATATGAGTTTTATGAGTAGAGTGCTACTCACAAATGAACACTTTGCAGGGAAGTATCCAAATGCAACAGCAGCACTGGTGCTATCCCATTTAATTCAATTAGCCTATCATTCATTTTTTGTTTATATGAGGGCTCATATAAACTTCATTCAGAAAAGAAATGGACTGAAAAATAATTGCCTACCTAAATTAGGTAAAATACTCAGTTGTGTCAAAACAAGCCGAGGGTCCCTCCTTGTGGGGGAGATGGGCAGTGATATAAATGTGATGAATAAATAAATAAGAAATAAATAAAACAAGGTGTAAATATTCCCCATTGTGCTTGAAAGAATAAGGTTTATACTCTTGATCATTTTTTTTAATTTAACAAACAAAAACATATTCATAACAGAATAAATATTTTGGTATAATAAAGGGAGAAATAGAAGTGAAACATATGTTGTGCTATTAGGATTAAAGTATAGAAGAGCTAGCTATAAATATTCTTGTAATTACCTAAGGTCCTATTGATTCACTCCATGATGGAATAACTGTTGCCCTAATAAGATTCACATCTGGCTTATTTTTTAAGTTTCACAAACAGTTTACCTGGAAGAGTTCCAAGGAAATCAATTAATATTGACTGAAAGATCCATCTTGGCACAATATGAAAAGCAGTTTTGAACTATTTGGTGTTCACTACAAAAAAAGCTTCAGCTTCTGCTGATTAATGTTAATTTACTTTAAAGTATTTTATTGCACTCAAACTTTAATTAGAAAAGAAATTAGGAAGTCTAAAGACTGCAGAGCATCAATAACCAGGATGGGTATCTAGCTCATCAGCTGCACGTTTTTCATTTGGGTCTTACTAAAATATTTGATATGTGAACTGTAATACTTATATTCTGTATCTATGTATTCATTCCCTTGTTAACACTCACGTATATTTATATTTATGTAAGGCAGTGCTTTCCAAAGTCCCGCTGTTGGCGACACACCAACGGCGGCAGCATGCATGGCGGCGGCGGCCTCGTGTTTCGCACTAAAACCCGGAAGCACTGATGGCGCGCTGCTGCCGTTGCACGCACCACTGCCGTCGCTGCGTGCGCCGCCACAGGGGCGGCAGCGACGCGCCATCAGCACTTCCGGGTTTTGTCGCGACACACTAATATGTCGCAACACAGAGTTTGGAAAGCTATGAAGTAAGGCTTTAAATATAAATAATAATAATAATTTTAAAATAGTATATTAAACTTGTATGCTGTTCAACTCTCAGCGACCCTGGGCAGCTCACAACAATCAAACAAAGATATTACAATAAAATCAATAAAACATTAAAAAATTAAGATAAAAACTAATGATTTAATTTTTGTCATTCCTTAACAAGAATGTAATTGAGTTCCCCAACATAACGTTTTATTAAATTAAAGCTCTAAATATTTTACATTTACCTGATAATTTCTAACCATATTTGACCAAGCACTTGATTTAAATTCCTTTGTTTGAGTGGCTAACACTATATGCATTAACATATATATTAACATACATAACGTTCAATAGGCATGAGGTCTTCCTTCTGCTTTCTCCATCTCTAGGAAATTGAATAGACCAGAAGAAATAAGGGAAATACATGTTCACAGAATCACAAAGTTTAAGCATCAATTCCAATCTCTTCCTCAGTGCAGGAATCCAAATTACAAGTTTGAGTGCATCCGGACAATGGGATTTTACTACTTCCGTAGGTAGTTTGTACCACACTTGAACTGCTCTTACTTAAGAAATTTATTGTAAGATTCAGCTGGAATCTACCAATCACTAACTAAAGACCATTATTTCATGTCCTACACTCTAAGACAGTACTCAACCAGCCTTGGCCTTTTTCTCTACGATTCTTTCACACTCCTCTAGGTCAGTGCTTTCCAATCTGCCGCCGTTGGCGACACAACAATGGCGGCAGCGGCGGCGACGCGGGCGTGCATCGCGGCGGCGCGGGGGGACATGCGGCGGCATGCGCGGTGGTGACAGCGGCCTCCGCTAAAACGCGGAAGCACTGATGGCGCGCCGCTGCCGCCGTGCACACCCCCACCGCCGCTTCTGGGTTGTGTGGCGACACACCAAACTGTGTGTTGCGACACACTAAAGTGTCGCGACACAGAGTTTGGAAAGCTGTGCTCTAGGTACTTCAGGAGTGTGATCATTGCCACCCACCCCAGTCAGCATAGCGAGTGAGGTATGCTGGGATGTTGTACACAGATCCCCCAAGGACACAGATCCCCCAAGGTCACAGATCCCCCAAGGACAAATGCAATTCAGACTTCTACCTCTCTCATTAATTTGTTGCTAGTTCCAGATGCATCCCTCATCACAAATCTTGAAGCAGTCCATGAGAAAATTCTCAGATTTTCAATTTAGGGTCCATCAGACATCAACATCAGAGCAGCTATATGCCAAAGTGTCTTGAGAAGTATCTTATAAACACTTGTGCAGTGGGGCAGCTGTCCCATCTAGAATGCAGATGGATTTAGAATATTTTTTGGTATACCACAGCATCTCAGAAATGCCAGATATCCAATGCCTTACCTTCATTTATTCTATAGAGTTGTGTTGGGGGGTTGGCTTTCATAACACCACCTGAGATTATGAAAAGCACTCAGAGAAAGAGGGTCCACTTCACTTACCACAGGTGAAGTATTTAACTGTGTTTACATGTTCTTAAATTGCAAGACATGTTTGAAATTTTTAAAGAAAAGAACTGTGTAATTTTTTTCAATAAATAAGTCCAGCCATTTCAAAATTCCAAGCCTGCTTGAAGAGCCTGTACATTTATTTCATGGCAGCTCTGAAATGCTCTGACAAGTGTCCCTCCTCCCGAGTTTTATTATTAAAAATGCAAAGCATTTTTGCGACACTGATTTGCTCTGTGGCCATTAAGAGGCTGCAAGCCTTAGAATTGTATCTGGCACACTGCCTGGCATATTTATTGCTACTTATAAATTAGACACTTGTGTAGGAATGCAATTTTTATGTACGCTTCGCCTAAATGACCCTAATAATAGATGACCAAATAGGAGCGTTATAGGCTTGCTAAATAATTATACTGCACCATGGTTCCTTGTGAAACTAACAATAAGGGAGAAAGCTGCTAACAAATCACGCTAAAAAGAGCACCTTGTCAAAACTTTCCACAAACAAAAGCATATAAAAATGACAAATGTGAAATCAGGAAACAATAATTGATGACACACCGCTGGAAGCCTAAAAATATATGAAGTGACTCTTTTCTTTGTGTGTTATATTAAAGAGCTAATTTTTATGTGGTGTGCATGCATTAGAAAGGTTTCTGGACTTATGGAAGGAGCCTTTAAAGTTTTTTCCCCCATTTTAATCGAACACTGCTGATTGCACACTATGTAATGAAAACAGAGCATGTTTCATCCCTAAAGACAGATATTTTCTGCTAATTCTCAATAAATTCACAATGCTTACTTCCATTTTGTGAGAGCCACACACTACCTTATGTCAAATAAGGTAAAGAGCAGAAATGCCAGTTCCAATTGCATTATCCAAATTTATTATTCAGAACATGTGCTTACATCACATTTTATACTGTGTCACTTGCTATTTTTTAAAGTCTCACATCTAGCCCTAAAAAGTTAGATTTCTTTTTCTTGAGCGTTGTTTTGTGTCATATAAAATAGCATAAAACATGAAAGTACCATAACACCAACACTGAATTAACATAAAGCAGAATAGAAGAGTGTAATGAAAAGGATATTACCACAGGCCTGAAAAAATTATGTTTAATGCTGAAAATTAGGGACTACCTTTTTGAGATATCACTACCATCTTACTGACATCACCTCAGTTCAGAAGGAAAAAGCAGCTGGAGATGCAAATTTAAGGCTTCTAAAATAATATAATTTTATTGTATAAAAATAAGGGGCGCAATGGCTCAGTGGTTAAGACGCCAGGCTTGCGATCGGAAGGTCGGCGGTTCGAGACCTGAGTGCCGCGTGACGGAGTGAGCTCCTGCATTCGCCCCAGCTCTTGCCAACCTAGCAATTCGAAAGCATGCAAATGCAAGTAGATAAATAGGTACCACTTTGGTGGGTAGGTAACAGCGTTCCGCACACGTCATGCCGGCCACATGACCGTGGAAACATCTTCGGACAGCGCTGGCTCTTTGGCTAAGAAACGGAGATGAGCACCGCCCCCTAGAGTCGGACACGACTGTGCAGGGGAAAACCTTTACCTTTACCTTTAAAATATGAGTAGGCTGCCATAGAGATATAATAAATATCTCTGATATTATATCTGTGAATTCTAGTCCCGCCTTAGGCATGAAAGTCAGCTGGGTGACTTTGGGCCAGTCACTCTCTCTCAGCCCAACTCACCTCACAGGGTTGTTGTTGTGGGGAAAATATGAGGAGGAAGGAGTATTAGGTATGTTCCCTGCCTTGAGTTATTTATAAAAATAATAAGGGAGGGATAAAAAAATCTAAAAAATTAAAATAAATAATTGCAATTGTTCAATCTGCCAGAATAAAAGAGTCCACCTTGGTGTTCCTGAGCAGTAAGTTTAGCTGGTAATCCAGGATAATAAACCCAGTGCTGAGAAATTCTCCATTTTGGGGTTATGAAGAGGAATTTGCTGGTCTCTGAGGAAAGGCAGTTCTTCTCCCACATTATCGTAATTTCTTATATCTGATCAGAGATATGATCAAGCCCTGCAAGGAGATCACGTTCCTGCCAGAGAAAAGGCATGGCCAAGGCAGAGGAAGAAGAAATTGATGGGTGACCTCCACAGGCCAGATGAGAACCAAAGACAGACAGCCCCTAGGAGTGCTTGTAAATTTTATCATAAAAAAAGACTTCAAGACTGAGTATAATGCATTTTAGTAGCAGTGCAATATGTGTGTTTTTAAAGGCCCCGAAAAGGGCTTTCACTAATTGGCACAAGGGTTAGGATGATTACCCCAAACTTACTTTCATGCACCAGGTTGGGGGAGGGGGGGGGAGGGAAAGGGAATAACTTTTGCCTCCTGAACAAGAAGGTAAATTTGATTATTTTCTAGAGGAAGAGGCACCAAACTTTATGATCACTGTAAGTTTTTCTATAGTTTTTGGGCATACAGAGGCTTCTCTGTTTCCTGCTCTATTCACTGCTCCAGTTTAGAGTGGCAGCAGAGGCAGATGGGCATTGTGGTCTTGAGTGGCAGCAAAATAAAGTCTGAAATGTATATTCTGTGAACCTCCAAATGTTGCTGAATAACAGCTTCCACCAGCTTCAAGGGATGCTGACAGCTGTAGTTCAGCAACATTTTGGAGACACACAATTTCTCCACTCCTCAGGTAAATTAAAAAATACCTTCTCAAAGGTTCCTTTGATTAAGCAATGTCATCTCTCAGGACCCCAGGAAGTGCGCCTTCTCTGTAGCAGCGCCCGACTTCCGGAACAAGGTTCCCCCAAGATCCGGATGGCCCCCACTCTGCTTTGTTTAGAAGAGCCATGAAGCCCTTGCATTTCACCCAGGCCTTCGGCGAGAGTGAGGCCACTTACTTCATTGCTCTTACCATCTTTTATCTTTATTTTTTGTTTTATTGATTTTATTGTTACTTCTTTGATTGTTGTGAGCTGAATTGTTGAGAGTCGGGTGGCATAAAATTATTATTATTATTATTATTATTATTATTATTATTATTATTAGACAAACAATAAAATCAAGCAATTGCCTTTCACATATTTGGAGAGATACTAGGTCTCAGTTCTGATCTTTGAATGAAGCACCATTTAAAACTCTGAACTTCATGGATGAAAAGGTTTAATTAAGCTGTTTGCAGAGATTGCAATGCATATTCTAACACCTCCAATACACCTCCAATATAGTGGCTGATAAGTTACTAAACCCCTGTGATTTCAGCAGTGCTAAGCCAGTGGAAGCCACAGTGTCCACAGTGTCTGTGCCCATGAGTTCATCCACAGAGCTGCTTTTGCTATGCTTTTCTCCTGTCCTGGAGCCAAGAGGACTCCTATCCAGGGCTGGCTCTAAATATTTTGGTGCCCTAGGCAAAGTCATATTCTGGCACCCGCTATGCAAAAAGGTGCCCTCTTGTTTCTTTTTTTCTTTGAGTTTTTGAGCTTTACTCCTACGATTTTCAGCCCTGGACAATTTTTTTTCTTTTCTCAGACATTTTCACCCTATTTACTGTGAATCACAGTATTTGTAATTACTGTACACAGTAATTTTAATTATATCAGCACCCATTGTTGTCATATGGCAACAATTCTGTGAAATTATATTTAAGACTCGAGTGGGCAGGTTGGCACACAGTGTGCACCATTACCACTTTTCCAAGTATAACTTCGATAAGTTGATAATCACGCGACTCAACCACTATTTTGGAAGTCTTTTCAATTTCGGCACCCCCTAAAATTTGGTGCCCTAGGCAACTGCCTAGGCCTAGAACCGGCCCTGTCCTATTCTCTTAAATCTTGCTGCCCCCACAGGACACCTGAAACAGGACTATGCTATGTTGCCTTCCATACAAACTGTACTGTACACTTCTGTAAGGGTTTAAATGTCACCAATCATGGGAAAAGTTGACAACAACCACAATGCAGAATACATATTTTTCTATTTGTTTTTCCTGTTGACCTATCAACCACTGATTATCAGCAAAGAGTATGTCTCTCTCTGCAACACAGTGGTCACTGCTACAATAACTGTTCTTGGGAGTTTGGTGTATGTCTGTGAGAAGCTGTGGTATGCTGTATGATACATCCACATATTTTCCCCAAAATTATACAACAAAATAATACAACAAAATAGTAGTTCACCTATTGAACTACTAAGTGGCAGTGAAGAGTTCGAGATTTTGTATCTCTTGACTGCCATCAAGTGGACATTTGGATTTCTGCAGCTTTGATGTAGACAGTGTGTAAGTGCTGATGAAGAGCTTAAGTTTGAGAAAGAGGCTTTCACGGCCGGAGTTCGATGGCTGTTGTGGGTCTTCCGGGCTGTGTGGCCGTGTTCTGGAAGTTGTGGTTCCTAACGTTTCGCCAGCATCTGTGGCCAGCATCTTCAGAGGGCAGGAGCACAGATAGAAGCAAAATCTCTGTGCCCAGGCAGAGTGGCAATGTTCTATTAATATAGAATATATTATTCTGGGAATATAGAACATTGCCACTCTACCTGGGCACAGAGATTTTGCTTCTATCTGTGCTCCTGCCCTCTGAAGATGCTGGCCACAGATGCTGGCGAAACGTTAGGAACCACAACTTCCAGAACACGGCCACACAGCCCGGAAGACCCACAACAGCCATTTGAGAAAGAGGTTTTGCTGTGTAAGTAAATGTGGATAGATCAGCTTACCCTTCCAAATACATCAAATAAAGTGGTGTGGAAGCCAGGGTTCCAGTCTCTTATAGCCAGAGCCATGGTAAACACAGAGGAAAGCCCTCTGCTTGCCCTCCATCCTCAACATGTACAGAAATTCCCCAGACCACCTGCTGCATGATCCACTTTTAGATCTATCATTCCATCTACCATAAAACACATAAACACACACATACACACGAAAGGAAAGCACAAAAAAGGCTGTTGCAGAACAGAGGCAAAGCCCGGTGACTAGATGGAAAGGGATGGTCCCATAGCAGACCTGCCAGACCAACTGGAGCATCATCCCAAACTGCTTTCTTCATGCATTCCAGGTGGTCCACATGGAAGGCATTGTACTAACATAACATGGAAGACACCAGTTCCAGAGTTTAGAATATCTAAAGCCATCTTTGGCCTTAGCAGCAGGCTGGCAATGAGACCAAGGTGACACCATGAGAATATGTCTTTGGCAAACAGTAAGTGGGGCATGGAGGCAGAATGAATGGGCTCTGTGTGTGTGTGTGATCTGCACAACCACAAATGTTCTATGACATCTCAGCAGATCAGTAAGTAGAAGTGGGTATAACCAGCCAAGAAAAATATTGCCAGATTAGGATGAAAAGTGGGGCTGACAGTATCGATGGCTATCAGAGTGAAAGTTGTTCTGAAAGTGTCGTTAATAAAACCAAATTGTCTTTTGTGTTTTCTGTACAAGTTTCTAGGAAGTAAAAACCCAGCTTCAGTTCAATGCAGAATTGTTGTTATTGATCTTAGTAACAGTGTAGCATGATATCATAGATATTAACATAGTGCATTTATCGTGAAATTTCCCAAAGGGATTTGTCCAATCTGTATAATGAGTATCAAGCCAAAAACTATCCATTAGCAGTTTCCCAAGGAAAAAAATGACTTATGTCGAGAGTCTCAAATCAAGCTCTTAGTTACATATTTGGCTCGGCAAGCTAAGGGGGATGCTGAGAGATTAGAAGGTAACTGCTCAAGACCTGAGACTCCACTATTATTAAAGAAAATAATATCAATTGTAACACAAGGTTTTCTAAAACGTGACTCTCTAAAAAGCACCTGTAAAAAGCCTATTTTTTTAACTAAATCAATATGCTCCTGGAAAGTAATTATGTCCAAGTTATACTGAGAAATAGGTTAGCTTTCTTTTTTCTTTTTTTCAGCTCCTGTTAACCACTGCTGAACCAACATAATTCAAAATTAGCTGGAATCTGCTTCCTTATGAACATCATTAACAACATTGTATACAAAAGGACAAACTAGATGTTGTCTTAATACATGGCATGCAACTACTTTTTTTTAAAAAAAAATAAACAATAATTAGAGCTCCATGCTTTGCAATCTGTATGGCAGTGCTTTCCAAAGTCCCGCCATCAGCACTTCTGGGTTTTGTTGCGACACACTAATGTGTCGCGACACACAGTTTGGAAAGCACTACTGTATGGGAAAAATATGCCTCATTAAACAATAGGAAAAGCATTAAAGTTACCCATAGTTTGACCTCATCATAACAATCTATAAAAACTTTTATAATGCAAACAATATGAAAGCATATAAAAGTAAAATACAAGTAATGAGACTGCTTGCAAGAAGATTGGTAAATCCAAAATAACTTTTTGGCGTAAACCAAGTTGTTAAATTGCAATCTGCAAAACGGTTACATATAGATCCCAGGAAATGTTACGTAATCCCTTGGGTTCCTGAAAGAATACCGATAAATCAAATTTTCTTTACGTTCAAATAAAGTACAAAGTCAACAACCCTAATCCTAAATTTTAAAAAATCACCCAATTTTTTCACCATGAAAACTGAATTCCTATATATAAATAGACACACATACATATATCTATACATACACAGATACATATACATATACAGCAGAAAAATCTGTTTCTAGTTGTTTTCACAATCCTTACCAGATAATTGCACACATATACAGTATGTACATAACTAAATCTATCTCCAAATTTATGCCATTTTTTAAAATAAAGATAAGGATTCTCTCAAGTTCAGCTAACCTCCTGATGACTATATGGACATGTTAATGTATTTTCATGGCAACAAATCAGAAATAGTTCGGTGCTGTTATCATATGGGATTTTTTTCAACTTCCCATATAACCTATACCCTGGGAGTTCCAGGTGGTGTCCCATCCAAATACCATCTCCATTGTAATAAATGTTTTGTTTACCTGTTTTTTTGACAGTTACCTTTTGGAAAAAGATACATCCATATTATTACCACTTCTTACAAAATCAGAAGACATGCATTAAGCCAAATCTGTTTAACCTTTAAACTTTCTTAAGAAATTTAATTTTGATTCTGAGAAACTGTCCTACAAATTGTTCTGTGGTATTTTTCAAGATAATGTTCTCTTTACACAACATTCAAGTTTTCTGAAGTCAAAACATCAATATTGACAGTTTTGCACAATTTTAGTCCCTTTACTAGCGTTCATACATTATGTTAAACCATCACTTGGTCTGTTTCATTTTGGCTTAGCACAATATTGGATCCCTGCCACTTCAGTAGGTAGACCATGATTTATTGCTTAGCACTACAAGTAGTCCTTGGTTTACAATGGCAATCGGGACTGGAATCGCTGTTACTAAGCGACATGGTTGTAAAGTGCAACATCACATGATGGCACCGCTTAGCGACAGGAATTCTGGCAGTCCTGTTGCTGTTTTTAAGTAAATCACTAAGGGTTGTTAAGTGAGGATGTCGCGTGGTCACCATTTGTGACCTCCTGCCAGCTTCCCCTTTGACTTTGCTTGTTGGAAGCCGGCAAAGGAGGTCCAAATGGCGACCACATGACCACAGGACACTGCGATGCCCAGAACTCCAAGGACCGGTAGTAAGTACCACTCGTTCAGTGCCGTCGCAAGTTTAATGGTCGCTGAACAAGCGGTCATTAAGCGAGGACCACCTGTATAGGTAAACCCAGGCACTGTGCTTTATTCAACAAATGGTATCTATTATGATGCATGACCTACTCACCGAATGGAAAAAAAAATCTCTGAAAAAACTGCCTGTACTATAAACTCTCCAGTGTCAGCAAAATAAACTTATTCCAGAGGGAAATGGACTGAAGCCAGTTGGGGAAGTTAAGACATTTTGCTCTAATTTCCAAACAAATCTCTGAATTACTCTGCGACATTGGAACACCACCACTCAGAACTGACTATGATCAGAGTAGCATATAAACCCAGCAAACAAAAAAACCCAAACCTTTCCAAATAAAGAAACTTCATGGCAATCTCCCTCTCTTAGCCGCTAACCTCTTGTAAACTGTAAGCAACGTGTCCTTCTGGGAATATTTTAAGTAGATTCCTCTAGCATCTTAATCCTGTTCTAACTTACTTGCATTTAAAGTCTATAACAGCTACCATGTGCCAGAGATTTCATGTTATAATCGATAGCTCTTTTGCTCTTTGGGGAATGATCTGCTTTTTTCCATTTGCCCTACATTTGACTTCACTATGGTCCACGTTAATAGGAACAGCAGCTAAAGCTGCTTTGAAACTTTATTCACCAAAGGGGGTGGGGTTGGGGTGGGGGGAGATGGGCTCATGAAATTCCTTTAAACATGCTTTAATCTAGCTGGAATGCCAGAAACTGCTTCCAGATGTGCTCCATTCAAAAGTCAATCATAGCTATTTATACTGACACTCTGCAGTCCAAACAATCTCAATTGAAACGCCATGTCTCCGCTACAATAAAGTCATAAATGTCAGTTTTGTTGAATCTGGAAAGGTGTTGAAGAGTTCATGCTCATAAGCTTTCCTGGCTGTTTGTTAGCCAAGGGATAATTAAAAGAAAAGAAACAGCCAAGATGCTTTTCATATACAGATGCAGTGCTTGTTGAGCTATTCTTAAAGTGTCCCTGACACCCTCACGTCCCAAGTTCCCACAGGTTACAAGATGAAATTCATTTAATAAACTAGAAAAATGGATCAGGCACAAAACCAAAAAAGCTAAAGTGCTTGGCAGAGTTCCCATGTCCCGTCCCTGCACTGAACACACACATAGTACACCTGGGATTAAAATTAACTTCAGTACAGTCAAGCAACAGATGCTTACCATATTATGCTCTGTACTTAAAAAGCTTCAGGGTTGGAGGGGGAGGGTTAGGAAAGACACTTCACTCCTCGTGTCTCACAAAGGGTTTCTGGAAACCTAAGAGGTTTACCTAGCTCAGCAAAGACACAGAACTTTAATACTTGGAAAAATGATAAAATATTCCACTATCACAAGCTTCAACGACATAATGGCTGCTTTCAGACATCACATGAAGCTTGGAATCTTGGCTTAATAAAACAGGAGAAAACAAACACCAACTAGGCACAATATTCTTCATTCCCCAGATGTTCCACTCCTTCTGTGTGCAATAAAATAAACCGGGGGATTTCTGTTAGTTCACATGAGTTCCTCTGGTTAAAAGTAGCCAAATAAGCAATAATAGGAAATGAGATGTAAGACAAAATATAAGGTAAATATAAGGTTCATTTACAAATCTTGTCTTATTTCAGTGCTTTCCAAACTGCTGCTGTTGGCAAGACACCAACGGCGGCAATGGCAGCGGGGGCGGGGGTGGCGGCGGCCTCGTGTTTTCTGCTAAAACGTGGAAGCGCTGATGGCGCGCCGCTGCCATCGTCGCTGCCACCGCCGCCATGCACGCCCCCATGCCGCCGCCGTGCACGTCCACTTCCGGGTTGTGTCGCGACACACTAAACTGTGTGTTGTGACACACTAAAGTGTCACGACAAAGAGTTTGGAAAGCTATGTCTTATTTATATGCACTTAAAAGCAACCCTGGATACAGATACAGTATAATAAAAGGCTATCCGTCTCTGAATATTCTCTGATGTAAAAGAACAAATAAATTGCAATGTATTTCACTTGTTATTTATTTATTTATTTGTTTATTTGTTTATTTATTTATAATTCAAATTTATCACCGCCCATCTCCCCCAATGGGGGACTCGTTATTAAACCAGTATTCCTTGCTTAACATAATTATCACCATCCTGCTGCTCTCCACCAGGAACAATCAAACTGTTTCAAAAATCTCACTTTGTTTCTAAATTTCCTAGTCCAAGAAACTAAGACTGTATGCCATTGTATTAAGTAAAACCAGTGCTTCCAAGAGCCACATAAACCAAAGATCTGATGGAATGGAAGAGTAAGCTTCACACCACTCCTTAAATGAATTGCAGTGAAGTGTGTCTGTCCGTCTATCCTATCCTCAGATATGGAAGCTGCATGTTTTTTATTGTTACGTACAGTAATCTCAAGTCCTGAGTCCTGTCAGGCCAGAGTCTTGGTTAGATTAGGTGGTCAAATTAGCATGGTAGAAAATTACAAAAAGTATCAGAAAGTTCACCTCCAGTAGAAATAATATCTACGTGATTTTCTTGAAAGGTCTAGGTCACTCAATCAGACAGGGCTACAACTGTTGGGTTAGTAGGCACTGGTACCCAACAGTGTTTCATACAGCAGTTTTAATCTAAAACAGATTTTAAGATTTTTCCCATTTGTTTTATTTGGTCATCTCTCCAAATTCCAGTTAAATTGAATCAGGCATGATACAACCACAAAAATATGTTAAAGGATATATTATTCCTCCTCCATGAGACAGGAAAAATATAAATTGAGCACATGCAAAAATCACTATCTGATGATAGCCAGTTAAAATATAAATAGGATGGTAAGGTTAAGTTCATAAACAAATACATATTTCCTCTGAGCCTCCATCCAGTCTTTGGTTTTGTTCCAAACTAAAGAAATTTGCAATCATGGAGTATCACTGAAAACAGCAGACTTGTATCTTATAATCAAGATGCAGAGCAACAGGAGAGAAGAAAAACAGACTCTTGCATTACCACTGCTAAAAGACCATCAACATTTATAAAATGCCCTGGGAGTTTTTTGAGCTAAAGAGAAGTATAAAATGCTTTAGATTTAAATCAAATAATTTAAGCTAACCATAATATCATGGATGCGACATTGCCTCTGGTAACTGGAATCCCAAATACTCAATGCAAAAAGAACATACAGTATATTTATTAGGGCTATGCATGCTTCAATAATTATTTTAGAAGAGATGCTTTGGATTTTGAAAACAGCACCTCTTTAAAGCAGCTATATCTTTTTTAGGTTTATGCCTAATTTGTCTCCAAGCTTTAAAGATATGCTGTGCTTATGTTCCTGGATGTTCCAAAGTATCTCTTCTGAGATTAAGCCATTTTTAATTAAATTGTTCTTTCATATTTCTTTCAAGGTAAGATGTGTGGCTTGAGATCTGCATTAATTATGCCATCATAAGTTTATTTCTGGCTTGAAAAAAAAAGGGATTTATTTCCAAATTTTCAACTCACTTAAGGGTTTCCTATTATTTCACTTATTCCCAGCCAAATCCCTTCTTTTACCAGATTTACACAAACGCTGAAGTGTGTTTTTTAACCAAATTATCATTCAGGAAGCAAGAGAAAAGAATGGTTGAAATGAGAATACAATTTCTCATGGGACAGCTCTGGGTTCAAGTAATTTCACTTCATACCCAGCTCAATATTTGAACAAGGCAGGCTTATACTCTTACTTTGTGTTTAAAGCTGGCCTACTCTGAAATCAATCATAAATTCAGATGCCTTTTATTCTGCCAGAAAAAAAATATTTTAAAAGTGTTTCAGAATTGGAGGTCATGGTTGAACAACTGCCTGAAGATCTAAGACGGATGCTGTTTAACTGCCAAAACACACAGAAGGAAATTCTAGGATCAACAAAGACCAGTTGTGGTCTTTGTGTTTCACATTTTTCAGAGTGTGCACTGGACAAAGAGTGGTTCTCAGTGAAATGAATCAGCCTTAGGGCTACAATTGTTTTATCATAACTGAAGCTTAAACCTATACCAAGAGATGACAGGAGACAGCTGTCAACATTTATGTAAACTCAGTTTGTGTTATGGATATTGCAGCGAGGGAGGAGGGGGCGCCTTCCAGGGAGAGAAACTCGTTCACAGTATCGAGGACCTTGGGCGCCAAGCCAAGAAAGTCAGGCCAGATCCGCCTTAGAGCGCCTGAGGTTTTTCTCCAGAGAACTGGTCAGCGTAGCTTAGTTTGGCAAGATTCTGTGTAAGGTAGAACAATAAAGATCTAGAGCTTAATTTCCAGCTCAGCGTTGTTCTTTGCCTAACCCATGACAGTTTGGGACCAGCTCAAATTTGGGTAACTATGTACTGTTGTCTATTGGGCAGTTTCAGGTACTCTGACTTTTTTAACATTCCTGGCTTATTACACTCATTAAGGATGACAATACATTTAAGGTCACCATTCACTAGCCTGTGAACAAGCATTTGGCCTCCACTCCTTTACTCTTCTTTATACTCCCTCCCCTTAGCAGCTTTGGCTTCTTCTACTGAAACTAGAGGTCCCCGTTATGTCCAAACTGGAACTGTGGCTTCACGTCATCAGATTAACTTTGATTGTATATGATAACATTGATCCTATAGATCCTATTCTATACAGAATTAAATCACAATTTCATTCTCAATTATAGCTTCAAAACAGGCCAGAGTGAAATGTTTTAGCTGCATACAAAGGGAGGATACAGTGGGAAAGGCAAACATACAGACTTCCTCTTTGGAGTACTGGAAGATGTGCTACATTACGTTCTTTAGACGTGTACAAAATCATATAAAAACTTGCTTCTTTTTTTCATAATAAAAGCGTACCTAGCAGTCTATGGATTTTCATGGAAACAAGCCTATCTATCTATCTATCTATCTATCTATCTATCTATCTATCTATCTATCATCCATCCATCCATCCATCCATCCATCCATCCATCCATCCATCCATCCATCCATCACATTTATATCCCGCCCATCTCCCCCACAAGAAGGGACCCTGGGCGGTTTCCGATGCTTCTACTCCACTGTTAGTTATTCAGTAGCAGAATCAAGAACCAGACATTCTAAGACTTTTTTTTTACCCACGAGTAAATTCCAGCCACAAGCAATCTTTCCCCAACATCAAGCAACAGGTTCAACCTAGTTTTAACAATACAAGTCCACTGATGAATTATTTGCTTCTTGTAATTTATCTCAGCCTTTTTTCAATCACCATATGTTTCTATAACAAAATATAATGTTGTAGTTAAATTGGTCAAAAGATGTTTTCACTCTGTTTTTCAGATGTGCAACAGGTGTACATTATTCAGTTTTGCAGAGAAACATCTGATGAATCAAGTGGATGAAGCCAAGACACAGCTATTAGATACATTACATCTTTAGCACATCATCTGTAAAAATGTCCTGAGTAAAACTAACGCTCCAGGGGAAACCTGACCTTTAAGAGGTTTGCCTGCACTATATCTAAATTAATGTCAGTGACAGCCACTTCAATCTAAACTAGCAGGGGTCTTTATTCTATCTAAAAATCTATTCATCCCCTTCACTTGTGAGTGCAAACATACACACGTGTAAATGAATGTGTGTCATGCTTGGCTTACAGGGTTAAGCAGCCACAGTGTGAGCTGAAACAGAAAGGAGATCTATTCTGTGCTCTGTCTATAGCTGCTAAGTCTCCCTTAAAGAATGGAGAAATGAGGCCAGTATTCAGGAGAAAAATAATGATATTTATGACAGAGCCATTAAGACAGTGGGTGAAATATACGTTTTCTAAACATTTTTATTTTAGAAACATTTCCTTAGTAAATACATTTTCTAAACATATTAACTTTAAATATTTCTATTCCATCCAAAATTGTTTACAATATTTTAAACAGAAGTAAAAACAAAACAAGCCAAGAGTAACAACTTAGCAACGAACATTTAAGAAGGGAGAAGATGCAAAAACAGGTAAAACCACCAAAATCCCAGAATATAAAGCTTACCAGGTGTCATAATGACAGCCACCAAATGAAAACAGACACTTTCACATATACAGCACTACTACATACAATGACAGCCCAAAATTTGTCCCTCATATATGTTTAGGTGGGATTTGTGAGAGTTTTGTACAACCTTACATATGCCTGTATCTTTGTTTATACTGATATGTTTCTCTAAGCACTAGTTATCAGGATTAAAAATCAAAGTTATTTTTATTGTCAAAAAACTTGGCCTGCATCCCAAAGTTGTGTGTCCCCAGGTTTAACTTTTTTAATACAGTTTCCCCTCCTGAAATACAAGTTGAAAATTCAAGCTACAGACAATTCCACCTGGATGACTGAGAACCTTCATAGACAAGTTGAAAAACTATTGAATCTAAGAGAAATATCAAAGCAATATACAGTCAAAAAAAAAGGGGGAGGAAGGGGAGATGCTATTTAAAAGAATAGAAAAAATTCAAATGTGATTTTATTTAAACTATTTATATTCAGCTGTCTGGATCTAGGTGTTTTATTAGAAAATCAACATTTTAACCACCTTGAGTGGTATCAAGGCAGTAAAAACAAGGAGATATAAATAGAATATGGGAAATTTGAACATGATGGCTTGCAATAGTTTTAAAAATAATTATTATTAGCACAAAGAGAACTAAGAAACTGCAAAACTCTAGCACCTACAAGCCCATTGGGCAATTAATCATGAATCAATTTAACCCCAATTGTCTTCTGAAATAGAATCATCTCAATTTCCTGTCAAAAAGCTAATGAAGATAGAGCAAAATGAGGCTCTCTCAGAACAGTGATGTTATGTTCCAAAACAAACATTAGTTCTGCTGATGATGTGACATTATATAAGAAATGTAGCCATCACTAGATTTCTGATGTTGCAGGATGTGGAAGAGAGTTGCTGTTTCTTAGTCAAAACCTCAACCATCTGTGTACCTAGGATTGGATGGTGCTTTGTCCTTATCCCTTTGGCTCAGATGTCTAGGCCCTTGGCCAAATGATGTACACTTATTTTAAAATGTACATGCCACTAACCTCTATATTGTGATTCTATGCAACTTACCGACATCTAGAATTCAATCTAACAAATAAAACGATTTAAAGCAGTAGCATAAAAGCTCTAAACTAAATGCTTACCTCAATATCCGAGATAAGCAATATCTTGGATTAGTTCTTGACTATGTTAGCTCTTATGTGCTAAATCCTTGAACTATCTTTGAAATCTGTCTATCACCTGTGTTGAATCCCAGCATATCTCTTGACCTTGCTTGGAACTGACTGACAGTTCAAACTTAGATTGAACTATAATTGTTGCTTACTGAATTAAGGGGTTTGTACAACATGAAGCCTAAAGCAAATAAAGCATATTATAGCTTAGTCTGCTGTGTGAACCTAAGCCCACAGTATTCTGACGTGCTGCCTTGCTAGCCTTATTACAGGACAAAGTTAAGAATAAAATCAAAGCTTTGATTAGCTCTTCCCCAGCTCCATCTCAGCCATACACCCCAACAGCTGACAGTATGAAACATTTTAGGCTATTCTACCTATGCTCCCTATAATTGGTATGAGTTTCCATGCGAGGAAAATGTAAGAGCTATTATAAAGATATACACTTACATTATATATACGTAGAAAGATGAAATCCCTGTATCCTTATGCATTATCCCCATAATTTATTTATTTATTTATTATTTCTAACTTATATCACCGCCTATCTCCCCCCACAAGGGGACTCTGGGCGGTTATAATCTCTCAGCTGTTCTTGAAGCCTAACTTTTCAGATGCTTCCCCCCCCCCTTTCCTACTCATCTAAATCTGTGATATGGCCACACTGCACAAATGATATAGAGTGTGTCACAGCAAGTATATTTGCTGCACTACAGTATTGCCTCTCATATTGTGCAGATCACTCTGATTAACCACGGCTCCCTTGGTGACTCACACTGACTTGGTCAGGTCACAGGGCTCGTGCTGCAATTTCCGTTTGCTTTTTCTAAGTATTTATCAGTACGATTTTGGACGGTATACTGTCCCCTTTCCAAGTTGATCTCTAAACCAGCATAACAACATAGCGGCATCTGGTGGGATGGTCTAGAGCTGTACTGAACTAAAAATGGGTGAGAATTTTATTTGGCTGACTTTGGGAGAAGTGTGTGCCATTATTTTTAATTGTGGAAAAAAGCAAACTGACAAGTTGATCCATCCTACTCCAAAAGATACACCTACCAGAAAATCTAACCTATAGATTTTTAGATTTATATATCTAATCTAAAAAATAAGACATTGAAACTCCAAGAAGGCCAATCACAGATGAACACGGCTTATCCTTTTAGTTTTCTGCTATACCTATGCAATTTTTCCTACATATCTTTATTTAAATATTTGTGTGTCACTCATCTCATTTTGCAGCACTATGCAGCTTACAGACAACTAAAATTCAATCTAAGAAGGAGATCCATTGCAACCAAGCAGTGCAGAAAACAACAAAAGGACTGGATGAAAGGATGTTTTATCAACAAGGAAAGGCCCAAACTCAACTCCAATGGAATAGGCCCTACCTCAGAAGAAGCAGAGATAGTTACTGATGTTAACCATGTTTGTGGCAAGACTTGTATAAATGCCTCAGATGTGGAGCACCTTGTGCAACTATTTATTGAAGGATGCACTATGAAGTCTCTCACCGAAAGAACAAATCTACTCCTGAAGTGCATCGGTGAAGAGCTGACATGTGTCCTCTGTCAACACTGAATTGGCTCAAAAGCCAAAGAGGAGAACTTTTCAACAATTCAGTCTACTTGCATTTGGTTCTCTATGATTAGATCTTTTCTATAAGCTTTTCCTCTAATATTTTTCTTTATATATTATATATTGGCCTTGTAGTTTTTTGTTTTGTTAATTTCTCTCATGATGTTATTGGATATAGGTATTTATGGATGGTTATATGTTTTTCATGTAGATTTAATTAATAAAAATGAAAACAGAGCATAAATAGGAACCAAAAAGAGTTCTTCAAGGATGGTACTGTAAACTAGGCTTTACTGATGGTTAATTATTTCAGAGAAGACAACTCATTCATTTTTGCACTGAACTATTTTTCATTAGGCACCTATTCTTAAAGACAAGATAAAACTCCACTGCTCTATTTTATTGCTCATTTTTTTCATATATGACTTATTATTAAAGATGAATTGAAATAAGCACTGAATTAACTAGTGGCATTGTGGGTGCCCAGAGAATAGCTGACATGCCACATCCTTTCAGTCTGACATCTTACTTCAGTCTCATTGGATAACAAGTTCTGAAGAGTAGCTTCAGAAATACAATATTCAAACTATAATAGATAATAAATGTTGCATCTTGTTCATCCTCTGGGCTTTAAATAAAGCTTGGTTTGTTTATTATAGCAGCATGCATAAATGTGCATGACACAGTAAAGATAGCAATCTTTGAAGGCATCAGATATCTCAAGCGCAAAAAAAATATCAAACCCTGGCTTTATGGCAGTTTCCATTATTTATTTAAGTGCCTCAAGAAAGCAAACAATGGATGTAATCCATTGGGAATGTTTCTGTGGAAGTTCTATTCAAATAAATAGAATTTATCAAGAGTACAGATACAAAAGTAACAATACATTGGAACCAGCTGGGAACAAGACCTCAGCAACCCGCCGTGGAAACAAATGGAAGTTATTTCATACTGCATGTTGGTTACACCTAATGTGGCGTTGTGTTTATATGGGATTATGGAAAGCTGGGTATTAAATAATGTGTTTAAGTATCAACAGTTTTCACTGGAGAATATAACAGCAGTTTGCAGGGATCAAATGATGCACTGTAATCCATCTTTTTCTGGGCAAATGAAAATCATAGTCCACCAATTTAGAGAGAGATGCAAGGAACTACAAAAAATGAGTACCGCATTTCATTCTAGATTTGCTTGTTTAACAATGAATACATTTCCAGACAGAGCAGATTACTGTTACTAATATTAGCGAACATCTCACACCTATCTTCTGATATATGGGTTTGGTTGATAGCTGCCTATCAATGAGTTTAATCAGAAAAGTTTAGAAAACTAAGCATCCAGATGAACGCGTGCAAGTTTTCATAGAAGCTTCTAACAGGACAGTGGGGATAGGTAGCTGCGGTTAACTAAAAGCAGGCAGTCCTAGCATTTAATGCAAATACCGCTATAAATAAAGACAGAGAGAAGAACCCTGAGCTTCAACAATATGAGCCCAGGTTTATTCTGGACCCTCTGTGTTCTACCATTTACAGGAAATGGGTTCCATTCTCTTTCACCAAACCGTTCATCTCAATTCCCACTGGGCATTATTCTGAATACGATCAACTTGGTTTTAAGCAAACAGAGATTCTCAAAAGCTGCTTTTATTAGGAACAGGCAGCTCCACACTCCTTTTTGTTGTTTATTCGTTCAGTCGCTTCCGACCCTTCGTGACTTCATGGACCAGCCCACGCCAGAGCTTCCTGTCGGCCGTCACCATCCCCAGCTCCCCCATGGTCGAGTCCGTCACCTCCAGAATATCGTCCATCCATCTTGCCCTTGGTCAGCCCCTCTTCCTTTTGCCTTCCACAATCCCCAGCATCAGCATCTTCTCCAGGGTATCCTGTCTTCTCATTATGTGGCCAAAGTACTTCAGTTTTGCCTTTAATATCATTCCCTCAAGTGAGCAGTCTGGCTTTATTTCCTGGAGTATGGACTGGTTTGATCTTCTTGCACTCCAAGGCACTCTCAGAATTTTCCTCCAACACCACAGTTCAAAAGCATCTATCTTCCTTCGCTCAGCCTTCTTTATGGTCCAGCTCTCACAGCCATAGGTTGCTACAGGGAATACCATTGCTTTAACTATGCGGACCTTTGTTGTCAGTGTGATGTCTCTGCTCTTAACTATTTTATCGAGATTTGTCATTGCTCTCCTCCCAAGAAGTAGACCTCTTCTGATTTCCTGGCTGCAGTCAGCGTCTGCAGTCATCTTTGCGCCTAGAAATACAAAGTCTGTCACTGCCTCCACTTTTTCTCCCTCTATTCGCCATTTATCAATCAAGCTGGTTGCCATAATCTTGGTTTTTTTGAGGTTTAACTGCAACCCAGCTTTTGCACTTTCTTCTTTCACCTTCGTCATAAGGCTCCTCAACTCCTCCTCGCTTTCAGCCATCAAAGTGGTATCATCTGCATATCTGAGATTGTTAATGTTTCTTCCAGCGATTTTAACTCCAGCCTTGGATTCCTCAAGCCTAGCACGTCACATGATGTGTTCTGCGTACAGGTTGAATAGGTAGGGTGAGAGTATACAACCCTGCCTTACTCCTTTCCCAATCTTAAAACAGTCCGTTGTTCCGTGCTGTTCTTACCGTTGCTACTTGGTCGTTATACAGATTCCTCAGGAGGCAGACAAGATGACTTGGTATCCCCATACCACCAAGAACTTGCCACAATTTGTTATGATCCACACAGTCAAAGGCTTTAGAATAGTCAATAAAACAGAAATAGATGTTTTTCTGAAACTCCCTGGCTTTCTCCATTATCCAGCGGATATTGGCAATTTGGTCTCTAGTTCCTCTGCCTTTTCTAAACCCAGCTTGTACATCTGGCAATTCTCGCTCCATGAATTGCTGGAGTCTACCTTGCAAGATCTTGAGCATTACTTTACTGGCATGTGAAATAAGTGCCACTGTTCGATAGTTTGAACATTCTTTAGTGCTTCCCTTTTTTGGTATGGGGATATAAGTTGATTTTTTCCAATCTGATGGCCATTCTTGTGTTTTCCAAATTTGCTGGCATATGGCATGCATCACCCTGACAGCATCATCTTGCAAGATTTTAAACAGTTCAGCTGGGATACCGTCGTCTCCTGCTGCCTTGTTATTAGCAATGCTTCTTAAGGCCCATTCAACCTCACTCTTCAGGATGTCTGGCTCTAACTCACTGACCACACCGTCAAAGCTATCTCCAATATTATTATCCTTCCTATACAGATCTTCCGTATATTCTTGCCACCTTTTCTTGATCTCTTCTGCTTCTGTTAGGTCCTTACCATCTTTGTTTTTGATCATACCCATTTTTGCCTGGAATTTACCTCCGATGTTTCTAATTTTCTGGAAGAGGTCTCTTGTCCTTCCTATTCTATTGTCTTCTTCCACTTCCGCACATTGCTTGTTTAAAAATAATTCCTTATCTCTTCTGGCTAACCTCTGGAAGTTTGCATTTAATTGGGCATATCTCCCCCTATCACTGTTGCCTTTTGCTTTCCTTCTTTCTTGGGCTACTTCCAGTGTCTCAGCAGACAGCCATCTTGCATTCTTGGTTTTCTTTTTCTTTGGGATGTTTTTTGTTGCCGCCTCCTGAACAATGTTGCGAACTTCTGTCCATAGTTCTTCTGGGACCCTATCTACTAAATCTAGTCCCTTAAATCTATTCTTCACCTCCACTGCATATTCCTTAGGAATATTAGTGAGCTCATATCTAACTGATCTGTGGGTCTTCCCTATTCTCTTTAGTCTGATTCTAAATTTTGCAATAAGAAGTTTGTGATCTGAACTACAGTCAGCTCCAGGTCTTGTTTTTACCGACTGTATAGAGGTCCGCCACCTTTGGCTACAAAGGATGTAGTCAATCTGATTTCGGTGTCGACCATCTGGTGAAGTCCATGTATAAAGTCGTCTTTTAGGTTGTTGGAAGAGAGTGTTTGTTATGCACAGTGAGTTGTCTTGGCAAAATTCTATCAGCCTATGTCCTGCTTCATTTTGTTCTCCCAGACCATGCTTGCCTGTAATTCCAGGTGTCATTTGACTACCCACCTTAGCATTCCAGTCTCCTGTAATGAAAATAACATCTCTTTTTGGCGTATTATCCAGTAGGTGCTGCAGATCCTTATAGAACTGATCTACTTCTGCTTCTTCAGCATCTGTGGTTGGGGCGTATATTTGGATCACTGTGATGTTAAATGGCTTACCCTGAATTCGAATTGAGATCATTCTATCGTTTTTTGGATTGTATCCAAGC
The DNA here is from genome assembly GCA_023362775.1 of Charina bottae. NCBI lineage: Eukaryota > Metazoa > Chordata > Lepidosauria > Squamata > Charinaidae > Charina > Charina bottae. The sequence goes on from JALMGJ010000007.1 coordinate 25,634,954, forward strand.
ACTGCTTTAGCCACTTTATTATTAATTATGAAGGCTACTCCATTTCTTCTGTGGTCCTCTTGTCCACAGTAGTAGATCTGGTGGTCATCTGATGTGAAGTGGCCCATCCCAGTCCATTTCAGTTCACTGACACCTAAAATGTCTATATTTAATCTTGACATCTCACCAATAACCACATCCAATTTGCCCTGGCTCATAGATCTTACATTCCAGGTTCCTATGGTGTGTTGATCTTTAGAACATCGGATTCGTCGTTCACCACCAGCACCGTCGGCCGCTAGCCGTCCTTTCGGCTTTGAGCTAGCTGCGTCATCACATCTGGGGCTAGTTGAACGTATCCTCTGTTCCTCCCCAGTAGCATTTTGACCATCTTCCAACCTGGGAGTCCCATCTTCCGATGGTATACCGACATATCTCTGGTTGTACTGATCCATTTAGTTTTCACGGCAAGAATACTGGGGTGGGTTGCCATTACCTTCCCCAGGGATCGTATTTAGTCTGACCTCTCTGCCACGACCTTCCCGTCTTGGGTGTCCCTTCACGGTTTAGCTCATGGTTTCATTGAGGTGCTCAAGCTCCAGCACCACAAGGTAACAATCTCCTTTGCTGGAGTCCACACTCCTACCCAGTTAATATTCTGTTTACAATTATTACTTTCTACATTAGGGTAACTTTGTTGTTGTTGTTCAGTCGTTTAGTCGTGTCCGACTCTTCCTGACCTCATGGACCATAGCACGCCAGGCCTTCCTGTCCTCCACTGTCTCCCGGAGTTTACTCAAATTCATGTTCATTACATCGGTGTTGCTATCTAACCATCTCATCCTCTGCCGTCCCCTTCTCCTTTTGCCTTCAGTCTTTCCCAGCATCAGGGTCTTTTCCAGTGAGTCCTCTCTTCACATTAGGTGGCCAAAGTATTTAAGCTTCAGCTTCAGGATCTGTCCTTCCAATGAGCAGTCAGGGTTGATTTCCTTTAGGACTGACTGATTTGACCTCCTTGCAGTCCAAGGGACCCTTAAGAGTCTTCTCCAGCACCACAGTTCGAAAGCATCAATTCTTCGGCGCTCAGCCTTCCTTATGGTCCAACTCTCACAGCCATACATTACTGGGAAAACCATAGCTCTAATTATATGGACCTTTGTCGGCAAGGTGATTTCTCTGCCTTTTAATATGCTGTCTAGGTTTGCCATAGCTTTCCTCCCAAGGAACAAGCGTCTTTTAATTTCATGGCTGCAGTCACCGTCTGCGGTGATCTTGCAGCCCAAGAAAATAAAATCTGTCACTGCTTCCATTTCTTCCCCTTCTACTGTATTTGCCAGGAAGTGATGGGACCAGATGCCATGATCTGAGTTTTTTTTTAATGTTGAGTTTCAAACTTTAGTTGGCCTGTATTTGACAACTATATCATAACAAGCAGTTCTTAACAAGCAGGAACTAACCTATGTTGCAAATAATAAGGATCATTGTTGTTAACTGTCCCATGCCAGTTAAAATCTACATAGCTGTGAGAGTACAATCTTATTAGATTAAAAACAGATTTCTATGAAAATAACCAGCTGTGTGCAACCTGGTGCTGTTGGCATATTTCCATAATTCCCTTACTTCCCAATCATGACAGCCAGTGGTCAGGGAACATAAAAGTTGTTCAAAAATGTATCAAATTACTTACTTTTGATATATGCCATTATCTTGTATAATAGCAATGTAATCCAGAAAAATCTTTGATTACTTGAGATTGACATTATCAGTTATAAATATAGGATCATACTTGAATATGGATTTTGTACAAGAAATATATACATTTGCTGCATGAATATTCCACTGAAAAGCTGGAGTGAGAACACTTTCCTGCACTCAAATGGTATGGTATGATCACTGTCTATGTGACAATGCTTTTCCAAACAAGAATGGTGGAACTGTCAATGCTGTATGGGGGGTGAGTCTCTGATTGTTATGCTACAAATATATCTGGTTGATATTCTCATACATCTAAAACTTACAGAAATTACATAATTTATTTTCATTTTTTTTGTACTTAGACTGAACCCTGAAAAAAATCAGAACATAAAGAATTTGTGTATGTTTTAATCATTAAAAGAGCAATGGTTTTGTCTAACAGTTCATAAACATTTGCATTTCTTTGTCTTCTGTTTTTTACTTTTTCAATCTGTACTTCCACTCTTTGAATATCCTGTGTAATTTTTTGCTGTTGTTAAATTATAAATATCTGCCTGCCTTTAGAATTTTGATTCCGCAAAGCTTGAAAATAATATTACTGAATCTGGCACTTTCATATAAACAATGAAAAGGTTTCTAGGCACTCTAGCCTATCTGAATGTATCTTTTTACAGCCTGTAAACCCCTACATTTCCAATGCAAACAAGTATTTATATTACATTAATAAAACTGCTACATCAATATTATAAATGCAAACCATCAAATAACTCTATCATCTGATTATTAAACAAAAAGTTATTTTAATCATAGACCAACATTGTTAACACAAATCTTTTCAGCATGAAAGATTCCTGGCTGAAAACCTGAATAATGACTGCCAGTCTATATGATAAGATGTGGCAGTATTTGAAGACCATGAACAGGAATTCTTCAAATTCCTGGAAATCTCACACAAGATCTTGGTGTTCTATTTGTGTATAGAAACTACCACTAAAATTAAAGCTCTTTCTTTCTCTTTCTTTCTTTCTTTCTTTCTTTTTAAAAAAGTGTTTTAATTTACTGTGGGATTACAGTCATAGAGTTCTGGCTTCTTATATTCTGAAAAAATTAAATACGTGTTCAAGGGTAGTCTAACTTTTGTTGCAAAAGTAACAACGTTCAGTTTCAGTTTAGCAATGTGTTGTTTATTGGCTTCTCCTCTAACACTCAATTCTTTAGGGACCTCCCTCAACATAAGCTATTCATTCTTTCACGCACAAAAGAGCTGCTCTTACAGCTTCATGCCCCTTTCCCTTTAATTTCGTTTGCACTGACTTTCATCTGGGCTATCTTAATTCAAATCTGGGTTCTTAATTCCATCTACCTTGTTTTCTGTTTCTTTGATTGAAACAATCTCCTCCATTAAGTCCTTGAGCAACAACTGAATGACCACTTTGGGCTCCAGCTGTTCGTCAAGAGGCAGTCAGCACCCTGTCTCGGTCTTTTATTTGACTGAGTACCATTCAAATTGGTTTCAGGGCCTTTTTTTTTTTTTGGTTTCTGCTTCCTGCCATTCAAGCTATAAAACAGTAAAAGATGACCTAATTTATAAAGTAGGGTTTACTTTTTTTCACATATTAGTTCAAGAAGCATCTTTAGATGCCCTTGAGGTCTGCTAAATTAAATTCACAGCACAGTCAATTATTTCTACAATTTACCTATCATCAATTTCTGTGTGTGCTGCACAGATGAAATACAGTACATCATAGTTTTCCCCAACCTGGAAATTTTACCTTTGGAAGACAATCTTACTCGGCTACGAGTGATCGCCAATGAGCTCTTCAGGTAAGATGATCTACCTAATCTGTATTCACATATAGTGACTCTGTAAAAGTAAATGAATGTATGATTGATATATCACGAAGACAAAACTTTGAGTAGAAATATAATTCAGATTTTTAGAACTATCATTTCCTATTCAACAAATATATGAATATAACTGCATTTTTCCGATTTATTTGCTCTATGGACAGAGACCAAAAGTAGGTGCTTTCATACTAATCCACAGAGCAGGATACAGAGAAACTATATGCATCTCATGTTGTGCATTTGACCATGCTATCTAAATTTTAAGTATCTCATATATAAACAGTACAATCAGAAAGGAAAGTTACATCTGGTTCATACATTGCATAAAGCCATAATGCTACTTGTTTGGTGTTGGCTTAGCATGACAACAAGCTATTTTTAAAAGGTTCAAAACAGAACCAAATGTTGGTGAGATGCAACTACAGATAAGTGAAAATGTTTTTTTCAAAAATACTGTATATACTTATTGGACATCTAAAATCAGAAGTTAGCTGCTTCTGTGCTCACTTTTTCACTTTTGCAGTTTTCCAATCCCCAATACTTCATTCCTGTAAAGTAATATAAATTTAAATAGATAGAAAGAAAGAAAGAAAGAAAGAAAGAAAGAAAGAAAGAAAGAAAGAAAGAAAGAAAGAAAGAAAGAAAGAGGCTTAGTAAGTTCCAATACCTAGTGAATAATTTGTTTATTTAATGTTTTTAAACTCTTTCCGGATACAAATCCTTTCAAAGCAACTGATAAAATAGAGCAACATGACAGCAAATTGCACACTAGAAGACTTCTGCTGGATTACACAAAAGTTTATCCGTCCAGTATTCTGTGTAACACCTGAAATATTTATAAATGTGAACAGGAGAGCAACAGTCTGTCTCCACTGTTGATCCCAGGCAGCTGGTTATTTATGATATGCTGTCAGAGATTCTGGAGGCAAGAAACAGCCAAGACAAACTATTTGGAATAGCCCTATATTCCATTAATTTATCCACCCCCCATTTAAAACCATTGACACTCAGGGCCATCTCCAATTGATAATAATAGTAATTAGTTAAGTTAGTGATCATATCCTATAAATATCCTGCCACAGAGTAATAAAGACTACTGAAGTCATGTGAAAACACAATTTAAGGATGAGGAGAAGAGGCTAACAACCCTTTTCAGGAAGTTCTCCAGGTAGTGGGTTCCATTGTGCAATCTAGCACAGTGGCACTACAGGTAGTCCTCGACTTACGATGGCAACTGGGACCAGAATTTCCATCGCTAAGCAATGCGGTCGTAAAGTGTGACCACATTGCTTAGCAATGGCAATCCCTGCAGTCCTGGTTGCCATTGTTAACTGAATCCCACGGTTGTTAGGCGAGGCAACTTCCTGCCGGCTTCCGACAACCAAAGTCAATGGGGAAGCCAGCAGGAAGTTACAAGTCCCAGGCCCGCAGGCAGATAAGTGGCTGCTGCCAGTGAGGGAGTGAGTGAGGGGCTGTGGGGGGGTGCACAAGAGGCACGGCATGGGTGCGAGGGGATGCGTGAGAGGTGCTACACAGGTCAGGAAGGGTGCACGAAGCAGGCGTGGCATGGGTCTGGTGCACAGGGGTGCAAGGGAGGTGTGGTGTGGGTCAGGGAGGGTGCACAAGGGTGCAAGGGAGGCGCAGCAAGGGTTGGGGAGGTGCACGGAAGTGTGTGAGTGGCCAGCGCAGCGCAAGCGCAGAGGGGCTGGGGAAGGGTGCGCAGGTGGGGGAGACTTACTCCAGAGACTTGTGACCTTCCCTGCCAGCTTCCCCATTGACTTTCCTGAGGAAGCCAGCCGGGAAGGTTGCAAATGGTGATCACATGATTGCAGGGCACCTGGCAACTGGTTGTTAAGTGCAAATGGGTTGCCAAGCGCCCTTATCGCAATCATGTGACCGCCAGGGTGCTGGAACAGCCGGAACTCTGAGGATCAGTCATAACCATTTGTTCAGCACCGTTGTAACTTAGAATGGTCACTGACCGAATGGTCGAAGGTCAAGGACTACCTGTATATACATACACATTCACTTGCACAGACATTTAGCAATCTCATCTCTGAGATCTGATTCAAGAATGCCAATACTTATGACATTTCTGGACTCCTACTAACATTTCACGGGATCACAAGAGAATCCTTCCACCACTCCATGTGCCTTCCTCCCATCCTAGTTTCAGGAGGAAAGCATGCCAGCACAAGTAGAGGTACCTTCACAGTCTGCAGTTAATATGCATCTGAACTGGGTCACTTGTGTACCACTGTTCATATCTGTCACAGAAAGCTGTGTGCACAACAGTGGATTCTCCCTTCATCTTTTCCCATCCCATGTCACCAAATTGCAGGAAAAGTCAGCCAAAGGGGGGGGGGGGACCAGGCTGTACATGCCTTTCCGAGGCTGCCTTCCCCCCCCCACCTGCAGTAGGACTATCAACCTCTCTTCTGTGGGCAGTACTGTACCCATTACTATGGGCGGTAATGGCTGGGCCAGCAAAAGAAGTGATTCATGGAATATCAATAGTCCTTATGCCTTAGGTCCTAAACACAGTACAGTACTCCCAAATACTTCAAAATTGGCCAGTGGACTATTGCAGGCTTCTTTCTGTAGAAGTCACTTCTACAGCATTCATTGCTGTAATGGATTCCTTAAACTCAACCTTTGGGACATGGTGAAGGCAGGTGGCAAAATGATAAACAGCACTTCCCAGATGCACTCCCATGCCCCCCCCCCCCTTATGGTGGTTGAAATTGCACTTGGCTTTACCTAGACCTTTACCTCTGTCATTACACAAAACACAATAAATCCCAACCAGACCTCGATTGAGTACATCCAATTTGTGGGGGCTGTGACAACTAGCTCCCATTTATGAAGGCGAGGGACAGCTTGCATGAAAGGGTTGGTACTTAGAGCAGTGCCTGATTACCAGAATGCATTCTGAGCATTTGATATTCCAACTACATACCTGATTGGTAACTCCCTTGAAGAAAGACTGCTAGGCAGAATATCCTAGGTAAATGTAAGTAAGAACGAGGCTGCGAAGGACAGTCCTGCACCCCCCGTACAGCCACCGCATGAGTGAATAAACTGCGTGGGACCAAGCCACCGGATGGGAGGGGGAGATCCCACAGCAGACTTGGACATTTGATTGCAACAGGGAGGATGCCAGATCACAACTGCATCATCTACAGCTTTCTTCCGTGCCCATTCATCTGCCTACATACAAAGGCTCATTCTGCACCAAGAGGTAAAACGCTACTTTTTCCCCAGAGCATGACTTTAACATGCAGCAGTGATGGACTGCTGGTGAGACGGGAGGCTCTGGTACAAAAATACGTTGGCAATGGGTATATTTATATAGAAATTCATCACACTAAGGAGAGCTAACAATTAAAACCAATACAGAATGGTAGAACATGAATTCACCAGTTCCACTTCTTGAAACAGGCACCTTAGGAAGGCCTAAAATTATTGTTAAAACAGTACCCCTAAACCCACTGTTGACAGGTGGTCTAGAGCAGTGTTTCTCAACTTTGGCAATTTTAAGATGTGTGGACTTCAATTCTGGGGGTTGAAGTCCACCCATCTTAAAGTTGCAAAGGTTGAGAAATGCTGATCTAGAAGTTTATCATGATTAATGACACTGAATGCTGCTGAGAGGTCCAGCAGCACCTAAAGGGTCATATTTCCCATTCCTCATCTAGAAGAGCAACCAAAGCTGTCTTATCGCACTCACAGACTTGAACCAGACTAAAACCTGTCTACAAAATTCTTCTCATTCAATAACTGCTAGAGCTGAGGCTACACACTTAAAAACCTTGCTCAAGGGCAGTAAATTGGGGATTGGTTGGAGATTCTCAAACATGCTGGGATTAAGACAGGATTTCTTCATGAACTCCTCTCTCTAGCTAAAAACTCACAATATTTATATTGTAACTATTACACCAGTACTCTGCTTTTATACGAATGTCCCAAAATTTAACACCCAGATTGATAAGCAATTTAGCAACAATTTTAGAATGCTAATAATTGACATATTTCTAAACATATTAATGGGCAGTTATATTATGGCAACAGGAAGAGAGAAAAGCGAAGAGCAAATCATACAACCAATACTTTAAAAGTCATATACTACAATCATAACTTTTTATATGGCATATAAATTATATTAACTTGCTTTACAAAACTACTGGCCAAAAACAATTGATGGTAACCTAGTTTTATGGCTGAAGCCCACTAATTCCATTTAACCAGTAACCAGCAAAGTAAATCTTTACTATATGTGTGTCCATTTTTGAAAAAAATAAGTAACAATATCCCTTATATTATTTACTAGCGCTTCAGCCACTGACAGAGAGGAGGGAATCTTTTACTGATTCATTAGAGAAAATTCTGCTGGAGGGAAACTAATTTAAATTGATTTATGTGATAGAAACTGAAAGACAACCTTCTCAAATTGGACAATGTGGCAGATGGTAATGGATTTATGCATATTTATGTAGCATGTATTTACTTGTCAACTCAGTTATCCATCTTCCTCCCATCCCACCCATTTACAATAACCATGATGCTGTGACTAGCTGGCTTTCTTTTTGTAAGCCTTTCATATTGCCCAAAACAGAACAGCATGGTTTGCAAAGCTGTTTTAATGGTTTTACACACTTTAATTAGAAAGAATTTTAGCTACTATGCTACCTTTACCATTCTACAACATTTGCATTACTACTATTCAGTGTTCTTTCCTTGAGTTGGCTTACATTTAGCAGTCCAGTTAAATCAAATAGATTGCTAATATGTTAATTTTAACGTAACTTTTTAAAATGTAGTCAATCTAACAACTATTTACAGCAAAGGTACATGGACCTTTTGGCTTAAGACCTACATTTGATCTTTGGGTGGTATGCTGGGGGCCACATATCAATAAGTGAGTCTGTAGTGTAGGCTGACCCAAAACACACACAAAAACTGATCTATCCCTAAAGTGGCAGTGAGTTGGATTCCTCCTAACGCTAAACAACGAGGTCGCCCTCAAATAACATGGCGAAGAACACTGATAGAAGACCTGAAGGCATTGCACATCATATGGAAAGTCGCCGAAACAATCGCTCAAGACTGAAAGAGCTGGAAAACCCTTACTGCCCAATATGCCACATAGCATAGACCCGGGAGAGAGAGAGAGAGAGAATACAATTCCTTACCATGTATTTAATCATTTCATTTTCTGTCACATTAAACTTACAATCTGATGACACCTTTTAGAAGGGTCTGTAGACTATATCGGTACAAAACAAGGGAGCAACAAAGCCACCCCCTCATATCAGCAGAAATGACAAGAGCCTGATAACAAGGTGTTAGGTGCTTAGGCTTGAAAAGAGAGAAGAGAACTCAAAAAAATCAGATGAAAGAACCAGGTAGATGTTTTCACCAATGGAACTCATCCCACCCAGCAACTCAGAGAAAACATTCCAAAATTCTACTCACAGCACTCCCTATGGAGAAGTGACGGAGCAAGAAGTTAATCAGCTCCACATACCAAAAAAAAAAAAAAATATTGCAAGATTCATGGCATCATGGGTACACAGAGGCATGGCACCAACAGATCAGCACATAGATAGAAAGGGTCATTATTCATCAGTAGAGTGGCAGAAAGACAAATTGCTTGCTCTTGAAACTGACATTAATGTGTGTCATAGTGTAATATTTCTGATGCTGCAAAGTGTCCCTGAAAATATGCTGTACACACAAATAGCTTATTATAATTATACAGTGCACTACTATATTAAGATTGAATATTTGAATAGAGCATTACCAGATTTGTGTAACTGCTGTATACTTGCCCTCATAGAAACTCTGTAATGAAGGCTATCCAGAGTCCCATTTTGCAGATGAGAACTTTGCTCAACAGTAGGGAAGGAACAGCTCAGCTGCCACCCTGTTCCTGAAATACTGAATGTGCCTTTCTACTGCAACCTGCTGGAAAACATTGATGATTCTCCTCCCAAATGTGCAGGCAGGGTAAGTACACTGATCAATCTAATGAAGGGTAATTATGAAAAGTTCTCTTTCACTAGAAATTTGCTTCCTCAAAGCTCTACAGGACAGGAGGAGGATTGCAACCAACATTTCATTAAGAGCAGTGCCAGCAGAGGAGCTTCCAAGTTCATGGGCCATCCTGCAGGGTGACATCGGATAGGCAGGAAGGCAGAGCCAGACTCTGCACAACTTTTTATACATCATAGGCTGACCATATTTCCTTGAGACAAAAATGGGACATTGGGATGGCAAAAATGGGACAGGGTTAAACTTATGTAATATTCTGTATTCATGAAAAAGTAAGATGATAAAAAATGTTTTAAAGAGTTTTTAAGATCCATTTGCTGGTCCTTAAACAGATTACTGTACATATAAAATATTTTTGTTTTCATTAAAATGAAAAAGTTTTATTACATGAACATATTGAGCTAACTATTATTCTTCAGTGACAGAACTCATAGAAAAAATTAGGTAGACGTAGAGGGGAACTGTATTTCACAGGAGGCAAATGGGGAAAGCACAGCTCATGGGCTTTGTAACAACACGGATCGCAGGAAGGAGGGGAGGGGGGAGAGAAGGGAGGCAGGGAAGGGAGGATTCAAAAAACTCCACACCCAGCGAGGCTTCTCTTCCTTCTGCCTTCTCTCCTCCTCGTCCTGCTTTTTTTCTCCCTTTCTCTCTCTCCCACAATCCCAAACAAAAGACTCTCTCTTGCGGAGCTGGAGAAATAATCAGTTTCACTCTTGAAAAAAGGGGGCGGGATCACATCCCGAATGTACTTTAATAAAACAGAGCACAGAGCAACCAGCTAAGAGTAGAGCTGAATCAATCTTGCCATGCCTGACATTTTGCTATTTTTTTTTAAAAAGGACAAAATTGACATTTATATTAAAACAACGGGACGGTCAAGAAATGTGAAAAAAACAGTACTGTCCCGTTTAAAACCGTACGTATGGTCAGCCTAATACATCAGGATTCCAGACTCAAGGCTTAGCTCCAGTACAGCCTTGAGAAATGGCAAACCAATATTAAAAGAGACTAAAAAGCAAAACTAGAAAGGAAGGAGTGGTCAAATGCTTGCTCTAACTTTTTCACAGAATCTCCATCAGAAATGATCTTTTCCAGGGAGAGAAGCCCTCTACTGGTTAAGGATTTTTACAAAACAAATTGAGAGAAAGCCAGTTCCCAACAAGATTTTGTTAAAACAGTAGGTTCCAAAAGCTGTGTAAGGATATGGTGGATTCACACATCATAAATACCAAAACAGATTCCCTGCCCCTGCTCCACAGGAAACTACAGGGAAATGTGCACTCATTTTCAAGCCAGGAGTGCACACTCTTCGTTCGTTCGTTTGTTCGTTTGTTCGTTCATTTTTCAAATTTATCACCGCCCATCTCCCCCAACAGGGGACTTCACATGCAAAAGTATAAGCTTAAGAAAAAACAGTTCCTATCATATTGTTTTCTTCCCACCTTCTGCAGTAGTAGTTTAAAAAAATCAATCAATTCTAAATTTAAAATATCATTTTGCAAAAAGCAAGTAAATCAAACATAAAAGCATGCTTGGAAACATTCAGGTAATAAATATGGGCTTCGTGGCATCCATCCTGACCAGTCACAAATAACTGGGAGAAACTGACCAGACTGAAGTGAGTAATAAGGGGAGGGTGTACCATATCAGAAAATACGGTGATGCACTGTATCATCGTAGTAGCTGACTCTAAGTATGTGTGTATTATTCCGATAGTTCAGATCTTGCCTTTCTTTTGCCAAAGGCCAGCAGTGATCCTTCCCTTAAAAATAATTATTTACAAATAGGTAAAAGCTCTCAGTATGAGAGCCAGTTTGATGTTTAAGGCACCAGGCTAGAAACTGGGAGACCATGAGTTCTAGTCCCACCTTAGGCACGAAGCCAGCTGGATGACCTTGGGCCACTCACTCTCTCTCAGTGCTTGGAAGGAGGCAATGGCAAAGCACTTCTGAAATCTTGCCAAGAAAATTGCAGGGATAGTCCAGGCAGTTGCCAGGAATCAACGCTGACTCAAAGGCATACACACACACACACTCAGTAGCAAAATTAGTTCTTGGCAGAAAGAAAAAAAAACTGATGAGACAATCTTACCTTGGACCTAGAAGCTAGCAAAAATAGACACTGCAGCAGCTTCTTGCTCATGTTGTTACTTCCCATTTGTCTGTAGCTTGAATCATGTCAACTGGATTTCTATTTTCAGTGAGAAAATAGAAATCCAGTTGACATGATTCAAGCTACAGACAATTCCACCTGGATGACTGAGAACCTTCATAGACTTACTTCCCATTTCAATGTGAAGACTGATCATGTTTTTTGCTTCAAAGAATTTAGCCATGCCCAAGCTGAATAAGTATTTTAAATTAATTAAGCATGGAGATGTGGCATTTTTAAATCAATGGAACCATGTAAGCAGTAGGTTAAAATTGTTTTAAGAGATGAAAGGTAATAAGCCTGTAACCTAGCATTCTGTTCTCACAGTGGCCACCAAGGGGCCTGAGAGAAGCCTACAAGCAGGGTTGTCTACCCAGGGGTCAAAAACGTCAATGCGTATAAAAAGGGGTGGGGCTTTGATCACATGGTTGTAAAGGCTGCCATTCTGACATTTCTGACCCACTCACTGCAGACATATTAGACTACAAGCAACATATTAGCATGATAGACTTCTTTTCCTACATGTTTCCAAGCAATTGGTTCAGCTCCTCCCAAAACTTACTCTGAACCAGGTATGGTTTTATATATTTTAGAGCTGTACCAATTTAATGAAAGACTGATTTAAATTATACAGAATTAAACATCTTTTCCTGAAGTCTCTTTGCATCACTTCTACATTTGTGACTACACAATTTATTTATTTATTTGTTATTTACATTTATTTGACCGCCCATCTCCCCCAACCGGGGGACTCTTTATACTGTATTATGATTCAATTTCAGCAGTTAAAGCTAATTCTATAACCAACAAAAAACTACTTCTAAGTGTATGGGAGAGCTTTTTTATAGGTTTGCAGGATACACAGTAACAAAAATATGATAACAAACATAGAGCAAGACAAAGGTAGCCGATTACTAGCAGCGAAGAGGCAGCTAACCAGAAGCAACAGAGGAATGTTATTACAAGCATCCCATTCATCAAGTCTGAACAGCCCCTTGTGCCTCGCTCCCAATGTGGAAATTACCCGTCTGGATTTCAGCAGCTCAAATTGTTTCATTAACAGCCGGCTAAGCATTTGGCCAGGCCTGCATCTCTTATGACTGACTACACTGAATGCAGCCTATCAATCTCTTCCTCTTTTTGGAATCTCAGGCTGGCAACAAAAAGGGAGGAAAGAAATATTTTCTTCAAGTGGGACTCTCACTCATCAACAGATGGCTCCACTCAGTTTTTAGAAACACCTCATTCCCTTTCATTCCACCATACTACAGCCCATTCTATTCAGCAGGCAACCCAATCGTCTACCAACTTTTCAGATTTGGGAGGATAAGTAGAGAAGTTCACAATTACCAGCTGTGTATATATGCTCAACAAGACACCTCCCTCCCCATTTTTCTGTAGCAATATTTTACTATTAGCAATGGATTTTTGACATTAGTATAATGCTACCAAAAAAGTACATTGCACACCCACCCACCCAGTTTTTTTCTTTTGTTTGGTTTTGTTTTAAAATAACAGGAAAGGTGTTAATGACTTTTGAGTATTTCTACAGTCATAAATACCATTTCCTGTCCTGGCAGTTTTATGTTTGAATTTATCTGCCTTTCAAAAACTTATTCAATAAAAGCAATGAATACCCATGAAAAACTACTAACATCTGCTCAAAACCTACACTTTCCCTTTTCATCCCATAGCACTTATTTGTGATAGTGCTTTAAGGAATTATACAAATGAGCATCAAGTGTTTAAGCAAGTTGCATTTTACACTATATATCATTTATATAATGAGTACTAACATATGGCTCACCATCAGTGTGGGAAATCTAGAATAATTTTTGGCAAATTGTCAGACCTAAAGGGATACCATTTCAAAATGAAGCAAAGGGAAAGGGAAGGCTTCGGGGACCCCGAGAATGCCCTCGGTGCCCTGGAGCGGCAGGCCTGCAAACCCCACCCCCATGGCGAGGCTTTTGCCTTTCTGCCGGAACCGAGGGCATTCTCGGGGTCCCCGGAGCTTGCCCCTTCGAAAGGGCAGGCTCCAGGGACCCTGAGAATGCCCTCAGTGCCCCGGAGCGGCAGGCCTGCAAACCCCACCCCCGTCCATCTGATTGGCTGCCGCCCGCAAACCCCGCCCCCATCCAGCTGATTGGCTGCCGCCCACAAACCCTGCCCCCAATCCTTGAAAAAAAATTTCCGACGGGGGTGATCCCTGATGGAAAAAAGGTTGCCAACCCCTGTATTAGTCTATATTTGTAGTCCAATATATATGAAAGGCACTTGGGTGATTTATAATAAGGCCTCCAGCCCAACTACTGTGAATCCAAAATGTTAGCTTTTTTGATGCAAGTGATTAAATTATCACATTCATGAGATGGGCAGCTACATAAATTTGATAAATAAATAAATAGATAAAAAAATTTCAAAACTAGATTAATCATTATGGAATGCAAGTTTAATAGAAATTACATCATGATTAAATATCCAAATTTGGTAATTCACTGTGTAACTTCTGTACCTCTAATCATTATTTGAAGCTTTTGCATACATCAATCTAATAAAAAGACTACCAAAGACATCCCATTATGGGAAAATTTATGCCAGTCAATCTTTTGGTTCATTCTTTCTTGATCATCGCTTAGTTTTAGCAATTATAATTCATATATAAATTTGTGCACAATCTGTAAAGAGTGAAATAGTAAAAATGAATTGTGCAGCAACCATCCAAAGGAGCTACATGTGCCTGCTGTAAAAGTTTAATTAAATGGAAATCTGGCATCTGTGGAAAGAAACTGAACATGTTAGCATCAAGAAACACTGTTAACATAGCATTATCTTTCAGCATTGAGTAGCCTCAGGCAACATCACAGAAAGCATTTGCCATTCTGTCACAATATTGACTAGTACAGTCACCCCCAGCAGCCTTGACGTGCTTTCCAAAAACAGTTTGGTAGGAAAAGGCTGCCTTGTTATTTCATGTCATTGACTGCTCCACCTAGTAAACTGGACGACAAGTTATAAAAATCAACTGCTATTGTTTGTCATTCTAGCATACATTATACTGACATCTACCAACCCTGCAGGGCAGCTACACATGAGAAAAACCACACCATTGGGTAAAATAGCACAAGATCACTTTATAGTTTATTCCAAATAGGTAACTACTGGAGAGTGGACAGTTTGGGGCCTCCAGACTAATTCCATAGAATATTTGGCCTTATTTCAAAAGCCCTATGCAAAATATCATTTCAGAGTGAAGTGTTCCTAACCCTAACCCTTGCCTCTCTCTACTCCTAAATAAATGATGGCCAGCAATGGAAAAATGAACAAAATGAAGGCCTAAAAATGTTAAACCATTGAACGCCCATTAAACTATTGATCATCTGAAGGGGTTCCATGGGAGACTTAAAAAAAATAATCCTGGCTCTCCTTAATCATATGGTGGAAAACAGAAAACTGGGAGATAAATACATTTTAAAAGCTATGGCTACTGTCATTCTCTTTTAAACCAGGAGTGAGAAAGATTCCTTCTCTGGGCTCTCTCTCTCAAAACCAGTAGACTAAAACAAAAACAAAAAATGGCCATGCAGAAGACAAACATACTGTATCTATACTGGGATATACTTACACTTAAATATCCAAATCCATGCTGGTAAAGAATTATTTTGGGCAACACACATGACTTCCTTTCCATTTTCAGCTCTCAGATGCCCAGAATGCTAATTTCTTTCTTTCCATTTAGAACGTTCTTTTGTACATTAAACCAAATTAAATCCTTGCTGAAAAGGAGCTTAATTATGTTATTAGACCATTTCATTTAGATTCTAGTCTCTCTGCCCAGTACTTTGTTGGTATTTTACAAAATTCCCATCATTTTCCTTCTCCCAATATTGTCTTGCCTTACTCCAGCCATCTTGTCCCAAATTTAAAATCACTAGACAGATTAATTTGGAATAAACCCCCTATGAGACGTCATTTCCTGATCCCCACCATATAGAGGATACCAAAGAATAATTTATACTTTAAAGGTAAATTTTCCCTCGAGTCAAGCAGGCAACAATAATCAAAAAGTTTGCCACTGCTTTCTTCCAGGATTTTTCAGACGTTTTTTGACATTCCAGTCTAGTCTACATCCCTAACATTTTCTAGACTTCTCCCATCCCAGTAGGACTGACCCTGCTTAGCCTTTTAAGATCAATCAAGGTTGGCTAAGAATTGGAGCTTAAAGTGCTTAAAGACAAAAAATAAAAATAGGACTGATTTCCATAGGTAAGAATCATAACCGTTCAGAAAGAGAAATTAATTCTTGTTCCCCAACAACTGTTGTGTTAGAAATATTACAGATAGATAAGCAATAAGAGTTTGTTTTTACGACATTCTCATCTACCCTATTTTGAATTTCATAGCCTTCTCATTTCGAATTCTTATCTATGCTTCTGCCCTGCTGGTGGTTACTTCTAAAAGCAAAAGCAAAATAATTGAAGCAACCCTTCAAAATATTTCAGCAATAAAACTGGCGATTTTTTATTCACTGGATCATACTTACCAATGAAAACCTAATTAAATAATTTATTCTAATTCCTACAGCCATGATAACTGCTCTGCTTAATTTGATAGAAACTTATAATTGGCTAAAATAATATTTTACAACCAGGAATTGTCATCTCATCTCATCCAGGGGTCTTTCCTTGACAAACCTTTCTTTTTTAAGCACGGTAGATGGCCTGACAGACTACCAAGGCTGTTCAATGCTTCAGATGTAGTCACCAAAGGTGCTTCAGTACACCCAGGAAGAGAACAACTCATCTGTCTGAAACTTTTCATAAACAATAACCAGAAAAAAAAGTAATAATATGACAGATCTTAAACAAACACGCTTAAATTAAGTAAATGGGTAAAACAGATACAGTACCCGTGCTTCCCAAACATGCGCAATTACACTATGGTTAATTCTGTCAAAGGGACACTACATTGCTAAGTATGACCTCATTTGGATATAATACAGTGAAATTTTGATTTGATGAAACAATTGGGGGGAATAGTGTGTCCATTATTCCTGATTATCCATTAAATTGGATAATGTATCACCTACAGTGACGCCAGGGTTGTCCACAGGATATGGTCAAGATGGCAGCAACAACAGTGTGACTGACGCTCCGCAATGCGCATAAAAAGCAGGCAGAGCTTTGATCGCATCACCATGGCTGCCATCTTTACTTTCTTGACCGTATGCTACAGATACCCGAAAACCCGGAAGTGCCACTGTTGCAGCAGCGCGCAAAACCCCGGAAGCGCTGCTGCCGCTTTCGGGTTTTGCGCGCCGCCGTTGGTGTGTCGCCGCAGGAAAACCCGGAAGCGCTGATGATGATCAGCACTTCTGGGTTGTGTGGCGACACACC
The DNA here is from genome assembly GCA_023362775.1 of Charina bottae. Classification (NCBI taxonomy): domain Eukaryota; kingdom Metazoa; phylum Chordata; class Lepidosauria; order Squamata; family Charinaidae; genus Charina; species Charina bottae. Next base: position 25,652,080 of record JALMGJ010000007.1, read on the forward strand.
AGACTGTGTGTGGCGACACACTTTTGTGTCGTGACACACAGTTTGGAAAGCTCTGGTTTAGGGCATCCTAACAAGATTCTGACAGAATTGCTGGGCTGCAATTCCCCCTCACTACTGCAATCCAATGTACACTGCTCAAAAAAATAAAGGGAACACTGAAACAACACAATGTAAGTCCAAGTCAATCACACTTCTGTGAAATCAAACTGTCCACTTAGGTAGCAACACTGATTGACAATCAATTTCACATGCTGTTGTGCACATGGAATAGACAACAGGCGGAAAACATAGGCAGTTAGCAAGACATCCCCAATAAAGGAGTGGATCTGCAGTTGGTGACCACAGGCCACTTCTCAGTTCCTATGCTTTCTGGCTGATGGTTTGGTCACTTTTGAATGCTGGCGGTGCTTCCACTCTAGTGGTAGCATGAGACGGAGTCTACAACCCACACAAGTGGCTCAGGTAGTGCAGCTCATCCAGGATGGCACATCAATGCGAGCTGTGGCAAGAAGGTTTGCTGTGTCTGTCAGCGTAGTGTCCAGAGCATGGAGGCGCTACCAGGAGACAGGTCAGTACATCAGGAGACATGGAGGAGGCCGTAGGAGGGCAACAACCCAGCAGCAGGACCGCTACCTCCGCCTTTGTGCAAGGAGGGACAGGAGGAGCACTGCCAGAGCCCTGCAAAATGACCTCCAGTGGGCCACAAATGTGCGTGTGGCTGCTCAAACGGTCAGAAACAGACTCCATGAGGGTGGTATGAGGGCCCGACGTCCACAGGTGGGGGTTGTGCTTACAGCCCAACACCGTGCAGGACGTTTGGCATTTGCCAGAGAACACCAAGATTGGCAACTTCGCCACTGGCGCCCTGTGCTCTTCACAGATGAAAGCAGGTTCACACTGAGCACATGTGACAGACGTGACAGGGTCTGGAGATGCCGTGGAGAACGTTCTGCTGCCTGCAACATCCTCCAGCATGACCGGTTTGGCAGTGGGTCAGTAATGGTGTGGGGTGGCATTTCTTTAGGGGGCCGCACAGCCCTCCATGTGCTTGCCAGAGGTAGCCTGACTGCCATTAGGTACCGAGATGAGATCCTCAGACCCCTTGTGAGACCATATGCTGGTGCGGTTGGCCCTGGGTTCCTCCTAATGCAAGACAATGCTAGACCTCATGTGGCTGGAGTGTGCCTGCAGTTCCTGCAAGACGAAGACATTGATGCTATGGACTGGCCCGCCCGTTCCCCAGACCTGAATCCAATTGAGCACATCTGGGACATCATGTCTCGCTCCATCCACCAACGCCACGTTGCACCACAGACTGTCCAGGAGTTGGGGGATGCTTTAGTCCAGGTGTGGGAGGAGATCCCTCAGGAGACCATCCGCCACCTCATCAGGAGCATGCCCAGGCGTTGTAGGGAGGTCATACAGGCACGTGGAGGCCACACACACTACTGAGCCTCATTTTGACTTGTTTTAAGGACATTACATCAACGTTGGATCAGCCTGTAGTGTTCTTTTCCACTTTAATTTTTGAGTGTAACTCCACATCCAGACCTCCAGGGGTTGCTTACATTTGATTTCCATTGCTTTTTGTGTGATTTTGTTGTCAGCACATTCAACTATGTAATGAACAAAGTAATTAATACGAATATTTCATTCATTCAGATCTAGGATGTCTTATTTCAGTGTTCCCTTTATTTTTTTGAGCAGTATATTTGGAGGGCATTAGGTTGGAACATGCTGTTTGAGATAAGCAAGGATCATAAACCACATTCTATCATTTGTTTTCTTAAATGACATTTAAGATCAACTACATAGTGTACAAGTTCACACACGATCATAAACTGATTTACAGAGGTTTCTACAGAAAATTTATTATCTGGATCCTTTCAAGTCATGAATTCAGAGTGAAGTATGGAATTCAAACAACATTACTATTATGTTTTAGGGTTTTGAGTTATAAATTAACTCATTTTTAGTTAAATTCACTTCAATCACCGATTATGAAATAATCATGAGGTAAATATATATATATATATATATATAAATATGTAAATAAATTGCAATCTTCAGTTCTCAGGGAATCTTATCATTGGTAGATGGAACACAATGCCATAAGGTAATATACTGTCTTGTGAATAATTCAAAAGAATCCAACAAGAATATTTTGCTGTAACATTGTAGAATTTTTTACCACAAAGGGAGTAGTATTATGTTAAGGTAACAAATCCAGTTCTCCAAAATGTAAGCAAGAACCACCATTCTCTTGCAAGTCTCTAATATTTTCAACTCATATAACTTTTTAAAAATAATGAAATTCAGTAACTTTTAAAAGACTAAAATAATTACCAATGTATTTTTCCTCTAGAATGTATACTGTTGAATGTTTTATTCCATTTATATTTTTAAAAATCTTATACTTGAGCAAAAAATACCAAGCATCATGGGCTATAACAATTTGCATGAAGTGCTGGTGCAGAAAATTAGAACTTGAGCAGACCCTGCAATATTGTAAAGAATGAATGCCCAATGTTATTATTTATTATTTCAAAAAACATGACACATTAACACTCTGTGCAGCATTACTGAATTAAACTATCAAAGAAATATATTCTTCGTACCTTCTGGGTAGAAATTTTTCCTTGCCACTGTCATACTTTATGTGCACACTTCCAAGAAAGACTCATGAGCACACAAGTTCATTAACGGAGTGGAAGAATCAATTGTAAAATGGAAAAGGCTGAGTGAGGTCATAATTCAAAGAGATGAATATGGTACATTCCATTATGTTGTAATCAGTTTCCCTCTTTCATCCTATGAGGTCCAATAGCTTATTCTAATTTGGAAAATGGATAATTTCACCTCCTTCACTGCATCTCTTTCCTGGACAGAGTGAGGAATTCAAATGTGCTGCAGACAGTTTGTACTTAACATGGCCTTTGGCACAGATAACAGTGAAGTTGCTGGCCATTTTTCTCCTTAATAAGAAAAACATTCAAATGCTACTAATATTGCTGCCTTAGCAAACTGCACTGAATAGATGAGACTTGCCCTGCACATGACATATGGAACATTAATCAATAGTGGATTTTATTTCAATTCATTATAGTTGCTCTCTGGATAGAGTGGGGGGCAGCATACATTGCTAACGTCTCTTGCAATATCATTGCACAAATAATGCAATTACTGGGTCCATGGATAGATTCTTATGTGAATTTTAAACTATTTCTAATTTATTAAATATTTAATAAAGACAGTGAAGTAAATGTCACCATAGTTAGGAGGCAGGAAGAGTAATTCATTCTTTGGGTGTTATTTCCTATTCTTGTATTTGAGAACTCTTATCTTTATGTGGCAAATTTGTTATATTTCACTCTTTAAGAATAGTAGGGCTGATATATTTCTGAATAATTCATAATAAATTACTTTAATCTTTCTTTCATTTAAGATGCATGTGCATCTTTTTCTCTTTTTTTAAACATGGTCATTAATCAGAGTCCCCTGATTAAGATTTCATACCTTCCAAGCCACCGGATAATGCTGATTTCTTTACTCTGTCAAGTATGGCTTGATCTAACCCTGTTAAGACAAAGACACTTATGATAAACTGTTTTGAAGTCAAACACTGTTTCTAAATGAGTTCATCCAATGTGATTGGTGCCAAAGAAATGTTACCTTGCCACTATGTATTAGGGATTGATTTAAAAATCAAGATCATTACATAACAACATCTATTATCTTAACACATCCTTCTAGTATTTCCATGATTTTAATGCACATTATGAGACTTTCAGTTTTTAGGTACAAACCTGTCCCATTATCATCAATCTGTTGATCTAAAATTTATTACATTCTCCTCCTCAAGGGAAGGTGTGAGACAAAAAACCCACAACTGGTAACTGTTCATTTGCTATAAATTCTAGAGAATATTACTTACATCATTAGATGACACCTATGAAAAGCCATATTCTCTGTGCATACCTCAAAGTTATGTTATACATTGCTTTTTACACAATTGTATAGTTACACTGGGAAATTTTTAAAAAAAACACCTACCCCCCAAAGTCTAGTAACTTTTGGCAAATTTATGCCTTATAATGAGTTTAAAGTTATAATACTAAATAGGTCATGTGCAACAAACATGATTGATCTGATTGTCTAAGATGAAAGGCTGAGATAATTTGTGAAGGCTACCAGAGTAATGAGAAATTCTGAATGTGGGAACGATCATTACCTGATACTGTGAAGACTGGATCTTGGGGGAAAATGAATATGGAAGAACAGGGTAGAAGTAAAAGAAACTTGTACAAGTCTTGTATTAAACAGTATAAAATAGTTTTCCCAACAGAATGTCCTGACTTCGAGTGAAGGAACACACTGAGACTTGGTGTAAAAGCTCTAGAGCAGGGCTTTCCAAAGTTTTCCCACGGCGACACACCAACCGCCGTTGGTGTGTCGCCGCAGGAAAACCCGGAAGTGCCGCCGTTGCAGCAGCGCGCAAAAACCCGGAAGCGCTGCTGCCGCTTTCAGTTTTTATGCGCCGCCGTTGGTGTGTCGCCACGGGAAAACCTGGAAGCGCTGATGATGATCAGCGCTTCCAGGTTGTGTGGCGACACACCAGACTGTGTGTGGCGACACACTTCTGTGTCGCGACACAGAGTTTGGAAAGCTCTGCTCTAGAGTTTTATTGTTTTACTCTGCTAGACTGAATCCAGCTAAAGTGAAATGAATTAGTGATGCTCAGAGAAAAGGCCCATGGCCTTCTTTAGCCTCTTGGGAGGAAAGCAAAGCGATTCAGTACTGCACATGCATTTATCCCCCTGGAGGGAGCCCCCTCCTTCTTCACCAGTTATCTCCCTGACACAGAATGAATGAAAAGTACACATAAGAAAAGCTGTGGAAAGCTTTTCACAAAGAATTGTGTTAAGAGAATGCCACAAAAATATGTAGAATTACTTTACTGGGAACTGTGAAAAAGGATGCTTGGTGAAATAATGAAGTGAAAGAGACTGTGGATAAGGAAAAAATACATGTAAAAGAATGCTGCAAAAATAAAGGATGAATATATATACAATATATATACATATTATATATATATATATATATATATATATATATATATATATATATATATATTTTCAACCTGTACGCAGAACACATCATGCGACATGCTGGGCTTGAGGAATCCAAGGCTGGAGTTAAAATCGCTGGAAGAAACATTAACAATCTCAGATATGCAGATGATACCACTTTGATGGCTGAAAGCAAGGAGGAGCTGAGGAGCCTTATGACGAAGGTGAAAGAAGAAAGTGCAAAAGCTGGGTTGCAGTTAAACCTCAAAAAAACCAAGATTATGGCAACGAGCTTGATTGATGACTGGCAAATAGAGGGAGAAAAAGTGGAGGCAGTGACAGACTTTGTATTTCTAGGCGCAAAGATTACTGCAGACGCTGACTGCAGCCAGGAAATCAGAAGACGTCTACTTCTTGGGAGGAGAGCAATGGCAAATCTTGATAAAATAGTTAAGAGCAGAGACATCACACTGACAACAAAGGTCCGCATAGTTAAAGCAATGGTATTCCCTGTAGTAACCTATGGCTGCGAGAGCTGGACCATAAGGAAGGCTGAGCGAAGGAAGATAGATGCTTTTGAACTGTGGTGTTGGAGGAAAATTCTGAGAGTGCCTTGGACTGCAAGAAGATCAAACCAGTCCATACTCCAGGAAATCAAGCCAGACTGCTCACTTGAGGGAATGATATTAAAGGCAAAACTGAAGTACTTTGGCCACATAATGAGAAGACAGGATACCCTGGAGAAGAAGCTGATGCTAGGGAAAGTGGAAGGCCAAAGGAAGAGGGGCCGACCAAGGGCAAGATGGATGGATGGTATTCTGGAGGTGACGGACTCAACCATTGGGGAGCTGGGGATGGTGACGTCCGACAGAAAGCTCTGGCGTGGACTGGTCCATGAAGTCACGAAGAGTCGGAAATGACTGAACGAATAAACAACAAATATATATATATATATATATATATATATATAGGCATAGAGAAAAAGATAATTGCAAAGATTGTAATCAAGGAGAACAAGAAACAGTTCATATTAAGAGAGGCAGAGAAAATTCGTGGGTTAAAATAAAGCATAGATGAGAATGCAATTAAAAATAAAAACAATGAAATGATTTGGGATGAACTGAAATGAGAAAATGTGTGAAGCAGTATTTTAGAGATTATGTATGGGTATGGCAGTGGTACATCAACTAACAGAACTAAAAGAAATACTACAAATGTTAGTGTCAATCGACACTAACAAAATCAACAAAAATTTTATTAAAAGGAAATTATAAATACTGCGAGAATGTTAAAAAATGGTGAGAGTGCTGGGGTAGATAGTTTAACTGGAGAAAATATTAAAATATGGATGTGGTTTGTATATGAAGCGGCTATATAGCTTGGTTAACATGTGTGTCAATAATGCAACTGAGTACTGGAAAAAAAATTGTTACTTTTCCACTATAGAAAGGAAAAAGGAAGATAGCAAGAGCAAAAGCTACACGGAGATTAGTGTGTCAAATGTGCTTGGGAAGGTATTTGGCAGAATTTTGATTGAAAAGCTATAAGAAGAGACAAAGGGGAAAATTTGAAAAGTCCAGGGCAGCGTTATGCCAGGCATGGAGTATGCAAATCAGACGTTTGCTCTTTAGCAGGTCATTGAGGAATGTTTATTTCACATGTATTAATTTAGAAATACTGATGTTACAGTAAATAGAACTAAGTGTGGATATGGAATTGAGGATTAGCTGCTGTATACAATAAAAGCAATATATGATAGAAACACAATAAAGCATGTATTATAATAAATGGGTATTATTTATGAACAGATCGATAAGGAACGCTTATGGTATTCCTGTATGCAGATGCCACCATATTTCTTTGACTTACTATTTACTATTTTTCTGCACTGGGGGGAGCCAAAATTTATGATGGCAGCCACAACCATGTGATCAAACCCCCATCCTTTTTAATGTGCATCAATTCACATAAAAGGGGCAAGGCTTCAACTACATAGTTGTAGCCACCATCTGGATTTTTTTTAATTCCCCCACGCCCCCGTCACTGGGTGTTAACAATCACAGAATTGTTATAAGTAATATCTACTTTACACTTGTAAGGAACTGATATACCCATTGATTCTTTGCCAACTGAGATGATTATGTTTTCTTTCCACACACTGAACAGTAGAAAGTGATAGTACCTTGCTTGCACACCTAATTTCCCATGATCGTGAAAACTCATGCACAGCTTACAGATGAAGTAGCCATAGGGATATTTACAGTATTTATTTCTTTAACCATTTTTGTATATTACCCCATCCACAGACTCTGAGCAGTTTACATCAACATTTTTTAAAAAAATTACTAACACTCCCCCCAGATGGCTATCACAACCAACCAACTATGGTTAAAAGCATGGTGTTCTTAATTTAATATAAACTAATTCGGTTTAGATAGAAAGGGAGATGTGGAGGGAAGGGAGATGCAATGAAATACTGCATGTGTGTGTAGATGATTGATAGATAGATAGATAGATAGATAGATAGATAGATAGATAGACAGACAGACAGACAGACAGACAGACAGAGACAGACAGACAGACAGACAGACAGACAGATGATAGATAGATAGATAGATAGATAGATAGATAGATAGATAGAGCCTAGATCGATCTATCTATCTATCTATCTATCTATCTATCTATCTATCTATCTATCTATCTGCTATTCATCTCTAGGCAGAACTTCTGAGCATTACTTAAGCATTTAACATTTATCAGAAGCTTGCTTTTGCAAGCATCAAGAGAACTGGCTAATCAAATCCCACTCTGACCGACTATCCAACTTTATTGCTCTATAGCTCTATAGTGACACTAATTTCATCAAACAATTAAAGAAGGAAATCTGCACTATTACTAAGAGGATATTAGCCTGGCTATTGCTTTCCCCCAGATTTAATAAAGCTATTAAGAGAAACAAGGCTATCAGCTACAAGTTGATATATTAAGGGAAATTGTGGGAATTCATACACTGCTTCCAAAACCCATATGAATAAATATACCTTTTTTAATACTTCATTTCAACCTTGTTGCCCCCTCCTTCCATTGCACAGAAGTGCAAATGACTTGAGGGTACACATAAAAATCAAAATATAAGCTATTCTCTTTTTCATTGAGAAACTAACCATGATAAGGTATTGGAAATTTTTTAACAATATTAGTTGATCTTTTTTATTTTACTGATTTTAATGTTTAGATTTTGTACTTTTCTTTTGAATATTGTAAACCATCTGAGTGCTTCTATAATTAGATTTTTTAATTTGGGGGGGGGAGGTGCCTTCGAGTCAGTGTTGACTCCTGGCGAGTGCCTGGAGAAATCCCGGCAGTTTTTCTTAGCAAGTTTTTAGAAGTGTTTTGCCATTGCCTCCTTCCTACGGTTGAGAGAGGGGGACTGGCCCAAGGTCACCCAGCTGGCTTTGTGCCTAAGGTGGGACTAGAACTCACTGTCTCCCGGTTTCTAGACCAGTGCCTTAACCACTACACCAAACTAGTTCTCTATAAGTAAAATGGGAGGGTATAAATCCAATGAATGTATGCATGCACACTAGTGAATAATTTGAGATGATTATAGAGGAAATCATGTTCACAACCTAGGACAACAGAAATTCAATTTGTGTGTCTTTGCTTCTGCTGTAGCACTGTGCTTCAAGATGGAGACCCTAAAATATTTTTTTAAAAAATCAAATTCATGCTTTCAAAATCCAATATTTTGAGGAATACCTAATTGTTTCTTCCCTAAAATGAAACAGCATGATACACATGTAAAATGCAGCACAATATCACTTATGACTAACAGTTATCCAGTGAGTGATTTGAGGTAGCATGGCAAAGATTTTTCACTTTGCCTCACATTATTATGTCCCATAATACTATATTAATTTCTTTGCATATTCATGAAAATAGAAAAAGTCACGTTGCAGTCATAACTACTAGTTCCTATTTTAACTTTCCCATAGTTCAATGGCAATATTGAAACATAGTCCAGGACATCCTATCTATTTGCATGAGTGCTGCAAACCTGGCTATATGTTATTGTTCCGAGCAAGTGTAACTGAAATATTACTACCTACCAGTTTTTTGACTCTACCAGTGGAGACAACTACATCAACAAGGCAAATAAAATACCACATACTGGAGAATACACACTTTTCAAAGGACACATGATTTAAAGTTTCAGTGTTAAGGTTATATATGGAAGTTCTAGAAATTTAATATGGGAGAGGGAGGGAGGTGATTCAGATTATTCAGAAAATAACATTTTCTGTCTATTATCCTTCTTGAATATTGCCTTACTCTTAAATTGTTAGTGTGAGCTGCTGACAGATGTCTTCGAACATTTCTGTAAAATTGTGCATGCTGATAAGTACAAGGCTTCTTCTTTTCTTGCACAGCATATGGTTTTATTCTTAGATCTTTTCTAGGAAAACTATTTTTTTCAAAAATAAAAATTTGGCAAATCTCTATATTCAATCTAACATTAACTATGCTATTAACATTTCATCTATGATTCCAATAATATCATGTTGCATGTATAACACAGAGCCTACTTTGTAGTCCCTAAAATACCAACATATTAACAGATCATTTTTGCTGCACTAATGCATTGTAATAAAATTTCTTAATTGGAAAAGGTACTACCACTGTATACCCTGGAGAAGAAGCCGATGCTAGGGAAAGTGGAAGGCAAAAGGAAGAGGGGCCGACCAAGGGCAAGATGGATGGATGATATTCTGGAGGTGACGGACTCAACCGTAGGGGAGCTGGGGATAGTGATGGCCGACAGGAAGCTCTGGCGTGGGCTGGTCCATGAAGTCACGAAGAGTCAGAAGCGACTGAACGAATAAACAACAACAACTACCACTGTAGACTTTTTTCCATATATTATGATAAACCTTGGTTTTTAAACCATGATACGTTGAATATTCTCCTTTTGGCTATGTTCACACAATACATTAAGCCATAATAATGGACCACACTGATTATGCTCATATACTACACGGATCCAAAACCAAACAAAATGTATTTTGGCTTAGTGTGTACTGAAAACCATACATGTTGAATTAGCACAATATACATACATACAAAACTGCACACCACACACCCATTAGGGTTGGGATTTTTTTTAAAAAAAGCCTACATTGTAGTAAATCAGATGCTTTTTTTCAAGCTTAGTTGTGGAGGTAGAATGACGACATGAAATGGTCTTTCTGAGAACGGCAGTATTCCAAGCAGGAAGAGTTACCACAAAAATGCCAAAAGAGATACAGAGTGTTCCCTAAGACACTTGTTTGCCAGGAGTAAAGGGAAAGGAGCTCACCCACCCCATTTAAAAAAAAATCTTGAAAAGGTTTAGTGTGGCAAGTAAATCCACTTCCTTGCCCACTAACTAAGGTAAATCAAATGTTTCTTCACAGCAGGCAGAGCCCATAGATAAGCACCCCACCCCCAAATGATGCTGAATGTTCTGTCTCAGCATGCTGGCTGGGGAATTCTGGGAGTTGAAGTCTACACATCTTAAAGTTGTCAAGGTGAGAAGCACTGGTCTACCTCCTGCCAGAATTGAAAAAGTTAAAAGCTATGCTGCCAATCTGTAGGATCAGTCTGACGATCCAAGGCAAATTTATATTCAGGTCTACAAATGGTAAAATTGGACCTTTGATGATTTTTTTTTCTAGAGATAATTGCATCATTCTTGCCCCCCCCCCCCCCATAGGTTTTTCTTTTGGAAGAGTAATTCTGAACTGATACAATTTTTATGCAATGACAGGAAGTCTCTACCAAAAACACTGACTTCTCCTCACAGTTGATAACAGTTCTCACCCAAAGTAATTCAAGAACTTCCTGAAAAGCGGGAAGAAGAAACAAAGTACAGAAACAGACATTCAAACATGCTGGCAATCTAACATACTATGAAATATACAAACAAATAAATGAAAGAGTACTTAATTTTACTCAGAAGCATTTTGATAGCAATGGAAGCCTTTATAGAGCCCCCTATCACACTTTAATAAAAAATGCATCTTGCCTCTAAGGCTACATGGCCAAATGACCAATATTTGTCACCAAACAGGTAATGAATTGCTTACTATGATGCAAACTATAAACCAAATTTTTTAAAAAATATCAGAACAATTATAAAATTGACATTACAGACACGATGACAAATGGAGGCAGGTGAAATGTTAGATCTAATGCCATACACAAAAATAATTGATTTTTCTCTGATTACTGCTTAGGTGATCAGAGTATATTAGGTACTTGTTGTCTGCTTGCACTGTGTTTTATTAATGGTCCAAATCAGACATCCAGTTTGGAAATCAATGCTTACTTCATCATTTTTCTCTGAAAGCTTCTATTATTCACAATTGATTTAACAGAAATGAAAGGCTTACCATTAACAAGAGCCAGCTGCTGACACTTTGAAGATGAATTATTGAACCTTCTGAAAGTGAATTAACTGAACTGTCATCAAGAGCATTGTTTGACATCTCTCCCACTGAAGCCAATGTATTTGTAGAAGCTACACTATTGAAACTAGCCTCATGGTCACTTTCCTTAACTAAAAATTGCATAAATAAAGAAAAAACAAAAAGGAGTGATAATTTAAAATCTATCTGCCTTCACTGACTAGCCAGGTTTCTATCAAAAACTCATGTTAAAAACGCAGATTTTAAAGTCACTTGGATATTCCAATATATACTTATTTCAGGACAAAGGTCCATATTTTAAATAAGCCTGCCCCTCCCTCTCTCTCTCCATTCAGCTAAAAGACAGAAAATATTGGATACTAGAAAACAGGTAAATATTCGGTTGATTGAAGTTTTACACAAAGAAAGCAATCTAAACATCCGTTACAATAACTCTACAGTTGTCTCATGCAAAATACAACTTACAGGTAATCCTCGGGTTATGACCCTAATTGGGACTGGAATTTCTGTTACTAAGCGAAGTGGTCGTTAAGCAAACCATCATGATCCCAGGCCAGCAGGAGGAGGAAGACAGCAAAGGTCAGCTTGGGCAGTGGTGGAGGGGGCGGCAGGGGTAGGGGGCAGAGTGCAGGCGGCCAAAAGGGCAGAGATGGGGGAAAGATAGGCGGGTGGGGGTAGGTGAAGCAGAGGCAGTTCGCGCAGGGCAGGAGAACATGACCGTGGCATGCTGCGACAGGTTGTAAATGCGGGCCGGTTGCCAAGTGCCCAAATTTTGATCATGAGACCGCAGGGGTGCTGCAACAGCCAGAACTTCAAGGACTGGTCATAACTACCATTCATTCAGTGACGTCATTAACTTTGAACGGTCGCTGAATGAATGGATGTAACTCGAGGACTACCTGTAATGTCATAGAAATTAAATAAATAAATATGATTTCATCCTTCAGATTAATACTACAAGCAAAAGCATTTAATCCTAATTTCAAATAATTCTTGTTTGAAATAGACACAGCTGGAAGACAGAAACATCACCATCACCAGTGATGTAAACAATACTCAAGAACTTAGTACCTAACATTTTAATTTCAAAACACTCAGTTCTGTACAAATGGTTTTCTTGTACTGTAAAACTGGGAGGCATTCAAATTTCTAAGAACTAACTTGTGATATAACCATTATATCAATACAAGTTTATTAAATTCACAAGTCTTGTTTAGGGCTGTGCTTTTACTGATTTTTAAAAAAATTAAGCCCAGTATATTTTCATCACATGCCAGACTTGCATTGTAATGTACTTATAAGAATCGTATCTCCCAAAATACACATATACACACGCTTACTCATATAAAGAGCCAGTTTGCTCTAGTGGTTAAGGCACCAGGCTAGAATCCAGGAGACTGTGAGTTCTAGTCCCACTTAGGCATGAAAGCCGGCTGGGTGACTTTGGGCCAGTCACTGTCTCTCAGCCCAACCCACCTCACAGGGTTGTTGTTGTTGAGAAAATAGGAGGAGGAGGAAGTATTAGGTATGTTCGCTGCCTTGCGTTATTTATAAAAATAATAAAGGTGGGATAAAAAAAACTAAAAAAAACTGAATAGGAATTGATGTAATGTTTTGTACATGACTTCAAGAGTTAACTGGGGGTTAAGGCAATTTACCTGGTTTTCCTGCCCTAAACTTTAATTTTGCAGAATATTCACTGTTTGGTCAAACCTGCCCCCTTCAGTTCAAAAAGGACAAAGTTCTCCCTTCAAGTCTAATTGTCATGAGGAAAACTTCTCTGGAGTGAGTCATGACCAGACACCTATCTCTGCAACAAAGAAAAGAGAAACAAGGCAGAAAACAAGGAACTGGAATTTCTTCAGATAACAAAGATAATAGCTATCTGCAACTTTCAAATTAATTAAACTTTTAAGTATTATATGGGAGGAGTGTGTCCCTCTTGGCTTCAAGCTCTTTTGGTATAATCAATCATGATATCCTTTGAAATATCTGTTGTAGTTTGGAATTTGGAGGCATTTATAGTGTCAGGCCCAGCCCAAGAACGACGAAGAATCAATCCAGTCAAACTTCAGTTCTTTATTTGCTCACACTGTATAGACAGAATCTTGCCAGACTAAAACAACTCTACCTAACCTCAGGGGAAATAACCTGGGAAAGTTCTAGGGCGGGGCCATTCTGAACCTCTTAGTTTTCCCACCACTACTTCCTGGACTGTGTTTCCTCTTATCTTGTCCTCCTCCTTGGAATGTGCTCCCTCCTTCCTGAGAACCAGCAGCATTACTGAAATCCACCACATTAGTAATTTGTAAAAATTACTAATTGGTAAAAATTAGTAAAAACGGCGGATCCCGAAATAACAACTTCCTGGACGTCAGCAGCCGGCTCAGAAGCAAAGGTTCCTGGGACATGTAGTCCGACCTGCGGATGAAGAGCCGGTTCCCTCACCCCCTCCCTAACGCGCGGGTAATATATATGCTGTATAATATAATATGTATGATGAATGTAAGCCGCCTAGAGCCCACCGCTTAGGGAGGGGATAGGCGGGGTATAAATACAATAATAAATAAAATAAATAAAATTTCTGAAAGTGGCACTGTTTGATACTATCATCACTGGCCACTTCAGAGTTCCAACTTGTCTTCTGTGGTATTTATTGTATACATAAATCCCTGGAAAAGACTGTCTGGAATTTTGTGGTTTGGTGTCACCAGTAAATTGATGACTCCTCTCAACTAGATTTTTCCTTCCCATCAAAACTGAAGGATTCTGCCCAAGTTTCAAATCAGTATGAGAAATTATCAATATACACAATGGAAGTAAAGTAAAGTGAAGGCAAAATGAGATTTTTATTGATCAACAGAAAGGCCTAACAGAGTAAATGGTTTGGGATAAGGTTATATTCCTGCTGAAGACTGAAGGTGAAATCCTTGATTTTTTGCCTTCAATCTGAATGCTCAGATTTTGGCAGCAACCATTACTATACTAACATTACCAGGTAGCAGCATCTAGTCAACTTTGGCTGACTTCAGAAGCTAAGCAGGATCAACTTTAGTTATTCCTTGGATGGATCACCACTTGTGAATTTCAGGACTACTGGCTAGATTATGAAGTTGAAAACATCCTAGAAAAATGCAGTGGGAAACCTCTTCCGTAAAATTGCCAAGAATCGGCATGAAGGCGTCAGAAGAAGTTATACTCAATTCAAGAGCAACTTTTTAAAACATTCTTATTGTACTACAGCTAATACCTTAATTTTGCCCATTTGGGTAGATGTTACATCTGGGACATGTCCATGTTACATCTTGTCTGAAGTAATATTATGTGTTTTAGACGAGAGTGCTTCTGAAAAGTGTTTGGAAACTTCAGCTTGTTCACAATGCTGCAGAGAGACTATTCTTAGAACCAATTATAGGGAGCATATAATGTCCCTTTTACAATCGCTCACTGACTTAACTGTCCAGGGTCTGATTATGACCCTTAAAACCTTTCATGACTAGGGCATAGCTTTCCAAACTGTGTGTCGTGACACAGTACTGTGTTGCCTGCGGGGTCCAGGTGTGTCATGCGAAAACCCGGAAGTGTTGATGGTGCGCCGCCGCATGCGGCAGGCCATCAGCACTTCCGGGTTTTCGCAAGACACACCAGGATACCACCACCGCGCCAAAACCAGGAAGCGCTTCCGGGTTTTCGTGCGCCACCGCGGCGCTTCCAGGTTTTTGTGCACCACCGTTGGTGTGTCGCCAACGTGAAAAGTTTGGAAAGCCCTGGACTAGGGACTGACCAGTTACAAGCCTTCATTCTCATAAATCAGCCTGCCCTCGTTTTAAGATCCATGAAAGGATTCACTGACTCTACAGACACCACCTGAAGCACTTTTGGCAAGAATACAAGAGAGAACATTCTCTCAGCCTATCTGCACACACTGGAACTCCCTGTTAAGAGACCATAGGCGAGTACCTTCCCTATTGTCCTTCTTCTAGCAGGGCATTTTTTTTTTACAGTATATAGGCTTAAGGCAATTTATTGACGAGTTTGGGGTAATCCCACAGGTACTGTTATTTATTACCTACTGATGCGTTTGATTTAATCAATCTTTAATGACTTTTAATGTTTTAATTTGTTGTTCTATCTATATTTTACAGTAAATCATCCTACAATTCATTTATGGTGGAGAAACCAAATAAATTTAGCAAACAAACAGTCAACTGTTTTTTTCAAAAAAGCTCAATGCATTTCAGTAATGCCTAACAGTAACCAACTTCTTTTACACTTAGAAACCTGGCTGTAATCCCAAAACATACAAATATGTATAGGTGGTTACACAATATGTATCATATGGGAAATGTATTTTGAATAATCAAAGGTGCCCTTTCCTGTTTTCCAACTCAGGTTATTAAGGACTTATTGTATACTGTTCTAATAACTACTTGCAGGGAGGCATATGCGATGATCCAATGGGAAAATATTTGAAGATTCAGGATGGCAAACTGAAGGCAGGTTCAAAAGTTCAGTTTAGGTGACTGCCATCACATGTTACATGATTGTTGACATGCACACTAGATGGATAAAGGCCTAGGAGTGATAAGAGGCAATTGTCACTGATGACTTATCACCATATGGCTGTCCACAGTGCTTTCACACATTAGAATACATCAATTAGTGAATTCACACTTGACAATCCTATCTATGAGAAGGTGAAATTTGATTCCCTGGCTTGTATTTCTAAAGACAAAATACAATTCTTCCCGAGTACACTTGTCAGGAGGTTAGTGTAAAAAACACTTGCACCCGCACACACGCCTGACCAAGGTGACAGAGACAAGGAGAGAGGAGAAGAAATACATGGGACAATATGGGTATCATTATACTATAAGAACTATAAGAAATGCAACCATTCAATCTCAGATGGAGGAGGAGGAGGAATGTTTGCCACCTTGAGTTATTTATAAAAAATAATAAAGGCGGGGTAGAAAATAAATGAAGAGGAGGAGAAAGAAGAGGAGGAGGAGGAGGAACTGCTACTCAAGGTGGCGAACATACCTAACACTCCTGCTTCCTATTTTTCCCACAACAACCACCCTGTGAAGTGTGTGGGCTGAAAGAGAGTGACTGGCCCAAAGTCATCCAGCCAGCTTTCATGTCTAAGGCAGGACTAGAACTCACAGTCTCCTGGTTTCTAGAACAGCACCTTCACCACACCACCAAACTGGCTTTTTATTATTAATAAATAAAATTAGTTAATATTAGTTAACCCCACAGCCTCAACAGTGCAGTTTGCACTCCTATTTCTTCTGCCCAGATATTTAATACTTTCAGTTAAGTACATTAGCTGTTTTCACATAATTTTAAGATTGCCTACCAGAGAATAAAATTTCTAGAGAAATTTCAGTCCTTCAACAGTCTTAGAAATAAACCCCAGGGATTCACTACTAAAATCCAGGATTTAGAGTAGCCAGTGTATGCTTTCCTCACAGTTTATGTCTGTGTCCCTAGGCAACTCCCCTTTTGTCACATTGTGCAGTAGG
Organism: Charina bottae; assembly: GCA_023362775.1. NCBI lineage: Eukaryota > Metazoa > Chordata > Lepidosauria > Squamata > Charinaidae > Charina > Charina bottae. The sequence continues at coordinate 25,669,144 of JALMGJ010000007.1, forward strand.
CATGGCAGTAGTATTCCTCATTTTAAGCAAAAAATGTTTTTCTAGTTGCTTAGAAAATGTCTCTTCTGATGAAACTATAAGCACCATGAACAAAAATGCAAAATATTCTACCAGCTTTAAGTACTACAGCGCATGTTGTTGTTCAGTCATTTAGTCGTGTCCGACTCTTCGTGACCTCATGGACCATAGCACGCCAGGCCTTCCTGTCCTCCACTGTCTCCCGGAGTTTACTCAGATTCATGTTCATTACATCGGTGATGCTATCTAACCATCTCATCCTCTGCCGTCCCCTTCTCCTTTTGCCTTCAGTCTTTCCCAGCATCAGGATATTTTCCAGTGAGTCCTCTCTTTGCATTAGGTGGCCAAAGTATTTGAGCTTCAGCTTCAGTATCTGTCCTGCGCATTGGGCTGCTTCAAACAAGCATTTATGCATAAGCCATGGAAACGCATGCTCCCTTTCTTGGAACCTCCTTTCTTTTTTTTTTTTTTTGCATAAATTCCCTTTCTTTCCTTAAACTGGATGAGCAAATAAATTTAATGTCAGGCCATATTAGGTTCCCAATGTTTGTAGAAGCTGTTAGTCCCTGAGAAACTGGCAGGAGAGAATACTGAGAATACAAGTGGGAACTGGAAGCGGTCTTTACTTTTAGTGGGAGTTCTGTTAGTTGGAGAGGGTTCTTTTAAAAATAGTAATGCTGTCCCCTTTCTCCTCCTTTAGTGTTACAGTGACCATGCAACACATTTCAGCAGCAGGTGATCACTGTAGCACTAAAAAACAAATGAGACTGTATGTTCTGAAGAGTGAATGTGTTAGTTTACACACACACACACACACACACACAGAGAGAGAGAGAGAGAGAGAGGGAATGAACTGCCACCCACCAATAAAATGGGACTTTGTCTCCACTTGATCCTGCAGAGAATTTGGCATGCTATCACACCTTCATTTGTTCCATTTCAACTCTGTCCCAGGGTGAAACTGAAATCAATGCACTGTTTAGCACAGGGTTTCTCAACCAGGGTTCTGTGGAACCCTAGGGTTCCGTGATAGGTCACTAGGGGTTTCCTGGGAGATCAAATTTATTTAAAAAATTATTTCTAATTCAGGCAACTTCACATTAAAGAGGTAAGTTTCATTCTTTATTTTTAGTTTAAGAACACTGTTCATGCATATATACAGGCCTACACATGAAACAAATACTATAATTTTGTAATTTCTGGCCTATATTTCAGCCTGAATGTGCAGGGGTTCCCCGAGGCCTGAAAAATATTTCAAGGGTTCTCCAGGGTCAAAACTGAGAAAGGCTGGTTTAGCACGATACTAACTAAATCAATTAAAAACTTTATTGTTAAAGCTAACCAAATCCCCTCTTTATCATAGCTTGCATACCAGCTTCAAGCACTGGATGCCCTGGTAGTGGTTATCTTTAGCCATGTTTAATGATGGCAGCCATGCAACACTTTAGGGCACCAATGCTAGCTTTTAAGAGATTCATGCTCCAAGAATGAGCTCAAGAAAGGAGCATCCTGTGATTTAGAAACCTGTTCTTGGTTTCTTAACGATGGCTCAGTAATCAGAAGTGTAACATGTTGTACCAGCATACTTTTTTAGAACTGCTATAAATATTTAAACTTACCTTACATTACAACATACCATCTGAATAGCAGAAGCAAAGCACATGTGAAAGTGGCACTTAAAAGCCCTCGACCTTGAAGAGAAAAAGGAAGAAATAAAGAGCCCCATTAAAGCACATGATGATGATGATGATGATGATGATGATGATGATGATAGCAGCAGCAGCAGCAGCAAGTTCTAGAATTAAAATGGCAAAAAGGAAACTACTCAGGTTTAATCTGTGAAATGTTTCTTTTCATTTTTTTATGGTATGATAGACAGACAGACAGACAGACACACAGACACACTTTATTCCCTAAATTTCCTTTGCCTATGCCAGTTGGAGTGCTAGGTGTTGTGTCCTCATACATCTGCTAGGAGTTGTAGCGCCCGAACAGATTTCACCAATTTCTGGAAAGCTAAAAACATGCATCAAAGTGCACACCTTTTTATGGCTCCTACACTGGAAACAAGCTACAAACTCAACGTCCAGGAAGACTATTTTCAATCAACCCAAGGAATCTGATTAAGTATTGAATAAATGTGAACATTAACTCTGAATTCTGTATTTCTAACTTTGGGTATGGAATATACATACCATACCTCTGATCGTGATATTTGATCTGAGTTGCTAATATGTCTTATCTTCCTTTTTTTTCCCCTTAATAACTTTTTGAAATCACTGAATAATGCTGGTATTGTCTTTCGTACTACCAGTTAATTTTTCACATTAGCTGTTTATTTTTTAAAAACCCAGCATTTTATTTCCTCTGTTTGTTTGCCCAAATGCAAGACAGGGTGTGGAATTGTACCAACCAGTTCCCCTCAACTGTAAATGTAAAATAAGCTATGGCATTGGTTTGGGAGAGCAGAAGAACGTCCTGGTGTTTATACCCAACACCATCTATCTTGGCAGACCAGCCTGCAATCTTTGATCAGGTATCCCTCGTCTAAATTCCATTACCAGGGAAGACCATGCATAAAAGATTTTGGCTTGGCTGGGAGTAGTTAAAGGTATAAAAGCACCATAACTGAAATGCAAACAAATTCAAATTGATTTCAACCCATTTGGGTGTGTACTTCAGATTGGATGCTCTTGAGTTACCATCAAGTCACCCAGAGATCTTCTCTAGTCATCACTGATTACTAGATAGACTGTAATAAAGCCTGCACGTCTGTGTTGTCGCTTGAGTTCAGTGCCTTACACTACAATCAGACATTCCGCTATATTGGATCTGCACCTCACACAGATCAGTTACAGCAACCCAAGCTACAACCAGCCTTAAACAGAAAAACATAGCAAAACAGTGCTTTAAAAGTAATGACTTCCAAAGAAAACATGTTGGTGAGACACTTCAGACAAACAGAACAAATTCCCATTGCAAATTCTTTCTTGTTGTTGAAGGAACCACATATCATTCCAGCAGGAATAGCATAACTCAGTAGTTAAGTACATAAGTAAAGGTAAAGGTTCCCCCCGCACATTTGTGCAGTCGTGTCCGACTCTAGGGGCCGGTGCTCATCTCCGTTTGTTAGCCGAAGAGCCAGCGTTGTCCAAAGACACTTCCACGGTCATGTGGCTGCATGACGCGCGTGGAACGCTGTTACCTACCCACCGAAGTGGTACCTATTAATCTACTTGCATTTGCATGCTTTCAAATTGCTAGGTTGGCAAGAGCTGGAGCTAGTGCGGGAGCTCACTCCGCACACAGGGCTAGGGATTCGAACCTCTGAACTTGCAATCTTCCGATCGACAAGCCTGGCGTCTTACCCGCTGAGCCACCACACCCCTTAGTTAAGTACATACTCTGCATGTAAAAGATCCCAGGTTCAGTTTAGTTCCATCTCGTTAAAAGGGCCAGATAAGAGCTGATGTGAACGTCTTGTGCTTGAGACCATGAAGCCAATTATCAGAGAAGACCACAATGTACTAGATGGATGACAGTCCCTATATTTACACACTGCCCAAAGCAGTGAGCAGTATAACTTTATGCCAAGGAACAGGTTCGTGGACCAGATTTTGGCTCTTCAGCAGGCCACTAAGAAATGTATGAATGTGAGAAAGAATGTTCATTGCATGTTGGTTGATCTAAAAAATGCATATGATAAAGTGAATAGGCTTCACACTTCTGTGTGAAGATGGGAGTTAAAGGTTGCTTGCTGATGGCATATGATGGTAATAAAACATGTATGATTAGAGCCAGTTTGGTGCAGTGGTTAAGGAATCAGGCTAGAAACCAGGAGACGTGAGTTGTAGTACTACCTTAGGCAGGTTTTCCTGAAGCCCAGAAACGTTCTCCGGATTAAGGAGAATACTTGGAATCATCCCATCTGTCCTCCGGACAGCTGCTTGCAACCAGAAGATCACACACAGCGTTTCACGCTCGACTGGTAAGAGCAGCCGAGAGGCTGGGACGTCATCATTTCCAAGCCACGCTGTAGCCTTAAAGGGACACTAAAACCGGCCACTCCATTTCTAAATCACCAATTTGTATTTTTTTTCAAGTATATGTACCCCAAGAGAGGCTTTCTACAGCGACGAGAAGGTGGTTCTCTTGGTGCTTAATGTTATTTTTGGGATTACTTTTTCTTTAAAAAAATTCTTTTAAGTTTTGGATTTCGTTTTCCTTCCAAAAGAAATTCCAAATATTGAGAGTAAACAATTGTCTTCTTGTTATTATTTTTCTATTAAATTTGAAGATATTTTCCTACACATTGAATTGGCTGATTTGAACCTTCAGCTTTCTGTTTTCACTATCCCTTGAGAACAGCCTGCTATTTCACTCTCACTTTGTGTAAACACACTTTGGAACTCTTCCATATCTTCAACTTTTGCTGGTTAAGCTTCTAGGGGGCGCCATAATCTACTGCATGAGACATGGAGGATTTCAAACAGATTTCTTCTGACTTTTATCAAACTTTTATGCAAGATATCCAGGACATTGTGGAAAATATAAGATCTAAAATGTGCCATCAGGTTGGGGATGTGGTGGATGAAATTGAGGAATTTAAGAGTGATAGAAATGTTTTCTTTAAGACTGAGATTGGGATTTTTATTGAGATGCTGGATGAAGATTGGATAATGGATAAGTAAAATCAATCTCCTGGTGGAATGCCATGAAAAGAACCTGGAATCTTTGAGGGGTGCAGTTGGGCTGTCTGATTTTTTTAAGAGGAAAGTTCTGTGTACATTGGGGATATGTAACTGCTCTGGTTTATTTTGAAGTGGGATAAAGGTTGAAGAATGTTCATCTGGTTTGCTTTAAGGATTTGATTGATGCTATTTGCCTTTAAAGATTTGGATTTACTGTTTTGAATTGGCTTTGTTTTTGGGGTTTATTAAGATTAAAATTATTAAAACTGTTGTATTGGGGTTAAAGAATATTTATCTGGTTTGCTTTAAGGATTTGATTGATGTATTGTCGAAGGCTTTCACGGCCGGAGTTCAATGGCTGTTGTGGGTCTTCCGGGCTGTGTGGCCGTGTTCTGGAAGTTGTGGTTCCTAACGTTTCGCCAGCATCTGTGCATCAGCATCAGCATCAGCAACCCACCCATACGGACCGATATCTACACAAAAATTCCAATCACCACCCACGACAAAAGAGAGGCATGATCAAAACCTTGGTGGATCGTGCTAATCGAAACTGTGAAACCCAATTTCTCAACAATGAACTTAACCATCTGAATTGGGTCCTACAGGCAAATGGCTATTCCAAGAATGAAATAAAAAGAGCCATCAAACCAAGAAAACAACATCCAACTGAAGAAAAACAGCCCCCCACAAACAAAGTATTCCTGCCCTACATCAAAGGAGTCACTGACCGCATGGGAAAACTGATGGAAAAACACAACTTTCAAACAGTCTTCAGACCCACCAGAAAAATACAACAAATGCTAAAATCAGCAAAAGACAAAAGGGACCCCCGCACCGCTGCAGGAGTATACCGCATACCATGCAGCTGTGGACAAGTATACATCGGAACCACAATACGAAGCATTCACACCAGGATAAAAGAACATGAAAGACACTGCAGACTACAGCAACCGGAAAAATCTTCAGTAGCTGAACATGCTCTCAAGCAAACGGGACACAAAATCCTATTTGAAAACACAGAAATACTGGACAACACCAAAAGCCACTACACCAGATTATACAGAGAAGCCAACACCAACACCAGCACAGTTACAATAAAAAAGAAGAAAGTTTAAAAATTAGCAAAACCTGGCTACCAGTCCTGAAAAACACAGCCTGCAAAAGGTCAACGAACTCAGTCCAACCACCAGGACATGGGAATACTTCTCACTATGAACATGCTAATCACGCTCATCAGCCACTCATTAACATTTCAACACAACAAAAAACCCCACCTAATCTCCTATAATTTAGCTCTATAAATAGAACATTGCCACTCTACCTGGGCACAGAGATTTTGCTTCTATCTGTGCTCCTGCCCTCTGAAGATGCTGGCCACAGATGCTGGCGAAACGTTAGGAACCACAACTTCCAGAACACGGCCACACAGCCCGGAAGACCCACAACAGCCACCGATTTGATTGATGTTATTCCCTTTTAAAGATATGGAATTGCTGTTTTGAATTGTCTGTTTTTTGGGTTTATTAAGATTGGGATTACTAAAATTGTTGTACTATTAAGTATAATAGCAGACAACTTATGTGCTTTTTAATTTGATTCTTATTATAGTAGACAGAAATGTATAGAATAGTGGTAGGAAGGGAATAATTAAGTATGTGTTATCGTTTGGAGGGGAGAAAGATGTTTAGGAGGTTTATATGATTTTTTTTCTTTATTTTAATATAAGGGGGAGGAGTAACTGTACTTAGTGATTTTTATTATGGGATAAAGTGGAATGACTTATAGAAATAATGTGTTTTGGTTTAATATAGAGTAAGAGATTATGGAAATTTTGTATATCCTTGCTGTTAAAAGTCGGAAGCCACAACTTTTGTAAAATTAAAAAAAATTCTCGTTTCTGCACTTTTTTAGTTTTTTCCCTTTCTTTGTAGTTTTTTGTTTTTCTGTAGTTTTTATTCTTTTCTTGAAATCTAATAAAATTTACTACCAAAAAAAGGAATACAAACGATGGTAGAAATGTACGGTAGGTAGCACGTAGTCCGTTACAAAAAATAAAGGTTTGTGAAAAGAAGCAAAAACGGCTGAGTGTAAAAATGCTTTGATCCACTTTGTTATATGGAAGTGAAAGCTGGAGAGATCAACAAAAACCAAAAAGTAAATTGAATATTGTAGGAAGGTGCACAGTACATGAAGAAGGAAGAGTAAAAAAAGATGAGTACTAAATGAATGACCAGTAACATTAGAAGTACACTGAGGTAGTTTGGTCAGGGAGATAGTGAATGAGGATCAAATCATAAAGCAAACATATCAAAGAATGAATGGATCAAAAATAAAGTAAGGTCAGAGAAAGTTATGACTGGTTCGATGAGATCTTAAAAAAAGAGGTGAGAGGTTTCATATGCAGAAGGTGATATATGAAGTGGTATATAGATGTGGTAGAAGCAAGGAGAGAAAGGAATGGCAAAATATAGTGTGGCATTGGTATAACTTAGTTTTACTACTGTGTTTTTCTTTTCCTTATCTTATGCCTTTAATGTGTTTTACTATTTTTTATTCTTTTTCTGCATCTGTGTAATACTGTTTAACCCAAAAGGGAATATTGTGATTGGCATGTAATTACATATGTACAGTATGTATAATGGTATGTATATGTAATGTTATATGTGGGAATGACCTTAGGAGACAGGGGAAGAGATGCTGCCTAATGATAAAGTGGGGGGGGGGGAGCCCGCAGATGCATCACAGGCACAGAAACTCAGAAAGAATCCTCCCTAACTTATCAGGCTGTAAAGAGAGATGGTGGGAGATTTGTACTTTCAGACTTGCAAGATTCTGTTAACTTAGCCTTACAATAAAGTAGAATGAGCTCATCTGGTTGTGTTTCCTATCTGGTCTGCATATATCTGACAGTATATTATTTACATAATATTTTCACAAATGAAAGAACTGTAACTTAGTGGAGTCACTACAAGAATGATCTAAAGTCCCTACCACATCTACTTCTGTGACCTTGCAGTTAGAAGCATAATTCTACAATCGATCACTAAGGTGCTGTAAATCAGTGTGCCTCTTGTCCATTTTTCAATTTATGTATCATGAATGGTTATTTACCCATTTTCAACATTTTATATTTGGCAAATACTCTTCATTTAGCAGTGCCTTGGATTGTAAAAGCAGGTGATATATGAAAGGAAAGCTTGACTGAGCCAACATCCTATAAAGCTCTCACTAAAGATGTCGAGTTACACATTTTATTTCATGCCAAAGATGTCTGTTTAGCTGCAAAGGCAGGAAAATGATTACATATTTTTAGGCACTCCAGCAGACCTAGAATTATGAGTCAAATTTAAGTGCACTTTCTTATGAAGCAAATTTTCATGAGCGTGTTATCGCTTAAGAAAAGATTCTGGTGAAATAGGCTGCTGCTTAATTTGGTAATCTGGGAACCACAAAGCTCTATAGCTACCTTATTTGATAAAAGAATTTCATCCATGATCACAGGGAAGATATTAGCAGGCTAAGGAAGAATGTCAGTACTTTTGCAAGTATACACATTCAGGAAAAAATAAATAATAAAAGGATAAGGGACTCCAGAACATTGCCCCACTGAGGCATAAGCAGGCTTGGTGGACACAGAAGACTGACAGGCAATGGAAACCAAAGGTAAGGATATAAGGAAATAATTGTAGCATGGTAGATTCCAAGTTATTTGGTGGTATAACTGATTGGATTTAGTATACAAAAAGTTGAGTACGATTTGCTCTAGATCAGCCTTCTTTGACTTGGTTCTCTTCAGATATGTTGAATATTAATTCCTTTAATCCTCAGACTTCACCATCAAAACATCTAGAGAACACAGAATGTGGAAGGCTTCTCCAGCTATACTTAGCGGAAGTAGTGCAACTTTTATGCATTTTCTTTTTAGTTTATCTACTTGCATGCATGCATGCATGCATGAACGCCCTGAAAACCAATGAATTGTCATCTAGATAATTATCTTCTAGATCAGAGCTTTCCAAACTGTGTGTCGCGACACAAAAGTGTGTCGCCACACCACTCGGAAGCAGCGGCGCGGGCGTGCACGGCGGCAGCGGCGCGGGATCAGTACTTCCGCGTTTTAGCGGAGGCTGCCGCCGCCGCACCCCCCCACGCCGCCGCCGTGCGCACGCCGCCGCACCCCCCACGCCGCCGCACACCTCCCCGCGCCGCTTCCGTGCACGCGCCGCCACCACTTGTGTGTCGCCAGCGGCGGCACTTTGGAAAGCCCTGTTCTAGATAATTCTAGACTTATCTTCTTGTAAATGCATATATCATTCAAATTATTGTTTCCCTGAGTTGTTGTTGTTCAGTCGTTTAGTCGTGTCCGACTCTTCATGACCTCATGGACCATAGCACGCCAGGCCTTCCTGTCCTCCACCGTCTCCCGGAGTTTACTCCAATTCATGTTCATTACATCGGTGATGCTATCTAACCATCTCATCCTCTGCCGTCCCCTTCTCCTTTTGCCTTCAGTCTTTCCCAGCATCAGGGTCTTTTCCAGTGAGTCCTCTCTTCGCATTAGGTGGCCAAAGTATTTGAGCTTCAGCTTCAGTATCTGTCCTTCCAATGAGCAGTCAGGGTTGATTTCCTCTAGGACTGACAGATTTGACCTCCTTGCAGTCCAAGGAACTCTCAAGAGTCTTCTCCAGCACCACAGTTCAAAAGCATCAATTCTTCGGCGCTCAGCCTTCCTTATGGTCCAACTCTCACAGCCATACATTACTACTGGGAAAACCATAGCTTTAACTATACGGACCTTTGTCGGCAAGGTGATGTCTCTGCTTTTTAATATGCTGTCTAGGTTTGCCATAGCTTTCCTCCCAAGGAGCAAACGTCTTTTAATTTCATGGCTGCAGTCACCGTCTGCGGTGATCTTGGAGCCCAAGAAAATAAAATCTGTCACTGCTTCCATTTCTTCCCCTTCTATTTGCCAGGAAGTGATGGGACCAGATGCCATGATCTGGGTTTTTTTAATGTTGAGTTTCAAGCCAGCTTTTGCACTCACCTCTTTCACCCTCATCAAGAGGCTCTTTAGTTCCGCTTCACTTTCTGCCATTAGGGTGCTATCGTCTGCATATCTGAGGTTGTTGATATTTCTCCCGGCAATCTTAACTCCGGCTTGTGATTCATCCAGCCCGGCATTTCTCATGATGTATTCTGCATATAAGTTAAATAAGCACGGTGATAATATACAGCCTTGTCGTACTCCTTTCCCAATTTTGAACCAATTGGTTGTTCCATGTCTGGTTCTAACTCTTGCTTCTTGACCCGCATACAGGTTTCTCAGGAGACAGGTAAGGTGGTCTGGTACTCCCATCTCTTTAAGACTTTGCCACAGTTTGTTGTGATCCACACAGTCAAAGGCTTTAGCGTAGTCAATGAAGCAGAAGTAGATGTTTTTCTGGAACTCTCTTGCTTTTTCCATAATCCAGCGAATGTTGGCAATCTGATCTCTAGTTCCTCTGCCTCTTCGAAACCCAGCTTGCACTTCTGGTAGTTCTCGGTTCATATGCTGCTGAAGCCTAGCTTGTAGGATTTTGAGCATAACCTTGCTAGCATGTGAAATGAGCGCAATTGTACGGTAGTTTGAACATTCTTTGGCATTGCCTTTCTTTGGAATTGGAACGTAAACTGACCTTTTCCAATCCTGTGGCCACTGTTGAGTTTTCCAAATTTGTTGGCATATTATTAACAGCATCATCTTTTAGGATTTTAAATAGCTCAGCTGGGATACTGTCTTCTCCGCTAGCTTTGTTGTTAGTAATGCTTCCTAAGGCCCACTTGACTTCACTCTCTAGGATGTCCGGCTCAAGTTCAGTGACCGCACCATCGTATTTATCAGGGATATTAAGATCTTTCTTGTATAGTTCTTCTGTGTATTCTTGCCACCTCTTCTTAATCTCTTCTGCTTCTGTTAGGTCCCTGCCTTTTTGTCCTTTATCATGCCCATCTTTGCACAAAACGTTCCCTTGATATCTCCGATTTTCTTGAAGAGATCTCTAGTCTTCCCCATTCTATTGTTTTCCTCGATTTCTTTGCATTGTTCATTTAAGAATGCCTTCTTATCTCTCCTTGCTATTCTCTGGAAATCTGCATTCAGTTGGTTATATCTTTCCCTTTCTCCCTTGCCTTTGGCTTCCCTTCTTTCCTCAGCTATTTGTAAAGCTTCATCAGTCAGCCACTTTGCTTTCTTGCATTTCTTTTTCTTTGGGATGGTTTTAGTTGCTGCCTCCTGTACAATGTTACGAACCTCCATCCATAGTTCTTCAGGCACTCTGTCTACCAGATCTAATCCTTTAAATCTATTCCTCACCTCCACTGTATATTCATAAGGGATATGATTTAGGTCATACCTGAGTGGTCTAGTGGTTTTCCCTACGTTCTTCAATTTAAGCCTAAATTTTGCGATAAGAAGCTCATGATCTGAGCCACAGTCAGCTCCAGGTCTTGTTTTTGCTGATTGTATAGAGCTTCTCCATCTTTGGCTGCAAAGTATATAATCAATCTGATTTCGGTACTGACCATCTGGTGATGTCCATGTGTAGAGTCGTCTCTTGTGTTGTTGGAAAAGAGTGTTTGCTATGACCAGCGTGTTCTCTTGACAAAACTCTATTAGCCTTTGCCCTGCTTCATTTTGTACTCCGAGGCCGAACTTGCCTGTTATTCCGGTTATTTTTTCACTTCCTACTTTAGCATTCCAGTCCCCTATGATGAAAAGGACATCTTTTTTTGGTGTTAGTTCTAGAAGGTGTTGTAGGTCTTCATAGAACCGGTCAACTTCAGCTTCTTCGGCATCAGTGGTTGGGGCATAGACTTGGATTACTGTGATGTTGAATGGTTTGCCTTGGATTTGAACTGAAAGCATTCTGTCGTTTTTCAGGTCGTACCCCAGTACTGCCTTTCCCACTCTTTTACTGACTAAGAGGTACTCCATTTCTTCTAAGGGATTCTTGTCCACAGTAGTATATATAATGGTCTCCTGAATTAAATTCGCCCATTCCTGTCCATTTTAGTTCACTGATTCCCAAGATGTCGATGTTCAATCTTGTCATCTCATGTTTGACCACATCCAGCTTACCTTGATTCATAGATCTTACATTCCAGGTTCCTATGCAATATTGTTCTTTACAGCATCAGACTTTTCTTCCACTTCCAGACACATCCACAGCTGAGCGTCCTTTCGGCTTTGGCCCAGCCGCTTCACTCTTTCTGGAGCTACTCGGATTTGCCCTCCGCTCTTCCCCAGTAGCGTTTTGGACACCTTCCGACCTGAGGGGCTCATCTTCCGGCGTCATATCTTTTAGCCTTTTGATACTGTCCATGGGTTTTCTTGGCAAGGATACTGGAGTGGTTTGCCATTCCCTCCTCCAGTGGACCACATTTTGTCAGAACTCTCCATCATGACCTGTTCTTCTTGACCTGACTTCATTGAGTTACGCAAGCCCCTTCGCCACAACAAGGCAGTGATCCATGAAGGGGTTCCCTGAGTAACTATGTAATATTCTGCATTTAGAATATAAGAATAAAATTTACACAATCTGTACTTTCTTTTGATTTTCCTTTTGTTATTTTTTGGAAAACGTTAAGGAAATGGTTAGTCTTTACTTCTTATATTTACATCCTAGTTTTCCTCTGAGGTCAAGGCAGCTAGTTGCTAATGCATAGGAATGACTTTGTAAGGCAAGCTGAGTTGAGAGAAAGTGACTGGTCCAGAGTCACCCAACTCCATGGTTGACTGGAAATTTGAACTAGGGATTTGCCCAGTCCCACTCTAATTACCATATCGCATCAGCTCTCAAACAGTATTCTGACTGATACTTGATTTATTGAATGTTACAGAAAATATCTATTTATATTGTACAACAGAGCTTTCCAAACTGTGTGTCGGGACATGTTAGTGTGTCGGCTGCAGTGTCTGGGTGTGTCGCGGCTTCTGCTGCCTCCGAGCCCTGCCAGGATTCCGCGCAGGTCCTAGTGCCTGCCTTGTGCCTTGCTGCCTCCAAACCTGCTGTGATTCCGCGCAGGTCCTAGTGCCTGCCTTGTGCCTTGCTGCCTCCAAACCTGCTGTGATTCCGCGCAGGTCCTAGTGCCTGCCTTGTGCCTTGCTGCCTCCAAACCTGCTGCGATTCCACGCAGGTCCTAGTGCCTGCCTTGTGCCCTGCTGTTAGAGTGTGTCGTGAAATGATGCCCTGCTGTAAGAGTGTGTCACCAACGTGAAAAGTTTGGGAAGCTCTGTTGTACAAGTTTATTAGAGACTTATCATTTATAACAAAAAGGTTATTCGAAGACAATTTAGGATTCTGTATCATCTAGAGTCTAGATTCTAGACAATAAAGTTATAATTTTCCTTTATATCAGAACAACTCAGCGTCAGATAGTAAGGTGTTGCAGTTTCCAAATAGCTTTCAACAAAAGCACATTACAATAATCTATCATCAAAGGAAGCATTGTTATAGAGCCACCAAGAAGATATTTTGTAAAAAATCCTACTTGTCTTTTACCTGAAGATCATGCTGCTGCATTTGTTCCAGAAAGGCTGTAAAGCTCAAAGCTTGGATAAGTAAGTAAAGCTTGAAGATAATATCTTTTACATCTATCCCAACTAGGTAACAAGAAGTTCTGCAACCTACTATTTCAATTTTCTTTAGGCTTAAATTTGAATCAATTTACTTGCATCAGTTCCATAACAAGAGAAAAATATTGGACAAACTAGGCCTAAGTTAGGGCCTTCCCAAGAAAAATGGCTTATCCGTGTCAGTCAAAATGCAGTTTTGTATCTACAGCAGAAAATTCCAAAATCTTTTTTTTCTTGGCAGTTAAAATACATTTAACCAGTTGTTGCCCTCTTTGTGACACACAAAATCAACTCACTCTAACAGCTAGTTCAGCCTGGCCACCTGAAAATGGACTTCTGCAGATCAAAATTTCAGCTTCGTCTTGACTTTACTCATTATGGCTTATGTTTTGCGCTTTTTTTTTTTTTTACTATTTAGCAAATTCTGCTTGCTTCCACATTGTTCTTCTACCATCACAGCAACAGCACCAAGAAGACGAGTTAAAACAAAATGGTGTCCAGTTCAATATTCTGATCATTCAAGGAAAAGTGACCAAAGTCTTGTTATTTCATGTGATATCATGGATGAGAACATTAGAGCCAAGGCAAAAGTGAGAGCAAATCAGAAAATGCTGAAAAGGCGCCTGTTTGCTCTGATGGGTTTGATGCCTTCTCTCTGCCACCAGCCACTCAGAATAGTGCCATCCTATTTGTTATGCTTGTATTACTGCCTGCGACGCATGGTAGTTTACAATAGCCATTAAAAGCAATTAAAACCCCAAGCCATTAAAAGCAATTAAAACCCCCAAACAGTAACATAATAACATAATTAAAACAAGTAAAACAATAAACATTTTCAAATACTGGCACCATCTCAACCATCAAGCAACATTTGCTAGCAAATGCTGTGCAGAATAGCCCTCTCTTGGCAACTTTACAGAGAGACATCAAGATTGGTGCCAAGCAGACCTTCAGGGGAAAGGCAAGTCCACCAAGTGGGGGTCACCCCAGAGATACACTGTCTCCAAAGCTCCGCAATCACAATGTGACCTCCAAATGAATAGAAAAGTATTGCTTATAAGAAGGGTAGTGCTTTCTAAGGCACTAAAGCAATTAATCCTGGGAAGCAAATTCAAATTCTCTTTACCAATGTTAAGCAAAACTTTCCAACTCACCAAAATGTATGTTCTGAGGAAAGGGAAAAAGGCTAAATGTAGTCTTAGAATAATCTGTTAAAGTGAGGTATTAGGCTGTATGAAATGAGCAAAGTTGTGAAATCTTCATCGAAGCAAGACAGTTGGTAAGGATGGCATCCTCTATCACACCTGAGGCAGCATTTAAGGGGCTCTGGACAGGTCATGTGGTCTTTAGGGTTCTTCCTTCAAGCCAAAGGAAACATCTAGAAGATTCAGGAGGACCAATCATAGGGTGTCCTTTTTTGACTAAGGAGATTGCCTGTGTAATGGTAGGGCCAGCCATACTCTTAATTATCTCACTTTTTTAGCTTCCTAGCCTAATGAACATAATACACAAAAAGAAGGCATCCTCTAGGTGAAATAATTAACACACACACCATCCCTCATTCTTCAATGGCTCTCTCCTAGGAGATAAACTATCCAATCCAGTCCAGCAGGATGGGCATGCTCCGGGTCCCGTCAGCCCAGGCCTGGGGACCCAAGTGCGTGAAGGGCCCTGTTTCATGGTTGTGTTAACACCAATGGCTTTTAAGATCTCTCGGCTGTATTTATATTTAATTTTTTGGTATTGTTTTGTTTGATGGTTTTTATTATTGTTAGCCACCCAGAGTCGCTGGTTTGAGATGGGCAGCTATATAAATTGAATAAATAAAAATATTCTAGACAGAACTATTCCAAGTCATGACATCATAAATATTTTTATTACCTGCAAATCCCTAATATCAGTGACTTCAGAAAGCAACCTAAGAAAATGAAGCTCCAATTTAACATATGACAAGGTGAGACTTCAAATGTCACATGAGTGTGTTTATTTTACAGGTAGTCCTCCCTTAATAACCACAATTGGGGCCAGCAACTCCTTCGCTAAGCGACATGGTCATTAAGGGAGACATCATGTGACCACAACAGGCTTACGACCTCATTTCTGCCACGGTCATTAAACAAATCACCCATGGTCATTAAGCAGGACATCATGTGACTGCAACTTGTGGTTTTACTGCCAGCTTCTCCATTGACTCTGCTTTTGGAAGCCAGCTATGAAGCGGGCAAATGGCGAACACGTGACTGCGGGACACTGCGACAGTTGTAAACACCCACCGGTTGCAAAGCAGTAACCATGGGGACGCTGCAAGAGTCATAAGTGCAAGGATCGGTTGTAAAGTTACTTTTACAGCACGGTCGTAACTTCGAATGGTTGATAAACACAGTAGTCATTAAGCGAGGACTACCTGTACTTATTCATTAAAGATGCATTCTGCCTTTTTATTCAGGAGCTCAAGGTGTACATAGTGATTCCTCTTTCTATTTTTCCTCACAGCAACCACCTTGTAAGTTGAACTGAGAGAAACTCAACTGGCCCAAAGTCACCCAATGAACTTCTATGGCTAAGGGTGGACTAGAATCTCAGTCTTCCCAATGCCAGTCCAACATTTTAACATCTTAAATATCACACTTGAACAAAGGAGACCTTGAGTACGATTGCAAGGTGACTCTTCTACCCAAGCCTTATTATATCACATCTACATTTTTTTTCCTAACTGCAACAGTGATTCTACAAGACAAAACCAGTTTGGGGGCAATGCATAATTAAGGGAACTTCCTTTTTCTGAAGCGGAACTCTGTTTCAGGGACAACAAAGTGGCATTAACTTTGTATTATTAGCCACAGTAGCTGAGATTGATGGGAATTGGGAATCTCTGCCTTCCGGAGGCCAACGTCTGACTTACTATCCTGCATCAGGAGAAACGCTGCCCAAAAAAGGTCCCATTACAAACTTACAGCACACCAAAATCAAGAGCAGCAACATGTACAGTACTTAACTTTCATTCCACATGCCTCGGGGAGACGGAGAAACGTTCCACTTGCAATTGTGATCTTTCTTTTATCATCAATGAAAATACGTACCTACTTTTCTTTATTTTACCAGCCATTTGAGAGTTTAGAAACATACTATTCGGGACCACTGGACCTCACAGAAACATTAACTAAGCCCATGCGAACAGTCTCTAAAAGGTAGATAATTATGTTAAATACAAACTCTGGTGATAAAGCCCCATTTTCTGTCTGGGAAAGTGAACAGATAAGAGGCCAGTATGATGTGAAGTTACCAATTTCATTTTAATCTAAAACCGATCAAATGGGAAATGTTGCTGCTTCAGAGGAGAACAATTTTGCATTCTGGTTCAATTTCATTCCATAAAAAGTTCAACCTAATCTAAAAGAGGAGCTTTTTGCCTGACTCCTCAAAAAGGGCCCTGGTAATCTTCAAACAAATCTGTGCATACTGAAGGTACTTTAACCCACAGAAAAGGGATCCTATACAATTTAGCTATGCCTTTATGCAAACGATGGTAAACAGAATTATAAAAGACAGATAATAAACAGCAAATGAGGTTGTTTTGTTCCACGCTTTATGTTGTCAGACTTCTGAGCACAGTTTACTGTTTTCTATTCATGACTTTAGATTATCAAATTACTCCCTCATGATGTCTCAGATGTGCTATTGTCTGCAAATGAGAAAGAATAAAATACCAAGGCATTAATGTTAAATTACAATTGTTAATGGTGTAAATACGAAAATAATTATTGCATCGTATCATCAATTGTTATGTGTTCATTACCGGAGTCCTTGCAAAGCTTTCATTTTCTTGTTACAATTATTTCGACTTTATCTGGGGCTGACTATTTTATTGCTTCATCAGTACTTCAGCAGCGTTCAGCAGTTACACATCCCATTTAATCCTGCTTAAAGCTTCACTTAAACACTTCCCTTCTGATACTTCTTAACTGCCTGGCCATATTTTTCCCGTATGTCCCAAGGCTTCAAAAGCAGCAGAGAGAGAGTAGGAAAAGGCATTTATTATGCAAGATTTTTTTTAAAAAGAAAGAAAATTAGCGGAGTTTAAAAATCTTGCAATCTGCTTTTGTCACTTCTCTTAGGAGTTCTGCTATAAAAACAATCAATCTCAATTGCTACCCGAGCACATAGTTTTAAATTCCAGGGGCACAACCAGCAAGCAGAGCCCGAGTTTTATCCGGATGTCTCTTTATTACGGTAGCTGCTCCCCTTGCCCTGCAGAAGAAACGCGCAACTTTCCTACAAACTGCTAAAAAGTGAGGTCATCCGCACATCCAATCAACCCCGCCTCCAGAGGTTGCTGGTGACAGCTCAAAATGACCACTGCCGCTGTTTTGAGCCCGAGGTCCTTTTTCTCCAGCTTCACTCCATCATCTTGATGGCTGCCGGCTCTTCATGCCAGATGAGCATCTACGCCGCGTGCAGACACACATCTGGGTGTACGCAGAAGAGATACACCAATGCAGAAGAGGAAAATCCTCCAAGCAACCTCCCGCTGCCATCCGATCCCAAGCCTCGGGCTCTTGAGTCAATACCAAACTTTGAAGAGCGCTACTCCTGGATTGCAGGAGGGATGGGATTGTAGCTAGAACGGGGCAGCCCAGCAGCGACCACTCTGTTTGCATCACGCCTGTGCTTCCGAAACACGCTACCCAAACGGGAAAGCTAGAACCGCTTATAAACCGTGCGCAACCCACGCGTCCCAAAAGCCGGGTGTCCGTCTGCCGCACGTTGCAAACTTTATTCTAGCTCGTCTCTTGTTCTGCTGCTACAGAAAGGGGACGAGGAGACCTAAAACACTCCCGCTCAGTCTCCGACCTCCGGCTTGCAGCACTCCCACCCCCGGTCTGTTTGCTTGCGCTTCCACGCCGCTCTTTACAAAAGGAATGCCAGCTTCTTTGGAACTCAAAGCGGGCCAGCCCGCATGAGTTACTCTTCCAGCGGGGTGGGAATAGGGCCGGTTTGACACCCTGTCGATCTACCCCCCTCCCCTTTCCCCAGATTACAGGACAGGGTGGAGTTTGCAGACAAAGTAAAGGGGGGGGGGGGAAGGCGCATACGCCGCATCTCGCCCTGCAAAATAAAGTGCTCGGGAGCCGGGATTTCATGCTAAGAGAGGCGACGGGAGCCACAACGAAGGCTGAAGAGCATCCTTCTAGCGCTCTCACTTTTTCTTTGTTTTCTTATTTACTCCCTGCACAGTTAACCATGCAGCAGCATGAAAGAATACCAATATAAATGCAAGCACAAACAATACCCCAGACCCCAGTGCGGCCTTTACCTTGGCGGGTGTGCACTCGCCGCCGCCTCCTGCCAAGAGCGTTCGCCGCCTCTTCCGAGACCAAGAAATAGCAACAACGGGATCGCCGCCGCAGCCGCTCTTGCCCGTCCACGTGCCGCCCTGCCACGCCCACCGGCGCGGTCTTCAAGCTCTTTGATTTACCTCTCCCCCGCCGGTGCGGCTCCCTATGGTTTATCCTTACAGCCCTCCTGAATCGAAGCTACAGTGAAAGAAGGGCAGCCGCAGGACATCCCGGACGCCGAGCAGGTTTTTTTCTAGTTTGCTTTGCCAAGGAAGGGGGGCTTAGCTACTGAGGCAAGGTATGCGTGGAATCCTGCGCATTCTTCTCCTGCTCCGTCTGCAGCTGCGCGGTTTCAAGATTCTGTGGGGTAATTCGAGGGTGGGGGTCATTGAGAAGAGGCGCAAGCCCACCTCCTTTTCCCCATGTGCAAGTCTCCAAATGGCGCCTTCTATAACCATAACCCCAACTATAAGGTGCGACCCCTAATATGAACTGGAGCAGGGTTCCCAAAGAGATCCCAACCTGCTTGAAATGTTTCCTATTAATAGGGACTGGTTTGAAAGTCTGAATACATTCTTCTAGCCCCGAGCTGTAAATATCTTTGCATAATGTGCTAAACCAGAATCATCGGTCAACAAATTGCAGTGGATGTGCGGCTTTGCACCCCTCGTGAAACCAAACCAACCAAATTCATGTGGGCCTGATAAGCACCACACACTAAGACATAATGTACTTTGTCGGTTTTAGCTTAGCAAATGGTGTGGTGTGCAAGCATAGACTTAGCAGGACAAGGACAAACTTCATTTTGTAAGAATATGTGAAACATACTTGTTTGCTTTTTAGGCCAGAGACTGAGAGCTTTCAAGTGTGCAGAGTTCCAGTAATGGAGTCAGGTGTAAAACCTTAGGCAGGCAAACCAGATACAGTTGCAATCAAAATTATTCAAACCCCATTGCAAATCAGGTTTATTGTCAAGATTTACAGACTTTCAGCTGTTTGCAATGAACAAATCAAAAGCAATTGAAATAGCTCAACACAACAAATGCTTCAAGTGGTTTCCCCAAATTCAACTGGAAATGCAACTTATAATGACTTCTCCAGTCTCAAAATTATTCAACCCCTTCATGGCAAGCATCTTCAACACTTAGTAGAGCACCCATTTGCTGTTATGACCTGCTGCAAACGAGATGCATAGCCGGACACCAGCTTCTGGCAGCGTTCCTGAGGAATCCTAGCCCATTCCTCATGAGCAATGGCCTCCAGTTCAGTAATATTCTTGGGTTTGCGTGCTGCAACCGCCTTCTTCAAATCCCACCAGAGATTTCCTATGGGGTTCAAGTCAGGTGACTGTGATAGCCACTGTAGAAACTTCCAGGACTACTACTGCATCCAAGCCGTAGTGGAATTTGAGGTATGCTTGAGATCATTGTCCTGCTGGAAGGTCCAATGACGCCCAAGCTTCAGCTTCCTTACAGACGGCATGACGTTTTCTCCTAGGATTTCCTGATACTTCAATGAATCCATCATGCCTTCCACACACTGCAGGTTTCCAGTGCCAGAGGATGCAAAGCAGCCCCAAAGCATCACCGAGCCACCACCATGCTTAACTGTAGGCAGAGTGTTCTTTTCAGCGAATGCTTCATTCTTCTTCCTCCAGACATACCGCTGATCCATCGGGCCGAAAAGTTCCAGTTTTGTTTCATCGCTCCACAGAACAGAATCCCAAAACTTCTGTGGCTTATTTATATGATTGTGAGCATATTGGAGCTTACTTTTCTTGTGCTTTTGGGTCAGTAGTGGTGTACGTCTTGGAGTTCTGGCAGGGAAACCTTCTGTGTTTAGTACGCGCCTTACTGTGCTCACTGAAACCGCTGTGCTTTTGTTTGATTTATTCATTGCAAACAGTGAGCTCCCGCACTAGCTCCAGCTCTTGCCAACCTAGCAATTCGAAAGCATGCAAATGCAAGTAGATTAATAGGTACCACTTCAGTGGGTGGGTAACAGCGTTCCACGTGCGTCATGCAGCCACATGACCGTGGAAGCGTCTTCGGACAACGCTGACTCTTCGACTAACGGAGATGAGCACCGGCCCCTAGAGTCGGACACGACTGCACAAATGTGCGGGGGGAACCTTTACCTTTACTTTATGTAGGTCATGCAAACAAAATGGCCTTTCCTTGCCCAATCAGAATGTATACAAATTAAGATGGATGTGTTCATATTGTCTTGCCACTGCTCTTCTAGACATTTTTATACAGTGACATCCACATGGTAACCTGTGTGATGTGTCATCATGTAGATGGCAGCTTTACATAGTTCTGGCTCAAATACGTAAGTCACAGCATTTGCATGAGGACTTCATTTACCTCCTGCAGACACCCATGTAGGACACTCTTAGCACCTATGGGAAACTCTTTAATCAGTGCATGGGCTAACATGGGCTTCTCTGCACACTCAAATACTCTTTTTTACCTTCCAATCCAAAGGGTTGTATAGCTCTATTAGTAATTATGCAAATGTCATATATAAGCTATAAGTCCTAACACAGGGTGCTGCCAGAGCTTTGTTTGGAACAATAATATCCAACATGTGAAGTCCTTCACATTCAAATTTTCAGAATTTGTTTTCAAAAATCTACAGATATCCTTAGAGCTTTCATAGCTTGAGTATCCAAGGCTGAGGAAGCTTGGGTTCAAGTCTCTACTTAGCTATGGAGCTTATCAGTGAACAGTTCATGGTTCCTACTTTAGATATTTCACAGGATAGCTATGAGAATTGAAGGGAAACAATGATCTAGGCTGCCCTAAACTCTTTAGAAGCAAGGTCAGAGAAAAATGATGTCAATATATAAATATTTCATATGGAAGACTGAGGGAAGACATGAATAAGGGGATATCATACCTTTTGCCTCTATACTACATTTTACTCTCAAGCCATAAATGTTTCAAAATTAATAGACTGGAAAATCTATAAAGAATGTTCCATCGTTAAGGAACTGTGAAGAAATAGAGCTAATAAACCTCAAAGGGACCATTGCTATTGTTGAGATGCAAAAGAAACGCAGCTTTCAAGCAGTTTGACTGTCATATTTGGCCCTGTGAGACCTCAGTTATAGTTGCATCCTGAATGCCTGTGGGCAAGTCACTGTTGCTCACCAGAATAATGAACTCATTGAGCTTAAATCTATAGGCTATCTTTGTACAGCATGCTTACTCGTGGCTAATTTAGTAATGGAATTAGCCCAATTTCCTGAGTTCACACTCAGCCATCAACTAAATGCACTGTCAGGATTTGTGCAGCACAGCTAAAATAGGACAGGTTAGTTTGTGATTCAGTCTACCATGTACGTATAGACATTTATGACTGAATACATGAGCGTACTTAGGAGTAAAGATGCTCCCCTGATTTAGCTTAAGGCATGGACACGGGGCCTATACAGGGCTGGAAAAATCTTTGGCCCACAAAAGTTGCTGAATGACAGCTCTGAGCAGCTGTAGCCCGCATGCTGAACTTTGTTGTTCATTAATATCTGGCAGTCACTGGTCAGCACAATAGACCCTAATCAAGGAACTATTAACTCAATCAACCAAGTAGCAAACAACAGCCCAATCAAGGAACTCCTAAGGAGAGAACAACACCCCCACCAACACAGGCAGGACAAGCCATGGTATATAAACAGAGAGCAAGTCCCACTCCCTTTTCGCACTGAAGATGTGGCCTAGCCTGGCAATGAAACATCTGCAAGAAAACAACAAGGCTCAGAGAGCACCAAGGACTCCACAGTCACTGGTCTTCTATCGAGCACCAGCAACTGCTAAAGTGAGCAGTCAACTTGCATTGCTCTCATGAATTATGTATTGCTCAAGTGTTTGCATTTTGCTAATACTTGCTCTACTTTGCTGCCTGTCTGGCTAACCAATCTGTACATGTGTGTCCAGATCAATAGTTTTCTCAAAACTATTCACTGGAGTGCTTTCTTCACATTATAGAGAACAAGGATACATTTTCATGTTATGGTTTACATAACAATGGTTTAAAGTACGTGTTTGGGGTTTGCATAGTACACTGAATTACAAATTAATTCATTGAGCTGGGCTCAAGCAATACACTCAGCTAAAATGTAGTTACTGATATGTTATGAGAACAGAACTCTCTTCCTTTTAAGCTCTTAGGAGCAGATAATGCCTAGCAGGAAAAAAGTAAATTCTATTAATGATTGGAGTGAAATTTAGTGTTGAGATATATTATATAATATGACCTGTATGACAGTACTCCCATAAAAGGCTAACAGAGACTCTTTTTCTCTGTTCCTCATCTGAACAATACCTTGCTCTCTGGATGTGTTCACTCAGCTTGTTAACTGAACCATGGTCTAGTGCATAGCTTTGCAAACTGTGTCGCGACACTTTAGTGTGTCGCAACACACAGTTTGGTGTGCCGCAGCACAACCCAGAAGCGGCGGCGGTGGCGTGTATGGCGGCGGCGCACCATCAGCGCTTCCGCGTTTTAGCGGAGGCCGCTGCCGCCACCATGCACACCGCCGCTGCGCGCCGCCGCCATGCACGCCCCTGTGCCGCTGCCGCCGTTGGTGTGTCGCCAACAGCCGCACTTTGGAAAGCACTGGTCTAGTGAATTGACTGATTTTATACAACACAGTATAACTATTAACTAACCTTGCTGATTATATTCATACAGTATGCTAAGCTATAAACTTAGACAATCAAATTTAAACCTTGCTAGTTGTACAAAGCTAGTCTTTCATAGAAACATAGGCACTCTATTCAGGTGCTGCATTTCAAAGGTACATAACATGCATTGTTCTGAGCCAAGTACCAAACTGGGGAATAGAACTCGTGGCTCTCCAGATGCTGCTGAGCTACAATTTTTCGCCTTCCTCACCATTGTCTTTAGAAATGTGAAAACATGCAAATGATTGTGGGTTTTTTTAAACCTAGGAAACAATATTTACCCACAAAATATAAATTAGTACACCTGCTCAGAAAATAACCCTCATTATGTTTAGTGATGTAGAACCAGATAAATAACAAATCTGGCAAGCATTTATAAAGGAAGATATTCAACTACAGGGAGAGAACCTGTGGCCCTCCAGATGTTGCTATATTACAGCTGTCAGTATCTCTCACTGTTTGCCCTGATGGCTCTGGCTGTTAGGAATTATAATTTAAGGGAACTCTAATGGCACAAATGTACCCGACACTTGTACAAAGTTGGAGATAAGTTTGGTAGGTTAAGTGGTGGTCTGGACTTGCATTAAATTACTGTTTTGTACACATGCTTGAATGCAGCTGTTCCTTAACAATTTTCTTCCAGCCATGTAGTAATGTTAGCATTGCTACACATTTGCCATATTAAACAAATGTAGTTCCTTACTATGGCAACATAATATGCATTATATATAATATACATAATATGCCATAATATATACTTACTGGAAAGTAAGCCTTATGCAAGAGTTAGGCAGACTTGGATATTTTTTGACTACAACTCCCACAGTCCTGTGCTATTAGCTGGCCACCCTGAGTGGGGTTGATGGGGATGGTCCAAAATACCTGGAGAAAATAAGGTGTACTACTCACGTTTTATAGAATATAGCATGACTTACTTCTAAGTAAATATATGTAAGATTGCACTGTGTCCTTTCTAGTGCATAAAGAAAGTTTTGTAACTTTCCACCCAATCTGAGAACTCTTCCATCTTTGTGTGGCAATTTATTTAGATTTATTTTAGATTTATTTATTTAGATTTTTTTTATCCTGCCTTTCTTATTTTTATAAACAACTCAAGGCAGGGAACATAGCTAATACTCCTTCCTCCTCCTATTTTCCCCACAACAACAACAACCCTGTGAGGTGAGTTGGGCCAAGAGAAAGGGACTGGCCCAAGGTCACCCAGCTGGCTTTCATGCCTAAGGCGGGACTAGAAGTCTCAGTCTCCTGGTTTCTAGCCCAGCACCTTAACCATTACACCAAACTGGCTCTTTATCTTGGTTTATCTTTAAACACAATGGAAGAAAAAGATGTCTCAAATTGGACAGTCAAAATGAGTTCAAGGAAGTATTATATAAACATAATACATAACACATAATACATAAGTGTAACAAGCCCATGTCGGTATTCAACAACCTTGCATAAGACAATATTAACTTTATATTGTATTATATTAACTTTTTATTCATAATCTCTTTTTGACTTTATGTTGCTTATGTAATGGAAGTTCAGTAATGTTGCAGCCTTGACTGGAAATATTTACTCAGTAATAAATAGACTAGATTTGAAAGAGTGCCACTGGGAGATTGTACACTTTTATTCATAGAGAATACACATCAGTTGAATTGTTAAGGAGGCCTGATTCCAGTTTTTCCAGTATAATTACTAGTAAAGCTTTGAGAGACTTTATTTGCTCCCATTAATCTTGAAATCCAAGATGGATGGATTATATTCTGGAGGTGACGGACTCGACCGTGGGGGAGCTGGGGATGGCGACAGCCGACAGGAAGCTCTGGCGTGGGCTGGTCCATGAAGTCACGAAGGGTCGGAAGCAACTGAACGAATAAACAGCAATCTTGAAATCAGAGTGATGGAGTGTTTCTCCATGAAATTTAGAATTAACATGCACACCACCCTTCATTCTGATCTTAGCCTCTAGAACTGCTAATGCATTCTTCCCACATGTCAAGTTAGCTGTGCAATAACCAGATTGGAAGTTTGACTTGAAAGCACATTCAAGAACCAAAGTGCTTAGATTCCTCAATGTAACCGAAGGATATCCAAAGAGGTCTGGGGTAATTAATCCAAATCATTAGGCACTTTCCGGCTCCAAGGATAATCTGCTATTGGCAAGTATCCCCCAGCTCTTTTTGCTGCTCTTGTTATTGTCACCTTGCTGATGAGTATCTGTAAGCAATAGAAGTAAGCAGAAGGGGCAGCTCTGACAGATTGAGCAGAGCAAATAGACTCCCATCACCCTGGAAGATGTATATAATCAGATATAATTTTCTTGCTGGATTACCAGATATTGCTGCTATTTCATTTCTTACTAGTTAGTTTAAGTAATGTGTGTTTTGAATACTGCTCTTCCTTTGTGTATTATAGTTATTTTTACAATATTTCCTGAATAAGCTAAAATGAATGTAAGACTCTCATGTTTCCTTTTAATTACCGATCCTTCTAAACTTAGTGTAAGATATTTTTATTCAGAGATGAAGGGCTTTTATTTTGGGATCTATCTCCTTTACAAATCAACTTCTA
Organism: Charina bottae; assembly: GCA_023362775.1. Lineage (NCBI taxonomy): Eukaryota > Metazoa > Chordata > Lepidosauria > Squamata > Charinaidae > Charina > Charina bottae. Next base: position 25,695,071 of record JALMGJ010000007.1, read on the forward strand.
AAATTTCAAGTTTTTTTTTTTATATACCGCCTTTATTATTTTTATAAATAACTCAAGGCGGCGAACATACCAAATACTCCTTCCTCCTTCTATTTTCCCCACAACAACAACCCTGTGAGATGAGTTGGGCTGAGAGAGAGTGACTGGCCCAAGGTCACCTAGCCACCTTTCATGCCTAAGGCGGGACTAAAACTCACAGTCTGCTGGTTTCTAGCCCGTTGCCTTAACCACTAGACCAAACTGGCTCAAAGTTTTGAACTCAGAGTCATTGGGAGTCAGGCGACATACAAATGTAATAAATAAATAAAATAAACACATATTTGTGAGGTATAGATGTATAAAAAATGTAACTTTCATCATTTTTTCTTGTACATCAACATTTATGACATTTGTTTTAGTTCCATTCTTCAATATATCACTATTCTAAAAATTCCAGAATTTACAGATAGATTAATTAGACAGGAGAGGTAAATAGGTTAAAGGTAATACTTTCTGCAAGTCATTCAATTAGCAGCCATTGTTGAAGTAAGTGATGACACATACTGCAGCTGATATAGTTTAAGCTGGGTGTGGCAGATAATTTGTTTGACCTATAACATGACTGGTTATTATTTGTATAAAAGTAGAGAAGTTCGGGTGTTCATTCTCCTCATTACTATCTTCTCATCTGTATCTGTGTTGGACGTTATTGGACTGTATTGTACTACGTATGTATATAGAGTAAATAGATTATTTTATCTAATCTCTTGTGAGTGTCTGCTTACTCAATAGAACGTATTGCTCTGAGGTCTAGAAGGAACATTGGCAGCCCCAGCGCTGTGTACTCTGACATACAGACTCCTTATTTCTATGAGTGTACCTGTTTTCTGGAAGAGCATATACAGTATCTGCTTTCTTTAAATACATGTTTGGTGATCTTGTGAAAGAACAGTAGACCTGTCTTAAATGGACCACTGGTGCTCCGGTCCATTTAATATGGCACAAGAGAGCTAGGTTCTGCCAGTATTTTGTTGCTGCTTCTGTTCCAGTTGAGCACATTCCAGACTTTCTGTTGATGAAAGGCTTTCTTTGGCTGTACTTTTCACTGTTTTTATTATTTCGGGTGTGCAGTGTCATTTTGCTTACTTCAGAGCCATTTTACATAATTGCATTTTACTACTTCTAGGTGCTACTGGTCTCAGCTACCTTTCAACAGCACCGCAACGACTGTGTTGCTCTTAACAGTTTGGTGTACTTATTGTCGGAATTGGATGAAATTGACAAGTCTTATGCTTGTTTCTGCTATTCCCTTGAGCATAGCTTTTCAAACTCTGTTGCGACACTTTAGTGTGTCGCAACACACAGTTTGGTGTGCCGCAACACAACCCGGAAGCGATGGCGGGGGCGTGTGCGGCGGGGGCGGCGGCGGTGTGTGTGGTGACAGTGACGACGGCAGCGGCGTGCCATCAGCGCTTCTGCGTTTTAGCAGAGGCTGCCGCTGGTGCCGCCGCCGTGCACACCCACACATGCCCCCCCCGCTGCCGCCGTTGGTGTGTCGCCAACGGCGGCATTTTGGAAAGCACTGCCCTTGAGCCTTTCCTGAATATAAATCTATTCATCTTCTGGAAGATGCATTCCCATGTCAAAATTATAATCATCATCCTGGTTGCCCAGTCATTGGGGCATAGGTGAGGTACTGGATGAAGCAGAAAGGAGTTCTATCAAAATATCTACCAAACTCATTCTTCCCCAACCACATACCATCTTTCTCCCCTATGACCTCTCAAATGAGTTATTTTTGTACACAGAAATATCAGCCTTCTGAAAGAATACACACACACAAACACACACACAACCTGATGGACCAGTAAAGGATGTAGGATTAACCTGCAGGGTGCTCTGTCCATGCGCTTATGAGCTTGCTACCTCTTTACCTTGCATCCTCCTGTGCTCCAATGACAGAGCATATTTTTTGCACTTTTGATTTAGTCCACAGTGGTGTCAAACTTTTACTATATTTTCCACTATCATTTGGCATTGAGACATACAATGCCTGTAGATTTATTGCTACATGCATGTGTGTGTATATCCAAAGATCTATGAAAATATAATGACTTAATATTAATGTTATTTTATTATAGTTTGTTTAAAAACCTACAGGAGGGGCAGCTGAAATACTTACTGAATTCATTAATTGTGCCAAATCATTCTTGGTTTAACTACAGGTAGTCCTCACTTACTGACAGTGATTGGGACCAGGAACTCCATCGCTAAGCAACACAGTCATAAGGTATGATATCATGTGATCATGCCCACTTATGATGGCAGTTCCAGCAGCCCCGGTTGCTGTCATTAGGCAAATCCCATGCAGTCGCAGTGTCCTGCAGTCATGTGATTGCCATTTGCAACCTCCTGCTGGCTTCCCCATTGACTTTGTTGGAAGCCGGCAGTGAAAGTCGCAAATGGTGATCATGTGACCGCAGGAACACTGCGATGGCCGTAACTACAAGGACCCGTCATAAGTACCCCTCGTTCAGTGCCATTGTATCTTTGAACGGTCGCTGAGCGAGTGTACGTTAAGCGAAGACTACCTGTATGCTTTATTGAATAAGCAACAGTTGACTGGGTTCACATAGTAAAGTAATAAAGAAAACTAGGGCTTACTAGAGAGAATCTCAAACTTTGAGATGCCCCAGCTACCTAAATGAGAAATTAATTTGTGCCACTTCCATTAATAAAACTAAATAAAAATGTTGTGATCAGTGGTGGACTATTATATTTCTAAAGGAAATATAAAGACAATGTCCAGCCTTTCTTCAATAAATCTTCAATGGGTTAGATCCAAAATTAATCATACTCTGAATAAATAATTAAATCAGAAGATATCAGTCACAATTTACAAACCTCAAAGATTTACTCCTTATACTTAAATCTAAACCCAATTATCACACTTTTTAAGTTGAATTTATGCACATTGCTTAAAAATTAGCACTATTGAATTAGGAACAGTTACAAATTAAGTACACACTTTAATAATTGAACATAGATTCCCATCAATGCCTCCATTTTTTAAAACAGAAAACTTTACATGTTTTAATTAACAAGACTTCAGAACTTTTGAAAATGTGCTTCAGTAAATAAGTCTTGCTTAGTTAGAATCTTTCTTTAAGCTATATAAACAGCCAGGGGATGAAGCACAGACAAGGTTTATCAATAGTCCAGGATTCCATCAAAGCAGCAAGAGAGCTCTGACACTAGAGGGTAAGAAGAACAAGATCCAGATCCAAGTAGTTCATCTTTGGGTTCTATCAGGCAGTCAAGGAGTATACAAGGTAAAAGAATACTAATTCAGCACTGAGCTGTCTTCTAATCATGAGATTTATTTTAGAAGCTGTAAATCTTTACTCCTCACATAGCTAGGTGCAAAACTACATCTAGAATAAGATATCCCGAGAAATGATGTTGACTTCCATGTAGATAATTAATCCCATTTCTCTCAGCCATGTACTTTAGTGCCTGTCAGTCATATAATGGTCCATTGACAGGACCCCCAAAGGCGTAAGGGTGCTGCAGGTGCTTGCTGGTCAAATCTGGAGCTATAAGGCCCATACTGTTGTCCCATCAGAGGATGAGTCCCCTATGGAGGTCATGGCAGTTTCCATGTGAAGCTTTATCTTTCTTGCCAGATTTTGGATTTGCTCACAAGGCATTGAGAACGTATAACTTGAAATAATGGGACTGCTTCTTAGGAAGGCTGTTGAAGAAAGAAACAAATTACTATCTTAGGGCCTTGTATAAGAGCTTACCTGTAAAATGCTTTCAGCATGAATTTTAATTAAAAATCCATCCAGTGTAACTTCCTACACTGCATAGTTTAGCTTGTCTGTTTGTCAGTTACTTTTTTCACTTGCTCTCCTGTTGAAAGCACCACATGAGCAGCGAGCAGGCACGGCTTAGCCGCCTCATTTAAATCAAAAGACAAGTGGGCAGAAGTTGAAGAGAATTTCAGTGTATCATCCTCTGAAAATTCAGTACTTTCAACACAGAAATTGTTCTACTTGCTAAAAAGCACAAAGCCACGTTTTTGAGTTAATAGATTTATTTGGCATGAGATACAAATCTGAGCAATTTACTTGTTTTCTCTGGTTTATTGGTTTATTATGTCAGGGTAAATCTCCTTTCTTCCATTGTTTGGCTCCCTTGTACTATTGTAAACCAGAGTTCTTATTAACTCTCTTCATAAAGTTTAATTACTTTGTTGACTTAGATGCTTCCAACATTTTAATTATATTAGGTCCCTTGATTCTTGTTTGGAATATTTTAATAGTTCTATTTCTTATCCTGAATCAGGAATCAACAACTCTTCCCCAATTGAAGCTCATGAAACAAATCTCCTATGGCCAGAAAATTTCAGTGATTCATCTTGGAAGACAGACTCAAGTATCTGTTTCACATATTCCACTAAGTTGTAAGTGATTTGTTTTTTGGTTTCTGATATTATCTAAATTTAACCAACTATGATTAAACTAATTATGGTTTGGTACCAGGTTTGAGAAAACAGGCCAACAAAATAATTTAGTCTCTAAGCTGCTGAGGTTTCCTGCTTGAAAAAAAAGTATGTTCTTAATTTTTAAGAAACATCTGGTCAGTAACTTAAACAATTAAAGAAAATTAAAGAAAATTAAAATAATTTCCCCATATTCTATTATACCAGGAACAGTAAAATAAATATTGCTTAATAGTTATCAAAGAGTGTGTTAGAAGCAACAATTTTTTAAACATTTGAGGGGGGAAAAGTCCTGGTAGATGTTGGGAAAATTTGAAAAGAAACCTTAAAATGCATTTATATAAAGGTTTGGTTATATAAGTAATATAACTAACTTTAATATTGAACACTATTATAAATTTAAATTATAAATAAGTACATAGTTCAATAATGACAACTAATATAACTATTGAAAAATATTTACATTTAAAAACCTATATAATATACTATCTGGATGGGGACTGAACATTATAACTGGTTAGTATATAAACATGGTTACCAAAGTCAACCATAATTTTTGCTGATTGAATGGAAGGACTTGGAAGTGAAATTAACTGAACGGGACTTGGTTGACATACAGTACAGGAGCAAAATGTGGTCCTTCATATGCTTGTCAGGGAAGTTAATTATAAGATTTTTAGCAGATGGCCTGTAACACCTGTGCAGATTTAGCAGTTATTAAAAGAGGTTAATGGGGCTTGTTTGAAAGCATGTGAAACCAGATGCTTCTCTTAAGTACTTGTGGTATCCCTATAATTGTATTAAGTAAAAAGATCACAGACCACAATATTCTCTTCTACCCAAAGTGATATATATTGAATTTATGTTGGGAAAAATATGTAAGTTTATATTTATGAAGATATAGTTTGTTTCTTAATTGCAGCAAAGTATATGTAATACAGTATGTATATAAGGGGCACCTTATTTTGCCTTTTAGAAAAAAGGGATCTTCTAGAGAGGAAGCTATTTATGCGGTATGCTGCACTATGTGCAAACTTGATATTTTCTCTTCTCTGATTGAGCAACAGCAACTGCCTTATTAAATATGTTATGGCTTCTTTGGTCACCCCCACCCAAACTACCTAACTAGATTTTAAGCAGTATTTGACAATCTAAAGTCTATGCTACTTAAATCAGCGTATCTAATATGAGTTAAACCCATGTTTGTGGTATGAAATGTTGGCCAGACCTCTTCACCTTTATGAACCACTCAGGAAGCACAAGGGTAAGGCTTGGTCCCAGGTACTACAGCTGGGAAGCCCTGCTTATGCTTGAAATCTCTTTTGCTAGGAAATCTCTTTTGCAGGAAAAAAAATGTGATTCTGCTTTTTGGAAAAAATATCTTCTTGATCCAAGAGAGGGTACAAAAAGAGAAGATATCCAGATAAATCCATATTTAGGTATAATTTGTACAGTATTACATATATGTATGTAGGGTGATGACGGAAAATAATGCACACTGCAATTTCATAAAGTTGATATAAACATTGGAACACTACTGTGATCCACAACTAATAGATCATATGAGTCTGGTTCAAGATTTGCAAAAAAAAATTGTAGATTAGGCTTCCTTAAATTTAGATTGAATAAATTAAGATGAGATAAACAACAAAGTTGCATATTATAGCTATTATTAAAAATCCACAGATCTACTCTGTGTGTGTTACTAAAAGAGAACATATTTAAAAATATATAGTGTGCTATAGACTATAGCAGAGCTTTCCAAACTTTTCATGTTGGTGACACACTTTTTAGACATGCATCATTTCGCGACACACTCTTACAGCAGGGCACAAGGCAGGCACTAGGACCTGCGTGGAATCACAGCAGGTTTGGAGGCAGCAAGGCACAAGGCAGGCACTAGGACCTGCGCGGAATCCTGGCAGGGCTCGGAGGCGGCAGCAGCCGCGACACACCCAGACACTGCAGCCGACACACTAACATGTCCCGACACACAGTTTGGAAAGCTATGGACTATAGTTTTGAATGCAATGTTTTTGAGAGGGGATAATGTCATGTTCTTTTTCCAGCTATAAAATATTTTTCCTATTAAAAAGCACTAAAAATAAATCTGATCAAACTATTCATTGTTTCAATCATTTCCAATTTTTATCTAGAGTTTATTGTATATACATATTTTGTCAGTTTTAAAAAATGGGGTTAATCAGCCAGTTCCTAAGAGCTTGTGATTTGTTTACTCGGTCTCCAAGGGCTGCAGGGACATGAAGATTGCAGGTGGAGTTTTTTCAGTGCCCTTCCCCTTTCTAAATATTTTTCCCAGTTTGTTGGGTGTTTTTTCTTAATTACAAAATAAAAGTGGAAAAGTTGCAACACTGATTTTTACTGTTGTGTCACTAATTTTCACAGTTTGTGACTGAGTTTTAGCAGCATGATCTTAAGCCTTCAAATGGCTGCAGAAAAAGACATGGAGGCACATTTGGCCTATGGGTCACCAACCCCTTCTATATGTAACCTCGCTCTGAGATGAACAATGCATTTTGATGATCTTTAAGGAGGAGGTTGTGGAATGCTTATATTTCAGATAAGGCCACTGTGTCTTTATTCAGAGTCATTGTATGTGAGATGGGCGGTCGAGAAATAACGACAAACAAACAAACAAATATTCCCTGTTGAAAAACAAGCAATTCAAGTCCTTGTCACAATGAGAAACTTCTAATAGTGTTAGGAAAGCCACCTATGTACACTCCACTCAACCCACTCCAAATGAGAAGATGTGAAGATCCAGAGACACACAGGGCAGCTTGTAAGCAGAAAGTTGTTATTGTTAAGTTTCTCCCTCTACCTGCCCTGTCTCCAGATTTCACAGGCAGTTAGCTAGATTAGTTTAATGCCGGGCTTTCCAAAGTTTCCCCGCGGTGACACACCAACCGCCGTTGGTGTGTCGCCACGGGAAAATCCGGAAGTGCCGCTATTGCGGCAGCGCGCAAAAACCCGGAAGCGCTGCTGCCGCTTTCGGTTTTTGCGCGCCGCTGTTGGTGTGTCGCCACAGGAAAACCCGGAAGCGCTGATGATGATCAGCGCTTCCGGGTTGTGTGGTGACACACCAGACTGTGTGTGGCGACACACTTTTGTGTCGCGACACAGTTTGGAAAGCTCTGGTTTAATGCTTGGTACCTGATTGGCTATAAAATGACTTTTAAAAAATCCTTGATTTCAGTTGTGTACTTAATTTGGCCTGTCCAGACTCTGCAACCTGGACTGGCCAACACCACCCAGAGTCACTTCTTGTGAGATGGGCAGCAATATAAATTTGATAAATAATTAAATAAACTTAGGCCTTGTCCAAAATTTATGCCAACTGGTATCTAAAAGAAAGAGATATTCATCTGGCAGAGGGAAGGTTTCCACCTCATTCCCTTCTATACTTAGGTTACATGATTATTTAAAAACTGCAATTAAGATTATACTGAAACATGGAAATATACTACCAACTTTTTAAAGCAATTGCTGCCTTGTGAATAATTAAAGTAAAAATTGCCAATGGAGTTGATGCCTGTAAAGAACTGTGAATCAATTAAACTGTCACAATATTGCTATGCAGTGCCCTCAAAGGAATTTTGCTGCTGAAATGTGTATTTAAGGACAATTTCACTGTATTCCTGCATAATTAACAATTATTTCATATTTGCCTTTCATTATGATTTAAAAACCAGCCTCTACATGAATATGCTAATATCTGAGTCTGTGGAGACAAACAATTGCTCCATTCTCTAATATCCATGGCGAAAGCTCTTTTTTATCAATTATTCCTCACTGAACATCTTCTGCTTGACTTTGGATGTCATACTCAATGTCTTAGTGTAAAACAGAATAAAATGAGGTTTACAGCTCTATGGGGATTCATAAGAATGAAATCTGTTACTCCTCATCTATGACAGTAAATGTCTGAAAGGAAATTAATTTGATGATCCAAGTTAGTTTATAGCAAGCCGTGGTTCTTCCCTCAAACAGGATATGATGGTGATAATGCAGTAATCCAAAGAAATATAATTGTTTTGTTTGATTTAATTTCTTAACCTACATTTATTTTTATACTGAAAACTAAAATGCCCATGGTAGACTATTATATACCTCACAGTAGCCTTCTTTAAGCTAGTGCTCTCTAGATACAGTGGGACTACAATTCTCAGCTCAGTAACCTACTCAGTGATTTAAGTGCATGCCTTCCTTATCCCAAAGACTTGTATGTGTCTAAACACATTTTTTCAAAACAGGTAAAGTATCTATATGGTAAAACTTGCCTCTTGAAGGTCTGTAATTGTCTATGAGCTCTACCCTTCTAGTTATTGCTGGGATATTGAAATAGCTTCCTAGAATGTGCTAGGAATAATTAAATATAGTGAATAATGAATAATAGAATATTCTCTATTATGGTAAAAGAAAATACTCATTAACTCATAAGGGTCCTGTAGGGAAGAAATGTATTAAAATTGGAGATCTGACTCATCCTGGAGAAAAATCTATCTCTGTAGTCGCCAAGTGTTGACACCAACTTGATGACACGTAATCATCAATCAGATCTGATAGAAATAATCAGATAAGAAATAGAGCCTGGTCTAAAATTGAAAAAGTAAAATTGGCCCCAGTGAGAAGAAGTGTTTGACAAAAACAACAGAGCCATTATTGTCTGGAAGATGGTAGTGATAGCAATTGTGGGACTGTTGCAAGATAGTTCTGCTTGCCTGTGAGAGCAAGGCAGCCCTTCTCCAGCCAACTGGTTGAGATGAAGAATAAACAAAATGTCCAGGGTGCTTAATATGTTGGCTCTTAAACCCCTTCTAGCCCCATGTTGGAGCCTATAACACTCCATTTGAAGATGATGTAAAAGGAGGGCTTGATGTCATTTTGGGCAATGCTATACCTAGGATGAGAGCCAGTTTGGTGTAGTGGTTAAGGCATCAGGCTAGAAACCGGGAGTTCTAGCCCTGCCTTGGGCACAAAGCCAGCTGGGTGACCTTGGGCCAGTCACACACACTCAGCCCTAGGAAGGAGGCAATGGCAAACCACTTCTGAAAAACCTTGCCAAGAAAACTGCAGGGACTTGTCCAGGTAGTCTCTGAGAATCGGACACAATTGAACGGATTAAAAAAAAATACCTAGGATATCCATCATGTTGCCTGCTAATACAGTATATGTCTGAACCATTTGCATTGCTTTTCCCCTGAAAAAGTAGATTAAATTATTGGTTCTGTTTATGCCAGTATTTGCCTACTAGCATAAAAACATTGCCTAGCTTGTTTTTTTTAGAGCTTCTTAAGGGTTCTGTCCTGTCAGCGGCCATTCATATTATTAACACTTCATTTTTGCAAGCAGAATTCCCTACCAGCTTGTTGGGCCCGGGCAATTTAACAACTATTGGCTTGTGTTAAGTGTGCCACAGTTTACCATGCTAGTGGAGGAGTGTACTGTACCTCAAGGAGCTTTAGATAAAAGATTATCTTCATCCTTTCCAATCTGAGATTAGTTGTGGATGTCATAGAGACAGACTTGGTCATCCTGATCAAAGATCTGTGCCAGGAAAGAGACATGGAGTTTGACTCTTTTGATATTATAGAAATCTCAGCAATTGATTAACCATATTATCTTAGATAATATTAACCACAATATCTCACAGAAACACTTTGAAGAACAGAATTGGAGGAACTATTTGGTGGTGTTGATTGTGGACTTATCTCTCTGAGCAAAACCAAAAAGTAATAACTTTTGTTCAACCCCTTTAATATTGTATTTCTCGTGTTATTTAATATCTGTTCCCCATGTTATTTAATATCTGTTTAAAGCTGTTAGGAAATAGTATTCATGAATTTGGCATTAGTATCAACAATGTGCCAATTATATTAGGCTATGCTTTTCCTTTCCTTCAAATCATCATAGTCTCTGTATGTCTGTAGCTGTAAAGCACTGAATCTGTGAAATAAGGTACTGAATTAAAACAACACAGGTAGTCCTCGCTTAACGTGCATTCATTCAGTGACCGTTCGAAGTTACAACAGCACTGAATGAAGGGACTTATGACCAGTCCTCAAAGTTCTGGCCATTGCAGCACCCCATGGTCACGTGAACAAAATTCAGGCCCACTCGGGCTCACCCACATTTACAGCTGCCTTTTGGTCACCCGCCTACCTGCTGCCACCACCTGCCCCCACCACCCGGCCCTGCCTGCTGCACCATGCACCACTGCTGTATCAACTGGAGCCTTCTTTCGTGCCGGTGCAGCTGGGGCTTCTGTCATGCCCCGCCCAGGGCCTCCGTTCGTGCCGTGTCCTGGGCCTTCTTTCGCAAAAGAAGCCTGGTGCGTGAAAGAAGGCCCAGGCTGCGTCGGCACAAAAGAAGGACCCTTCTTGCTGGGGCCTTCTTTTGTGCGCCTGCAAAAGAAGCCCGGCATATGAAAGAAGGCCCGGGCTGGGCCGGCACAGCCGGGGCCTTCTTTCTCTCACCAGGCTTCTTTGGTGAAAGAAAGCCCTGGACAGGGCATGAAAAGAGACTGGCTGGTGCGTGAATGGAGGCCCTGGGTGGGGGCACAAAAGGAGGCCCACCATAGTCCATACATTGCAATTAGCATACATTAACATTTATAATTGAGACTTCGATGGACCCAGAGCGGGGGTGTTCCTCTCTTGGAGATGTGTCTGCTTGGGTTTTGTGCCATCAGCTGCAAACCCAGAACAGGGAGGATGGGGCAGATGTTGTCATTCAGGAAGCATTAAAAGCCTTCAGAGCTACTGCACTGCACTGCTGATAATGGATGTGAAACCCTATGGTAGAAATTGGGGTCTAGGGATCATTTGAGCTTGTTACTGCTGTACCAGCCTCTTTGCTGCACAGTGACAAGATCATTTCAGTATACATCTCTGGCATGCAACTATGTACTCAAGAACTTGGCAATTTCCTTGCTTTAGCTTGCAAATCTTCTGATTTGCTGTTGCTCTCCTGGCCGAATCATCAGAAGCAGCTCTAGATTTTTGCGATGAAGTCATCCATCAATATGGGTTCAGGTATCATCAATATGCATATTTCAGTATAGCGATGGTACATATCATCAGTATGTATATCTCAACCCTGGGTTGACCAAGTTGTGCTGCCAAGGTCTTGTCCCAGTGCCTGGAGGTTTTGGGGGTCTGGATGGGGACAAACAGGATTAAACTCCTGAAGACCACTCAGAAGCTGCAGCTGATCCAGAATGCAGTGGCACAGGCAGTTATGGGTGTACTTCAACATGCCTCTGAAATATACAGTATATGAGCTGCTGGTTGATATCTATAAAGCCCTTCATGGCCCAATTCCTGGTTACCTGAAGGACTGCCTTTCTCCCATTCTTTCTGCCCATCTGCTAAGAACTGATGGGAGTGGGCATGCTCCAGGTCCCATCTTTAAAGCAGTGTCATCTAATGGTATCTAGGAGATGTGCCTTCTCTGTCATGGCACCTGCCCTCTGGAATAGTTCCCCTCAAGTTGCTCCAACCCTGCTGTCATTTAAATAAGCCTTGAAGACCTGGCTTTTTCCCTTAGGCCCTAGATTAAGTGGAGGATTTGTCAACTAAGTGTTATAGTGTTTTCTATTGGAGGATTTGAGGGGGAAGATGTTATTGCCTTCTTTTATTTATTTCATTGTAAGTTTTTAAGCTATACACCATCCAGAGTCGTCATGAGTTGGACAGCTTTATAAATGTTATGTATAAATAAATAAGCAAGCAAGCAAATAAATATGAGAGGCAGCACAAGTGTTGAGTGATACCTTCTCGAGGCACCATATTACCCTTGTTTCAGACAACTTCACTGGTTGCTTCCAGTGCCTTAGCATGGTTGCTGCATGACAACCCACTCTTGGCATACCTTAGCTCATCAGTAGAGCACCTTTTATAGACCTCACCATAAACATCAGCTACCAATTCAGCTTTCTTCGTGGTGGATTAATTTAATTTAGTGTATTCATAGATACATGTGTACGCAATTCCTTGTTCGTTTGTTTGTTTGACTTGTATGGCAACTGAATGAGAAAGACTCAAGGTGATTTATTTCATGACTCTCTGCAGTTCTCCTTTATTCCTCTGCCATGTCACTTCCACTTTTTTACATAAAAGTTTATTTGTTGCTAAAATGCACAACCTTATCATAGTAGCTTGCACTAATATGATAAGGGTTTCACAGATTTCACACATTGTACAAAGATGATTGTGTATTTTAACTTAGATTTATTGCTAAGCCCCAAGGCTTCATTCAAAAACATTTTCTGTCTCAGAAATGCACACTTCTCTAGTGTGGTTGGATTTGTTATTTTTAATATATTCACTCTGTATTTGACTAACTGCTAAATGTTGATATTGCACAATTACGATCCCTATCCTTTCCAATGTCCTTGAAATTGTTTGTGAGATTTATATTCTGTGTTTCCTTAAGGAGCTCAGGGTAGCTTACATAAGGAACTCCCATCAGCAGGAACATAATAAGTGCATAATAAGCATGTCCCAAGTAATTTGTTTAAGTTTTATATAGGAGTTTCAGAATAGACCAAAGAAGCTCAGATGTATGAATAATTTTATTTTCACATTTACAAGTGACAATAATACATTATTGTGGATCATCTAAACAACACAATAATGTGCTCTATGGATATTTGGAGAAATGTTCACTCCAACAATCAACATGAGTGCTAGTGTGTGTGCTTTTTTTCCTGCAGATACACAGTTGTTGGATTCTCAAATTGCACAAGGCCATAATTTTTGCTTAGTGAGAACCGTGAGCTCAGCTTTTGTGATTTGTTTACTGTGGCTTAGTATACTGTGTGTCGTAGATCTGTGAACAATGAAAAAATTCAGGCGTGCAGAAGTGTACCATTAATGGCTATTGGTCACAATGGCTTCATATTATTTTCATTTCTGGAGGCAGCAGGTCCTTGATTACAGTTGCTGAAGAACATAGAATCCTATAGTTGGGCCTAACACCTGGTTCAGTGCATTAATCCAAATTAAAACAACTCAAACAGTTGGGAATCTAACATCCACTTGAACACATCAATGAAGAGGAACCCACCATCTATCTATATACTTAGGACAATACTGTTGTGCTCATTTCATATTTCTGAGCTTCCCAGAGCACTTGGCTGCTCACAATGGGAACAGATTACACAGACCTTTTTGATCTGTTCCAATATGGCTCTTCTTATGTTCTAATGCCAATTTAGCTGTTTGACAAACCACAGTTAAAACACATTATGGCTTAGCAGAGTACATGGCCATCTTACATCTATCATAGAAACATCTATCATGTTTCTTAATGTAGTCATGATTACCTTATAAACACATTAATGCTGAAGACATAGATTGAATTGTCCTGAATTGCAAATACTCTATGTCCTAGTTATTACATAACATTTATTACAACTCTGCTCACTGACTGAATTGCTTTCAGTTAAGAGACAATTGCATTGTGGATACAATCCTTGTTATACTTAAATCTATTCATTTTACCCTGTTGATCCAAAATGCATCTGTAGTTGATGAGAGAGTATTACTGAAAATGTCAAACCACTACAAATGGGAGCAGGTCAAGGTAAATATGTAAGCCAGTCGCATAAAAGTTTGATAACTTTTCTTTCTATGCACTAACTCTTGTTGGAAGAGGATTGTCAAGATGCTTCGATACTTCAGATGTATATTCAGTCAACTAAGAGATGATGTTCAGCAACATGATTATACAACAGCTGAGCTATCTACAGAACTAGGTTAAGAAATTTGGTGTTCTCCAGTAATTTTAGATGATTACTAAAATAATTCTTATTTCTTATACTGTCTGGGATTTAAGGGACATGCAGTCCCAAACTTCTGGAGGATACCAAGTGCTCCTCTGTGCTATGGATTATGGTTCAGCACTATGTGTCAACTGAATCATGTAATACAAAAGCGGGGTATAGTATGAAAACTATGTCGTCTTACAATCCCAGTGATAATTAATGTTTCTCTTAAATGAGCAGCATTACATTTTGTATTACAAGCATGGGTAGGAATTCTTTGCAGCTTGCTGTCATGTAATGCTTTATAAATGATACTGGATAAACAACAGCTGTGTGGTATTACAGAAGTATTTGTCAAGGCATACATTCATTAACAGTAAATCACTTTTGACTTGTAAGATGCCAGTGGCTGGCATGTAATATTTTAATGACCTATGCTCTGAGTAATGCAGGTCAATCCCTTTGTCATAAAATAACACAGTAAGAGTAATCAACTTGCATGTTTGTTTAATCAAAATAGGTCAGAAAAGTCACTGAGTTATTCAGATAAGCATGTTCTGTACCAAGTCTGTGATGCACCTTCACAATGACAGTTGTTTTAAAATTAAAACTTCACTACATCCATGTTCACAGTCTGTTTTAAATTTGTCAGCAGGATTTCTGAACAACATATACAAAAAATGTCACTGATTGATTGAATTTCTACCCCACCTTTCTGCTTCTTCAACGGTCAAATTGACTTTCAGTAAAAAAAAAAAAAAAAAAAAACACCTGAAGCAACATTAATACAATTAAAATTGGAATTAGAATTAACAATTTTAAGTAAATTGTTAACAAAGAGTTAAAAGCTTGGTAGAAGAGATGTGCTTCTGTTTGTCGATGAAGATTCTCAGTCATCCAGGTGGAATTGTCTGTAGGTTGATTCATGGCAACTGGATTTCTTTCTTTTGGTTGAAACATTTCGCTGCTTGTCCAAGTAGCTTCTTCAGTCTGGGCAAAAGTTAGTGAGGGGACCCCATATATGTCTTCCAGGGTGGCTGTATTGACCTTACACCTGATTGGCTTGTTCATTGGGCAATTGGGGTGTAGATATCTTTGGGATGTTTTACTCCTAAAACTTTTATTCATCCCCAAGTGGATTGTTTAATGTGGCCTTGCTGGTGAACTTGTGAAGTGGTCTTAATCTTCCTGGGGATGAATAAGAATGGAATGGAATGGAATGGAATGGAATGGAATGGAATGGAATGGAATGGAATGGAATTTGGTGCAAGAGCTCTCAATGTATTTACCTAACATCAAAATAATAATAATAAATTATACAATCAAGAAAAGAAAAAATAAGAAAAAATAATACTACAGCTATTTAACTAACACATACTCATATTTAAGGGAGAATTAAGGGACAATAATACTGCATCTGTTATCTAGCATATGTTCACATATAACAGAGTATTACCGGTCATGTCTTAGCAGTCATGTCTTATCACACATCATCAATCATTTTCTCATGCTACATTAATTAAAAGTTCAACAGAGCAATGGCATACATTATCAATCATTATATCATGCTGCATTAATTAGGAGTTCAACAGATCAATAGCACAAGGGAAAAAACTGTTTCGATGTCTAGATGTTTTGACATACGGTACTCTATAACGCCGTCCTGATGGAAGAAGTTGAAACAGTTTATATCCAGGGTGAGAAGGGTCTGCAGATATCTTCTCTGCCCTACTTTTGACCCTTGTAACAACTAATGAAAGAGCAGCATGATAAATGGGGGACAAGTTGTGCCCGAGGCCTCCGCCTCTATTGAGGGAAGGATTTTCCACTTTGGCATGAATGGATTCCTTAACCCCTCTCTCAAAAAACCTATCTTCCTTGTCCAAAATGTGAACATTAATGTCCTCAAATGAGTGTCCTTTTTCTTTTAGATGGAGGTAAACTGCTGGTTCTGGTCCTGTGGTGTTGCTCCTCCTCTGCTGCTGTTGTTTTCTTGGCTGTTGGAAGAATGGGGCCAACCACAGCATCCTAGGGAGCACATTCCACAGTCTTCAGGAGAAGGCCTTTTACCTTCTACCGGATGGTCAGGCTTCAGCAGGAGAGGCCAGGTGGGGCAGGTTCAGAGCGGGAAAGGTGATTCCACAGATTATCAGGTGCATATGCTGTTTATGATTGTAAAGGTCAGTATCAACATCTTAAATTGTGCCTGTATCTTTCAGAACAGTCATCAGTCAACAGCTTGGCTACCACAGTTTGCCACCCCCAACTGCAGTTTCTGGACACAACTTAAGGGTGGCCTCATGTATAGCACATTGTAATAGTCAAGGCAAGTTTGTAACTAAGGTGTGGGTAACTGTTGCTAAGGCTTGCAAAGAGCCAAAGTTGGTGCACTAACTAACTGTTGCACAAATTATTGACAATTACAATGGCACCAGGTGAATGTATGTCAGAGTGTTGCTGCCTGTTGATGCCTCACTATTGAACAGTCAATTGAAGTTACACTTCTTGGGGTTGGAGTTAAGTAATTTACAACTAAACCATTTAACAATTATCAATTGCTATTAGCAGTTATGCCAGAGATGGCAGAAGGTAAAGCTGAAAATTTATCCTCCTTTTCTGAACAGAGGGCCCAGCTTGGCTGGAGTTGATGTTGGAGGCCCTCCAGAAAGTTTGGATGGTTCAGGTGCGAAGCCTAGGGAAGCTGTAATGGACTGGAGTGTGGAAGCTGGTACCAAAGGTTGGTGGAAATGACTGTAGCAAGGCTAGTTAACTCTCAGAAAGCCTCTGAAGGCTGTGGAAAGGATGTTGTAGCTCGGGCTGAAAAATTGGAGCTTCAGAGGCAAAGCCTATCATATAGACTTGAAATCAAATAATGTCATCACAGACATTATTACCTGTAGCCTATTCTGTTAGCATAAGAGGGTAGCATGGGGTAGAGTGAAGTAGTTGTTGGGTGGTGTACAAATTCAATAAAATAGACACACGCACACCCCTTCTCTAGACTACCTGAAAGCTTACTCCAGAGGAGAGGGAACAAGTGGAGCTACTGTGGAGGAGGAGGAGATAAAAGAAAGGACTGACCTCTGGTGGGATACTGAAAAAAAAGGACTCCCTCTGCAGAGCCAGTCTGGGGCTAGTAAGACAGGTTGATGCAAGAAGTCAGTGGGAGTCACTCCATTTCATTCCACTCCGCTGTTTCTATTGTTATTGTAAGTTACAGACTGTTTGGGGTTGATAAAAGGAAACCACTTTTTAAATTGATTTTTGCAGTCAGCATTGGATACAGTATGTAGGAGAGTGGTAGGGGCCAGATAGCAGAGGAGATAAAGATGGAGAGGAAGTTAATGGTCCCCCGATGGTCAGGGGGAGGTTTCCAGGAGATGGGGGTAAGACTGTCCCCCCCTGTCCCCCCGTTTCAACTGAGGAACCAGGTTAAGTACAGTATATTGGTCCATCATCAGGATAATGCTATTGAATGCTGGGTCTGTCTGTAATAAAACCAGCTTCATTCACAATTTAATTGTGGATTACTGAGTTCTGAATGAAAGGGGGTGGGGTGGGGGTCTCCTCATGGAAGTCTGTCCAGCTGTATTTTGTGTTTTGCATCAGTCCCTCCCCAGGGCATGGGAGATAGTGTGGCAGTTGTACACCGAGAGACTCTAGCTATTGTGAGGAGTGCTGTTCTGAAGGTACCTAGATGTGAGGCCTTACTTGTGATGTTGAACCAAAGGGGAAAACTGAATTGCTATTGTACTGTCCTCCCAGCTGCACAGCAGCATCCCTCGCTGAGCCGCTCAATCTCATGGAAGGGGTGGTTGTGGATTCACACAGGCTGCTAGTACCGGGCGATTTCAACCTCCCTTCCTGGGATCAGAAGTGGCTTGGGAATTCATGGCTGCCACAACAACCATGGGTTTGTTACAGGTCATCACTGGCTTGACTCATGTGGGTAGTCATACTTTTGGTATTCACCTTACAGCATATATATCATGATCTGGTTCTGGGGAACTATTAGTCCCCCAGATCACTTCCTCAAACCCTCCTTAAATGGGATTAATCTCAGTGGGATTAATTCATCTGAACACAAGTAAAAGCACAGGTGCAAGTTACTCTGTGACAAGAAATGCAGTGAAGCATAATTAATTATTGCATAATTAATTGCATAATTAATTCTCTTATTGCACAAATGCCTTACTGCATTTGTGGAATGCTGGCCAGCTACACCATTTAAAGTGTCCCAGTCACTTTTGGAGAAGGATGACCTGGAAAAGCCAATCAGCATAAACTGTGATTGCCTGGCCAAGTATTTTATGAAAGAATCACTGTGAGTTGGAACCCAGATGGACATAATCTGTTGAGGTGTCAGAGGTGATGTCCTGTGGTGCTACTGATAAGCTGTTGAACCTGTGGATACCAAGACAGTAGACAGAGTCCTTTGTGATCTTAGCATTTGTGGATTGGAACCCTGTCCTACCTGGATAATTAAAGTGGCCAGGGGAGTAGGAGATGGATCCAGGCTGTAGTCAATGCCTCTGAGGAAGAGGAAATGCCAGAGGTCCTTAAAGAGGCGCTGGTTCACCAACACCTTAAGAAGCCAGGCCTAGATCCAACAAAACTGGACAACAAAACTGGACAACCTATAACTCTTTTGGGAGAAGGTTATTGAGAAAGTGGTAGAGCTGCAGTTGCAGAAGGCTCTGGAGGATAAAGTTTATCTGGACCCTTGGCAGTCTGGTTCAGGCCTGGACATGGAACTGAAAATGCATCGGTTACCCTCATGAATGACTTATGGCGAGGCATGAGCATACTTGTCCTTCTAGAACGCTCGGTAGCATTCTATATTGTCAACCACAGTATCCCTAGTTACTATTTTAATTATTTTTATTCTGATTTTGTATTCTGTTTTTATTATGTAAATTCTGTAAATCTGTAGGGTCTGGTTGGTTTCAGGTGGTCAGATAAACTTAACAAGCAAATAAGTAAACTGCACAAATGCATTCTTTGCCAGAACTTCCACTGGCAAATCCCCAGCATTCCTAAATTGTGAATCTGAAGGGGTACAACTCTATCCTCACCACAATTCTATAATCCTTCTTTTTTCCAACCAATGCTCAGAGTCAATAGAGTGGAAAGGTCTATAATCTTTTCCAACCAATGCAACCTCAGTCTTGGCTGGATTTAGTTTTAGCTTTTTCTCCTTGATCCAATTGATTATCAAAATTAAGCATTGCTGAGAAGTACTGATTGCTTCCTTGGAATTAAAAGATAAAGAGCAACAAAGCTAGGTGTTATCAGCGTACTAATAGCACTCCACTCCAAAGCTCCAAATGACCTGCCACAGCAATTTCAAATATTGAATAGCATAATGAGGAAGATAAAACCCTGAGGGCACTACAGATCAGAGCTCTAGTCCTCTAGCACCAATCTCTCAACATCTCCCAACTGAACAGGCAGAACCACTGCAAAGCAGTACTCCCGAAGGCCTAATCCAGCTAGACAAACCAGAAGGACACCATGGTCAATAGTATTGAAACCTGCTGACTCAGCAACCTTAATATGGGCATTGAAATCCCCCAAAACAAGGCATCTGGGGTGGTTCAGTCCCATGCCAGAAATAACCTTAGCTGGCTCAGGAGCAGAGTATTAGACAGTAGACCATAACTTTCCAAAGTGTGTGTCGCGACACACTACTGTGTCGCCTGCGGTGTCCTGGTGTGTCGCGCAAAAACCCGGAAGCACTGATGGGAGAACCGAAAGAAGCGGCACTCCCGCCAATCAGCGCCGCCATCAGTGGCGCTGGTTGGCGGGGGTGCCGCTTCTTTCGGTTCCCCCCATCAGCGCTTCCAGGTTTTTTGCGCAACAGACCAGGACACCGCAGGCCGCACCGCCGCCGCCGTTGATGTGTGTCGCCAACATGAAAAGTTTGGAAAGCTCTGCAGTAGACAGTATATTCACATATTCAGAGTATTAGACAGTAGACAGTAGGCTCACACTGCCCCAGCATCCAAACACAGCAGCACTCAAAAATACCAGACTGTCAGTGAGAGAGAATTCCTATTGACTGCAGCCATGCTGCTCCCCCCGCCCAATTTTACTACAAAGTATCCTACTGGACAAACCTGGGAAAGATTAACTCTCCATTCAGCCAGAGTTAGTACATGCAGGTCATCACTTGCAGCTACAATTAAATATTGGATAATAGGTGTTCTACAAGCAACTGGCCTAGTGTTAAGAAGCAGGTCTTTTTCTAGTCTCAATGCCCCGCAGATTTCCTTGGTAGACTGCAATCTAAAAGGAAGGGAGGTCATCAGCTTATCTTCTGTTTCCTGCAACATCCAGCTTGCAACCTGCCACTATGACTCCCATTGCCTATCACAATAATTTCCCCCATGCCAAGATCTATTTCTTACTCTTCCACCATCTCCTATTGCTAAGAAACGATCCAAGCTCTCCCCAGTACTGATACATAACAACAAGCAAGATACCCTACCCTAAAGAAACTCCCCAAAGAACAATCGCCAAGTATCACCCCTTTGGCAATCTTTCTTTTAAGCCCAGGATCTGCTAATGCAATTTCTTTGAGTAGAGAGGTTTCATCTGGATAGCTGGAAATAACCTGCAAAGAGCAGACAACAATGCAGCTTCTCTGATGGGTACTAGTATGAAATAATTCAGTACTGTGCATTGATTCATTTGGTTTCCCTGTGGAGCCTTATGGTCACTTTGTAATATTTGTTATAATGGCAGAAAAATGAACTATTCTAGCAAATTGTTAGCTCTGGATGATCAAAACTAATAGTGTGTAAAACATTTCAAATTTGTTTCAAGTTTAGAACAGTTTGGAATGGTCAAAACTTGTCAGGATACCAATCGAAGAGAACTTGTCAGGATACTTCTGGTGAGCTTGGAACAACTCGTTCAAACTCATGGTGACTGTTTTGAACTCAAAGCTGTCACTTTGAGTTTGAAATGTTCCAAATTTGAACTTCTATTAAAAACATTCCTGAAGATACACATGGCACAACAGTTTGGAGCAGCATCTCCAACCTGGCACCTTCCAGGTGTTTATTTACAGAGCTTATAGACATTTCCGGTCTACTGACTCTGAGCAGCATACAACTCCTCAATATACAGTATAATTGGGATTAAAACCATGCAATCAATTTAAAAACAGCAACTACATAATATTCCTGGGGAATTCTTGACTATACAGACATGCCCCAAAATGTAAACTAATACACCTGGAAGGCTTCAGATAAGGGGATGGAAATATGCCAACATTGCACTAATGCTTTACCAAGTCATAAACTATGATTTGCAAACCACATAGGGTAGATTCATGTTAGGAACTTGCAGCCCTTCAGATCCGAAGCCAAAATGCTGCTTCCGAG
Source organism: Charina bottae (assembly GCA_023362775.1). NCBI lineage: Eukaryota > Metazoa > Chordata > Lepidosauria > Squamata > Charinaidae > Charina > Charina bottae. The sequence continues at coordinate 25,716,738 of JALMGJ010000007.1, forward strand.
CAAGTGTGAGTGTACACGCCATACCTGTTGGCATCTTTTTAAAGAAGCTGCAACTTTTAATATCCCTGCTCTGAATCACCTTGTCACGTCTTATTGGTTCCTCTTTAACTCAAACATTTATTTTCCTTGGATTGCAGAGCTACAGTGTAAGTCCAGGAAAAGATGCAGTTCCTTTAAGGCGATACTGACAGTTGTGGTACCCATGCCTGCTCCAAAGCACATTTTGCTTTCAGATCCAAAGCTCTGCACATCCTTAGTTCTCATACCATGCTAAGCCAAAACTAAAAATTTATGACTTCATACAATGTAGACACCCAGCCACCCTGAACTATACATTAAAAAGCACAGGTAGAGTAAATGCACAAGAATTGGCTTAATTTTCAGTATGTAAATGGCACCCACTACTATAGGTTTTCTGGATCATTTACAGGCCAAATCATAACAACATAATTAATAGATTACATGTGAAATGGGAAAAATATTAACAGAAAAAGATAACAAAGAATAATATCAGCACGAAATTCTAAAAATATTTGCAAAACGACAGGGTTCACATATCATACTAAGCCATAATGTGTTTGCAACCTATGAGCACAGCCATTGTTATCTGTAAATCATGGTTTATAGTAGTGTGTTGTGTAAATACAACAAGTATGGCTTACTCAATTAACCATTGTTAAACCATGGCTTAGAATAATGTTTAACCCATCCAATATTAAACACGGAAAAGACTAGGAACAAAAAAAAATCACCACACATTGCCTAAAAAAGCTGTAACTTAAGTGCCTAAAATTTTATAAGCATAATCTTTTTTTTGCAGCATAATCTTAGATATTTTAACTCAGATATGATTCCCCCACTGAGTCAACAGAATTTATGTTCAGTTAGCTGTACCTCGGACTGCAGTCTTAATTAACCTTTGTTTTTCAGAAGAACTATTGGATCATTCTTCTCAGGATTCTCAAAACATAAAGTAATCTATACCAGTTTTTTTTTTATGCACTGGATGGTTTATAGATCATTAGGCTGATGAAAACTATTGAAAGCACAGTGGAGGTATGCTCTAAAATGAGTTGGCATTATACACCACAAATCACCTTTCTCGCTCTCGCTCTATTTCACATACTCATACATACATCACCACAATTAAAACCTGAAACTCCTGCATTCAACACTCAGATTACACTTTCTGTTAATGGAGTGTCAGTATTTCGAATTCTGGTTGTGCCTTTTGCTTTGATTCTTATGAAGCCTTGTTGACACTTGTAGAAATGTTTCAGAGTTGATATTTTAGTTCTGCATCTGTAACATCAACAACAAAATCTAAAGGGCCACCACATTTTATTGCCTGTACAGTCAAATCTGTAATGTGGTCATTTTCAGACAGTCTATTATTTCAGCTGCTTTCATCCTTTATGGTTAGTTCAGATTTATGGCTTCCATGATATACTTCCCAAAGGACTTACCACTGAGAATCAGCAGCTCTACAAATCTTTTGCCAGCAGACCTTCATCTTCCCTGCTAATTTGTGTACTTGTGAAGGAATGTAGTCATAAATCATGAAAAACATGTTGGTAAAAAGTAAATGTCATCCTGTTCTCAGGCACACAGATGCACACCCAGTGGAAAGTGGTGGCTAAGAGCTTACACAGTGGTGTACTTAATACTTTATTTGTCATATTATATCAGCTCATTCTCTTCACGGTCGTGCCACTTAGCCTATATGGAGGAGTATTTGTCAATATAATACCTAAGATTTCAAAGAATATATTTAATCAGCAGAAAACAAGAGTGACTCTTTCTCCAATGAAAGAATTTGAAGAAGTAGACAATATGTCTCTTTTGCCTTAGAGAGTACTACATTTTTGTTCCACAATCTCAAATAAGCACACCTTTCTGATCTTTTGCACAGTTGTGTAGGGATTTTTTATAGTTTTTCTTACCCACCCAAAGAACACTTAAGCACAGAATGTGTATATGAGTGTGTGTGTGTGTGTGTGTGTGTGTGTATATACAGTACACACAGTATATAAACTGTATATTGTTTCAGGCAAGACCTCTGAACACCAGATTCAACACAAGGACATAAAAATTATACTCTAGAAATGTGAGATTCCCCCCCCCCATAACATGATTGTTTAATAATATGGTTTGGGATTTCATTGATAACGTGGAAAGAATATTGACCTTGTATTAGTAAACTCACTCTCATATACAAATCTTGTATGCTTGTACCATCCACCCTGCTTGGCACCCGGAAATCGGCCTGTCCATTGTCCTGGCCCGTTGCTCTGTCTCAGTTACCCCAATATTTTCTATTTAATTTATAATAATAAGTAATTATATATATTGTATTGTATATTTTTAGTAGAATTTTAATTTTTATGTTTGTAAACCGCCCAGAGTCCCCTGTGGGGGAGATGGCGCGGTGATAAACGTCTAATAAATAAATAAATCACTAAATTTCTCAAAGAAATAGGGTCTTATTTGTCAGAGAATATATGCTTTACAAAGGTTAATTTGAACCATGGCCCAGTCTTGAAACCTAATGGAAATGCTATGCATTAGCCTTAAAACACAGGGGAATACTTTTTAACCACAGCATACAGTATGCTCCATATATATATATATATATATATATATATATATATATATATATATAGGGGGAGTTGGGCAGTGATAGAAAGATAGATAGATAGATAGATAGATAGATAGATAGATAGATAGATAGATAGATTTATATATATAAATATAAATATATAATCATCTATCTATCATCTATCTATCTATCATCTATCTATCTACAGTATCTATCTATCTATCTATCTATCTATCTATCTATCTATCTATCACCGCCCAACTCCCCACAAGGGGACTCTGGGCGGTTATATATAAGAGAATATATTTATCCCTTTGCATTAATCTACAGAACTTGAACATTGTATCTTCTTTGAAGTGTGGCAATGGTGGCTATGGTATTGGGTCTATATATTTCAGTACTTGCCACCAACCATGAGGTGTAAGCCCAACTATGTATTGAATCCTATACCTATTGTATCCTATACCTATTGTATCCTATCCTATCCTATACCTATTGTAGACAGCCAGTTTGGTCTAGTGGTTAAGGCACTGGGCTAGAAACCAGGAGATTGAGAGTTCTAGTCCCACCTTAGGCATGAAAGCCGGCTGGGTGACTTTGGGCCAGTCACTCTCTCTCAGCCCAACTCACCTCACAGGGTTGTTGCTGTGGGGAAAATAGGAGGAGGAAGGAGTATAGGTATGTTAGCTGCCTTGAGTTATTTATAAAAATAATAAAGGCGGGATAGAAAATAAATAAATAAAATAAAAATAAAATATACTTTTTATTGGAAATTAGCTTCACTGAAATTAACAGAAAGTTGGTAAGACCTTCCATTTTAATCTGCTTTTTTAAATATTTAAAATATAATACATTCATATAGCTCTCTTTAGTATTCTGGGTTTAATAGTAAAATAGATAGGCTGTTTACTGATAAGGCATTCCAGGAACCGTAGGGTAGATTGAATTTCATCTGTAAGAAACCCAACATCATTTTCTTCCTCTTGGCTCTTTTGGCAACACCTGCTGCCTTTCCCAACCAACACGGATGCTCTAATGTTTGGAAAGAGGGGAAATCATAATGTGGCAGATCACTATGTATGAATTACAGAGTAGTCCCAAGGAGTGAATTGTTGGACCTTCTGTTTCTAAAACTCCACTAGTTAGTTATGGTCCAGTAAGTATTTTGGGAGGGAGGATCTGCGTGAGGCTTCTATTCTTTATTCTTCACCACTAGCACCATCAAAGCAGTGTTGAATAAATTTGTTATATTATCTTCTCAGGGGTATGGAATGAATTGGATCCATTGAATGCAAAGCTAGCTTTGTCCTATTCTCAGAATGTCTTAGTTGGGGGTATACTGTTGATTTTCAGCCTTAGAGGAAAATATATGTTTATTCTGAGTCCTATTTTTAGCTACAATATACCTGGCACTAGCCACATTGCCCTATGTTATACCTCCAGTTAACTTTTACATTATTTTTATAGTTTACTGCAATCCCTCTACTGTCTGTGTCTCATGAACAGAACACCTTGTCTCATTCATTTTTCTAGAAATTCCAAAAATCTTCATTACATTTATTGCACAGTATTTTGAAAGGAGGAGTTGTATCCAAATGTGATACTTTACCAGGCTGAAACAGGGACATTGAGAAAAAGTATGCTACTTATAAGAGGGGGCGTGGTGGCTCAGCGGGTAAGACGCCAGGCTTGTCAATCGGAAGATTGCAAGTTCGGAGGGTCGAATCCCTAGCCCCGCGTGACGGAGTGAGCTCCCGCACTTGCCCCAGCTCTTGCCAACCTAGCAATTCGAAAGCATGCAAATGCAAGTAGATGAATAGGTACCACTTCGGTGGGAAGGTAACAGCGTTCCACACGCGTCATGCCGGCCACATGACTGCGGAAGCATCTTCGGACAACGCTGGCTCTTTGGCTAACAAATGGAGATGAGCACCGGCCCCTAGAGTTGGACACGACTGCACAAATGTGTGGGGGGAACCTTTACCTTTACTTATAAGAGAGATTATACTGCTGTCTCATCCACCTCTTACTTTCTCCAGATAAATTGACATATCTGAATTTCCTCAGACTTTTCTGAAACTTCTGTAAATGAAGATTTAGGAGAAAATATATATGGCATTATGGTTATCATATTTTGTACTTACTGCTGTGTGCACATTAAATAAATAAAGGTTAGCCCCATCCCTGTTAGCCTTTCGGAAGGCCCTGAAAACGTGGCTTTTCCAGCAGCCTTGGGGATCCCATGGGAAGCCTGCGCAATGGTTATATTGTGTCCATGTGGATGTTGTTCTCCAGCAATCTTGTTTTTAGTTATATTTTTATTTTTTTTAACAGTTGTGACATTGTTTGCCCAGAGTCACGTTCAGTGAAATGGGCGGCCATATAAATTTATTGAATGAATAAATACGAATTTATGCAATCAACAGCGCATTGCTCATACAAGTACACTGTACTGCCTGATAGGATTCAAATGTCAATGTAATTATGGTTTACAAATGTTCAGCAAGACAGTCCCTCTTACACTACTGCCTGAAATAAAATAAACACATCCCTAAACTAATGTAGCTTATTTGATCAGGTTTTTTTTTTTTTTACTTTTTATTCCTTTTTAGTAGGTACCATGTAGAGAAGGCGACATATATTTGTTTTGCTGAAAATACGAGGCATGCTGGTGCACTTACTCCGTATTTAGAATGCTCTAGAGTGCCATCATAGCAGTTTGCTACAGGGGCCTGCTGTAAGAATTGTGTTTTACTGGGCTGAAGTAAGCAAAATTAAGCTGCGTAAGGCGAAACAACATAGAGAAATATTCCAGTTCTACTCAACTGAAAATGTATTTTAAATACTTCACAAAATATAGGATTTATCTGTTTATTTGTATACTCTTAAAAAACCAACACAAATCAACCAAACAAAACCCAAAACAACGAACCATGTGAGATAGGCAAAATCTGCCAAACTCTTTTTACGTATATCTCTTTCTCCAGAGGTCTCAGGAAAGGGAATAATCATGATTTATATAAGACATCAGGAAACAAAATAAGAATAAAATAAAACTGTATTATTTGGCTTTCCTGAATAAGATGGGATTAGAGAAATATGCATCATTGGTCCAATAACATTTCTTATCCAAAGTACTTTAACAGTTACTGAACTTCTTGAGACAATGAGGACTGAACCTTTCTAGATAATAGCATCAACTCAATTTTTTTTTGTAAAGCAAAACAAAAAACATAAGCCAGGTATTTCATAAGGAATTTCTACTGCTTTGTAACAGATTATGTATAGATGTGCAGATTTCCCCTTGTTCTGCAGGAGTATTGGAGATACAAGAGAGTAAGACGAGAGAATATTTTTGTGCTCTTAGACATCAAAGGAATCATGTGGAAAGATCCTAAAGGATCTTGGATATCATCTTAAATAATGAATTTCACTTTCCAAGGGCAGATCTCTCTCCCCACCCTGTGAGAGTTAGATCTGGAAAACACAATGGATGCAGCCGAAAAGTAGAGAAGGTGGTTAGCATAGAACTTAGTACTTAACAAGGGACTGTTTTCCATTTCAGCATTATTTGAATCAGTGGCTGGTAGAGCTTGCCCTATAATGTCAGAATAAGATAAATATAGTTATATTATTATATTGAGCTATAGTTGGATGGACCTAGCTTTTGATATGAAATAATGCTGAATTAAATATGCAAATATTTTTAATATCTTATGTGGCAGAGTATCTCAGAACTAATCAAGAGGCACAAAGCAACATCATATGTTGTTTGCTTAAGGGTTACCAAAATTAGGGATATTCTGATTACTTAAGACTGTGGCATTTAAAAGTCAACAATAATATCAACAGCAGCAATTCTCATGACATCTGTTATCACTTGCAGTATTAGCTGATAATTATATCCAGTTGAAGACATCCCATCTAATTTTTTTTTTAAAAAATGTCATCAGTGTTTGCAACACTTCGTGTTAATGACATGCAATTTTTATATGCATATTGTGAAAGGACTTTCATGTCAAATAAAATGGAAACGTTGAACATAATCTATGTGGGGAACACCTTGATAATACGGCAGGAAGTTTACAAAAGCTAAAGTATAGTATCAATTACCAAACTATATGGTAGTAGTGACATCTAACACTGGTTGACTTGTTTTAACCACTGCTGGCTTTGGGTGTTCTAAGCTTCTTCACTAGGTTTACTGATTTAGAGAAAGGATATGATAAAGTGAATAGGCCTGAATTATCCATGCCCATCCTGGCTGGTGAAGGCAGCCCGGGAGGTGACATGTGGTTGGGTCCAAGCGATGGTGAATTCATCCTTGAGGGAGGGGGTGTTTCCAGCTGTCTTTAAGGAGGCACTGGTGCGCCCCCTCCTCAAGAAACCGTCGCTGGACCCCACTGTGCTGGACAATTTTCATCCAGTCTCCCACCTCCCCTTTTTAAGGAAGGTGGTTGAGAAAGTGGTGGCGTTGCAACTCCAGAGGATTCTGGATGAAACGGATTATCTAGACCCCTTTCAGTCAGGTTTCAGGTCCAGATGTGGGATGGAAACAGCATTGCTCACACTTCTGGATGATCTCTGGTGGGAGCGGGATGGGGGCAGTGCATCCATCCTTGCTCTTCTTGACCTCTCAGCAGCTTTCAATACCATCGACCATGGTATCCTTTTGGGTCTGCTTAGGGAGTTGGGGGTGGGTGGCGCAGTTTTGTGCTGGTTCACCTCCTTCCTCCGGGGCCGGTCCCAGTCGGTGGTGATAGGTGTCCTGTTTGGACTAAGACTGACTCAGAAGTGGTAACAAACTTACTCTTTATTTACAATAGTACGTAGTAATCAGTTCAAGCAGGTAGGTTCACGATTCAATGTGTGACAACAAGGCAAGACTTAACAACTAAGTCCCACTTGGCAGCAGGGCAAGGCTGAAATCAGAGTCCCCCTTGACAGCTGGATACGGCTTGGAATAGAGTTCCACTTGGTAACAGGGCAAGGCTTGGAGTAAGTCCCACTTGGTGACAAGCCCCCTCTCTCCTGGCCTTCTGGAAAGGGTTAAAAACCTGGCTCTGCCATCTCGCTTGGGGCGGGAAGGGGGGTAGTCAATCCTGGGGGTGGCTAGCACCTTAAAGTGGTTCCCCTGTATTAATGAATCTAAATCAGAACTTTTAATATTGCCATCTTGGATGCTATTTTATATTTTATTTTTATATTTTTTATGTAAGATATTTTGTTTTTATGTATTTTAATCCTTTTTAGCTTTATTGTAAACCACCCAGAGTCGCTCTTTTGAGGGAGATGGGCGGTGATGAAATTTGATAAATTAAAAAATTAAAAAATAAATTATTTTCTATGAATATTGAAAGTAAGTTATTAAATGCAGCAAGGGCAGTATATGACAGAAATAAAGTACACATTAGAAAAAATGAAATGCTTAGCAGATGGTTCATCTTTGCATAGGGAGTAAGTCCTCTTGAGTAGTTGTATTTATAAATGTATTTATGGGTAAAATTATAAAGAATGCTTGTGGTAATGGTAGAGGGGGATTGGTGAAGAAATACTTGTTTGTTTGTTTTTGCCAATGATGCTGTATGGTTAGCTGAGAATCGGAATGATTTGCAGCAAATGTTAGATAGATTGTGTGATGCAGTGAGGAATATGGATTAGAAATATAATGTATCAAAGACCAAGGTAGTTACATTTCAACGGGGAAAATGAACAAATGCAAACTGTGTATAAATGGCCTCCCCCCAAAAAATAGAACAGGTAGATGATTTTGTATCTTAATAGATTGTTTACTAAAGATGGGGAAATGGATGGAGAAATTTTAAGACTTGAAGATGCTGATAGAAAGGTAATGGGATAGTTTGCAATCTTTTGGATAATGCATACTGTATTTTTGAAAGAAGCAAAAATGGCTGTATATAAAAATGGCTGTCACATGGAAGTGAAAGTTAAGTATCTAATGAGAAATATAAAAATAAGTTGAATGCAGAGGAAATGGGGTACTTCAAAATGTGTAGTATAAGAGAAAAAATAGAGTAAAAATGAATGGCGATTAATAAATGTGAATTGAGTAGAAGTGAGTGACTAGTATGAAAGAAGTATGTTGAAGTAGTTTTGTCATATAGAGAGAATAAATGAGGGTCAAACTGCAAAACATATGAAGAGGGAGGAAAGGTAAGAGTGAGAAAATTCTTATTGGATGGAGTTGATGAGAGCCTCAAAAAGAGAGAAGTGAGAAGTTTAAAGAACAAAAATGCAACATAATAATCAGTATATGGATGTGGTTAAAGATATGGAGATATATAATGAATGGTGTTGGTGTAAACTGGATAGAGGGATATTTTCTTTTCTCTTATGCCTTAATTTCATTTTTCATAATGTTTCTTACCCGAAAAGGAAATAGCATGATCCAGAATGTATACATGAGAATATTTTTACACAGCTACATCCAAAAGTGGAGCATTTTTTCTAATCACCACATGTTTTGAGTGTTTTCCTTGTTTATTTCTTTGTTATTTTTGATATAGATCCTTAGAGTAGGGTAAGTACATTTTTAAATATTAAATCAAATGGACTTTCTGAGGCTTTGGTTGACTTTTTTTTTAAAGGAGACAATTTTCAGGAGCATTTTTCTGCTAAACAGTTGCCTGAACAAACTTCACAATCACAGACAATGATGGTAATGTCCTCAGATATTTAGTTGTAGTGCACTACTTCTGTGAAGGTCATCATTTCTTCCCATCACAATGAATAACTGACTGAACAAGAAGTTCATATTGCACTGTGTATTTTCAAAAAATGATTCATACTAATGGTGAGTCTCGGGGGATTGATGCCAAACAGAAGGAACACAGCTAAAGCTTAAAAAATGATTAGCAATAGGAAGCCTCATGGGCAAGACCTCATGTAAGCACAGCTGATGGTAAACATCAAAGAATAAATACAACTGGAAGTCATAAAACTGGATAGACTATAAATCTGACAGTTCAAGACCTTTTGGGACGCGAATCATAAAATATAAAATTACTTACAGAGACATTTCTTGATTTTTACCATACATCTTTTATAGGGTAGTGCACGAAAGACATTTTCAGAATTCTGACATGTTGGTGCAGCATAAAGAGGCAATTGTGCCAAAAGAATCAAAGGATGCTATTGAGGAGACATTGCTCTCTCCCATCTTAACTATGATCGCTTGTCATTATCTGATGTTCAGAGGAAATTTATTTCAACAAAGTGGTATTTGAAATTGATTTTTTTTTCACTTGCTAGATACCATTCCATAAATAATGACAGGGAAAAGAAGTGACATTTTTGGGATACATTTCACTGACCCCTTATGAGAAGCATAACCCCATTTTCTTGTATGGCAGTATTGGACTGCAATTCCATTTAAATATGCAGAAAATTAATAGAACACATTTCCTTCAAAGGCTGTACTACAGTGAGGTAACTGATAGATGATTGCAGTTTTAAATGGTCCACTGTGTCAGAATTCTTCATATGGAAAACTAGTGTGTCATCCACTCCAATTAGATTAGGTTCACACATCATGGGTGATTTGTTTGGTTTTAACTCAGTGTTTTGTTTGAACCCAGCTATTGCGGTTAGTCAGTCATGGTTTAGTATGTCATGTGAAGCCAGCTATTTGAATTATTCAACCAACCAAGAGTAAAACAAGCCATGGCATGCAATGTGAATTCACACTACGGTTTTAACCACTACCCTATTTTAATGAAAGGAGATAAATTGTATATAAAGAAAACATCTCACTTTTTCTAAGTGAGAGCTGTTTCGCAGTGGAACACACTGAGCTGTTTCGCAGTGGAACACACTGCCTTGAGAGTTATAGGTTCTTCCTTGCTTCAAGTATATAATCAGTCTGGATACCTAACGATTGAGGATATAGCAGATCCTGTATTGAGCAAGGAGTTGGACTACATGAAACCCAAGTTCCTTTCACACTCTGTGATACCCTTCTAAAATGTCTGCATATGGAGTTTAGCATTTGTTCCTTGTATTGTATTCCAGTTCCTACCTGTAAGATTATGGAAATCTGACCCACAACAACTAAATATAATAAAGCTATGTAGTGCTTTGGATTCAGAGGCAAAAAGGTGCTTTAAAGCTTGCATGGTTAACTCCTTAAACCAAACACATCTTTTGCCAGGTTCACAGAGCTGATCCTGGGAAAAGACCTAGCTGCTTTAAGGAGTTGCCAACAGGTGCATGCAATCTTACCCTGTAATGAGGTTGCATATGCCACCCATAAATAAATATGAGTATGAGACAAGGTAATGTTTTCTAAGCACTGAAAGACACTGTGTTCAGTATCATTGAATTTCACGAAAGCTTCCAGTTCATTGGCAGCTTTGGGTTTATATTTCAGTGGCAGGAAGGAGAGAAATCCCTAGCCCAGGGCTTTCCAAAGTGCCGCCGCTGGCGAGACGCCAGCGGCGGGGCGGGGGCGCGCGGCGGCGACACAGGAGCGCGTGCGGCGGCGCGCGACGATGACACAGAAGAGCATGCAGCGGCAGCGCGGGGTGGCGTGCGGTGGCAGCGCGGGGGCGTGCGGCGGCGCAGGGGGCGTGCGGCGGCACGCGCGTGCACGGCGGCAGCGGCGGCAGGTGCCACCGCCACCATGCACACGCGTGCCGCCGCTTCTGGGTGGTGTGGCGACACACCACGCTGTGTGTGGCGACACTTTTGTGTCGCGACACACAGTTTGGAAAGCTCTGCCCTAGCCATTAGAAAAAATTTAGGTAATGATTGCCGTCCCCCCTTCTGTTGGATATGGATGATGCCACAATCAGTAATTCTTCCTAAATTATTACATGTAAATTTGATATCTCTGGTAAAATTTTGCATACTTGCTTGAGAATTTGGTCGTTGGAGCTACATTCATTGAACTATCAAAACCAGAAATGGAAATTACCAGCTTAAAAAGGGTGGTGGTGGTGGTGTAATTAAATCTTCTGTTTCAAACACCATCCTCTCAAGTTACTTGATTTGCCAAAGGAAACTTCATAAAAATCTACAAAAGTTGGTGAGCACTGGCATGTTGGAGCAGAATAATTGCTTTGCATTCTGTGTCCATGTTTCAACCAGATTCCAGAAGGTTGTGAAAAAGTGAGCAGAGTGAAAACTGCTGTTTACTAATATGATGTTTACTAATATACTGTAATAAAAGTTCCCTTTGTCGTGTGCTTATCCTAATAGTATTTCATAGTATTTTCTTCTTGGTATTCTAAATAAATGCCCAGGTGAAATGCTAATCTTACTGGAGTCATTATGAGTTCAGTACAGCCAACTGAAAATGCAGATGAGATCATCCAGGTCAAACACTGGAATTATTTGGGTCTATTGTGTGGCTGGCTGCTTCAGTTTAAAGTAAGTCACTGCAAAGTGGTCCTTCTTGACTCAGATGCAGATGTTCCGGCTACTGTGATTATTCTGCTTCTAATCCAATAAAGGAGACCTGATATTGATATCACAGGTGCACAGGCCCCGAGGATTCATGAAGCCTTTAAATACTTGGCTACAGTCCCCAGAGTCCTTCTAAGTTGCAATTGTTAGTCTGACCGAACTGCTTTAAATACATGGGGGATAATATATTAACTATGAAATGTTCATTATGTAAATTAATGTAACTTATTTTTTTATTATTTTTTGGTCCTTGCCCTGTCTGCTCCACCCAGTATGGAACTTGGCTTGGGAAGAAAAGTTGGATACCACTGGTTGAGATAGAGAAGTGAGAATAAAACAAGATCCCCTGTCTCATCAAGAGGGGCATCTCTTCTGATTCAAATCAGCCTCTAAGCCATCTCTTCAGTAAGTGTAAACAGAACAGAAATGGAAAGGAATACAACTGGAGTGGAGGAGGGGTAATTAGGCTGGAATAGCCAATTGGATAAACAAGCTTCTAAGATGAGCTAAAAAAGGAAAACCTTTTGTGTGCATCTGTGCAAGCAACAATCCAGTAACATTATAGCTGAGTAGACCACATATTCTGTGTGAGCGAAAGCCAGTGCCCGCTGTGCTGAGTCTTTTCACCATTCCCCAATCTCAGCATTTCAATTTATTGTACAATAATTAGATACCATTGTTGGTTGAAATAAAGGAATCAGCGTCCAGTAATTACTTCACTGTAAAATGTAATGAGTTTTCAAGTACTGGCTTACTGTAAAAATTGCACGGTAATAAATAGAGCACAGTTTTCCAGCAATAAACTTGCAGTGAATTCTCTTAGTGTATTTCTTCATGAAACATGTTTATGTGATAGTCTTCCAATTTTATGGCTGAGGTTTATCACTATAAGGTGCATTTCATGACAGCCGAATAACTACATTCAGTTAGACTTGTCACCATGTGCCTTCAGTATCAAGACACATGCTGATTGTATCAAATACTGTTGACTGTCTTAGAGCCTCAAATAGAAAAGATGATTACATTGTTCTTTTTAGATGTGATGTAATATTATTCACATTGCAAGAAGGGAAAGGTCAAGGTTGTCTAAGGAATATCGGATAAATTGGCTGCTGAAAGGTTTGTAGTGTATTGATAATGCACTAATGGACTCAGAACTAGTTTTACATGAAAGTTTCTGTGGTTTTTTTTATGCAAGAGGCAATATTTGTGAAAGCCAAGCGAGTCACTAACTGCACATGTGAAAAGAGAACAAAGCCACTAAAGCCAATTAAAATATTCATTGATGTAGCACAGATTGGAAAGGAACCATTTTGGTGAAAATAAATAACATGGCAATGGTGGCAAAGAGACTCTCTTTGCATAGACAGGTTATAGGAGATACCAGTTCAACAGGTTTGTGTTCAAGTAAACTTTTTAATAAAGTTGGTTACAAGGAAGATTGAGAATGGTAAATTTCCTAGGTCCTGGAAATGGATGACCAACACCACGTGATGGGCACAACATGGAAAGCAATTCAGTGGATCAGGGTATTAGCTGTGCTTAGCATCCTTAAGCAGCTGCTGCTGGATCAAGCAGTTTGAGAGGCCACACTGCTCAGCCTTTGGAAGGTGCTCCTCCCTCCCTCCACCTTGAATTTAGATTTATGGCAGCAGTGGATGGAAAGCCACTTGTCATTTAATTCTCCCTTAGTGCTTTGGGACACCTGATTGATGTGATGTCAGTCAGGGCACTGCAGATGTGTTCCAGTGATGGCTATTGCCAGGTAATCCTACGTCTAGGGCAGTGTTTCTCAACCTCGGCAACTTTAAGACGTGTGGACTTCAATTTCCCCATGCTGCCTGGGGAATTCTGGGAGTTGAAGTCCACAAGTCCACAAGTTGCCCAGGTTGAGAAACACTGAATAGATGGGTTGCAGCTTGAATGAGGCTGTCCAATGGCAGGGCACCTTGTCAGAGAGCCCCTCTCATGCAGTGAAATTGAGTAGCACTGTATAACAAATACAGTAAAATCTTGATTCTCTAGACCTCCATTCAACATATTTTAGATACAATGGACAACTGTAATGGTATGTGGGACAGGCCTTGGGAGATGGGGCGAAGAGATGCTGCCTAGGGAACAGTCAGATAAGAGAGCGCACAGCCGGCAGCTGGATAGTGGGCGGGGCAAGAGGCTCAGAAGGGACCCTCCCTAGTTTTTTGGGCTGTAAAGGAGATGGCAGGAGAATTGTACTTTCAGATTTGCAAGATTCTGTTAATGTAGCTTTACAATAAAGTAGAATTGGCTTACCTGGTCGTGTTTCCTGTCTGGTCTACCTCGTAAGGTTGACATCAGTCTTGCAAGTCTGAAAGTACAATCTCACCCCATCTCATGAACTTTTATTGGCTATCTAGATATCATTCCATTTTGTAACCCATTTACCTTTTCCTGCTGTTTCTTACTCTTTCTTTCTTTTGACCAAGACAGCATCTGCGGTAGTGATTATATTGTCTGCACAACCTTGGTCAGTATTGATTAAGGAAGTGGAGGCAGATACTTAAGTCATATCATCGTTTAGATCTCAATGTGTTGTAAAGAAGGCAGAGAAAAAGCCATTGCTGGATTAGTAGATTGAAATAGGGTAGCTGATGAATGTTTGTGTGGTGGAGGTTTCAAATGTTTCTGGGAAAGAACTACAGCAACCTGATCAGCAGTACTAACTTCTGTTAATTCTTGTGCCAGAGATTTCAATTTTGAATTCAGATGTGCCAGAGTATTAAATGTTCTAACTAGAATGCATGTGTCTATGTCATAAACTGAGGATGCTGTAGATCTTGTTAAGCTATTTCTAGGAGGATGCAAGGCTAATGAAGGAGATTCAGCTGGAGCATGAATCAGTGGTTTGAGAGTTACACGTTCAGGAGTCATGCTCTGTGGCAAGGGACTGAGTTCGCCATCATCAGTCAAAATAGTATTGCTATTTACATTAGAGATACATTCCTGCTGTTGCTTTTCCATCTGTGAGATAGATTTAACCTGAGGTATAATAAATGCCTTATCTCTTTGTATACATTGAACATTCTGCCTTGGTTCAGACTCCAGTGAAGACCAGACAATGCCATTAGATGTCATCACAGGCACTTCAGTAATCATAGATAGCTTAAAAGTATTTATAGAGGCAGGTCTTTGGGGTGGCATTAGTAAGGCCCAAATGTTTATGGTGCACAGTTAAGCCCATTCCCTTATTATAAACCTCTAGCAACAGTCCAAGTAGGTTTCTACAATCAATTTTCCATGTGTACCAAATGCATCACTAAGGCTGGAGGCAGGATCACTGAATGTAGAGGCAAAGGAATGGCTACTCATATTTAATTATTGGCTTAAGTGCCATTTTTTCCAGCAGGATTGATCCCTCTTGTTTTGACAAATCAATGTCAGTACCCCAGGTATCTACCAGTACTCAAAAAACTTGTCTCTCTTGGCCTCTCCTTTGACCAGCTGTTATCCTTAGAATATAAACAATATATAAATATATAAATTAAATAAATAAATAAATAAAATATAAACAAGTCTTTCAAATTATTAAGACTAGATTACTTGGATTGAACAACAGAATGAACGTAGTTTAATTTCACATCATGTCAAGTAGGGAACCAAGTAGATATTTAACCACACTTATATCCCCTCTCAGCAGCAAGCCTTTTTTTAGAGCCAGACAAGGTGTTTTACCAATGGCAGTTCTCAGCGAAAATTCCTTTCTCCAGAAGAACTTGTCCCTGTGATTCAACTCTAGTAGAAACCACCCAATGTATCTTGCTATACTGCTCATATTATCAAGCTAGCCATCAATTTCTCATCTCTTCCTTGTTGTAACATATGCCAAGACGACCAGATAATTTTTATCTTGCTTTCCTCTTATCAGACAATAAGCCTAACATCACATATCATGTAGCTAAATGTTGTGCCACAGCTGTTAAAGCATGCAAACAAATTACTACAGAATTAGATCTGCAATAATGAAAAATAAATATTAGGCCCAGGGTGAATTATGCTACATGCTATGTCATTAGAATTTTGCATGCAGTTTTAAATCAGTTTTTATTATGCTATATTATTGTAATGTAATTTTGCTGTCCAACTCTTATTGTTCTGATCATTGATCAAATAAATTTATCTCTCTGTACAGTATGTCATTCTTTCTGAACAGTTTTTTTTTCTTCTGTAGAAAATCAAAATAGTTGTGGAATGGAGTAGAATTATTCCAATCACCACCTTAAAATTTTCCTTCTTGGAATGGCTTTTTTTTGGGGGGAGGGGCATGGCACTAACCCAGAGTTTAACCATGCTTAGTTGACAAAGCCACCATTAGCTGAAATCACGTGTTACAATATGTGAAAGATGAACAACCTTTGGCCCATGAGCGATATGCACTCCTAGTACCCTGAATCTATTTTATGTGCTTTCGTTGAATTTGCATTTTTACACTGAGTTGAATACAGTTATTGAATTCCAAGATGGAATCAGTGCGAGAATGTAATGCTTTAAAGGCAAATTTATTTACAAAAATTCACCAGGATTTTTTGGCGAAAGGAAAGATCTCATCTGTTAGTATTCACTTATCTCTATATGCTCTAGTCTCTATGGCAGGGTTTCCCAACCTTGGCAACTTTAAGATGTGTGGACTTCAACTCCCAGAATTCCCCAGCCAACACTGATCTAGAATGTTGATATCCCACCTCTTCCAACAGTGACCTGATATTTATTTATTTATTAAAATGCATGTAACTTATTCCAAGTTTGTTTCAAAACAGTTTTAATGCACCAGCTTTTATTGAAAACAAGAACTAGTTACGGTTTAAGAGGAATCAACCAGCAGGAAATGGAAATCTCCTTGTCAGCCCTTTGGACTGTAATGCAGTCTTGGAATGTAACGCAGTTGGGGTATTGCAACAGAGTCTTGAAAACCTGTCAAAGCCCCTCTCTACTTATCCCTAGCCCAATCCAGGTGGAGTTCTTTTGAGTGTCTTTCTCATGGTTTCTACTTTCCAAGGATTCAGACATCTTTTCTGCAGTGGTTTGGCATACCCCTCCCCCCCCAGTCAAACCCACATTCCTTGACACTCATGTTACTTTTGGGGGGCAAAATTATTGGTACCAGGCATTTGCTTTTATAGCAGCAAACATTACATGGAAAGGCAACATTCATCTGTTCCTTAGCATCTCTCTGAATGTTCTTACTGTTTCACCTATCTTGCATTATTCCCAAGATCGTATAATGTGCAGTCCTGCTTACTGAACACACCTAATGTTATTTCCTGGATTTGCTATAACTATTCAAATGAAGGATTGAAAATACAAATGGTCTTTCGTTGTAAAGTCTTAAAGCAACAACAAAAAGGCATGATATTGCCACTTTCGGGACCTATTTATTGTCTGCTGATGCTATTACACATGTCATTTCTGTCCTGCAGTCAACAATAAAGCACACATTTTCTGTTTTCCTAGAGAGAAATAGTTGCCCGAAGAAAAACAAGAATGAAAAGCGTCCTTAACATGGCTGATTTACAATTGGTGGAAAGATACAGTATGAAAATTATAGCCGCCTTATTGTGTCACATTCCAACATTACTCAGGGTTGCTATCTGAAAAGGACCTATAGGCCATCTGTCTGGATAAATCTGCATGGTATTTAAACTTTCTAAGTGGAGAATAACATTCTGTGTTGGGACATGAAGAGAATAAAGATGGGAGAGAGTTGTTCAATCATATGCTTTCCTCACAAAAGATTTCACTAGTTGGTCAATAGAACTCTGGTCTTACAGTGATGTATTCTGCAGTTCCTCCTAGAACAGGGGTACCCAACCTTTTTGGCACCAGGGACCGGTTGCGGAAGACAATTTTTCCACAGACCAGGGGGCGGGGTTTGCAGGCAGGAGCCAATCGTGTGGACTGGGGCAGGGTTTGCAGGCGGGAATGAATTTGTTGGGGTTTGATAAACCCAGGAATTTACTGTTAGATATGAATTATACAGAAAGGCTTGATTTCTAGGTGAGAAGTGAAATATTCTGCACAGTCACCCAGTTAGCAGCCATTGTTGTAGGAATGATGTGTCAGTGTGTGACTCATACAACAGGTGCTTAGAGTTAGGTTGGGTGTGGTGAATAACGAGAGTGACCTATAATGTGATTGGTCAGGTTCACTATATATGCAGAGACATTCTCATTTCCCATTTTACCTCGTGAATGCTGTATTGTTGATGGTGTATCATTTTGTTACCTGTGGAAGTGATCTGTAAATACGTATGTATATAAAGTAAATAGGATATTTGATATAACTTCTGTTTGGAGTCTATTTACTGCATAGTACTTGGATCACTGGTGCCTAGGAGAGAGAAGCAGGCCGCTCCATCCGCGCGCCCCGACAGAATTGTGCAGATGGCGGGGTTTGCAGGCGGGAGCTAATCACGCGGACCACCACCGCTCACCTGCTGTGCGGCCCACTTCCTAACAGGCTGTGGCCCACTAGTGGGCCGTGGCCCACAGGTTGGGGACCCCTGTCCTAGAAGAGGACAAGGGAGTTGCCCAGATTACCCCTCTTTGGGGCATGAGAGATGGGGATACAAGTCAATTTTTAAAATTTAAAACACGCCTTGTAATGTTGAGTAGGAAGCATGCAAGGAATATATGAGGAAACAGATGATTTCCTGTACTATATACCAGCCTTTTTGTGGCCGAAACCAGCAATAAACACAAGGGAAAAGGCAAAGAAGAAAGTCAAGAGTCAGGCCAGCCACATGGAAATCAGGTAAGCAATGTAATGTGTTATCAGACTACAGGACAACCATGAGCATAACCTGGAGACGGTCAAAAAGTTGAGTTTAGTAAATTAGAATGCCAGTTTTTGGCACTCATGCACAGACCAAGGAAGTGCTCAGCAACAGAGCTGAAACTTTAACTTGATTGCAGCAAGGAAGCTACCCAGGGCAATTCCTTTATGCTGAGTGGAGAAGCATCTCTATTGCAAACATGGCTGGATGTAGCTACAGGGCATCAAATTCTACCAGGCCTCTGCTTTAAATGAGCATTATACTTCATAGCTTGCATAAACTTATTTTTTAAATCTTTTTGGTGAAATATAATAGAAAATAATCAACAAAAAAATTAATAATTCAACAGTGATAATACAGTCAGAAAAGTTTGTGCATAATACCAATTAAAATGAAGTAAAACGGGGGGGAAAGGTCCATATAATATTAATATAAAACTAGCTCAACCCTTTAACATAGTATTAAATCTAGACCACATAGAAAGATATTATTTCATCTTCTAATTTTTACAATATAAAGACATCTTAAGAATCCAGTTGAATCCACTCTTTAAAAACAGGAGTAAAAATTTATTTCCATCTACATAAAATAATTCTCTTTGCTGAACCCCAGGCTTTATACAGCCAGAGTTCTTCATATGATGTCAACTTCCATATATTTGCAGTATAACTCAGTCTCACATTTACATATTTAACTGCTATTTTTCCCCCCAGAGTTGTAATAACATATATAATTACTTGAACATATATATTACCTCCCAAAAGCCAAAAAGAAACATGACCAAATCATGTGAGTCAGAGAACCCAATTTCTTGCAATGACAACAACAGTAGTCAAATATCCAGAATTTTAAAACTTTCTTTGAGAAGATCAATATACATGGGATAAGGTTTTCTGGTGAATTAGCACATTTTCAAATGCCTTCCCTCTTCATCTTCCTTTGTTGTGTTATCCACAATACTGTTTGACTCGGTTTCTGACCTTCACAAGCCTGGAACTGCTGGCTCCTTCTGGGCTCGATTCTTATGTTCCTCTTCAGATAAGGAGTCCTCCAGGTTTGGTATGATACAGGCAAGAAAAAAGAAACGGCATTACAAGAAGGCTAAGCTCGTCTTGTCTCAATTTCACATTCATCCCACTCCAGTTTTGCAAAACAAATGCTATTTTTCCCCCATCTCTGTCTTTTCCTTTTGCATGGAATAGTGTAAATCAATAAATTTATCCATAACTTTCTGAAATGTCTCAAATAAAATATACACAGACATAATTTTTAAAAAATGAACACTGGAAGCATGCAGTTAATATCATTTAAAACACAATGTCATTTCAGCTGCTGTAGACTGGTAGGGTTTATATTAATGGCACCTTAGCAAATGGAAAAAGCCACATATTTTTAAGGGATCCTATACAATCCCAAAGAAAACAGTCCATAATATTTTTGAGCACATTTCGATTTAGCTATTATATATAGAAATATCTATGAGTTTGTTTATTATTAATTTAAAAAGTTACTTACACAAAACATAACATGGAGGTGAAGAAATGGAAGCACAACATTTAATAAATGTATGCCATATTTTTGAAAGCTATTTCACTCTTTAGTGGTGCTGTAGAAATTACAAATTCGTTGTGGTGAACTGTGTCCACCCAGGCTAAATATATTTATGTAGCAACACAGTTTTTTCACCAATCCTTTGGAATGTTAATGACACAACTATGCTACAGTGTACTACTTTCACATGTGTCACACACGTGGATTAGACATCAAAGAGGTTAGATGCTGATTTTTACTTTAATCAGCAGTCAATTTAAGACATAGTCCCACCAACCTGGATTGATAATCAAACATAACAGAATAAACTTCCCTAATCTGTACGTTCTGTATGTGTTTATCCCCACTCCCAAGTTAAGTTTGCCCTACAGCAGGAGAGGACAATGTTTTGGCTGCTGCAAAGCTTTTTTCTTTTTTGAAGCCCAATGGTGATGATGTAATATAGACAGCACTGGGATTATCTGTGCCCTCTTCCCCAATATACTTTGAGGTTTTCTTTTAAAAAAAATAGAAAACCCTGTTAAGCCTATTTTACACCACGATCTACCCTTTTTTATGTTTCTTGTTTAAAAGTGGCACAATGATTTCCACTACCAGTAGTGCAGGAGGACCATAGAAAGCACTGGACTACAGATCGCCCACTTTGCCATAGAGTTAATCTAACTTTACTTCCTGCTATAAAGTTCCCAGATCTCCTTTCTTCCGGCCTACCTCAGGTTCATGCTAGCACTTGGAATAAAGTGCTTGACAAGATAATATCTACCATTCATCATGAAAAAAAGAATATACTATATGTAAAGGATTGAACTCTTACTGTAAGGTAGTCCCAGTTTAAGAACGAGTTCTGTTCCCAAGGTCTGTCCTTAAGTCGAATTTGTATGTAAGCCGGAACAGTATTATTGTATAATACTGTATAAGTAGTATTGTGTAATTAACTCAAACCATTGTGTATTTAACTCAAATTTGTATATGAACTTTTAATAACCTGTTGCCAGTTGAGGGAGTTTCCTTATGTTACTTTCTTTGATTTTAGCTTCTGAAGCCCCAGTTGCATAATGGGTTCATTAACTCTGGTTTGTTTGTTTTTTCTATCTTGCTTCTTCCCTGTTTTCCCCATATAATCTTAATGCTCTATTAGCACTTCCTTGCGTAGAATATAAAACAATTCTGCCTAAAAAACTGCCATGAAGAGAAATGCTCAACTAACCTTCCTGAGGCGTATACATGAATTCCCCTGACAGACACTTGAGAAATGCTGCACTAATCCTGATGAATAGAGACCTTCATGGTTTTTATGTCCCTTTAACTTACCATTTTCCCCATTTCACTGGTTGTGACTTACAGACAACAAGTAAATTGACTATAAGAGAACTTGGTTTTATGTAGCGCCTTTCACACTCACGGAATCCCAAAGCTATTTAAAAAGTAATGGGTTGTTTAGTGATTGTATAGATGAATATAACACCCATGATGTGTTTCCCAACACTCAGTGCCTTGAGACAAAATCACTTATTAAGAATGAAGATACTGGAATAGTCTACTTGTTTAAAACACTGATGTAATTTGATAGGATTTTACTTATCTTTGAAGCTTTATTTTGAAAAAAAGAACAGAGAGAAGCAGCAAGTTCCTATGTCATCCAGAGTCGGAGTCAGGCGGCATCAGAACTGAATTGAATTGAACTGAATGTCACACGCAATAAGGCACTGAAAGCCTAGGCTATAAATCTTGGCTTCTTTATCAAGCAAAATGATTGGCAGATTCTGAGTTTCCAAAAGCTGGGTTTATTTTACTGTCTTTAAAATGGGAAGCTATACTTACATCCTATGTTATATAAATGAATATCCACTCATGGAATAGGACTCTATTTCACTCTCCTCTGCATGTGACAGAAACAATCCAGTGGATGATTTGGGGGTTCACAGAATGTATGGTGGGATTTTAGAATCTATTCCACTAACAGAATGGTAGCTGCAAACCAAAGAACACCAAAAGATACTTTCCTGTGTGACCCCTAAATCACCCAGAACAGATCTGAGATTGCATAGGAGACAAAATTTAAGAATCTGTTTTATCTTCAGAATTATACATGCCAATTGAATTGGGTTGGTCCTTCTTCAAAGTAAATAGTAATACAGTAAATATTAGGATGTAGCTTCCATATGAGTATTGCAAGACAGAACTAGAATGTGAGTATCTTGCATAATATGTGAGAATCAATTGGGTGAAAGTCAGCCTTTTCCAATCTGGAATCGTTCACTTGAGTGAAATTAAAACTCCCAGCATTCCCAGTCAAAAACTATGCTGTTTGGGATTATGGGAGTGCCTACACATTCAAAAGTTTCTAGGTTGGCAAAGTAATGGTTTACATTTACTATTTTACCATTTGGCATTTTTTATAACTAAGGCTATGCAGCCACTTTACTTGAACTATTTCCCTATTAAATATACTTTCATTAAATATATTTATAGTTTTGTGCTAAACACATGGAGTGTATTAAAATAACTTGTGCCCATTGATGAAAGCCCAGCAATGTTTATATATAGGATAGTCCAACAGTTAAGTTTGACTGGAATAATTGTTAATTTCATAAAGGTGCAGGGCTATGTATGTTACCTTGAGCTTCTGAATGAAAATTGGGATAATGTATATCAAATAAATACTCAGATTATGTTAGGCAAATTCAGAAACATTTTAATTCCCTCAAGATAGACTAGATAGTCCTTATTTGCTCTGTCCCTTTTTCAATATCCTCCACAAATCTTCGCTCCTATATTAAGTTTAATAACTCTTTCACATGCCAGAATGGATTTAAAGAAAAAAGTGTTTACTTTTTTAAAAGGATTTGGTGGGAAGAGGAAGAATATCGGATTCAGCAATTGATGGTTCCTTCCTGTAAATCGGGGTGGGCAACGTCCAGCCCACGAGCCGTATAAGGCCCGCAAAAGCAATTGATCTGGCCCAGTGTGGTGGCCGCGGCGGGGGCGTGGCGGTGGGCATGGCAGGCGTGGTGGCAGCGGGCACAGCAGCAGGGGTGGTGGGGGCGGGTGCAGCAGGCGTGGCAGCGGGCACAGCGGAGGATGCGGCAGGCGTGGCGGCAGCGGGGGCACTGGGGGCAGGCGCGGCAGGCATGGCAGCGGGCGCAGGAGCGTGGCGGGGTGGGTGTGACAGGTGTGGCAGCCACAGCAGTGGGTGTGGCAGTGGCAGGCGTGGCGGCAGTGGGCACGGTGGCGGGCATGGCGGCCCCCCAGTGCACGCAATTGGCTCCCGCCCACAAACCCCGCCCCCTTCCACGTGATTGGCTCCTGCCCGAAAACCCCTCCCCCTTCCCCGCGATTGGCTCTTGCCCGCAAACCCTGCTCCCCGGCTCTCAAATGATGTTATAAATATCAATATGGCCCTTGGCAGAAAAAAGGTTCCCCACCCCTGCTGTAAATCAAAGTGATTGTTGTGATCGGATTTAGTCCAATCATATTACCTTGGGAGTGGTGAATGGAACTTGTACCCTTTAGTCACATGCTTCCCACATCTGTAACTGTCTTGTGGCTGTTTCATTTACTTGACTGGCTGAAGAACTTTTTATTAACAAAAAGATGAGTGAGTAAAATTTATTTCTTCCTGCTCTCAACCACTAACAGTACATCTATGCAGTCAAGAAGCGGCAGCATCATTCCTTGTTGCCAGTCTTCTGCTTAAAAACACATCCTGTCTGCCAAAATTTGCCACACTGCAATTTAAAGGAACAATTTGGATGCTTGTGTATCACTTTATATGAAATCTTTATATCTTAATATCAGTCTGTCTTTCCTTTAATTTTACTCGATTCGTATGAAAAGCAAAAATGTATGTAGTTAAAAAGTACTTTAAAGGTGGGTGATTAAAAATCCTTGCACCAGTTTCTATGAAATGTGGCATTCATCTTCTTTAAAATGTTATTTTTTCTGAATTCATCCTGTTCTAATAAAAAGGAGAAAAGCAACATCATATTTATCCAAAAGTTAGAGAATGTAGATTTAAGATGATCTCCTCCCAAAAGGAAGAATTCATGTTGACTGAAGCCACATTCCACAAAAGCGCAAGGCCAGGAAAGAGAATAAATAACTAATAATTAAAATTAATTGGGTGTAAAATTGGGTACTTCATTTATAAAATTAATTGACCTCCCCTGGTCCATTTGCATATACCAACCATTCTCTCTCTGACTTATCTGTTTATAATGTTACTTTAACCACTAAATAAATCCCGTAAGATTTTAGAACCATTGCCTTGACTTTCTGGCAGACTTTGGAGCTTCACATTAGCTCAGCATTTGGCTCTAGCACTAATAATACCGTATCGGATATAAGAATGTTGTCCTATTACATCAGGAAATGTTTCACTAAGTAGTAACATTAATTGGCAGTAGTGGAGGATATTCCACTCCATGTTTCAAGCTGTGATTGTTCTTTTCACTGGTACTTGGTTTTAAAAATAATTCTTCCTGGGGTATAGTTTAAATTATGGGCCTAAAGCTTTAATTTGAATTTAATAAACCAGTTTTTGTCATGTTTATTAAACTCACTTGACTTTTCAAAGAGCACCCACTGAGGCTTATGAATATGCAAATTGGAAGTGTGGTTGAAAAAGAATGAAACTAAATTACACCTATAATAAAGATGTAATCACATTTTTAATTATCAATTAACATTTAAGTAACTTGATTAGCATACAACAGGAAGAAGAATCCACTAGAAAATTAGATCTCACTGGTGATTAGGATCTGCAGACGCTAATTTAAGATTTGAACTTGGAATACTACAAAACATGATCAAATGTTACCAACTATGCAAATTATCAATGCTATTTACAGCTTTCAATAAGAAAATAAAATAAATGACAATGCATCACTGTTGTTTCCTGCCATTCCTCCTGGGATTGCTTCCTCTACTCCCCTCACCCTAGAAAATGGGGCTTCAGTCTTGCTTCTCAGGCAAGGATGGGCCACTGGGTTTAGTTCAGGGCCTTGCGACTTGAAGAGCCTCAGTTCAGCATCTCACCTTATCATGCCTCTTTTTCCTTTCTACATATCAAAGAAGCTTTCTGGAGCATCAAGAAGGCAAGGTGCAAAGTCACAGCATTGTGATGCAAGCAATGGATGGATGTAGGTAGATAGATTTAACAGTCTAATCTACAGCCCTGGTATTCTCTCGAGATCTCAGACAAGGTCAGACAGGTGCTGCCACCTACAGAGATGCAATCTACATAAATTCTTTGAAAAGTTAAAGGCAACAAAGAAAGAATAGTGAGGGTGGACAAGGTGGGAAAAAGAGAAAGAGAAATGGGAGGTGGAATGCTTAGGAGTAAGCATGCCATCAGTTTCTTTTTCCATAGTGAATTGTATATTGGGGTGGATGCCGTTTAGGTGGTCCAGAAATTACTCCAGTTCTTCTTCAGTATGACTCCAAATTGCGAAGGTGTCATCCACGAACCGGAACCAGACTGTTGGTGTAATGGGTGCCGATTCCAAAGCCTGTTTTTCAAAGTGTTCCATGTAAAAGTTTGCTATGACTGGGCTCAGGGGGCTTCCCATGGCAACGCCATCCATCTGTTCGTAGAACTCATTCTCCCATTACACCAACAGTCTGGTTCCGGTTCGTGGATGACACCTTCGCAATTTGGAGTCATACTGAAGAAGAACTGGAGAAATTTCTGGACCACCTAAACGGCATCCACCCCAATATACAATTCACTATGGAAAAAGAAACTGATGGCAAACTTCCATTTTTAGATACGCTGGTCATACGCAATCCGGACCTCATACTAGGACACAAAGTATACAGAAAACCCACCCATACGGACCGATATCTACACAAAAATTCCAATCACCACCCACGACAAAAGAGAGGCATGATCAAGACCTTGGTGGATCGTGCTAATCGAAACTGTGAAACCCAATTTCTCAACAATGAACTTAACCATCTGAATTGGGTCCTACAGGCAAATGGCTATTCCAAGAATGAAATAAAAAGAGCCATCAAACCAAGAAAACAACATCCAACTGAAGAAAAACAGCCCCCCACAAACAAAGTATTCCTGCCCTACATCAAAGGAGTCACTGACCGCATGGGAAAACTGATGGAAAAACACAACTTTCAAACAGTCTTCAGACCCACCAGAAAAATACAACAAATGCTAAAATCAGCAAAAGACAAAAGGGACCCCCGCACCGCTGCAGGAGTATACCGCATACCATGCAGCTGCGGACAAGTATACATCGGAACCACAAAACGAAGCATTCACACCAGGATAAAAGAACATGAAAGACACTGCAGACTACAGCAACCGGAAAAATCTTCAGTAGCTGAACATGCTCTCAAGCAAACGGGACACAAAATCCTATTTGAAAACACAGAAATACTGGACAACACCAAAAGCCACTACACCAGATTATACAGAGAAGCCATTGAAATTCACAAACACCAGCACAGTTACAATAAAAAAGAAGAAAGTTTAAAAATTAGCAAAACCTGGCTACCAGTCCTGAAAAACACAGCCTGCAAAAGGTCAACGAACTCAGTCCAACCACCAGGACATGGGAATACTTCTCACAATGAACATGCTAATCACACTCATCAGCCACTCGTTAACATTTCAACACAACGTCTATGAAGGTTCTCAGTCATCCAGGTGGAATTGTCTGTAGCTTGAATCATGTCAACTGGATTTCTATTTTCTTAGTGGAAACGTTTCACTCCTTATCCAAGGAGCTTCTTCAGTCTGAGTAAAGTTAGTAACACCTCTCTACCATACTAGCACCTCTAGTTGGACACTCTGAACACCACATCCATAATTCGGAAGAATTTGTTTCCAAAGCAAAGATCCTGAAACTGGATACAGATGAAACTATGGTCTCCTTTGATGTATCCTCCCTTTTCACCAGCATCCCCACCACTCATGCTCTATCCGCTGTCAGGAAGAGACTAGAAGAGGACAGCACCCTGGAAAGGAGAAGCCATCTCAACCCAAACCAGATCTGCCATCTTCTGGACCTGTGTCTTAACACCACTTATTTCACATACAGAGGTGACTTTTACAGACAAAAACACGGCTGTGCAATGGGTTCTCCTGTGTCACCCATTGTGGCCAATTTATACATGGAATAAGTGGAGAAGAAAGCACTCAACACATTCCAGGGAACGGTGCCCACCCACTGGTTTAGGTATGTGGATGACACCTGGGTCAAAATCAAGGCCCAGGAAGTACAGGCCTTCACGGACCATATAAACACTATAGATGCCAACATTAGCTTCACCAGAGAAGACACCAAGGACAACAGACTGGCATTCCTAGACTGTGAAGTCCTCATTGGGACCGGTGGCAAGCTAGAAATAGGGATCTACAGGAAACCCACACACACAGATCAATACCTGATGTTTGACTCCCACCATCCACTGCAGCACAAACTAGGAGTCATCAGGACATTGTCACACAGAGCAGAAACCATCCCCACCTCCATGGATTCCAAAAAGAATGAACAGCAGCATCTGAGAACAGCTCTACAGGCCTGTGGATATCCAAATTGGGCCTTCACTAAATCTAAGTCTACCAGACCTAAAACAGCGACAGATAGGGCTGAGACTCAGAGTAAACGGAAGAACCTGGTCATTCCTTACATGGCTGGCGTGTCTGAAAAGATAAAACGGATATTTGGCAAACACCACATACCTGTATATTTCAAACCCACCAACACACTGAGACAGAGGCTTGTACACCCCAAAGATCAAACTCCAAAACACAAGGAAAGCAATGTAGTGTATGCAATCCAGTGCAGTGAGGAGTGCTCTGAACTCTACATTGGAGAAACCAAACAACCGTTGTACAGGAGGATGGCCCAACACAGGAGAAGTAACACCACAGGACCAGAGTCAGCAGTTTATCTTCATCTAAAGGAAAAAGGACACTCATTTGAGGACATTAATGTTCACATTTTAGACAGAGAAGATAGGTGGTTTGAGAGAGGGGTCAAGGAATCCATTCATGCCAACTTGGAAAATCCTTCCTTGAATAGAGGTGGGGGCCTCAGGCATAACCTTTCCCCTATCTTCCTTCCTGCTTTGTCTTCTGTGCCTAGGAAGATTAAGACCAATTCGCAAGCTCAACAGCAGCAGGGTAATCTTAACGATCCTCCTTTAGATGATAAAGGGACTTAGAAACAAACATCTCAAAAATAACCATGACCTAGCTCCAGGTGCAAGGTCACACAGCCAGCCTAGAAACATATTTAAGGATTCCCTTACTAACTTTACTCAGACTGAAGAAGCTCCTTGGATAAGGAGTGAAACGTTTCCACTAAGAAAATAGAAATCCAGTTGACATGATTCAAGCTACAGACATTTCAACACAACAAAAAACCCCACCTAATCTCCTATAATTTAGCTCTATAAATAGAACATTGCCACTCTACCTGGGCACAGAGATTTTGCTTCTATCTGTGCTCCTGCCCTCTGAAGATGTTGGCCACAGATGCTGGCGAAACGTTAGGAACCACAACTTCCAGAACACGGCCACACAGCCCGGAAGACCCACAACAGACACTATGAAATATTTGCAGCTCTCAGATTTATCTGTGATACCAGTCTTATACCAACCTTATCAATGTTTATAAGAGCAATGTCATCCAAAATATTTTTTCTGACCAAGGGACCCATTAGGTCTGTATATGATGTGCATGGTGTGGACATGAAAAAAAAAGGACAGAGCCAGGAGAAATACTGTATGTGAGCATGCCAAGGACAAAAATGAAATTTGTCCTAATTTAAATGTAGGTAAAATTATATTACATTAATTAAAAACAAGTTAATTAAGAGCACTGTATATGTTCAGTCTATCAAAACGGTATATACTGTATAGTCCATTTTCCTTTAACCAATTTCCTCTTTTTGTCACTTTACAAGTTATAGCTTGGTGGCATTTTTTTTAAAGACTCCAGAGTCATGCACTTTGGGGCTGGCATGTAGCCTTAGCCTTAAGTTGCTCATTCCTGCAGTAGAATATGCAATTAGCTTTCCTTACCGTCAGATAGAACTAGCTGGTAGCAATCTTATAGTTTCTAGTTTTCTCATGAGTGGAGTTGGCAGAACTAGAGAAGAAAGACATCAGGAATAGGTACCCAGTTTACCAAACAATTTTGATTTCTAAATGGGAGAGAGGTTTGGATAACTATTCTTCTTTTAAATATTTAATTTTTTTTAAATCATATAATTAATTAATTTGTCTATTTTTCTAAAAGCTAGGTGTGTATGCTTCAGTTGTAATCTAAGATAGGTATGAAATAAACTGTGTTTCTTAAAGATGCTTGATTAAAAAGTTATTTCTAATCTTTAGGTTTTATTCATTTTTATTGTAATGAATGTTTGACTGATTTCTGTTCAACATATTGCACGCACACACACACACGTGTGTGTGTGTGTGTGTGTATCAGTGAATCAGTCAATTTATATGGCCACCATCTCACACAGTGACTCTGGGCAGCTAACATAACAGAAAAGGCCCACTTCCTAGGTCCTGCCAGATGACATTCCCTAATAGATGAAATAGAGGAAAGCATTTCCTTTCTGTTGGACCAAGTGGGGCAGATAGAAACAATTGGAGAAAGGCAGACCCACAAATAACCTGGCCCATGCCATGAAGAACTTTATTGGTGAGAACCAGCACCTTGAGTTACAGTACATCCAGAAGCACACACGAAGCGAGTGCAACTCGTGGAGCAGAGGTGTAACATGAGCATATTGAGGTACACTACAGACTGCTCACGCTGCTGCAGTTTGGGCCATCTGTAGATTCCAAATGTTCTTCAAGGATAGCTCAAGTAGATTGCATTGCAATAATCTACTATTTTGGGGGGGGTGACCAAGGCACAAGTGATCATGAGCAGCACCTCCTGATTCAGGAAATGGTGTAGTTGGTGCACAAGCTGCAGCTGAGCAACAGCCCTCATGGCCACAACTGCTACCTGTTCCTTGAACAGGAGCCATGAGTCCAGGAGAACTCCAAAATTGCACATTGCTTCTGTTTGGGGTAGTGCAATCCCAATCCTAAACATCTCTTCTCTTCGATTGGTAGAACTAAACATGACAAATCACCAGATCCAGAAGCCCCTAAAACCCAGAGTCATTTGATCTTGTTAGGGTTGAGTTGAAGTCTGCTTTTCCCCATCCAGGCCCTACAGCCTCCAGACATCGAGAGAGCAACTCAACAGCACCTCTTAGCCTGGGTGGAGATGTATAACTTAGTATCATCAGCATAGCGATAATACTTCACCCCATGCCAGTGGATGATGATTATGGTAGTTAAATAGGTGCAGGGAGAGTGTTGAGCCCTGAGGAATGCCAAAACGAAAAGACCTTTAGCTACAGCTCTCCCACCTTCAACAGCAACTAGAACCGGCCCTGAAGGAAGGAGGAGAACCACCATAGCACTATGCCCCTCAATGCCAACTTCTGAGCCAGTCCAGAAGGACACTATGATAGATTGTATTGAAAAGTGCCATGAAGTCTAGGAGAGTTGGCTGGGTGCACCACTCCCATCCCACTGTTGCCAGATATCATCCACAACAACGATCAAAGCTCTCTTGGAGCCATGTCCGGGCCTGAAACCTGAGTAAAAAGACTCCAGAATTAAATACCTTTTTCTTCCACATTCAGTTACCTTTAGAGCAGGGCTTTACAAACTTTTCCCGTGGTGACACACCAATGGTGGCGCACAAAAACCCGGAAGCGCCACTGCCGCAGTGCTTTCGGGTTTTTGCTTGCTGCCGCCGCTGCAACACTTCCAGATTTTCGCACGCCGCAGCGGTGTCCTTGTGTGCCATGCGAAAACCCAGAAGCGCTGATGGCCCACAGTGGCGGTGGCGCGCCATCAGCGCTTCCAGGTTTTCGCACGGGACACCTGGACCCCGCAGGCGACACAGTATTGTGTCGCGACACACAGTTTGGAAAGCTGTGCTTTAGAGCAATGGAATTTCTGTCCTGGTTTTATTTCTGAGGCTTATCATGTTTTTTCAGTTCAATATTTTAAACTTTTTAGACTAATAGGTTTTCAGTAAATAGATTCAGAAAGTAAATCATCATGACCATAAACTTACAGTGAGCATGACAGCATTGTTTGTTGAGATACAAAGCTGTAAGGTGTTCACCAACATAACTGAATACAGAGTTGAAACTGATAATAGCACGCAAGATTCTCCAGAACTGTAAATAATAAATATGTTTATTAAATCTATCATATATTAACATATCCCATATTAATGATTAAATCAGAGCTTTCCAAACTGTGTGTCGGGACACGTTAGTGTGTCGGCTGCAGAGTCTGGGTGTGTCGCAACTGCTGCTGCCTTGGAGCCCTGCCAGGATTCCACGCAGGTCCTCGTGCCTGCCTTGTGCCTTGCTGCCTCCAAACCTGCCCTGCCAGGATTCCACGCAGGTCCTTGTGCCTGCCTTGTGCCTTGCTGCCTCCAAACGTGCCCTGCCAGGATTCCGCGCAGGTCCTAGTGCCTGCCTTGTGCCTTGCTGCCTCCAAACCTGCTGTGATTCCGCGCAGGTCCTAGTGCCTGCCTTGTGCCTTGCTGCCTCCAAACCTGCTGTGATTCCGCGCAGGTCCTAGTGCCTGCCTTGTGCCTTGCTGCCTCCAAACCTGCCCTGCCAGGATTCCACGCAGGTCCTAGTGCCTGCCTTGTGCCTTGCTGCCTCGAAACCTGCTGTGATTCTGCGCAGGTCCTCATGCCTGCCTTGTGCCTTGCTGCCTCCAAACCTGCTGTGATTCCACGCAGGTCCTAGTGCCTGCCTTGTGCTCTGCTGTAAGAGTGTGTCGCGAAATGATGCCCTGCTGTAAGAGTGTGTCGCGAAATTATGCATATCTAAAAAGTGTGTCAGCAACATTAAAAGTTTGGAAAGCTCTGGATTAAATAATGCTTTTTCCAAACTACTTTCACTTATTTTTAAAATGATCCAGCCCCATTTAAGCCCAGATCAAGATAATTTTAGGGTATGACTTTTTTCTGTGGTGCTGCAGGTGGCAGTAATGTTATATTAGAACTTCAGACCTAGGAGACTAACTCTATTACAGCAGGACTCAGACCACATCAAGAAGAGTATTTCCCCACCCACCTTCATTCATAGAAACTTCATACTGTATTTCTTTGCTTAGTACAGGCCAAAAGGATTAATTTGGCCTCATGGCATCATTGATTTATGCTGGCTATAAGTCTTTATCCTAAACCTAGCAAAGTCGATTCGGAAATAATCCAGATGGTTGCATTGTTTCTTGGCTGGAATACAAGAAATTCCTCTCATTGCTAAGAATTTAAAAACAAAACAACAGTGTATACAGTTTACAGGAATGAGCAGTCCTTCAGACATGGTCGTCTAACAGTCCTTCAAATGAATAGATTGCAGATGCCAAAGTAAGCCTGCAGAAGTCCCCTGCATGTAGTGGCTGATGCTGGTAAGAGCAGAAGGCAGGGGAATGTAAGGACAAGAAAGGAAGGGGGACACTGTTAGTCCTTGGGGCTCATATTTGGACCATGATGGGCAGAGGTAAATACAGTGGGGAACAGTGAGTAGGCCATTATAGGAGGAGGAGGATCTGCCTATTGGTGTAGGTCTATTCCAGGCCAGCTGCACTAGCACTGGCCTGGGTGGCTGAATTGTGGATAAGACTGAGCACTGGTATTAGTTCATGTTCCAGCCTACACAGTGGCATTAAGAGCAGTAAAGTACCAATTCTCTGTACTTACTGAATCCACAGATTCCTTCCCAGCAGCTGCGTTCAGAATGAGACAGATCCTTTTAGGGGAAAAATAGATGGAACAAACTGTCTACCACATGAATTTGTGGTTTCATTCCAGATAAAGTCACTTGTATCCACTCTGGTTTGGATGCCAGTTTGGTGGGGAAATGCGTTATAATCTGGCAATTATTTCTTATGACCTTGTGGAACCTGAAGAAGTAGGTAGTGATGCCTATAGTATGAACTCTTCCACCTGTGGGTTAGACCCATACCCGTCCTGACTCCTTCAGGCAGCCAGGTAGGGTGTGTGCAGTTGGGTTCAGGAGATGATCAGTGCTTCTCTGAGTGACAGTATTGTGCCACCAGCAATGGAAAGAGGTAGTAGTACACTACCTTTTGTTCTCTTCAAGAACAATATCTTGATCTGGACTATTTGACAAATTTTGCCCCAGCCTCTG
The DNA here is from genome assembly GCA_023362775.1 of Charina bottae. NCBI lineage: Eukaryota > Metazoa > Chordata > Lepidosauria > Squamata > Charinaidae > Charina > Charina bottae. The sequence goes on from JALMGJ010000007.1 coordinate 25,750,343, forward strand.
CTTTTGGGAAATGTTGAGAATGCAATACACATCCTAAAGGAAACAAGTTATCTAGATCCTTTCCAACCATATCAGGAGTAGATATGGTTCTGATGACCTTTGTGAAAACCTTGAGGGGGGGAGTACTCTCTTTTAAGTCTAGTACAGTATGCTTTTGGGTGGTGTTTCATACCATCAACCATTGTATTCTGGAACATCAGCAGAGGCCCGGAGTGGGAATGTTACAGTAGCCCCATTTCTACCTGAGCAGGCTGCACCAATCAGTAGTCAGGGGGCGTGAGTGTGTTTGACCCCTTGGTTGTCACCCCAGGCTGAGCCTGAGATGTAAAAATCCTGGGGAGAAACATGCTCAGATTAAATCCTGCCATGGCAGAGTGCTGTTTATCTGTAAACAGCCAGACTACCCAGTAACATCAATCATGTTACTTTGCTTGGGATCTTGCTCGCCCTAAAAAAGTTATCCATGACTTTAGGGTCCTTATAGACTCTTGGCTTCTCCTGGAAGCTGTGGCCATGGGGCCTTTCCCCAGCTTTGGCTGATGCATCAGTTGTGGCCATACCAATCAGCGGCTAACTGCTGCAGTACACTCTACCTGGGACTGCTTTTGATGGTTATTGGGTAGCTGCAGCTAGTACAGAATCCAGTGACCAAACTCCTGGTGGGGCAAACATGCTACTGCTGAGCAACACCTCTTTTGAGGTCACCCCCTTAGTTCCTGGTAGATTTCTGGGCTCAATTCATAATGCTGGTTATCATCTATTAAACTCTTATTGGCTTCCCTTTGTCATCATTATTCCCATGGGGCTTTCTGTCTCAAATTTATTTATTTATTTATTTATTATTTACATGTCTTTCACCGCCCATCTCCCCCCAAAAGGGGGACTCTGGGCGGTTTACAATAAAATCAACAATTAAAACCATCCAAGCCTAAAATACAATCACACCATCAGTATAAATAGAAAATAAATAAATACAAAATCCAAGTGGCGATCAGTAGGGAGGACACTATGGCACCAGCCACCCCCCAGGAAGAGCTATTGCCCTTCCCATCCCAAGCAGAGCCAGGTCTTCAGATTCTTCCGGAAGGCCGGGAGCGCAGGGGCCCACCTCACCTCCGGGGGCAGAATATTCCAAAGGGCAGGCACCACTGCAGAGAAGGCTCGCCTCCTGGACCCTGCCAGATGAAATTCCCTTGTTGACGGGGTCCGTAGCATGCCCTCTCTGCATGACCGGGTGGGACGGGTCGATGTTATGGGGATGAGATGGTCCCTCAGGTAACCTGGCCCCATGCCATGTAGGACTTTAAAGGTGATAACTAACACCTTTTTTTAATATACTTTTTTATTGAGATTTTAAAATATACATAGTTAAAAGTTTGAAACGAAACGGAAATAGAAATACAAATCAAAGAAAGGAAGAAAAAAGTGTAGAAAAGCAAAGAAAAGAAATAGAAACGTAGAAAAAGATATAGAAATTAGTCGACTTCCGATCTATCTATGGTCATAGGAATACATAAAAGAAAATTTTTTTACATCCTAGCATTTAATATAATATTCATATACATTTCTTGTCTAATATATTTTATTTATATATAATCTAATCATCAAAACCCCATGCAAGCTTTGCTCCACCTGCATTTTGCAAATAGTCCATCAACGGTTTCTACTCTTTAAGATAATAACGATTTGAATTTTCTTTTAGTAAACATGTCAATTTATCATTTTCTGCCATATCCATTAATTTTAGCATCCATTCTTGTATTGTTGGTAACGTTTGATTTTTCCAATTTTGTGCATAAAGAAGTCTTGCTGCTGTAATCATATATTGTGTAATTCTAATAAATTGTTTTTCTGTTTGTACATCTAATAGTCCAAGTAAAAATATTTCTGGTTTAAATGGAATTCGTGTTTGTAATATATTTTGCATCAATAAATGTATTTCAGTCCAAAATTTCTTTGCCACTTTACATGTCCACCACATATGGTAAAAAGACCCCTCTTGTTTTTTACATTTCCAACATATGTTGGAAACATTCCCATACATTTTAGCGAGTTTTTGTGAGGTCATGTACCACCTATACATCATCTTATAATTTTTTTCCTTTAAATTATAACACAAAGTAAATTTTAATCCTTTGTTCCACATGTCTTCCCATTGTTGCATTTGTATATTATGTCCAATATTTTTTGCCCATTGAATCATATAGTCTTTAACTTGTTCCTCCACCATTTCTCCTTTTAACAATAATTTATACATTTTAGCAATTAGGTGGTCATCTGTTTCACATAGTTGTATCTCAAACTCCGATTTAGTTTGTTCAAATTCCAATTTTTTAAATCTAATTTAAATTTCTCTATAAGTTGCATATAAGAAAGCCATTGAAAAGTATATCCTTCTTGAGCAAGTTCTTCTTTTGATTTTGTTACATAATGCCCTTGTTCTTTTTTTAAAAAGTCCTTGTAAGTCAGTCACTTATCCTTATTTCTTCTGTTCTGTGAAATGCTTCTTGCGTAGAAATCCATAGGGGTCTCTTATAACATAAGGTTGGCTTATATTTATTCCAAACTCTCAATAAAGATCTTCTAATATAATGATTTTTAAAGTCCACATTAACTTTAGCTTTGTCGTACCATAAATATCCATGCCATCCAAATCTTAATTCATGACCCTCCAAATTCAATAATTTTTCATTTTTCAAAACAATCCATTCTTTAAGCCATACTAAACAACAGGCTGCATGATATAATTTCAAATCCGGAAGACCTAAGCCACCTCTTTCCTTTGAATCTTGCAAAACTTTATATTTTATTCTTGGTTTTTTTCCTTGCCAGATAAACTTGGAAATATCCCTCTGCCATTGTTTAAATGGTTCCTCTGATGTCAATATAGGTAGTATTTGAAAGAGATATAAAATTCGTGTTAGGATATTCATTTTAATCGCTGATATTCTACCTAGTAATGATAATTGCAATTTTTCCCATCGATCTAAGTCTTTTTTAATATCTATCCAAAGTGGAATATAATTATTGTGAAATAATTTGACATTTTTAGATGTTAAATATACTCCCAAATATTTTACTTTTTTCTCCATAGAATATCCCGTCGTTTCTCTCAATTTCTCTTGTTGATGGCAATCCATATTCTTAGTTAAAACTTTTGTTTTCTGTAGGTTCACTTTGAACCCTGCTAACAACCCAAAGTCTTTCAATTTCTGCATCAGTAACTCAATCCCATCCAGTGGGTTCTCTAAGGTAATGACTAGATCGTCAGCAAAAGCTCTTAATTTATAAACTTTTTTAACTCTAATACCATGAATACCATCATCTTGTCTAATATCTCTGAGCAAGACTTCTAAAACCAATATAAACAAAAGTGGAGATAAGGGACAACCTTGTCTTGTACCCTTTTGTATTTCACATGGTTTACTAAATTCTCCATTAACAATTATTTTAGCAAATTGGGGAGTATATATTGATTTAATCCACTTAATAAAATTTCCTCCAAAATTCATAGTCTCCAATACTTTAAACATAAAAGACCAATTTAGATTATCAAAAGCTTTTTCAGCATCTATAAATATCAAGGCAGCTTGTTTTTCATTATGTTGTTCCAAGTATTCCAATACATCTAGGATATTTCTGACATTGTCTCTAATTTGTCTTTTAGGTAAAAATCCTGCTTGATCTTGATGAATAAAATTTCTAAGAATATTTTTCATTCTTTCCGCCAACACTGTTGTAAATATCTTATAGTCATTATTCAATAATGATATTGGTCTATAATTCTTTGTTGAAGTCAAATCTTGCTGTTCTTTCAGAATCAATGTAATGTGGGCCTCTTTCCAAGTTTCTGGCATAATTCCTGTTTCCAAAATCGAATTCATAGTTTTCTGTAGAGGTATACATAATTCATCTTCAAAACATTTGTAGTAGGCTGCCGATAGGCCATCAGGTCCAGGTGCTTTTCCACTATTAATTTTCTTAAAGGCCATTGTCATTTCCTCTATTGTTATAGGATTATTTAGCATTGTTCTTTGTTGCTCATTTAGGACAGTTAGTTTTTGCTTACTCATATATTCATCGATGTCAGCTGGTTGAACATCCTGTTTTTTATACAATAATGAATAATAAGAATGAAAAGCCTCTTGTATATCTACATTATTCACTAAGATTTTCCCTTCATGTTGTATATTAGAAATTACATTTTTTTGTCTTTGTTTTCTCAGTTTGTAAGCTAACCATCTTCCTGGTTTGTTTGCAAATTCAAAGTGTTTTTGTTTCGTAAATTTCATTTGAGTCTCTATTTCCTGTATCAGAATCATCGATATTTGCTTTTGTAAGAATTTAATTTGAGTCATCAATGTATCATCCATTGGTTTGTCCCTCAGACATGTCTCTTTACTTTTAATTTCATCTAAAATCAATTGAATTTTTTCTCATTTCTTTCTCCTCATTTGAGCATTATATTGAATAAAATAACCCCTCATATAAGCTTTACTAGCATCCCAGACAGTTTGATTGCTAGTACCCTTATTTAAATTCAGTAGGAAATATTCTCTTAACCTTTTCTTACATGTATCTACAATATCCTCTTTCTGAAAGATTGACTCAATCTCCATCGAAATACATTCCTTTTCCCTTTGATAGTTAACAATACAGGATTATGATCTGAGAAGGTTTTAGGTAATATTTCAACCTTGTTAACATCCATCATTAGACTTTTAAAGATCAAAAACATATCTATTCTAGAAAATGATTTGTACCTCTCTGAATAATATGTATATTCTTTAGAGTTCCCATTCATAAGTCTCCAAATGTCTTGTAAATCCAGTATATCTTTCAAATCAAAAAATGTTTGGGGTAGTTTTCCCTGTGTAGGTTTCACATTTTTTTGCGAATGTCTATCTTCCATTGGGAAGATCACCCCATTCCAGTCACCCATAAAGCACCAATTCTCATATGATAAGTCCAAGAGTTTATCCATCAAATTTTTATAAAATAGTCCTTTAATGTTAGTTAGTGATAACTAACACCTTGAACTGGACCCGGAAGCATACCGGCACCCAGTGCAGCTTGCGGCACCCAGTGCACCACCCAGTGGTGTCACATGTACCGATCTTGAGGCACCAATGATTGCCCGCGCAGCCGCATCCTGTACCAGCTGAAGCTTCCGGATACTCTTCAAGGGTAGCCCCATGTAGAGTGCATTGTAATAATCTATGTGGGAGATGACAAGGGCATGAGTGACTGTTCGGAGGGCATCTCGATCCAGGAATGGGCGTAGCTGGTGCACAATCCAAAGTTGCGTGAAGGCCCTTCTGGCTACGACTGCCACCTGCTCTTTGAACAGGAGTCGTGAGTCCAGGAGGACCCCCAGGTTCCGCACTGGGTCTGAATGGGGCAGTGCCACCCCATCCAGAACTAATGATGACAACTTCCTGGATACCGAGGGGCCATCAATCCACAGCCACTCCATCTTACCAGGGTTCAGCTGAAGCCTGTTGTTCCCTATCCAGACCCCCACAGCCCCCAGGCACTGAGACAGGGCAGTCACCACATCACTTACCTCACCCGGGATGGTGATATACAATTGAGTATCATCAGCATATTGATACCTCCTGGTCCAGTTGCCTCCACTCCCGGACCCCCGGAAATCCTGGGTTTAAACAAGGGTCCCCTCCCCCATGCACACATCCTCTCACACTGAATCAACCTTGGGTGATGGCAGGCCCTCCAGCTCACCAGCTCCTGCTCTCAGTGCTGTTAGGTCCTAACCACCCCCACCCCCACTGTGCCCCCCTTCAGACTCACTAGCCACAGAGGGGCACCCCAGCCACTCCTACCCACCACCTGTCTCTCAGGGGTAGGTACTCTTACATATCACCATACAGTCCTGAACCCCCCCCTCCGTGTCTCTCACCCCCATAGGGGAGTACACACTCACACCAGGGGAACTCAAAACCCTCTGCCACCCTTAATAAATTGGGGGTGGCCAGTCCTCCAAGCCCCTTATGTTATTAAAATCCACAGGGGTATTACTCCAAAACCACTCCACCCCCAGGTCCCATGCACTATCCAGCCTGCCCCCTCACACCACGAAAGTCCGTCCCACCAGCAAGCCTCACTCCACAGCACTGAGACTCGATGTGCCATCAATGCTGGCTCTCCACACGCCACCAAAGCCACCAAAGTTCTCGAAATGCCGCCAAAGTTCTCCAAAGGCTGCAGGAGATCCGTCAAACTCACCGCTGCTGCAAGGCTGTTGCACTCCACCATTCTAACCAGGGGGCTCTACCTGCGAGGCCCGCTGCATTCCACCACCGCCGAACCCATTGCCATTGTAAAGCCACCGCCGCAAGGCTGCCATGCTACGCTGCTCCAACCGCCGCAACCAGGAGGCTCCACCCGTGAGTTCCGCTGCACTCCACCACCTCGCCAAAGCCACCCAGTCCGCCAGACAGGATCCGCAGCCGGGGTCCGCAGTCCGTCACCCAGGGTCTGCAGGGGTCCACCTCCACTGAGGTACACGGGAGGTTTGGCCGAAACCACACAAGGCTCGCCGCTTCAAAGGTCTTTCGCTCTGCGCCATGCCGCTCCATCTGTGGGGGGTCTAAATGCCCAAACGTCTCCCAGGACCAGCACAGGTCCCAAAAAGCTGGGGGAGCCCACCAGAATCTCTCCCTCAAGTCCCCGGTCACCAAAACGGGCTGGGGATCAGGGGCTCACGGAGACCAGGTTCCTCCCCCAGAGCAGCAATCAGCGTCTGCTCCTGGTCGCCATCTTGGAAGTTGTATATATAATTTTTTCCTTTATAATTTTATATATTATATATAATATACTATAATATTATAAAGGAAACACTGCTGGGCTAATGAAATCAGCCAAGCCATCACTTGAATTGTGGCTTGTTTGTCTGTTTATGTATGTATGTAAAAATAAGACAAACTCCATCCATCTTGTGCTTGATGAGAAAAAGATCACTAGTTGAGGATCTGGGCTGGAGGTATAGTCATCCTTTGTATCCCATCTGAACACTTACTATATTTTGTTGGATCTGTGATATTATTCACATGTTTGTGACTAAGACAGTTTCCAACCCCCCCTCCTCCTATTTGGTTGCAAGGTTATTTAACAGTATCACTGAAGCATGTGCTTATTCAAGCATGTCTTTTATTTATTCAAACTTGTATTTTATTTGTTTTTTCCCCGTAAACAGAGCTTGCTATAATTCAAGCTGTTTGTTTGATTATACGGAAATCTTTACACTGGCAGCCTTCCATTTTTCTCCTACAGGGAAAAGTTGCAACATTCTAAGGATTTTCATGTGCTGCCTTAGCCGTCCTGCCTCAGACTGAGAGAAATGAATAAGAATTCTTAAACCTCATCTGCATTAAAGGTGCTAATCAGATTAAAACCCTTAAAATAATGAGTCTGTAACTGGTTTTGTACATCGTGCCAATGATGCACCAAATTATTTCCTTTCTTAATATTCTTGTTTCATCTGCCTTATTTTCATAATATAAATAAATAGTAACTAGCATGGTGCCAGAACCAGCACCTGGTATGATATAATACTTACAGGATTTTCAGGAATGTCTGTGGCACCCCAAAAGGTTATACTGGAATGGTAGAACATATCCTGGGGAGCTAATTTGCCTTCTATAAATGTGACTTTTCTGGCATGTTGTACCTGCCATGGCAGTCATTTTGAAACCAAGCAAGTCTCCCATGGCAGTGATTTCATGAGTGTGCCCACCATATGCACTGAAAGTTGCAAATTGTACCCCTGGCCAAAAATTAAAAAAAGTTGTCTCTGTTCGCTTAACTATGGTTTATTGAATAAATACGATTGGATTTACACAACATACTCCACCATAACCCATAGTTTCGGTTTGCTGCATCTCATGAATATAGCCTTTATGCTTATCAGCTATAATGGCTAGCTTCTTGAGATGCAGTAACTAAATCATAATTTAGCAGGGGCAACCAGGTGGAGGTGTCAAAAAGTCAAGATGGCAGTTGCGACCATGTGTCAGAGTCCTGCAGTGCACATAAAAAGGGATAGGGCACTGATCACAGTGTCACAGCAACCATTCTGACTTTTTGACCTCCCTGCCAACACCCTTGTAATTTACCTTAGACTAGGAGAACAAAAATAATAGGATTACTGTATATATATTTTCTGGATTTAAATGAGTTATACACATATGTATTTGGAGAGAGGGTTGTCCTCTCTCCAAATAACTCAGGAAGCAAACATAAACCCGATTCATACACATGAACCCTGACACTTATCTCTGTATTTCTCAACCTTGGCAACTTTAAGATGTGTGGACTTCAACTCCCAGAATTCCCCAGCCAGCCATTCCGAGCTAGGGAATTCTGGGAGTTGAAGTCCACACATCTTAAAGTTGCCAAGGTTGAGAAACACTGCCTTATCTATTTTATCTGTACATCAAACATGTAAGATAAATTGCATTGAGAAAAAGAGGTAGTCATTAGGTCACCCAATCACTAAAGTGTGTAAAAAGAGAGTGACTGTCCAACATCCTAGCCATTATCCCAAATTGGTTTTCATTTACAACTTGTCCTCTAATTGCAGGAAATTGTATCCTTTCGCTCTACACATGTTGCCCAGTGTGGAAAACAGAAGCTTGAGTTTAACTTACTGTCCATTTTTGGCCTTATCTCAGAATTTCTTCTGGGCTGACATCCACAAAATATTTAAGCCCAAGTGATTATATTTAGGTCTTGCTATAGAACTATCCCCTTCATGGATCACTGCCTTGTCGTGGCGAAGGGGCTTGCGTAACTCAATGAAGTCAGGTCAAGACGGACAGGTCATGACGGAGAGTTCTGACAAAACGTGGTCCACTGGAGGAGGGAATGGCAAACCACTCCAGTATCCTTGCCAAGAAAACCCATGGACAGTATCAAAAGGCTAAAAGATATGATGCCGGAAGATGAGCCCCTCAGGTCGGAAGGTGTCCAATATGCTACTGGGGAAGAGCGGAGGGCAATTCCGAGTATCTCCAGAAAGAGTGAAGCGGCTGGGCCAAACCCGAAAGGACGCTCAGTTGTGGATGTGTCTGGAAGTGGAAGGAAAGTCCGATGCTGTAAAGAACAATACTGCATAGGAACCTGGAATGTAAGATCAGTGAATCAAGGTAAGCTGGATGTGGTCAAACAAGAGATGACAAGATTGAACATCGACATCTTGGGAATCAGCGAACTAAAATGGACAGGAATGGGCGAATTTAATTCAGGAGACCATTATATATACTACTGTGGGCAAGAATCCTTTAGAAGAAATGGAGTAGCTCTCATAGTCAATAAAAGAGTGGAAAAGGCAGTACTGGGGTACAACCTCAAAAACGACAGAATGCTTTCAGTTCGAATCCAAGGGAAACCATTCAACATCACAGTAATCCAAGTCTATGCCCCAACCACTGATGCCGAAGAAGCTGAAGTTGACCGGTTCTATGAAGACCTACAACACCTTCTAGAACTATCACCAAAAAAAGATGTCCTTTTCATCATAGGGGACTGGAATGCTAAAGTAGGAAGTCAAAAAATAACCGGAATAACAGGCAAGTTCGGCCTCGGAGTACAAAATGAAGCAGGGCAAAGGCTAATAGAGTTTTGTCAAGAGAACACGCTGGTCATAGCAAACACTCTTTTCCAACAACACAAGAGACGACTCTACACATGGACATCACCAGATGGTCAATACCGCAATCAGATTTTTTTTTTTTTCCATAAGTTTTATTAAATTTTAAAATACATATTAAGAGCTAATACAAAAGAAAAGAAATAGAAATACAAAGTAAGAAAAAGGAAAAGAAAAAGTGAGGTCAAAAAATAACAAACAAAGAAAATATAGAAAATATATGTCCTCCAATTTAACCTTGAACTTTAAGTGCAACAATTAACTTTAAATGTTAGTCCTTCATACAATACACAGAAACTTTTCTTTGTCATATACCCTATGATTTCTATAATCCAATCTTCTGTTCTTCATATAGGTTTCGCCTTTCTTGATATCTTCCAACAATCCATCTCTGGTTTCTACTCCTTTGAATAGTAATCAAATGTTCATTGTTGCATCAATTAAACGTTTTCCATTTACTCTTTCCATTTTTACATCTATATTTATATCTTCAATAAAGTCCAATTAGTATAACAAATAAAGGCCTTATCTACGTCTAATAAAATACAGTATATTCTGTTCATGTTATGACTATATATTCCATTAATACATAATCTAACATATTACATAACATAATACATAATATAGCAAAAATACAAAACCTAACATAACATATAACCTAATACATACACCATATTCTTGTAATAACCTACATTCTAATTCCATCTCATCATCTCATTGTCTTCTCATAAATGTGTCTCCAGAAAGAGTAATATATAATATCAACATATTTATTTATAATCTTGTATCTTACACTTAAAATATCATGTTTTTATGCATCTGTACAATTTCTCATATCTGTGCTTACTCTGTGTACAATACCAAATCCGCATTTTAATTAACCTTGCATTCCAAATCAATATCAATAAATCTCCTGTTTAGGTTATGCCAATATCACAATATGCAACTTGTTTATTTCTGTAACTCATGCGGGATGTCAAAATGTTTATTTTGCCATATCTATCAATTTGCATATTAAAATCTTCCTGTCTCAGCTGCCACAGTGTATTTATGCCCAAACATTTAATAGACCACTTCCTGTAAAATATCATAATCTTCTTCTGTACCAATACATTCAAAGTCCTCTTTCCCTGTTTCTCTACTGGTTCGAAAGGTCTTTCCTCTGTTTCTAAATCTGTCCCTTGTATCTTCTGTTCCTGAGCCACCAAAACTATTAATATACATTCTATGGATTTCTTAATTTGCAAAAATTTTTTGCTGGTTTCTTCCTTAAAATCCTGAAGTGCTGTGAGAAATGCCATTATTTGTTATTCAAACTGTAATCAGCTGCCGTAGTCAAAACAAAAAATTTTCTCAGGGAGCAGGGAACAGCTGTTCTATTATTTATCAATAATGTCTATTTCTTTAAGTGAGAAAAGCTTTTAAAGTAAAAGATGAAAAAATTCCACAGAGCAGTATTTCAAACAGTTTGTAAAAGGAAAGATGAAAATATATTCCAAATGAAAGATAGTCCTTTCTAAAAAAAAGTAGAAAAAGAAAAAAAAAAGGTAAAGAGGCACACATTCTCTATACTTTATTCTTTATTCTTCTTTATTCTTCAGGCTGCAAGCTGCTTAACCCAAACAAACAATTTCTCAAAAGTCAGTTAGTTTGTCGAGTGAGAAATACCAACAAAGTCTCTTAAGTCCCAATTTCTCTGATACAAAAGAAAGGTAGAAAAATACAAACTTGTTCACTATGTTGCCAAAATAAAATCTATCAAACTTCCACCAAAATTAATTATAGCAAAGAAAACACAAAATTAGCCAACATTTTGAACGAAGTCCAAAGATAAATTTTAGATAATAAAAATGTACTAATCTAAAAAAAAAAACTAATATAAAGTGGTCTAAAAGCTGGCTGTCACTCTTGTGTCTCCCAAGAGACTTACGTTCTCTGCAGAGCTAGGATCCTCTTTCGGCCATTTCACTGCATTCACCCCCGTTCTTCTCCGCGGTGGAAACAACAAAGAAAAACAGGAGTGGGCAATTACAATGGCTCTGTGAGCAATCTTCTGGTTCCCCCTTCTCCAGGGGGAAACTTCAGTGGTCTGTAGACCCCTGCAAACAAGATAGAAAGTTAGCCAGATCTCAGAGCTCAGAGCTCTGAGAAACTCTGACTTGTCGAGCTGCCAGCCAGGCTTGGAGTCTCACCGCAATCAGATTGATTATATACTTTGCAGCCAAAGATGGAGAAGCTCTATACAATCAGCAAAAACAAGACCTGGAGCTGACTGTGGCTCAGATCATGAGCTTCTTATCGCAAAATTTAGGCTTAAATTGAAGAACGTAGAGAAAACCACTAGACCACTCAGGTATGACCTAAATCATATCCCTTATGAATATACAGTGGAGGTGAGGAATAGATTTAAAGGATTAGACCTGGTAGACAGAGTGCCTGAAGAACTATGGATGGAGGTTCGTAACATTGTACAGGAGGCAGCAACTAAAACCATCCCAAAGAAAAAGAAATGCAAGAAAGCAAAGTGGCTGACTGATGAAGCTTTACAAATAGCTGAGGAAAGAAGGGAAGCCAAAGGCAAGGGAGAAAGGGAAAGATATAACCAACTGAATGCAGATTTCCAGAGAATAGCAAGGGGAGATAAGAAGGCCTTCTTAAATGAACAATGCAAAGAAATCGAGGAAAACAATAGAATGGGGAAGACTAGAGATCTCTTCAAGAAAATCGGAGATATCAAGGGAACGTTCTGTGCAAAGATGGGCATGATAAAGGACAAAAAAGGCAGGGACCTAACAGAAGCAGAAGAGATTAAGAAGAGGTGGCAAGAATACACAGAAGAACTATACAAGAAAGATGTTAATATCCCTGATAAATACGATGGTGTGGTCACTGACCTTGACCCGGACATCCTAGAGCAGGGCTTTACAAAGTGCCGCCGCTTGTGACACACTAGCGGCGGCAGCAGCGCGGCGGTGGCGCGCACACGCACGGCGGTGGCGCAGGACGGTGTGCGGCGGCGCGCGCGCATGGCAGCGGCGCGGGGTGTGTGCGGCGGCGCGCGCACGGCGGTGGCACGGGGGGGCGTGCGTCGGCGCGCGCGTGCACGGCGGAGGCACGGGGGTGTGTGCGGTGGCGCGCGCGTGCACGGCGGCGGCATGGGGGGGCGTGCGGCGGCGTGCGCGTGCACGGTGGTGGTGGCAGCGGTGGCAGCCTCTGCTAAAACGCAGAAGCACTGATCCCGCGCCGCTGCCGCTGTGCACGCGCGCGCCGCCGCTTCCGGGTGGTGTGGCGACACACCACGCTGTGTGTGGTGACACACTTTTGTGTCGCGACACACAGTTTGGAAAGCTCTGTCCTAGAGAGTGAAGTCAAGTGGGCCTTAGGAAACATTACTAACAACTAAGCTAGTGGAGAAGACAGTATCCCAGCTGAGCTATTTAAAATCCTAAAAGATGATGCTGTTAAAGTGCTGCACTCAATATGCCAACAAATTTGGAAAACTCAACAGTGGCCACAGGATTGGAAAAGGTCAGTTTACGTTCCAATTCCAAAGAAGGGCAATGCCAAAGAATGTTCAAACTACCGTACAATTGCGCTCATTTCACATGCTAGCAAGGTTATGCTCAAAATCCTACAAGCTAGGCTTCAGCAGCATGTGAACCGAGAACTACTAGAAGTGCAAGCTGGGTTTCGAAGAGGCAGAGGAACTAGATATCAGATTGCCAACATTCGCTGGATCATGGAAAAAGCAAGAGAGTTCCAGAAAAACATCTGGTTCATTGACTACACTAAAGCCTTTGATTGTGTGGATCACAACAAACTGTGGCAAATTCTTAAAGAGATGGGAGTACCAGACCACCTTACCTGTCTCCTGAGAAACCTGTATGCGGGTCAAGAAGCAACAGTTAGAACCGGACATGGAACAACCGATTGGTTCAAAATTGGGAAAGGAGTACGATAAGGCTGTATATTATCACCCTGCTTATTTAACTTATATGCAGAGTACATCATGAGAAATGCCGGGCTGGATGAATCACAAGCCAGAGTTAAGATTGCCGGGAGAAATATCAACAACCTCAGATATGCAGACGATACCACCCTAATGGCAGAAAGTGAAGAGGAACTAAAGAGCCTCTTGATGAGGGTGAAAGAGGAGAGTGCAAAAGCTGGCTTGAAACTCAACATTAAAAAAACCCAGATCATGGCATCTGGTCCCATCACTTCCTGGCAAATAGAAGGGGAAGAAATGGAAGCAGTGACATATTTTATTTTCTTGGGCTCCAAGATCACCGCAGACGGTGACTGCAGCCATGAAATTAAAAGACGCTTGCTCCTTGTGAGGAAAGCTATGGCAAACCTAGACAGCATATTAAAAAGCAGACACATCACCTTGCCGACAAAGGTCCATATAGTTAACGCTATGGTTCTTCCAGTAGTAATGTATGGCTGTGAGAGTTGGACCATAAGGAAGGCTGAGCGCCGAAGAATTGATGCTTTTGAACTGTGGTGCTGGAGAAGGCTCTTAAGAGTCCCTTGGACTGCAAGGAGGTCAAATCAGTCAATCCTAAAGGAAATCAACCCTGACTGCTCATTGGAAGGACAGATACTGAAGCTGAAGCTCAAATACTTGGGCCACCTAATGCGAAGAGAGGACTCACTGGAAAAGACCCTGATGCTGGGAAAGACTGAAGGCAAAAGGAGAAGGGGACGGCAGAGGATGAGATGGTTAGATAGCATCACTGATGTAACGAACATGAATTTGAGTAAACTCCGGGAGACAGTGGAGGACAGGAAGGCCTGGCATGCTATGGTCCATGAGGTCACGAAGAGTCGGACACGACTAAACGACTGAACAACAACAACAATAGAACTATAGAACTAAGCTAGGTCAAATTCAAGTCATCTGTTTCCTTTAAAACAGAACAGATGGGGCTGGTTTCTTTTTCTGGAACAGACATACTTGAGATGCGAGAAAACAAAAAGAATTGCCTTATGTCTTATTGTAGTATATAAAGACACATAAGCTGCATTATGGGAATATGGGCAGGGCCTTGCCTACTCTTATTTTAATTTTTCTGTAGTTAAGGAAATACAAATAACTCTGAAATCCCAGAGAGGGTTTATTCTGCTTAATTTAGAAGTTCAACTGTCTAGCAGGGCTATGAAATACTTACATTGGGAAGCACTCGAAGAAATATTCACATAGCACATTGTATTCAGACATGTCTTGAATACTGCAATATGTTGCATCTCACAATCTGTCACTTTATTTCTTAATTGCTGTTGCATTTCACATCCCCTCCAGGCGAAGCTGAGTCTAAAAGGCACTGCCAGAAATACAAAACCCCTACATATTCATATAAATTTATTTATTTATTTATTTCTCGTATTTCTACACCGCCCATCTCGCAAGTGACTCTGGGTGGTTTACAATTTATGATACAGTTTGTATATAAACTGATTGATGTTTAAAGCAAAAATCAGTTACGTTATCTCTGCTCACGTAAGGTGCCTCTGCCCAACTTTGAGAAAAACTTCCTTTTCTCTTGCACTATAGCCTGTCTTGTTCATCAGGGTGCCCTGAGCTTGTGCAATATTTCAGCACACGGAAGAATGGTGAAGAGAAGGTGTGAAAGTGTGTTGCTGTGAACTCACTCTTCGCATTCTGGAGCTGAATCCAATTCAGTGGATTCACTTCAATTTGGCCTCAATTCACTTTAAGGCCAAAGTGGTGGATAGTCTGAATTACACTTCATAAATTAAAGTTTGGGGAAAGTGTCAACAGACTACAAACTAATAAGAAAATACTGTATCTCTTAAAACCTCTTCTAAGTACTGATAGTATTATAGCAAGTTATTTTAGAAAATCATATTCTGGCATGCTTTGTGAATAAATTGTCCCCACGTGCAACAGCAATAGAGTGGTAACTCCATTTTAGTATATATTTTGAAGCTGTGTAGTGTTTTGGATTGAATTCCAAAAAAGCATGAGGGAGCACAGATACAGCATTTGTCTCTTTCTCTTACAACAATTGTATTTGTTTTCCCACATCACGGAACTGCCCCCTGCAACAGCTACATGATCCCAAGGACACATGCTATGTTCATATCCCTCCATGCTGCAAAGCATGGATTATAGGCAGATAATTTATACATGATTTTGTAATTTGCATAGGACAAATAGGTTTTTGTATCTATTTGCACATTATAATTTAGATTATACAAACTCACAATTTTATTGCATCCTAGAGCCTACTAAGCTTTAAAAAAAATTCTGAGAAATAATCAGGGACATTTTTTTTCCAGGTTGGAATTTATAAAGTAGTACTAGAGTATTACACGCCAGGAGTAAACATGAAAGTTAATTTAATTAATATATTTTCTTGTGATGGCTGAGAAATTAAATTTGAATTGCCTTGATGGCCAAATTTCACATCTCTCCATGATCTCCTCAAAGCTGACTTCCTAACTTTCTAACCTGCCACCTGATTTGCCACTTGATTTATCTTGATCTCTGTGATCTCAAGCTTCATTGTCTGAATTCTGTATCTCAAACTGCTGCTGAAGGTCCAAGAGAAGGCCTGAACATTTTCTCAGGGCGGTGGTCCTTTCTAAAGCTAGTTTGGCTACAAAATGATGAAGAATTGATTTTATGCATTGGAATTACTGGAATGGAGTGTGAGCTATGGAAAAGTAGTACTTGATGGTGTATTGCCCATTGGTGTTTTAGGTATTTTGGATTGGTCTTAGGGAAAGCTTTGCCAGTTTAATATTCCAAGAGCTGGTAACGTTGTGCTGCTGTAGGCAGTGAATGCTGTAAAGATTATGACTTTTCAGTTATTTTCAGAAAGTTAGCCCTTTCCTAAAAAGAAATCTAGAGTCTTACAAAGTGAGAACAAGTTTAGCATGCCTTACTGGTGTATGTTCTTCATGGCCTTTTGTCTGAAGCTGGAAGACCGTCTTTCAGAGATAATACTAAAAATGGCTTTATTTGTTGCTTAGAGACATGCTACTGAGTAAACCACCAATTGCTATTTTTGCAGTGGTTCCTGGAATACTTCAAAACAGATGGTTTAATCTGGGAAATAGCATATATATATATATCAATCAATCATACATACATATAAATATAAACGAGCCTCAGGTGTATTTTGATATTAACTCAGCTAATTAAGTATCAAGGAAAAAAGATTTTAAATTAAATATAGAACACATTCAAACTGCCTTGATATAGTTTGATTGAATGAGTACAACCTGATCAATGTACTCTGAAAGTTGTCACACACATTAAGCTGAATATTTCCATGATGATTATCAATTCTTGGTCAGCTAAAATGAAGAAGCATGTAAATTCTTCTTAGGTTCATGGGACTGACATAGGTTCACAGGGACTGACATAGGTTAGTACTGAAGGAATTCCTTTCTAATTGTGTAGAGTCCAATCTTTTTGCTCAGAGTAATTTTGCACATCAGACTACACCAAATTAATGCCTTTCTATTTATTTGGGATGTGATACTAATTAAAAAACACCCACTGTGGACACTAGGTTTAGGAACAAGGGACTTCTGCCAGCTGAAATCTCACTCCTTTAGCCAACTCTGTCAATAGAAAGAAATGTCAGCAGGACAGAGAGAAGTGGTGGCAAAAGAGCCCAAAAGGAAATAGAGATGGAATGGGGTATGGGGGCAGCCAGGCTATACCCAGTCAGACTAGGGACATGCTGTTATGTAGGCACAAAGTTAAGCCAGGCTGAGAGTAGATCAAAGTAATTTCCAACATACCAAATCCAATGAGTGGTCCAGAAAAAATTATCCACAAGTTGCAAGGAATTTGTATTCAATGTAGATCGAGTGTTAGCTCAACTGGGCCTGGACCACACTGACATGTTAGTTGTTGTACACCCTACTTGTTCTTTATAATTCAAGACGGTTGACCACCCAGCCCTTACATTCGGGGCAGCTTCCAACAATTATATAATTTTCACCAAAATTAAAAAGACATGGCAAATAAAGTTATAACCATGGGATGGATTAAAATGACTTATGGCACCAAAAACAAAACAAAAACAAAACCATATAAAGAAAGATGAAGAGAGAGTATCATGCACATTTCTTGGTGTAGAGAATTCCATAGGTTGGGCATAGAGCTGAAGAGATCCACACATTGAAAAGGAACTGGAGCCATGATTCTTTATCCAGCCCCCTAAATGCACTCACAGTCTAGAAGTATCCCAGTATCTACATATTGATGTGGAGCTGTACAGGAGGAGGTTCCACATTGGCAGGAACAGTGTGTGATTTGAAATCCTAGTTATAAGGAAAACTGGTCTCCAAATCATGGATGAACTTTGGCTGAGTTAACACATTACACTAAATTACATAATTTACATAAATTACATAAATAAATCACATAGACATATTACACTAAACCAGATTTATGTTACTATGGTTTTGTTAAGTAAACTGCAGTTGGCTGGGTTCACACATAACAGCATAAACAATAACATATCAATCATGATTTCTGGGTTTGCCCAACACTTTAAGGCCAAAGTCATATTATAGCTTAGCTCAATGTTTAAGTGCAGTCAGAGTGTTCAGCTCCTTTTTGTAAGACTGCAGAATATAGACAGACCTCAAGGATGGAGGTGACAGTACTCAGTCATTCTTTCTTAACTTTCATTTTGAAATTATTCGGAGTTATAGGCACAGGGCCACAGAGAAGGCTCGCTCTCTTCTATTCAGATCAGTTCTACTAGCCATCAAACATTTAGAAGAATGTCTGAAGATCCTGAAAAATGGATAGGGCAGGGTTCTATGAAAGGCAGTGGTCCAAAAGCATCTCCATTTATGACTTGGTTCCCAAAGTAGCATTATGAGCAGGAGTGTGGCTATTGAAACATCCTGAAGCATCCACTAGGCTCTCTGCTGTAACTGATCTTATTTTACTGTTTATATCAGGGGCTCCTAACCTTTTATGCCATAGACACCTTTGAGAGCCTGGTGAAACCTACAGATCTCTCATAAAAATGTATTTAAGTGCATAAAATAAAATACACAGATATAGATTGAATTACAATTATGTTTAAATGCTCACAGTTATAAAAAATAACAAATATGTATTATAGTAATATATGTACTTCTTTCTTAACATATTCTGGCAAAACTGGCAAAAGAAGTTTAGTCATCTCTAGTAATTCATAATTTCAAATATATGATAGAAAACTGCAGATAGGGTGTCTGCAGAGTATGGTCAAGAAAGTCAAGATAGTGGCCATGCATCATTCATCATTGGCAATCACTCGTAGCCGAGTAAGATTGTCTTCCAAAGGTAAAATTTTAACAGTGGATCCATAAGTGGCTATAAAGGCCAATTCTGGATCCGCACAACCTCCCACAATGAGGGCATAGGTTTCCGGGTGGGAGACGGTCATGATGAGGGTTTGCCTGACGTGCCTTCCTTTTAGCTCTTTTCTCCTTCGCCCTGTACTCGTGCTTCTTCAAAGTCCATAGCGCCATGCAGTGCACATTTAAAAAGGGGGAGCTTCAATTGCACCATCATGGCCACCGTCTTGACTTTTTTTTTTACCATGCCCTGCGGGCACCCCTCCAAAAATACATACTAGCTTCAATCAGTTTTATTTCTTTTTCCAGCTGAATAATATTTCTATTCTCTGGCCAAACTCACAACAAATGTTTGCCTATTCCATGCAATATACAACATTATGTAGGAATGTGTGTACATATTTTTTCTAGTGAGGATTAGATTACACTCAAGTGTGCTGCTTGTTCATGATCCTTCATGATTTGTAGGTAGTGGCTCAAAAAATCGAGGAGGTCTCTAGCATGTTACTGAACTAGTTGTAACTCAAAATTGTCCTTCCTTGCCTAGGTCAGTGGGTCTCCTGAGACTCAACTGAATCGAGTTTGTAAAACTTGCAGATGCTTTTTGCCAAAATCTGGCATTAAAATATTCTACACCAGAGGGCAGCACAGGAGAAAAGAAGAAAAAGGTTGGAGCAAATAATGCTCCTTGCTGTCATTCTTTCATCTGCCAAGTGATCCTATTTTGTTCACCAGATAACAAAAATAGACTCTTTGATGTATTGTTTTGTTTTGTTTTGTTCACTAGAAAACAAAAAATGATGTTGTGGAAAGTAAGTCCTTTATTTGTGTAAGTAAACCTTCAACACAGTGTAGGGTTGCAGATAAGATAACACCTGAGCAACTTATGCACATTAAGCTACTGTGGTAATGTATGATGTCCAGAATGTAGCTTGGTCTCAGGTGTATTTAACTTCATTGATTTTACTCGTGGATCTGATTTGCAGCCTTTTATGAAGCTAGAGTACACCTGAGCTTTTGCCATTAAGTTGATTGCCTTGAATTGTATCCGTGGTTTCCGAAAATGTTATTTGAAGCTGCCCTCATGTGGTGAGAGAAATTACTGCACTAGGGAGCATGCTTGAAAATACGGCTCCAGCCTTAATCCACATGCAATAGAGTGATGTGTAAAACTGAATAGTACAAGCTACTGAATTTTTGAAGCTTTACTTTTAATGCTCTTGCACATATATTCTATAAAATAGGTGATTTTTACTTGGACAAAAGGCAGTAATGGGAAGAATAAAAAGCTGACTAATCTCTAATCATAGACCATTGAGCTCCACAGTTCATATGCAAAATGAACATTTGTAATGGAGAAGCTAAAGTCTTTCCTAAAATCCTGACTAATGTGGCAAAGAAATGCAGGGGATGGTGCTGGGGATGGCAGAACCTCTGTGTCAGGGGTCACATTTAAATCCTGCCATTAGTTTTCGTAGTGTTAGTGTTAGAATGTGGAGAGGGGGGAGGGGGGAAGCTGTGCCAAGTGCCGCGTTGTGGTTACCAGCAGAGACTGTGGAATGCGGCGCCAAGGTCGTCCACTTGCAAGAGTCGGAGGGGCCTGAGAATAGAGTGTGAAAGTAACGGACATTTACATCACAGGCGCTCAGAAATTGGCTCGCGGGGCGAGAGTTAAGTTGGGCCGTTTGGCGGGAATCCGGCATTCGGATCTTTGGGAGTGCTTTGATTTACATGTATCCTTAATAAAGCTTATTCTGCATTTCAATGAAGTGCATGGAGAAGTGTTTATTGGGGCATTGAAGTTGGGGTCATTACACTCTGCTAAGAAGACAAGGTTAATCTAGCTAAGATTGCATGTGATTGCACTTTGTTGAAAAAACGGGAAAACCATAAGCACTACATGTAGGCTTAGCAGCAAAATGAATGAGACACTGGCTGCCTAATTAGCAACTCATGAGCAGTGGCAGAACCCATAGGAAAAGCAACAAAAAGTGAGATATCCAAAGATGAGGAAGCCCAAAGAGAAAGAAAGAATGCACATAATTATTGGTCTGTGTCATGGCAGAATGGGAGCTTGGGTAGATGCCACACAGAAATAAAGCATATCTAGATGCACAAGGCAGTAGGTTTGTCTGAGGAAGAAAGGATATCTTCATCCAAAGAAGTGATATGGTTTAGGCAACGTAGAAGATGGAAACCCCAACAGTGTGTCCTTGCCTCTGAACTACCTTCCACCATTCCTCATTTGGGGGGGGAGGTGTACACATTTTAGGTGGGTAGATTTCACTTGGATTAGGTGAACACAAAATTAACCAGGTCCCAAGTCACATAGAACTTTATTAGTTATAACCAGCACCTTAATTTGCACCCAGAAACAAACCAAAATCTAGCACCCACATAATATGACAATAATGGGGGTATCCCCATTAATATGCAAGCAGTTATGTTCTGTACAAAGTTATATCCTTTCTTCCTCAGACAAACCTACTGCCTTGTGCATCTAGATATGCTTTATATTCTGACATTTTTGGGTGGTGTTCAAGAACAGCTCCATTTGGCCCTGTTTGACTTGGGATAGAGATGAACACTTGGGTATCATCAGCATAATGATATTATATCCTTTACCATTGGATTACCTCTCCCAATTACTTAATATAGATTTTAAATAAATAGAGCAATCCCTGGGACACCCCATATTACAATATCTGAAGGACCAATTTCTCCTCCCCTGTTCACACCAACTGGAACCATCCATCAAGGAAAGAGCAGAACTACAGCAAAATGTTGCCTCCTAATCCTAATGCTTGCAGGCAATTCAGAAGGATACCATGGTTAATACCACTGAAGTCTGCTGAGAAATCCAGCAGGGTCAAGAGGGTCACACTCCCCCTATACAAGTCCTGCCATAGGTTATTCCTCAAGAGTAGCAAATGTGGTTTCTGTCCCATGGGTGGGTCTGAACCCAGGCTGAAAAGGGTCCAGATAATCAATTTCTGCCATGGCCTTTCTGCCGTAGTCTAGAAAGGACCATGGCAGAAATTGATTATCTGGACTTTCTCAACAACCTTCCCCCAAAAGGGGAGGTTGGAGACTGGGCAACAGTTGTCTCATGTAGTGGGTCCAGGACTGGTCCCTTAAAGAGAGGGTACGACTTTCCTTCTGTAAAGAGGCATTCAACAGAGACCAACCTCCCATCTTACTGTTAGGCTAATTGAACCAGCCAGATGGGGCAGGGATTAAGCCTACAGGTGACATAATCGGTTTCACAAAAAACTGCCTGCTTCTTCAGGATCCACAGGTCAAACTCATTCCTAATGATACTGCAATGTCACCCCCCTCTTTAGAATCTGCCCGGCTAGCTTCCAACTCCAAGCAAAGTAAGCAATTTTGCTCAGAAAATGAGCAACCAGAAAGTCACAGTAGACAACAAACAGTTCTTCCAGCACATCCTTCACCAATAGGGTCCAGTTCACTTTAAGATTGTTGGACAGTCTTCCACAGATGCTATAAGGATGGAGAAGTAATTATGCTTTGCCACCCTTACTGCCATGATATAGGCTTAAACCTGGGCTCATACCCATTTCCAGTGAGATTCACTCCTTGGTTTCTGCCAGTGTCAGTCCAGGAATCTCTTTTGGCACTTCATCTCCTAGGGCTCCTCTATATACCAGGGAAGCTCCTGAAATTGGCAAAAAAAAAAAAAAAAAAAGGGAGAGGCTGGTCAGGGTCTGAAGGGTCTTCAACACCTCTGTAATTCACAGGTCCCAATTGGGTCAACCTTCAGATTGGTTAAAGAACTCCCCAGATGTTCTCTTACACTTGGTGGACCATTAAAATCAGCTAGTCATCCCTGAGGAGATTGATTATTCCCACCATTAGCATAAAATTATCATAGACTAGATACGTACAAAAGTCATTGTGGTTGAGCTTCTCTATCAGAAATACTAGAAAGAATGCAGCCATTGGCAGCATCTTTGTTCGTCATATTTGGAGGCTTATTAAAGTTAAACTATAATTCCAATGAAGATCTAATGACAATATTTTTTACTTACTTTGATCGCCACAGGATCTTAATCTACAGAGACTTGATTCACTGCTGATAATTTCCAGAACTATGTCAGCTAAATAGTAGCTATCAAACATTTCATAAGACTACTGTAAATAGTTTTTAAGTTTGGAAAATTGGCTTGGCTCATATCTAAAAAAACCTTCATGATTATAGCTTGATATCTTGTTTCATTAATTAACATAAGATGGATCCAAACTTAGTTATAATTTAAGTAGGCAAGGTAAAAGCCATGGGCCTTAAATCCCATTGGTTTCAGTGATCCGTTCCAAATATAATTAAATCTGGATCCAGCCCTTTATTTTGTACAAGGCCACATTTTCCCACAGGCAAATCAAATCACAGCTGCATGCTTTAAATTTTGTACATGCAAATAAAAGGAAAGAACAAGTTTGCTTCCTCTTGTAATAATATACAAATGTTGCCATTATATGTGAATGAGTTCATCAGGAAGGAAAGAGAGAGGGATGGAGGGAAGAAGGAAATAAATTATTTCTGGAGTTTAGCTTGGAGCATTATTGCACATTGAGCATTATTTTTGGCAGAAAGTTGAGATACAGATTTTCTAAATTATTTCTTGGTTGTATAACACTCTCTTACAGATTACTCTTCCAAAACATTCCTTTTAAATGTGTTGCCAGAACTGTCCTATTATTTTCCTTTCTCCTCTGGTTCCTTAGTTTTAGATACAAATTTTAGACAAGTCTAGATTGACTAACCAGATATAATGACAGAGATGTTATACATTCACACAGGGAACTGAATTGTTAAACATTTTATGAGATTTCTTCCTAATAAAAATATTAAACATTAGAGGGTCATATGAAGAATATAAAATGATTCTATAAACTAACTTAGCCTGAGATTTCTAAGGCCTGTGACAAGATTCCATAACCTAAAAAGGTGTTATCTGTTTGTCGTACCATACAGACACAATAATACAATACAATACAATACAATACAATACAATACAATACAATACAATACAATACAATACAATACAATACAATACAATACAATATTATTTATTCGATTTATATAGCCGCCCATCTCAAACCAGTGACTCTGGGTAGCTAACAATCATAAAAACAATTAAACAATTAAAACAGTACAAAAGAAATTAAATACAAATAGCACCCAAAAAATATTAAAATCCATTGGTGTCAGCACAACCAGGAAACAGGGCCCTTCACACACTCAGGATCCCAGGCCCAGGGACATAGCCAGGCCTTCTGAAAAGCCAGTAGGGTCGGGGCCATCCTAATCTCAGGAGGGAGGATATGCCATAGGGCAGGTGCTATGGCAGAAAAGGCGCATCTCCTGGCCCCAGCCAGCTGACATTCCTTGGCTAACGGGACCTGGAACATGCCCATCCTGCTGGACCAGATTGGATGGGTATAGACAACTGGAAAAAGATGGTCCCTCAGGTAACCTGGTCCCAAGCCATGAAGGACTTTAAAGGTGACAACCTGTCAGGACCAGCCCAAGAACAACGACGAGTCAGTGCATTCAAACTCCAGTTCTTTATTTGCTCTCACCGTAAATACAGAATCTTGCCAGACTAAAGCTACTCTAACTAACCTAAGGGGAAATAACCTGGGAGATTCTAGGGCATGGCTACCCTGAACCTCTTTGTTTTCCCACCAACACTCTCCGGACTGTGAGTCCTCTTATCTCCTTGGAATGCGCTCCCTCCTTCCTGGGAACCAGCGGCAGCGCCGAAATCCACCACACAACCAGCACCTTGACTTGCACCCGGAAACACACTGGCAACCAATGCAACCCGGGCAGTGGTGTTACATGTGCCGAGTAGCTGACACTATTTACAACCCGTGCAGCTGCATTTTGTACCAGCTGAAGCTTCCAAATGTTCTTCAAGGGCAGCCCCATGTAGAGCGTGTTGCAGTAGTCCAAACGGGAGGTTACAAGGGCATGAGTGACAGTGAGTAGAGCCTCCCGGTCCAGGAATTATATAATTACAATATCCTAATATTACTTTAAAGCTTTATTTAATGTGTTCCATTCAACCTCAGTTTTGGAAGGATTAAAGGAAAGTAGGTGGTGGAGATAGATACATAAACAAGATGAAAATTGTGTCATATATAATTTATTACCAGAAAATCTGTAGGCAGCTGATTTTACAGTCTAGATACAATGATGTAGCCAGTCAAGGATGTTATGTCTCTCTAAGGAAGTGATTGCACTTTGTGGCATTTCAGCTGAACGACGGCAGGATATACTTGTGTTAACCGGTTGGAACACATTCAGAACCTGTGTGGTGTTGCACAAATGACCTGCGGAAAAAGATATGCAGATAGGGAGTTCTTGGGGCAGGTCCACAGCTGTTTCAGCTTTGCACCATAGCAATTTTCAAGCAGTCTTACCCTAATTAAAGGAGAGGCCATAGCTGAGCAGGAGAATATTTGCTTTGCATGCAAAATGTCAGGTTTAATCCTCCAGTTTCAAGTAGGGCTACAAAAGCTCATGATTTAAACACTGGAGAGCCGCAACTAGATTTAGCTAGAAAAATGAGCCAATTTGTGGCTGTGTTCATGTAACACATGTAAACGCAGGACTACCAGATCTGAGCTGCAAAAATCTGGATGACCTCTGGCTAATAGCAAAGAGTTGGAGTTTTCTGCATCTCTCTGCAGTTCTCTCTCTGCAGTTCTCTCTCTGCAGTTCTCTCTCTCTCTCTCTCTCTCTCTCTCTCTCTCTCTCTCTCTCTCTCTCTCTCTCCTCCCTCCCTCTCTCTCTCTCTCTCTCTCTCTCTCTCTTTCTCTCTCTCTCTCTCTCTCCTATCTAGATCTGGTAGCCGTACTTAATCAGATAAATTAAAGATCTACTGATTGCATTTGCACAACATGCTAAACCAAGTCTTAAAGTTGGTTTGTTTTATGGAGGTAACATGTCACATGAAGCCAGAAGCTGGATTAAGTCAGTAACCAGGTTAAGTGTTGTGCAAGCCAGTGAGCGCTACTGGACTGTTTTTCCTCCAACATCTTCAGAAAACAGCCATGTTTAGCTTTATACTGTAAATGTGAGAATATGAGATGCAGTCAGGGAGAAGTGGGAGGGAGAAACATCACAACATGTAGATTTCCCTAACTTGGCACTGTCCAGATGTGCTGCTAGTGAGTTTCAAGAACTCCCGGCTAGCATGACCATCAGAAAGCTGGTATATGCTGCTGCTAATGTGAAGCTTAGTAATAATACACCATTCAAAGGGAATTACAACTGAGAAAGACTGATGGATTTGTAGGCTACTCAGGCTTTTGTATTTTTTTTCTGTTCAGACAGCCACCTCAGACGTTAAAAGCCCACCCAGTTTCAGTAACACCTTGTTATGCGATGAAGGGAGGAAGAGAGTTTTTAAAAGAAAAAAAAATCAGCAGCTGTGCTTGTGGGGTTTACATTACAGGTAGTTTTTGACTTACAACCACAATTGGAACCGGAATTTCTGTCGCTAAGCGATGCAGTTGTGAAGTGCAATGCCACGTGACCACATTGCTTAGTGACGGCAATCCTGGCACTCCACGTTGCTGTCATTAACCAAATTCCACTGGTCATCAGCCAAGGACCCACCCCAATTCAAGCCATTCTGGGCTTGCTCCCTCCCAGCGTCGAGCCTCTGTTCTTCCAAGGTAAGGGACTGCCTCCCCTTCAGCTCCCCCCCACTGCCTATTCCCCCCATCTCTGCCCTTTTGGCCACCCTGCACCCTGCCTTGCAGGGCAGCAAGAAGCCCCAGAACTGCGCAGTTCTGAGGCTGCTTGCCGCACTGTGGCTCAGGGGCTGCTTGGCATGCCGCAGCTCTGGTGCTGCAAGAAGCGCCTGAGCTGCAGCACAGTGCAGCCGTCCCAGGAAGCCCCAGCCCAGCCCAGCCCAGTCCAGCCCAGCCCAGCAGCACAGCACAAAGCCCCAGGAAGCCGCAGCACTGCGGTGCGAAGCCACAGCCCAGCGGCATGACGTGTAGCTGCAGTGCCCCAGGAAGCCCCAGCTGCCCCAGCCCAGCCGTCCTCACTGCCCTGCACTCTGAGACCCCTGCCCTCCGCCACCCCAGCTGACCTTCGCCATCTTCTTGCTCCCACTGCTGACGAGGCGTGCCTGCCCTGGCCCTTCGCGAGGCAGCTGCTGGCCACGTGAGGCCATCTTCCCCAGGTCTTTTGAGGAAACCGCCGTGCGTGACATGGGGAAGAAAGCCCCATGCGGCCAGCAGCTGCCTCGCAAAGGGCCAGGCCGAGCATGCTTGGTCAGGTGGTGCGGGGTGCAGGGGGCCAAAAGGGCATAGATGGCGGGAGATAGGTGGGTGGAGGGAGTTGAAGCGCCCCTGAGGTCGTAAGTGCGGGCAGGCTGCCAAGCTCCCAAATTTTGATCACGTGACCACGGGAGTGCTGCAATGGCCGTAACTTCAGGGGCTGGCCATAAGTCCCTTCATTCAGCTCTGCGGTAACTTCAAACAGTCGCTGAACGAATGGTCGCAAGTCGAGGACTACTTGTACGTGCTTCAAACAGTACTCTGCTCCCGTTTGGTTGGTATAATTGGATGGGAATATTATATCTATCCATAGGACAGGAACATAAATTGCTAAAAATAATATGGAGCTTTGTTTCACCATGTACCTAAAATGGTTTCTCATATTCTTGTGGAAGCAAATCTTTTCTATGTTCAAAAAAAAAAGGAGGCAGGAGACGAAGAATTTGGATTTATTCCTCTCTCAGCTGCCTTGTTGCTCAAAGTTCTGCTGCATCAGGAGTAGTCCTGTGGGTTAAAGTTAAGCTTCAGCGTGGCCAAGAACTTGTCCAAGAAAGAGCTTTCTTGGTGCTTTCAGCAGTGGTTGAACTTCTGCTAAGCTGCTTTATAGGCACTCTTGCTTTCCCACCTTTTTCTACCTTCTCAGCACTTGCCAAACAGCTCCCAACCTCTATCTGGACACAGTGTCTTATCTGCTTATGGTTCCTGGAGTATCTAGGAAGATAACCGCCCAGAGTCCCCTTCGAGGGAGATGGTGCGGTAATAGAAATTGAAAAATTAATTAATTAATTAATTAATTAATTAATAAAATCTAGGGCAATGGACACTTCTTTCTTGTGAACCTCTTAAGTTGGACATTCTCCTAGGTAGTGCTCTTAGAAGGATTGTTTGCATCCATTGATTCCCTTGACTCTCACCGACTTTAGAAACTTCTTGTCCATTTTTGCATCGAAAGATACCAGATTAGCAGAATACAGTTTTAAAAATAGATAATGGATGTTTGATTAGGGATAAAACAACAAGTACTTTTATAAAAGATTGAAAACCTTTTATGGACTTTTTGCTGAAAATGGACAAAACTGAAATGATTTCTGGATTTGCTGATTAAAAAGGGTTGAATATGGAAGAAGGAAACTATATAAAGGATAAATGATAAAAGTTGGTTTGCATCTGTTGTGAAGAAGATCGGAAGCAGCTTCTTTAACTTTGTTTTCTCTCTCCTCTTTTTCTTTTTTTATCTGTACTGTTTCTAGCACTTTTTCTTTTTTCTTTTTCTATTTTCTCTTTTTCTCTTTTTCTCTTTATCTTTTAATTATGTAAAAACTCTCAATAAAAATTTAAAAAAATGGAAAATGGAAACTGATCTCCAAAATTAAATGATAAATTTATAGATAGATCTGTTATTCTTCAAATATTGGCCACTTTTTCCAGTTAGGCTCTGTTGAATTTTATGTGTGAGTATTAGACGAACAGGGGGCGCAATGGCTCAGCGGTTAAGATGCCAGGCTTGTCGATCAGAAGGTCGCAGGTTCGGAGGTTTGAGACCCTAGCCCTGCGTGACAGAGTGAGCTCCCGCACTCACCCCAGCTCTTGCCAACCTAGCAATTCGAAAGCAAATGCAAGTAGATAAATAGGTACCACTTCGGTGGGAAGGTAACAGCGTTCCGTGTGTGTAATGCCAGCCACCTGACTGCGGAAGCATCTTCGGACAACGCTGGCTCTTTGGCTAACAAATGGAAGTGAGCACTGGCCCCTAGAGTCGGATACCTTTTATTTGAGAGGAATCCAATGTTTGAGGAGGTCTTAATTTTTTAATTATGTCATTATTTTCTGAACCGTGTAACTGAATGCTGTATCAGCAGAAACTGTTAAAAACAATACTATTGTTGTTAATTATCAGTAGCAATAGTCATGTACTTTAATTTTAAAATAAAAAATAAAGCAATACATTTAGAAAATTTAATTCAATAATTTTCTTCTTAGTGGTTCCACAAAGTAAAATGTCCTGGACATTTATTTTTTCAGAGAAAAAGAAGAGTGAGCTCTTACTGTGTTATCGTAAACCTTTTGCTTATTTATTGGCAAACTTTCTATCAATCTATAGCAGTCGTGTAACTGGGAACACAAAGAAAGATTTGGAATGGTTCCAAATACAGAATACTTCGTGTAAGATAAGGCCCATAATAATTACAGGTTGAACATAAATATCAAATCCCCTTATCTTCCCAGCTGATTGTATTTTGGAAATGTTATGATGTCCTGTCATGTTAATTTCAGAGAGTTCTAAATACTGTAAGGGTTACTGGCAGAGAAAGGGGGAAATGTGTCCCACATAGAAAAGCTGTTCATTCTGATGAAAGTTTGTACATCGAGTGATTGTGGTTCTTAATCTGGTTAATGTTTAAGACCTGATTAGTAAGACTCATTTGACGGAACTAACAGTTACAAAGAGAAGGACTGTATTCTACAATACAGTCTTGTTTGAGGGATTTGGTAATGAATTGTCTTAGCAGCTTTTGAATAGTTCAGCATGTAATCAATGTGCAGTTCCATCATTGTTTTTTTCTCCAGCAAAATTATCTCAGGATGACTCAGTATTTATTCTCTGGCTCAGAAATGGCCCATGGCCTTGAGTCAAAGGATAAGATGGCACCTTTATGGCCCCACATACTGATGCCAACACCAAATCCACAAACCCTGAAGCCAACATCCTAGTTTAGGAATTACAAAGCAGGCAACACAGCTCTGCATCATCCAACACCTTGCCCATAGTGACTGTTGTCACTAAGATAAACTGCTGACTCTGGTCCTGTGGTGTTACTTCTCCTGTGTTGACAGGAGAAGTAACACCACAGGACCAGAGTCAGCAGTTTATCTTCATCTAAAGGAAAAAGGACACTCATTTGAGGACATTAATGTTCACATTTTAGACAGAGAAGATAGGTGGTTTGAGAGAGGGGTCAAGGAGTCCATTTATGCCAACTTGGAAAATCCTTCCTTGAATAGAGGTGGGGGCCTCAGGCACAATCTTTCCCCTATTTTCCTTCCTGCTTTGTCTTCTGTGCCTAGGAAGATTAAAACCATTTCACAAGCTCAACAGCAGCATGGTAATCTTAACGATCCTCCTTTGGATGATAAAGGGACTTAGAAATAAACATCTCAAATAACCATGACCTAGCCCCAGGTGCAAGGTCACACAGCCACCCTAGAAACATATTTAAGGATTCCCTTACTAACTTTGCTCAGACTGAAGAAGCTTCTTGGATAAGGAGCGAAACGTTTCCACTGAGAAAATAGAAATCCAGTTGACATGATTCAAGCTACAGACTGTCTTTCATTCCAGAGCTCAAGTTTAAATACAGCCATTATAGTTGTAAACAATAGTTTATGACTTCACATATTGCATGAACTTAGGTAAATAACCAACAGTGGAGCAAACCATAGTTTAGCATATTGTATGAATTTAACCCATGTGGCTTCTTTTGTGGTTTATTCAATAAAACATTGTATACATAACGTGGACCCAGTCAAAACCGCTTTGTAATATTTTTTGTGATCAAATGGCATGTGTGTCTGTATTAACTGTGGGTCTTGATAAAGTTTTTTTTTGTGCCTGACAGATGTATATAGCCCTAAATAGGGCTTCATTATCATTTGTAGCAATAAACTTAGCCATCAGATTCAGTGGGTCTTAAGCATCATCTATATGCATGGAAACTAGATTTATCACACAGATCTCCCTGATTAGATTTATCTATAGAGATTCAACCCAGGTTCAATCACTAGCAGCAGACAATATACCAGAGAAATTGCCAAAGATACAATTGCAAAGGTTACATTGCATCTCTTTGACACATAGCAAATTCTCTTCTAATAAAATGAAAAATGTGCAGAGCTGGTCTAGACATCTTAGTTAAGCCCATATTCAGTTTCATGACATTCTTCTGCCACCAAGAAAAAAATATATTTTTCTATGCCTTTGACTTTTTGATTGAATGAACTGGGGAAATGTCTTTAAGGTATTATATAATGTACTTTCATTAGGCTTTAGTCATATCTTACTTGTATATGTTTCTATTATTTTAATGCTTTTTTTGTTAGCCACCTAAAATGCATTTGTTAGTGAAAAGGTTAACTATAACTAAGAACTAACTAAATAGTAATAAATAGGCATCTAGTTTTAATTGTGTTGGCTATGATGAACTGTGCTTTTTTATTTTCTGTTTTATATCAGAATTGACTGAAAGCTCATTGTCTGCTATTCATTTTAGGGAAGCAGGGTAGAGAAAAATCTTAGTTATATTGCTTCCTGCAACTGCACATTCCTTTAATTCTTTAATTTAATTCTTTAATTCATATCCCAGGTGCCATCACATGATGACCCAAACAAAAATTACCTGAATATTCAGAAAATCAGCAAAATTTCATGAAATGTCATGCAATCTCACTGTAAATTTCATAGGATCTCATGTAAGGATGCTAAAACCACATGAGTTCTCAAACAGGAAAGCAAAAATCTTATAACATTTCTTGCTTTATTTTTTTAAGAATGGGAGGGGTTCACAGACCATGTTTTGGAGGCAACAGATGTTCTGGCAATCATGGGCACCATTTTGCTGACTGCTGTATTAAAGAAACAAACATGAAAACAACATGTAGGCAACAGTTCTTTGTGTTTAAATCACCTTGTTACAGGCCTTTGTTATTTCCCTCAGATTCCCCGTTTAGACATTTGTATTATGTAAGTCCCCCTCAAAAGTTACCAACTCCTGGTAGTTACTGTTTTATTCAGCTGCTTTTTAATCATAAAAGAAGTCCCTTTTTGGAATAAAAATTGGGTGTGGGGAAAACATTTGCAGGCTATTTGCAGAACTTATGTGGACTGGCAAGGAAGAAACAGAACACTCTATTTCTCATTTGCTAATCCATGGCATTTCTGTACTGGATTCAGGGGAGAGAAAGGAAGCCTTTGCTCTACAGTCAGCACAGAAACCAAGCAGATTTGGGAAAGAGGGACAGTGCAATCTGTCTCCCCTTTAACAGCCAGCTATATTTTCGTACTTGCAATCAAGAAACAAAGATACATTTGTCACCAGCCAGGGGTGAATTTGGTGATGGTTTACTCAATGCCAGGAAGGAATTCCATGCAATCATCTAGTCAGATTGGTGACTAGGTCAGTGGTTAAATATAAGACTGTAACATTACACAAAGATGTAATAAACGAGCTTGCTTAGAGTCTATGCTTGCTTCGGGATGATGGCATTGTTAATTCAACACTTTTGGAAGGTGCCAGATGGGACAAAGCTGACTTAAACAGTTAGCAGAACTAAACAACACTCAATAAAGTGTGTGTGTAGGGGTGGGTGGGGGTGCGTTCATATATATATATATATATATATATATATATATATATATATATATACACACATACATACATACATACATACATACACATACATACACATACATACATACATATATACATATATACATATATACATATATACATATACATATATACACACACACACATACATACATACATACACACACACACATACATACACACACACATACATACATACAGTATGTATATGTGTGTGTGTGTGTATACACATATACATACACATACACACACACACACTATGTGTGTATATGAATGTTACCAAATTATGGATCATACTGCTCCTCTCCTTTCCTTTGCAGGATACCTATCTATCAATCTTGAACTAGAAAGCACAGCATAAAGAAGTGAAACTGTATTGTTTTGCCAAATATAGTCCAGCTTAAGGAAGCAAAGTGTGAACACTGGATTCAAAATACTCACTTGAGACTCTGGTGTGAACTAATTTGCAGTCTGGTATGCAGGCTCTAAATATAACTCTGTAAGAGTAGTCAGTTCTGTTTCCACATTGGAGAGTAGACTGCAGATATTGTATGGCTCTCCTGCTTTTTTAATATTTAAGAAAACCTTGCTTTTTGTATTAAATAGATTACTGCACTTGTAAACATGTTTTTGAATTATCCGTGTTACTTGTTATGTGCACAGAGGCATATATAAACTGCACTTTTCCTACTTAATATTGAACCAGCAGAAAAGAATATTTCTGGCTGCTTTGCCTGGCCATGGACTGTACAAATGTATTGCTAGAAATAACTGCAATTACATCCTATGGATCCAGCTGTTAACTATTCTGGGGAACACTATGCCTGTACGTGAACCATTAAAGTGAATGAATACCTCCAACTTTCATTAGTAGGTCTCTCTTTCGTTGTTTGGGGATTTGGGCAGAAGCAGTCATTAAAATATTCAAGTCCAACTTATCCTATAATACCTTTAATAAGATGTAAATACCATAAGGAGCCAACCTGTTGCCTTTCAGATATATCGCTATGCAAGCCAGAATGAAATGTATGGATCAAATTTCTAAGTTTTACAGTAAAAAGAGGCACAAATTCTGAATGCGGCCTGATTTTAAGTATGTATTTGTATTCTGTTGTTCTTGTTGCATTTTTATTCTGTTTTTCCTTCTGGAAAAATATATGTGATTCTTCCCTTTTCATGACAATTAAGAGAGAAAGCTGAGGAAAAGTGATTGGTCCCAAATCACCAAGTACATTTTATGACCTAGTGAAGATTTCAATCGGAGTCTTTCTGCTCCTAGAATAACATTTAAGCCGTTACATTACAATATTGCATTCCAAGAAACTTTTTCTCCAGACAGAGGATGTGTGTCTGGATTTCTTTCCCAACATTAAGACAGTAAATTTTATACACTTATGTGGGAATAAGACTTTACAAACTCGGAATGCTTCTGAATAAACACACTTAGTAATATATCTTCATCCTTAGCAAACATAACTAAAGCTGATCAAACTCTCTGGTTTTTTTCTCATGTAAACTGTTGCTATTAATTTCTTTTTTCAAGAATATTAAAAGTACATCTCACATACTTTAAAAGTTGGTTCTGAGTTCTGAAGTTCTCTCTGCAGTTAAACAATTCGTGTTTGTTTTGATTACACATCCCTTCAAGAAGATGGAAGTCAGCGAACTTGTGTTTCTCCGGTATGCGTGGCAAGTCAAGGTCTGGCAGGGATTCTTTTTCCTAGTTTTTCAACGTAACAAGGAGTGATGGTTAAGGTAGTCCCCAGTTGAAGAACGAGTTCTGTTCCCAAGGTCTGTCCTTAAGTCGAATTTGTATGTAAGCCAGAACAATGTTACTGTAAACCGGGTGTTCTTAACCCGGGACTACAGTTTCTCCTCTCCAAACTGCTTTTGAAGGATTGGGAAGTGGAGATAATGGCAGTATGGAAGTGCCCAAAGAATCATAAAATGGAAGGAGTTATTTGAGGCATTGAATACAATATCTGATTCACTGTAAAGCAGAAATCTGCCTTTCCAGCTTCCTATGATATGCCTTGAACTATTTGGACAGGGATGCTAGGGAGAAATGGGAAATTTCAAAATTTCTATCAGCAGTTTGTTTTTATCTGTTCCTATGACTATGTAGTAGGAATGCTTAATGATTGTGCTAATCTAGCTTCACTTCCTTCTTTCATAGCCTGCTCCTTTTATACTTTCTGCTCAGAAAACAGACCAACATGTGCTTAGAATAAAACATATTTTGAAAGAATATATACACAGCATGTATGTATGTATGTATGTATGTATGTATGTATGTATGTATGTACTGTATGTGTATACACACACAGAGACACACTGTATATATGTTTGACACTCTGGTGAGTGTCAAAGCCACTGTCCTGGATGAGACCCAGAGCATCCAGGAGTACATCAGTAAGATGGCCCCTAAATATGAGCTGCTGAGAGAATGCCTGAAGCAGCAGCAGACATGGAAGAAAGATCAAGCAGAGGAAGTGCCATGGCAAGACAAGACCCTGCATGGGATGTACCATCGACAGATGGCTGAGGTGGCTGACCTTGGGAAATCCTACCAGTGGCTGGAAAAGGCTGGACTAAAAGACAGCACTGAGGCACTGATCATAGCAGTACAAGAACAGGCACTAAGCACCCGATCCATAGAAGCAGGGGTCTACCACACTAGACAAGATTCAAGGTGCAGATTGTGCAGAGAGGCCTCAGAGACAGTCCAACACATAGTGGCAGGGTGTAAGATGCAGGCAGGAACAGCATACACTGAACGGCACAACCAAGTAGCTGGCATTGTGTACAGCAAAGCTTTCCAAACTGTGTGTCGGGACACGTTAGTGTGTCGTCTGCAGTGTCTGGGTATGTCACGGCTGCTGCTGCCTCCGAGCCCTGCCAGGATTCCACGCAGGTCCTAGTGCCTGCCTTGTGCCCTGCTGCCTCCAAACCTGCTGTGATTCTGCGCAGGTCCTAGTGCCTGCTTTGTGCCCTGCTGTAAGAGTGTGTCGCGAAATGATGCATGTCTAAAAAGTGTGTCACCAACATGAAAAGTTTGGAAAGCTCTGGTGTACAGGAACATCTGCACAGCGTATGGGCTAGACCCTCCAAAGTCCAGATGGGAGATTCCACAGAAGGTTATGGAGAATGACAGGGCTAAGATCCTGTGGGACTTCCAGATCCAGACAGACAGGCAGGTACTGGCCATTCAACCAGACATTGTGGTAGTAGACAAGGACCAGAAGACGGTGGTAGTGATAGATGTAGCGGTGCCAAGTGACAGCAACATCAGGAAGAAGGAGTATGAGAAGCTGGAGAAGTACCAGGGCCTGAAGGAGGAACTAGAGAGGATGTGGAAAGTGAAGGCCAAAGTGGTCCCAGTGGTGGTATGAGCACTCGGGGCTGTGACTCCTAAGCTGGGAGAGTGGCTGCAACAGATCCCAGGAGCAACCTCAGAGCTCTCTGTCCAGAAGAGTGCAGTGCTAGGAACAGCTAAGATACTGCACAGAACCCTCAAACTCCCAGGCCTCTGGTAGAGGACCCGAGGTTGAGGAAGACACATACCACCCATAGGGGTGAGAAGGGAATTTTTTATATATGTAATGCCTCTGTGTGCAAGTGTGCATCTATATGTCCCATATGTGGAAAAGGATGAAACTGAAAAATATGAAAATCAATAATTTTCCCATATGAAAATTAATTTTCTTATGTATACAATTAATAATTAATCTGCTGCTTGTAACAGCTTTTGTTTTATTTATTTAAAGTAAGGTATGCAAAAGAAAACCTCTTATTTATTGTCTTTAATATGTTGGAAAATAATATTTTTATACAGTCTATGTGAGAAAAGCAAGAAACAAGGCAGCTCTCATGACTGAGAACAAAGAATAAGTCTTACTGGTAGGAAGTAGGAAGTAGGAAGGGAGGTAGAGATTTGTTCCAGGTTTCAGAGCCAAATAAAGACATCATGACATAAAACCTGTTTTAAAATCCACCTGTGTCAAATCAGGCAAATGGTAGGGAAGTAATGTTTGACTACTTTGTTGTTAAAATCGTATTCTTCCAGATTTAAGACCACCACCTGCTGTTATATCTAATATGGGAATAATCATTGAGGCTTAATCACAGAATTTGTGCTTAAGTCCGACCATGGAATGTGTAAATAAAGATAGGAACTTCTGAATATATTTGGAACGTATTTCCTGGTCCATTAAATATCTGTATGTCATTCTATCTTGAAAATATATTCAATTTTCCTTAAAACTTACTTTCTTTGTTGTTTAAATTAAATATTTCGATTAAATGTATTGTCTCCAAGGAATAGAAAATCGAGCTGGAAACTAGATGAATGTAGAGAGGTATTAGTACTGAATTATTTCTGAGAAGTAATCATATTGTTTTGGGCATTTGCAGGAGGGAGCAGTGAGGAAACATGCTTCACAATGCATAAACTCCACCCTTACATGCTTGCTGGTGACATTCTGACACAAGTATAAAAGGGTAGAACTTGTGACATGATGCAGAGTCAGAGTGTGATAAGGAATGGATGCCTAGGTGAAGAGATCCTCACAAGGAACAGGTTAGGTAGAAGTTATGAGGAACGTGCATGATTTTAATTGCTGTGTTTTAGCTTGTGCAGTGGAATATAAGCCTTGACAGCAAATATGGGTCATGGAGACTCTTAGGTAACTTATTGAATATCTGTTAGGTAATCCAAAAACAAATGTGTCAAAATGCAGGGAAGGCATCCAAACTAAACACAGATGGAGAATCTTTTTAGTAGAGTAATAGATATGATTCTTACCTTCATGCAGTATACAATAAAAAAAAGGCATAAAACTTAATTTTTCTCAGCAGGTGGCAGCACCTGGCTGAATGTCTCTGGGGTTGGATGCAGGGACAGGTCTCTTTTATACTGAATAGGAGATGTCCAGGGAATACAAGTCTATAGGCTAGATTGAGAAGCTAAAAAAAATCCCATGAAATCCTGGAAGAATACAATTGCAAGCTATCTCTGTGTTGCTGTCAAGAAAACTAGATGAATGTGTCCAAGAAATTGTGAGGATTTACTGTAAGTCCAACTTGGAGAAAACTTGGTGTTTTTCTCCTCTAATTTGTACAAGGTTTCCTCCATCTGTTTTGTACAGTAATTAGAGAACACAGCAGGATGGATAATCCAAGTAATCCAGAGATTGGCTGGTGAGGGAGGATGGCCTGGGAAATGAGATGCTGATCCTGATGTAGAATGTGTGAGTTCACGTTTGGCTTCCAGCAAGAATGGGGAACCTGTGGCATTCTTTGAAAAGCTCCAGCTTTTCAAAGTTGTACTCAACAACATAATCCCTACTCCCCCGATGATGATTACAGGTTCCCTATCTTGGTTTTAGAATGTCTGCCTATCTCTAAAGTTCCACTCCTAGATCTGACTTTACCACCATATAATATGGAAGGCCGGTTTCAAAATTTTTGCTCTGTCATAGATTCACCTTAAATATGTTTTTCTTTGAAATCAGAATTAATGTTATTTATGGATTGATTTTAACTATAAAATAAAAACATATGCCATCTTTTAGAGAAAAAAAACTCCAGTCATATTACTTTTATGCAATACTACAAAATACATTAATAAAAGCACAAGGTAAAAGCATTAGAACATATAGTAACAGCATTTGAAACAATAATAGTATGTAAGAACTTCAAAACATTTTCAGAGTTCTTTCAAAAAAGGATTCTATAAGCATGGAACCTCCTACCCAGAGAGAGCAGCGCCAGCCCACATCCGGGCGTCCCTGACCTACCGACCTGCCTCCGACCCCTGGGCGGCGAAGCGGAAGGTGCCATCTTTCTTGCTGGAACGGAGAAGGATTTGCTCGCGTGTTGGCAGCCATCTTGGTGAGGGGCAAGCGCTTGGCGTCGCGGCTATCCCGGACCATGGCGGCCGGCGGCCATCTTGGGCTGGGAATGGGCAGAACCATTGCCCCTCGTTCTTGCCGCTCTGATAGATTTCACTGATGAACTTTTCAGCCAGGCCTCTGAGGCCAACATCAAAGCAAGTTCATAGGGATGCAGGCAGTCCTTTCAATAATATAATCCTAGAATCTGGTGTCAATTCTAGAATTCAGGCCTTGGCCATATGAAAGAAGAATAATGCTGCTTATTATTGTTGTTTTGGAATGATGCATCAAAATCATAACAAATTAACCCCCCTCCTTTTTTAAAAAGAAAAAAAAATAGAAGCCTCTATTCGTTATAAAATGCTTATGCACTACAGTAAAAGTCTGATGGAATAGAAATGCCTTAGTGACAGGCAAAATATATCAGCCCACCTGCAATTTTATGGGGAAGGATGTTCCTTACTGTTGGTGCAGCCACTAAAGGGAGCTTATGTAATTTTTTCCTATCAGAAGTGAGACCAAAAAAAAAAAAAGGCCTCTCCTTCTGAAGTTAGGAAACAGAAAGTTTGGTGTGGGAGGAGATGATTGCCCTGGAATTCATGCCATTTAGGGCTTTTAAGGAGATTACCAACATTTTGAATTCTGTTGAAAGCACACGAGGAACTGTGCAGATATTGTAGAACACATATAGCTTAATTCCATTGGGGATGTTCCTGTCTCTGCATTCAGGAGGAACTACAGTGCCTAAAAGCCCCGTTTCCACATTAATTGAAGTATAACCAGATCTACTGCCCCCAGAAATGGGGCAATGGATGCACTAACTAACCCAAGTTTGATGAAAATGTTACTTATATGTTTGTTTTAAATTTGTTTTGATTTTATTTTTATTACTATCTACCTTGAGTGTGATTCTTTGGTAGAAAGATAGGGTATAAATAAACTAGAGCTGCCAAGTAATAGATCATAATGATTAATCTTTTAATATGACTTTTTTTACTTTTTTGCTGACAATGAAACTTGCTCCCTTATGATAATTCAGGACCAAATAAGCATAACTGCACTGAAATCAACTGAGTAAGTAAGGACACCCCTTAATGGCTCAGCTCATCCAGTTATGATTATTCATTGCATTTTTGTTCCTTCCTTTCTCATTGGAGTGAAGAATAGCAACTAACCGCCTTGCAAGGAGGGTTATTGTATGCATAGGAGCCTGAGAGAGGCTGGCCCAAGGTCACCTAGTGAGAACTTGGTTACTGTGAGAGAGGACTAAACTAGGTCCTTCTTCAATACTTTTCAAACCCCTTAATTGGCTCTTGGTGACTTCTGTGTCTTTGTACTTGCTGATATTATATGTGGAAAGTGAGGTAATATAGTGGGTGAGGTGTTAGACTTGGACTGGGGAAATCCAAATGTACTGTATGCCCACTGGGTGACTTTGGGCCAATCAGTTTCTTAGCCTGAAATACTTCAGTTGACTTCTTATTGGGATTTCTTAAACTTGCTTCTCTCAGGACTCCTTCCCAGTTTTAAAAATTATGGAGGACCCCAAAAGAGCTTTTGTTTGTATGGATTATATTTATCAATATTTACTATATTAAAAATTAAAATGGATGCATTTGCTGCCACTACTGCTTCTCACAATTGTTTGATGGGATATTAATATGGTATAAGACTCTTGAGAGTCCCTTGGACTGCAAGGAGGTCAAACCAGTCAATCCTAAAGGAAATCAACCCTGACTGCTCATTGGAAGGACAGATGCTGAAGCTGAAGCTCAAATACTTGGGCCACCTAATGCGAAGAGAGGACTCACTGGAAAAGACCCTGATGCTGGGAAAGACGGAAGGCAAAAGGAGAAGGGGATGGCAGAAGATGAGATGGTTAGATAGCATCACCGATGTAATGAACATGAATTTGAGTAAACTCCGGGAGACAGTGGAGGACAGGAAGGCCTGGCGCGCTATGGTCCATGGGGTCACGAAGAGTCGGACACGACTAAACGACTGAACAACAAAATTTTTCAATGTAGGCTGCAAATAATTTTGATTTCACAGACCCCTGAGAGGATCTTGGGGGACCCCCAGGGGTCCTCAGACCACACTTTCAGAAACACTGGGTAGATAATATTAAGGGAGAACCCCTCCAACCAAATAAACCACCTTGTGCTCTCACTGAAAATGCAAGCTATAATTGGAATAAATGAATATGCATTATTTTTTTTAAAAAAACCACCCTCTTGGATCAGACTAAAATTTATCTACTTCAGTGTGTTCTTGTTCTGTGTACCCAGCCAAATAATAATCCATCTAATCGTTTTGTTTCCATCGTTTTGTTGTACTGTGTACTCCAGCTGTACAACTTTGAATTTTAAAAATATATATAACAACGATAAGATTTTATATAGAGGGAAAGAAAGTGTAGTAAAATTGCCGTGATTCTTAAAATGCCTAAGAGCTGGGACAAGTAATTTGAAAGGAATGCATGAATTGTTGCCCAGTAAGATTACAGTCCTGTTCAGGCTTTTTGGTTTAAGATTTAATGAACCCATGAGAACAGGAGAACAAGAAGGAGCATGCTATCTCCACTTAATCAGCTGTCATCCTCATCCCTTTTGAAGGTGAATGTTTGCAATGAGATGCCTTTTTCTATCCACCAGATTTAGAACCCTGGAAAAACAGAGTTTCAATTGCAAAGGGAACTTACCCAGACTTTCTGCTGTGGAAGTTCACCCTCATCAGAAAGCACCAAGGTTGGCATCAACATGCATTGCAAAGAGGAGAAACTAGCATATTTGTTCTTGTTCTCCTCTGCTAAAGCAGAAGGCCTGAATGAACTGGATTTATTTTAAAAATAAATTGAAACATTCTGAATGAATCCTATCCAAACAGCTTTTAATCACCTTCTGGTTTTTGCAGCAGCTGCTCTTTTACTTTCACAGTCCTGCTGGTTTTTTTCATCATTGTTATATATTTCTTTTTCACCCTTTCTCAGAGGTTTCTTAGGATGCATATGCTTCAGGTCGTGCATGACTGGATGTGGTGAAAGGTGTCTGTTTGTTTACTGTTGATAGTTGTATCCTTCCTGACTGGCTGGGAGCGTGGCACATCTCCTGTAAGGTTGCCAGTTTTTCCTGACTGGGTCTCTGTGCCTTTAATAGTGGATTGACAGGAATAACTTCAGCCAGTAGAAATCTCTTATCAAGACACTGCTGCATTGGGAAATACAGTAGCTTTCAAGAAGATAACACAGCTGTATTATTCAAAATACACTGTAGCGCAAACAACAAAAAGGCTTGGGACAGTTCCTCAGATGTATTACACCTTAAGTTGTTTGGTGGAACAAATTCTTAACCTGCACCAATCCAAATCTTGGAGCTCTTTAAGATGGGGGCGGGTGGGGGCTCTTTGTTGTTCTTGCTGTTAGCAAAGCTGGGACACTGTGTCTGTCAAGTGTCCATTAAAACAAAAAACACAGTATGGTATTTGAAAGCATTCTCCGCTCCCCAAATGGAGGATCAACAAGTTTGGCAACAGCATTTTAAAAAAAGGCTCTCAGATCTGCCATCCCTACTAACTTTATATATTTAGGTTGCAATTTCTTTCCAGGTCAATACTTTTTTTTTTTAATTAAAGATGCAAGCGATTGGGGAAGTAGGTTGGCTGCACAGTATCCTATACATCGTAAGACCTCTGCCTCGGCATTTCAGCATTCAGTCGAGGCGTCTGCGAAAGCGTAACAGAAGCCGGCGGAATTGAAAAGGGCGCTCGCGCTGTTCTCTGCCCAAGAACCCGGCGTCCTGCTCCGTTTCTGTCACTCACTGGCTCGTTCCCTGCCTCCCGCGCCTCCCTCCCTCCCACCCAGTCGGGTCATTTCAGGACACAGGCCGGTCGTCGCCGTGGGAAGCGCTGGAGTCTCCTCGGCGTCTCTCTTGGCCTCTGAGCCCGCGCTCGGCAGGTGAGTCCTCCCCCTTCGCCAACTCCTGTTCTAGGAGCCGCCGGTCCCTTTCCTTCCCTTCTTCCTTCCTTTCTTCCTGTACGGAGGGGGAGGCTCGCTCTGACTTTGGGAAACAAACAGGCGCAACTCGAGCGGAAAAGATAGCTGGCCCTTGGATGTGGGAGGGAGACGCAGGAGGAGGAAGCTTCAGAAGGCGGAAGCGGAGAAGGCCGGCGGATGGATAGGAATGGCGTTTAAATTAAACATATATGCTGCAGGAGTTTCTTGGCCGGCCCGAAGGGTTTGCGGGAGGACGCGCGAGCACTTCTGAGGAAAACGGGAAGGGGCGAGTCCCCACCCCATCCCTTGCACGTGGGTCCCGAAGAGCTGACTCTCGCAGCGGCCACAAAAAGGCGGGGTGGAGTGTTTTTTTTTTTTTTTTTTACCAGGCTGCTGAAGGCATAAAATAAATCAACTTGGCACATATAAACATTAATGAGACAGCTCACTTCTGGTGACTTCACAGAGGTGTCCTTTTTGTTGGCAACAACATGGAAATCGTTTGTCCTTCTTTAAGGTTGCTTTTTTTCAACTTGCCAATTTAGCCTATGGCCCTAGGATTTCATAATGGTCTGCTATTTAAGTAAAAACCAGGCCTGATCCTGTGCTGTTAGCTTAGTGGGCTGAGCGTGAAATTCACTGTTCTAAGCTTGTTTCCTTATAAATTGCACTGTGTTTTGTGGAGCTTATTTCCTCATGGAAGTATTTTCAGGATTGCACCCTTTTTCATCAAAGAAAGTGGTCTTCCCCCTCCCTCCCCAGGAGTATTTAAGCAAGGTGTTGCGTATCCTATTGACCTATGCTTTATGAATAATTGCTTTAAAACTTTATGATAATTGCTTTTGAGTGGCATCTCTGGTCCCTTTTTTTAATGCATAGTTTGGTGAACTGGGTTTTGTTTAGATATTTCTTAGTTATTTCCCTTCCAGTTATTTCCACCTTCCAGTTTACTGACACTGTCATTTACAGCAAGTGGCAAATTATACTTCGGTTGGAAAAAAATGAAAAAAATAGTTGTCTGTTCATTGGTCCATTTCTCAATGGATTGTGTGGATTGGAATCAAGTGCTCATTGGTTTTGATGAGATTTTTAAATTCATATAAGGTACGTTCCATGTTGAATCCCACTGAGGGAATTTGAGGAGTCATAGGCATATATGTTTCCTTTTCTGGATGCCAATTACATAAAGTTTTTACTTGGATTTCTGTTTGGGCATAATAAAAATAATAAAAATTTGAAAGTACAATAAGAAAGGACTTATCTTAAAAGTAAAATATTGTTTTATTTCC
This sequence comes from Charina bottae, assembly GCA_023362775.1. Classification (NCBI taxonomy): domain Eukaryota; kingdom Metazoa; phylum Chordata; class Lepidosauria; order Squamata; family Charinaidae; genus Charina; species Charina bottae. Next base: position 25,794,235 of record JALMGJ010000007.1, read on the forward strand.
AAACTGCTTTGGATTTTTTTAATATATGCAGAAAACATCTGTCAATGGATAAAAATAAAAGAGTAAGTAAAGAATCCATGGCTTCAGAGTTCTCCCAAAGTTTCTTCTGCTCACTTCCTGTACTCAGCTTTATGGCCAGCAACTTCTTTTCTGTAGCTTATTTTTACCTTCATCCAAAGTCATGTAATAAAGAAGCTCCTGTAGGATTTGTCACATATGAGGAATGTGGTATGCCCTATCAGCTGAGGAGTGCTCTGTCTCTCTTGTGCCAAGGTCCCACAAGGTCCCACACGTTTGTACACTAGTCTTTTTCACTGCTTTTGTTAAGATGTCTTAAGACCAAATTACAAACAAAGGATTCTAATACCTAAGGGACCGTCTCATCCCCATCACATTGACCCGTCCCACCTGGGCATGCAGAGAGGGCATGCTACAGACCCCATCCGTTAAACAATTCCATCTGGTGGGGTCACGGAAGCAGGCCTTCTCTGCAGTAGCCCCTGCCCTTTGGAACATTCTTCCCCCGGAGGTAAGACAGGCCCCCTTGCTCCTGGACGTCCGAAAAAAACTTAAAACTTGGTTTTGTCAACATGCCTGGGGAAGGAAGGAGAGTGGGCACTCCTGGGGATGGCTATCTCCCTAGAATGGCCCTAGAGTGGCCCTTTTTTACTCATGGACTGAAGAAGAACTTTTGCCATCTGGATTTTATCACATTTTATCACATTTTATAACTTATTATTTCTATATCTATTTACTGTATTTATAACTGTATTTTAATTAATTGTGTTTTATTGTAGACCGCCCAGGGTCCCCCTTGGGGGAGATGGGCGGTGATAAATTCGATTAATTAATTAATTCTCCCAGGGCTGTTTTTTCTGCTGTAAGATACAGTAAGCGTCCTGACCAGTTGGCATGGTTTACAAGCCACAATGCCTAGGTTTATACAACCTGTAAGTCAAAACCACACAAAGCGTATTATGGCTTAAGAGTGTTGTGGGAACCAAAATTACTATTTTCAAGCATGGACTCAGAGAGTAGTGGTGGCTGTTTTGATTGAAGGGCTATTTTGAGTATGAACCCAAGGGACACCTTTCCCAATAATGGTTAGAATTGTCTGATCATCATTACCAGTCAGAATGAGATGGGGATGTTAGAAATCCACAAAAGAATTTTGGTGGTGATTATGAGCAAATCAACTGAATTATATAAACCTCAATGATATCCTAGTAAGATATGATCATTGCAACACTTTTCAGACTGATTGGAATCCTATCTTATCAATAGTGTTGAGCTACAGAAAGTGTTCAAAAATCTAAATAAGTTAATATATGCTGAATGTGGAGCATAAAAGGTTCTTTAACCAGGAAATCTGGGGATATTGGAATGTTATAGTTAATTATAGGGCAGAGAATTCCTCTTTACAGTTTAATCAGGACTTATTTTCTAGAGTAGAACTCAAATATTTACAAGGGCTTCTCACTATTAAATATCCCAGATGTGATCTACATTCATTTATTTATTGCAATATTTGTATAGTAGCCCAATCAGACTCTAGGTAACTCTTGGAGACTGATGATGGAGACAAATCATCTAAATGTACAAGGAAGATACATAGCCAAAAAGAGAAGTGTTTTAGATCTTGCTCCATGTCCCACTGGTTCCTAAAACTACTTCCAATTAATAGCCACGAACAGTAATGGCTAGTTTACTCTGCATTCTTGTTTAGTATTTTCCTCCTAGAATTGGCAAAGAGACAATTGGTTTGTCATGATCTCTGTGTTCATGGATTAAAGCCATGAAGATGTGCATCCTCTCAAATAGTAGACTTCAGTATCTTTTCGTAAGTTCAGAACATGGTTACCTCCTGTTGCTTCCAGATAGTTATATGATCCTTCCCCACCACAGGAATTTCCTAAATAAACTGCTGACGTTGGTTGTGATTTTGCTAATGGTAGTATAGCAATGTCAAGAACATTGATTTTTCCATTTATTTACTCCAGTGAATTTTTAATATAACTGCTGCCTGTTAAATTTTATGTTGATGCAGAAAATAATGTGTAACAGAGAGCTGTAGTCTCTATATACTGGCAGTGAGAGGTGAAAACTCCTGCAATAGTTACATTTTCTGTAAGAATAATGTCACAGTTCTTCTTGATGTCTTCTTTGTCTGTCTTAATGCCAGGTATTACCAAAGTATTCTCTCTTTCAAAAATCATCTTCCTATAGGGACTCTTTCAATAAAATATATACAGAGTAAAATAGAGCCTTGTCTGTTGATATCTGTTGATCTCAATGGGTTTTAACCCTGGGTGCTTTTGTGTAGTGCTGCAGACAATATTTTCTTTATTAAATTAGCATCCTTGATAATTCTGTTTGAAAGATAAGATACAGTAGAAATATTAATAATAAATAGTATAATAGTTAAAACGACTTTTGTCTCTGATTTACAGGGTTTTAAAAGGAAATTATGCAACCAACGAATCTTAGACTTATCTGAAGGATCAGGTTGGGGACAGATCATGCTGGAGAATATCTATGTGGTTGCTAAGAGTTGACACTGACTTGATGGCACATAATCAAGCAAAGTCAATGTAAATGTTATTGTTTGAGTGCAGATATGAAATATCCTGCTGTAAAATATAAGGGTTATGTTAAAAACTTGTAATAAATAATTACATGTGAATTGTATAGGAATGAGGTAGGGGAGGGAATAATATGGTAATGGAAGAAAATGTGTTGAAAACAAGGCCAAATAATGAAAGCAAGTAGCTGAAACAAGACAGGAGTCTTCCATGAATGTGAATGTGAGAGCTTCCCCTGTTCATGATGGCTATCCATATGAATTAAAGGTAAAGGTTGCCCCACACAGTCGTGTCTGACTCTAGGGGCTGGTGCTCATCTCCGTTTGTTAGTCGAAGAGCCAGCATTGTCTGAAGACGCTTCTGCAGTCATGTGGCCGGCATGACGTGCGCGGAACGCTGTTACCATCCCACCGAAGTGGAACCTATTTATCTACTTGCAGTTGCATGCTTTCGAATTGCTAGGTTGGCAAGAGCTGGGGTGAGTGCGGGAGCTTACTCTGTCACGTGGGTCTCGGACCGCCGAACTTGCGACCTTCTGATCGACAAGCCTGGCGTCTTAACCGCTGAGCCACTGTGCCCCCTATCCATATGAATTAGGAGTCTGGAAAATCAGGATCTGCAGTTGACCAGTGAGTCTCTATTGGAATAGAGGCTCTCCTTTGCAAAAGGAGAAGGGGAGGGAATAGGACTAACATGCTGACTGACTAGGAGAGGGAATAGGACTGACTATGCTTACTTATTTGGGAGTTGGAGCCATGGATTTACTGTAGAGTAAACATGCATAGATTTGTGCTTGCTGCGCCAAGTTTCTGTAATCCATGGCTGTGTTTGCATCTCCTTCTGTGTACTTCTGTAATGTGCTTCTGTGATGAAATATTTTATCAGTGACAGTAACATGTATTTTTATTTGGAGAGGGGAGGTCAGTTTTACAAATGGGTGCCTTGTTTTATAGGCAGTTAATTTTAATCAGATGTCATTATTTCACGTAGCATTTATTTTTGTCCTTTTTATATGTTATATTATTTTAACTTTCAACTTCCATACACTGTGTTCTGCTGTACAATTAAGTTATTAATAGTTATGTCAGTTTACTTGAAAGTAGGAAAAAAATGGAAAATCAAATTATAAATAATTTGATACTGCCTGAAGCCAGAAGAACTCCAGGCAGCTCATAACATTTACGTATAAATGTGTACACATCAATATAGTATTAATTAAAATAGTAATCCAATTAATTTTTGATTTAATTTATGTTAAAAGTAGTAAGTTGAATTTATTAATTATGGTGCAGCTGTTGTAATTAACATCTGAAGGCCTTCTGGAAGAGCCATGTTTTTATGTTCTTGTGGAAGGCTTGAGTGTGGGAGCCATTCTGGGGCAAGATAATTCGATGAATGGGACCTGCTATAGAGAATACTCATTGCCAAGCCTCTTCCTGCCGTACCCGCTGGTAATGGGGGCTCTTAGCAAGTGCTTTCTAGTTGTTTGGGTAGGATGGGCTGAAGTTATCAGGAAATGCTGGTCCCTAGGATATCCAGTCCCTGAATCATACAAGGCTTTGAAGAGCACCTGGACTTGCACTCAGTAGCCTGTTGGTAATCAGTGCAGCTCCCACAGCAGAGGTGTAACATGGCAGTATTGTGACTGATCACTAATCATGCATGCTGTTGTGTTTTGGACCATTTGAGGTTTCTGGGTACTCCTTAAGGGCAACCCCATGTAGAGCAAGTTACAACAATTGAGAGGTGGCAAGGACATGAGCAACCATTTTCAGTGCATCCTGTTCCAGGTAAGATGGCAACTGGTATACCAGCCAAAGTTGGGCAAAAGCTCAACCTATTCTTCGAGTAGGAGCTGTGAGTCCAAGAGGATCCCTTTATTGCAAACCTGTTCTCTCTGGGGGAGAAGAAGGCCATCAAGAATCAAAGATAGTGCAAACCTAGGATCAGATGGCCTATAAATCAACAGCTACTCCATCTTGTTGGGATGAGTCTGATCCTGCTTTTTCCTATTCATACCCTGACAGCCTCAACAACAGTATGCTCCCAACTGCAACATTCATAGGCAGTCCAGAAGGATATTGTGCTTGACAGTATAGAATGATGCTGATAGATCTAGAAGGTCTACTTATATTTGCCGGCCACATGACCGCGGAAGCGTCTTCGGACAATGCTGGCTCTTCGGCTAACAAACGGAGATGAGCACCGGCCCCTAGAGTTGGGCACGACGATGTGGGGGAACCTTTACCTTTTTACTTATATTTCAATTCCTCAAACAACAATAACAAACCTATCCATTATTCAATCGTACTAATTTATCTATTCTAGATATATACTGCACACTCTACTCAGGTTCTCCAGCAAAATAATTGTCTTGCTGTTTTCAAGTTTGGATTTCCCCATTTGAGAGATTGTGGAGAGGCTGGGAAAGTATCAGGAGGATTAATAAACTGTCTTGGCACCACTGACTGAGTCAACAGGTTCTTTTAGGATTCAGGAGCAATAACCACTCCTAAGGAGTGTAGTCAATTAAATAGAAGTTTATTTGCTATAAGCTTTATTATTATTATTTATTAGATTTATATGCTACCTAACTCCTGGTGACTCTGATCAATTTAAAATACAGAGAGAAGCATAGAAATATTACCCAAATCCAAGCCCATTCTGCTACTAGAAGCTCCTTCAAGGCAGCGGACAACACTCCAGCCATCCGTGGAGCATAGCACCTTCCGGATGGTCTATGCTGAAGCCCTCAAAGTGCAAGTGTCTCTGACTGCCTTTTATATCTTAACTCTCACTTTGTTGTGACCTTAAGCTTGTCCCTGGGACAAGTGCCAAGGACATCCTTATCTGTATGCCTGGATCTTTGCAGGTGTGCCTATTAAGAAGTAGCCTGGTGCTTTGTGTCATCTACCTAGCTCTGTGTCAGTTTTTTCTGCACTGGGAGAAGTCCAAGTATAAATGGATGGGGGAAAAGCAGTAAATGACTTTTAACCTGTTCATGTGAGGTGAAAAATCTGGCACTCCACTATACCTCCTTGACCCAATCATCCACAATGCCAATACAAAGACATAAACAACTACCAGATAGGAGAAGGGGTTGTTAGTGGCTTATATCATAAATGACAGGTCCATGCCAGCTGCAAAATGCCCAGGAAGAAGAGATTCAAAATGTTCAGAGACTCTGCCTCAGGTGACTCACTAATAAATGAAAGCTAGAAATTCCTCCACATTTTCCAAGATTCTGTACTTTACTCCTAATTCTTGAATTAAAACACCTTATTGAAATCTGTAATTCTTGCTTTCTTCAGCATGCCAATGTGAGAGATTTAATACCCCATAATGTTAGTTATAATAATACCCGGGGAAGGAACAGCAACCCACCCCAGTTTAGTTTTGCCATGAAAACTAAATGGATCAGTACAACCAGAGATACAGTATGTCGGTATAACATCGGAAGATGGGACTCCCAGGTCGGAAGATGGTCAAAATGCTACTGGGGAGGAACAGAGGATAAATTCAACTAGCCCCAGATGTGATGACGCAGCTAGCTCAAAGCCGAAAGGACGGCTAGCGGCCGACGGTGCTGGTGGTGAACGACGAATCCGATGTTCTAAAGATCAACACACCATAGGAACCTGGAATGTAAGATCTATGAGCCAGGGCAAATTGGATGTGGTTATTGGTGAGATGTCAAGATTAAATATAGACATTTTGGGTGTCAGTGAACTGAAATGGACTGGAATGGGCCACTTCACATCAGATGACCACCAGATCTACTACTGTGGACAAGAGGACCACAGAAGAAATGGCCTTCATAATTAATAATAAAGTGGTTAAAGCAGTCCTTGGATATTCAGGGTAAGCCATTTAACATCACAGTGATCCAAATATACGCTCCAGCCACAGATGCTGAAGAAGCAGAAGTAGATCAGTTCTATGAGGATCTGCAGCACCTGCTGGATAATATGCCAAAAAGAGATGTTATTTTCATTACAGGAGACTGGAATGCTAAGGTGGGTAGTCAAACGACACCTGGAATTACAGGCAAGCATGGTCTGGGAGAACAAAATGAAGCGGGACATAGGCTGATAGAATTTTGCCAAGACAACTCACTGTGCATAACACTCTCTTCCAACAACCTAAAAGACGACTTTATACATGGACTTCACCAGATGGTCGACACCAAGGGCAAGATGGATGAATGATATTCTGGAGGTGACGGACTCGAGCTGGGGGTGGCGACAGCCGACAGGAACCTCTGGTGTGGGCTGGTCCATGAGGTCACGAAGAGTCGGAAGCAACTGAATGAATAAACAACAAAATGTTAGTTGAGCAAGATCATCAGGATAAAACTGAAATTAGGGCACTATTGCATATGTCTCCATAGTAACTAAGACAGAAAAAGGAATACCATATTTTCCACCTTCCAAATCCGAGGTGTCAAATATGTTGAATCTAAGACTGTCCAGGAGAACAAATTTCCAGTAGGCAAAATATGTCATTACTTAACTTCAGAAAGAAGATAAGCCTTGTGGTTTAAATTTAAATCTGGAAATTTAACAGCTCCTTTTTAAACTGCGAATTGTATCTTCATAGCTGAAAAACTAGGGGGAGAATTTCCTAAGTAAACATCAGTGAATTAAAATTTATATATATATATATATATATATATATATATATATATATATATATATATATATATTGTGCAGGAAATAGTGCAGGTAGTATTAGTTTTCTGTAACAAAACTTTCATTTTTAAAGTATTAATTTTCCCCCAATATTCAATTTAGGTGAGGCCCGTGTATCCAAATCTATTGCTAATCCTTATAGAAATATATTTAGATTTAGCTTAATCATCTGAAATATATATCTAGGCATTTTCAGGCTACATACCTCTCAGCACCACTGAAAGTGTCCAGAAAACACCACAACACAACAACCTGGGTATTGGATTTTTGGGTGAGTTCCTAAGAATTTTTCTGTCCAGTCTTCTTTGTTGGGGACCACTTTTATTACAGCTTCAGGTTGGCTACCCATTGTCTAACTAAATAGCCCTGACTCCAATAAAGTATAAAGCAGATCATTAAATACCTTTGTGTTTGAAGGATAATTTGCTAGATATATTGTTTTTCAAACACAATACGTTTTTAAGTGAGATATTAATATATGACATTATGAATAAAAATAGTCCTATTTTTGTTTGAAAGTACAGGCTGTTCAAGATTTTCTTTGAATTTTCACAGCAAGGCACCAGGAAATTTGGAAAGAGAGTTGAATTTCCATAGTCAGACATTTTTGTCTCAACCACAGCATAAATTTTATTTTTGCAGGGAACGATTGCATTATGCTTTTAGTTAATGAAATTGTTGATTATCTATGGTAAAATGTTGTTGGCACTTTGCCCAAGTTAAGCTGAGAAAGTTATTACTTTGAAACAGGCTTGCACAACATGTAGCCCACAGGCAATATGTGACATAGCTACCATTATATGCCCTTGATTTTGCATCCTGCCTGAGCCAGCAAAACCAGAAAGTTTATCACAAACTCATCAGATTGCAGTATACAGATAATATATGCTATATATGACTCAAGGATTGCATATGTACAGCTCTACAATAGGGACTCTAGAAGTAATGTATTACTTTTTGCAGACACATGAATGGGAGCTCAGGATTGCAAAACACTTAGCAATGTTTCAGTAGAAATGACTAATTTTCCATAAACTGTTTAATTTGTACAAAACTGATCAGTGCTGCCTAACAATGGTTATAGTCACAAAAACTTTTTAGTGTTTCCTAAGGATGTCATAAAAACTTAGTAAAATGGCATATTGTTAAGTAGAGAAATGTTAATTTTTTGTGGACCCCAATACTCCCCCAAATCTTGATGCTGACAGTTGGCAGCTAATTGCTGAATTACATATTTCTTTTAAAATAGCAACCAAGTAAAATAAGTGAATTAAGCTTCTGATTTTATGGGAAACCCCCCAACTATTCTAAATTTAAAAAAAAATCACCCTAAATCTCTCTCGTCCTCTTCTGGGCTGACCAAATAACTTTAAAAATGCTTTCAATATATGGTAAGGGCAAACTAAAATTATATTTTTAACAGGATAATGAAGTTTTGAGAGACAGGTGCAAGGAACAGAACTGAATAGAGTTGAACTTTGCTGGCAAGCCATTGTGCTTTACCACAATAGGCAGGAGAATACAAAATTATATGGTTATATTAAGCACTGCATGGTAATATGGGCATTACACTGCCAATTCTTTACAACCTGTGTAACTATGCACCTGACAATATACTGTTAGTTGCCACCTGCTTTACTTTTCTTCTCTGCTTCCAAGTGATTTCAGTTTAAAGAAAGATTCAGTGTTTGCTTCTTCCTAGAGCTTTCTTTGGGGACACTTTGACCTAATTTGGGCATTTAAGAAGGTTGCTGAAGCATACACTAATAACCTGTTGCCAGTTTGCTATCAATTATTAATAAAGCTCCTTTAGAAGATCAGTTATATTCTGAAAAGATTTTGAAATCCCAGTGTTAAAATGCTGTTGCAAGCACTGTTTTGCTATTTCTTAGTTTTGTGCTATTTCTTAGTTTTGTGAGAGGCAGTAGGAATCATTATTAACAGTAAATAAATCATTTGTTTGGGGAAAACATTGTTGCTTTAGGTTCAGATGATCAGTAGGACCCTTTAGTAATTGCCTAGTACATTTACATTGCCTCTTCCCATTTGTTCTGATAGCAAGTAACAGTAACTCAGTGCTGTTGCCCTTCCCATCACCACCTACAGAACTGTTTTCCAAAAAGGGAGGGAGTTCATGACAGAAGTAGGTAAGATTAATGCAAGGCTAAATTCAATTTAATGTAAATGCAATTTAAATTAAATTGATTCAATACAGATAAAACATTTATTTACCAAATGTTTAACCATTTTTGTTCTCTGTCATGATAAACATGATAATTCACTGGCAAAATTTGGAACGGCTCTGAGAACTATATCTAGGGATTTGAGACCATAGGTTTTGCATGTCGGGATCAAAAAAATGATCACAATTGTGCTACTGTATGTCCTTCTTATTACACTAGGTTTTCCCAGACACAGTAATACTCTGAATGGCATGTAATCACTATACACACATGAAGTTATATAAAACTTTATATAAATAATTAAACAGAAACCGTACCTCCTCTGCAGAAGTCACTCCCAGATTTTAAGGACAAGAGTGGCTTCCAGAGTAATGATGAAAGGCAGGGAAGTGGGAAAGCTGAGTGGAAGTGGAGAGTGAGAATGTTTCCTAAATAGTCATTAGCAAGGCTGGGTTAAACCACATAATTTTCAGTGGAAATCAGTATGTTGGCTGTAATCTTTCTGAGTTGGCATTTTATGCATACATGATGGGGGAGACACAAAAAATTGTATTCTCTGATTATAGAGGCACTTTTAAAGCCAATGATATGACAAGTATGTTATGCTGTGTTTGCAACACACGTGTTAATGCATTTTAATTTGAAAAATATGAAATTATGCTCTTCTGTGTGCAATTTTGCATGATGCTTGCTAAACTTTTACATGTCAAAAAAAAAAGTGGAGGAATTTTTGTTGAACTCTGAAGCAATCTTCTGCACTAATAAGATTGGTTTTGGGCAGTGCATTCCTCATTATTACCATTTGTATACCCACGTAGAGTCTGTGTAGCTCAAGGAGCAGGTAAACCAAATATTTTTAAAATCCTTCCCCCATTTTTCTCATGCACTTTTACATACATTTCTTGTTTCTTCTTTATGAGGAATAATGTAAAATGGCATAAGGAGAGTGATGAAAAAGAGAACAATATTTTATATTCTTTTTTGAGTAGTTGTAATAATAATAGAAGCTTGAGAAAATATCAGTTGTGGTAATAGTTAAGGATTCTAGCTGTGATGATGATCAAAGATAAGAATTATAATACTGGATGCATAACCTTCCAAAAATAGCTTTATTGTGTGGAGAATAAATTGTGCTACTGTATGTGTTGAGGAATTAAAAGAGATCATTTCAAACTTGTGTATATTCTTCAAAAACTATTCCGTTAAATATTTCATAGTAAGCATGGATTTATAGTTATATGTTCTGCATTGAATCTACAGATTGATATAACATTAGCTTAGGGATGACTAGAAGCTCTTGCTTTTGTTACCCAACATGGCATGACCCATTCATTCAATTTTAGTGCAGGTTTACATCAGCCACATTTTCAGAAGATGTGGTAGGATGGAGGGAAGAACAAGACTTTGATATAGTGTCTTGTTCTGCAGAAGAAAATGCTGTAAGACTGTAACATTACTTTGCTAGGCTGGGGGTTGATTACAAATATTGCATTGGTACAGGATCCTTCTGATCCATCTGGCTACAAGTACATGTGTATCCAAAATGTGTATCTTAATTGGTAGGAGATGAAGGGGAGCATTAAATATTCTAATCAAATATGGGGACCAAAAAACAGTATTAAACAGTTGGTTTATAAGATTTGTCACTTTGAGAACTATAAAAAGTAAGTGAATGAGCAATAAATGTATACATTTGAACAATATGTAACATATATCGCCTCTGCAGTCCTATATGTGGTTACTTCCTTTGCATTTGTCTCACAGAGCATGGAGAAGAAATATTCAACCAGGTTTAATTAAAGTGGCTGGAGCTCACTTAGACATGTTTAAATGCCAGAACTCTGTATGGTAGGTTCTGTTACCTAAGCAGAAGCAGAAAAAATACAAAAAAGGTAGATGAATTGTCTGGTGAAGTCAGCTTTAATAATTGCAAATTTGGTGGTGATGGTGGTGGTTAATAAAACAGGAATCATGTGGCAAAAAATGATCATGCTTCATCTATTGCTGGAGTTGGACTATAATATTTAATATTGCTGATAATGACATTAATATACCAAGACTTCACTGATATGAACAGTACAGAAGAGTAAGCTGACATGAAATAATGATTTCTCTGTTTATGACACACCCCTACATGTCTGCTTTTTCATAATTGCTAAACAACGTCTACTCATCATTTTATTATGTTATAGTCACTCTTCAGCCATTTCTAAAAAAGGAAGGTGATAGTAATTTGTTTTTTTTACTAAATCCTTTATGACTGGATGTAGGATTTACTGGTTAATATATTTTTTAAGTACAAGTCACTTAATCTTACATTTTGGGATTTCATTTCCTTGAAGTCATTATATAGAAATGAAGGCCTTAAAAAATCCACCTGTATCTTAGTTTTCTGTTAGTAGGCTCACTATTGTTCATGATAAAGGCACAAAACTAAGTTGCTTTGTCAAGAATCCAATTTTATGAGTTTGTTTTGCTTTCTCATTTTGTATTGATCCTGACAGATACCCAGTTAACCCTCTCAGGGTTATGGAATGGCTTCTATCAGTGGAATGGGAATGGAGAAAATTCTCTTTCCAGTAAATCTCATATTGATATATGATATATGATATATGATATATTATGATATATGATATATTATGATATATGATATGATATATGATGATATATGATATATGATATATTATGATATAAGATATATTATGATTATATATATATAATCTCATATATATATATATATACACACACACACACACACACACACACACACACACACACACACACTGTATTTTCTCCATTCCCATTCTACTGATAGAAGCCATTCCATAAACCTGAGAGGGTTAACTGGGTATCTGTCAGGATCAATACAAAATGAGAAAGCAAAACAAACTCATAAAATTGGATATGATAATTTATATATAAAATTATACAACTCTTTTGGGGTAGACTGGGACATCTCTGGAGCAGGGAAGGCTCAATAACATGAGCAGAAGTCTGTTCATGGAATGTTGGATTTCAGCCTGTGTTCATGAAATGTTTTTGAAACGCTTGCCCACGTAGATACTGTATGAGAATTCTTTCCATTTCTGAGTTGATACTGATTTCATGTAGGTGATTCATTCTTGGCAGAAGAAGAGGAGTTCAATTTATATTTTAATTTAGTCTTCAACATTAAATGATGTGAAATTGCAAGTACAATTTAATATTCGTTTAGTTCACATTTTAGATTAGTCATTGTTTTTGTATCTAGCAACCAGCTGAAGCTTTCTTTCTCTTAGCTAACAGGAATATATTAGATCTCATTGTGAGTATATGAAGGATCTGTATCTAAGAAAGCAATGAATCAGTTAAGATAGATTGTTAGGTCAGGTTCAAGTATTGGTTATGGGCTTATCTCCTTGATATTACCTATTTCAAAAGTCAAAATAGTTGGGATGTGATTTACAAAGAATTAATTCAAGGATACACACACACACACACACATATACACACACACAGTACATACATATAGTACACACATACAGTACACACACACACACACACACACACACACACACATTGAAAGATGCCCAAAAATAATTATACAATTTTTAATAATAGCTACCTCAAATACTTTATTTGATACTTTTTTAATTATAGTCAAACTGATAATAGATATTTTAAAAAGGACATTGGAAACAAAAGGAACCTCTGATCATGTCATGTTGGATCTGAAAAATCATGTGGTTTATTGATGTCTCTTACATCCTCTTCTATGCCTCACCTCCTTCTCCATGCTAAAATACCAGTGGCATTGGCTAGACATTCTGTGGCTGCTAAATGAATGCTGTTTTTGCTTATTTTGATGGTTTTGTAGGCTATGGAAGAGAGGTCCATTCCTCCTCTCCAAACTAACATTTGATGTCTTTTCATGATTCCTCCAAGCCGCCAATATATCTCCAAATACATCTCAGCCCTTAGTGGGCAGTTATGGAGACTCTCACCCCATAGCCCTGTTTCCAGTTTCTTTCAGAGTCCTGAAACTATTGTTCCATTTAGATAGACAAATCTTCAGGTCTTTTATTTGAACATCGATGCCTCTAAATAATTCTCTAATTTATTTTGCTTATTTTGGGATTATTTTATGAATCCTCAAGTAGAACCTCATGTCTCTTCCCCAGTGTAAACCCTGATGGCAGCCCTGAATGCTTCTCAGTTCCTAAGAGATGTTGCTTATCCAATCAGTCCAAAGCATTTCAGAAGTAAATCTATAGAACCTGGAAACAATGGCTTTGTCTCAGAATTATTTGAGCATGGGTGATGACATATTTAGATTGGTATTTTAGGAAATACCGAAGTAGTGAATAAGTACTTTTATGGAAATAAGTGATGGTTTGAAGCTTATTAGTTTTTAATCATTCCTTTGGGTGGATCTAGACTGAATGAATTGCACATATAATTCCTATTGAAATCAATGGAATTTAGATTAACTCACTACTAAAATATTCCATCAATTTCAGTAATGTGGTATAGTGGTTAAAGTGCTGGACTAGGATTGGGTAGATCCAGGTTCAGGTCCTCATTCTGCCACAGAAACTCACTAGATAACTCTCAGCCCAACTTGCCTCATAGGATTGTTGTGAGGATAAAGTTAAATGAGGAAAAATTATATATGCCATCATGGGATGTAATTCTAATAAATAAGACTAAGTGGAACTGATGTAGATACATCCTCTTGTTCATTATAAATTGAAAGATATTGTACATTTTTAAAGATTTGTGTAATAACATAGTATTGTTTACAGAAGTACTTGTCTAATATTATAGTCTCTTCCTAACTACTTATCCATGTATAATTAAAGGATTTAGTCCTTAGTTCAAAGCATACACATTTATTGTCACAAAAAAACAAGGGCTGTGCATATTTAAAAAATGATTCAGAAGAAGTGCTTCCAAGTTCACACAAACACCTTTCTGCTATTTATCAAAGCAGCCTGACTTTTTTAAAGCTTCCATGCAAATAAAGAAAATATGGGGTATGTGTGTGTGCTGTTTCTTTAAGAAATACACTCATTTAGCAGTTGTTATAACAGCAGGGTTTTTTTTTTTGAAGCTTATCCAGAAGCCTGAACAATGTTGGGATACTTTAATGAATAGAAGAGAAGGGTTCCATTTGTTCTCCTGTGAAGTCTGAAACTTTTCTCCTAATCATTTTTGAAGCTTGTACAGCTTTATGGAAAGCTATATGAACCTATCATCTTTCTTTCAATGAGCAAACACACTGAATGGGAAGAATGTTCCTGTTAAAGATTAATTCATTTAGTTTCCTACCAGGTTGAAAGAGTGCATTCCTGGAAGTCATCTGGTCTGGTTGGTGGACAACAGATACAAGTATGCGGGTCATATTTATAGAGGAGAAAGAGAGCATTCAAACTTCAGATCTGAAGTAGAAAAAATACTGTGCATCAACTTTTGCAGTCAAATAATTTGAAAGCTGAGAGAGTTTAGGATGGCATCCTCTTGAATAAGGGTAAGGATTGTAGCCTTTCTGTAAATTCTATAAGTATTTACATATAAGAAACAGTCCTTATTATATGTGGTTTATTAAAGGCCATCTGTGTAAGAAATAAGAATAAGCAAACTCACAGCTTGTTCTCACACCTTGATACATAACATTGATACCTAAACTGTGTATGAATCAGTTCTTATTACTGAAGTTTTCAACTCTGAAATGATGTAAGAGTAATACTACTTTTACCTAGGAAATACAATATGTAATTTGGTGGTAGGTCTGGGGCCCTTTGAATTGTGACTCACGGAGTGGCTGAAATATTATTTTAAATATACTGCCTGGAATATTTCATAGATGGTAAGTTTCTTAGCATCAAAACAAAAACTAGATGGGCACCTCTATTCAAGGAAGGATTTTCCAAGTTGGCATAAATGGATTCTAATGGATCACCTCTATTCAAGGTGGGGGCCTCAGGCACAATCTTTCTCCCATCTTTCTCCCGGCTCTGTCTTCTGTGCCTAGGAAGATTAAGACCATTTCACAAGCTCAACAGCAGCATGGTGATCTTAACGATCCTCCTTTAGATAATAAAAGGACTTAAAATAACATCTCAATATAACCATGACCCCAGGTGTAAGGTCACACAGCTACCTAGAAACATATTTAGGATTCCCTTACCAACTTTGCTCAGACTGAAGAAGCTCCTTGGATAAGGAGCGAAACGTTTCCACTGAGAAAATAGAAATCCAGTTGACATGATTCAAGCTACAGATATCTACACTAGTGTTTAATTTCTGCTTGTCTTTAAAAAGAGGTTTACTGTAAAAGATTTTGGCATTGTTACAGTACAGTAGATACCTGTGAAAGGTGCACAAGGGTATGCTGAGCTTCCATTGTTGCCAATGGTGGTTCTGTGGTTAGATAATTGCTAGATTACAACAGAGTTGGAAGTTAAACTCTTCCCCTCCTGATCATAATTTATTAGGGAGTGGAAGGTCCCCCCTTTTCTCAGTCAAATAAAATAAATAGATAAACGGGAGAGCGGCCCGTGTTTCTTGGGAGAGTTGTGGAAACGCTGGACTAACACCCTCACCAGGGAAACCTGCCTTGGCAGCGTTTGGCACGAGATGAGCGGACACCTCGACGCAAGGAATTGCATAGGGCAGGAAAGTAGCCGCCTCTTCAGCTGATTTCTTCTGCTTGGAGAGGCTATCTCCAAATCTGCGTTTACTCTCCGAGGGAGATGGTGCTGGGGCTTGCCAAAACAATCCTAAGGAAGTGAAAGGCTGGAGAGAAGGACGGAGCACTTCCCGGCAAGGCGCGTTGCAACACGGAGCGTCAACTCTCGTTCCTGCCTGCTAAGCTTGAGTGCTAGAATGGAAAGATGAACCGTGCCGACGCCGAAGCACACGTCGGTTAGCAAAGATGACGGGTGCTGCCGGTTGTATCCTGGAGGGCTAGATCCACGCTGGCTGGCTGGCTGGCTGCTTCGTCCTTTGCGGGCTGGGCTGAATTCTCCTCTCCCCCCCCCTGGCGTGCTCGCAGCGCCTGCTTTTCAGCGCTGGCTGGGCGGGTGTTGCGTCTTCTTGCCTCTGCGCCTCCGGCTCCCCGTGGGGCGCGAGGGGAAACCAGGTCACCAACGCCGAGACAGAAAAACCGGCTTGGGAAGTGGGACTGATTCAGGTGCTGCTGCTGGCCACCGGGCTGGGAGGGCGAAAGGGAAACGGAGGACTCTCTCCCGCACCCCACTCCAGCCATACGGGCACCTTTTCGAATAACAAGCACCGGTTAGGGGAGAAAACAGAGGCCGGAGCGGCGGCAACGGCAACCCTTGATCCCGGCTGCGGATTTGTTTGCGGTGAGTGTCTGGGTTTCCGCTGAAAGCTGCGACCCTGGCCCAGTACTGTGGGCGCCTGGCTGTGTCAGATTTACCTCTCTGGACTCTAGGCAGGAGTTCCCAGCTGGACTTGACCGAAGCGGGCGCAGATGTGACAGTGGCGGATGTTTGGAAACGGCGTATTTTTAGAAGCTGGTTGGCTGGGGTCGTCTGAAACGCACAGTGGAGGGTCTGTTTTTGCGGGGAGGGGGAGGGAAATGGTCCGGGACCTCAGCGATCGTATTTCAAGGGTTCTGCGGCGTTCTTCAGAAGGAAATTCTTTTGATTTCTATGTATTTCAGTCGCGATCGATTGGCCGGGGGTGGAAGAAATAAACTGCACATTTATTTTCGTCGCGTTTATGTACGTGAGCGTGTGTGTCTGTGTTTGACGTTTTTTTTTCTTCCGAGAAGCGAATCGGGGTTTTCCCACCTTAGCTCTTGACAGAGTATGTCATCACAGGATTTTGCACTTTATTAAAAATACATTGTTCTTTAAAAAGAAGTCGCTGGCTCTGCCCAACGTGTGCAGTTGTTGACCAAAATACGTTGCTTTTTTGTTTGTTTTTAATGTCTGTGGCATAGTTTGTGCGGGCGCGATGGACGGAAAGAGTGGAAGTTTCCATGATGAGTAAGTTATGTGACAAGGGATCCTGTAGGAAGATGTTCCTGCAGCAACTCGCGAGAAACGGGCTGCGCTGCAGATTGGGGGAGAGAAGGACTTTGGGCGTGTGACATGTTTGTGTGGGCGTCAGTTGAAGATGCTTCGGAAAAAGATGGTGGGGTGTGGGGTTTTTGTTGCTGTTCTTGGTTTTGCTTTAAAGTCTTCTGACTTGTGTGTCAGCTGCAGCCTTAGATATGTGTTCCTTAAAACTGAGCTCATGAGGGCTTCCTTCTCCAACAAACTCAAATAATTATGCAGACAGACTTTACAGGACCAGGTTTCAATAGCTAGTTTTTTAAAAAAGAAAGCAGTGAATGAATTTGAGATTTTCTATGGCAAGTTTGGAGGTTCGAATCCCTAGCCCCGCGTGACGGAGTGAGCTCCCGCACTTGCCCCAGCTCTTGCCAACCTAGCAATTCGAAAGCATGCAAATGCAAGTAGATGAATAGGTACCACTTCGGTGGGTAGGTAACAGCGTTCCGCGCGTGTCATGCTGGCCGCGTGACCGCAGAAGTGTCTTCGGACAATGCTGGCTCTTCGGCTAACAAACGGAGATGAGCACCGGCCCCTAGAGTCGGACACGACTTCACAAATGTGCGGGGGGAACCTTTACCTTTACCTTTTATCACTAATATATTTACTATGTGATTTTTCAGATTCCCCCCCCCCCAAACAGGACAGTTAACAACTGTATCTAAAATAGCATCCTTTTTTTAAAAAAAAAATCAGCATTATTACATTTATTTCTCAGTCGTCTTCTGGGGAATGTTTAAGGCAGCCTTGATGGTTATCCAGAGGCAATATTATACAGCTGTTAAAACAGCTTTTGGCAGCCTCCAGATGTGTTGGATTTAGTCGCATTGTGGCTAATGGGGAAGGTTAGAGGTGCAGACTAACAATTTGAAAGGCAGGAGATTGGGAAAGGCCAGGTTCAAATATTAGACTAGGACTGGATAGATAATGGTTCAAAGCCCTGCTCAAGCATGCACTTTATTGGGTGATTTGGGCCAGTTTCTCTTCCCTTTTGTCATTACACTATCACAGAATTCTGGGAGTTGTAGTCCAAATTCATCTGGGGGAAGGCTATAATAAGCCTAGTAGCTGAGTGGGAAGTTGAATCTGTTTATCCCCAGATCTAATCCAACAAGGCAGCTTTCTTGACTTGGAGCCCTATGAATGTTTGGTGGTACAGCCTTTCCCAGTTAGCACACAGAAGTTGCAATGCAATACATCCGGAAGAGCCCAGATTGAGGCAGTATGCTATAACTATTATCCCACTGACTCTTGATAAACAGTGTAGAACTAAAGGTAACAGCATGACAGTGATTTACGAGGATAATGAGAATAGTTCTTTCTGAAGTAGCTTTTTCTTTCCTTGTTTTGGTTACTGCAGAAGTTTGCATATAGGTATTCATTAATCATTAATCTGATAAAATCTGTCTAGTTTCTTCTAAAATTTAGTATGCTCTTCTTGAAAGCCAGTTCTTCTCCTCAGACAGTTTGTCCCAGCAACACCCTTTTCAGAAGTATGTTTTGAGCAATCCAGTGACGAGTTTAAGCATGGGAACATTAGGAGTTGCTTTGTACTTAGGCAGATCATTGGTCCATGTACCCCAGTAGTATCAGCATTGACTGGATTCACACAACAGGCTGAATTATAAGATTTCTTTGGGTTTGGTTTAGCATGTTCTGTGAACCCAGCCACTGTAACATAGAAAAAATCAGTGTCTTGTGATTTATTCAATAAACCATGTTTAAACAAACCAAGCATTAGCATGATACATGAACCCATGCATTTACTCTCCAGGGTTCCCAGCTGGAGTTTTGTAATCTTATCTGAAGATGCTGGATATTAATTATTTTATATGTCAAGAATACGCGCTGCCTTAAAGCCCCCTCATAGTCCTTTCAGAATACAGACAAAGACCTTGCCTGTATTCTTTGCCTTCACTTGCTATGTTTTAGACCACAGTAAACAACGATTTGATATCCAACTTCAAATTTAAAATTGATTTAGCAATAATTCCCTCTTTATAGGATAGTCCAGGAATTATAATTGTAGGAGATATTATTACAGCCAGGAATTGCAAACAGAATTTGTAGCATTCTTTGGAACAAGCCACAACCATTAAACTGGTATAAAAGTGATGTAACACTTGTGTCAACAGATCTTGATGAGTTTACAGCACTTTGAACTATTATGGCTTCCTCAAAACAATCGTGTGAATTGCTTGCTGAGGATGTTGTCTTTTTAGAAATCCCTAGCTCCCTTGGAATTTAGGGAAAGAATGACAGTTCCTTAGGGAGAGACCGACTGTTAAACAAGCTAAAATCTGAAGTGCAAGTGGTTGTTTTGCAATAAAGCAGTTATTCAGCATGTTGTTCACTGGAATCAGATGGGCACTGATTTGATTTATAGACTGAAAGCTAAAAATACAAACACATTTCTGGATCAGAATTCCTTGACTGGCTATTCTGGGATAAGAATGTGAACTGTGCCTATGCGTTAAAACTAAATACTAGCCTTTATGAAGCTATCTGCTATTGGATATCTGTATGATGAGGACTGTGACCTATTTTATACATTAACATTAATGACAGACAATATTTACCCCAAAGAAAGCGACCACCGCTCCCAAAATGGAAACATTATATATGCTGACAAAGTCCTATACATAGACATATTCATAGACATAAAGTCCTATACAGTGCTTAGCTTCTCCATCCTGTCTGCCTAGAGTTGTCAGCTCTACCAGAAACTATCCTGGAGATATCCTTTCCTCCAGAAATGTATGCACGCATCACACTTTTGTGTGCCTGTATGTATGTATGTATGTATGTACGTACGTAAACCTACAAGGAGCCATAACTCGGAAAAGGGGAGAATAAAGATTTGATTTAAAAGAAAAAGGAATTACTAACTACTCATTAGAATAAGTTGCCCATAAAATCAATTGCCCTCCTATCTGCAAACTCTGCACCAACCATCCTCTCTCTTATGCAGAAATACTTACATACACACAATCGCCTCCATTTTTCTATCATAAATAATAAAAAGAAAAGAAAAAACAGAATGGAAGGGACTGGATAGTTGTACCCACCAAATACTAAAAATTTTCTACCCCCCCCTTCCCTCCTGAGTATGAGCATGTGTTATATATGTGCACTATTAAAATCACACTAATGGTAGAAATTGATATGTATACCTATGAATAAAGCAGAGCTTTCCAAACTGTGTATCGTGTCACAAAAGTGTGTGATCATCATCAGCGCTTCCAGGTTTTCCCGCGGCGACACACCAACGGCGGTGTGCAAAAACTGAAAGCGGCAGCAGCGCTTCCGGGTTTTTGCACGCTGCCGCAATGGCGGCACTTCCGGGTTTTCCCGCGGCGACACACCAACCACCGTTGGTGTGTCGCCGCAGGAAAACTTTGGAAAGCCCTGGAATAAAGCAATAACTTCAACAGTAATTATTACAGTGATTTCACAGTTGAGTGCTGATTCTAAAGCCAGACATTAGGTTTAGAGCTGTTAAAGGAATGTGGAATGACTATGATAATATACAGTGCTATGAGTTAAATTATGTAACTTCTAAATGCTACTCGTAACTCAAAGTGTTTGACAGTGTGAGATGCTGAGGTTTTAATTTAATCACAAAACAAGTATCTAATGGACCATAGCAAAATAAGATTCTACCAGGTAAGTCTTATCCTTTGGTTAAAAGATTTGGAGACAAGGCCATCTACTCCCTGGCAATAAGTCTTTTCAAACATATCCTGGGAAAGAAAATATAATTGACTCTCCATAACTTGTGTAACATTTCAAGTATACTTGTTTAGAATCACCGAGAACCAGTTTCACTCATGGGTTTTGTGGTATGATGGCCTTTTCCCCAAATCTGACTGGAAAACTAGGTATTGCTTTACTTTGTCTTTTTTGCCTAGAATCCATTTATTCCATAGTGTTTCCATTAATTTTATGGATAGATTCTGGGGTAAATAGCTTACATTTAGTATTTGTAATTGGGAACATGCTCATTTAAACTTAATGCAAGTTGTTGACATTCAACATTTTTTGCTAATCCTTTCTTCTCTTATGAATTTTTTATAAATATCAGGGAGTGATTCTTGGATGAAACATAAGAGATTGCAAAAGTTCAGTGTTTGGGCAGAGCTTGAGCCTGGGGTTAAAAGAAAAATGTGGGCCTTATGGTAAAGAGTTGATGTATGTCAATTGGAATTGGCAATTGTATCTTGACGAAGGCCAACCTGTTGGGAACAAAATTCTTCTCATATGCCCCTATGTATCAGCCTCTTTGTTGCATCTTTCTTACACAGACTTTGTGACTCATTATTAAAATCAATAATTTCATTTATTTAAATAAGCTAATCTTCACCACAGAGACATATTTAGAAACATAGGAGGAACCATGTTTTTTTAGTTTGTTAGATTTCATAATCACTTCATGAAAATAAGAACACATAAAGGATATGCAACAGTCCCTTGTGGATGGAGTTTACAAGAGATATGTGATAAGACATTTTTAGGATTACAGATTTTAGAATTACATATCTTATTAATTGATGCTTGAAGCAATATCAGGATTTCCAAAAAGCAGATGAAAAATGCTGATTCAAGTTGAAGGCTGCTGAAGGAAAAGGCTGTCTGAAAATTAGTATTTGGTTGAAATGTTCTCTATGGATCTTCCCTTTTCGGTCTTCTCTAGAAAATTCTTCATGTAATCCATTGCATGTGTTACTTTTTTCTTCTTCACTTGGATCAGACACTGAAGAAATAAATCAACTAATAAATCCAGCAAGCTACTACATTTGTTGGAAATGTGGTTGATTATAACATGCAACAACCTATATCATAACTTTACATAATGCATAACACTTTGTCATTCTCTGGATTTTGTTTTCAATTTGTTGTCATGTAGGTCTTAAATCTTACATTACATAATCTTAAACTACATAAACTTGGATAAATGGCTACTCTCAAAGGCTTGAAACATGATTCTCTGATGTCTGTTTTTGATGTCCATTATTTTTTTAAAGATGTTTATTGCTAAAGGGGGGGGGGTCACAATGTGGCAGCACCTGGCTGACCTAGTTTGGGTTTAGAAGATAAGCAGGGTTGGGCATAGTTAGCGCTTGGATGGGAGATCACCAGAGAATTTCATCATCAGAGAATTGGCTCTTGCCAACCTAGCAATTCGAAAGCATGCAAATGCAAGTAGATAAATAGGTACCACTTCCATGGGATGGTAACAGCGTTCCGCGCGCGTCATGCGGCCACATGACCGCGGAAGCGTCTTCGGACAACGCTGGCTCTTCGGCTAACAAACGGAGATGAGCACCGGCCCCTAGAGTCAGACACAACTGCACAAATGCGTGGGGGGAACCTTTACTTTACCTTAAGCTGGAACTGGAAGTCAGAAAATATCCTGGAAGAAGGCAATTGCAAACCACTTTTATATTGTTGCCAAGAAAAGTGTTTAGATGTATCCATGTAATCACCAAAATTTGAACTCAGCTCCAGGGCATGCCCAGCTAGATTCCTAGTTGACCTTGGCTAATTATAAAATGCTAGGTAGGGCTGCACCTGGTTAATATTTGGATAGACTGGAAAATCACAACATCCTGTAAGTTGTCAAGAAAACTGCTCCAACGTGTTCATAAGAGTCACCAGGAATGTAACTCAATTCAAAGGAACCTTTATCCCCTCTGCCGCCTCCTCTTCTGAACCTGGATTTCCAAAGTAGGTGGTTATTTTGGTTTTTGCAAATCTGATTTATTTACTGTTTATTCTATAACTATGCATTTTCACCCTCTGCGGTATACAGTTCTGTTCACACGCACAGAAATATTAACATAGTAAGATGTTGAATTTAAACTGTCTGAAACTTTTTATCCTTTTATTTTTATTTCACATGCACGCACGCACACACACACACACCCAATTTGAGTATGTGTGTGACTATATGGGGGGAAGATATGTTGCTGCAAAGCCAGTGGATTGGTTCCTATATCTTCTGCATCAGCCTGATCTCCCCAGATGTCTTGGGACTACAGGTAGTCCTTGTTTAGTGACCACAATTGGGACTGGCAACTCAGTCATTAAGCAAAGCAGTCGGTAAGTGAAAAGTCACAGGACTGTGCTTACGATTTTACTTCAGCTTTCCTTTGCTTTACAGCATCAGAAGGATGCTACCCCAAACAGCTGGGTGAGCCCAAACAGCCAGGGGAAAACAATGCATTTCATTCAGATAAGACCACAGATTAGAGCAGTGTTTCTCAACCTTGGCAACTTTAAGATATATGGACTTCAACTCCCAGAATTCCCCAGCCAGCTATGTTGGGGAGTTGAAGTCCACAGATCTTAAAGTTCCCAAGATTGGGAAACACTGGATTAGATAGAAGCTTGAACAGAGTTTTGGATGGGATTACAGGTAGTCCTCACTTAACTACCGGTCATTTAATGACAGTCCAAAGTTACGATGGCCTTGGAAAAAATGCTTTACGAGCTGTACTTGCACTTACAACCGTTGCAAACTCTCGCACCACCCCCACAGTCACATGATCGCAATTCGGGCACTTGGCAGCCGGCTCACATTTATGGCTGGTTGCAGCATCCTGCGGTCACGTGATTGCGATTTGCGACCTTTTTTGCCAGTTTCCAGCAAAAATTTCCATTGGGAAAGCCGGATTCGCTTAACCACCGCAGTGATTCTCTTAACAACTGTCATAAAAATGGTCATAAAATCAGGTATGGTCACGTGGTGACTCACTCAATGACCATACCACTTAACTGTTTTTTGTATAGTTTTTAAACTTTCAATTGTTGTAACCCGCCCAGAGTCCCTTGCAGGGGAAATGGGCGGGGAATAAATTGAAATAATAAATAAATAATAATAAATAAAACAACCAATTTTCTGGTCCCTATTGTGGTTGTTAAGTGAGGACTACCTGTATACTGCTCCTGAAGAATATGATGTGCAGTTTGGGGACCCAATGATCTCAATAGACAGAAACATCATATAGTAAGGTTGTTGGTAGACGATGGACTTTTCCCCCTTCCAGATTTTTTTCATCATCATAGTAGACAAGCTAGCTGGGGGAGGTGCTCTTTTAGGTTCCTGCATTCTAAGCCATTTAGGACTTAGTCAGTGCTTTGAATTGGATGGTTCACAGCCATGCCAGTTTAATGGTTTAAAGATTGGGGTTAGATGATCCCATGCAGTTGCCCTACTTAACAATATGGCAACTGAATTCTGCACCAGCTACAGTCTCTAGGATGTCTTCAAGAGGTAACTCCACATACAACACATTGCACAGCATTTGTACCATGTTAGAAAATCAGGGTTTAAAAAGCTATTCCATTAATCCCTTCAGTTCAGTAAATGCAATGAGACTTCTTCCATAGCTGAATAAACAGCAGTTGCTTTTAGATAACAACCAAAAGTACCTCAAGCCCTAAGTTTCATATACTGTCAACAGTTTTGGGGGTGCGGGACAGATGAACACTGTAAACTGCTAGCCAGTCTGGCAGACATGCCAAGCCTCTTCATCTTCTCACGTGGATAGACTTGACGATAGCAGTATGAAAACAAGTTAGAAGAGCACAGACAATATTACCCAAAATGCTGTTTCTTTTTTCCCCCCAATTTTCCATTATATATTTATATACTAATTTGTTCCTAATAGTTACTTTACATATTATGTTTTTAATGTTAAATTTCTAATTGTATGTTTTGCGTTTTTTGAATATATTTAAAAAAGGGACTCCAAACTGTCTTAAATTCATCCATATTTCTATCGTTAATTTGATCGGTTAATTTTGCCATTTGCATCAGGTCCATTATTTTTAAAGTCCATTCTTCGGTCGTGGGTATATATTCTTCTTTCCAATATTTAGCAAATATGATTCTAGCTGCGGTTATAATGTAGAATAACAGTTTTCCATATTTTTATGTAGTTCTGGTTTTATAAATCCCAATAGGTATAGATCCGGTTCTTTGATGAAGTTTTCTTGTATAATTTCACAAATAATTTTGTGAATTCTGTCCCAATAAATCTTTGTTTTCCGGCATGTCCACCATAAATGAAAAAAGGTACCAGTCTCTTTTTTACATTTCCAACAATGATTTGGAATTACCGGGTTTGCCTTAGACAATATATATGTTTCTGTCAATATGGTGATATTATTAGAGGACTATTTTGGAAAAGAAGACCTTCAGTTGGGTTTTTAAAAAACATTATTTTGATTTTCTTTTAATAATAATTAATTATTGGTTATAACAACATATTGTAATGTGTCAGTGCTTATTCTATCTCCAGTGTAAAATATGGTTACACATTCAATGCTATGGACTCATGCTACCAGATGCTCTCAGTTGATGGGTTTTATTTTAGAGGAAATAAAATTGGGAAATGAATAGCATAGCTTTATAATGCCTGAAACCCCTTTTTTTCATGTATAAACATAATGATAATATTATTGGGCAGGGGAGAATGGGATATGTTGGCAGTCATTAGTCAAAACCCAGCAAAGAAATTTAAAAAATATGGCTATTATGACAGACTACCTCGCCATTAATTTGGTGAGATAAAGCTTATTGCAGCCCAAAAGACCAACACAGTATGGTTGTTCATTCAATCCATGGACAAGGCACTACAGAAATGCTTGTGTAGAGAATACAATCCACAATCTCCAGGGTATTCACGACCAAACCAAAGCATTAAAGTTGTCTTTACCAGCAACTGGTGTGTGGAGCAAGAAATGACGCAAAAATAAGCTTGACTGGAAATGCTCAGATTGTGGTCTGATAATGGTTATCTTATCACCCATGAAAATCAAGCCTCAAGCAGAGCTGCAATCAAATATCAAATCCAGCTATACTGCCGCACTGGGGACCCATTGAGGGATTGTGTTGATCGAGTGTATCCAGCAGAGAGCAGAATGGGTAGCAAATATACCTGTATGTTTGGGGAGAAGAAAAACTGCATCAGGGTGTCTCTTTTATATAATAACATATATACAAATGTGTATACAAATTAACAGGAACTAAAATGCATCCTTTACTTCTGTCGGGGTTGGATTAGACCAGAGCTTTCCAAACTGGGTGTCGGGACACGTTAGTGTGTCGGCTGCAGTGTCTGGGTGTGTTGCGACTGCTGCCGCCTCTGAGCCCTGCCAGGATTCCGCGCAGGTCCTAGTGCCTGCCTTGTGCCTTGCTGCCTCCAAACCTGCTGTGATTCCACACAGGTCCTAGTGCCTGCCTTGTGCCCTGCTGTAAGAGTGTGTCGCGAAATGATGCCCTGCTATAAGAGTGTGTCGCGAAATGATGCCCTGCTGTAAGAGTGTGTCGCGAAATGATGCATGTCTAAAAAGTGTGTCACCAACATGAAAAGTTTGGAAAGCTCTGGATTAGACTGTTGACCCTGGAGATTATAGCTGTCAGGTGTTTATTATATTGAATGAGCAAGAATAGACATCAATCTATGTAGCATTTCTCCAGTTTCTACCATAGCCTGTGTCTTGATATCAAACCAAAAGCAGATTTAAAGTCAAGAATTGCTGAATATAAAGCTTCACATGGCAAGAAAATATATGATTTTAGCTAGATGCTGCAGAATGAAGCTTTGGCCTCGCTTTCCCTAAAGGCTGCTTGTTCTTCCATTAACGTGTTCCCATATCAAGAGACTGCATTAGAAATTGTCAGAGTGCTTTGTTGGGGGAACATCTTAGTGGAAGAGCAACTGTCTAATATACAGTTTGGAGAACCAAAAGGTTCCCCCCCCCCCCATTTTTAAAATAGGGATTTTTTGTGCATTTGTTTTTGCTGCATGTCACCTAACTGAAAGCTATTTAGCTAAAAGGTGACCAATGAATGAATGAATGAATGAAAATGAATGAATGAATGAAAGGTAGGTAGGTAGGTAGGTAGGTAGGTAGATAGATAGATCGATCCTGACATCTGTAGGACATTCTGAGGCAGTAGTAGTTGCATATCTTGTTACTGTCCCCTGTACTCGTTTACCAGCTTTTTTTACTCCTCTGTTGTACTGTGCCATGTGGCCTGCCTTTTGGTCCCTAAGCTAACCTGCTGCTTTTAGGCCACAGGTGTCCCCAGGGTGTGAGATGTCAAATGACAAAAAAGTAGTGCTATGCCATCACAATCAGAACTCCTCCCCTTGTATATGCATTGTTACATCACACACATATATGAAAGGGAAAGAACTTGTGTTGCAGCAGCATGATACTGCTTTCATCATTTTGACAAAAGAACCTGATCCTGCAGATGCCTCTGCTTTAGGCCCATTAGGAAGTTGCTGTCCCATCACTGTTGTGAAGTAAGAGTCAGCTGCCTGTTGGTTGACTTCTTCATGTAAAAGAGTGGAATGTTCCCTCATTGTTATCCCCGGACAGCAAAACCTTAAACCAGCAATTGTTTCAGTATGTTCTTTCATTGTCATTTATTAGGGCTATTCAATTATTCAGAAATAATTTGGAAACTTATTTTCTGCCTGCCACTTTGCAAAAAAAAAAAAAAAAAAAAAACAGTCCCAAAGAAAAGATGCAGCTGCTTTGGTGCTGGGTTACAGAATGGCAGCAGCAAGTGCTGCTTTGTAAAGGTAAAGGTTCCCCCACACAGTCGTGTCTGACTCTAGGGGTCGGTGCTCATCTCCATTTGTTAGCCAAAGAGCCAGCGTTGCCCAAAGATGCTTCCACAGTCATGTGGCCGGCATGACGCACGTGGAATGCTGTTACCTTCCCACCAAAGTGGTACCTATTCATCTACTTGCATTTGCATGCTTTCGAATTGCTGCTTTGTATGTAGCGATATTCCTTTCTTCTGGCAGCTGGCTTCAGCAACCTGGATACGAATTGCCTTGATATAACAGAGTGCTGGAATGAGGAGGTACTATGAGGAAGCAGCAGCAGGAGTGGGATCAGGCCAGTGGCCAGATTGGAAGCTGGCTCAGTCCTGGAGCTTCAGCGGAATCCATCACCCTGGGCAGTGTCCCTCTTGTTCCTTCATGTTGTACCATTGGGATTGCAAGGAAATGAACTTTTAGCTATCTGCCCATTGTGTCTTCTTCATTATTTACATCTACAATATCACATTCAGTTGGGTTGCAAGAACTACGATTTATGTTTTGTGTCTTTAAAGGATTGTGGTGGATGTTTTCCTCAGACCGAAGGTGGCAAAGTTGGAGTTTCTTTTCCTTCTGAGTATGAGATGGTGGGGGACAACAATATCATTCTCAGATCACTCCCGATCGTAGTTGGACTGGTGTAGGTCTTTTTAGGCCCACCCTGATTAGACCCAGTGAAAGTGGGTATGGGATTGGAGATGATGGTGCATCTGTGCTGGTGCGTATGGTGGGGGCGCAGCTAGTTTGATTAGGCCTGAAGTCCACCGAGTGTGCATATAGAAGTGGACTAAGCTTCTGGGCAGGTAGCTTTTGAAGCTGTTGATCCTAAGGAAGTGGACAGAGTTCTCAGGACAGTTAGTACAGCCATCTGTTTATTATATCCATGTTTTTCCTGGTTGGCCAAGGCTTTCCAGGAGGTGACATGTCGCTCAGTCCAGGTGATGATGAATTCATCCTTGAATGAGGAGGTGTTTCTGCCTGTCCTTAAAGAGGCAGTGGTCTGTCCATTCCTCAAAAAGCCATCCCTGGAGCTGATGGTGTTAGATAATTTCCATCCTGTTTCCAAACTTCCCTTTTTGGGGAAGATTATAGAGACAGTGGTTGGGCTACAGCTTCAGACAGCTGTGGAGGAAAGCTCTGGGAACCTTTCAGTCTGGTTTTAGGTCTGGGCACTATATCAAGACAGCATTTAACACATTTCTGGATGACCTATGGTGGCATGGGGCTGGTGTATTCATCCAGGCCCTCCTTTTTTTTTCAAGTAATTTTATTAAAGATTATAATTACAATAGTAAAAGCTAATACAAACTAAAAGAAAGATAGAAAAATAGAAAGAGTAAAAGGTGCAAAAGGAAAAAAATAAGACATAAAGAATAGAAAGAAAAGTAAGAATTTATTTATTTATTTATTTCCCGCCTTTATTATTTTTATAAATAACTCAAGGCAGCGAACATACCTAATACTCCTTCCTCCTCCTATTTTCCCCACAACAACAACCCTGTGAGGTGAGTTGGGCTGAGACAGAGTGACTGGCCCAAGGTCACCCAGCCGGCTTTCATGCCTAAGTCAGGACTAGAACTCACAGTCTCCTGGTTTCTAGCCCAGCACCTTAACCCTAGAATATATACGTATATAGTAAAGAAAAAGAAAAGAAATATATAAAGAAGTGATTCCCAACCTTTATCACAAGTATAAACAATTTTAGTAACTTTTCACCTCCTCTTAAATTATAACAAATATATAAAACAATTATACAAACTCTCCTTCCATATCCCATCTCTTATCTATAAACAAATCCATTAAACATCGTAATTTCAGTCCTGGTGTCAGCAAAAATCCATTAAGGGTTACCAGAGATAACAACATATCTGTTTTTACCTTGATCAAATAAACCAACTTTATATTCCTTCCTTTTACTTCTAACAATCTTAATCTTTAGCCTATTCAAATAATGTCATAGAACTTAATTTCTTTTCATTTTTTCTTTGTCCCTTCTCACGAGATTCTTCAAAGCTTTAACAGGTATCTTTTGTAAGTCCAATATAGAAAAATTATCCAGGTCACTCTCTTGGTTTATTGTTTGTATGTCCCTTTTAATTATTAAAACATCAGCCAGTTTCTTTTGCAAGTCCAGTGTAACATCTTTTTCCATGTCATTCTTGTAGGCTGTCATTTGTAAGTCCACTTTCAACTCAGTCTCTGTCTTGTCAGTAAAACTTGTTCCTATTCCATAACATCTTTTAGACACAGTCTATCCATAGAGGCAGATATCGCTGTTGACATTGTTAATATTAATTTCTGACTCCATTTTTCAAAAGTATCCTTCAGTATTTCCAATGTTAGAATATTTTGCACCATTCTGTAGCTGTCAGTCAAGTTTATGTGTTCTTCTCCTTTAATTGAAATCTTTAGTTCCCTCTAGTGTCCAATCTTTAAAATCTTACCTTATTATGTTTTTTTTTAATAATAAAAAAAGCATTTTCCCATGGGAAGGATTCTTCCCATATAATTAATTCCAAAATCTTATTTCAAATTTATCTGGACCCTTAGTCCGTGTGTAGCTTTCTAAAATGAAAGTTTTAATCAACCCTTTGCTGTTTATTTGGGAAAAATGTTTTTTTTTAAGTTCTTAAGCTTGTAGTTAAAATTTTCTTTCACTAAGGAATGAAGGCAGACTCACCCGGTGTTTTCAGACTTCTCGATCCAAAGGTTTTTAATAGTTGAAAAGTAAGCAATCCCTGAATGTGATTAGAAAAGGAAGTATGCAAATTTAGTGTCCTTTCAAAGGACACTAAACCGACCCTGGTTTGAGCAAGATGACTGTTCCCTGGTCTCCCAGTGCTCAAAACCCAACTGAGACCACTGTCTTGCGGTCTCCTCATGAGGAGCAATTGTGTGCTGATTGCACCATTCCTGGATTGGGAGGCACCACCTATGGTGACTCCTGCTTTGGTCACCTCTCATCTGGATTATTGCAAAGTGGTCTACATGGCACTGCCCTTAAAGACCACTTGGAAGCTATACCCAGCCTATAATGTAGTGGCACATGTAGTTATGAGTACAACCATGTAACACTGCTATTTTGCAAGCTGCATTGGTTGCTAGTGTGTTTCCAGGTGCAATTCAAAGTACCACCATTAAAGTCTTTCATAGCAGAGGGCCTAGTTATTTACAGGACTGCCTTTCTCTGGCTACCTCTCCATCTGATAAGATCCAACAGGGTTGTCATATTCCAGATCCTGTTACTTAAACAACGTCATATGGTGGATCTAACAGAATGCCTTCTCTTTTGCTGCACCTGACCTGTGGAATAACTTTCCTCCCAAGATCTGGAATGCCCTAACCATGCCTCCCTTTCGTGAGGCCTTGGAGACCTGTTTCCCCCCCCCAGGGCATTGGGTCAGATATTCTTGTGAACCCATTGCTTGTTTTGATTGCTAAATTTGTCTGGCATAATTTGTTTTATGTCTTATTATATATTTGACAGGTTTTCCTAATACTATATTATACACTATACTTTTATAGTGTTATTGCTGCTTTAATCTGCCGTGAGTCGTATGTTGAGAGGGTGGCGATATAAATTGATTAAATAAAGAACTATGCATTCAACTATGAATTTTGTTTTGTGATTTTATATGCTTTTATATTGTTTTTATTGTCTTTATTTGTTGTATTGGTTTGCTGTTTTTTTATACTGGTTTTTAATTGTTTGTGAGCTGCCCAGAGTCTTATATGGAGATGGGCGGCTGTATAAATTTGATAGATAGATAGATAGATAGATAGATAGATAGATAGACCGATAGACCGACCGACCGACCGACTGACTGACTGACTGACTGACTGACTGACTGACTAAAAATGAACGCATTATTATTTCTGAAGTGCTGCAACCTTTTTCTTATTTGTATTTATATGCCACCTTCTGTCTGGGATCTCAAAGTGGAATGCTTTGAGCTTCCTTTTCAATTTTTTTCTCCACAAAACCAATCCATTGATGTGGGTTAGACTGAGAGCCTAGCCCTAAGTCAAACAGTGAGTTTCCATGCCTGAGAGTGGATTTCAACTTTGGTGTTGCTGGTCCTAGCTCAACACTTTAACCACTCTACCATGTTATGCTTATGTGTGCGGTTTGCTGAATTGCAACTTAATTAGTCATCTGCTAATAAACTTCCAAATTCACAAAGAAATGTGAAGATGGACTCGTTTATTTATTTATTTGATTTATATGGCCACCCATCTCACCATAGTAACTCTGGGTGGCTCACAACAGTTAAAAACAACAAGTTAAAAATCAATGTACAAAAATATCAATCAATCAATCACTTTTATTTCGGGCATAGAACAGCATAGAACATACAAAAATATAAAACCATACCTTTCTCTGGCATGAATGCGGATATCCCTTTTTGCCTGGAGTTTATAGAATTTTAATTATATCCTTTGACATCTGATATGTTAATAATACCTAAATTCCCTGTTATCTGAAACAATAATAATTTTCTTCCGTGTTTTGAATATGAGCAGTTTTGTTCCAAAACTGACAAGCTGATGCATTTTCTAATGGACAGTATCAGATGTAATTTTTTGTTTGTTTGTAGCATGTTTTCTTTTTGAGCAAATAAGTGTTCTGTGTATGAGACCGCCAATATTGTGCTGAACAGTTAAAAGTGAAAGTGCTTACAAAAGCAGTTCAGTTAAGTATGGACTGTTTTGCTTATTTGAGCCAAATAGATGAACACTTTTTTTCTGTTTAAGAGCTAACATGTTATTTAAATGGTTAAAGTGAAAATAATAACATATAAGTTGAAGAAGTACAAGAAAAATGCTCAGCTCCTTCTGGGTTTCCATGTGTGCACATACAATTTTCAGGAAATCAGAGAAACGAGGAAGCAGTTTTATCCAGACTGAAATGTCTTGTCCGTCTAGCCTCAGTTTGATCCTTTTCAATGGGAGAAGCCCTTCCCACCCCACCCCACCCCAATTTTTGGCCCCAGAATGGATCTTCTGAACTAGAATCCAGGAATGTTTTTGGCTTCTTGTAGTTCTCCTAATGGGGCGCGCAACGCCAAGTGCTGTGAGAAGGCATCTATTTGGACTGTGTGCGAGTGATGGTGTGGATTGAAAAGAGTGTGACAGTTTTCTCTTCTAGCTCAAGTGTCAGCAAGAACAGCGAAATGGTGGTGTGTGTTTTTATCCACCAGTACTGAGATAGATGCTCAACAAAAGCAAGCAACTCCTCACTGAGCAGGGGATCAGACAAGATGGTCTCTAAGATCTCTTCCAATGCTATGATTCTGTGATGGCAGCCATTGTTTGCACAGGCAAATAGAAACCATCCATTCCTGAAGACCCATACCCAGAAAGGACAGCTCTTGGCACTTGCTTTCCCAGCATGGTAGGAGGGATAAAGTAGCAGCAGAATCTGTCAGTCGAGGTCATAGTAACTGCAATCCCAACAGAAGATCTGGCCAGCATTTTTGCCAAAGTTTGAAATCCAGACAGTGATTTCTTAAGTTGGCTTTATTTCTAGTTGGGATCAGCATGGAAGCAAGAAGCTTAAGGCTGCTGTGCAGATTGGCCCTGTAGTGCAAGGGATGAAGCCAAATACTGAATCATACCATAAGATTTGGGTGGATAAGTAGCAGATGTGTCTTCACTATTAAGTCTAAGTAAAATGCAGTAAATATGTAATTGGTATCTGTACATGTACAAATAGATTCCAGAACTAAGTTCCTAATTGTAGTTGTGTATTATAATGTAGCTTTATAGCAAGAAATGGACCTGAGCGTAAAGATCCCATACAGTTTTTGTTCACAGATAACATTGTACCATAGTATGATTTCTTTGTGTTTTGGCTTAGAATGTTGTGTGAAGCTTTAAACCACTTACAATGGTTTAATCTTATGAGTAGAATAATCATATAGACAGGTCTGAGTTTTACTTTTCTTGCCATTATGAATGAATAACAAAGTTTGTTCCTATTAGGGATATGTAAAGAGCTTTTGGAGAACATTTTTCCACCAGGGACCCCTTCACTCTTTTTCTGGAGTTTTGGTAACACAAGGATTATGCAGAGATACAAACATTCAGCGTCATACCACAACCCAATCTTCTCCAAACTAGGAACATACAGGTAGTCCTCAACGAGAGCAATTGGGACCGGAATTTCCATCGCTAAGCAACATGGTTGTAAAGCGTGACTTCACGTGACCGTGTCGCTTAGCGACGGCAGTTCTGGCACTTGCCAGTTGCCATTGTTAAGTAATCACTACAGGTTGTTAAGTGAGGACATCGCGTGGTCGCCATTCGAGATCTCCTTCTGGCTTCCCCATTGACTTTGCTTGTAGAAAGCCAGCAAAAAAGGTCACAAATGGTGACCAGGTGACTGCGGGATGCTGCGATGGCCAGAACTTCAAGGACTGGTCATAAGCACCACTTTTTCAGCACCGTCACAAGTTTGAACGGTTGCTGAATGAGTGGTTGTTAAGCGAGGACCACCTGAACAGAATTCTGGGAGTTGTAGTCCCAATACATTTGAAGAACAGTAGGCTGAAAAAAGCCATCAGAAACATTTCATAATGGGCAAATATATAGCATCTCTGAAAATAACACTCAAAAGGATACTGCAAGGTCTACACAATGGACATATTTTATATGACATTTAAATGTATCATTTAAATTAATTATGTACTTTTATTCTTCAAAAACCTCTTATAAATAGAATATCTTCTGATTGTACTTTTAAGTGTTCATAGAATAACTAGTATAATATCACTTGTCTGTAATTGAGCTTCTTGGTGCTTCAATTTTATAATATTGAATAATAAAAATTACTCCTTGAAGAAAGAACTTGTGCTGATATGATAATATAATCTTGCTAAATTCTTTCCTTGTGGAATATATCTATAATAATAAAGCAGTGTGGAACATTTTTATGCAGAATAATGATAAGCATATTTTATTAAAGAAGCTTCATTCTTTTTGCAATGTTTATTGAGCAAAGACAGAACTATAGAGTTCATTAATTTAGTGTTTTAGTTAAATCTGGACATCGGATTGTGATAGAAATTATCAGAGCATTAAAGAAGAATAAAAGAAAAACAAGAGATAAAGCTAGTCATAATTACATATTATTAGCTCATGAGGCTATCCAGTATAGACATTTGTTTGTTGGCCTCTGAAGCAATTTGCAGCTTCTATATTATGAGCTTCTATATAATTAATCAGTAGTTTTGTACCATATTTGATTTGGGCTATAACAATCCTTCCTTTCAGGGTCCATCTTTTGTATGACTATCCAATACTCCTTAAACATCTTTTGAAATGTAATATGGATGCTTCTGGTTTTAGCTGTGATGACTGGTTTTGTTTCTTTGCAGTAGCTGCCAGTTGTTACTAGATCTTCAGTGTTGGTAATCACTTTGGTAATGCAATGAAATGTCATGTGATAATATAACCAATATGTCCCATCACATGCTAATTGTGCCACTAACTTCTGATGGACAAAATCTGTCAAGATAAAAAATCATAGAGCACAATGAAGCACCCCGAGATTGTGCAATTTCAAAGTGATGCTGTGTGATTAAATCACTGGGAATAGATATGATGGGAGGTGGGAATTATTTTAAAAAATGCCAAAAGTAGGCTCACAGGATCTGGGATGCAAATACCACTTGATGGCAGCAAAGCAAGTTTTCTCTGTGTCATTGCTGCCATATATTGTTTGTCCAGATTTTTGCAGTACAGTTACAGTAGCAAATAGTTTATGCTAAGCCCAACAAATACTGCCAATATTTACTCAGAATAAAAGTTATCATCGTTAAGTCACCCTAATCACCAAAGCAATAGTACTATTTCAATACTTTTCTTGCCCTTATGCTACAGAGGGAAGGTATAACAATAGACTGTTTGCAGAGCAAACCTGTCCCTGTGACCTGGAGAACTCTCAGACTCTAGTTGACATGCTCCTTTGATGTCCTTTCTGCAGCAATTTGTGCTCTATCCTCAAACTCCGCTTGCTAACACCTGTTCTGAGGATGATTTCCTTTGTTTTTGTATTTTTTTTAATGTTGGACTGAACTGTTAACACAATGCTTTACAAAGTTCCGCCGTTGGCGTCACACCAATGGTGGCGTGGGCGTGGCGGCATGTGCGACGGCGGCAGCGGCGGCCTCATGTTTTGCGCTAAAACCTGGAAGTGCTGATGGCGCACTGCTGCTGCCGCACGCACTACTGCCATCGCCACGTGCGCCGCCGCATGGATGGTGGCGACACGCCATCTGCACTTCCGGATTTTGTCGCGACACACTAATGTGTCACGACACACAGTTTGCAAAGTTATGTGTTAACATCTCCAGAGGAGTTGCAAAATTTCTTTCAGATGCCACTGCTTTATGTCTAAAAACACACTCCTAAATTTAGGATCTTACAGAGGAACAAAATTTTCTTATGCTTTCCAAGCTGTTTATGTTTTTATATCTTTCTGTTACATCTCACTGGTCACCATCTACAAAAAAGTGTGTATAAATACACACACACATTCAAACTTAGTGGTTTAGTAACACTTAAGACTTACATGTTTTCAGTGTTTAGAATTTTTCATCTAAATTTCATTTTCTTCATTTAGAAAATGTCTGTGTCTAAATCTGAGCCCTTGTGACCCTTTTACAAAAATTGTATAACATGCTGGTTAGTGACTGTAATCAAGCTACTACCACCATTACTATTACTTTTCTTCTTCAGCCATTTTGCATAAACTATTATCCTAAGTAGTTGATCAAATTTGTGAAAGCTGGTCTAAATCAAGCTGTTTATTGAATAATTATCTGGAAACATAAAAAAACTGAAGAGCATGTGGTTGTTAAAGAAGCAAATGTTACTCTGAGTTGGGCATTATGAAGTAATAATTTCGTTTTTGGCTTCACAAAATGCATACATTCAGCCATAGTGAATAATAAACTATGGTTTTACCATTGAGCAAATACTGTATGTGAGCCAAGACACTATGGATTTTAAAGTAAATTGTTATATAATATGTTTCATGAATCTAGCCTACACTGTACTGTACCATCTTTCTGCACAGGGAGGCTCTGCTGCTTTATTTTTGCCTCAAGGATTGTTTCATGTCCACACAATGTTGATTTGGATATTGGTTGGACCTTTTTTTCTTGGGTGTATCATAATATTTTGCAGGGCAGTTTGAGGAAAAAATAGGTTGAAGGTGTAAATAGATGGCAATTATAGTTATGATAGTATTTTTAATGTGTTGAATATTATATTATATGACTAAATATTCTATGACTAAAAGCTGGGGGACTAAAAGGCAGTAAATATTTTGGGGAGTGCTTGCTATCTCTTGCGATCCCTTGGAGTCCTATTTTATCTGTGTGTGCTGTGCTTCCTGCATATTTCATTGTTCTTTTGCCCATAATAAAGCCCTTGTTGCTTTTATTTTGCAGATGAAAAATTATTGCAAAATGGCAAATTATTGAAGGGCATTCAAGGATTTGCATATCACTTAGGGAGTAAGGATTTCCTATACTTCAAGAAGGGTGGTGATCACGACATTCAGGTATGTCATCAATCTTAATCAAGTTATGTGGCAGGCATTAGTTGTAAGGACACAATCCCTTCCTTTATTTTTAGTGTGTAGGGAGTGCTATTGCTAGGCTGACCATATTTCCTTGAGACAAAAATGGGACATTGGGATGGCAAAATGGGACAGGGTCTTATGTAATATTCCGTATTCATGAAAAAGGAGGGGTCCCCGCCCTCCGGTCCATGCAATTGGCTCCCGCCTACAAACCCCGCCCCGTATCTAAAAATGGAAGTTTGCCATCAGTTTCTTTTTCCATAGTGAATTGTATATTGGGGTGGATGCCGTTTAGGTGGTCCAGAAATTTCTCCAGTTCTTCTTCAGTATGACTCCAAATTGCGAAGGTGTCATCCACGAACCGGAACCAGACTGTTGGTGTAATGGGTGCCAATTCCAAAGCCTGTTTTTCAAAGTGATCCATGTAAAAGTTTGCTATGACTGGGCTCAGGGGGCTTCCCATGGCAACGCCATCCATCTGTTCTGAAACTGATGGCAAACTTCCATTTTTAGATACGCTGGTCATACGCAATCCGGACCTCAAACTAGGACACAAAGTATACAGAAAACCCACCCATACGGACCGATATCTACACAAAAATTCCAATCACCACCCACGACAAAAGAGAGGCATGATCAAAACCTTGGTGGATCGTGCTAATCGAAACTGTGAAACCCAATTTCTCAACAATAAACTTAACCATCTGAATTGGGTCCTACAGGCAAATGGCTATTCCAAGAATGAAATAAAAAGAGCCATCAAACCAAGAAAACAACATCCAACTGAAGAAAAACAGCCCCCCACAAACAAAGTATTCCTGCCATACATCAAAGGAGTCACTGACCGCATGGGAAAACTGATGGAAAAACACAACTTTCAAACAGTCTTCAGACCCACCAGAAAAATACAACAAATGCTAAAATCAGCAAAAGACAAAAGGGACCCCCGCACCGCTGCAGGAGTATACCGCATACCATGCAGCTGTGGACAAGTATACATCGGAACCACAAAACGAAGCATTCACACCAGGATAAAAGAACATGAAAGACACTGCAGACTACAGCAACCGGAAAAATCTTCAGTAGCTGAACATGCTCTCAAGCAAACGGGACACAAAATCCTATTTGAAAACACAGAAATACTGGACAACACCAAAAGCCACTACACCAGATTATACAGAGAAGCCATTGAAATTCACAAACACCAGCACAGTTACAATAAAAAAGAAGAAAGTTTAAAAATTAGCAAAACCTGGCTACCAGTCCTGAAAAACACAGCCTGCAAAAGGTCAACGAACTCAGTCCAACCACCAGGACATGGGAATACTTCTCACAATGAACATGCTAATCACGCTCATCAGCCACTCGTTAACATTTCAACACAACAAAAAACCCCACCTAATCTCCTATAATTTAGCTCTATAAATAGAACATTGCCACTCTACCTGGGCACAGAGATTTTGCTTCTATCTGTGCTCCTGCCCTTTGAAGATGCTGGCCACAGATGCTGGCAAAACGTTAGGAACCACAACTTCCAGAACACGGCCACACAGCCCGGAAGACCCACAACAGCCATTAAGGCCCTATACTTGATTGACACTACATTTGTCTGCATCCTTACATTATTAACACATTTATATGAAACTTCCAAGTCATTAAGTTTATATTAGTATCACTTTGGTCAGCTGCACCATTTTGAATGAAAGCTCTTAGGACTATATCACAAGTGTATATTTGATATTGTGATATTTTCACCCACCCATGATTTTGGCAAAGATAGCCTTTTTCCAATAGAAGGGAACTGGCACTGATGATGTTATCTAGTTGGGTAATGAAACGTCTGCAAACAAACAACCAAGCTCAGAGAGCACCAAGGACTCCGTAGCCTTTTTCATCATGTTTGCCACGAGGGATCATAGCTCCTATTGAACACTGTATTTAAAATAATGGTTGTACTGGAAGCATTTTACTGGGTTGTTCTCACATAATTTATTTTGGTGCTGTATTTGTTCTTATTTCTGTAGTCTGCACATATTATTTTCTTTCAAAGTACCCTTTCCTATCATTTGACAGCTCACTATTAAAATTATTTCAGTTTGAAAAGAGGCTTTATTTCTGATCTTTCTTGGATGGGTCTTCAAAATGCAATTGGAGTTTGGTTTGAGGGCACAAGAATGACCAAACATGACCAAATTGGGTATTAATTCAAGTTATGGTAAATTACTTATTATTTATATGATGGCTGTTACTAAATTCAAAATATGTCCATTACTAACCTTTGAACCTAGTTTAATAGGCATGGGACCAGAATACCTGAGGGACCGTCTTATCCCCATATCATCGACCCTCCCCACCCGATCATTCAGAGAGGGCCTGCTACGAACCCCATCAATAACAGAGTGTCATCTGGTGGGGTCTAGAAGGCGGGCCTTCTCTGTGGTGGCACCAGTACTCTGGAACACCTTGCCCCCAGAGTTGAGGCAGATCCCCTCCCTCACGACCTTTAGGAAAGATCTGAAGACCTAGTTCTGCCGCCTGGCATGGGAAGGAGGAAATAATAGTTCCTCATGGGGGTGGTTAATTTCATAATGTCCTTTTTATTAAGCTATCTGGCCATTTGGATTTTATAATTGATTTATTGTATTATTTGATTGTATTTTTATATTCTTTATTCTATTTTAATCAGTTTTATTGTAAACCGCCCAGAGTTCCCTGTTGGGGGAGATGGGCGGTCATATAAGTTAAATAAATAAATAAATAAATAAATAAATAATAGTAGCAGCTCTCACTAAAGAGTTGATGTTTTTCATGGACTGTTGATCATAATCCATAGACCAATCTTTCCCAACCAACGTCCTTGCTGACAGTAGTGAAGCAGTATTCAGAAGTATCTGGAAAGCTAATATTCAGAAAAAAATATTACTAGTGGTATTGTTTTTAAGAAATATAAATGTAGCCATTCAAATTTGGGTAAGGCCAAATAAGAGTCTTCTATATAATATATTGTCATTATGGGTTTTCCCTGTGTGCCATAAAACTGAAACCATTGTCACATGCAGAGACATCCAAAAATGGAGGGCCAAGGGAGCCAAAATGGCAGGCACAACGATGGATTGATGGCCCACCCCTTTTATTTTGTCAACATTGTATGCAGAAAGAAGTGAAGCTTCAGTCCACAGGGCACCCACCATTTTGGACTGCTTAGGCTCCCTGTTGCAGATGTGTCCAGCCACCTGGAAAATTCTATGTTAGCAATAGTTAGAACAGTGCTTTCCAAACTGCCGCTGTTGGCGACACACGGGGGCGCGCATGGCGGCGGTGCGGGGGGGGGCGCACGGCATCATCGTGCACGGTGGTGGCCTTGTGTTTTCCACTAAAATGCAGAAGTGCTGATGGACGCCCCCGCCGCCGCTTCCGGGTTGTGTTGCGACACACTAAACTGTGTTGTGACACACAGTTTGGAAAGCTATGAGTTAGAATATGAAGCAAAAATTAGAGGACAAAAAAGAAAAAAGCAGTGTGATGTAGCAGTTAATATTTTGCATTATGTTTGGAGAGTGACAACCTTCGTAGGAGAGTTTGGGCTAGTCACTATCAGTCAGCTCAAGTTACATCACAATGTTGTTGTAGGGGAAAATTGGAGGAGGGAGATCTATATCCTGCCTTGAGCTCTTAAGGCAAGGCAAGGTATAAATATAACAAATAATATAGCATATAACATATTTCTGACATTTATCATCATTTGTTGCCCATGGAAGTAGGCTCTTAAAGAATGCAGATGCATGTCCAGTTGGTATTTTGCTCTGCTCCCTTACCCCTTCTCTTTATCTCAGCTTTTTATTTTGCAACAGTGAAGTAGAAAAAGGGGAATAAGAATTACTATCCAAAGTATAATCTGGCAACCTATTGTGTAAGAGCTGAAGATAAGTCTGCAGTAAGGTTACCAAAATGTTTAACTCACCATGTCCTGCGAGTAGTCAATGATGTCAGTTTGCAATGAAATGCAACGCTCTGCCATTTGGCATCTAATTTTGGTCCAGACACAAAAAACCACATGTCCATTACTTTCCAATTTAGCTTTGGTAGATACGATGCTCCAGTAGTAATGTATGGCTGTGAAAGTTGGACCATAAGGAAGGCTGAGCGCCGAAGAATTGATGCTTTCGAACTGTGGTGCTGGAGAAGACTCTTGAGAGTCTCTTGGACTGCAAGGAGGTCAAACCAGTCAATCCTAAAGGAAATCAACCCTGACTGCTCATTGGAAGGACAGATGCTGAAGCTGAAGCTCAAATACTTTGGCCACCTAATGCGAAGAGAGGACTCACTGGAAAAGACCCTGATGCTGGGAAAGACTGAAGGCAAAAGGAGAAGGGGACGGCAGAGGATGAGATGGTTAGATAGCATCACCGATGTAATGAACATGAATTGGAGTAAACTCCGAGAGACAGTGGAGGACAGGAAGGCCTGGCGTGCTATGATCCATGGGGTCACAAAGAGTCGGACACGACTTAACGACTGAACAACAACAACAAAAGATATGATGCAGTGAAGGTAGAAAGGTTAGGATTTATTGGAAAAGAGAAGAGATAGTGTCTGGGCCACATGTTCAGGACAGTATTTGATGAAGAGACAGGCTTTTTTTTAGGAAGAAACCCACAAGTAAGAGAAGC
Source organism: Charina bottae (assembly GCA_023362775.1). Lineage (NCBI taxonomy): Eukaryota > Metazoa > Chordata > Lepidosauria > Squamata > Charinaidae > Charina > Charina bottae. The sequence goes on from JALMGJ010000007.1 coordinate 25,836,644, forward strand.
CATAGTTTGAACTGCTGGACTGATGAATAACATCAGCTCTGCTCACTGACATTACAAGTTGTGTCAGTGCAAAGGATTCTTTAATTCCCTCCTTTCATGGATGGAATAAAAACTGAAGCTTTGACAGAATCTTTTCAAGGCATGAACCGGGGAAGACTCAGAACTGAAAAGGAAAATCTTCAACTGCATCAAAAGGCCTAAGAACCCCGAGCATGGGGGGGTGTTCCAGATCACCTTTTCCCTTTTGTAGTGGCAGTTCATTATTGATCCTCCCAAACGGAGGAGAGCCAGACCTACCAAGATCTAGAACATTGTGAACCATGATATTGTTGGGTTTTAGGACCACCTTCTGCTATTTATGGTAATAACAGGAAAGGAAGCACAAAGAAAGTAACTGTTCATCCTTCCCAATGTAACATTTACATTTCTTGCTTCTGTAATAAAATGAAAGAAATGGTGAAGAGGAGAAAAAAAACTTACAATGTAAGTAGAGGAGGAGGGCAGATTTCAGTATGAAGTTGTAGGGAACTTGTAGTATTGCCAGTTTTTGCATGATGTAGATCAGCCTTCTCCAACCTGATATCATCCAGATCTATTTCAGCTTCCATTGTTTTTATCCAGCATTGTCACCTTTAGAAAATACTTTATGGCACCAGATTTAGTAACATATATCATAATGTTGATTTTGAAACCTGTCTGTGCATTATTTTGTTAATACTATATAATTTGTCATATAACATCAGGTATTTCAGTTCAGTTCAGTACAGTGTGAAGTGGAGGTCCATCAGCAAAACATACCCTTACATTGGAAGTTACTTTTTAAAAGTTGCTGTTTTTCTATTTCTCCCTTAAGCAGCAAATCAACAGAGAAAATGACTGTTTTTCTTATGCCATATTTTTCTAAACAAACAACTTTGTGTACAAAAAGTACAATTTCAAGAAATAGTTTTCCAATAAGTATGCAATCACTGATAAGACCAAATAAAAGGTACAACTTGTTTCAAGCTGCCTCCAGAATAAATGGTATCTTTTCTAACATAATTATTTGACATTTTATAGCACATTATAATTATGCAAAAACAGACTTCAGATTAGATCTGACAAAACTTTTATTGAGAAATAAAACTAGATTATTTACTAATAAAGAAGTGGTTCTTTGCCTTTGGACATTGAGGAGTAGTGCTAAAAACAGATAATTTATATTGGACTCCGTCTTAATAAAAATTAACAATATAACTTCACACTCAAGTATTTCTGGGTCTGCTGACAATTTTAGGATGATCAGAGTTCTATTACTTTTTAACTTTACTTTCTTTCTGAAGCTCTTGAAAGCTGGGCATTTCTTTGCAGTAAGAAAATAATTTGCTAATAAATTTGGATATGATGCAAGGTGACAAAGTCTAAACATCTAACTCTGATCCTAACCTAGTTTCCCAAAACGATATTAAACTGCCTCTGTAAGCCCAGAAGTTCCTTTGTTTTGATTGTTTCTGGAATATCTTGCCATATGATGATGCAATAATAGCACTAGTCATACTGATGGTTGACTAGGAACAATATTTAGGAGTGGGGAATTTGCAATCTGCTAGATATTACTGAACTAGAACTCCAAACAGTGAGCAAAACATATTGAAAATGATACTGATAGTTATCATTTGGCAACATCCAGAGATCTACAGGTTGGCTATCTCTAACTGAAAGTACTGTTTTTTGTGTGTGTGTGTGCCTTTGAGTCAGTTATTATCACCAGGTGAACCAGACAGGAAACACGAGCAGATGAGCTAATTCTACTTTATTGTAAGGCTACATTAACAGAATCTTGCAAGTCTGAAAATACAATTTGCCCCGTCTCCTTTATACCCTGAGAAATTAGGGAGGGTCTCTTATGAGCCTCTTGCCCTGCCCACATCCAGCTACAGACTATGCTGTCTCTTAGCTGACCATTCCCTAGGCAGCGTCTCTGGGCCCAGGCTCCCAAGGTCAGTACAGTTATTGACTCCTGGCGACTGCCTGGATAAGTCCCTGCAGTTTTCTTGGCAAGATTTTGGAAGTGGTTTGCCATTGCCTCCTTCCTAGGGTTGAGAGAGAGTGACTGTCACAAGGTCACCCATCTGGCTTCATGCCTAAGTGGGACTAGAACTCATGGTCTCCCAGTTTCTAGCAGATGGACAACATTTTTCTTTGGGGTTCATTCCCAAAGAATGAACAAAGCCTGTTGTTTCTAGAGTTCTAGAATTTACATCATTTGCATTATAACTTAATTACTTTTCATAATGTTATGTTACCAAAAGGACTCTCCTTGATCTGATTACTCCCACAGAAACCATTTTTAAAGTAATATTTGGCATGATCAGTAGATTTCAGCATTCATCCAATTTTATTTTATGTAAGCATAATTGAATTACAGATAGAATGATGACTGTTTTATGATGCTATTTTACTGATCACATAAATTTAAATAAGATAAATTTATTTTAACTGTACATAGAATAAACTGGAATATGAATTATTTTTCTTGCTCTGGACTATCAGAATAGGTGACTATAGCATAGTTCCTGACATTTGATGGTCAATAAGCTTTTATGATCCTGTAATGTAGGTCTTCTAATAAAATGGTATTTGAAAGCATTTTTGTCATGTTACTTTGGAGAACTATTGGATACAATATTGTAGCCCATTAAATGGGGAGCAAATTATGAATGTATTATCAGTTTAATATTTGAAATAGAGTTCCACAACCAGTCCAGGGGTATTGGACTACTACTATCAATAGTCATGCTGCTTTAGCGTTATTAGATTTGTAGTTCATTTCTAGTTGGAGAACACCAGGTTAGGAAAGATTTTACTTTCATAACAAAAATCTAACCAGAGTTGTGTTTTCTTTAAAAGAGAAAAGATGATGATCAGCGCTTCCGGGTTGTGTGGCGACACACCAGACTGTGTGTGGCGACACACTTTTGTGTTGCGACACACAGTTTGGAAAGCTCTGCTCTAATTCATTAATGTATAAAACAAGAGACTTTTTAAAAAAAAGTCTAGGCAAATCTACATTTATTGATATTGAATATTTTTACAACCTTGCAGAGTGGGCAACTTGTGTGCCTTGGGCCCAAAGCAGAAAGAAACCCAGGAGACTTACTATCAGTTTGGTTTTAAATAATTAAGTTAAAAAACACCACCCCTGCCCCCCCAAAACAAAATATTCTGACCTTTTCTTTTCACAAACCTTGCACCCAGCTGCAAAAGGTTGTCTGTTTTATTTGATCAGAATACAGTTCATCCAGTGAACCATTCTTTCCAGAAGCCTCAGCAGCTTGAAGGATCTGTTGAACCACGGTACTTTGCTGGACCCCAGCCAACCTTGAATGACCAGGAGAGTTGGATTATTGCTATATTTTAAAATAAAGGAGGAGGAGAAGACAAAGAATAGAAATTTAAACTGTTATACTTTCAAGGTTTGTTTTGTCTTCTCTATTAAAGGATTCATGACTCACCATTTGTACAGGGATAATTATATTTTAAACAAATCATTTATTCTAAAGGAAACCCAATTTTGTTTTTGTCTATACTCTTATAGACTTTTGTCTTTTGAATATAGTCTTATAGTAGTTCAGATACATTTCTATTGTTATTGTTCAAATAATTGTATGAGAACAAGCCTTATGAATATTTTGGTTTAGATACATCTTCTCAGATTGACTGGACCTTATCTTACATTTTTAGGACCAGTGTAGACCCTTTTGACCTATTCATGTCAAGCTTGCATGCAGCTGGGCAAGATCAAGGAACCAAGATCTACATAGATTTTAGTAAGGTATCTTTAATGCTAGTCTAGGGTAAATGCAGTATCTTGGAAACTGGTTCCAACTATTTCCCACCCTCATTATAGTGAATTAATTAAGACAGAGTTTTTTTGTTCTGTTTTGATTGAATTTCTTGATTTGAAATTCATTTTTCAGGTTTGTTTCCACCTGGTTGGGCTAAGTTGCTGTTTATGAGATAGGATGTCAGCGGCCTCATCTGCTGTCACTTAATTGTTTATGTCTATTCTCTCTTGCATTCCTTTCCCAGCCTCACCCTTCTGTCTCCAATTGCACTGTTACAACCTCAAAGTACAAACATTAATCTTCACATGTGTAATAATGCCTGTATCATAAGGCCAATTAAATAAACTCATGCCAATATGATATGCTGATTCAGTCAAACTTTGCCAAAATTTTGGGTCCATCTGAAACAACTGGAAAGTCGGAATAGTGGAATATAAAAACTTAGCAACTGACTTGGTGGGGCGGGGGGGAAGCAACAACTTTGTCCCTTGTAGATTATAATGGAGCAGCTAGGTATAATATTCTCAGAGAACAACTTCGTTAGTATAACAATGTCCCCTTGCAGATCAGGATTTTATAGTGGTTGGACTACATAAACTGCTATAGATACTAATTATGGCCATTTATCAATTAACATTTATGGAATAAAATTTATGGAATCACAGATCTTTTTCTCTTTCTCCCTCCTCTGCCATCACCAGGAAAAAAAAATCAGTGTTTCTAAGTAGATATTTAAATGACCTATTTAACTGGGCAACGCTAGGAAAGGATTTATAGTTTTGTCCACTGAATTAAAAGAAAGAGTCCCAGTGTTATAGAATGCATTATCTATATTATGAGAGTCAAACATTTTAGACTTAAAATACTTGGTTAAATATTAGAAATAAATACAAGGATAGTATGAAATAGCTTTAATGTTTCCATATAAAATAACTAGAATATCAATTAATTTTAGATAAGATCCAGAATACATTCCCTTCCAAGGTTCATATTTTCAAAAACAGTAATTTTAAAATGGTGTATTTCTCCTTTTCTGGCTCAGCTCAGAAAATGAAATTCAACAGTCCTGGAGAGTACCAGGTTGAGGAAGAGTTTTAGCTTAACAGAGATTTATTTTTTCTATCTAGTCCTGACAAGAATCACTTCTTTCACCTGAAAATCAGGAGGACTCTAGTAGCACCTTTTCAAACAAGGTGCAAAAGAAGTAACAGACACAAGTTTGACATCAGGACTCAAAAGAAGGGCAAAGTAATAGCAGAACATTTTATTCTCCCAGGATACTCCATTACGCTGGCTTGAAACAAAGAAACTTTACCAATATAATTGAGAAACCACTGAACAAAATGTCAAAAGGTTTCAGGCCATTTCAGAAGGTCTCAACAAACACAATAGTTTTTTAACATATTACAGTTGTTAATTTGTAATCTGTCTCACATGTAACTTGCATCTACATTTCCAGCCTCTCTTCCCCTCTCTTGCCCCACTACCACTCCCTTTCCCCCTACCTCATCCCAATTTAGATCCTACTTCAGTTTAGCCATTCCATGCATCCATGGAACTGAGCCCTTTCACAAAAGCCCTTTAATAAAATTGTTAGTCTGAAAGGTGTTTTACTAGACTCTTTCAGATTTTGGGCTACCATAGAACTAACATGGCTCTCCTACAATGTTTTCATCTGGAGTCAATTTGACTTGTTTCAAGTTGGAGTTCTTGGGCAATTTATCTGTTTGGAGGAGGAAATCCTCATCTTATTGCATTAGGCAGACAGAAAGAAAGGACATTCAGTTCTGAATTGCAGTTGTTTTGACAAGCAGAGTCCAGAAATGTGATTTCCTTTTTTATGTATGTCTGTTTTTCTCTATATTTTAACTAGAGTCCAGTCTTTTGTTTTATTGTTTGGAACATATTTAGTTGTCAGTTCAGTTTAGAAGAACCTATTGTATAAGTTTTACACATATTTTTCATTGTCGCTGTCTTATGATTAAAAGAAGACTTATAAGATACTATGCCAGACTCAGACTGTGAGAGGAAGACAGTGCAGCATAGGAAAAATTATTTTAGGTTTGTGGCTTGCATAGTAGAAATAGGAAAATGTCAATGTTGATTATGCTACTTTTCACTAAATTCTTCCATTCTCTAAACAGCTCTGAATGTTGCTCTTCCCATACTGAAAAGTCCTCGGCAGTGTGGCCACAAAACGAATCAGGGGCATCCAATGTCAGGCCTTGCGTATCTCAATCTTAAGAATGGGTAGAAAAGTCATGTGAATTGAGAATGGTACAGGTAGTCCTTGCTTACCAACCACTCATTCAGCAACTGTTCAAAGTTGCGACTGTGCTGAAAAAATAACTTTACGGCCAATTTATGACCATTTATTTATTTAATTTTTATCCCGCCTTTATTATTTTTATAAATAACTCAAGGTGGCGAACATACCTAATACTCCTTCCTCCTCCTGTTTTCCCCACAACAGCAACCCTGTGAGGTGAGTTGGGCTGAGAGAGAGTGACTGGCCCAAGGTCACCCAGCTGGCTTTCATGCCTAAAGCGGGACTAGAACTCATAATCTCCTGGTTTCTAGCCCATTGCCTTAACCACTAGACCAAACTGTTTACGACCTCTGCACATTATCACCATTGCAGTTAGTACTTGTTCTCCTATGTCTGACCTGTTGTTTTTCTCTCCCCCCCTTGCAAAGTGGAGAGATTGGAGAAGAGATTAGAAAAGAGTAAGCAGGCACACAATGGGGAATACATGTTGAAAGCAATGCACTGGTGCCAGCATCCACAAGCGTGCTCGGCAAACAGCCGGTGTATTCCCCATTGTGTGCCTGCTTACTCTCTTCTAATCCCTTCCTCTCCAATCTCTCTGCTTTGCGGGAGGGGGCAGAGGAGAGATTGCCTACAGAAATCACTTGGTGGGGCCCTTCTTTTCAAGGGGGCAAGGGGAGAAGAGAGGCTACGGTTGGCATGTAGGAGGGGGATGCACTGCCCCCACCTGGGTCTACAAAGCAAGAGAGAGGAAACACTTGCGTGCCTCTCTCTCTCTCCCCCACCCCCATCGATACCCAAGTTGCTCTGGCACTTCCCTGCCCTCCTCCCCCTCCCACATGACAACTGCAGCCCCTCTTCTTAAATGAATGTAAATACAAACATTAATTCCCTTCTTGTTAATTATCCAGTACTGGGGTGAGCATTCCAAAGGGTGGGGGACAAATGTAAAACTCATCATTCCATATCTCAAGTCTTAACTGTAAGCAAATCCACATTTAGAAGGCATAAAGTGGTCCCAGTAACCTTGTATGAACAAAACACTGAGCTTTAGCATGACAAAGAGGAACAATTTCTCCTTTAAAGAGAACAAACTCACAAAGATCCCTTACTTTAAGTGAAAGGACAATTAGATACAAAACCAATTTAGATACTGTCAGATTAGGATACAAAAAGTGACTGTGGGGAAAGAGGCTTAAACATAGGCTGACCATATTTCCTTCAGACGAAAACGGGACTTTGGGGATGGCAAAACGGGACAGGGTCTTATGCCACCATACCGGCCTCCAAACCCTGCCCCCCAGTCCACGCAATTGGCTCCCGCCTGCAAACCCTGCCCCCGCCCCACACGATTGGCTCCCGCCTGCAAACCCCGCCTTCGAAAGGGCAGGCTCCAGGGACCCCGAAAATGCCCTCAGTTTAGGCAGGGAGGCTGCGCGCACGCGCATGTTGGCAAGCGGTGCTCAGCTGTTCTGCAGGGAGAATTTCCACCCCGGCTCCACGGCAGCGTGTGCATGTGGGGAGGGGAGGCTTTTGCCTCCCTGCCAGAACCGAGGGCATTTTCGGGGTCCCCGGAGCCTGCCCTTTCGAAGGGGCAGTGGCAGCAGCGGCAACCCGGAAGCACCGCCACCGGCACTTCCGTGTTTTTGTTTGGAAAGCCCTGGCCTTGTGTGTGTGTGTGTGTGTGTGTGCGCACGATTACGCTGAGCAAGTAATCTGCGCGCATGCACACACGCACCCTCTTTCCACAACCTTCCCGTACCTGATCAGGTAAGGAGGCAGGAACCTGGACTGTGGTGCTGCTTCTGCTGCTGGGATCGCACGTGGCAACTGGGCTTCCAGTTGCCGCGCTGATAGGGCCTCTTCCGGGCTGCCTCCAATGGCAAGTCCGGCTCCAGTCCTCCTTCCTGTCTTCCTGTCCTCCTTCCCACCGGGTTTAAAAAAGGGACAAAATTGAGATTTTGATCAAAACGACGGGACGGTTGAAAAATGCTAAAATAACGGGACTGTCCCGTTCAAAACGGGACGTATGGTCACCCTACTTAAACACCATGTTAACTGTAAGCAAATCCAATACACGTTTTTCCAGTCCAGATGTCAGCAAGTCCAAAATGAACTACCCAAAATAACAACATGTCCCATTTTAACCCTGATCAAATAAACCAACTTTATATTCCTTCCTTTTACGTAAAATAATCTTGTTCTTTAATCCATTCAGATGATTATTGATCCTTGTCTCAAATTTCTTCCAAACTTTAAGAAGCCTCTTTTGTAAGTCCAGCAAGAAAAAAATTATTCCAATTGCTCTCTGGGATCGACATTTTTATTTCCTTCTTAATTTTTAAAGCCTCATCTGATTGTTTTTGTATGTCTAATGACAAATTCTTGTTCACATTGTTCTCAGATAAATTTTGTTGCAAATCTTTTTCTGTAACAGCTTCTTCTGGGAACAGAGTGCTCCTAATAACACACAACACAGCTGACATTATTGATTCAAGGTCCCAATGCAATTCCTCAAAAATGTCTTACCGCTAGTAATTACCCAGTAATTGGGACCAGAATTTCTGTAGTTAAGCGACATGATCATAAAGCACAATGTCATGTGACCGCACTGCTTAGCGACAGAAATCCCAGCACTTCTGGTTGCTGCCATTAAGTGAATCACGCACCATTGTTAAACGAGGACGTCACATGGTCGCCATTTACGACCATTTGCTTGTAGGAAGCCAGCAAAGAAGGTCGCCAATGGTGATCACGTGACTGCGGGAATGCTGCGGCCATTGTAAGTACAAGGTCCAGTCCTAAGTACCACTCATTCAGCACCATTGTAAGTTTGAACAGTCACTGAACGAGTGGTCGTTAAATGAGGATCTTCTGTAAACAGAAATATTTATCACTTTCAAGATCATTTAAGTTCCTTCAGAAAAATACTTATGTTTTCCCTCTCTAAATACTAAACATGTGGTTTTGGAATTGCATTGCTTTAATAGGATAACTGTCAATAAGCAGAAGCAATAAAGATGTATGCTCCCTGGCAGGAATCCATTTACCTCAGAAAAAAAATTATGTTACTTTTAATGTATATAGAATTTAATTGCTGCTTTTTTTTACTTGCTGCATTAATCTGAAGCACTTGTTAGTAAAGAAGAAGGAATGCTGGCTTTTACTAATAAGACCTGATCATAGAATGTGAAAGGTCCTCTGTGCAAGCACCGAGTCATTACTGACCCTTTGGAAGGACGCCGCTTTTGTTGATGTTTTCTTGGCAGACAATAGAGCAGGGTGGTTTGCCATTGCCTTCCCCAGTCGTGATTACCTTTCCCCCAGAAAGCTGGATACTCATTTTACCGACCTCGGAAGGATGGAAGGTTGAGTCAACCTGAGCCGGCCACCTGTGAACCAGCTTCCACTGGGATCGAACTCAGGTTGTGGGTAGAGTTTCGGTTGCAGTACTGCAGTACTGCCGCCTACCACTCTGCGCCACACAAGGCTCTGATCATAGAATATGGAAGCAAATAAAGCACTGTTTGTGTGTGGCTGAATTAGGTTATAATTCCATTGCTCAGGATTACTCTAGTTCTCAGGTTTCCTTGGATTATTCACATTACCTACTTTACAGAGTAGCCCTCTGTTTGAACTTTAGAAATAAAGATCACATGTAGAAAGGACTGGGCCCTAAACTAACTTAAGGAGCATCTTGACAGCAGACTCAGGGCCTTTCCCCATTACCGAGTTGAAATGTTCTCCACTCATCCTTGAGTTAACAAAATACTATACTGGCATACAATTTATTGTCCCCATTGCCAACACTTACCCTGGGTCTATTGCCTGTATACTTAGTGATTTGATTTCTCTTCAAGGAAATGAGTGAGAACAGATTCCATACACCTTGAGTTTGCCCTTGGACAGTGTTGGAATAAAGGAAAAATACTACTTTAACATTAGTACAGCTATGGACAATTTAATCCTGTCCCGCACTCAGGCTGGGGATAAATGTCATGCGGAAACGGCACAATATAGGCTGTAGGGCATGTTTGTGCCATGGGGTTAGGTGCAAGTGAGACAGTGCCATGAGAAACTGTGAGAGGCACTATATATTGACATCTTAGTATTATCTAAATTTGCATCTACACCAGGGGTCGGCAAACTTTTTTATGCCAGGAGCCATTTTGACATGCTCGAGGGCATTTTGACATGCTCGAGAGCCAGGGGGCGGGGTTTGCGGGCAGGGACCAATCGTGTGGAAGGGGGTGGGGTTTGCGGGCGGGGACCAATCACGCACACTTAGGGCCTGCTGCCGCCATGCCCGCCACGCCCACTGCATTGCCCGCCGCCACCGCCACCATGCACACCATGCCCGCTGCCACGCCTGCCCTGCCACGTCCGCCACTGCACCTCCCCCGGGGTCCGAGTAAGCCGTGACGGGCGGGCGGCGAGTGAAGCGTCGCCCAGCCTCCTCCCCCGGGGTCCTTCGTGAAGACCTTCTCCTCCATCCTCGCTGCTCCCGCCGCCGCTCCTTACTGCCTTCCTTCTTCTCTCCCTTGCCGGCACCCACCACCCCTGCCCCACCTCCGCCCACCCTTCTCCTCCCTCCCCCTCACAGAGATTTCATCTCTGTCTCCTTCTTATGTCTTCTGTCTGCCTGTCTCCTTTGAAGCAAGCGCGCGCGCAAGCGAGGGAGAAGCCGCTTTCTTTTTTCATATGTCCTATGCCTTTCCCTCCACCGTTTGGCGTATTTCCCCGCCCCCCTCGAGACTGGCGCGGCCTGAGGCGGCGGCTATGCCCCCTACGGTGGGCGAAGGCGTGCGCACGTGCGTGGGGGCAGGGGGAGCAAGCAAGCGTGCAAGCGAGGGAGAAGCCGCTCTTTCTCTACTCTGTGAATTAGATGCACAGGGTGCCTGTCGGGATCGAGACTCTTCGTCCCACATTAGCACTTCACTTCCACTCACGGGGCTGCTTCTCCGGAGGCGTGCGCCGAGGAAACAAAGCTGAGCCGGGCAGAGGCGGCCGGGGCGGAGAGGAGCGCCCGTTTAAAACCAGGCTCCAAAGGCTGCGGGTGGAGATGTTGGTGGCCGGCGCTGGAGGAGGGCGATTGATTCTTCCTCCTCCCGCCCTCGGGAGCCTTCCAACTTTCGCCCGAGTTGGGCAGCGTTTCCAAAGCGGCCCTTCGGTTCCTATCCAACGGGACGCACACAACCCCCCTCCTTTCATTTAAAATCGCGATCAAAACACGCGGCAATAAGCAGGCAGACAACGGTGGCCTGAAGCAGTTACTTGAACCGTCCAACTTTGAGAGAGCCATCTCCAGTGACAGCAGAAACGCCAGAACTCAACTCCAGAGGAAAACATGGGGGGGGGGGGGGCGTGTCATAACGGTAATTTTAGCAAAAGGACCACATAGGGAAAGGAGGAGACACTTTAGAGGGTAAGTTAGTACCCCAACTTCATATCCCCCCCTGGAGAAAAAAGAGCGACCCTTTCCTTGGGGGAATTTCTGTTGGAAGAGTGGAATATGGTCACTTTGGGGGCGGCTGTTGCAGCTAGCACCTTAACTGCCCCCCACGCCCCCCCCCCATGCGCCTGCACGCTTCTCTAACCTACCTGCTGCAGGGGCATTTCCAACCCTAACAATGCCTCCCCCCCCGACAGCTCCAAGAGTTGAGAATCGGGAAGGGCCACATGTCTGTGTGTGTGAGAGAAGGCGAGACGCCCCCTCCTTCCCTCTCTCTCCCTCCTTCGCCCGGCTCCCAGTCACAACGCGGCCTCGGCGCACGTGTGCGAAACGTCACCGCCGAGTCCGGGGGTGAAGTGAAAAAGCGACCAGCCGGACAGAGAGCCTTCCTCTTCCCCACAGCCATGCTGCCTGTTCAGACCCTAAACCCCATCGGGGAGGAAAGGCTCAGATCTGGCCGGCCCTCTCACACATTCACACGCACACGCTGTGAGCCACCCCCAATTCTTAGTTCTCCCATGCCTGCGCGCTGCTTGCAACGCCGGCCTCTTTGTTCCTGCCTTCAGAAATTAAGGAGAGGGAAATAAACTGTCCTCCCAGTAGCCCCCCCATAATCGGAGGACAACTACCACCCCCAAGATTTACTTCAATCAGCTGGGGACGCCTTACTCGCCCCATCCCCTGATCCTCCCATTGCCGGGACAAAGTGGCTTCCCGCCAGAGGCAAAGGAAAGAAAGGGTAGAAAAGTTTGTGGCACTGGGAGCAACATCACATACAAAAGCCTCCACGGCACCCCTCTTTCAGGAAGCACCCCTGTCCCGCAGCGCAGAAAGGAAACTCAGCCCACAAGACCTACACAGACGGGGAAGGAGGCCAGGGATCGGCCTCCGCTTTCACCGGCGGTATGCCCCGGAACTGCTGTGGAGCTGAATGAAGGCGCTGGCGGCGGCAGGAGCGAAACGAGCCGGGAGGCTGACGGCGACTGTACGTGCGCGCCTGCACGTGGTATTTTGTAGAAAAGCCACACTCAAGGGGCCAAAGAGCCGCATCTGGCTCGCGAGCCACCATTTCCGACCCTTGATCTACACAAAGTCATGAGCATATGCATTTTATGCAGCTCTCTTATATGACATCTTTGTTCATTTTCTCACTCTCTTTTGGTAATATAAATTTCCCCTGGGTAAATAGCCAGCACAGCTAGATCCCCACATAATCCACAGCATGATATCCTTGGGTCACATATGGTCCAGGAATTGTGAGTGCGGCCCCTAGAGTTCCTATCAAAGTTGCAGCTGAAATGCAGTTTGTTATAGATGAAGGGGAATAATTATTATGTACATGGAGAATAATCGTATTAACTGTATTTAATTAATTTTTATGAAATGTAACTAATACAATTTAGTTTCTGTGCCTGGGTCTTGCAGGCACTTTTTTTGGAGTATGCTTATAAGGAGCATTTGGCAACATTCTTAAGATCTCAGAAACATCTTCCTCTTTTCCTTAAATAAATATAAAGGTGAGGTCAGGCCAAACATTTAAACAAAGCATCTTCTGTTTTATCACTGGTATGGGCCAAAGAGTTGTATCTATGAAAGATTAGCTTTTACAGAGAAAATTTGTAGAATGAATTTATATTGTACTTGGCCAATATTTTATTACTTTCGTTCTTTCTGTTATCAGTGATTCATTTTATCCTAGTTGTGCTGATTCATCTAGCTCTGATTGACACCAATAATAACCCAGCAAGTGGCAGACTTTAGATTTAACTGTAGATCTTTTCTACACCCACCAGAACAGACACGTCAGACCTCTGTTTCAGTGAAAGATCTTATTTGGTACAGCACCTCAACTGATGAGCTTTTATTTCTTCAGAAGGCTTAGAGCAGGGGTCTGCAACCTGCTAGTGGGCCGCAGCCTGTTAGGAAGTGGGCCACACAGCAGGTGAGTGGTGGTGGTCCATGCGATTGGCTCCCGCCTGCAAACCCCCCCATCCACACGATTGGCTCCCGCCTGCAAACCCCGCCCCATCCGCGTGATTGGCTCCCACCTGCAAACCCTACCCCCCATCCGTGTGATTGGCTCCCGCCTGCAAACCCTGCCCTCCTGGTCCACGCAGTTGGCTCCTGCCTGCAAACCCCGCCCCCCGGTCCGTGGAAAAATTGTCTTCCATGACCGGTCCCTGGTGCCAAAAAGGTTGAGTACCCCTGGCTTAGAGTTTCTCTGGATTATCAAGTAGCAGTTTTTTCACTCTCCATGGGAGAATATCTGGTTGGGTTAAAATTTAATGATTCCCTTAATTTTGTCAACCTCCACTTCTGATACGTTGTCAGATAAAGGTTACTCTGGAGTCCTTGGTGCTCTCTGAGCCTTGCTGTTTTCTTGCAGACATTTCATTGCCAGAGTAGGCAATATCTTCAGTGCGAAAAGGGAGTGGGACTTGCTCTCTGTTTATATACCATGGCTTGTCCTGCTTGTGTTGGTGGAGGTGTTGTTCTCTCCTTAGGAGTTCCTTGATTGGGTTGTTGTTTGCTGCTTGGTTGATTGACTGAGTTAATAGTTCCTTGATTAGGGTATATTGTGCTGTTTGATTGTTCCTCTGGTGCTAATCCTCTTGTTAATCTTTGCATATCTGGGTGTTGATTGCTGGCATGGAGGTGTTCTGGTTTTTTGGCTTTTCTGTTGTCTCTTATGAATGGTATGTAAATGTTGTTTACCTCTATGTGTCTGTTGATGGCTGCTTTGAGTGCCAAGCTTCCAGGAATTCTCTAGTGTTTTTGGACTTGGCTTGGTTTAAGATGCTCACAGTTTCCCAGTTGAAAGTATGGTTGAGTCTGTCCATGCGTTGTGAGATTAAGGAGTTTTCATCGTGTCTTCTGACTGCTAGTTGGTGTTCGTGGATGCGTTCTGCTAGTCTTCTGCCCGTCTGTCCTACATAGTGGCTGCTACAGTCCTTACACTGTATGTTGTAGATAACTCCTGTTTTTTCTTCTTGGGCTACTGGGTCTTTTGGGTTACTTAGATGTTCTGAAGGGTTTTGGTTGGTTTATGTGCTACAGTGATGCCATGTGGTTGTAACAGTCTATTGGTAGTTTCTGAGATGTTTCTGATGTATGGCAGTGTAATCCTTTTCATAGCTTCTGTTGGTTGTGTTGTAGTGGGTTGGGTGGTCAGGCACTTTTTGATAAAGTTGAGTGGGTATCCATTTTGCTGGAAGATGCTGTATAGATGATCTGTTTCCTTTTTCTGGTGTTCTGAGTTGCTGCAGTGCGTTAGTGCTCGTCTGAATAATGTTCTTACACAGCTTCTCTTGTGGGAGGCTGGGTTGTTGCTTTGGTAATGGAGCACTTGGTTAGTGTGGGTAGATTTCCGGCAGACTTGTGTTTCTAGAATGCCATCATTTCCTCTACTGATGAGGATGTCCAAGAAGGGTAGTGTGTTGCTGTTTTCTTCTTCCCTTGTGAATTTTATTCCATTGAAGTTGTTGTTGATGGTTTCATGTGTTTTGTCCAGTTGTTCCTTTTTTTATTATGATAAAGGTGTCATCTACATACCAGATCCATACTTTGGGTTGTATACATGGGAGTGTTATCATTTCTAGACGCTGCATTACAATCTCTGCTATGAGTCCTCAAAGTGGTGATCCCATGGGTGTTCCTTTGATTTGTTGGTATATTTGTCCATCAGACTCAAAGTGAGGTAGAGGTCGATGAGGTCCATGAATCTGGGTATTTCTATCTTAGTGTATTTGACTAGGCTGGGTGTGTTTCGTAGAACTGCTGCCATGGATTCTTTCGCTAGTGCCGGGTCTATGGATGTAAAGAGTGCAATGACATCGAATGACACCATAATTTCATCTTCTTCTATTTTTAGGTCTTTGATTTTCTGGAGGCACAGTAGTGGGGAGTTGATAGAATATTCACTCTCCTCTGTAAGATGCCTAAGTTTTTTTGTGAGCTCTTTAGCTATGTTGTAAGTGGGAGTCCCTGGTAATGCTACAATTGGCCAAAGCGGTATGCCAGGTTTGTGTATTTTGGGGTGTCTGTAGAAGCATGGGAGGGTGGGTCCACTGCTTTTCATCCACCTCTGTTCTTCTTTTGTGATTTGACCTTTCTTGGTGAGGATGTTAAGAGTTCTTTTTACCTTGTTGTCCAGTTCCTGTATGGGATTGGTGTTTACTAGGGTGTAGGTTTCTTTGTCCTCAAGTAATTCTTTAGCCTTTTGTATATATTGCGATCTGTCCATAATGATGGTGGTGCGACCTTTGTCTGCTGGGAGGATAATGATAGTTTGGTCCCTCTTTAGGTTTTTGAGTGCTGCTCTGTCCTCTGCTTTCAGTTGGTTCTGTTTCCATGTCCTTCTGGTTTGTGGTATGATTATCTGTCTTACGTTCCCTTGGGTTTCTGTGGTAAGGCCTGTAGTTTTCATACTCCATAGTGTGTGCCCGCCCACAGCACCCCCCTACCTGCATTCCATAGTGCACACACACATGCTCGTCTGTGCTTATGCTGGGTCATAGCACCCTGTCACACACATTGATTTTCTGCCAATGTGATAAGTGGCTGGCCCTTCTCCCAAATTTGAAGTTGCAGAGGTAAGTGTCTGAGTATTTGCACAGCATCCCCCAACACCTTCCTAGCTCCAAAACTGATAGGAAAGCTGGGAATGATTTGATCGTGGTATGAAAAAAAAACATTGGTCTTATTGGACCAAATAATCACCCACCAATGAGTGGAAGCTTGTCAGAGGAAGATCCAACCTGTAAAGAAGGAAGAATTTCCTGACAGTGACAACTATTAAGCAGTGGAACAGCTTGCCTCCCAGAGTTGTAGGTGCTCCATTGCTGGAGGTTTTCAAGAAAAGATCAGATAACTATTTGTCCGAGATGGTATGAGGATGGGCAAAGGGTTAGACTAGAAGACTTCCAAGGTCCCTTCCAACCCAATGTTTCTATGATACTATGATTGATGTTGCTACCAAAGACACACACACAGCTCCTTGAGAATGCAGAACCCAATGCTAAATATTCCAGCCAATCCAATCTTTTCCTCAAGAAAGCGTAGCATGAAAGCAAAGGTGTATAGTACATCACTGTGAATCACTATCTAAGAGTGCACACTTCCATCTAGCCACAATTCCAGTGAAAAAGCTCAAGAGTGGACAGGGACGTTCTGGCAACTAAATTTTCTTTAGCTTAACTGCAAAGGGCAGCCAATGCTTGTAGACCCTTGCTAATTTATTTAACCTATGCTCCAAGTCTCAAAATGGGAGGCCATTGTATGTCTTGGCAGAATGTGTTAATCACAGCATTCCAACACACACAGATTTCAATTGTGGTTCCCTGCTTTTTCCCAGTTGTATGAGGAGATACTAGTTTGTCTCTGGAACTGCAAAATCAGAAATAAAAACACAATTTATTACAGGTAGTTCTCGACTTACGATGGCAATTGGGACTGTAAAGCACAACCACATCGCTTAGCAACAGCAATCCCTGCAGTCCAAGTTGCTGTAGTTAACCGAATCCCACTGTTATTAGGCGAGGCAACTTCCTGCCACCTTCCCACCACCAAAATCAGCACAGAAGCTGGCAGGAAATTGCAAGTCCCAAGCCAGCAGGCTGCTGCCGGGTGGGGGAAGGAATGAGGGGGTGTGCGGAGGTGCGGGGAAGCTGCGGTGAGGGTTGGGGCGGGTGCGCGAGGGTGCAGCACGGGTTGGAAAGGGTGCACAATGTTGTGAGGGAGTGTGTGAGAGGCACAGGTCGGGGAGGGTGTGGCAAGGGTGTGGCAAGTGTCAGGGAGGGGGTGCAAGGGTACAACAGGGTGCAAGAGTGGCCAGCATGGCGCAAGCGCAGAGGGGCTGGAGGAGGGTGCGCGGGTAGGGGAGACTTACCCCAGCGACTTGTGACCTTCCCTGCTGATTTTGCATGATAATTGAACAAATGGCTGTATAGGTCAAGGACTACCTGTAATCTAAATAAAGCTGTAACAGACTGTAAGCTGACGTCCTAATAAAATTTATTGAGAATAATATCTTTATTAACTTTGCAAACAATTTATATTTCTGTGTAGAAACCTGAATGTTTAATTGCAAATTTGTTGTTAATTTTGATAATTAATTTAGGTAGCCCTAATTTGCATGAGTGCATTCTCAGGTTTGAGAAGATTTTAGACTTTAGTATGTGTTTTGCATCATTCAGAATTTGGTGGCCTCTGGTGATTATGTTATAGAATGCAGTTTGATAAGGGCTGCACTCTATTTGTACTTATCTCTAATTCTCATGGTTCAGTGTAGAAACAGAGGTATTATCAAGGGCCTGAAGTTCATGACCAGATGTAGCAGAATCAGCAACTGAGATCTTCAAATACAGTAGATCTCTCTTACATATTGCCATCCAAACAGTCACCCTACAAAGCCCTACAAAGTGTAGAGTGAGGCCCATTAAGGCAATTAATTCAGAATCTAAAATTATCTAACCACCCCACTGTTCAGAGGAAAGAAATTAACTAAAGAAATTAAAGAAGAGAAAGGAACTAAAGTGAAAGTGGAAGGATTGGAGAAAGATAAAGTATGAGTCTGCATGAAAAAAATATCAGAAGAGAGACTAATCTCCCAAGAGAGTGGAAAATGGATATAAGGAAAAGGGAAGTAGAAGCTGCTTGGAACAGAATGAAAAGAAATTGTATTACAAAGAGTTACAGCAGAGTATAAGTTACACTACTAGGAAGATTGAAAAAGGAAGACTGGTGGAATGATGAAGTTAAAGAAGTTGTGGATGAAGAAAAATGAATAGAAGTTTGCTGCAAAATGTGAGGTTGAGAGGAATATATTGTATAATATGTATAGAGAAAAAGATAATTACGAAGAATAAGATCAAAGAGAAAAGAAGGAATACTTAAGATTTTAAAAGAAAATGCAGAGCAATCTTGATGGAAAAATGTTTTGGATGTGGTGGAAGAGAGTTAAGCAAGGAGCCTTCATCAGAGTACAGATAGTCCTTGACCTATGACCATTCGGTCAGCGACTGTTCCAAGTTACGACGGTGTTGAATTAATGGTGGTTACGACCGGTCCTCAGAGTTCTGGCCATCCCAGCACTCCCGCGGTCACAGCACTTACGACTGGTTTGACAAACGCCCTGTGATCACATGATTGCCATTTGCAACCTTCCCTGCCAGCTTCCCCAGAAACTATTATTTTTCCCCTGCACAAATGAAAAGGCTAGGGTTAGGGTTGAATGTATAAAAGCCAAGGTAGCTGTGTTTGACAGAAAAAAAAGAGATAACAATTGCAAGGTATACATGTGCAGCAAAGATTGGTTGGCTAGCCCCGTAGCAATACGATCTGTGCTACGATTCCCTACACATCTTGGATTTTATCTATTATATTAGCTGTATTTTTTAGATACTTTTAATTTGTATATTTTTAAATTTTTAATTATTGTAACCCGCCCAGAGTCCCTTGTATGGGAGATGGGCGGGGAATAAATTGGAATAATAAATAAATAAAAATAAAAAAGATCTAGAGCAAGTACATGAATATGTATAGTACAGTATATATTGGTGGAATATTTACTAAAGATAGGGAAAAATGGATGGAGAAGTGTTAAGATATGAGAATGCTGGTAGAAAAGATGTAGATAACATGTGGTTGTTGTGAGAAATTAATGTTTGTCAAAATAAGCAAAAATTGCTGCTTATAAGAGCATGCTTCTGCCCACTTTATTATATCCATGTGAGAGCTTGATATGTCAGGAGAAACATAAGTTGAATGGAGTAGGAATATTTAAGAAGTGTATGTAGTAAAAAGAAGAGATAGGATTGAATGAATTATTGCTAAATGTAAGTGCACTGAATACCAAATTATGTGACCAGTACTGAAGAACTGCTTTGAGGTGGTTTAATCATGTTGAAAGAATAAATGAGACCAGAATCACAAAATAAATACATGAAGGACGAGTGAATGGGTTGAACTGAAGGGGAAGACTGAGACATTATTGGATGGATTTGATGAGATCTTGGAGAGAAGTTTATAAAGAACAAAATACAGTATGTAATATATGATATGGTAGAAGCAAGAATGCTTTGCAAGTACAGAAAAGTTGGTGTTGGTATAAACTACTTTTAGCTATGTTTGCTTTTTTTGTATATATCATGCTTTTGATTTATTATTATTATTATGGTTGATCGCACAGCCGGATGTTTAGACTGGAATTCTTGTCCACCTATCGAGTCTTTCCCAAGGACCTAGGATAGGCAGATGTTGTTGTTTAATAATATTAAAGGTATCGTCACAGGATGTAAGCTGTTCCAAGTAAAGCTGCCTTTTGCAATTGACTGATGGTGATTTTGTCAATGCCGATGGTGTTTAAGTGGTGCTCCAGATGTTTTGGAATTGCACCCAAGGTGCCTATTACTATTGGTGCTATCTTTGCTTTCTTTTGCCACAATCTATACTTCTATTTGCAGGTCTTTGTATTTTGTGATTTTCTCCAGTTCTTTTTCTTCTATTCTGCTGTCTCCAGGTATTGCAATGTCCACTATCCAGACTTTTTTGTCTTTCCTATCAACATCAATTAAGTCTGGAGTGTTGTGTGGCAGATGCCTGTATGTTTGAATTCTAAAGTCCCAGAGCACTTTGGCTTCTTCATTTTCTATTACTTTGTCTATTTTGTGGTCCCACCAGTTGATGATGATGATCATTATTATTTATTATTTATTATTTATTATTTAGTGCTTACCCTGAAAGGGAATATCATGATGGGTGTGTGTAGATTTTCAGATTCTACCTGTCAGAATTCTCAGCAGTGGCTATACGGGGTGAGGAATTCTGGGATTTGAAGTCCACACAACTGGAAGTTGTTAAAATTGGGAATGGATTAGAGTGGATTAGAGGCACAAATAATGGGATCTTATACATGGTAGCTTTCCATTTTGCACTGAAGTCAAGAGCAGTTATATCTGTGTAGACATGCATAGGATTGCTCTGTGTTGAATGATTATGACCTAGTGAATATGGTAGTTACAATATTATGAGGACTGTGATATTTCCTTCAACAAATTAATTTGGAATTAAATCTCAGTTAAAAATGGCCTTTTCTGACAGCCATTTCATTTCATTCTTCAGTGAAAGAACGGAAGTTAAAGATGCAGACATTCCAAACTTTGCTTTGGTTCTCAGCTGTGTGAAATTTCATTTTAGTTCTTACACTATGTAATTGGACATATATACTGATAAATTTCTTGTTACTTCCCATTAATTCCTAAAGCAAAAAAGGTCAGGTGTGAAATAGCAGACAATTTAGGTTCATCATAGCAGACAAAATAGATAAATCTTTCAGTTTGTACTGAGTTCATACATAAATGGGTCTGCTTGTATGTACCTTTTCTGGCACGCAGGTAGTATCTGTAAGATATACATCTGCTAATTTATGTTATTTTTTATCACCAGATGCTAACAACAGAAGACCTGTGATCCTTGTATCTGCGCTTATATTTGAAACAAATATGGTGTCTGTCATCCTGCTGATTCTTCTCTCTAGTTTACGGGCAAATTCTAAGGTCAGTTTTACAATGTTTAAATTCCGATGAATGTTTTAGAAGAAAAGGCAAAATAAAATGCACAAATATACGGCAGTGTCTTCTCCAGAGAAAAGAGAAGGGCTCCTCTGAAATAAATGTCTAAAAATGTTGCAAGATGTCACAAGGCAGAGTATACTTTGGTGTCTCTTCATCTCTTACTTTCACCTTTTACTAAAGATGTCACAAGCCAGCAGTTGCTTTTTTTCCCTTAGAGCATATAAATTACTTCATGTGGTCTTGATTGCAGTGGCCCAAATAATAAATCCAAAGAAACAAAGCATCTGTAAAAATGCAAGAATGGCAACTTTGGGGGGAAAAATTGGGATATGGTTTCCTTTTTTTTCTTTTTTCTCCCTCATCCTGAGAGAGAGTTATGTCTTGGTAAAATTGTACACTATAAAACTATTAATTAAAACTAAAAAGTAGGTTCAAACTATAGACAGAAATAAAATGAGTGGAAGACTAATGAAGCAAAGGTAACTGGAAGTTAAATCATTGTCACCTATTGCAGAATCCCTGATGTCAGTTCAATTAACTCAAGAATAAGTGTGTTTTTTTTTAGATAGGTGGTTGATAAACTGCTGAATAACATCTGAGTTAGTTTACAATTTAGTCAGTTAAGTCTTAACCATACTATTTTTAGATGTACTTCTTAGCTACATATAGTGCTTTTCTGAGGTAAGGGAGTGTTTGGATAGGTTTTAATGGTAAATATTTAAAGATAATAGCTACTAGTCCAGGCTTGCCTATAGTAACAGAAATTATTAGTTACTATGGGCATGTGGTATGAGGAAGATTTTTAAAGAGAGCGTGTTCATCACCAGATGACTGCAGAATGAAGCAGTGGTTTAGTTGTTGTTTAACTTCAGATTACATGGAGAAGGATCATACCTGCTCATGCCATTCCATATGTTCAGGTGGATCTGTTTGGAGAGACCTTGGGCACATAAAAATGTTACTCTTTATGTTTTGTTGAAAATGAAAAAGCTAATTGCAGAAGCCAGTACATAAAGTTCTGATACTACCACTCCATATCCCATTTACTGTTGGGGGATTACATGTGTGAAAGGGCCATCATGGATCAAAACCCTTTGCACATTTTACTTAAGGTTACTGATGAACATGTTTCAGTGAAGGCACCTTGCATATTGAGCTCCAAGGCCTAATAGATTCTGCTGAATATAAAGATGTCAGGGGCAGAACCATTATGTTGTGTTTGTACGTATATGGGAAAGGGACATCATGGATGATAAAGCACTGGCCCAATAACCTGAATTGACAAATATTTTTGTGCTGTTTATACATTCAGGGCCAAATGCAGTCAAATGAGGTGACCATAAGGGGGACTGTATCATATGAGGGATTCAAGTATGGGATGACATTTACAAAATATTGCTTGTATAAAAAGGAATCTAAAACCAGCAATGACCTTTTGAATGGAAGGGGGAAGATGTCTTTTTTAAAAGCTCACTCTATCAAAAAAAATTGGTATCAGGGTCAAATATACTGTACTCAAGGACAACCATATAATACGATAACTGATGACAGCGAAGACACCACGTGCAGTCCACACAATCATTATAGTTATGCAAGTAGGGTGATTTGTACAATCTGAAGACAAACCACTCAAAGCCTTTGAAACGGCTCTCAGTTGACATGATAAAAAGACTACAGGTAATCAACAGAATTTTGTGTTGGCAAGTTTTAATTTATTGCTTAAATCCTAAGACTTTTTGCAGATTTATTGAAATATACTTGGGTTTTGGGGAGGATCTTGATTTCTTTTTTTTCTTTTTGTTTGTGGTTTCTTTCACATAACAAAACAATAATATCACATATATACAACACACACACACACAAGAAAGTATTGCATTTTGTTGAAGTTTTTCTTTTTTTCTTTTTGAATCTCATAGCAACAAAAATAACTATTAAAAGAAAATACATGAGTACCATACCAAATGATATGAAACAAATTGTTGTGATTTTCTGTTACTATATTGATCACATAGATGATGTCCACTCCTTTTCTTGGATCCTCTTGTCAGCAGCAGTAGCACTAGTGGGCCGCGGCCTGTTAGGAAGTGGGCCACGGGGCTCCCTCCTGCAAACCCCGCCCCTGGTACGTGTGATTACCCCACCCCGGTGCATGCAATTGGCTCCTGCCTGCAAACCCCACCCCCCGGTACGTGTGATTGGCTCCTGCCTGCAAACCCCGCCCCCCCAGTCCATGGAAAAATTTTCTTCCACGAATGGTCCTTGGTGCCAGAAAGGTTGGGGACCGCTGTGTAGCAGACCTGGGTAATTTACAGTACTGTAAGTCAGTAAAAGCTTCCAACTTCCAGTCATTAGCTATAGTGACAACAAAAAGCCATTTATTTTGTCCTGAACTATATGGCTAAGTAGAGGCAACCTGGTGGAAGATTGGAGCAATTCTGAATGTGAAGAGATTTGTTTGTGAATTTTTGTAAGTTTTGATACTGAAAATAAATCCTTGCACCAGGTTCTGGTGGGTGAATCTCAGTATGAGGGAGGGAGGGAGGGAGGGAGCGCACCTGAAGTCTGCATGTTCCTACTGTAGACCCAATTCTATTGTTAAGAGACTTGTTTTGGAAAGTTCACACCACTGTGAATTGTTCAGCTTCCAAGCTGCAATTTAAGAGAACAATATTCACAATTATTAGAGAGATAAAACTCCATTAGCAATCAAAGCTGTGCACCAATGTAGTTCTGAACCATCTCTACAGAAACAGTCCTATTGAAATGAGATGGGAAATGTTAAATAATATAGGAAGAGAATAAAGAAGAGAAACATGTTCTATCTAACTTAGAATATTATTAGACTCTGACTCAGCTTCACTCCTTTGAGCCTTGCGTTGGCATTTTGGAATATTTGTCTCTGTATCTGTTGATGCTGTTAAGGGTAGCAGAATGAATACCATGTGCTGTTTCTAGTTTTGGCAGACACCTCCGAGCACATGTTTCTGTGGGCAGAACTGCCATATCAGGCTTTCTGGCAATCATGGTTGATTTTCAGTCCATATTAATGTCCTTTTTATAGTCTCCTTTTTGGAAGTTGTTAATACATAGCAGCTGACTGAAATTCCCTGCTTTTGATTAACCAACAGCTTAATTATGTAGCAGCTTTTGTTGTCTCTTGAACTTGATGGATGAACGTAGTACAATGTACGGTACACCATCCAACAAGTGAAGTTTTCCTTTATATTTATGTTGAGGTGCTGCCCTGTTGCATTCTGACTGTGCTATGCCCTTAGTTTCACCCTGCAGAAGATCTTTATCTGATTTTTTTTTTCTTGCTTGCCAAAGATCAATAGGATTTAGCCAACCTTTTAAAAGTAAATACAACAAAATCCCACTGACACCTTGAGTTGCCTCCTGTGTTTTGGTGACTTGTGATGCAGTGACTTAGGTGACTTGCTCATGCTTTCAACATATTATATGCAAAGCTTTTATGTTGTCTAAAGATCATCTTTGTAATTGCTAATTAGTTTAGCTTATCTATTATTTTTATAAGTATCACTGTATTTTGAGAATGACTGGACATATTATGCTAGATATATTGTTAGAATTAGATCACATACTTTTTCTAAATGTTACATTTCAGCATATGGATATTCATACCCATGACCTTTTTAAGTTGGGGTTGGGGATGAGAATGGTCTCATCTACAGTTTGGTTTGGATTTGAGGTGGCCAGATGGATAAGTATGATTCATTAAGGACACTCAAACTATTCAGTTAAAATACAATCTGAGGGTTATTGAAGGTTTTTGGCTTTTCCCACATACTCCCATCTACACACACACACACACACACGGTCTGAAAAGTCCCATTGAGTTCAAAGGGGCTTATTATTATGTTAATAGTCTCTTCCTGTGTGCATTTGTTACTGGAAAAATAGACAAAAATTGCCCCCACAAGCTAGGTGAAAATTCAACATTAACAGTTTTCTGCATGTTTGTTGTGCTAAAATAAAAATTATATAAAAGGTCTCAATTTATTATTCTTTGGAAAATAAATTGAATCAAATAAGATGTTAGTCTATCATAGGTTAGTTTTTGTGATATGGGTTCCTATAGTTGAAGAGGAACTGGGACCGGAGAGGAGGAAGAAGAGGGGGGGTCCTAATGTCTTATCAATATTTTTGGTCTTTTTTATTGTATAGTTTAATTACTGTGTTTTATTTCTACTAGCAAATCACTCAGATCTACACAAAGCAAAAGTGCTATAACAAATATACAGTATTAAGAAATAAATCAAAAATAAATTTGTTATCCTGAGCTAATTTATTTTTGATTTATTTCTTAATACTGTATATTTGTTATAGCACTTTTGCTTTGTGTAGATCTGAGTGATTTGCTAGTAGAAATAAAACACAGTAATTAAACTATACAATAAAAAAGACCAAAAATATTGATAAGACATTAGGTGGATGGGAAAAATAAAAATAAAAGAATATATAAGATATAAAATAAAAGAATTAAGATTTTCCTAGAGCCTCTAAAACCTCCTTGTTGGAGCCTAGCATACCATAGAGGGGAGGATCATTCCATAGGGGAGATACTACTGCAGAGAAGGCCCAGCTCTGTACTGATATTTGAAGGCAACATTCACATTCCATGGAATGGACAGAAAGACCCCCCCTTCGTAGGGTTAAAGATCCCTGAACAGCTAATACAAATATAGTCATTATTGATTTCACAATGACTATTTGTTGCATATTTTTAAAGTAATTTGCCCCCAGGCTAACCTTATTGAGACTGTAAAGTAGTACTTCTCAACCTTAGCAACTTTAAAATGTGTGGACTTCAACTCCCATGGCTGGCTGGGGAATTCTGGGAGTTGAAGTCCACACATCTTAAAGTTGCTAAGATTGAGAAGCACTGCTGTAAAGGACTAAGTTTGATGGTAAGCATAATAGTGGCCAAATGGGCAACTGAACATCACTGATGGATATTAAATCACTTTTAAGATATAAAGAGATTCTGCCCTTTCTCACAAAGTATCCTCTGGACAATGTAAGTCAAATTTCCTTTTCAGCCCTCTCCTGCACCCCCACCCCCAGGGGACTGTAATGTCTCTGCATTCTCTGTATTCTTTCCTACAACAGTAGACCATATCTTTTTTTTTAACCTGAGGCCTCTCCTTTCTCAAGGCCTGAAAAGGCATCTTGCCTTCATTTCCAAATCTCGAAGGATTGTGTGTGAGATTGCCCAAAGCTGATAAAATGTTATAGAGCATGGGTGTCCAACCTTTTGGCTTTCCTGGGCCACATTGAGTGAAGAGGAATTGTCTTGGGCCACACATAAAATATATAATATAGTTAATGTGTATACGTAATAAAACTTCATTTATTTTTTTATTATAACATTTTAAAAAGAGGGCAACATAAAACTAGTGGGATATTTGACTTCGTTTTTGTGAAACTAACACATCAATGTCTGGTTCGATGAAAGTGGTTGCAATTCTCAGTGAGTTCTCAAGGTGCTCATCAGCTTTTACCCGGGAGAACCATCACCCATTTGTGACTGCTGCTAACAGCGCATTTTTCTGCCGGAGCCGCTGGCGGCCTACCCTTCCTGCTCAGCATCTCTGCTCTGCTCTGAGCGAGCGGCAGCCTCCGCCAATCTTTGCCTACTAACTACAGACACATTAATGGTAGAGCGGCGGACTCCGCTTGGCTTGCGAGTCAAGTTGCAAAACTGACTTCGGCGGCTGCTCGCAAACCAGCGGAAGGCCGCTGCCTGCCTGCATGGCAAGCCCAGAGGAGAAGCGGATGCTCTATGCAGGTGATGTAACTACCCTGAGCTTTGTTACTGTCTCAGATGTATCGGGATTGTCTATTTTTGGCGTGGGCCTGGCTGCAAAACAGAAGAAAGAGAACAGCAAGCAAAAAATCGCAAAATAATGTTAAAAGTTTACAATTTTGGGGGACTGCATTACTAGCTGTTCAGGGCCGCATGTGGCCCGTGGGCCGCGGGTTGGACACGCCTGTTATAGAATGAGAAGAGTTGGAAATGGCCATTTAAACCATGAGTCCCTTCCCTGTCCAGTGCAAAATACAAATTCAAACATCCCCTCTGCTTGAAAACATTCAGTGCAGGAGAGCCCACCATTAGTTCCCTTATGGATCCACTGTTACTCTTAGGAAGGATTTTTCTAATAGTCAGTTGGAATCTGTCTTCCTGTAACTTGAATCTATTGTTTTGTGTCCTGCACTCTGGAGTGATGAAGAACAGGTTCTGACTTTTGTCTGCATATACATCATCCTTTCAGATAGTTGAAAAGTGTGTTTTCCCACTTGGCATTTTCTTCTTAAGGCTAAAAATGTCCAATTCCTTCTCATAGGCCTGAGTTTCTGGTATTTTGATAATCCTCCTTGCTTTTGTCTAGGCTGACAAGAGTAACTGAATGCATCTTAATGAAGTGCCCAGGATTGGACATAATAATCAAGGTGGAATCTGACCAACACAGAAAATAGTGAAACTATTATTTCCCATGACTTGGAAACTATATTTCTGTTTATGCAGCCTTTCTTTCCTCCATATCATAGTGCTCATACATACTCCATTTGCAATCAAGTACTATTCCAAAATCTTTTTCAATAAGCACTGTTACCAAGCTATTTTGTAGCTATGCATTTTATTCCTTCTTTGTAAATAAAGAGTGTTGCATTTGTCTCTGATAAATGTGTTTGTTATTTTTAGCCCATTTCTCTAATCTATTGTCTTGTATTTTATTTCTGTTTCCAGTGGTATTAGATATCCAATCAGTTTTGTATTATCTGCAAATTTAATAAGCATTTCCTGTATCTCTTGCTCCAAGTCATCAATTGAAGAATGCAGGACTCAGGACTGAACCCTGTGGCCCCCAACTTAATATTTAAATTTGAACAGGCACCACTGATAAGCACTCTTTCGGTATGATTTTCGAGCTAACCCCTGCTTGACATCTAGGATATTGACCTATGGTGTTCCACAGAATTCTGACTTATTGCCTATACTGATTAATATCTGCATGAAACTATTGGTGGAAATCATACGTAACTTCAGAGTGGGATGCCATTAATATTATCTGGCTTTATTCAGATGGGTGCTTGAACTCAAAGGCTTGCAGGTAGAAATTCAAGGAAAACAACTTTATATAAGCTGATTTTATTGTATAAAGTAGAAAAGCCATAATTACATCAGAAAATCAGCAACTGCTGACTGTAATCCTTAAGCCTATATTTGTCATTGTTTGTTTTCAGAACTTCATTAAGTTTTTTTGTGTAGCTGCATTGACAGTTTTTTCTTCATTGGAATTGTTTGCAATTGTGTTTTCAATATTTTCTTTTTCATGAACTCCTTTTCTTTTTAGCTTCTTCTGTCACAGAATCCTACTTATCATTACTCTGAGTTTATTAAAATCTCCTTCTTTAAACAAAAATCCAAAATATAGATTTGACTTCACTCAGCTTTAGTTTCTGTTAAAATGAAGAACTCTGCATTGTACGATCATTTTCACCCAATGTTCTTGCTACTTCCTCTTCTTTGATTAAGTTTTCTCTATTGCAGTGCTTTCTAAAGTGCCGCCGTTGGCGACACACCAATGGCAGTGGTGGTGGTGCGGGGGGGCGCGCGGAGGCGGGGGCGTGCATGGCGGCGGCCTCCGCTAAAACGTGGAAGTGCTGATGGCGCGCCGCCGCCGCCGTGCACACCCCCGCTGCCGCTTCCGGGTTGTGTGGCGACACACCAGACTGTGTGTTGCGACACACTAAAGTGTCGCGACACACAGTTTGGAAAGCTGTGCTCTATTGGATAATTCAAATCAAGGATAGCTGATTCTCTCTAGTCTTCCTCTGCGAAAGTTGTTGGCAAGATAAGTTAGGAATTTCCTGGAGGGACTTGGCCGAGCTATCTCCCAGCAGATGTCAGGATAATTAAAGAGCCCCTTTTAAAAATCTTTATTTTTAAATAAAGCACCAGCAATAAAGCTACACAGAGATTTTGCTTCTGTCTGTGCTCCTGCCCTCTGAAGATGCTGGCCACAGATGCTGGCGAAACGTTAGGAACCACAACTTCCAGAACACGGCCACACAGCCCGGAAGACCCAGAACAGCCATTGAACTCCGGCCGTGAAAGCCTTCGACAATACAATAAAGCTTTAGTTTGTTCTGATTTTTTTTTAACCTAAAGGATCTCCTACTTTTTCTCATTCCACAGATACATTAAACCACTTTTTCCTTCAGGTAGCTTTGTACAAATATTTGAGATAAATTATTACAGTTGTGATGGACCTGTTGGTTTTTGCTGCTGTTTTTTTGCTTCATATTTTACTTCAAACTGTTTGCATGATCTTATTATTTGTCTTTAATTTTACACTATCAGTTAAATTTTCTCATCAGCATAAATATTTAAATAAAATAATTATTCAGCAATAATCTGAAATGTTTCTGCAATCATCTATATCAATTTTGGAGATACAGCCCAGAGGGTTTCTGGGTGAAGATCTATGGGGGCTTCCGGGTGAGGATCTATGGAGGTCTAGATGCTCCTGAAGGAGCAGGGATGGCATTGTGGTGGAGATTGGTGGCCAGATGGCAAATTCTGGCCAGAGCAGTCTTTCCGGATAAAGGAGGGATTGTGAGATCGCCCACTTGCATTCCAGGCAGCTGCTCCTCATGAGCAGGCTGCAGGCACTGAGGGTTTTGCAGTCAAGTCATGAGTTGAGCGGCTGGGAATCGAGGGATTTCAACCAAGCTCACAGCTGTAATGCAGCCTATGAGGACAAAAGGTTTGCACAAGCCACTTTCTCACTTTCTGAAACACTTTCCTATGTAATTCATTTACAGCTAAAGAGAGATTGAGCAAATGCTCCTCAGAAGAGGGAAAAAATCATTATTTGAAAAAATTAAAACAAGATATAATTTGCTTACAAGAGACACATATTAGAAAAAAGGATATAAAATACTGTATTTGATTTATAAAAATTTGGGTGAAGAATTTATTTCAGCAGGAACTATGTTTCTGATGTTTCTAGAATGATGGCATTCTAGAAACACAAGTCTACCGGAAATCTACCCACACTAACCAAGTGCTCCACTACCAAAGCAATAACCCAACCTCACACAAGAGGAGCTGTGTAAGAACACTATGCAGACGAGCACAAACACACTGCAGCAATCCAGAACACCAGAAAAAGGAAACAGACCACTTATATAGCATCTTCCAGCAAAATGGATATCCACGCAACTTTATCAAAAAGTGCCTGACCACTCAACCCAACACAGCAAAACCAACAGAAGCTATGAAAAGGATTACACTGCCATACATCAGAAACATCTCAGAAACTAATAGACCGTTACAACCACATGGCATCACTGTAGCACACAAACCAACCAAAACCCTTCAGAACATTGTAAGTAAACCAGAAGACCCAGTAGCCCAAGAAGAAAAAACAGGAGTTATCTACAACATACAGTGTAAGGACTGTAACAGCCACTATGTAGGACAGACTGGCAGAAGACTAGCAGAACGCATCCATGAACACCAAATAGCAGTCAGAAGACATGATGAAAACTCCTTAATCTCACAACACATGGATAGACTTAACCATACTTTCAACTGGGAAACTGTGAGCATATTAAACGAAGCAAAATCCAAAAATGCTAGAGAATTCCTAGAAGCTTGGCACTCAGACAAAGCAGCCATCAACAGACACATAGAGGTAAACAACATTTACATACCATTCATAAGAGACAATAGAAAAGCCAGAAGACCAGAACACCTCTTGGCCAGCAATCAACAACAAGATATGCAAAGATTAACAGCAAGATTAGCAGCAGAGGAGCAATCAAACAACACAATAGACCCTAATCAAGGAACTATTAACTCAGTCAATCAACCAAGCAGCACACAACAACACAATCAAGGTACTACCAAAGAGAGTACAACACCCCCACCAACACAGGCAGGACAAGCCAGGGTATATAAGCAGAGAGCAAGTTTCACTCCCTTTTCGCACTGAAGATGTTGCCTAGCCTGGCAATGAAATGTCTGCAAGAAAACAACAAGGCTCAGAGAGCACCAAGGACTCCACAGAGATTAATAGGTTTCTCTTATGAAAACTGGTGTTTGATGAGGGATTGGAATGGAGTGATCTCCCCACAACTGGATAGAACTTCTGAGAAAAATATTATCATAATCCTGTGAATTTGGTATATAAAAGGAAATCTAGTTCTTTTAGATGGAGACTAAATGAAATGTTGTTACAGAAAAAAGCAATAGTGGAGGACTGTAAAAAGAAATTAAAAGAATTTTTTAAAAATTCTTTAGACAAAGGTACTGATTTAAGAATGGTTTGGGACTCAAGTAAATCTTTTATCAGAGGTTATTTCATACAACATAATAATGAACTCAAAAAGAAAAGGCAAGAGAAAACACACGCTATTTTGGATGAGATAAAGAGAAAAGAAGAAGAATTAAAGACATTTCGAAAGAAGATAAGCCTTTACAACAACAATTATATATGTTAACAGTAAGAGAAATGGAAATAAAAAAGAACTATGTAATGCAAAAAAACTTTGAGTTTGCAAACAAACCAGGGAAATGGTTGACATATAAATTACAAAAAGAAAAAGAAAAAGATATTGAAACTACAATGTGGGTAGCATAGCCATGCAAAAGGCATTTCATCAATATTATTCTAACTTGTATAAAGCAAGTGACATCTCTCTGGAGAAAATTGATGAATACCTAAAGCAGAGCTTTCCAAACTGTGTGTCGCGACACAAAAGTGTGTCGCCACACACAGCGTGGTGTGTCGCCACACCACCTGGAAGTATTATTCAGAATACTGAGCTGCTCTAATAACAGTTGGTGGATATTTACAGCACAGTTTTCTGTTTGACTGAGGCAGAGTACACACAAACACTGTAATGGATGCCCTATGATAAACTCAACAAAATTTAAAAATCCAATCCCGTGAACACCAAGAAATAAATAAATAAATAAAATACTGGCCTCACCAGAATGTATGTTAGAGATTCATTCACTTTGCACCCACCTTCTTTTCAGTGTAGCCCTTGGACAGCCCCCCAAATATTAAGTTCAGCTACCAGCCAGCCAAATTTTTCCTACTCTGATCTGGAAAGTAGCAATGGAGATACTATGTCCTTGTGCTGTCCCTCTGTATTAAGTTGCTGACATAAACATGAATGTTACAGTCTTTCATTATTCTAATTAGATCCACAGAAGTGTGACTATTCCTGATTTCTGGACAGAGATTAGAACATTGTACTACTAGTGAAGAATGGAGAGGAGTGAATTGCAGGTACATACCAGCTAGTTTTATATCATTGCAAACCTGTGAGATCCCTGCATTTTTATTTAAGAAAAGCAAAAAAGGCTGTAGAATTCTGACTGGCCATCAGTACCATCACTGCCAATACATATTAAGTCACTTGAGTGTAGGTTAAACATTCCTTTTCCGTAAGAATGGCAATGGGATTTCTATTCTCTATTACGTTATATGTTTTCCTCCCAGTAGGCTTTTAGGGATTTTTATATACTTCACCAGAGTAGAAGTTCTCCAGTTTTTTTTTTTTTTTTTGCGTATGCCGGCAAGGTTAAAACGCTATTAGTGTGAGCAATCATAATTCAAACCAAAAAGACAAATACTTACCTAGCAGTCTTCATTGTTTGGTCAGTTAAAAAGATACAGTACACATTTTTTTAAACAAAGCAGCAGGAAAGAGAGGCTGCACTCTTCTTTTGTTTTTTATATAATAGTGGGATGTTGCTCCAAAAAGAAAAAAAATCCTGCATGATTGGGAGTATTTCCTGCAGTGCCTAGTTGGGAGGAATGAATAAAGTGAGGGGCGCAACCTTATTTGAGACAAATACCTGCCAGTTGCGGCTTACTAAACCACATTTCAGAAATAGCCTAGGGTAGTTTTAGATGGCTTGTTGATACAGGGCAATGATGAGTTGAACAGAATTTTCTCTAAATAACACTATTGTGTTCATTGCCAAGGGATTTAGGCGACAGCAGTATGTGTGAGAATATGTTTAAAAGTCTATTTAAACAGCAAGGCACAGTATGTGTTCCTAGGAAAGCGGGACCATTTGAACAGGTATTTAAAAGCAGAGCCATTTTTCTATACGTGTTCCTTTTGGTACAACAAAATGGATGCAATTAATATGGATGTACGTATATTGTTGTTCACTCAGATTCTCAAATTTTGTTGAGTTCATCATAGGGCATCCATTACAGTGTTTGTGTGCATTCTGCCTCAGTGAAACAGTAAACTTCTGTAAATATTCACCAACCGTGAATATTGTTGATTCTAAAGTTAAAGCACACGTCCAGACAACACTTTATTTATTTATTTATTTATTTATTTTCTATCCCACCTTTATTATTTTTTATAAATAACTCAAGGCAGCAAACATACCTAATACTCTTTCCTCCTCCTATTTTCCCCACAACGACAACCCTGTGAGGTGAGTTGGGCTGAGAGAGAGTGACTGGCCCAAGGTCACCCAGCCAGCTTTCATGCCTAAGGCGGGACTAGAACTCACAGACTCCTGGTTTCTAGCCCATTGCCTTAACCACTAGACCAAACTGGCTCTCTTAGACCAAACTGGCTCTCTTAATTAATCTCTTAATTAATCTCTTAATTAATTAATCTCTTAATTAATTGCCCAGTCACCAACTTTAAGATGTGCGGATTTCAACTCCCAGAATTTCCCAGCCAGCATGTCCATACATCTTAAAGTTTCCAAGTTTGAAAAACACTGACCTAGAGAGAAGACATAGAACAAAGGATAGTCTGAGCAAAAGGTGCCGTTTGCCTGCCCTTCCCCCCCCCCACCTTTCAGTTGAAATTACAGGGGGCATATTAATTAACCGAATGCTGGCCTGGCTAACAGTCCTGTCCCTCTCCCTGTGCTGCAGAACCATAAAATTAAGTATAGCATGAATATTTTTCTGTTTATACGTGGACTTTAATTTCTTATTAATTAAATTATAATTATTTAAACATTATAATACTTATAAAATGGCAGTGGGATTTTTGGTTGATTCTCTACCGCTTGGAAGCTGTTTGTCTCCTGTAGAACCTTATTTTCCACCGAGTTGGACCTGAGTTAAAATAAAATGTAAAGGAAGATGTTCTTAAACAATTTTGTTTTACTGTTTGTTTGTTTGTTAGGTTTATTCCATCTGAATACTGATGGCAAAATCAAAGCTGCTAAATTACCTAACATTGAGGTTCGAAAAGTGGTTGCCAATTTTTTTTTTACGGTTTTATGGAATTTTGACAGTTGGCTTTTTTATCTTAAGGAAAAGTTTCAGGATGTTCAGAAAGGAACCAATTTTGTTTTTGTAGGGTTTCTTTCTTTCTTTCTTGTTTTTTGTTTTTGCTAAGCAAAAATACCCAGAAAAGACGTTTGTTCTCTGGGATCTTTGTGTGTGCTTTTCTTGTTGCATAGATACTTGTGTGTGAGTGTGTGTGTATGTGAGTGAAATACCCTTCAGTGCTAATGAAACCAACATGCATAAATCACTCCTCTAGTTTTTCCCCCAAAAGTGTTGTGAATACATGTTCATGTTCATGCTGAACATGTTTGTGCAAATACTGGGTATTTAGAAAAGAAAATAAGTAGCCCACTTATTAAAAACACACAAACGTAGGGTTGTTGAAATTAAAAAATGTAGTGATAAATCCAGAGAGCTTGGCTGCACATTTACTTGTATGAAGTCAAACTTTTTCACAACCAAGGCTTTTGGAACAACAAAAGAAAAAAAGGGGGGATCTTTATTTTCCTCTTTCTCCTTCCCCCCCTTTCCCCAGTAAAGTATGTTTTGGATTCTAGCAAGAACACAGTGTTCTGGATTAAGAACAACCTACCAAAAGTATTTAAAGTAGGAAATACTGGAAGCCTACACTTAGTGCATTTAGGTTTCCCAGTAGACCATTTAACAAACAGTAAACAAGAGGCTTGTACACCTTTTAAATCTTTTTTGTTTGTTTGTTTTAGTTTCTTGCTAAATGTGGGGGGGAGGGTGTTATAAATGCTACTACAGTTTTGAGTAGTAGTTTTCTATGATATTATTAAGGAGAAGTGGGGAATAATTAATTAATTAATGCTAAACTGCATTTGACAAAGAGTAGCAGATGCATCCCTGAGGTTTGTTTCTTATCCCTCCTCCCTCTTCTGCCCCACATAGACATGTGTAGGAAAGTTACTTTCATTTCTGTAGTTTTGACAAAAACATCAGTTTTTCATTATGTTCAAATATGGCAAAGTAATTTATTCTTAACTTTACTGAGTTCTTAAAGGACACTAATGTGGGCACCAGATAAACCGCAGTCAGTGCCACCACTTCAGTTCTTACTACAGGTAGTCCTCGCTTACCAACCACTCGTTCAGTGACTGCTTGAAGTTGCAATGGTGCTGAACGAATGGTACTTCTGACTGGTCCTTCTGGCCATCGCAGCGCCCCCGCCGTCACATGATTGCAATTCGGGCAGTTGGCAACCAGCTCGCACTTACCATGGTTGCAGCATCCCACTGTCATTTGATCATTGTTTGAGACCTTCCCTGCTGGCTTCTCACAAGTAAAGTCAGTGGGGAAGCCGGCAGGGAAGGTGGCAAGTTGCTCTGGTAAGTCTCCCCCACCAGCCTTCCTCCGCACTGCACCGCACACTCCTTCCCTTGGCCTCCCTGCGCTTGTGCCGACATCCTTCCCTCTGCCTCCCCCACCTGTCCCTCAACTCGCATACGGCCTGCGCCAGGCCTCCCAGAACCTCCCCCACCCCCCTGCAGCACCCCTGCGCTCATTACCTGGGACTCCTGCCACTTCCCACTTAACGACCTGCGTGACTTGGGGGTACAGCGGCAACCGGGACTGCCTGGATTGTCTTTGATCATCAATACTCTTTAAAATTCCCCACCTATCCCTTGATCCCAAATCTTTGCACTAAATTTAAATATTAAATGTAGATATTAAAATTAAGTGGGTCACCTGTGTCA
The DNA here is from genome assembly GCA_023362775.1 of Charina bottae. Classification (NCBI taxonomy): domain Eukaryota; kingdom Metazoa; phylum Chordata; class Lepidosauria; order Squamata; family Charinaidae; genus Charina; species Charina bottae. The sequence goes on from JALMGJ010000007.1 coordinate 25,872,804, forward strand.
GCCCCACTAGGTAGACCAGATTAGGAAATCAACTCCACAAGAAGACTAGAACTACCTTTATTGAGATTTGCTATAATAACAGAATCTTGCAAGTCTGATTGTGCTGTAGATTCCCCCACTTATACTCCAGTGAATAAGGGAGGCATCTCCTTCAGTTTCCCAGGACTTAAAAAGTTTTAGCCCCCTTTATCTAGGTAACGGCTCTTGCATATTTCTGTCAAGGTCATCTTCCTTAGTCTCTACACCTGGCCTGCACAATGTATGCAGCCCACCAGTATTTTTAAAAAACTCAATAAATCTACTGCCCCCAAACATCGCTGCTGCCATGAAGGATCTGCTGCCACTGCTGCCCTAAAGAACACTGCTGAGTGCCTCCAATGTCTCCGGGCCTCATCGACACCATCAGCTCCATTGTCACTGCACCGCTAGCTGCAAAACAGCTGATTAGTGCATCAGTTATTCTTTGTGGCCCATGATTTGTTTTAATTTATTAGTGTGGCCCTTTCCCCTCTACGAGTTGTGCAGGTCTGCTCTACACACCGTCTTCCTCATTACTCCAGTCCCCCCTCCCGCGTGCACAGAAAACTCTCTTCTCTTCCTCTGCCAGAAGCTCCCCAAGATCACTAGGTAAGTCCTGTAACACAGCTGTATAAGTGGTTATCCCCTTCCCCCCTTCCTGTGGCTGCCTAGACTGAGTTTCTTCATCCCTTTCTGGCTGCTCCTTCTTTCAGCAAACTCAGCACAAAAGTCGCCTTGGTGCAATCTGTGGGAAACTCCACTGGCTGACCCACTATAAACAGATCACACTGAGTCATGAAAGTTAGGAATTGGTCTTGGTCTCCCCATATTTTCTCTGGTAAACTCCCCTGAGAACGCAGAATTTCGAGCTGTGCTGCAGGCTGTTGGGCTGTTGCTTGGTGAGGTAAATTCTGTCCCAACTGCTGTTTTAGTTGCATCATGGCATTTGGCAAGTGAGTTATTTAGAAATATACCTGTTGTAGGTGTTGCAAGAACACTGCAGCAAGGTGCTCAGTGGACAGTAGAGTGCCCTGAGGATCAGAGGCCATCTCCACTAAGAAAGGCTAGACCTTCAACCTTTGTTGAAAGAGAGTATGAGATTTGTAAGACTCATATCAGCTCCACTAGGTAGGCCAGACCAGGAAATCAACTCCGCAGGAAGGTGAGAACTGCTTTTATTGAGATTGGCTGAAATAACAGAACCTTGCAATCTGTTTGTGCTGTACATTCCCTGCCCCCCCCCCACTTCTTACACCCCAGTGAATTGCAGGGAGACATCTGCCTGAGCCGCTTCTGAGTATTATTTTGTTTCCCAGGGCTTAAAAAAATCTTTCAGCCTAGGTAATGGCTCTTGCACTTTTCCATCAAGGTCATCTTCCTTACTCTACTGTTGGTAGGCCCAGTTTGCCCAAGTGTTTTCAGTGAGGGACTCTGTCAGAAGTTGTTTGAAAATCCCACTTCTGGTGGGGACAATGGTGGCTTGAGCTGGGTTTTTCCGCCGTCTGCGGACTGACCTGTCAGAGCGGCTTTTTTTCTTGGGCTCAGGCAGGCTTCCTTGGAGCCCAGAGGCGTTCTCCGGATTAAGGAGAATCCCAGGAATCACCCCCATGTGTTCTCCGGTCAGCTGGTCACAGCCAGACGACCACAAAACAGTGTTTCACGATTGACTGGTAAGCGATCAACTGGGAGGCGGGGCCGTCATCTTCTTCCCAAGCTGCTCTGAAGCCAAAACGGACCTTAAAGCTGCCCACCCCATTTCTATAGCACTAAGTTTGTTTGGTTTGAATTGTTTACCAAAGAGAGGCTTTCTACAACAAAGAAATGTGGAATCTCTTGGTGACTCTCATTATTTTTGAAAATTATTAACTTGGTAATTTGGCTTTTTGTATATAATTTGTTAAATTGAGATTTAAAGAATTTTAGTTTTTTATTGTTTTTTTAATTAAAGCGATTTTTGAGGAATATAAAACTTTCTCTTCTTTGTTGAATCTGCGGATTGGAGTTCTGATCTATTTGCTTTCACTTTCCCGTGGCAATGCTGTTTGTTATTACTTCTCATTTTCCTGATTGGCCATACTGGAGATAAAAAGGCTGGAGAGTGTTCAGTTACAGTGTTAATGACTTTACCTTCCTGAGGCACTAGAGGGTGCCATAATCTATCTTACTGTTAAGAAATATGGAGGAAATTAACTTGATATTTAAAGATCTCTACAATACTGTTATTCAAGTTTTGGAGCATTTCTCAGAATTTGTGGAATCCAAATTGCCACAAGAATCGAGAGAAACTGATAAGGCTGAAAACTAACTTAAGAGTAAAGTGGTTTCTCCAAAGAAAAAGATGAGAATTGGTGACTTACGTTTAAATAGTCAAAGGAAAATTGAGTTGTTGAAAGTTGAAGTTAGGAAGATTGTGTTGCCACCACACCACGATCAAGAAAGAGAATTAAATTCTAGAGGCTGGAAGATTTTGGATGAATATTTGGGGTTTTTAAAGCAGGTTGTAGAATTTGAAATTGACAAGAAGAAAGCTCTGTACATAATACTGAGATATGTAAATGCCTTGGTTTACTTTGAAGTGGGATAATTGTATAAATGTGTTTATCAGGATGGTTTCTTAAAGGTTTGGATAAATGGCTATGCTGTTTTGAAAATTCCTACATTTTTGATAAATGCTTAGGTTATTGTTTAAGTGTGGTCATCAGGATGGTTTTTTAAGGGTTTAGATAAATGTTTATGCTGTTTGGATAATTCTTATATTTTTGGTTAATGTTAGTTTAGTTGGAAGATAGGAGCAAATTATAGTGAAGAAGGATAGTGTTTGTTACTATATTAGGTTCCAAATTATGTTTGAAGGGTTTTATATGTTTTTCTTTAATTGAGAGGGTAATTTTGTTTTAGAAGGGAATGTAATAATGAGAATTGAAATGCTTTATAGAAATAATGTTTACTATAATATGAATTGGAGTAAGAGATTGATATTGATTCATGTATATCTTTGTTATAGAAAGTCAGAAGTCACTTTGTAGTAGTTTGTTTTGTGTTTTTTCACACCTTTTTAATACTGTTTCTTTTTCTTTGTAGGCTTGTTTCAATCTTTTCAGTTTTTATGTATATTTTGACAATGCTTTCATAAAGTTTTTTTTTTAAAAAAAAGAAGTTGTTTGAAAATCCCAATATATAATGTCAAGTGGACCACCTCTATATGTGGGTCTACTTTCACAAATAATGTTTACTCTCCTCTGCCTTTCTCTCCCTTTCCAAGCATAAAGGTAAAGGTAAAGGTTCCCCCCGCACATTTGTGCAGTCGTTTTCCAACTCTAGGGGCCGGTGCTCATCTCCGTTTGTAAGCCGAAGAGCCAGCGTTGTCCGAAGACGCTTCCATGGTCATGTGGCTGCATGACGTGCGTGGAACGCTGTTACCTACCCACCGAAGTGGTACCTATTCATCTACTTGCATTTGCATGCTTTCGAATTGCTAGGTTGGCAAGAGCTGGAGCTAGTGCGGGAGCTCACTCTGTCACATGGGGCTAGGGATTCGAACCTCCGAACTTGCGATCTTCCGGTCAACAAGCCTGGCATCTTACCCGCTGAGCCACCACGCCCCCTTTTCCAAGCATGGCAAACAGCAAATGAAATAGGAGGTGGGAAATGTCTAATCTGGCATAGGGTAATGGCAGGGAGCCAGAACTGCGGGGCAGCATATTTCTCAGTCCTCTTTGCAGTCCTCATTCAGTCTTAATAGGTGAGAAAGAGGAGTCTGGCCTGGTCAGTGGAGAAGCAGTGATGGCAGCTACAGGACTGTGGACACTGGCCAGGAAATGCCCATTACAACATGCCTATACTACCTCCTTCAGCAACAATTGCTAGAGCACAGTGCTTTCCTCTCCCTCTTCTCAGGCTCTGCAACAGCTACTACCACTGCTCGCAATGACCTAATCTGCTCCTCCTCCATTGCCTGCCTTACATGTTCAGACTGTGCAGACAAGGAAGCAGGGCCGTGTGCAGTTGCTGATTCAGCTAGGAATGGAGCAAGTGTAGCAGGTGCTAGAGGTTGTTAGCAGCAATAAGCAGGCTATTCAATATGGCTGTTGAAATTCCCTAAGAAAGGACATAGTGACAGAAAGGATGACTGTGATTAGTGATTTTTTAACTGCTAAAAGTACCTCCAACTAAAAAAACCCCTTGTAACAATGAGTAATGTTAGAAGTGCACTCACCAAACCTACACTGACTAGTATTGATTGTTATGTCTTTACTTGGCACTGTCTAGCAGCTTTGTGTTACCTACAAAATTCTGTATATGTCATTACACTTTTCTAAAAAGTTGGTGCAGATTTGAAATTCTCATTTCACCATGGCCATTTGTGGTATATTCTTCTAATTCCTCCAAACTGCAGTCACTACTAAAACGTATGCTCTAGGTGAGTGTTGCTACATGGTAGAGAAATAATATAGGAACTGATCATCTTCATGATCTTTAATAGAGTCTGAGCAACTTTGGTGAGACGTTTGAGATACTGCTCTTCACTTGTCTGGAAACTAACTAGTCTAGGAGAATGGACAACACCTTCCCATATGTCATATTCTTCAAAAGGCTCATCCTTTAGATTGAATGCTGTACCACATTACAGTGCAGCCTTGAGCCAAACAAAGTTGGCTTCCCCTTGCTTTAGGTCTGAAGCAGGAATCAGACCTAATTTTTGTATTAGTGATTTCTTCCAGACTGGAGGAAGAGAGAACAGCTAGTTCAGCCTGTACTGGGAAGGAAAAGAATGAAGATTGTCAAAGATGTGGCTGGTAATTGATGAAGGGAGATTATCATAAATGTTGAAGTAACAACAGCAGGAATGTTTTGTGTTAGAATTATGTGGTATATGGTTTGTAATTTCTGTATTATTGACAAAAGTGACTAAAGATTTCATGTTTACATATATGCAGTATGAATTCAGCTTGTAAAATGAGCTAAAAGTAATGAATGACTGTTTGGTTAAAAGTAATTAATTATTAATTATTTATTAATTATTATTATTTTACCCTTGGAATTCATATTATGTATTGTTGTAATTTTATATATTTTTAATTCTATTTTATTGTACACCGCCCAGGGTCCCCGTTGGGGGAGATGGGCGGTAATATAAATCTAATAAAACAAACAAACAAACAAATAAATAAATTTATATGTTTAAAATTCTTTGTCATAAAAATAAAATGAAAATAATCCGGGCTTCTGACAACAAACAGAACAGTTGCTGAAAAATGAATCAGTAAACCTGACCCATCTCTATGGTTTTTCCATCTATATTGACTTTTTCCCAAAGTGCCTTTCAATTGTATGGAGTTTAACTAATAATCCCACAACAAGCCAAGGCAGTCAATGAAGAACACAACTTAAGATTCACTGATTTCAGTAGTTCTACCATAAATATGATTAAATTTTGATCCAACAATTTTTCCTTAGCATTTTATTTTTTCTATTGAAATCAGTGTTTACAGTTTGTGATTCAGTGTTATTTGGAGGGTTTTTTGTAGGCAAGTTTAAAATGAAAAACCATGCAGAGTATTGTTGAACTGGTGTATTTATTTATATCCATAAACTTTTGAGCAACCTGTCACCTTCTTTTTGTTAAAATTATTTATTTATTTATTTATTTATTTATTTATTTAAATTTTTATCCCGCCTTTATTTATTTATTTTTTACAAATAACTCAAGGCGGCGAACATACCTAATACTCCTTCCTCCTCCTATTTTCCCCACAACAACCACCCTGTGAGGTGAGTTGGGTTGAGAGAGAGTGACTGGCCCAAGGTCACCCAGCTGGCTTTCATGCCCAAGGCGGGACTAGAACTCTCAGTCTCCTGGTTTCTAGCCTGTTGCCTTAACCACTAGACCAAACTGGCTCTCAAATTATCTTGACTTCAGGACATGAACCAGGGCTTGTATTAGACAAACAGTTCAGATATTGCGATGATGCTATACCAAACTCTTGCTAGAGTTATGCTATGCTTAACTCTTGGTAGAACATTGTTACATGCATAAATTGGGTTTATTATTTTTAGAATGCTATTGTATTATGTTCATTGAGTTAGCTTTTGTCCTTTTAAAACCATTTTTGCTTTAGTCTTTGTTGTACAACTATTTTAGATAATAATAATGCATATTTATTATGTGCCTTTACCAAGTCATGGTTCAGAGCAGAAAAATACAAAGACTTTGCAAAAGTTTTTCCAAATAAAATTGTCAAACCACTAAAAAAATGTTAACCATGGAGACGAACCACACACAACAATGTCCTGTGATACAACTGAGCATGTACATATCCAGCCAAGGTTAATGACAGTAGGGTAAGATAATCCACTAATCAAATAAAACAGTCTTTCAACCTCTTCTAAAGGCGAAGGGAAGGAAGCTTTTTCAGAGCTTGAGGGCCAAGTTCCTCAAAGGCTGTAACCTTGAAACTGTCACCTGTGTGTGAATGGAAAGAAGGCTACTCTCAGAGGATTGAAAGAAGGAGTAAAGTCAGACAGACACCAGGGATTGTAACCGGAAAGCTCAAAACAGAAGTACCAGTGGTTGAAATTGAGTGGTGGCTCAAATCCAGTGAAAAGCCCTCCCTGTAGGGACTCCGAGCCGGACTGGCAGCTTGACAAGTCAGAGTTTTTCAGAGTTCTGAAGACCTGGCTAGCTTTTCCCTGTTTGCGGGGGTCTACAGAAAATATAAGACCACTGAAGTTTCTCCCTGGAGAGGGGAGAACCAGAAGATTGATCACTGGGTCGTTGGAATTGCCCCCTCCTGCTTTTTTTGTAGTTTTCCACCACGGAAGGAGCAGGGGGTTGGAAGCAGTGAAACGACTGGAGAAGCACCAAGCTCTACAGGGAATCGTAAGTCTTAGAGACACTAGAGCAAGAAGCCGGCTTTTAGATCACTTTTTTTTTTCTAGATTAGATCGTTTTATCATCTAAGGTCTACCTTTGGACTTTGCTCAAAATGTTGGCAAATTTTGTGCTTTCTTTGCTATAATAATTATGGTGGAAGTATGATGGATTTTATATTTGAAACACAGTGAAACGTTTGTATTTTTTTTCTTTTACCTTTCTACTTTACCAGAGAGGATTCTGTCTCACTTGGAAGTATAAGAGTTTTTATTGAATATCTTTTGAATATCTTTTGTTGGACTAACTATTGATGAATTTGTTTTTATAAACTGTATGAAATACTGCTTCTTTCCTTATTTTTGATTATTGGATTTTTTTATCTTTTACTCTAAAACCTTTTTGTATTTAGGAAAAAAAATTCTTTTCTCCTTCTATTCTTTTTATTTCTTATAACTGGAAACTATTTGGGATTCAATAGACTCTGCTGGTAATTTTCCACTCAGCTGTTTACTCCCTCTCTGAGAAACTGTTTGTTTTGGCTAGAGAATAAGCCTGAAGAACAAAGAGGGGGTGGGGAAGAATGGCATTTTCAACAGTAATTCAAGAATTTAAAAAAGAAATCAGTGAAACTCTTTCAGAAATTAAGAAAACATTGGAAATTTTATTGATAGATTGGCAAGGTCAAGAGCAAAAGATAGAATTATAAACAGAAGAAATTTTTTTTGAGATAGAGGAGAAACAGAAGGTTCAGAAAAACACTTTGACATCCTACACGAGCCAGACAACAAAACAGGCTACACATTATAATCTTGGCATAAACACAGTGTGGCAGTTGAGAGAAGGAGAAGATTTGAGTATGCAACTTGATAGATATTGTGAAATATGGGGAAAAGTCCAGAAAAACATTCTGACATTCTACATGAGACAGATAACAAGACAGGCTATACATTATAATTTTGATATAACCTGAATAGGAGATTCAGTTTAATATGGAATATAAGGTTAATGGAACCATGGATTCTAATTGGATATAGAGTATGCAAATGTAAATTAAGTTTCAACTAGTAATATAATTGTTGGGAATATTAAATGCTAAAAATTGATATGAGAAACTGTATGGATGTATAAAAATGTGATATTTTAACTGTAAGATATAAGGTTATAAAATTAGAGATAGAAATATAAGTTGATGTTATAGATTATATGCAAATTAGAAATTTTTCTATGGAGATACAAGAATGAGAAAATATATTATTAGGATGGGATGCTGAGTTGGAATTAGAATCAATGCTATTACAGGATGACTTATTTTTATAATTACTAGTATGAATATTATTGAGAATTGTTGTTAGGTTATGTATTAGTGGAACAGGTAGCTATAAAAATTTGTTAATTAGGTAAATATGTAGGAAGATGTAGAATATGGTATAATTATAGTCTAAATATAGATTATTTTTAAACTAGTGTTATTTTTTATGGCTATATATGAAATAGAATATATTTTATTTTACTAGAATTAAAATAAGGTCTTTCCTTGTTATATATATTTCAAGACTAATTGGACTTTATTAAGGATATAAATATAGATGTAAAAATGGAAAGAGCGAATAAAAAATATCAAACCGATGCAGCCAAGAACACTTAAATTGACATTATTTCAAGGAGTGGAAACCACAGATGGATTATTGGAGGATTGCAAGAAAGGTGAAACCCATATGAAGATCAGAATATTGGATTATAGAAATTAAAGTGTATATGACAAAGAAAAGTTCCTGTGTATTGTATGAAAGACTAACATTTAAAGCAAATTATTGTACTTAATGACCAAAGATAGATTGGAGGCCATCTATCTTTTATATTTCTTTTGTTTATTATTTTTCTTGACTTCACTTTTCTTTTACTTTTTTCTTACTTTGTATTTCTATTTTTATTTCTTTTTCTGACTTTTAATATGTATTTTAAAATTCAATAAAATTTATATATAAAAAAAGCCCTCCCTGTAAAAAAAAACATGGGAATTGTGTCCATTTGGGCTGTTCTGGATCAAGATAAGGAGAGGAAAGGAGGATTCAGAGACATCTACTGGGAGACTTTGCAGTTATTCAAGTGTGAAATAACCCAGACCTGCACCAATAAAGCCTCAATCTCTTCCACCTAACCCTCTATGTCCTACAAATATTCCTCAAATAAAAATAGCAACCTTTGCTGTAAGATCAATAAATGAGCCCAAAGCCACTCCAGGCTTGGCTGCCAGCTCGACCAGTCAGGTTTCTCAGAGAAGCTGAGAACTGATTGAATTTCCCTTGCTTGCAGTGGATTGCAGAAGTTGTGGACCACTGAAGTTTTTTTTCCCCTGGAGAGGGGGAGACCAGAAGATTACTCGTGGGGCCATTGGGATTGCCTACCCTTGTTTTTTCTGTAGTTTTCCACCGCGGAAAGAACAGGGTAAGTGCAAGGCAATGGCCGAGATATATCAGGCTCTCGCAGGGGAAACAAGTCTCTTTGAAGAGACACAAGAGCGTCCAGCCGCTTTTAGATCACTTTAGGAATGTTTTTTTTAGATTAAAATATTTTTGAAATCTAAGATCTATCTTTTGGACTTTGTTGAAAATGTTGGCTAACTTTGTGCTTTCTTTGCTATAACTGATTCTGGTGGAAGTTTGATGGACTCTATATTTGCAACATAATGAAACGTCTGCATTTTTTTTTTACTTCTCTTTTGTATTAGAGGGACTTAAGAGACTCTGTTTGTAATTCTTCGCTTGATAAACTAAATGACTATTCATTTTTTGAGAAACTCTTTGTTTGGATTAAGCAGCTTGCAGCTTGAAGAACGAAAGCTCGCAGTTTGAAGAATAAAAACACAGGGTAACGTGTTTTTTTTCCTTGTCTTCTTTTTCTACATCCTCCCTGGTTGGATTTTGTTTCATTTGGAATATATTTTTTATTTCTCCTTCTATAAACTGTTTAAAATATTATTCTCTCCTGTATTTTGGATTATTGGAACTTTCTTTTTTCTTTTGACTTTAAAAACAACAACAACAACAACAACAACGACGTTCTGCTTAATAGATTCTGCTGGTAGTATTCCATGGACAGATTACATGATTATTGTTTTGACTAGAAGGGTTGTTGTTTTAATTTGAAGGACACAGGAAAGATGGCTTTCCAACTTGTACCTGAGGAGTTCAGAAGAGAGATTACTGAGGCTCTTTCAAATATTCAAAGGTCGTTGGAATTACTGTTCGTAACTTTGCAAAACAGAGAGAAAGAACAGAGAACAGAAACGGAGACAGAAAGGAAAAATATTTTTCAAGTGGAGGAGAAACAGAAGGAGGAAATTTTGAGTATATTAGTTCAGAAGAACATTCTGAAGGCTTTACACTACAATCTTGGTATAGATATGTTGTGGCAGTGGAGACAGAGTGAAAATATGGGTGCACAGTTGGATGGATGTTGTGAAATATGTGGAAAGGGAGAGAAGGTTGCTCTGATATTCTATATGAGATATAGAAAAGAGCAGGCTATATATTGCGAATCTGCCACAGTGTATTGTGATTTTGGCATAACCTAAACAGAAGATATGAGAAACTGTATGGATATAAAGGTTAATGAAAATATGGACTTGAATTGTTATGAGAAATTGTATGGATATATAAAAAGTGATATTCTAAATGTAAGATGCTAAATACAAACACAAGTTGATATTATAGAATATTGTTTTCCTTAGAGATATATTTATGAGAAGATAATGATATGATGGAATTAGAATGATGGTTACTACAGGATGATATATATCAATATGTATTGTATGAATATTATAAGAATTGATATATTAGCTATTAGGTTAAGTGATATGATAGATTATGCACTTAGTTTAAATGGACATTACTACAAGGAATGGAAATTACAGATGGATAATTGAGATTCAAGAATTCCTTTTTTATGGAGATATATATATATATATTAGAATTAAATTATAGAAATATATATGTATGAACACTATAAGAATTGCTAAATTATGTATTAAGTTACATAACATGTTAGGTTATGAGTCATAATATGAATAGAATATATTGTAGTTTATTAGAAGTAAATAAGGCTTTTATTTGTTATACTAATTGGTCTTTATTGAAGATATAAATATGTAGTAATGAACATTCAACATTTAACTACTACTTCAAGGAGTGGAAGCCAAAGTTGGATTATTGGGAGACAGTAAGATGAAGGTTAGAAGATTGGATTAAAGAAATCAAAAGGCATATGACAAAGAAAAGTTCCTGTATACTGTATGAAGGACTAACATTTAAAATCAATTGTTGTACTTTAAGTTCAAAGATAGATTGGAGGACATCTATTTTCTATATTTTCTTTGCTTATTATTTCTTGACTTCACTTTTTCTTTATCTTTTTCTTATTTTGTATTTCTGTTTCTATTTCTTTTTTCTACTTTAACTTTTATTATGTATTGTAAAACTTAATAAAATTTTAAAAAAATAAAAATAAATGAGCCCAAAGTCAGTGATGTATTTGGGAAATAACAATAATTTAAAGTATTGTGTACAGCTGGTGAAAATACTGCCTTAGTACACATATTGTACTAAGCCATAAAGTGTTTTTCTTTTGGTGTGTTGTGTGAACTTGGTCATTGAGCCTTGTAGGCTGTGATTTATAATTTGGCACAATGTGTGAATCCAGACAGTTACTCCTTATTCAGCAAACTCTGACTTAGTGCACTGTGTGAACCAAGCAACTTTGGGAGGTACTATTACATTCCCACGTAAGTGGTAGATTTAAAAGAAGAAACAGAACTCTGCATTCTTTTTTTTTACTGTCATGTTGGTTACAGCAACAAAGATTCTTCCTACTGCCCAGGACTGCTACTTTCTCTTTTGTTGGTTATCTAGTACAAGACACTGCACTGTGTCATGGGCTGAAATTAAAACTTTGGTGTGATTATCTTGCATCTTCTAAGCCTTCTATCATGCTTTAAATGCTTATTTGCCAATGTGGGGCCTTCATTTCCTCAATTTGTCAAGTTAAGAGACTTCTATTACTTATGCACTACTTCTGTGTGAACTGTATATTTTCTTCAGATTACTTAAGATTGTTGATGAGATCTATGAATGTGTTTCCAAAGCAAATCTCAAACAAAATCTGAATGAGAATCCAAACTGGCTGAGGCAGAGCATGATGACTGATCTTTTGCCAAAAGTAGCTGTTGGTTTAAAAAACAAAACCAACCAAAACCATGATCTGTTGCCTTTAGCAATATTCATGTTTAAAGGCAAAGGGACAGATAGTTATCTTACATTGGAGAGTATTAAAATGTTGTAAGACAGTTGTTGCAAGTCTGTTTTGTATATATCTAAATATATAATTAACACTTTTTTCTTTTTCTCCACAGTATGCAAGCAGTTCTTCTGCTTCAACTTTCTGATCCAAGTAAGTGATAATAAATTAAGTTATAGCACAGCCATTTCCACCCTGGTAACTTCAACTACAAAAATAAAATGCATAAATACAAACATGGATGTACTAGGAAATCACACATGAAGATATTGTCAGAGGGAGCGCGCGGAGATGGAGCGGCCTGCCTCTCTCCTAGGCACCAGTGATCCAAGTACTATGCAGTAAATAGACTCCAAACAGAAGTTATATCAAATATCCTATTTACTTTATATACATACGTATTTACAGATCACTTCCACAAGTAACAAATGATACACCATCAACGATACAGCTTTCACGAGGTAAAATGGGAATAATGGGAAATGAGAATGTCTCTGCATATATAGTGAAACTGACCAATCACATTATAGGTCACTCTCGTTATTCACCACACCCAACCTAACTCTAAGCACCTGTTGTTATGAGTCACACATGACACATCGTTTCTACAACAATGGCTGCTAATTGGGTGACTCTGCAGAATATTTCACCTTTTACCTCAATATCAAGCCTCTCTGTATAATTTATATCTAGAAGTAAATTCCTGGGTTTATCAAACCCTAACACCCCTTCAATTTACAATAGATATTACATTCAATTGTACAGAATAGAAGACATACACATTTGAGATATACACATCCTATGTCTCTCTATGCTTAGAGGCTTTGTCATCACATCTGCTACATTACACTCAGATGGACAATATTGCAAATCTATCAGAGACTCTTTAACAGCATTCCTTACATTATGATACTTGATATCAACATGCTTGCTTCGTGCTCTGACCTTATCACTCTTTGCAATCTGTATACATGCTTCACTATCATCGTATACACATATAGGCCCTTTAATTGTTATATTAACATCCATTAACAATTGCCTATACCAAATTAATTCTGAACATAAATCAGATAATGCTGCATACTCCGCCTCTGCCGTTGACACGGCAACTGAACTTTGTTTACGAGACCTCCACCCAACCAAGGTGTTACCAAACATTATTATCAACCCTGTCATTGATTTTCTGTCATGTACATCATTACCCCAATCACTATCTACATAGCATTTCAATTCCAATGGCTTACATGGTTTTATCAATAAACATTTATCAATAGTCCCCTTCAGATACCTAAACACACGTTTGATACCTTGCCAATGCCTCTGGGTAGGTTTGGTTACATATCTACTCAGAACATTTACTGCGTTCCCGATATCAGGACGCGACCATTGTGCTATATACAATAAACTTCATATAAACCTCTTCATTCAAATCAGCATGCAAATATGCTGTTGTGATATCATAATGCTGTACTATACAATTCCCAGCTGCTGCCATTGCTAAGGCAAACCTAAATGTCTCCCCTCTTAGCGTTGGTGCAAAAACTTCATCATAAGTCTGATTCTTTATCTGGGAAAATCCTTGTGCTACCAACCTAGCCTTATACTGAATATCACCATTCACTAAGGTTTTCTTCTTATACACCCATCTACAGCCTACTGCTCTATGCCCCTCAGGCAGCCTAGTAGATTTGAAAACCTTATGAGAATTAATGGCTTTCATTTCCACATCCATAGCAGCTTTCCATCTACTCTGCTCGTGTTGTGGCAACTCCAATACGTCCTTGTAATTACGAGGTTCATAATCAATAAAACACACTTTTACATCACCTGGTGTATAACGTTGAGGTGGTATGCCCTTGTTAACTCTCTCAGATCTACGCAACACTGTAGCATCCTGCATCATTGGCACACTAGGAGTTAATTCCTCTTCCTTCTTAATCACATCAGTGGCCTCTATCTGCTCTGAAAACTCAAAACGTCCCTGACTAGGAAGATAAACCTCACTGCTCCCGTGTAATCTCTGCCAATTGCTGTGCTCACTAAAACTTGCTGATCTAGAAATAACAACTTTCCTGCCATCAGTGAACCTATATCCCTTGGTCCCTGGCTCATACCCCACAAATGTCAGCTTCTGTGCTTTTGCCTGCCCCTTCCTGCGTACCTCCTTATGCACGTGAACATAGGCAGTGCACCCAAACACCTTCAAATGAGCTAATGGTGGCTTCTTGCCATATAACATATAATATGGAGTTTGGTTTACAGACACACTCCATAACCTGTTAATTAAATAATTAGCAGTTAATATTGCCTCTCCCCAGTATCCTCTTGATAACCCTGAGTCAGCAATGAGTGAATCCTTCACTGTCTGCAATGCCAAATTCCTACGTTCAGCCACGCCATTCTCAGCTGAACTATGTGGGTTAGTTCTCCTATGCACAATGCCCCTTCTACGGAGCCATTGCTGAAAACTCCCACTCAGAAACTCTGTACCCCGGTCAGTTTGTAAACTACACACCTTTGTGCTATACCTTCGTTCCACAAACTGCACCCAGTTTCTAAACTTTTCAAATATTTGACTTTTAGCTTTCAATAGGTAACAGAACCCAAATCTTGTGTAATCATCTACAATGACTAAAACATATTTAGCACCCCCTATTGAAGCTGGTAATGGACCAATTAAGTCAGCGTGAACTAATTCAAAACATTTATGTGACTTCCTATCACTGAATTTGCTCACAGGAAACACCTTTGACTTTGCAACCTTACAAGCTGTGCAATCCAAATACACTTGGCACTTTTTCAATTCCATTCCAGAACTTGCTTCTGACATCTTTTCAATCACTTTGAAACTCGGATGCCCAAGCCTTCTGTGCCACAGGTGCGCACATGAATCATGTGTTGGCTTATTAATCGTAGCTACACCATGATGGTTGCTGCTTGTCCTGGTTTGAACTATTTTATAGAGACAGTTTTGCAAAATACCTTTGCCACAAACATTGTTATCCTTCATAACAATACATTCATTATTACCAAACTGTACAGTATAACCCTGTTTATCCAATTGTGACACACTAATTATATTGTACTCCAGTTCAGGCACACACAACATTGATAATTCAATATTTAACCCTGGTACATATACAAATCCCTTACCAGTCACAGATGCAATGCTTCCATTAGCTAGAGTAACATGATCTTTATCAGTCTGCCTAAAACTCTTAAACATCTGTCTGTTATTTCCTATATGCTGACAAGCCCCGCTGTCAATTAAAAATGGTCCCTTTAAATTTTGTTCTACGCTTGAACTAATTAAAGACAGCTGTGCAGCGTCTCCCGGCTTGGAAATTTTCAGCTTGGCCTTCGGCTTCCGTTTCTTATCACAATGTTTCAACAAATGCCTTTGCGACCCACAGTTAAAACATTTTCGTACATACAAAACATTCTCAGAATATTCCTTAACAGAAACACTGCTTTGCTTAGCACTAATTACGTTAGTACACTGTTGCCTTCTTAGTAAAACCTTACATAACGGTGAGCTTCTTAGATAAACATTCTTTAAAGCTTCCCAACACTTATAGGCTAACTGACAGTCTCTAACATAACACAACTGGCTATCTTCCAGACATAAAATTATGCTTGCCAATGCTCTATCGTCCTTTAGAGCAACTTCTTCATCTTCCAGGTCTGGTTCAGGGCAAAGTACACTCCTCCAAAGCCCTTCACGCCGAAGATACATTTCCATTTTATATGCCCATGACGAATAATTACTGTCATTCAGTCTTTCCAGAGGAAAACCTCCCCCGACTGCCGGCAACATCTTCGCTGTGCTCATCTGTCTTCAGCCCCTCCTGGGCAGACACCGATGATTAAAGACACAGACCTTATCAGAATGTCCTCCAGCTGCAAAACAAGTGTAGGAGAAAAAAAAACACACACACAGGCACGTAACCTGTTAAAGCGCCAAATCACTCCAAATAGCCACACGACTCCTGGATAGGCTTCCAAAGCTTCCAGCTCACAGACTGCACACGATCCACCGATCCACAGCCAGTGCAAAGCCTTCCATCATCTATGGCGTCTCTGCCGCCTCTGGGCCCATAACCCTGTCAGAAGGGAGCGCGCGGAGATGGAGCGGCCTGCCTCTCTCCTAGGCACCAGTGATCCAAGTACTATGCAGTAAATAGACTCCAAACAGAAGTTATATCAAATATCCTATTTACTTTATATACATACGTATTTACAGATCACTTCCACAAGTAACAAATGATACACCATCAACGATACAGCTTTCACGAGGTAAAATGGGAATAATGGGAAATGAGAACGTCTCTGCATATATAGTGAAACTGACCAATCACATTATAGGTCACTCTCGTTATTCACCACACCCAACCTAACTCTAAGCACCTGTTGTTATGAGTCACACATGACACATCATTTCTACAACAATGGCTGCTAATTGGGTGACTGTGCAGAATATTTCACCTTTTACCTAAATATCAAGCCTCTCTGTATAATTTATATCTAGAAGTAAATTCCTGGGTTTATCAAACCCTAACAGATATGTATAATTTACAAACAAAGGGGGAAACAGGACCAAAATGAAATAATGATTGGGAAAAACAGAATGAGCAAAACCAAAGGTGATGGATTTATCTGACCATGCTTCAGTAGTAGAATGGCTTGTGTTCAATCAGGTAGGCCTGCAAAAAGATCCCTGCTAGAAATTCTAAATGATCTAAATGGACACAGTTCTGAGAGATATGAAGTAAAGAACTGATTCTATATAAGTTTAAGCTGAAAAATTGGGATTCATTCCCTATGTTTTCATTGTCTGATTGTGAGCAGAGCATTTAAGATTTCAGGTGACAGGGGAAAAAATAAAATTATAATGGGAAATGCCTTGTACTGTTTTTATGAAGAAAATGTAAGAAAAATTAGTGGCAAGAGTGCTATACTCCTAACAAGGAAAAATTCTCAAAAACAGCAACCATATTCATGTCTCCAGGCTATGAGCACCACACCTTGAGTAGAAAACTGCCATGTGGAATTCATTGGCATTGGCATTTCCCTGCTTTGATTTCATTTCTGCTCTTTTGTTCCAGTTAATTTATAGAGAATTAATTGATGGCTTCAAGGATGGGAGATTATTTTTCAGGGTGAAAATGTTCTATAATTGTGCCAGCCAAGATATCTCGTAACTTGGGTGTCCTGGGGCTATGTATGATTTATACTTGCACTTATATCTAGTGGATGTGTAGCGCAGGCCAGATCTAATGTAGTGGATAAGACAACCTTAAACCAGCCAACAAATAAAAATTGGCTATTAGAAAAGTACATTTTTATGTTGAAATAAGTGCTGTTCACTAAGTCAGTGCTGTTTTCTGCTGAGTCCTGTAGGGATGGGCAACCTTTCAATGGCCGATAGTTCCATGTAACGTTGTTTGGGAAGGCCATGGGCTGCGGTGGGTGGAGCAATGATGCAGAATGGATGGGGCTGTGTCATGCATATAACAGGAACAAGATGTTCTGCTTTGTTCCTGCATGGGGGAAAGTGTCTTTATTTATGGAACTATGTTAAGCCTATTTTAAAATATATACCCTATTTTTATGTCTTTTCTACTTCAAAATGGCATATAAGTAACTGATTTTCAGCAGTTGTGGTCAGAGAGGGCTCTAGTAACTGCAGACAAAGCGGTTTGCAAACCTTTGGCTTCTGATTGTCAACTGCTAATCTACTGTAACTGCTAGTCTACTATAACAATAGTATAAATACAATAAAGTATGTAATACTAATAGTAATAGAGGTAAATATATTTGTGCTAAATGGAATAATTACAAACATTTACTGCATCAAAAAGAGAAGAAATATGCTTTTGTTGCCTTTCAACTTGCTTTCATTTGATATCTTACATCGGTGACTTTTCTGGAAACATTTTTGGTAGGATTGATTTGCCTTCTGATCTTTAACAATTGGCACTGATCTGCTTTGTGGATGACATGTAAAAGCAAAGTCAGCATCAAGAAGCAGTCTAAACAGGTAGAAAGAATCTTTGGAGCCATAAAAGAAGTTCACAGAGAAATGAGATTCTAAAGAAATGATTAATCATCATTGCAACAGTGTAATTATATTAAATGAAAAGATGATGATACTCTTAAGCATTCTCTACTTCCATCATCCATTTGGAGTACTGCTTCTTGATTTTACTTTTCCACTGATGACAATGCATTTGGAGAAGTATGCCGTTTTCATAGATTGTGCACTTGCACAGGAACACAAAGGGATCTGGTGAACTAGTTTCCTTTGCACTCACACGGAGCCTCTATATCCCACCCCTCCGCAATCCTCCTCATGTACTCTCCCACATTGCTCGTCCTGTGCCAGTTGATGCAAAACAGACTGCCAGGCAATTCCAATTGATTGCTGTATGGTAAACTTTCTGATTACAGCTGGGAATCAGATGACTTATCTGATTAAGTCTGCAAGCAGTAAGAGAGCAGATTCAGAGCCATGAGCGTTGTCTATGACAGTCCAGAGAATTCCATGAGCTGATCCAGACACAGGGCTAGGAGCAAGAACAACAGGAACCCAGGTCCAGAACCAGAGAGTTGTTTTCAAGGGCCTGAAAGCTGTTCTTATATAGCCCCAGGTGCTGGCCCGGCTCGATTTAAGGTGTTGCTGCCCTCTCTTCTCAAGGTGGCATGCTGACCACCTTTGCTCAACTCTTCT
This sequence comes from Charina bottae, assembly GCA_023362775.1. Lineage (NCBI taxonomy): Eukaryota > Metazoa > Chordata > Lepidosauria > Squamata > Charinaidae > Charina > Charina bottae. Next base: position 25,891,718 of record JALMGJ010000007.1, read on the forward strand.
CAGCTGCCAACATGTTCTTGAGCTAGTTTCCCTGACAGGATCTGGCCGGTCATTATCCAAACCAGATTACATCTGCTCAGGGTCAGTGTCTCCTGGAGCAGTTTCAGGTGTTGGATTGCCTATTGACTCTTCAGGCTGCTGATTTATCCAGTCTGCCTCAGGATTCAGCCAAGATCACACCACTCCTGGGGAGAGCCTGTTATATATGTTGATTGATGATCCTAACCACATTATTCCAGAGGAATTCCTTCTCTGTGTTGATTTAATCCACAAGGAATAAAGTGGCACTTCTTCTGACTTTTCTCAGTAGCTTATCCTAACGGCTAAGTCATCTCAGAGTGAGTGAGTCAGTGAGTGAGTCAGTAAAGAAATTCAAGCCTTTTATTATGTACAGTATGTTGAAGTTAATGAGAATGAAAGACAAATAAAGGAAGACAGAAAAGAGAACCGAACAATTAACTTGAAGAGTTTTGTTTTTGGATTTTAAAAAGACAAAATGAAAATGTCTTTGAATGGTTAAAATAAAAAGTGTATGGCTAGAAATATAACATAGGATTAATTTTTATTTTGATTGTGTGTGCTTCTGTCTATTTTCTTTGGTATTTATTTTCTATGTACAATTTTAGTAATTGTGTGTTCTATGCATCTGGGAAACTTTTTATAGCAGAATTGTATCTAAATTAGGAGCAGACCAGCGGCGACTTCTGGTCTGCCTAGAGCAGAGCTTTCCAAACTGTGTGTTGGGACACGTTAGTGTGCTGGCTGCAGTGTCTGGGTGTGTCGTGGCTGCTGCTGCCTCCGAGCCCTGCCAGGATTCCGCGCAGGTCCTAGTGCCTGCCTTGTGCCTTGCTGCCTCCAAACCTGCTGTGATTCCGCACAGATCCTAGTGCCTGCCTTGTGCCTTGCTGCCTCCAAACCTGCCCTGCCAGGATTCCGCGCAGGTCCTAGTGCCTGCCTTGTGCCTTGCTGCCTCCAAACCTGCTGTGATTCCGCGCAGGTCCTAGTGCCTGCCTTGTGCCTTGCTGCCTCCAAACCTGCTGTGATTCCACGCAGGTCCTAGTGCCTGCCTTGTGCCTTGCTGCCTCCAAACCTGCTGTGATTCCGCGCAGGTCCTAGTGCCTTCCTTGTGCCTTGCTGCCTCCAAACCTGCTGTGATTCCGCGCAGGTCCTAGTGCCTGCCTTGTGCCTTGCTGCCTCCAAACCTGCCCTGCCAGGATTCCGCGCAGGTCCTAGTGCCTGCCTTGTGCCCTGCTGTAAGAGTGTGTCGCAAAATGATGCCCTGCTGTAAGAGTGTGTTGCGAAATGATGCATGTCTAAAAAGTGTGTCACCAACATGAAAAGTTTGGAAATCTCTGGCCTAGAGCTTCATATTTTCCTTTTTCTTTCTATAGGAAATCTTTTTAAGTCATGTTCTGTCACTTGACCTTTACCGTGATCTATGACTTTTAGTGAGTAAAGATCTGGGGTCTAGGCAGGAAAGAGTCAATACATCAGGGAAGTCTGTCAGAGTTATGTGTTTGGCCAAGCTCACAAGCAGTACTGTAGTTGTTGTTTCCAGCCAGGAGCAATCCTTGACTAGATCTCTGTTTGCCTCTTTACCTTCTAATAGTTGATCTCTTCATGGTGCTCTATATTTAGGCTTAGGAATCTAGGTCAGAGTCCTGGAAAGAAAATGTCTATAATCATATAAATTTTAATATAAAATATATATCAAAATATAAACCTAATGGGACTGGTTCGGGCCCAGGCTTGGATTTTCTGGTGCAGAGGACTTTGTGGGATTGCCTGATTTATCTTCTTCCAGTGAGCAACCTTTCTCAGAGGAGGCCATGACAAATATATGCTAAAAGATTCTTATCAGGTCCAATAGGCAGTCCCAAATGGGCTGTGACTCCTCATGATTGTCAACAGAAATTCTGCCAGTCCTCAAATCCTTTGAAATGGAAGTGAATGGTGTTGAGTCTGAATGGTTTGAAGCATTCTGTATGCATATCGTGTGCTATATCACTTATAGATAACAATAGATTTTTTAGTTGATGGTAGAGATAGATGTGTAATTTTCCATTGACTTGTCTTTTTTTTTTTTACCAATTCTACTGTCCTGTGTGGTTGAACACATTTTTACAACATTGTGAGCAATATTTACATCTGAAAAATTATAAATGTTTATGATAGTGGAATCAGTGTACTACTATACCATTATTCTGGGAAAGCTATTGCTGTTTTTAACCTAATTTGTTTCCAGTGAGTTTGGAAGTTATTGTTGCACAGTAGGGCTGTGTACTTTAGATTCAATTCCAAAAAGGTGTTTTGGAACCTGTGGGAGTGTGAATGTAACACCTGTCTGCAACTCTTTAAAGCAGTCATATTCTTTCCCAGGATTGTATAGCAGACAGGTGTTGCAGACAAGTGCTATGTTCATATCCCTGTTTGTCCAAATCATATTTTTCGAATCTGTTCTGAAGTGCTGAAGAGCCTTACTGTATAGATGTCCTGACTTCGAGTGAAGGAAAACATGCTGAGACTTGGTGTTGAGGCTCTAGTGCTTTATTGTCCTACTCTACTAGACAGAATCCAGCTAAACTAAAATGAACTAGTCATGCTCAGAGAAAGGGCCCAATAAATCAGGGCGGGGCCTTCTTTAGCCTCTTGGGAGGAAAGCAAAGCGATTCAGTACTGCGCATGCATTTCTCCCCCTGGAGGGAGCCCCCTCCTTCTTCACCAGTTATCTCCCTGACAATATATATATTGTATGGTTTCAAGGTGAACTTTTCTTTCTATATTTTCTTACCTTGGTGAATATTTCAGATCTAGACCTAATGCAGATTCCACTGTCAGATATGCAAACTAAATAGGACAGCTAGCTAGTTAGATAAATAGATAAGCAAACAAGCATTGTTAATAAATGAGATTTCATGCTACTGGCATAACATTAGATGCTTTTTAGTACAAGGTGCTTGGATAACAAATATGCAAAGTGGAGTAATCTGCTAAAACTGCCCATCTCTTTACCTCCATATGCATTTTAGGGTTCTTCTAATCAGGAATGCAATATTGAAAGTGTGTTAACATGGCATAAGAGGGGTTGGAAGCAGCGTGATGTTTCCAGGTGATATAATACCCCACATTTCTAAAGTGACATACAAAGCATTGCAAAATATCATAGTATAGTAGCATTTCAGAAATCTCCCAAGGTTTCCACCTTTTTAATACATTGTCCTTTCTCCCTCACCCCCAGGAAAACTACCCTTCCCTTTGAAGTTAAACTGAAAAACTTTTTATACAACCTAAGTTGAATAGATTTCAGTTCAATGGAAATTCTTAAGTTATCTCCTGAAATTTAAAGTATGTAGTAGCATTTAATTTTAGTTGCTCCATAACTGCTGGGCCCATATAATTTGAGTAATGAGTTAGTGTGTGGTGATTTATTGGTTTAATTTTTTTTTTTATAATTGAATTGAAAACTCTTTTGGACAGATACCAAAATATCTCTCGCCTATCATATAATAACTCAATTACCTAAGATCTCCTTCAAATAAGAACCCAAGATGTTCTGATATGTGGATTGCGCTGCTTCAGTAACACAGATTCATTAGATTCAAAAAGCTGTGCTTAATCAAAACAGGAAATGTAAGTAATTTAGAACAAAAGTGTTTATTTCACACTATAATAACCATAGTAACAATTGAAAATGATGTTCTCATACCACTGACCAAGGAATAGTTCCAGAGGAGAATATGGCTGAGGGATCCGATCTCCCTTATGTCATTTGGAGGACTTTGAATAGGTTGAGAGTTGGAGTGCCTAAGTGCAGAACTAATATGCTCAAATGGGGATTGTTGATGGATAATAATACACAGTGTGAGTGTGGAGAGATACAGAATTCAGCCCACCTGCTGACCTGCCGATTATTACCAATAGCATGCACTGAAAATGATTTGTTTCTGGCCAATGATAAAGCTAAGAAAGTAGTGTCATATTGGTAGCTTAAGGTTTGATCTGGATACGAAAGAAGAAGAAGATACCACTGACCATTTTTCCCAAATGGCCACAGGTAGATGTAGGCATACCAAGTATTCTTATTTTGATTGCCTAAAGCTAATGTGGGTATATACACATTATAAAACAAAGATTCTCTTGACCTGAGATTAACTCCTGATGACTAATGTCCATGGACTTTTCTACGCAGAAGTAGTTTAACATTGTTTTTCTTCAAGATTTTTTTTTACTTCCCAGTCTAGCCTGCAGTTGGATTTCATGATGGTCCCCAATCTAAGTAGTAAAAAAGTCAAACTTTGCTTTTTCAAGATCATCCAAAATTGGGGAGGTGCTGCCACTTGATAGGCATCCATATTATAATTAGGGCTGTGCATCCTTTAAAAGTTATTTAGAAAGGTGCTTTGTAACATGTGAATGATAACATAGCACCTATTTAAAGCAGCAAAAAAAATTTCAAGCCTCTCCATGAATGGGAAAAAAAGATGCAACCATATTAATGAATTGTATTAAAGATATAGCTGCTTTAATGATTTGATTACATCTAAAGCATGCATAGCCCCAACAAAAGTTTATACATTTTAGCAGTCACATGTCCATCATTTGTACACAGTTCGATTTTGAATTCTCTCTTAAGTTGTTCAATTCCAGTTACTTTTCTATCTGTATTAAATCTTTTTCTTAATTGTGCATATGAAAACCTTTGAAAACTAAATCCCTCTGCAGTCAATTGTTCTCTTGATTTCATTTAAGTTCTCCATGTTCCTGTACTAACAAATTTTGATATGTTAACCATTTCTCTTTGCCCGCTGTTTCGTTTCTATAAAATGCTTCTTGTGCTGAAACCAATAAAGGTATTTTCGGGCGCAGCCTGAGTTTATATCTATTTCATATTCTTAATATGGCACTTCTAACATAATGGTTTTTAAAATCTACATTAACTTTAACTTTATCGTACCATAAAAAGCCATGCCATCCAAACCTCAGGTTGTGTCCTTCTAATTCTAACATTCTCTTGTTTCTCAACAGCACCCACTCTTTCATCCAAACCAAACAGCAGGCTGCAAAATACAATTTAACGTCAGGTAGTCCTAATCCTCCTCTTCTGAATTGTTTCTCCTTAATTTAGTATTAAAATGTTGTTGTAGAACCTGGTCTCTTGTCTTCCTCCTGACAAACTGCACAAGTATATCTCTTGGTACATTTCTTAGTTTTGCATACTGTATCTTGTATTAATTCTATACACTTTGTCCACTTCTGCATCCATAACTTCTTCATTCCATTCCAAAAATTTTGTTAAGGATTCAACAACCCTCTCTCTAATAACTCCCACCACCAGGTTCCTCTGGAATTGCTCTCAGTCGTAAACAAAACTTTCTCTCTTAATTCCAGTGGTGCCAAATTATCCACCTTTTGTTGAGGTTTGAAATGGAAGTAGAACAAGTTAAAAAGTGCATGATAAAATGGGCTAAGAAGTTTGGTTATGATATACAGATGGATCAATGGGAGAGAATGTGGTTAAAAGGATTGAAATTAACATTTTATTATAACTTAAGAGAGAATTTCTGTAAAATGATGTACCGTTGGTATATGACTCCAGAGAAATTATCTGAGATGTATAAAGCTACTTCTAGTCAATGTTGGAAATGTAAAAAACATGAAGGGACATTTTACCATGCATGGTGGACTTGTGAAAAAGCAAAAAAATATTGGATACAAATACATATGATGATACAAAGAATTTTAAAGAACAATAGGGAATGTTTTTTTTAATTGGGATTATGGATAATCAATTAGAAAAGACTCATGGAAGATTAGTTTTGTATATGGTAACTGCAGCAAGAATATTATATGCAAAACACTGGAGAAATACTGAAATACCCACAATGGAGGAATGGATTGTGAAGATGGCAGAATTTGCAGAAATGGCAAAATTGACCTGTTTGATCAGGGATAAAACAGTAAGTACTTTTATAAAAGACTGGAAGTCTTTTATGGACTAAATTAGTTTGTAACTGCTGTAAAGAAGATTGGAAGTCACTTTTTTAAATATCTTTCTCTTTTTCCCCCTTTCTTTATCTGTATTGTCTCCCACAGTTTTTCTTTTCTCGTTTTTCTTTTTCCTAAATTTCCTTTATATATATTTTCATGTTTATCTTTCACTCGTGTAAAAATCTTCAATAAAAATTATATTTTAAAAAAGCATGCATAACCCAATTTTATATACCTCTTAAAATGAAAATGTTTGTTATGCTATGCTTTGTAGATGGAATTAATTTATAAGACGTTTTTGAGGGACCTCTTGATCTTACCCTATACAGGTAGTCCTCATTTAGCAACCACAATTGGGACCAGCAACAAACGTGTTAAGCAAAGCAGTTGCTAATGAAACCAGAACTGTGCTTATGATCTTACTTCAGCTTTCCTTTGCTTTTCAGACCTGCGAAGGTCATAAATGCAAGGACTAGTCACAAAGTTACTTTTACATCACTGTCATAACTGCGAACGGTTGCTAAACGAGGCAGTAGCTAAATAAGGACTACCTGTATGGTATGAGTCTATAATTAAAAGCCATGAACCCTCAGGGTGTAAGAACATGCAAAGATTATAAGGTCAACACTAGGTGGAGGTATAGTATTGTTTCAATAGTAGCAGCATCAGTATCATTTTGTAGCAGAGGTTGTAAAATGGTATGCTGTTATTTCTATGGTAGGAGGGTGAAAATTTGTTTTAGCAATGTGGGAGATCGAACTTTTGTACACACAAATAAACATTCAGTCCTGAACAGAGCAACTTCAGTGTGTTGCATTTTTACCCATCTAGATTTAAATTCACATTATCAGAGCACTTATAGGATACATCTCTTTTCTGTTTCGTATCCAGTTTCCTCAGTCTAGTGCCATCTAGATATATTGTGACTTCAGGTCCTGAGGATTTTTCTATTTTATATCTGATTATGCTGTATATTTTACTGACGCTCTTGCTAGCTATAGATGAAGATGGTAACATTCCTAAGAAATTAAAAAAATAAAAAACAAAATATTTTGGGAGAGAGAATTTCATTTAAAAAAAAAAGCTTGTCTGGACTTGTGTAGATTTTAAAGTTGTTTCTTCTGTGGTTTTCGAAGTCCACAATGATGGCCAGAGAAGGAGATGCTTCCAGTTGTAAAATCATCAGGTTTCCTCTGTCCTCCAGGGCAAGCAGTCCTGTCTTCTAATCTAATATTAACAGAATTAAATGGACTACTGCCCACTTCACTACAGTCCTAGTCCTGTAAGGTCTGGCCAGGAAGTCCAGAATAGGTTCATCAACCTCTGCAAAGATTAGCAGGAGAGCCTATGTACAAAGAAGGCACTGACTTCTCTTCTGGTGTACTCTAGAAGCAAAAACACATGTTGCTCTCACAAGTACAGCTTGTTTTCAGGATGTAAACTGAAATGATCCTGTTTTTTTTAAAAAATATATCTGAATCATGTATAGCAGTGTTCCTCAACCTTAGCAACTTGAAGATGTGTGGACTTCAACTCCCAGAATTCCCCAGCCAGCAGTGCTGGCTAGGGAATTCTGGGAGTTGAAGTCCACACATCTTCAAGTTGCTAAGGTTGGGGACCCCTGATGTATAGCTTTCAGAGGACTGTATACAACAACATACATATTGTTCTGGAGGATTAAAGACTTCAGTATGTGAATACCATGATCAGCATGTATTAATCAATCTAAAATAATTTTTCTCCACTCGTTTTGCCTGGCATTTACAGCATTAATTGCACCATGCGCTCTGTGGAGCTACCCTGGGAGAAAGCTCAGAAATTGCAGCTTATACAAAATGCAGCAGTCTTTCTGGCAGAATGTTGCATTTATTTCTGAATACAACTCCAAATGCTGATCTTTATTTAATTGTCTGTGGGTTATTACAATGTGTTGCTCCAGGTGCCTTTAAGTTATTTTAAATGTATTTGTTCCATGCTAATACAATTTTCAAAAACTTGTTTTATGTCTTTCTTTAATTTGCTGTGTTACTGGATCTTAATGTTTAAACCACAGTGTAAGTTTCCCTCTGGGCTCTTTTTGGGCTGAAACACAATCAGAAACCATGTTAAGAAATAAACGAATAAGTATAGATTTCTTGCAGTCATGATCATATCCTCACCAAACAACCTAAGCTTTCTCCACAAAACTTTTTCCATTTATACTGATGTTGACTTTATCACAACAAAACACATGATTAGATTTTGGCTTACATATTCAGCAAACATTATGGAATATGAAAAATAACACATGAAACCTTGCAAATGATTTTAAGTCTTAAAGCATCTGCAGGTTTATTAAAGTAATAAACCCACAGATGCCTGCCATTAGTAAGCTGTTCTTATTTGTTTTATATATCTACCCAATATATATATGCATATTTTTCTTGGAGTGCAAATTACAAGTTAACACTCTCAAATAGTTTACAGCCTGATTTTAGAGAAGCAGACTACAATTATTCAGCTTGAATTCTGGCCAAGATGCTTCTCTTCTCAGCAGTTACACTTCTTTAATTATTTTCTTTCATTTAGATTTTTTTTTAAAAGATTACATTGATAATTATCTAGTTTTCCATATAATTTGAAAAAAACTTTTTTATTTTATTTTAGGAGATGCCTATTGCATATTGATGGCTATAAACATTCTGTGGATTTTCCTACAAAAAATCCAGGGGATAATGTATCTTTGGATCAGAAATGATTTACAGTAAAAGGAATATTAGTTAATAATAAATTGAGCAACATTATAAAAAATAACCAGAGCGTGAAGCAGCAACAGTACAGATTGTTTGTGGCTGAATTAGTGTGTTATACTCAATAGCTTATGTTTTTCTCTCTCAGCACAAACACCATCACAGTTTTTCATTGTAATAATTTTAAGTTACAAGCACACACACTGGATTCTTTCTGAAATTTATTTTATTTATAAACATATTTATATCCCGCCCATCTCCCCCGCAAGAAATTATCTGCAGCTGTTAAATAATTTTTAAACTTGGTGCCTTCGTGATCCCATCCTCACCTGGAGGTATCTGAGATTGAGACCTTATGTATACAAAACCTTGAACTCTCCAACTGAGCCTCAGCGTCTCTGATTGAAGCAAGGTTCTAAAGCATTTTTCAGGACTGAAAAAATTGGCACTTCCTTGATGGCATTATATAAATGCTACTATTTATTATGAAATGGGATATCTGAACCCTTTCTTAACTAGTCTGTGAATGAGTCTCAATGCTGGATGTTGAGTCAGAGTCCACTTGCATGAGTTGTATCTGAAAAAAAATAGTTCAGAAACCTTGAAAGGAATCAGAGGCTGAAAAGAACATTACTGTAGACTTACAGTGCCAAGAAACATTCTTGACAAGAAAGGAGAAAGACATGATTTTGCTTTGGGAATATTGATACTCTAGTCCGTATACATTATTTTAATTTCAAAGCAAGTTTTGGTTTAATTGTTTGAATCTGATAAATGTAAAATTCTTGGAGGGCTCTACTGGATATATTGAATGTTAAAAATAGCAATATCTGTCTAGAGTCTGCCTCTATTCCACCATTCCCTCCTCATTTGTATGTGTGAGTGTGTGTTAATTAAATAATAAATAGCTATTCTAGGAGATTTCTGCAACTTTGGAAACTGAAACTGGTAATTATTTGGAGGGCAGGTCCTAGTCCAACATATGGAAGTGTCCATGGTTAAGGAAGGCTATTTTTAGCCTGTTAACAAATTTCTTCTTTCTAACCAACATTTGCTGTATTAATATTTCTTGTAAACAAACAAACAAAAAAGGATTCTTAAAGCTAATTATTTGCCTGAGCAAATGGCAGCAGGCAGAACTTCCTGATTGTTTTTCATTATCCAACTAAATATCTTTTGCAGACTCCTATTTGCACTACAAAGTGAAGATGCTGCTTGGTCTTGGCACTACAGCAGTTGATATCTTGTGTGTTACCAAAACTCAGTTTCTTTCATATATTCCTATGCAGGGAAGGGAGAAACTTGTATTTGCTATTGCATATTAGGAATGGATCACTTCTCTGTTGCACTGACTACAGTATTACATTCAGAAGGATGTTAAATATCATTTTCCCTCATGTTTTGGGTTTCCCTTCATCAGTCCAAATAGTCACTGACTGGTGAGAAGCAAGAGAATATTTCTGAAGCCATGTAGCAAGTATGATAAGTTTCAGAAGGAATGCAGAGAAATACATATTCAGATCCTTTGACTTTGGCAAATGATATTCTTAACAGAATTTATTTTTTGTCTATTACACTTTTCAGCATCCAAATCAGTAGGAGATGACAACTAGCTTTCTGCTCCATATGATTTTATTTTTAAAATATTATTTTACTTTAAAAAATTAAAAGGAAAGCTGGCATGCTGTAAAGCGTAGGTTTCTAGCATAATTGTTATTTACAGCAATGCCTGTTATCCTCACACAGATCCTATAGTGGTAGATAGTTACAGTCTATTGGGGGTGTGCACATACTGTACACAAAAAAGATAGGCTTGGAATAGGTGGCACAGGAAAAACATTGGCAGTTTGCCTTTTGGTGAATGACTATATTGGAGCTAGTTACATTTTGGTAGACATTCTATTGTAGTATGAAAGCCTTGGCAATTCAGAGTTGGTATTAAGGGCCCTAATGAACTGGATGAACATCGTAGAATGCAAGGGTTGAAAGGGATCTTGAAAAAAAATCTAGTCCAATCCCTGCCCAGTGCAGGAACCCACAATTACAGCATCCACGAAAGATGGTCATACAGCCATTAAACATTTCTAGTGAAGGAGAGTCCACAACTTCCCAAATTGGTCTGTTTCATTGTTAAAGAGCTCTTACTGTCGGGAAAATGTACTGATGTCCAACAAACTTGGCTTCCTTGTAATTTAAACTGATTGTTTCTTGCCTTAGCTTGGAACAACTCTGAACAATTCTGTGCTATCTTCTGTATGGCAGAATATTCAGATACTTTCAGATTCAATTCAGATACTTGAAGACAGCTGTGATGTCTCTCCCTCCCAGTCTTCTCTTCATGCTTCATCTTGGTTGCTTTCCTCTAGTTATACTCCAGTTTGTCAGTGTCTTTCCTAAAAGGCAATGTCAAAAAGTGGATGTAATATTCTTGGTGTACTCTGACCAATGCAGAATAGAGAAGAATGATAATTGTCCTTGACACTATTATATGAAGCCTGCTGCCAGGTGGGAGAGAGTGCGAGCGAGTTATCAAAGCTACTTGCGACCTTCCCTGCTGGATTCTCCATTGTGAAATTTATTAACCATCATCCAAATATTATTTATTAAGGTGCCCTAATGTTGTAGTGGAAGTGCACTCACTGACAGATACAAAAGACCTACTTAAGTATGAAATATTTAATAAAAAGTGCAGTATTCTTACTTTGTTCTAACTGGATAATTGTAAACAGAAGAAAAAAGGTTCTTTAAACTTTTATATTTATTTATACTAAAATAGAAATATTTCAAATGTGTGAAGTATAGCTAGCATATAGACATATAGATACAGATATAGATGAACTTGAATACAGAGAAAGAAACAACAATTGTACAGTATGAACATTTTTTGAATGAACAGTGATCCAAAAGACTACGCAATGCAACAAGTAGCAGTCATTTATACTTCTTATTATAGCTGAACTTAAAACATTTAAATCAGCAATGTTTGTTGTTTATTCATTCAGTCACTTATGACTCTTCGTGACTTCATGGACCAGCCCACACCAGAGCTTCCTGTGAGCTGTCACCACCCCCAGCTCCCCCATGGTCGAGCCTGTCACCTCCAGAATATCATCCATCCATCTTGCCCTTGGTCGGCCCCTCTTCCTTTTGCCTTCCACTTTCCCTAGCATCAGCATCTTCTCCAGGGTATCCTGTCTTCTCATTATGTGGCCAAAGTACTTCAGTTTTGCCTTTAATATCATTCCCTCAAGTGAGCAGTCTGGCTTGATTTCCTGGAGTATGGACTGGTTTGATCTTCTTGCAGTCCAAGGCACTCTCAGAATTTTCCTCCAACACCACAGTTCAAAAGCATCTATCTTCCTTCGCTCAGCCTTCCTTATGGTCCAGCTCTCACAGCCATAGGTTACTATGGTGAATACCCTTGCTTTAACTATGCGGACCTTTGTTGTCAGTGTGATGTTTCTGCTCTTAACTATTTTATCAAGATTTGTCATTGCTCTCCTCCCAAGAAGTAGACGTCTTCTGATTTCCTGGCTGCAGTCAGCGTCTGCAGTAATCTTTGCGCCTAGAAATACAAAGTCTGTCACTGCCTCCACGTTTTCTCCCTCTATTTGCCAATTATCAATCAAGCTGGTTGCCATAATCTTGGTTTTTTTGAGCAACAACAACAACAACAACAATAATAATAATAATAATCAGAAATAACTGCTGATAATATTATTTTACTAGCCATGTTATGGTCGCTTAACACTAGAGTGGGTATAAGGTAGTCACATAATGTATGGCCAAAAACGAGGAAATGCATCAACAAAGAAAATGCAGGTTTGTATAAAATATCAGAATATTCTGATATATACATATAGAGGCAAATAGAGAAATATTTGCTATCTTTTAAATACCATTACACTTCATCTCACTGTAGTGCAGTGATGGATAAACTTTTTGTAGCTTGGGCTGCACATTTTGGATGGACCTTCAAAAACTATGGGGCAGAGTAATAACACAGTAGTATCCCTTGGAAAGGTTGGTGGATTAGAATTTTCAGTGTCTTTTTCATTTTGAGGGAGTTGAGTTTTTAAAAAGTAGGATGTTTGTGTTATTCTGACTGGATGTTTGATTTATTGCTTATTTTTACTTCAACCCTTAAAAACAGAAAATTATATTGCCATATCTGGGAAAGTCTTCAGGGACCATAGAGGTTGCCTATCCCTTCATAGTGGGAAAGATTGTAATCAGATGACCAATGTGCCTGCTCAGTTTACTTGACCTGCTCTCTCCTCTTATGGCTCTATATTTTTAAATCATACTTGGACTGGATTGGCCTCCAAACAGAAAATGCCTTCCAGCAGAGATCTTTCCCATTGTGAAATAGGGCCCATGGCCAATTTGACTGGGACACAAATCTACAGAATTAGAATTTTATTTTAATTAATTTTATTTTAGTAGCTTTTTACTAGATAGCCTCTGCCTAAAGCTTTTATTTTTAAGCATGTTAATTTTGAGAAGTATCAAAAGAGTTATTTGGGAGATTGAAATGTGTCAAATATATCAGATTTATTTTGGTATTTTGGATTTCAGGTGCTTTCTTTTATTATTTTATATAAAGGCCAGGGAAGTTTCTTCCCAGTTTCAGAGCATTTTAAGGGACATTAAAAAAAGAAGTTGCAAAAAGAGAAGTTGCTTCAAAATCCACAGTTGTGGCTACAATCCCATTATTAAAGTATTTGAGGGGACTTGAAAGATTATATTCTCTTTTGTGGGGTTTTCTGTAGTCATCATAAAAATAGATTAATTAAATACTCATTGTTTTGTTCTTGTAAAAAAAAAATCTGGTTTGAAAACAGTTTAAAACTGTTCCAGGATTGGAATACAAATGTCTGCCAATCACACAGGCAGATTCTACTGGAATTTGGCAAAGCTGGTTTCAAAAAGTTAGTCCTGAATAGGTACTTGCATAGCTAAATGCCATACTAAGTGCTCTTCTTTATCTATGATTTAGTTGCTTAAATATTGCCTGTCCATTTGCCTGAGAAATTACTTTTTAGGAAATATTTCTTAGGAACAATATTTAGCCAACATATTCTTAAACAAGCAACAAAAACAGATGGAATGGAATTAAACTTATCATATTGGAATAGTTAACTCACACAGAAAATGAACAACAGGGGAACTTGGAATTTATGTAAGTAAATTGCTTTGGAAGACTTCTGTGGAGGACTAAAAGAACCATCCCATTTGATAAATCAGTTGTCAAGTTTAATTCGTGTCATGATGTCCTGAAGAAGACAACTACAGTATGTGTTCTTTCTGCTGGTTTTAAATCCATAGCATTAGAGGTTCTGGGGAAAATCAAGATAACTTCACTTTGTAAAATTTTCCTGCACTTACCTTTGTAGGTGTGTCAAGGTTTGCAGGGGGAATGGTGTGTATGAGCTTACATTTATTTGAAAGGAGCTTTGTCAGAACAGTTTCCTGTGTGAAGGTGTTCCATGTGCCTTATTAAAAAAATTACCTTGTGTCTAATGGAAAATTACATTGGAAGACATGCCCCCACAGTTCATTAATGGTCTTGTATGGCGCTACACTATTTTTGGAGTCAGTTTTATTTTCCAAGTTTTACAGAAGCCTGTTACTCTGAGAAGGAGTTCACTGTCTGACTTGATACATCGCTCTAAAAAGATATTCAATCAATGGAAGCACTTGATTTTGTCTAGAGCAATAATTGCTCTCTGGATAGTATACAAAAGCAATGTCTGTGATTTCTATAAAGAACATTTCTTATTTTTGGTCGGTCAAACCTCATATTTTGATATAACTGGTAAGCATTTTGAAACTTCTCCCTTATGCTTTGGCATGGCAAAGAAAAATGACAGGATATTTGCTCTTCATTCAGCATATGAGTCAACCCAGAAAGAAAGAAAGAAAGATCCAAAATAATGAAAGACTGTTCTGAAAAGAGAACAATTCCCTAATGACTAATTTATACTAAGGATAAAACCACAGAACTGGGTTTGTTTACGTTGTCTGCCATCATTTAAGACTAAAATATTTAAATAGACCCGGTTGATTACTGAAATACTTTACCCATGGAGATGCCTTGTTAAATTACATAAAGCAAAGTTATACAAAGCCCCAAATTGGCATAGACTTTCAGTAAGTCTCCCAAGAATATTCCATAGGTTCAGTACTAGTTATGTGAGAGATGAACACTCTGGCTGTGGAATGGCACTATTTATCTAGCTATAGATTCCTCATTGTATGAAGAATCAGTGGGAATACTCCAATATTATAGGAAGCTTCATTGTGGCTGAATGCAACATACAATTTAATTTAATATAGTATCCCATGTATTTAGTAATTTTTCCCTTTGGAAATTTCTTTAATTATATTAATTAATACAGTTTTGCAGCACCATTTTGGTGGGCTTTCAGACCTGCAGCCACAGCTTTGGGGCCATATGTGATCTCGGGCCAGATTCTGACTCTAAGGGCACATTTGAAAGACAATCCTGATATATTTTTGATTGGGGTAAGATGTCCATCTTAAAGATTGTATCCCATGACATTAAATCTGTGGTGCATTTTTCCATACAGAAGGAGTGGAGTGCTTGGTTTTGTGAATAATAAGAGTATAATTCCCCAATTCTTTGCCAATTAGCATTTCAAGGATTTGTGTGGGAGGATAATCTTAATACTAATCAGACTGTTCACAAGATTACATTGATTCTACATAATACAGACATTTTGATTATATTAAATTAGCTCTTTCTATCAAGCCTCAGGTCTTCCTCGGTATATATGAAAATATTTGAACTGATAAAGGGATCTGAAATACACAGTTAACTGAGCTGCATTTAAAAAAATAGAGATGGTAATTCTCAGAGATAGAAGATGCAGGATATAAAGACTATAAATTATTATCTTATTGAAAGCAGATATCAAACCTATTACAAACTGAGTGTCTTATGCCACTTTAAAGTAGCAATGCTTTTTATTGGATAGGCTTTTGTGAATCATAGGCCTTTTGCCCCTGATAAAATTGAATCTGACCTACAGGAGCTTATCTGATAAATGTGTTAATCTTTAAAGTGCACCCTTGTTTTTGGTGCAGTAGATTAGCATACTGTAGCTATCTCTATTGAACCTGACCATTTTTTATAATGAATTCCCCTCCATTGCCACTTGCTATATTTTTCTGCTCGTGCTCCTTTCAAGAAAATTATTCTTGTGAATGGCTCACTTGCAGGGCTGGAGCAAGGTTTGTAAGGTCTCTGAGCAAGGTATTCTTTGTGAGCCCCCGTACACCAACCTCAAGACAGTAGTGTGTAGCAAGCCTCATGCCAACATTTCTTTATCAAATAATTTGCAGAATGATTTTTTTACATTGTCTCACATTTCCCAAATTCAGTATTTGTTTTGTTTTTTAATCTTACAATGGACATCCATCTGACTCTTGATTGTTCTCTAATGTGCACTCTTATATGGTTCAGCATCTCATACTTCAATACATCTGGATGTATACCAGGACTACAAATAAGTTATGTTCAGTCAGTTCTTAAGATTGTAAGGCTCAGGCCCATTTAGGTCTTTAAAAGTAAAAACCAACAACCTAAATAAAGTCCAGATAAAGCAATTATTGTCAATTAAGTGAGGAGGAACTGTAATGTACCTTTGATGTAAAGGAGGGAAATGCAATTTATGCTGCAAACCACTCAGAGAAAAGCTGATTCTATATATGATTGTGACCTTTCTTTTGATTTCAATAATTCTTAATTCTTGTCTTTAACACTATAGCCTTGGATGTTTGCTCAGAAATAAACTTCATTAAGTCAATTGAATGTATTCTTAGATAATGTGTATGGGATTACAGCCTAAGAAATGTATTTAGAATTATATATTTACTCATCTAAAATTAGGCAACAGGCTTTCTTTTCCTTTAAAAGTCAGACATAGTCAGCATTGTATGAAACTTTAAAGTGAGTAGTGTGATACACTGACATAAAGACATTGTGTATTTATAAATGATACATGGGATGAAGAAAATATGAGAATCAAATCAAGATGCAATTTTTGAAATCTTGAAGAAAAAAAATCTTTATCATACAAGATCTTTCTTGTCTCTTTTCCATGTAATACACTTTTATGGTCAAACTTCCAGAGACTTCAGTGTAAAGATAAAGAGAAATGGGAAAAGACAGAAAAGATTAAACATCTGGGATACAAACGGGAGGATATAACCCAGACAGTCATTTCACAATTGTGCCCTTCCTTTCTTTTGATACTTTCACTTTTTTGTTCAAAATTTCTTTATAAAGTAATATATATATATATTTGAAATATTACAAAATTATATTGATAAAGTTCTTTCCTCCTGTCAATAAAGCATAGATAAAATGACTGGGTTCACACATGGCACTAAATCATAAGATGCTTTGTTGGGCTTGGGCTATGCCATGCATTGGTTAGGGAGCCTGTAAAACTATGTACCTAGCAGATAACCATGTTAATTAGTGCTGGGTCGAGGAATGCTATCAGATCAAGGTGTGTATTCAAGGTATGTATTTAAGGCATATAAAGGGCTTTTATATACTGTCTATAAAGATTTTATGCAACTTGGCTAAATTAATCTTCATATAAACAGGTTGGTGGCTTTATGTTAAAACTCAGCTGATTCATATGTAAGCCATAATGACCTCACCAATTATTAACAGCTGTCATATAGAACAAATTAAGCAGGACTGGGTGGGGTGGCCCAAATATATACAGCCTATCAATTTCTTTGCTGGGCTTATTTTGTTGTTAAAATACTTAGTTCAGTTATACTTGCTCATATTTTACCTTCAGGCATGCATTAAATATAGGTTCAGGGACTGTTAATGATACGGACAAATGGAGAGAATATTGAAGATGATGCTTGATGTTAAGGCTTGAATGTTGATGATCAAGCATAACCTCCTTTTGTGTTTCAGTTGCTCTTCTTTTACTAAACCTTTCAACAGTTCATTGTTGTATAGTCAATACATTTTTACTCAAATGCTGAAACTGGAATAAACTGTTCACTGAATATCCCAATTCTATAGAATAATCTGCTTTGGTATTTGATAGTTTAAAAGAAAATCATTTGATAACTTGCTGCATCTCAAAGCCTATGGTGTATCTCCACCTTCCCAGCCAGCTCTCACCAGGCTCAATTAATTATTATTTCAGACAGAAAGTTGGCCTCCTTTCCATGTTCTCGTGTCTCCTTTTTTTGCTTCCCTAGAGCTGTGGGAAATAGTTTACAATGTTTTGATTTCTTGTGCAACTCTGTTTTTTAGCTATTCTGACATTAAATGTTGGTGCCCAACATTATAGAACCAATCAATCTGCATCAGACTTGCTAGGACCATGAGAAGAAAACAGGGAATTCCCAACATGTTTATGTAAAAGATACTGGTGGTACTTTATCATTTAACAAATATCATAGGTGTCCGTTCCAGAATTGGTTTTTGCTCTGAAACTTAAAAACTGAACAGTGGAAAATGTAATCTTTTTGTACATTCTTGCCTGCTATGAGTAGAATAATTGTCTTAGAAACTGAAGTACTGAATATTCTTGCTTCATATGCAGTTAGAAAATTAGTTGTTTCAATCAAAGAGAATATTTGTAGCTCAGGGTTGAACTGGGGAGTCTTTGGTGCTCTCTGAGCCTTGTTGTTTTCATGCAGACGTTTCATTGCCTAGCCTGGCAATGAAATGTCTGCATGAAAACAACAAGGCTCAGAGAGCACCAAAGACTCCCCAATTAGTTGTTTCCTATGGTTTATTAATATTTATTAATAAAGCACTTGTACAGGCATCAACAGTGTGATACCTGTAGTTGTCTAGGTAGCACTAGAATCCCAAGAAGTATCATAGTTTTCCCCCCACCTGCGAAAATAAAATACAATAACCAAAATTTGCAGGAATTTGCATGAGAGTCTTTTTTGGTGAAATCTAGCGAATATTGGCAATTGGGGAGGAATCCTGGACAATCATTTGATGGCACATGGTTATCATACAATGCCACCCAGTCTTTGTTAATTTTTTTATTAGATAGCAGCAACAATAAACAAGTTGATTTTTTAGTTTCTTCTGGGAGATGAAGAGGCATCCTGATTTATTATGTCTTGACTTGTAATCCACATGGATTATCTGCAATATATAAACCCAAACAAATTAGTTAAACCAGGATAAGTTTATCTCAATGCTCTGTGGATTTTCTACAGTTCTGTGCTAAATTTAGTTTTCAAAAAATCTTAGACTTGAATTTTTAGAAACTGAAAGTTGCTTGGTTTTGTAATTGTGCTGAAAAGTTTAGAAATACCTTGGCAGGCTCATTGTAGGTACTGATAGGGGCAACCAACCTTCTAGAGGAAAAAAAACAATCATTTCGTTTTTGTTGTGATAGCAGAATATGAGCTATATGGCATAGAAACTGGATTTGTGATTTGTGAGTAAGATAATGATCAGGCTTCTTAAGAAACAATTTTTTTTTTCTTGAAATGATTTCTTGTTTTTTTTTCTTCAAGCATTTATTTTACTGACATGGCTAAGGGTATTTCCACATGACAGCTTGAGCTGTTGTCTCCTGTGCTGCTCCTGGATTTTTTTTAAGCTGACTTCATAAATTCCAGTCTGGATTGCTGTGGGATAGCAATGGGGTGGGCTGGTGGACTAGGGCCAACACGGTGCCAATGCAGGACTCGTCTGGTTGCTCCCCTGCTTCTTGCCCTTCCCATCTGTGCATTGTAACTGGATAGCTGTGGCATGGGCGGGTGTGATTTTGCCCTTCCTCATTAATCCCCTGTGTTTACTTTCCCTCCTGGGTGCCCTCTTCCTGCCTTCCTGCAATCTGCCACTTTAATTGTATACAATCCTCTTATTTCACTTTTTAATTACTTTTTATTTATTTACTTTTAACATCGTCCCAATGAACTGATGCTGTGAATCCTCCCATTCCTTTGGAAGGTCCCTTTTCAATGTCCTGCTTTTCCATTGAGCGGGGTCTTAGTGGGAGGAGAGCATAGCACAGTTCTTGGTGTTTTGCATAGGAATCACAGCCTCTCATTGTGGCGTGCACTGGCAGGAGGAGGAGATCCAATGTATGCAAGGTCTCCTCCTTGCCACTGGCTGGGCAATGTGATTCACGATCAGCATGCACCTTCATCCCTCTGGGGTATACCAGAGGATGGCTTTACAGTCGAGGGAGGAGGACTTCTCCCACACACTAGGATGCATAGGAGAGCTCAGCTCTGAATTTCCTGGATGTTCTGCATTTGAAACACCTAATCAGAAAGAGTTTTGGATAATTGTAATCAATAGGCTCATGATAGAATATAAAAAGTAGCTGTTATAATCTGGGCAGCCAGGATTTGCTGGAAGTGGTCATGCAGGATCTGTACTAGCCACTTATCTACCCTAAGTAAGAGTCACCCTGGTAATGTCTGAGATGTGTCCAGATGTTGTATGTGGACATGTCCCCTCAGTCACAAGTTTTAACACAAAGGTGTGAGGAGGAAGCATCAAATATGGTGCAGTACTATTGAACCATGCCATTTAAAGCATGATAAATATCAACTGTGGGATGGGCACTGGGTTAAACCTGGAAAACAGGAAACAGAATTCTTGGGTCCTGAGCCCCAGAGGACAGCAGCACATGTTCCAACCAGGCATTACTGTATGTATGCATACTTTTGCCACCACATGAGTCACACTGGATCATCACAGTCTTCCACCAAACTGAGGAATGATTAATATATTTGCTGGAGCATTTCTTTTCAATCCTTTTGCAATTAGCAGCTCTTTGTTTAGGAGCTTGATGTAATGTTTCTGTCTAGAGGTTTTTCATAAATTGCAAAGCTAAGGGAACTATTGCATATAGTGGGCAGTGGGTAAGAGAGGAGCAGCAAGCTTCACATAATATGGGGAAAAATGGAAAGGGTGCTTCCTGGGAAGAGTGAGGATTGACTGTACCAGGAGCGTTTTCAAAAGAAATTATCTATAGGGACGCGGTGGCTCAGCGGGTTAAACCGCTGAAGCTGTAGACTGCTGGTCGGAAGGTCGGCAGTTCGAATCCCCGCGCAACGAGGTGAGCTCTCGTTGCTAGTCCCAGCTCCTGTCGACCCAACAGTTTGAAAGCTTGCAAGTAGATAAATTGGGTACCACCTTAAGTGGGAAAATTTGCTGACGTCCTGTCGGGGAGTCGGCTTCCACAGAAACTGAAGATCCTTTGAATGGTGGCGGTCACGACGGATCCCGAAGTAATAACATCTACAGGACGTCAGCAGCCGGCTCTGACGCAAGGCATCGTGGGACATGTAGTCCAGAAGCCAGAGAAGAGTCGGTTCCCTTACCCCCTTCCTTGAAGTGCGGTTTAAAGAAATTGTATAACGATGTATATGTATAACAATGTATGTAAGCCGCCTAGAGTCCTCCGTTAGGGAGGGGATAGGCGGGGTATAAATACAATAATAAATTAAAAAAATAAAAAAATAAATCTACCATCGAGCCACCCTCAAATCAAGTGCTAGATTTACATCTTTTAAATTGTAATCAAAAATAAATAAATAAATAAATAAATGGGATTAGAGACTTGGCAGCCCAGAAGGAAATGGCTGCAGAGGGCAGCAAGCAGCTGAGAGGAGGAGGTATATCAAGCCACACAGCCACTCACAGCTATGGCTGTTAACTAAATTGGAAGGCTGGCTTAAGGTGGCTTCTGCAGAAAAACACTAGTTTTGAATCTTGCTGGAAGATATGGGTGGGGACTGCTTTTGGATGGGCTAGGAATGGGAGGAGCATGATGTCATTTGTTCCCACACTCCAGAAGAGGTGGATGACCAATACTCGCAACAGGTTAAGCAGAATACTGTGTGCCCAGAATGTGAACTCCTTTTTTCAGACTTGAAGTACATTTTATGGTAATATATGTTGTTATCGTACAGTTTGTTGAAAGAACATGGGAACAAGGTACTCATCTATTCCCATTTTACAGAAAGAAAATAAGGAACACATTTGTAAAATTATTCCTGTTTAGTTGTTAAGCATGAATTGATATTTAAAATTTTGCAAGGAACCAGGCCACATATAACACTTAGTCCATGACTTTTGTGTGTTGAGCATCAAGTTCTGATGTAACCGAATTCTACTTGCAGTCACTTGAATGCAGGCAGAGTCACTGATTGCACAGATTTGCTCATGTTAAAACAAATATGAGTAGAACATCACTTCAAAGGTGCTGTTCAACGTGGCGAGGTTAGAATCTGAAAAGTTAACGCTGACATGCCTATGACAGCATGTGGTGCTTCCCTCCACTTCCCTGACTCCAGATACACTTTCTGGGCTTGATATTTGAACAGGTTTTGTTCTGATTTCTGAAAATCAGAAAATAAATTTCTGAAAATTTTATTCTGTCTGCATATTCACTAAACTTTTAATTTAGCTTGTCCTGCTCACTTCTAAAACAGTTTCATTTATTTGATACATATTTGATATTGCTTTCCTTGTAGTTTCTCGAAACAGGGTACAAAGGACAGAATAAAATGATTAAAACAATAACAATTTAATAGAATTCAATTTTTAAAAAGTAAGTTTGTTTCAACTTGTGCTGGTAAAACCTAAAATTATTTTACTATTACTAATAATTTCTCTGGGAGTCGGGTGGCATATAAATTTAATAAATTATTATTATTACTATTACTATTACTATTATTAACATGAGCCTTGCCACCATTTAAAATTCTATATTGTGCAGTGCCTGATGACTTATTGTTCACATCCATGTCTTTACCTGAATGCATGTAAATACCTGTCCATGGTTTTGAAAGAGAAATAAAATGTCAAAAGAGGGATAGTTTTAAAAGAGGCATATTGGTCAGAAAATGACATTTGGAGGAAAATATGCAAATCAACTCAGGTTTAGAACTATGAGCCTGGTTTTTTTTTCCTCGTCTAATCTCCTGTTCAAAACTTTAAAAGTATAAACCACCAGTGTCGTATGGCAGAAAGCTTGCCTCCTTAGGAAGAAGCAACAGCTTGAGTTTTCCTTATCTTAGATATTAAATTAATGTGGAAACTTGAGTGAGTCAGAAAATATGTGTTGAATATGCAGACTCTTGGTAAACAGAAGGATAAATATAGCTGATAGCTTATGTGCAGTTCATGGAAAACTTGAGATCCTTATGACCAAAGACAATTTTTTTTATCGTGTCTTTCTCACTACTAATGATGCTGCTATCAATTATGTGCATGTGGGAGAGATAATCACTATGTGATTATTATTTTTTATGAACCAACCTTATTTACAGCAGTATGGGTGTGGATTCTACACTGTAATCAGTAGGATTAGTAGGCTGTGGTGTTAAGAGGACTTGAATTAGAAATCTCATGGATCAGGCACTGGTTTCTGCACCACTGTGTCTGTAGCTTGAAACTGAGATGTGGGATAATTCAGCTAGCTATTTGCTTCTACAGTCCTTTTTTTATAAGAACTTTATTAAATTTCAAAATGTATAATTAAAATACAAAATAGAAAATATAGAAAAGTGAGAAAATAGAACTAAAGAAAAAAGAAAAAAACTATAACAGTGAAACTAGATAGAAAACAGAAACGAAAGGTAGCTTCCGACTTCTCCAATACAGATATAGATAAAATTAAAAATATAATCTCTTACCATCTCATATTTGCTTCTGCAGTCCTGAACAAGGTAGAAGTCACAATTAGAGCAGGGTTTGAACTAGTGGCTAATACCAGCAAGCAGGGAGCTGACTGGTTGAATCCAGAGCTTGTTTAGCAAGCCTTAGACCATGGCTTCCCTGGGCCACATTGAGTGAAGAGGAATTGTCTTGGGCCACACATAAAATATATAATATAGTTAATGTATATAAGGAATAAAACTTCATTTATTTATATATTTTTTATTATAAAATTTTAAAAAAGAGGGCAACTAGTGGGATATTTGACCTTGTTTTTGTGAAACTAATGCATCAATATCTGGTTCGATGAAAGTGGTTGCAATTCTCAGTGAGTTCTCAAGGTGCTCGTCAGCTTTTACCTTGGAGAACCATCACCCATTGGCAACTGCTGCTAATGGCACGTTTTTCTGCTGTAGCCGCTGGCGGCCTACCCTTCCTGCTCAGCTTCTCGGCTCTGCTCCGAGCGAGCGGCAGCCTCCGCCAATCTTCGCCTAACTACAGACACATTAATGGTAGAGCAGCGGACTCTGCTTGGCTTGCGAGTCAAGTTGCAAAACTGACTTCGGCGGCTGCTCGCAAACCGGTAGAAGGCCGCTGCCTGCCTGCATGGCAAGCCGAGAGGAGAAGCGGATGCTCTACACAGGCGATGTAACTACCCTGAGCTTTGTTACTGTCTCAAATGTACCAGGATTGTTTATTTTTGACGTGGGCCTGGCTGCAAAACAGAAGAAAGAGAGAACGGCAACCAAAAAATAGCAAAAAAATATTAAAAAATTACAATTTTTTGGGCCGCATTACTAGCTGTTCAGGGCCACATGCGGGGCATGGGTTGGACACGCCTGCCTTAGACTCTGCCAGCTATTATAGTAGATCTGGAAGTGTTTTTCTTGCAGCTCAGCAACTCTCTGATCTGGTCTTGGTTTAGTGTTTGTCCCCTCTGAAGTACAGCAGGGTAGAGGAAAGGGAAACCTCAAGCTAGCAAATGGGTAACACATCTGTCAGGGACTTACCATTGCTTCTGCTGTTGTAGCCTGGGGGAGATAATAACAGGTTTGCTGCTGTGGAACCTACTAAAGCAAATGGAGTCTTCTGGGGATGTCTCCTGAGCTCCTCCTCCTCTGCAATTTCAATAGTCTTGATGTACATGCTTATGGGTCCAAACACTGGGAATTTTTCAAAGCAGTCTAGAACTTCCCTGGTCTGTAGTGCCCGAGGGCCCATCCAGTGCAACTTTCTGGCTACTACCTAAATATTTGCCTGTTCTTGGGGCTAAGCACTACTTCTCACTAGAGATGGAGAAAGGGTGATTAATGATCATAAACTCAAATCTTTTTTTCTTATTTTTCTGTTTTGCTTGTCACTGAATGTCATCACCAGGGCAGAAGGTGCCCAAGAGGCAGAGTATAAAGAAATGAAGATAAATGTGTGATGTGCATACAACTGTAGGAAAAATGTAGTAAGAGTTCAGTGCTACAAGTATGTCAGTATTTTTCTTTCTTGTCTGTAAGATTAGTGCTTTTTTTTAAAAAAGTATTTATTTTTATTCTCATTTCCTTTCTGTCATATGCAGGAGAAAGAAAGGACTGCATGAAAGGAGTTGGAGAGAGATATGGGTTCCTACTGAATATGGATTATTAGGACAACTGCAGCTCTATTTTATTTTATTGATCATTAGTTTTTTCCTTAAATTCCACCCTATTTTAGATTATAAGAACAACTGGATTCTTTTCTCACACACTGATATTTAAACAGTGTGAGGAAAGAATAAAAAGGCTAAGCAATTTTGTAGTTTTGGTAGTTTTAGAATTTGGATTGTCTTCAGTGAAGGGGTCTTTAGGTGGAACTGTGTGTTGTTTTGCTTATTTCATTATAGCGATTAAACTTGAAACCCCCCCTATTTATTCTGCTGATTGAGGCTAAAACACAATGAGATAATCTTTTTTCTAGCTCTTTTAAACTTTTGCCCTGATTGCATATGCCTGTTTGACTGGGATGTGGGTTGAGTAAATAGCAGTTTATCCTCCCTTGCTCTATGATTCTGTGAAAAACTATGTACAGTATGTTTGACTAGACTCACGCTCCCTTCTTAAAGGTACAGAGAAGAAAGGATAAGGCAGGAATCAGCAACTTTTTCAGGCAGTGGATTTCATCACAAAATTTAACATGGTGTTGTAGGTGCAGAAAGAATCTAACATAAAGCTAAAAACTAAAAATAAACTATTTGGAATAATAAATAAGCCTAAATTTATTAGTAGTTATAATTGGTTATTACTCATTATAGTAATGTATCAAGATCCATACCTTGCATTGCATTTTTCCTCTGATAATATTGAGTACTTAAAGCAAAATATTATGTTGAATATTCACACTGCTATAGTTCATGAAGTAAATCTTGAAAAGGCTGCTTTATTTATACTTTTTTATTTTAAGTACCTGAATTACATGTAGGTAATGGCTTTTCTATATTATTTATGTTTATTTACTGTATATCCCTGTGCTATTTATTAATTTATTTTAATGTTTAAATGCTTTAAACAATTTTGTGATTTAACAGAAGAATTTTGATTATTGGCCAGATTAGAAATAATAATCTGGAAATATAAGGTGCGTTCACCATTGCATGAATATTTTTTTAAATAGTATGATTATGGAACAGAATCATAGAATGTAAGGGTTGAAAAGGATCTTGGAGATCACTTAGTCCAACCATCTTCCCAGTGCATGTATCCACTACTACAGCAGCCTCCACAGATGGCCATGCAGCCTCTGTTTAAATAGAGAGAGAATCCAGCAGAAGAGAATCCCACAACTTCCAAGGCAGTCCATTCCATTGTTGAACGTTGTTGAATTTCCATTAAGAAATTCTTCCTGATGTCCAACTGAATCTGCTTCCTTGTAATGTAAACTCACAGTTTCTTGTTCTGTCTTCTGGAACAACCTTGAAAAATTCTGCCCCAACGTTTGCACAAAAGCACTTCAGAGATTTAGGCAGCTATCATGTCTCCTTGTAGTCTTCTCTTCTGCAGGCTGAACATCCCCAACTGTTCCTCATAAGTTTTTCCATCCGGTCCTAATATCTTGCAAATTCTCTGAATGTGCTCCGATGTATCATTGTCCTGCCAAAAGTATGGTGCCCATATTTGATGTCATGAGGAAATAATTATTTCTAAATTGTTTAATTTTACCTTGAATATAAAAACAGAGAGTTTTGCCTAGGTTGACAGATACTAGCCCAAAAGAAGACAGTATATCCCTTATTAAATAATACCCTTAGACTAGGGTATTATTTAATAGTGGCATATAATCAGTTTCTGTTGGCAGTGTTCCATAAATAAAAGCCTTAATGCAAAGGGTTTTCATTTCTGTTTGACTTTTTGTAGTATCTTTTATGGTTTGTAATTTTAAAAAGTATTCTTATCTATGGTAATCAGGTTCTTGGTTTAATCCTCTAAGAATTAGGAAAGATGGAAGAAAATGACAAGCTTAATAGGTACATGAATTTATAAAGATAGATGTTTTATTATTTTAACTCTGCCATTTGTTGTTGTTCAGTCGTTCAGTCGTGTCCGACTCTTCGTGACCTCATGGACCATAGCACGCCAGGCCTTCCTGTCCTCCACTGTCTCTCGGAGTTTACTCAAATTCATGTTCATTACATCGGTGATGCTATCTAACCATCTCATCCTCTGCCGTCCCCTTCTCCTTTTGCCCTCAGTCTTTCCCAGCATCATGGTCTTTTCCAGTGAGTCCTCTCTTCTCATTAGGTGGCCAAAGTATTTGAGCTTCAGCTTCAGTATCTGTCCTTCCAATGAGCAGTCAGGGTTGATTTCCTTTAGGATTGACTGGTTTGACCTCCTTGCAGTCCAAGGGACTCTCAAGAGTCTTCTCCAGCACCACAGCTCGAAAGCATCAATTCTTCGGCGCTCAGCCTTCCTTATGGTCCAACTCTCACAGCCATACATTGCTACTGGAAAAACCGTAGCTTTAACTATACGGACCTTTGTCGGCAAGGTGATGTCTCTGCTTTTTAATATGCTGTCTAGGTTTGCCATAGCTTTCCTTCCAAGGAGCAAGCGTCTTTTAATTTCATGGCTGCAGTCACCGTCTGCGGTGATCTTGGAGCCCAAGAAAATAAAATCTGTCACTGCTTCCATTTCTTCCCCTTCTATTTGCCAGGAAGTGATGGGACCAGATGCCATGATCTGGGTTTTTTTAATGTTGAGTTTCAAGCCAGCTTTTGCACTCTCCTCTTTCACCCTCATCAAGAGGCTCTTTAGTTCCTCTTCACTTTCTGCCATTAGGGTGGTATCGTCTGCATATCTGAGGTTGTTGATATTTTTCCCGGCAATCTTAACTCCGGCTTGTGATTCATCCAGCCCGGCATTTCTCAGGATGTACTCTGCATATAAGTTAAATAAGCAGGGTGATAATATACAGCCTTGTTGTACTCCTTTCCCAATTTTGAACCAGTCGGTTGTTCCATGTCCGGTTCTAACTGTTGCTTCTTGACCCACATACAGGTTTCTCAGGAGACAGGTAAGGTGGTCTGGTACTCCCATCTCTTTAAGAATTTGCCACAGTTTGTTGTGATCCACACAATCAAAGGCTTTAGCGTAGTCAATGAAGCAGAAGTAGATGTTTTTCTGGAACTCTCTTGCTTTTTCCATGATCCAGTGAATGTTGGCAATCTGATCTCTAGTTCCTCTGCCTCTTCGAAACCCAGCTTGCACTTCTGGTAGTTCTCGGTTCACATGCTGCTGAAGCCTAGCTTGTAGGATTTTGAGCATAACCTTGCTGGCATGTGAAATGAGCGCAATTGTACGATAGTTTGAACATTCTTTGGCATTGCCTTTCTTTGGAATTGGAACGTAAACTGACCTTTTCCAATCCTGTGGCCACTGTTGAGTTTTCCAAATTTGTTGGCATATTGAGTGCAGCACTTTAACAGCATCATCTTTTAGGATTTTAAATAGCTCAGCTGGGATACTGTCTTCTCCGCTAGCTTTGTTGTTAGTAATGCTTCCTAAGGCCCACTTGACTTCACTCTCTAGGATGTCCGGCTCAAGGTCAGTGACCACACCATCGTATTTATCAGGGATATTAAGATCTTTCTTGTATAGTTCTTCTGTGTATTCTTGCCACCTCTTCTTAATCTCTTCTGCTTCTGTTAGGTCCCTGCCTTTTTTGTCCTTTATCATGCCCATCTTT
Source organism: Charina bottae (assembly GCA_023362775.1). Lineage (NCBI taxonomy): Eukaryota > Metazoa > Chordata > Lepidosauria > Squamata > Charinaidae > Charina > Charina bottae. Next base: position 25,920,356 of record JALMGJ010000007.1, read on the forward strand.
GCACAAAACGTTCCCTTGATATCTCCGATTTTCTTGAAGAGATCTCTAGTCTTCCCCATTCTATTGTTTTCCTCGATTTCTTTGCATTGTTCATTTAAGAAGGCCTTCTTATCTCTCCTTGCTATTCTCTGGAATTCTGCATTCAGTTGTTTATATCTTTCCCTTTCTCCCTTGCCTTTTGCTTCCCTTCTTTCCTCAGCTATTTGTAAAGCCTCATCAGTCAGCCACTTTGCTTTCTTGCATTTCTTTTTCTTTGGGATGGTTTTAGTTGCTGCCTCCTGTACAATGTTACGAACCTCCATCCATAGTTCTTCAGGCACTCTGTCTACCAGATCTAATCCTTTAAATCTATTCCTCACTTCCACTGTATATTCATAAGGGATATGATTTAGGTCATACCTGATTGGTTTAGTGGTTTTCTCTACATTCTTCAATTTAAGCCTAAATTTTGCAATAAGAAGCTCATGATCTGAGCCACAGTCAGCTCCAGGTCTTGTTTTTGCTGATTGTATAGAGCTTCTCCATCTTTGGCTGCAAAGTATATAATCAATCTGATTTCGGTATTGACCATCTGGTGATGTCCATGTGTAGAGTCGTCTCTTGTGTTGTTGGAAAAGAGTGTTTGCTATGACCAGCGTGTTCTCTTGACAAAACTCTATTAGCCTTTGCCCTGCTTCATTTTGTACTCCGAGGCCGAACTTGCCTGTTATTCCGGTTATTTTTTGACTTCCTACCTTAGCATTCCAGTCCCCTATGATGAAAAGGACATCTTTTTTCGGTGTTAGTTCTAGAAGGTGTTGTAGGTCTTCATAGAACCGGTCAACTTCAGCTTCTTTGGCATCAGTGGTTGGGGCATAGACTTGGATCACTGTGATGTTGAATGGTTTGCCTTGGATTCGAACTGAAAGCATTCTGTCATTTTTGAGGTTGTACCCCAGTACTGCCTTTCCCACTCTTTTATTGACTATGAGAGCTACTCCATTTCTTCTAAGGGATTCTTGCCCACAGTAGTATATATAATGGTCTCCTGAATTAAATTCGCCCATTCCTGTCCATTTTAGTTCGCTGATTCCCAATATGTCGATGTTCAATCTTGTCATCTCATGTTTGACCACATCCAGCTTACCTTGATTCATAGTTCTTACATTCCAGGTTCCTATGCAATATTGTTCTTTACAGCATCGGACTTTCCTTCCACTTCCAGACACATCCACAACTGAGCGTCCTTTCGGCTTTGGCCCAGCCGTTTCACACTTTCTGGAGCTACTCGGAATTGCCCTCCGCTCTTCCCCAGTAGCATTTTGGACACCTTCCGACCTGAGGGGCTCATCTTCCGGCGTCATATCTTTTAGCCTTTTGATACTGTCCATGGGTTTTCTTGGCAAGGATACTGGAGTGGTTTGCCATTTCCTCCTCCAGTGGACCACGTTTTGTCAGAACTCTCCATCATGACCTGTTCTTCTTGACCTGACTTCATTGAGTTACGCAAGCCCCTTCGCCACGACAAGGCAGTGATCCATGAAGGATCACTATTATGAAGGATTAACTCTGCCAACTTAATATTTATTGACCTGTTTTTGATTAAGCTTTTATTTCATGTTAATTAATATGATCTAATTACTGAAAAGTTTTTAAAAAGCAAAACAGTCCAAGCTTCAATATGGTATTATTGTATTTTTACATTTGTTCTGTCAGTTAAAGAACAGTGCATTGCTCTTATTATTTTCTAATCTAAATTTCAGTGCTAGATCCTAATTGGAATTGTCTCTTTTTGTGTGAATGTGGTTACCAGAGCAGATTAGTATTAGCCATGTGACTATATCAATAGGCAATAAAATAATACATACTAAAGCAGGACTATAAAATATTGAATCACAAGTAGGAAAGACAGAGAAAAATCTGTACTGTATTAATTCATAGAATTTCATCACCCTTGCTCCGATCTGTTCTAACAATCCTGTTCTGAATAGTCTTTGATATGAAAGAGGCAGTCCTCCTGATAATATGCGGGGGGGGGGGGGGAGGTTTAAAATTAATTAATTATTAATTATAATGGGGGCAGGGTTAGGATCACAATGCTGTGTCTGCCATCTTGCCTGTTTTGATACATACAGACACACCCCACATTGTATATGTTGCTGCTTGCATACTGTATTCTAAGCTTTGGGAAACCTTTTACTTGACAGCCTCTAACATAAAGAATTCAGCCCATAGATTTTCTTTACTTTCAAGCGATAAGATGAAAACAACTACCCGAGCTAAGCATAACATTGGAAAGTGAGTAGGCTTACTAGTATAGCCAAAGAACGGAAGATTCCTTGAAGCCTCCCAGTGACTTATTTTAATATACTTCTTGGAATTTATATTTTGTATTTATGTAATTTTATATATTTTAATCTCTATTTTGCTGTGCACCGCCCAGGGTCCCCGTTGGGGGAGATGGGCGGTAATATAAATTTAATTAAATAAATAAATAAATAAATAAATATTTCTATATTATTTTACAAAAGAAATGTGCAAAATCAGGAATTGCAATTCAGGCTGCTGATAGACATTTGAAGTAGTGTGATGTTTAGGCGTGTCTGTGTATGTAGATGTGTCTGTTTTAGAGATAGAGTGTCTGTCTCTATCCAAAATATTCCAAAAATATTTCCTGCCTCAATTAATTAAATTTAACCCATCTTTCCAAAACTCACTAAAAATATTACCTGTCCCATTCACAATGAACAAATAGCATGCAAAAACAGAGATGGCTTTGCAGTAAGAATTCCCCATTTAAAAACTATGGGATGCACAGCTGTTTTCAGGCTGGGGGTCACAACAGTTCTGAGTGGTGTGCCAGGAGCCAACCTCCAAAAAGTAGGTGGGACCAGGAAAAGAACTAAATTTGATTTCATGTTGTTTATCTAGATATTTAATTAAAATTAAATTGGTTAATATAAGTACTTCCAATTTATTTACTGATTTTTCCTTTTGGCTACATCAAAAATTACTATATTATAGCAATAAATAAAGAAACTAACAACAAACATGGAGAAAATCTTTTTTTTAAAAAGACAGGAAGAAATTCAATACATAGATATTGTATATTGGCTAGCTAAAGCTTTGAGAATGTATTGGAAAAACCCTTCAGAAAAATTTTGGTTAGCATGCCTTTCCTTTAGCTAAACATGGCTTAGTATGGTTTGTAAGCATGTCTGTAAAAGGGAGCAGTGAACTTGCTGCAGTTAAAATTAAGGAGAGATAAGAAAGTTCTAAGCACTGGAAAGTTTCTGTGGGTACTCTCTTTTTGGAAGATATGGGTAAGGAGCCTGCTTCTTGAAGTTGAAGCAATCGGATTTGACTTTGCTCAGAGCTGTTCTTCTTGCCCCCATTTCCAGTCTACTTCCACTCCTTTTTGTTCTACTTGTCTCCTGTTTTTAGACTCATCATTTTTTTTCTCAAACCTGAGTTGGTTGCAACATAAGCTGTGGAACAGCATCTTGAAAGGTAGAACTATGCTAACTCTGTGCTGATGAGAATGCACAGATTTTTTAAAATATGTTTTATTATATTGGTATAAAACATATGTAATACATCATATTATTTTGATACAGTGGTATTTATACAGTGTTGACTAGAGATTATTAACACTGTAATGTTTAGATAACTTAGACCAGCCTTTTATCAACCTTTTGACCCTGGAGGAATATTTTGAAATATTTTTCAGGCCTCGGGGAACCCCTGCACATTCAGGCTCAAATATAGGCCAGAAGTTAAAAAATTATTATATTCGTTTCATAGATAGGCCTGTAGTACAGGCATTCACAGTGTTCTGAAACTAAACATAAAGAATGAAACTTACCTCTGTGATGTTAAATTGCCCAAATTTGAAATAATTTTTTAAATAAATTGTTAAATTTTTAAAATAAATTGTGATCTCCCAGGGAACTCCTAGGGACCTCTCGCGGAACCCTAGGGTTTCACGGAACCCTGGTTGAGAAACCCTGACTTAGACCATAAAAGAGAGGGGGGGGGAAGAAAAGGTATTATAACAGTATTAACTATGATTTGAAATGTCGATGTTAATATACATAAGATTATTTAGATTTTACATCCAAAGCTGAATTTAACTTTAGTAAACAGCTGCAAATTACAATATATTTGTTGTACAATAAAGGTTTCTGTCTTAAGCTGAATACTTAATATTAAGGTCTCCACTGTATTATTACTTATTGTTTGTACATGTTGAGGGGGAAAAAGGAGACTAGACAAAGCAAAATATGCAACAACAACTAAAAATCAGAAAAAGGAAAAGGAAAAAAGAATCCACAGATCTGGAGCTGCTGCTGAAGTGGCACAAAGATGCTGTGTGGAAGGGCACTCAGTCTGTAAATTTGTTAATAAATGAAATTTATTATAATCTCTAAATCTCTAATGAACACTCCTTTCAAATGAAACCAGATCTGGGTAAAAACTGTACTGCTTAGAATTTTCATTGCTCGAGGAAGTGGGATAAGAATCAGTAACGCTTTCTTCTCTTGTCAGACACATTTATAGAATTGTGTGAGTAGGTACCTGTACAATTATAATTAAATGTTTTTCCTCCCAATGTTGCTTTCACATTCCATTTGACATTTAGATCAAGGTTTCTGATCATGAAACTATGCACTGGGAAATTGAAATGCAAAGAGAAAAAGATATTTATCATTCAAAGAAATAGCTATTACCACGAAAGAGACTATATTTAGTGTGATAAATTTAAATTGTGACCTTTTACAATGCAAAGGTAAAATATAATGCTGTGGCATGAATGAGTTGAACAGTAATACCTAATTGCAAACTTATATCATAGATAATATACAATTTTAATTGCAGAGAAAAAAGTCCAGAAATTAGTTTTTCATCCAGAATGAACAGCTGCTGATGACAATTCAAAATAGATTATCTATCCTCTCTTTTATTTTGGACTCAGTTGATTTGTCTTGACAATTTTCTTTGAACATTTTGGTTTAGCAATACCCATTGCAAGACTGAAATGAGATTAATTTAAAAAATAAAATTAATTATCTCTCTGAGTTTGAACAGATTCAATGAGGCCCAGCATTTGGACATAGGAAAAGTTTGTAGCATTGATTCCAGGTTTTGCTCCAACTTCTATGTTAGATTTGGTATGAAACATGACAGAGCTTCCTATGTGTAGGCAAAAAATAACAGCATATTCATTACTTTAATGCAGCCTTTCTCAACCTTTTGACCCTGGAGTAACCCTTGAAATATTTTTCAGGCCTCGGGGAACCCCTGCACATTCAGGCTCAAATATAGGCCAGAAGTTACAAAATTATTATATTCGTTTCATGTGTAGTCCTGTATATATGCATTAACAGTGTTCTTAAACTAAAAATAAAGAATGAAATTTACCTCTTTAATGTGAAGTTAAATGTGAAGGGGGCGTGGTGGCTCAGCGGTTAAGATGCCAGGCTTGTCGATCAGAAGGTTGCAAGTTTGGAGGTTCGAGACCTTAGCCCCACATGATGGAGTGAGCTCCCACACTCGCCCCAGCTCTTGCCAACCTAGCAATTCGAAAGCATGCAAATGCAAGTAGATGAATAGGTACCACTTCGGTGGGTAGGTAACAGCGTTCCGCGCGCGTCATGTGGCCACATGACCGTGGAAGCGTCTTCGGACAACGCTGGCTCTTCAGCTAACAAACGGAGATGAGCACCGGCCCCTAGAGTCAGACACAACTGTCTGAACCTTTACCTTTACTAATGTGAAGTTGCCCGAATTTGAAATAATTTTTAAAATAAATTGTGATTTCCCAGGGAACCCCTAGTGACCTCTTGCGGAACCCGAGGGCTCCACGGAACCCTGGTTGAGAAACCCTGCTTTAATATAATAAAACTGCTGTTAGAGCTGTGGCAGGTCCCCTTCTTATTATAGTTTAAGAGGTGCTTAAAACATGTTTACTTAGGCCTTTTAACATTGCATACCTTTTTGAAAAGGAAGTTTGTGGACATATTGCTGCATTTATGTAATTTGGTCTTGAGAGGAGGATTATTAGATTTATAATCCACTTTTAATTCAGGAGCTCCTGGTGCTATGCATACTAGTTCCTCCTCTCATTTTTTCCCACCACCACCACAACTCTCTCTGAGAGAAAGTGCTCCAAAGTCACCCAGTGTGTTTCCTTGGCCGAGCATGGACTGGAGCCTTGGTTTCCTCCTGCTTGTAGTCTAATACATTAACCAGTACACCACACTGGATCTTTAAGCAGAATGTCCTGTGTTTTTCACAGATATTACTGAACTTAGGTTGGTAAAAACTGATATTTGAAAAAAGTAAGTCAGGAAAGGAAGGAGCTTCAGATTGTTCTCAAAAGGCAACTCAGTTCTTCTGGCTCTACAGAGTACAAATATAACTAGTTGACAGTACTTTTATTCATTCTTAAAGTAGGTTGTGGAGTTCCAGTCTAACAAAATATTTTTAACCATAAAGGAGTTTAGACTAAACTGGACTAAGCCACATTTTTCGCATTGTACTTATGGTGCACAGCACAAACAATATTCATGGCCATGTAGTCACCAGGAATCAAACTCAACTTCATGAAAACTTCGCTTTTTATTTTCAAACCAAGTGTTCTCATGTTCAACATGGTTTGTTTTTCGAATGACCAAAGGAATCGTCATATGAAGAGCTCTTTCTACTGTATGCTTCAAATCTGAATCAACTGTTAACAAGAAATGTAACTTAAAATAAATATATTGTGTATCTTTTGAAGCAGTTCCCACTTCCATGCAAAGATAAACATAATCCAATATTATTTATCCTTCAGTAGTTTTGTAAAAGGAAGCTTTTTTTCCCACTTCACTGCATGTCTACCAAAATGGTAAAAATTGGCTCAATTCTTTTGGGGGAGGTTTTGGGGTTTCCAAGAGTGGAGTTTTTTAAACTTCTGCAAGTTTCAAGATACCTGTTTGCCTCACAACCCCCAAAACCTGAAAAAAAATCATACCTCATCTACTATGGGGAGGCCTGGGGCCTGCAAATAGCATGCTGAGGGGCATATGTGGCCCATAGACCACTGGCTTCCCACTCCTATCCTAATCTGATTTTATTTACTTCAGTGCAGTAATTTGATTCTGAAAATGCCACTGGAGAGCAAGGTCAACCCTTTTCATGCACTGATTCCACCAGCAACACCTCAGTGGTTATTAGCAATCCTGGGGGAAAAAAGTAGGATCAGAGGAGGATTAATTTATTCTCTACTCCTGTTCTTCATCTCTGCTTGTAGAATATATTCCTCTAGACATGTTCTCAAAGTCTGAAAAGCTTTGGACCAATGTGTCAGCAGATTTCTGCTCTGGATGTTACCGCAGCAGGAAGTACAGGGAGACCATTTCTAGTTTTCTTCTGCAGCTCTCTACTGCTACCTCTCAAGCTATTCCCTACCTTCGGAAGATTTGGGGAGAAAGTAGGGGCTTGCAGGAGGAAAAGGAAAGTGAACATCAATGGTCTCCTGCATCATTCTGTAAATGAAAATGCTCCCCTGGATCAGAAAAAGGGCCCTTCTATCTATAGGAGACCAGTTTTCGACTTAGTCTGACCATGCAGTAAAGGAAATAGTCCTCAATGTTACCATGTTGAAACTGAAACAGGAGCCTTGTTTTCCTTTGTTTACACAGTTAATTCTGTTTTTTAAAAGCCTGTGTTTTTTTTTTTTTTTTTGTGGGATCAGGAACTGTTTTTCAATTGCAGTGATTTATATTCTTTATGGTAATGGTTACTTTTCAGATATAAAAAATATCTGCCCTTAAAGTATGCTAATTTTATATTTCAAATTGAAACCATGAGGGTACTCCTAAAAATATACAATGCTATTTGGTAAAATTTCACTTGTTGGAGGATAAGAGATAGTTTGTTTATTTATTTAATTTATTTTCTATCCCGCCTTTATTATTTTTATAAATAACTCAAGACGGCAAACATACCTAATACTCCTTCCTCCTCCTATTTTCCCCACAACAACAACCCTGTGCAGTGAGTTGGGCTGAGAGAGAGAGACTGGCCCAAAGTCACCCAGCCGGCTTTCATGCCTCAGGCGGGACTAGAACTCTCAGTCTCCTGGTTTGCCATTGGCTCCTTCCTATGGCTGAGAGAGAGAGAGACTGGCCCAAAGTCACCCAGCCGGCTTTCATGCCTCAGGCGGGACTAATACTCTCAGTCTCCTGGTTTGCCATTGGCTCCTTCCTATGGCTGAGAGAGAGAGACTGGCCCAAAGTCACCCAGCCGGCTTTCATGCCTCAGGCGGGACTAGAACTCTCAGTCTCCTGGTTTGCCATTGGCTCCTTCCTATGGCTGAGAGAGAGAGACTGGCCCAAAGTCACCCAGCCGGCTTTCATGCCTCAGGCGGGACTAGAACTCTCAGTCTCCTGGTTTGCCATTGGCTCCTTCCTATGGCTGAGAGAGAGAGAGACTGGCCCAAAGTCACCCAGCCGGCTTTCATGCCTCAGGCGGGACTAGAACTCTCAGTCTCCTGGTTTGCCATTGGCTCCTTCCTATGGCTGAGAGAGAGAGACTGGCCCAAAGTCACCCAGCCGGCTTTCATGCCTCAGGCGGGACTAGAACTCTCAGTCTCCAGGTTTGCCATTGGCTCCTTCCTATGGCTGAGAGAGAGAGAGACTGGCCCAAAGTCACCCAGCCGGCTTTCATGCCTCAGGCGGGACTAATACTCTCAGTCTCCTGGTTTGCCATTGGCTCCTTCCTATGGCTGAGAGAGAGAGACTGGCCCAAAGTCACCCAGCCGGCTTTCATGCCTCAGGCGGGACTAGAACTCTCAGTCTCCTGGTTTGCCATTGGCTCCTTCCTATGGCTGAGAGAGAGAGACTGGCCCAAAGTCACCCAGCCGGCTTTCATGCCTCAGGCGGGACTAGAACTCTCAGTCTCCTGGTTTGCCATTGGCTCCTTCCTATGGCTGAGAGAGAGAGAGACTGGCCCAAAGTCACCCAGCCGGCTTTCATGCCTCAGGCGGGACTAGAACTCTCAGTCTCCTGGTTTGCCATTGGCTCCTTCCTATGGCTGAGAGAGAGAGACTGGCCCAAAGTCACCCAGCCGGCTTTCATGCCTCAGGCGGGACTAGAACTCTCAGTCTCCTGGTTTGCCACTGGCTCCTTCCTATGGCTGAGAGAGAGAGACTGGCCCAAAGTCACCCAGCCGGCTTTCATGCCTCAGGCGGGACTAGAACTCTCAGTCTCCTGGTTTGCCATTGGCTCCTTCCTATGGCTGAGAGAGAGAGACTGGCCCAAAGTCACCCAGCCGGCTTTCATGCCTCAGGCGGGACTAGAACTCTCAGTCTCCCAGGTTTGCCATTGGCTCCTTCCTATGGCTGAGAGAGAGAGAGACTGGCCCAAAGTCACCCAGCCGGCTTTCATGCCTCAGGCGGGACTAATACTCTCAGTCTCCTGGTTTGCCATTGGCTCCTTCCTATGGCTGAGAGAGAGAGACTGGCCCAAAGTCACCCAGCCGGCTTTCATGCCTCAGGCGGGACTAGAACTCTCAGTCTCCTGGTTTGCCATTGGCTCCTTCCTATGGCTGAGAGAGAGAGACTGGCCCAAAGTCACCCAGCCGGCTTTCATGCCTCAGGCGGGACTAGAACTCTCAGTCTCCAGGTTTGCCATTGGCTCCTTCCTATGGCTGAGAGAGAGAGAGACTGGCCCAAAGTCACCCAGCCGGCTTTCATGCCTCAGGCGGGACTAATACTCTCAGTCTCCTGGTTTGCCATTGGCTCCTTCCTATGGCTGAGAGAGAGAGACTGGCCCAAAGTCACCCAGCCGGCTTTCATGCCTCAGGCGGGACTAGAACTCTCAGTCTCCTGGTTTGCCATTGGCTCCTTCCTATGGCTGAGAGAGAGAGACTGGCCCAAAGTCACCCAGCCGGCTTTCATGCCTCAGGCGGGACTAGAACTCTCAGTCTCCTGGTTTGCCATTGGCTCCTTCCTATGGCTGAGAGAGAGAGAGACTGGCCCAAAGTCACCCAGCCGGCTTTCATGCCTCAGGCGGGACTAGAACTCTCAGTCTCCTGGTTTGCCATTGGCTCCTTCCTATGGCTGAGAGAGAGAGACTGGCCCAAAGTCACCCAGCCGGCTTTCATGCCTCAGGCGGGACTAGAACTCTCAGTCTCCTGGTTTGCCATTGGCTCCTTCCTATGGCTGAGAGAGAGAGACTGGCCCAAAGTCACCCAGCCGGCTTTCATGCCTCAGGCGGGACTAGAACTCTCAGTCTCCTGGTTTGCCATTGGCTCCTTCCTATGGCTGAGAGAGAGAGAGACTGGCCCAAAGTCACCCAGCCGGCTTTCATGCCTCAGGCGGACTAGAACTCTCAGTCTCCTGGTTTCCATTGGCTCCTTCCTATGGCTGAGAGAGAGAGACTGGCCCAAAGTCACCCAGCCGGCTTTCATGCCTCAGGCGGGACTAGAACTCTCAGTCTCCTGGTTTGCCACTGGCTCCTTCCTATGGCTGAGAGAGAGAGACTGGCCCAAAGTCACCCAGCCGGCTTTCATGCCTCAGGCGGGACTAGAACTCTCAGTCTCCTGGTTTGCCATTGGCTCCTTCCTATGGCTGAGAGAGAGAGACTGGCCCAAAGTCACCCAGCCGGCTTTCATGCCTCAGGCGGGACTAGAACTCTCAGTCTCCTGGTTTGCCATTGGCTCCTTCCTATGGCTGAGAGAGAGAGAGACTGGCCCAAAGTCACCCAGCCGGCTTTCATGCCTCAGGCGGGACTAGAACTCTCAGTCTCCTGGTTTGCCATTGGCTCCTTCCTATGGCTGAGAGAGAGAGACTGGCCCAAAGTCACCCAGCCGGCTTTCATGCCTCAGGCGGGACTAGAACTCTCAGTCTCCTGGTTTGCCATTGGCTCCTTCCTATGGCTGAGAGAGAGAGACTGGCCCAAAGTCACCCAGCCGGCTTTCATGCCTCAGGCGGGACTAGAACTCTCAGTCTCCTGGTTTGCCATTGGCTCCTTCCTATGGCTGAGAGAGAGAGACTGGCCCAAAGTCACCCAGCCGGCTTTCATGCCTCAGGCGGGACTAGAACTCTCAGTCTCCTGGTTTGCCATTGGCTCCTTCCTATGGCTGAGAGAGAGAGACTGGCCCAAAGTCACCCAGCCGGCTTTCATGCCTCAGGCGGGACTAGAACTCTCAGTCTCCTGGTTTGCCATTGGCTCCTTCCTATGGCTGAGAGAGAGAGACTGGCCCAAAGTCACCCAGCCGGCTTTCATGCCTCAGGCGGGACTAGAACTCTCAGTTGACACTTATTAATCTACCTTTCCTGTCCTTAGCTTAGTGAAGAACTCTTTTTTTAAGGTTAAATTATAATTAATGAATCTGCTAATCAAGTTGTCTAAAATTTGTTATCTTACTATTTGACATTTTAGTGGCCTTTTTCCTAAATTAATTGGCAATTCAAGATGACCTGAAAATGATGATAGAAAAGCACTTATTATCTATCAACTGCCACAAAGAACAATGATGAAAATTCACACAGAAGATAAACTGTCCCTTATTAAAATTTAAATGAGAGTGAACATGTTCTGAACTGATATGGAAAAGTTTAGCATCAAAATTATAATTTGTTTTGAGAATTAATACACTGAAGGTCAATTTAAATGAGAGTGAACATGTTCTGAACTGATATGGAAAAGTTTAGCATCAAAATTATAATTTGTTTTGAGAATTAATACACTGAAGGTCATTAATCACCAAATATTACTTTAATATTTTCATTATGTCAGTTTTGAAGGAATTAGGTACAGTTTTGGAGGAATTATGCACAGAATGCTTACTGATAAGGAAAGGTATTTACAGCACAATTTAATTTAGTTTAAGGTTACTTAATATAAGTAATTTAGTTTAGATTGCTATTATATCAGTTTAGTTTAATTTAATATTAAGTATGTTAGTATGTTTAGTATATGACATTACTAAAATTTTATCCATTGCTGGCACTAGTTCTTATCACATAGACCTACGTGTATCTACTTATATAAAAGCTCAATTGAGTTCTGTAGATTCCATTTCCTGGAAACCAGATGAATTTTATGTGAAACTCCTGACAGACAAATAGCATAAAATACAAGCTATCACTAATTTTGTAGAATTTATGCTTTGTTAACAATAAACTAACATGGGATTTATTACTGTTTATATTAAGTATGGTATCAAACTGCTATATTGTTCTTACCCTGCTTTATTGTATTTTATGGTTTTTTATCTTGATATGCTTGGTGGGTCTGTGATCTATAATAAAGAGATCCATTCATAATCAATAATCAAACTAAAAACCATAAATCGCAGTTCACCAGACATAAACTGGGAATCTGAATGTTCAAAAATGAAACAACAGAGGAATAGTTTCAGCAACACTGTACCCATAAAACTTGATGGAATAACCAAGTTTTTACAGACTTCCCGAAAATCAGCAGGGAGGAAGCCATTTCAACATGATGGGAAGATACTATTCCAGAGGAGGACAATAACTGAAAATACATGCTTTTATTTTATAATATAACTCGGTGAATTTTGAGGGTTTGCTAGATATTTCTGAGTAGGTTAAGCTTGCCAAATTCCAAACATGTTATTCCAAAAACCTTCATCGTAGGTTTATTGATGATTTTAAAAGGTTTTGTGGTTTTCTTTTTTACCATTGGGTACCATTTGCAACTATAGTTCATTTTTCAGGAGAAAGCCTATCAATTTCAGACAGATGGTTCCAGGCTTAGTAGACAAAGAGTTTTCATAGTTTTGTGGTTTGCTGATTCCAGCCAAACAGCAGAAGTCACCCTTGGCCAAATCACCCACCAAATCATAAAAGTTAAATACAAGGAATTTTGGTTTAGGCATTTCCAGTGTTTAGCTAGGGAAGGTTTTGCTTCTTCTCCCCAACTATAACCATCCTAGCAATAAATCAAATACAACTGCAACAGCTTTATGGACTGTACAATGAAAAAGGAAGCGATTTGTCAAAGGTAAAAATGCAGAATAAAAATTGGTTGGAAAAAATTAGGATTGGTTGGAAAGATACGAAATAAAGAAGCTATACAAATCATACCTTCAACAAAGTTCTTGAGACATTTTTGTCCCGATGAGAGAGAGACAGCACAGAGCAAAAGGAGCTTGAGCAAAAGAAACATCCTCTCTCGAAACATGATTGGTGAGGCCTCGTGAAACATTAACCATACTTTCAGAAGAGACCTGTTGGTCATTCAGATTCTCTCTTCTTCCTCCATACATGGAAAAACAAAAGCAAATTAGTATGCTTTTTGTTTTCTTTGGGCAAAACTTTTGCTGCCATCACTAGTATGAAATGGCTCATAGCACAAGAATGTCCAGAGATAGTTCTGATGACTTTGAATGAAATCCTTCTCTTCACAGAACTAAAGAAACTCTCCACACTTCCTGATTCTTATCTGGATATGGCCAAAGTGCTTTATGTAGACTACCAGCTATGAATATTGTCCACATGAATATTTTCAGATATCCACAGGGAGGAGCTGGAGGCTAATATCCCTAGCAGTTATCTCTGAATTCCTGGTAGGAATTAGGGTTAGGGTTTCTACACGTGACTATATTTATTATGTCCATCAAGCAGGTCTTTGCTTTAAATGAAAGTAAAACAGTCTACATTGTACACAAAAATATACAGTGTATAAGACACAAAAATGAATTAAAACAAGAAAATTAAGATAAAATAACATACAAATAAATACAAAGGCAGCCAAAGAAACAGTTAAGGGATATAAGGAAGATGGAAGATGAATGACCACCATCCTAGAAACCATTTTAGCTGAACTTTTACCACCACTTGGCCTGAAGACAGATTCTAGAAATGTCTTGGGTTGGTTGATTTTAAATAATATTTATGGTATGTTTATTTTCAGTTGGTTTTACTGACTGCAAGTTGCTTTAGGAGGATTGTTATTCTGAAATGTGGGATATAAATCAGTATAAGGAATTTTTAAAAACTGTAGTAATAAAATAGTAAATGGGACCAAAAAGTGTAGCATTTCAAATCTACCATATCTGGGCCTCCTGCTTCACTTGGAAATATAGTTTATAATTTTTGAAATTAGTATCGCAGCCATTTTTTGTACTAGGCAAGCTTAAAGGGGATCCTCAAATTATGGCAATTTGGTGCGTGTGTGTATGTGTACACACTAAACCTTGTAAACAGCTGATATGACATACAGTCAACCAGCACACATCATACAATTGGGAGTCAAAATTAATCTAACGTAAGAGAATTCAAAGACATGGGTCTCAGTGAGAAAATAATGAAAATGCTGTATTTCAGTAGTATTATTCTTTGGTTGGATTTGTGATTTTTCAAATACATCAGTAAACTGCTGAAGCAAGGGCTCTTCTTTGCCTTCACCTTCTGGAATACCAGGATACTTTATTTAGGAGGGAGAGTAGTTTCTTTCCTCTTGATGTGTATTTAGAGAGTATGTAGTCTAATCAAAGTAGCAATGCATTGGACTGGAAAGTCACTTCTATGGGGTCTAGAAGTCAGGGGCAGGGCATCTGGGGGGGAGCAAAATATCAAGCGATTTCTGTAGGCAATCTTTCCTGTGCCTGACCTATTCCCCCCCTCTCAGAGCAGAGAGATTGGAGAGGAAGGGATTGCAAGAGAGTAAGTAGGCATACAATAGGGAATACACCGGGCTGTTTGCATAGCACGCTTGCAGCTGCCGGCACCAGCACATTGCTTTCAATGTGTATTCCCCATTGTGTGCCTGCTTACTCTCTTATAATCCCTTCCTCTCCAATCTCTCCACTCTAAGAGGACAGGGAATGGGTCAGGCATAGGAGAGATTGCCTACAGAAATCACTTAATTTTTCACTCTGCTCTGCAAGGGGAGGGAAAGAAAAACAACAGGTCAGGCACAGGACAACACATTACTGACCATAATGGCGATCATGTGACTAAGAGATGCTGCGAAGGCCATAAATACGGGCATTGGTTGTAAAGTTATTTTTTCAGCACCATCATAACTTTGAATGGTCGCTGAATGAGGCAGTCAGTAATGAAGGACTACCTGTAGTTTCAAGATAAATGTCATTCCTTATTCCCAAAGGCACTTCCTAGAAGTACATTTCCTTTCTAACCAGTGGGAAAAGTCCTTCTCAAAGCAGCAGAAACCATCGTAAGTTCTTAGCATCCAACTCCATATCTTTAAAATGCTCTTACATATTAATATATAAGAAAGAAAAAGTTATGTTCATTAAGTATTGACGAAATTACTGTTTTTTTTTAAAACAGGTGACACTGGTGAAGGAGAAGAATGAGAATGACTACTTTCTGTTGACTCCCAGCAGCATGTCAGGTATGTAGATTTATTTTGTAAGATATTTCTCCATATGTTCCCAGCTTATTTAAAAATTTAATCATATGTACTACAACATTGAGGGTACATAAAGTTATGTGATCTGTATCTGCCTCACTTTTTTAAAGATTCATATAGTGTGTATTAGAGTCTGAGGAGTAGTTTTCACTTGTGTCAAGAAGGATATCTGTCTGTCTGTCTGTCTGTCTGTCTGTCTGTCTGTCTGTCTGTCTGTCTATCTATCTATCTATCTATCTATCTATATATCTATCTTCTATCTCAGAGATGTGCAGCATTTTCCTTTGTGCATATTTTCACCATTCATCAGCAGACAACACCTGAATTTTAATACATTGCTGACATCTATATTTCTGTTTTTTTCTTTAATTGGTGAAAGGTTCAGGGGGCTCCAACTCATGCCAAGATTGCATCTTGTGAAGACCCTAACTTTCTGCCTTCGCCTATCCTCCCCATTTTTTCCCATTAAATCAAATACCCGCCCAGAGTCCCTTGCAAGGGAGATGGGTGGGGAATAAATTGAAATAATAAAATAATTAATAAATAAATATTTAAAAATTGTAGAATTATATTTCTGAGAGGGTAAATATATATATATATATATATATATATATATATATATATATATATATATATCAATAACCAATTGTTATTATTATTAAAACTGAATTTAAGTCACATATCTTTAGCCTAAGTTCGACAGACAGTGCTATAGTGGTGCTTGGCTAGAACCAGGTTCTAGTTCTCCTTTAAACACAGAAGCCAGCTGGGTGACCTTGGGCCCCTCACTCTCAACTCCACTTTCTCCCTCCCAAAGCAGTGTCAGGCTCTGCAAGAAGCCATCTGAAGAGAAAACCCTTGTCACATCATGCTTTGATAATTGTGCTGTGTGAAGTAGGCAAGCACAGTACAAACCTCTACAACAGAGCTTTCCAAACTGTTTGTGTCGCCACAAAAGTGTGTCGCCACACACAGTCTGGCGTGTTGCCACACAACCCAGAAGCGCAGCAATTCCGGGTTTTCCCACGGCAACACACCAACTGCAGCGCTTCCGGGTTTTTGCGCGCTGCCGCAAGGACGGCACTTCCGGGTTTTCCCGCGGCGACACACCAACGCCGGTTGGTGTGTCGCCGTGGGAAAAACTTTGGAAAGCCCTGCTCTACAACCAAGTGGGATAAACGCTAATAAGAAAAAGAATCTTTAGTGTAAGACCCATAATGACATTAAATACTAAGAATAACAAATCTCTTAGATGCTTGAAGTAAAATATTGTCTAGAAACTGGGTAGCTGTCCTTGAAGAAATGTATTCAAAGGATAGATGATTATTTCAAATCTTTATACCAAGATCGAATAAGGATATGTTCCTTTGATTCTGTATGTTCATCTGAACAAGGATAAAGACAGTTTAGAAATTTCTTCGAGGCATTCCTTACAGAGACCACTAAATCTGGCTAATGAGATTTTTCTTTTTTAAATGTAAACCTTAAGTTAAAGAATAAGGAGATACTGTAAATACTTGGCCTGCTCAATAGGGAATTATTTGAGGGGAGAGATGGTATGACCAGCCTTGAAGGAAGCAGTAGTGTGCCCTCTCCTTAAGAGGCCATTGCTGAACCCCTCCATTCTGGATAACTATCGGCCAGTTTTCAATCTTCCCTTTTTTGGGAAAAAATTTTTTAGATAACATTTATTTCGATCAGTGATCATATCTTTTGGGAGAAGGTTGTGGAGAAAGTGATTGGATGGCAATTGCAGAAGATTATGAAGGTAATGGATTATCTAGACCAGGGGTCCCCAACCTGTGGGCTGCGGCCTTCCTGTTAGGAAGTGGGCCGCACAGCAGGAGGTGAGCAGTGGTGTCAGGAACGAGCCGGTCCCTGCTGCTATGAGTCGGAGAAAGAGAAGCCGGTAGCAGGAAGAATCTGGGAAGGCACAAAGAGAGAGCCTGAGCCAGAGCAGCTGATTGGTGGGGACCCTGAAGGGGAAACACCTCCAACTATCAGCGCACGGCAAAGAAGGGCAGAGAGGCAGGCCGAGGAGCGCAAGACCCAATTGGCTCCCACCCGCAAACCCCGCACCCCCGTCTGCAAGATTGGCTCCCGCCTGCAAATCCCACCCCCCGGTCCGTGGAAAAATTGTCTTCTATGGAACCGGTCCCTGGTGCCAAAAAGGTTGGGGACCCCTGATCTAGACCCATTTCCAGATGCAATTCAAGGTGCTGATTGCCACATATAAAGCCATTCATGGCATAGAGCCTGGTTATCTGAGGGACCGCCTATCTCCAATTGTTACTACCCACCCAGTATGTTCCAGCAGTGTAGGTATGCTCCAAGTCCCATCAATTAAATGTTGCCATCTTGTGGGATCGAGGAAGTGTGCCTTTTTTGTTGCGGCCCACACCCTCTGGAACGGCATCCCCCCAGATATACAGATGGTGCCCACTCTCTTGAGGTTCAGAAAGCCCTTAAGACCTGGCTCTGTTCTCAGGCCTGGAGTTAATGCAGTTATTATTTATTGGTGTGAGCCTTGTCATATTTTTGTACTGTTTATTGTTCTAGCTATTTTAGTCCAGCTGCCTGTTTATGGCGGTTTAAACTATTTTAATTATTTTTACTGGATTTTTGGATAAGCCACCCAGAGTCTTCTGGAGTGGGCAGCCATAACAAATCTAAAAATTAAATTAAATTAACACATACTGTTGTTTATGCTCAATAAATGTTATTTTATCATGTATTTAGCTTTAGTATACTAACACTAACTAAAATCTGAGAAGCTGAGAAAAAACATTTTTACTTAAGACTTTCTCCTGCCACTAACGGATAAAATGCTTGTGAATTAAGCAAGATATTAAACTATTAGTGTTGGAATGAGAAATCTGAATCCATACATTTAAATTAAAAATCCATGCCTGGGTTTTGATCATTTCTACTATAATTGGTATGGGGGAGAGATATGCATGGGGGGAGAAATTCAGGAAGTCAAGTCAGGAAAAGCGATAAACCAGAGTCACAGTAGGAAGGGGATACACCATTGACAGGTAATATACTTACAATGGGAACATACTTACTGCTAAATATATTAGTTGTTGTTGAGTTGTTTAGTCGTGTCCGACTCTTCGTGACCTCATGGACCATAGCACGCCAGGCCTTCCTGACCTCCACTGTCTCCCGGAGTTTACTCAAATTCATGTTCATTACATTGGTGATGCTATCTAACCATCTCATCCTCTGCCATCCCCTTCTCCTTTTGCCTTCAGTCTTTCCCAGCATCAGGGTCTTTTCCAGGGAGTCCTCTCTTCGCATTAGATGGCCAAAGTATTTGAGCTTCAGCTTCAGTATCTGTCCTTCCAATGAGCAGTCAGGGTTGATTTCCTTTAGGATTGACTGGTTTGACCTCCTTGCAGTCCAAGGGACTCTTAAGAGTCTTCTCCAGCACCACAGTTTGAAAGCATCAATTCTTCGGCGCTCAGCCTTCCTTATGGTCCAGGCTAAATATATAGTATACTGCAAAGACAGAAAACCCCTCAAGTCAAAACATTTCTTAAGGCTCACAATTCAAATTCTTTATATAAAATGAGGGAAGGAAGACTCATTTCAAACTCTCTTGCAGATTTCAGCCTAGATGGAGGAGCTAACCTTTCATTATACTGTATTTCTTTCTTAGGTTTCCTTACTTTATGTGTGTGTGCCTCTTTGAGTCCGTGTTGCCTTTTGATGACTGCCTGGACTAGTCCCTACAGTTCATTATTTTCTCTTCTCTTCTCTTCTCTTCTCTTCTCTTCTCTTCTCTTCTCTTCTCTTCTCTTCTCTTCTCTTCTCTTCTCTTCTCTATAGACTTGCAATAGGCAAATCAGTTGAAGCAAAAATGATCTCAGTTACTTTTAGGGCAGAGACAACAGATCCCATTGATCTGATGGAACTGGGGAGAAAAACATTCATGTACTAGCTGTATAATTACTGTATGAATAGGGGGGTTATTTTATATATTAAAAACTCCTTTTTAAATAACATAAAAAAGGAAAGTAGAGACATAGCTGCAGAGAGAAGCAATAGTTTATCCTTCAGTTTTCCCACTCATATGAAAAGGAAGCAATACTCAAGTGACTTCTTCAATTTAATTGATTGAAGAACTCTATCAGTCAGACCAACCATTCACAAAACACTACATGGAGGTGCATATCTTTCCAAGGATCATAAGGGAGGGAAAGGGAAAGAAAGAAAAATAATTTAAGCCTTTCTGTATGAAGTACATAAAAGGGAGGAAGTGTGCAATCCCTAGGAATCATCATCATCATCATCTTTGTTTACAGTTTGTCACACACTCAAAAAGGAAAAATGCTTAAACATATATATAAAATAGAACAAAGAATTATATCTGTAGCTGAATAAATCCTCCACAAAATAGCTACAGTATTAAATGACAAACAGCTATGGCAATTGAGAAAAATCAAACCCATCCCATGCAGTCAGATCTCTTTGAAGGTAATTATGAAGAATCCATTACTTCAGGTCCATCAAAGCCTCTTCGAGGCTGAGCACCTTGATCTAAATGTATGCCTTTCTTCCAACTGATAGGTAATTATCTTAAAAGATCAAGAAAGCAAGGGAGTTATCTGTAAGATTATTGTAATTCAAAATTTGAGGTGGCAGAACCATATACAAGCCTTTTTCAAGATTAGTCCAGTCTCCAGACCCAATAAAGCATTGGAAATACGCCTGGGCACTCACAGTAAGACTCTTAAAATTTAAACTGGATTATAGAAGGCTTGAGTAATGGTGATTACAATCACTGTGTGTCATTTAACAAATGGCTTATTACCTTAGCTGTAGATACTTTTCTTTAAAAGGTCATAATTGCTGTAATTGCAGTTGGCATAATGCAAAATGGCCTTTGCAAGTCTGTTGGCCGAAATATAAATGGCCCTTAGTTGTTCTTTCCAATATGCCAAGGAATGAATAGAAATGCCCAGGCATATAAATAACTTAATTTGTTCAAAAATGAACCCATTATTTTCCAAAAGTGATGGCAGATGACCAACCTTTTATCATTGTTTTATAACAAGATGCCTTCTCATTATAAAACCTCCTTTTCTTGATTATTAGACTGTATAATAATGCAGGTTGTTGTGGCACTTCTAGTTTCCTTTTTCCTTTAATTCCTATCTAAAAGGAAGAATCCCTAGGAAGAAAGTGGGTTACAAAAGTGGATGGTTCAGAAAAATATTCCGAAATCCATATTATAATACTATTATTATACCAATTTAGGACTGCAAAATAGCATGCAAGCTTTTATGTTTTGAGAACTGTTTATTAGGAGAGATGATAAACAAAGCAAGGGGGTGGAGAGGAGATGACTGGGTGGCTAATGGATCAAAATTTAGATATAGTCTTAGAATTTAAGATTTTGAAATTAGTATCTATGAAGTGCTGAAATGGTTTTCAATTGTATCAAGAACTCAAGAGTTGCTGATATAAAGGAACAACATTGATTGATCCCCAATTTTTTTAAAATTTAAAATCAGCTCCTACTCTCCATAGGCAAATCCACATAATGGCTTAATAAGGAAATATTTCAAATATTTCTTTCTTAGGGCCATCATGCCTCTCTTTATGACCAATAACCCCACAGAAGCATATAGATAGGAGAGTTGCAGTTTTGTCATTGTTTGGCAAATCAACGTATGTACTTGTTAATTCATACTGTATATAAAGTGAGATTGAGGGAACCTATTACCGTATTTAGATGAATTGGGAATAGGTTGGAACAGAACCTGCCCAGCCCTTTTTATTTTTAAATACTGTTCTTCTCTTGTGGCTAGAAAGTGATAAATTAGCATTATTGTATTGGGTTCATGGAACTCTAGCTCATTTGGTTGACCTAAATGTAATAATTATAACATTATAATTATATAATGTTAATAATATATACCTCTGATTATAAGTTTGATTATATTTGATTTGGCTATCTCTCTTGATCTTGAACTCTCTGATTCCACCCCATTTCCCTGATCTCAGATACTTGCATATTTTAGTGTTTTTTTAAAGCAAGAAATACATTTTAACTTACTGCTAGCACAAAGTCTGTGTATCAAGAAACCAAATCTCTAGAATAGTGATTTCCTTCAGTCTGTTGATTTCTAATAAGGAAGTTGTCATAAAGAAGATTTGTGAATAGTTTCAATTCATTAGGTGTGAGAAAAAGCCTTACAACTCCTGTTGGACTCACAGCTCCTGCTCAAAGAGCAGGTGGCAACTGTGGCCAAGGGGGCCTTTGCTCAGCAATATCTGGTATGCTCTTTCCTGTATCAGAAGGCCTTTCAGGCCATCATTTGTGCCCTAGTCACCTCAAATTTTGACTACTGCAATGTAGTCAAATGGGGCTGCCCTTGAAAACCATTTGGAAGTTTCAGCTGGTTCAGAATGCAACAGTGTGGGCCGTGATGGACATTCCTTGGTATGCCCATGTGACACCTCTGCTCTGCCCAGTACGTTCAGGCAGAGTGAGCGTGCTCCGCGTTCCTTCAATTACACAATGCCATCCATTGGGACCCAGGACTCTTCTCTGTTGCACTGCCTACCCTTTAGAATGCAATCACCCATGAAATCTGTGTTGCTCCCACCTTGTTGGCTTTCCACAAAGCCATGAAGACCTGATTGTTCTCCCAGGCTTTGGGGTGAGATGGTTGGGGCCCCTTGGGTGTGTTTGTGATTTTTGTTTTCTGTCTGTATATTGTGCCTGGATCACATGTTGGTTTTTGTTTGTAGGGGTTTTTTATGTTATTATTTGTGAACCAACCAGAGTCATTTGGAGTCCAAACTAGATAGAAGATAGATAGATAGATAGATAGATAGATAGATAGATAGATAGATAGATATAGATTTTGTTGTTGTTGTTCTTATTCAGTCATTGTGTCTGACTCTTCGTGACCCCATGGACCATAGCATGCCAGGCCTTCCTGTCCTCCATTGCCTCCCGGAGTTTAGATAGATAGATAGATAGATAGATAGATAGATAGATAGATATAAATGCAGTTCATTTGACTGGATAGTATTATTCTGATGAAGCTACTAAAAAGCTATGTGTGTAAGCCATAAAGAAATTTTAACAAACTCTTGAGTGTTAAAATTTCAGAACTCAAATTGCAAGATTTGCCGTTTATTGGAATATAGATGTATTGTTAACTAACAGTAATTTTAACTCCTTTTTAACACAGTTGTTAAGATCAAGTAGCTGCCCTGTTCATTTCAAACTGCATGAAATGAATATATGCATTTGATTCACAGGCTATCTCTGATTAAATAAACAAATGAAATTTCTGATAACAAATGAACAAATGAAAAATAATGGTACAGTACATTGCCTCTATTTTATTAAAATGCTTACATTTCAGTAGGTCATATTTATTAAGATTTGTAACTCAACTTTAAAAAAAAATCAATACTACCAAAAGCATGAATAAAACATTTGTACTATATGTAAAGATTCACTGCTGAGGATCTCTATGCAAGAATAGACTCAGATACATATATGGACTGTGCATAGATGTTGTCCTTTGGATACCTAGCTAGAAGATAAAGACTACTTGAAAACTGCATTTTTGTACAGATAATTTTTTATTGACTGAACAGAAGTCTTTTTATTCCTTTCCCATTTAATGTTCAAGCAGGGATGCACATACACCAAAGCACAGTTGGCTGTAAAAGGAAAAATAGAAGTTCGCGCACTATGAAATAATTTATGGGTGAGGGGGGATGCACATAGACTTGTTATTCTCCTAATAACCTGATGTTGTTTCCTAAATGTGCCTATGTGCACAGACTGAAAAGGAAACAAGAGAAAAAGTACTATTGCAAACTATGTATGTAAGTTTTGACATTAATTTCAGTGTTTTTGGAATAGTGGAGATGTTAGTTCTAAAGCTGAAGTATGCATGCAGGAAATCCATATACTGTATATACTGTTGTGGATATGGAACTGTAGTAGAAAATATTATTATATAATAATAATAATAATAATAATAATAATAATAATAATAATATATTAAATATTATTAGTAGTATAAAATAAAGAGTCCCTTGAGGGAGTTGGGCAGTGAGAAATCAAATAAATAAAGAAAGAAATAAAAATAAAAATAAAAAAAAATAAAATAAAATAAAATAAAATAAAATAAAATAAAATAAAATAAAATAAAATAAAATAAAATAAAATAATAAAATAAAATAAAATAAAATAAAATAATAAATAAAATAAAATAAAATAAAATAAAATATTCACAAGTTCCTTTTCCCCCCTAGTCTGTAGGTTCTCACTGGTTAATATAAGAAATTTCAGTTAAAAATACCTGTCCCTGTGTTCTTTGTTACCTTTGACATTTGTTAACTTTTCAAGCATTTGAAGTAAGTCAATATACTGCATGTACTTCCTAATTGGTGGTGTGCTAGCAATACTATACTGGCTTGCAAAGTAGTCTGCACTGGGCTTTGATTGCATTTGTGGTATATCGCAAAGTACCATCATTAATATTAGCAAGGAATTCTGCATGTGGCACATACTGTATGTGATGCAGGTTGGAAATCTAGTGTACTCTTTCTCTATTTAGGAAAAAAAATACGTGAAAACTTCAATTAACCAAAGCTATGATGGGGGGCCAAAGTCAGCATCTATCGGCTCCTATGGTGATGACCACAGTATGAGGAAGATTTTAGTTTGGAATGTGATAAAAATAAATGGTAGTCAAAATTTTACTCTATTTCCAGCATTAAAGGCTACAAGCACATTGGAAAGCCTTCACACAGAAGTATTTTAACTCTTATTCACATCTGAATAACTTGCACTGGGATAATCCCAGTTATCTCTTAATTAGTACAGGTATTAATACTTTAGAACAGCTAATTGCTGATCAAGTTTTAAAATAATGTATTGCAAGTGGAATTTCAATTGTTTAAAACTGCAGAATGGCAGTATATTCAATTAAAATATTCATTTTCACAATTTGATCCAGATGCATAAGTAGCATCTAAACTTGTGTTACGATTAGCACTGAAATGTGTTCTGGACCGTTCTAAATCTACAATATTTTTAATAGACAATTAAATAGTACTGTTAAAGTGGGTATTAGGTTTTTTTTGCAAGGATTTTGGAATAAAGATTTGGAATATCCCATAGTAACAAATCAATAGTTAAAGAATATTACATATGTTATAATCTTAAAATGAGATCAATTCACCTCAGATTTGCCATTTTAAATTGATGATATATGTTTGCTCTCTGCTTTTGAACTGGCTCTCTATTGTAATGGAAATGTGGCAATGGAAATGATGTAATGGAAATCAATATCACACCATGTGGTCATAATGCTGTGTTTAAAAAGGAAGCTGTACTCTCTATATTGAATAATGTGTTTGTATTTTTTTTCTTTTTTCTGTTTCTGTTTTTCCTTTTTTATTTGTTTTCCTTTTATTTCTATATATTAAAGCAAATTTTGAAAGATTAAATGAATTCAGTGAAATCCCTCCCCCCAAAAAAAGATTATATTGTGTATTGTGAAACCAAGAGAAAGAAGAATAAATAGATCTGAATGAAGGTGGCCTGAGTTTCTGGAGCAGAGTTTTTTAATGTATGTGGAGGTATGCCAGAAATTTGGGGAATTATGCTTATCAAGTGCTTGGAGGAATGATGACGTGAAAAGTGCTTATAAATAAATCTGCTGCAAAATGTTTGGATGAAAAATACTGTATAATGGTATAAAGAGAAAAAGATGTAGTGAAAGAGAGCAAGAAACAGTGTAGAAATAAAGAAGCAGAGAAAATGCAAAGCAATATTGATGGGTTTTTTTTAAAAAATGGGTAGATGAAATAGGCTAAACAAGGAACCCCCATCATAGTGAATGGAATTAAAAATAAAAGTGATGAAATCAGTTGGGTGAAACTGTAGTGACAAAATCCTGGGAGGGGTATTTTCGAGATTTGTACAGAAATGATAGAGCTATGTTGAAGAGAGAAATAAAAATGAATTAAAATAATGTTACTAATGTTAGTATCCAATAAAAGCAGATGAAAAAGAAGTAATAGATGCTGTGAGTATGTTGGAAAATGGTTAGGTTTCAGGAGTAGATGACGTAACTGGGGAAATGTTAAAATATGTAGCTTTGCTCATGACATAACTCTGCAACTTCTTCAATGTATTCATGAATGTTGTATTTTTGATGATTTGAAGAACACTATTATTCTCCTATACAAAGAACAAAGTAATAAGAGTAAATGCAGGAACTGTATGGGACTTGGGACATTGTTTACCAGAATTCTGGATTTAAAGTTGGATTGTATCAATGTATGGAGGTGGTAGAACCAAGCATGGTTTACATGAAGAGAAATGTAAGGAAAGATATAGTGAATATAATATTGAGATATGTTTTGGTTCATGAAGAATCTGAAGGTAAAAATAGGTTGGATATTTCAGCAAGACAATAGTTCAAAGCATACTTCCAAATCAACCATGAAGGTGTTTTGTTTGGGTGGGGGTTTTTTTGTTTGTTTTTGGTTCCTTCAAGTCAGTTTTTTATTCCTGGTGACTGCATGGACTAGTCCCTGCAGTTTTCTTGGCAAGGTTTTTCAGAAGCAGTTTGCCATTGCCTCCTTCCTAGGGCTGAAAGAAAGTGACTGGTCCAAGGTCACCAAGCTGGCTTTGTGCCTAAGGCGGGACTAGAACTCACGGTCTCCCGGTTTCTAGCCTGATGCCTTAGCTACTACATGAAACTGGCCCTATACGAAACTGGCTCTCTAATGCAGAGCTTTCCAAACTGTGTATCGCGACACAAAAGTGTGTCGCCACACACAGTCTGGTGTGTCGCCACACAACCCGGAAGTGCTGATCATCAGCAGCGCTTCCGGGTTTTCCTGCAGCGACACACCAACAGCGGCGTGCAAAAACCCGAAAGCGGCAGCAGCGCTTCCGGGTTTTTGCGCGCTGCCGCAACAGCGGCACTTCCGGGTTTTCCCGCGGCGACACACCAACGGCGGTTGGTGTGTCGCCGCGGGAAAACTTTGGAAAGCCCTGCTCTAATGAATTACAAGAAATAAAAATTAAGAAGGGAGTGGCTTTACAATCCCCAGACTTGAATGTTATTGAAAACCTGTGAGGTGGTATCAAACGTGCAGTGTGTGCAAGGAAACCCAAAAATGTTTCTGAGCTAGAAGAGTTCTGCATAATAATGTGGAGAAAAATTCCACAAGCAAGAATAAAAGTGTTTTGTCGAAGGCTTTCACGGCCAGAGTTCGATGGCTGTTGTGGGTCTTCCGGGTTGTGTGGCCATGTTCTGGAAGTTGTGGTTCCTAACGTTTCACCAGCATCTGTGGCCGGCATCTTCAGAGGGCAGGAGCACAGACAGAAGCGATCTCTCTGTGCCCAGGTAGAGTGGCAATGTTTGTTTTCTATTTATAGAGCTAAGTTATAGGAGATTAGGTGGGGTTTTTTGTTGTGTTGAAATGTTAACGAGTGGCTGATGAGCGTGATTAGCATGTTCATTGTGAGAAGTATTCCCATGTCCTGGTGGTTGAGCTGAGTTCGTTGACCTTTTGCAGGCTGTGTTTTTCAAGACTGGTAGCCAGGTTTTGCTAATTTGTAGACTTTCTTCTTTCTTCTTTATTTTTTTTTCTTTAGAAGAAAGTCCATGGTAAGGTCTAAAACAAAAGGCAGCTACAATAATAAAATTAAAATGTCCACAGTGGTAATTAGCAACCCAACACATCCTCCCTAGCAACCAACACCCAGATAAGCGGGGAAGAAACAATACCGTAATCAAAGAATTATCAGGGAAGAAGCAACACCCCAATCAAGATTGGCAGAACAAGCTGCTATATACAGTTTGGACTCCACCAGTACAAATTGAGGCAATTCTGCACCATTGTTACCCTCCCCAGGAGTGGTCAACCAACCAAGTTCACACCAAGAACAAGGTGTGTAATACTCTGGGAGGTATCAAGGAACCCAAGGGTAACATCTAAGGCCTCTCTTGTGTTGGCGAATGTCAGTGTTCATGAGACCACCATCTGGAGAACACTGAACAGCAATGGTGTGCATGGCAGGGTTGCAAGGAGAAAGCCAGAACTCTCAAAAAAGAACATTGCTGCCCATCTACAGTTTGCAAAAGACCACATGGATAGGCCAGAATGTTATTGGAAGACTGTTCTGTGGATGGACAAGACTAAAATAGAACTTTTTGGCTTGAATGAAAAGCATTATGTTTGGCGAAAGGCAAACACTGCATTCCAGCACAATAAGAACCATATTCCATCTGTGAAATGTGGTGGTGGTATCATGGTTTGGGCCTGCTTTGCTGGCTCTGGACAAGGATGGCTTGCCGTCATTGATGGAACTATGAATTCTGAATTGTACCGGCAATTTCTACAGGAACATGTCAGGGTATCTATCCATGAACTGAAGCTCAAGAGAAAGTGGGTCATGCAGCAAGACAATGACCCAGAACACACAAGTGGTACAACCAAAGAAGAAAGTTAATCTTTCTTCCTGACCTTAATCCTGCAGAAATGTTGTGGAAGGGCCTGAAGCTGGCAGTTCATGCAAGGAAGCCCACCAATACACATGAGTTGAAGGTGTAAGGAGAAATGGGCTCAAATTCCTCCAAGCTAATGTGCAGGACTGATCAACGGTTATCAGAAATGTGTAGTTGCAGTTATTGCTGCCCAGGTGAGGCAGACCAGTACCGAAAGCAAAGGTTCACATATTTTTGTCACACACAAATCTGTAACTTTGGATCATTTTCCTCAATAAATAAATGAACAAGTATAATGTTTTTGACTCATTTGTTTAATTGCGTTCTTTTTATCTAGTTTTAGGACTTGTGTGGACAACAGATCACATTTTAGGTCATATTTCTGCAGAAATATTGAAAATTCAAAAGGGTTCACAAAATTTTAAGCATCACTGTCTAAACTAGGGGTCCCCAACCTTTTGGCACCAGGGACCAGTTCCGTGGAAGACAATTTTTCCACGGACCGGGGGGTGGGGTTTGCAGGTGGGAACCAATCGCATGGACGGGGGCGGGGTTTGCAGGCGGGAGCCAATCGCGGGGACCAGGGGTGGGGTTTGTAGGCAGGAGCCAATCACGGGGACCGGGGGCGGGGTTTGCAGATGGGAGCCAATCGCGTGGACTGGGGAGGGGTTTGCAGGTGGGAGCCAATCTCGCGGATGGGGGGCGGGGTTTGCAAGCAGGACCCAATCGGGCCTCGCGCTCCTCAGCCCGCCTCTCCGCTCTTCTTTGCCGCGCGCTGATAGGTGGAGGTGTTTCCCCTTCAGGGTCCCCACCAATCAGCTGCTCTGGCTCAGGCTCTGTCATTGTGCCTTCCCAGCTTCTTCCTGCTACTGGCTGCTCTTCCTCCAACTAATGGCGGCAGGGACAGGCTCATTCCTGACACCACCACTCAGCTCCTGCTGTGTGGCCCACTTCCTAACAGGCTGTGGCCCACAGGTTGGGGATGCCTGGTCTGAACAACCAGCATATTTCAGTCCCCCGTGCACTGATGATGCTATCTACCCTGGTAAGAAAATGTCTGCAAGAAATAACCAAGCTCAGAGAGCACCAAGAACCCTACAGTTCAGCTGTGGGCTACATATATTCTCCATTATTGAAATATCAACTTAGTTGAAGTGTCCTGGCTTATAGTTAGAAAATCGTTGGTTTTAAAATCTCGCAATGAGATCTTATAAATCCCTGTTATAGAGTTAAATGCATTGCTTAACATTGGACTTAACAGTGTATTTCTATTCAAAATAAAATGATCTAATTATGTTGGTCTGCCATTTATCCTACTGCTGGGTATAGTTGATTCATAATATCATGCATATTCTCATTGGTGTTTTAATGGCATTTTACAAGAACTTCATTCATGACTAATATTGTCGTCTGCATTGGATTTTCATAACTGAAAATTGCCTGAGATTTTCTTCAATGAAATGATTACTTACATCTACACTGAAAGTTAGAATCTTATAATTCCCTATAGAATATTTTTATGTAAATTTGAATTATATTTATAAATGCATAACCTTTTTTGTGTCTTCCCACCCCCCTGTTCATAAACACAAATACAGAATTGGGATATATATTATGCCGATGCTGGTCAATATATGAATAATGCCAAGGTTGTTGTAAGTCCTAAAGTAAAGGCGGTGTCTGATTATTACTTGTGACCACAGAGCTGACCAGAAAGCGGCAATAATAGCAAGACTGGAATTGTTAACTGTGCACACGTAAGAATGTTAGCCTTAGATAACTGAGTATCCCTCAGGTCAGCCCACAAAAAGAGCCAAGTCAAACAAGGCTGAATCCTTGATGTTTTCTGTTTTAAGTATCTGAAAATTGTTCATGACCAGCTTTGACCTTTTAGACCTTAAATGATCATACGAGCAAGGCAATAAATTGATGGTAACTTGCCCAGGGCTTCATGTTTTAGACAGGAGACTGGTGAAAGTTCCTTTACTTGTGTACGTAACTACCTTTGTTGGACATATATAAAAAGGATACTAAAGTTTCTAACTTCACTGAATGGAAGATGACTATGGTGGCTAAAAGTGCATGCTGAAAACCTGTGCATCTTACCAGGGCAATCAGTTGGCGATGCATGTGAATTCTACCTGATCAAGAAAAATTGAGAAACACTTCCTTTCCAGAATTTCACAGCTAAGCAGGATCTTGGTAAAGTTTGTCAATCATTTTTTCTAAAGCCTCCAGATCACGATCTTTCATCTTGGGATGGGCTGATGCACTTTTCTAGCAGAAAATAGAAATGGGGTCTCATTATTTAATGAGAAACATTAGTGCATGGAAAAATATTGTGAAAATAACAATATGCTGAGAATTGAACATCAACTCACTTGGTTTCTACATGCTTAGTACTCTTGCCAGACCGTATAGGTATGACCATTGATGACATTTCAAATTCTAAGGAGTATCAATTCAGGGGACAAAATGAAAAGGTAATTAGAATTATATAAAGTGCAACAGATATGTAAAATTCACTGTATACTGTATATATAAACTGAAAATAGTATTTTGTTAGTAGTGATTTTCATTGTGGTCAGCATTGTTTTTAGATTCTATTGGTTTTACTGTTTAGAGTAGCTAAATGTTCAGTTGTATTTTTTTCCATTAAGAAACAAAGTGTTAATGCATGGACACTTAAAAGCACCTAAGTAAAAGTGCATCATATAACTTGGCAAGATATTAATTTTCAATGTAATTAGATTGCTTTTACTCTGTCTCTATCGGCTTTATGGTCACATTGACTCATTTATTGCATGAACTTCAAAATACTTACTATTAATGATATTCATACTGTCAAGTGTATTAAGATGTAATTATTTTATCTTTTTGGCAAGAAGAAGTAGTGGCTTACATTCTTGTTTTATTTTGATTGGAATATGTACTGTTTGTACCTTGTATAGGAAAAAGACTCAGGGTATAGTGCCCTTAAGGGAGGTATGAAACATTGTTTGTTCTTCTTAAATCCTTGTATAACATCAGGAGGATAGATTATAATGTCACTAAGGGGATCACCTCATCCAAAAGTTAAACTGGTCTAATTTCTTTAGATTTGGTGGCCCTTTACCTCAGAATGCCTCTAGCTAACAGATGTCAGGTGCTGATCGCTTTAACATCTTAGTAAAGGCAGTCAGTTGATGCCAGGCAGGTCCAGTGTGGCTTTTTATGTAGGTTACAGAGGTCTATCCTGTTTCCTTGGGTAAATGAGGAAAACCCTTTTATCTCAAAAGGGATGAAGTAAAGTGTTATCAAGTAATAAACAGTCTAATTAGCTAATAACTGTTTAGCATGTGATTAGGCATATGTATTCCTCATGAATTTGGTGGCCTTTAGCTTGAGGTTGTCATTCCATGTATTAATGTAACCAGTTTTGGAAAATCGCATTAAAACGGTGTAAGTACACAGCAGACAAAGTACTTCTATAAATAATATGTATCCATGTTTATTTCAAAACATCAAAGTAGCTTACACTGGACATAAGTTATCAACAACAGAAAGGATGAGTACTGAGAATTATGCTGACCATGGAAAATGAATATTATTTAATAATAATAATAATTTATTAAATGTGTATGCTGCCCAACTCTCAACAACATGGGCACCTCACAATGATCAGACAAATTACAATAAAATCAATAAAAGATAGCAAGTGCAACAGTCCATATGAAATGAAGCAAGGGATATTACTGTCCCTCGCCAAAGGCCTGGGTAAAGAGCCAGGTCTTCACAGCTGTTCTCAACAACAGCAGAGTGGGGGCCGTCCTGATCTCGTGTTTAAATTTAAATTAGATATTTATTTATTTATTTATTTTGCTGCCTTTGAGTCAGTGTTTTTTTAATACTAATTTTATTAAAAATTACAATTGCAACAATAAAACGTACAAACAAAAAAAGAAAAGAATAAAAAGAAAAAATAGAAAGTGCAGAGAAGAAAAAAATAGAAAGAAAAATAGAGAAGAAAAAATAAGTTTCTAGTAAAGAAAAAAATATATATAAAGAAATGACTTCCCTCTTCTTCACAACGTATAAACCATTTTAGTAACTTATCACCATCTCTTAAAATACTGTACAACAAATGATCTCTTCTTCCCATATCCCATCTCTTATCTATGAACAAATCCTTAAATCCTCGTCATTTCAATCCTGATGTCAGCAAAGGTCCATTAAGGGTTACCAGAGATAACAACATATCTATTTTAACCTTAATCAAATAAACCAACTTTATATTCCTTCTTTTTACTTCTAACAATCTTGATATTGAGTCCCTTCTAATAATGCCCTAGTACTTTATTTCTTTTCATTTTTTCTTTGTCCCTTCTCACAAAATTCTTGAAAGCTTTAACAAGCCTCTTGTAAATCCAGTATAGGAAAATTATCCAGGTCATTCTGTTGGTTTGTTATTTGTATATCCCTTTTAATTATTAAGACATCTGGTTTCTTTTGTATGTCCAGTGTAACATCTTTTTCCATGTCATTCTTGTAGTCTGTTATTTTTAAATCCACTTTCAAATCAGTCTCAATCTTGTCAGGTAAAATTGGTTCCTCTTCCATAACATCTTTTAAACACAGTCTATCTATAGAGGCAGACACTCTTAAAATTAACTTCTGGATCCATTGTTCAAAAATATCCTTCAATATGTCCAATGTTAAAATATTTTGCTTCATTCTGTATTTGTAAGATGAATTTAAGTGTTCTTCTCCTTTAATTGCAAACTTTGGTTCCTTCTAGTTCCCTTTAGTGTCCAATTTTTAAAGTCTTATCTTGGGGGGGGGGGGGTTAGAAGAATTCAAAACAAAAGCATTTTCCCATGGGAAGGATCTGGACCCTTAGTCCATCTGTAACTTTCTAAATCAAAGTTTTAATCACCCTTTTGCTGTTTATTCCAGAAAAGTTTTTAAGTACTTAAACTTGTATTTAAAACTTCTTTTGCTAAGGATTGAAGGAAACTCACCCAGTGCTGTAAAACCTGTTGATCCAAATGTTCCTAATAGCTGAAAAGCAGTTAACAAGCAATTTCCTAAAGTGATTAGAAAAGGAAGTATTTGAACCCAGTGTCCATTTGAAGGTGCTGACCATGGTTTGAGCAAGATGGCTATTCCCAAAGCGCTAAACCCTCTGGAGACCACTGTCTTCTGGTCTCCTTATGAGGAGCAACTGTCTGGAGCACTTGTGGGTGATCTCAAGTCCTCTCCTTGAAAGGAGTTACGAAGAGCTGATCTACTCGTCGGCTCTTCATTCCACCGATTAATAAGGTTTATATATTCTGAGTCATCTGCATCTTATTTCCATATTTTTAAATTTCTCTTGTTGATTATTAATAATTAGCATTTAACTGGAGAAAATGAACAAAAATTATACTGTAGGCTTCTGAATCAGGTAAATTTGCTTGTTATATAGTATCTGCTATTTTTAAATTAGGTCTAATACCTTTAATTTAACATTCAAAGCTGCCTTACCTGTTATATTTAATTATGTTATATAATGATATTAAATATAGCATTTTTATCAGGGAAAAATGTTTAGTGCAAAGTGTAAGTGGCCTCACAAGCCCTCCCCACCTTTTTCAATATACAGGGTCATGTTATTGAGAAGCTGATACATGTAGATGAATGTATATATAAATTACAAGGTGCTTATGTTATCCTTCATGCCTTAAAGTTTTCAGCGTTTTGATTTGCATGCTTTTAAAACTGTTGTTACTCTCTGTGCTGGAATAAATTTAGAACATGTAAAGTGGCTTTTAGTTGGCATGCATTTTTGCAGTCTAAGAAACAGAAAAGGAAGGTTGTGAGTGGAGAAAAAATATCTGGTAGAGCTAATACAGTATGCTCATTATGTTTAACACAGATGAAAAGGTGAAAAATAGTTGATTGGCATCCACCCTTGACAGTGGATTTAAGTGGTCAGTCTGCATGCATCATGGTGGTACCTAAATAGATTTGCTTGCTTGAGTGTTTCACAGCAAGTATACTGTTGCTGCAGCTGAAACTCAGTTGTTTACTCAAGAAAGCAGGCAAAACTTCTCACTTGTCATGAGTTCTATGCATTTTAAAAAACCCACTAGATACTTTGCAAGCAAGCAAACGGGGTGTTGTGTCATACTTTCCTTGTGCCTACAGTGGTCCCTAAGAGCACCCTGCAGGGATGCATAAGCTGAGTTCTCAGGATAATATGCATCCTTGAAGAGTAAGATTCAAGTAAAAAAACAAGGGATTTACAAGCATCAGAATTATAAATTTTTCAGTATTAATTGAATATATATATATATATATATATATATATATATATATATTATATTATATATATATATATACATACATACATACATACATACATACATACTTTTGGACTCTGAATAACATATAAATGTCAGGAACCATGGTAAGCACGATATAAATAATAAAATGAGATTGTAAAATTCAATAAATTCTATCCATACTGCTAAAAGACTGCCAGATCATGTATAACTGAAATATGTAAATGTAATTCCAAATTTTAGATGACGTGCTGGGCTTGAGGAATCCAAGGCTGGAGTTAAAATCTCTGGAAGAAACATTAACAATCTTAGATATGCAGATGATACCACTTTGATGGCTGAAAGCGAGGAGGAGTTGAGGAGCCTTATGACGAAGGTGAAAGAAGAAAGTGCAAAAGCTGGGTTGCAGTTAAACCTCAAAAAAACCAAGATTATGGCAACCAGCTTGATTGATAACTGGCAAATAGAGGGAGAAAAAGTGGAGGAAGTGACAGACTTTGTATTTCTAGGCGCAAAGATTACTGCAGATGCTGACTGCAGCCAGGAAATCAGAAGACGTCTACTTCT
Source organism: Charina bottae (assembly GCA_023362775.1). Classification (NCBI taxonomy): domain Eukaryota; kingdom Metazoa; phylum Chordata; class Lepidosauria; order Squamata; family Charinaidae; genus Charina; species Charina bottae. The sequence continues at coordinate 25,955,114 of JALMGJ010000007.1, forward strand.
TGGGAGGAGAGCAATGGCAAATCTTGATAAAATAGTTAAGAGCAGAGACATCACACTGACAACAAAGGTCCGCATAGTTAAAGCAATGGTATTCCCTGTAGTAACCTATGGCTGTGAGAGCTGGACCATAAGGAAGGCTGAGCAAAGGAAGATAGATGCTTTTGAACTGTGGTGTTGGAGGAAAATTCTGAGAGTGCCTTGGACTGCAAGAAGATCAAACCAGTCCATACTCCAGGAAATAAAGCCAGACTGCTCACTTGAGGGAATGATATTAAAGGCAAAACTGAAGTACTTTGGCCACATAATGAGAAGACAGGATACCCTGGAGAAGAAGCTGATGCTAGGGAAAGTGGAAGGCAAAAGGAAGAGGGGCCGACCAAGGGCAAGATGGATTGATGATATTCTGGAGGTGACAGGCTTGACCATGGGGGAGCTGAGGATGGTGACGGCCGACAGGAAGGTCTGGCGTGGGCTGGTCCATGAAGTCACGAAGAGTCGGAAGCGACTGAACGAATAAACAACAAAATGAATCCATGTAATCTAAAATGGTTTCCATTTTGAATTAAATTTTGTGTCAGATTTACTTTTAAGATATGAGGTTATTTTTGGCATCAAAGCATACTCCCACAATTTGGTTAGCCATTCTTCTATAGAAGAATTAAATGTCATTTCCAACAAGAAGCATAAAGTATCAAAGCAGTTAGCATGTATATAGCTAATTCAATATATTTTGTGGGCATATATAGTTTATTAACATTTAGTAAAAATATTGCAGGTTGAAAAGGAAATTTGTCTCACTCTGGAATGAATCATTTCCCAAAATTATTGAGTTTTAGAGCATTGTCACCAGATATGGAAGAATGATTGGACCTGATCCTTACATTTCCAGCAACTTTAAGAAAATGAACTATCCATTTTGGTGATCAGGATTGGAGTAATATACCAATGATAAAACATCTTATATAAATTTTTTCTAAGCATAATATTCATTATGAATGTAATGTTCTTCTTCCATTGAAATTCCCACTGTTTCTATTAATTAATTTTATTCCAATAATTTCTATTACTGTGTCTAAATTCTGCATCCTTTTAATCATACAATCTTTAACTTGCTTGATTTTGGAATCATATTTCACCAACAATTTGTAAATAAAGCCCAGCAGATACTCCGAGTTGCATAATTTAATCAACTCTCTAAGTACTTTCCCTTATTTCTGCAATTCTTTTAATATTATACTGCTTATTTGAAGATACTGAAACAACTCAGGTAGACTGAGCCACTTTGAAATAAGGGTCTCATAAGATTTTACCTTTGTCTTATTAAGCCTTGCAGTCTGTATGAATTATGGTCTCTTGACTGAGCAAGTGACTGGGCGCTTTCCGTTTCCTAAAAATAAGCATTTAACAAAGTAAAAAGGGATAAATCTGGGCTAATTCTTTCCCTGTATTTATCCCAAATTTTCCATATATTGCTTATTACTGCATGATCTCTTCTAAAATTATTTATTTCTATTTGTAACAATCCAAGGTTATTTGTGTAAGGTTATTATATCTGGAAGTCTTTTCCTTCCATAAAGATGGCCAGGCCATAGGGAGACACAATTCATTTTGTGATCCCTGTTAATCATGGTAATAAAACAATTTGAAGTTGGGAGCTGCCAACCCACCTCATTCTTTTGAGTCGTGTAGAATTTTGAATTTAATTCTTTTATTGGACCATATGTAATTTGTTACTTGTTTATGCCAATCTTTTAATGCCTTGCTTTCAAAATTTATTGGAATCATTTGAAACAAAAAATTGAGTCTTGGTAAAATATTCATTTTAATGGCTGCAATCTTTCCTAATAAGACAGTTTTAGTTTTTTCTGTGTTGAAATGTCTGCTGTTACATTTTTCCATATCTGAAAGTAATTATTTTTCAAGTAAATCTGTATTCTTTTTTGTCAAGTAAAAGCCTCACACAATTTTGAAAGAGCTAATTCAGAATAGAGCAAAGCTTGGTCAGAATGAATATACTGTATGTCATACTGCTGACATTTCATGAAAAGAGAAAAGTAAATCTGAAAAATATAAATTCAGCTTCCTTATTGCTACTGTTGAATTATGTTTGTTAAAAGGGTTTAATTATGGTGGGAGCATGTAATTTTAGCCTGGGAAAAGACCATCTCAGGATCAGGAATGCTACCTCTACCTTGTTCCTATGCCTGAGGAAAGTTTCTGATCTTTGTAAAAGGAAGAAATGGCAGGCAGCAGCTTATAACATTGGGGCAATCAACATGGTGCAGAAAGGATTGTGCTTGGCTTATTTTTCTTCACAAGCATTCAAGAAAGGGCATTTCTCATGTCAGTCCCAGCTGATGAAGATATGGTAGACTCTAATTCTAGGCATTAAATACACTGGATGCTTAAAATGCAGAACTGAACAGTTCCTCAGAAGAAAAGCATTTAGAGAAAATGTCTCTTCTTAGAACATTTTGTTGCTTGAGCACTGTTCAGTTATTTATCTTGAATGAAAGGCATTTTGCAGGCAGATGGTATTTTCACAAAAGCATCTACTATCTTATGAGCACTTTGAGAAGCATTTCATAACAAAGAATTCTCTCAATTTGGATCTCTGTAGAAGCCCTGCTTGGGGATGGGGGAATGGCCCTGAACCCATGGACTGATTGTGGCATATGTATACCATAGAGAAAAGGAGATGATATACTGTAATGGCATGTGGGAATGACTTTGGGAGACAAGGAGAAGAGTCCCTGCCAGGAGGTCAGATAAGAAGAGTCCTCTGAGGATCAGAGGCCATTCCTAAAATTCCAAGGCGGATCTTCTACCTTTCTTTGGAAGAGAGTATCAGACTTGCAAGATTGATGTCAGCCTTGCGAGGTAGTCCAGACAAGAAGCACACCCAGTAGAACTAATTCTAGTTTATTGTAAAGTTACATTAACAGAATCTTACAAGTCTGACAGTACATTTCTCCCCTGTCGCCTTTATTACTGTTTATTACTAAGTAAACTCTCATGGATTTTAATCAAACTTGCCCTTAAGTAAGTGTAGTATATTAACAGATAGGTCAGTCTGATGCTGGCCAAATGTAAATATGATGCTGAATTGCATTCCAAAAATATGGAATGACACTTAATGAAGAATGCTGGCTCTGTCGAGCCTGGGGTTTGGCTAAGAGAGTTATCTTATGTAGGTGGAAAGAAAATGACACTCCAAATGTCAAAGGATTGATGACTGCACAATTAAAGCCCTGCCTCTTTTCTTTTTCCAAGCAGACAGGTAAAGGCTTGGGTTGCTATCCCTAATCTTTCCCCTAACTAAGGTGAGGTAGTAGGAAATCCTTTGTTTTCTTCTCCCATCTTTCAGTATGGAGACAAGGAAGGAGTTATTGCAGCTACATTAGGTTTCAGATTTGCTTAGAAGTTCAATATTGCCCACAGGGATAATCTTGTACAAATTTGGTCTTGAGGAGAGGAACTGTGACAGTTTGGGGCACTGAACAAGCTCAAAATAACCAGTACCAAACTCAAAACAAAAATACTGATATGGGTAGGTAAAATAAGTGACAGTTTGCATGCTAGTGAATATTTTGGGCCTGGAAACTTGTTTCCATAATAGCTGTTCTGTTAAAGCCTTTGCAGAGGAGCAGAACTATGTTTCAGTAAATTGGTCTTTCTTGGACATATAGAAGAACTTTGAAAGAAATTTTGAAGTACAAAAGAGTTAATATTGGAATCTATCTTGCACTGTGGTCTTGAACTTGGAATTATTTGTTGCATTGGTTAGAAACAGCTGAATACACAGAAGTAGACATCTGGTTTTAGAGAATATGAGATCGAATAAAGGAATCATAGCCCAAGCTGTGGATCACAAGCCAGGTTCAAATCTATGCTCTGTCATTGCATTCACTGGTAATTTTGGATAATTACTGTTTCTCACCTTACTCTATTGCATAGAGTTTTTGTGAGAATAAAATGAAAGGAAAATGGTGTACGTATGTTGTTTTGAATTCTTGGAATTATTAATTGTAATTAATGACAACGGTAATAATCCATCGCACTCATGTATCGAATCGCAACCAACACAATCTCACTGTAGTTTTGCATTCTGTAAATCAGGTGTGAACCCATTGCTCTTGCGATCAATGCATTATTTCCTATACAGTAGGTCAAAGTTTATACAAGGCAGTCAGAAAGTGGTGGTGGGCAAATTCTGTGGAGAAAACCCAAAACTTCCTCAGCCCTGCTGGCTATAACTGCTCAGGCAGTAAAGCTGCAGAACTGGTGTACTTTGGCTCATGTCAGGGAAAACAAGGGGATTTTAGATTTTACGGTTATAATTTTTTTCCAGACTTTCCTGGTACATTCCTTTTTATCTCACATCACTGTAGAAAAACAGTTGGTGATACATCTCTGGCAGAGGCTGCGGTCCATTGGTGTAAAAGAGGCACTCCTAGGAACAAGTTCTTGTCCCCCCACCCCTTTGTAAAAATCCTCTTCATTGTCATATCACACTTCTACAAACTCTGGTACATTAGCCATAAATAGTTCAAAGGTGTCAGGGAGATAACGGGCGGCGAAGTAGGGGGCTCCCTCCAGGAAGGGAAACACATGCGTAGTACTGAATCTCTATGTTTCCCTCCCAAGAGATTGAAGAAAGCCCCACCCTAGGTTTGTGGACTTATTCTTTGGGCATTGCCACTTCATGTTAGTCTAGATGGATTCTGTTAGGGTAGTAGGATAATAAATCACTAGAGCTTGATTCCAGCCGCAGCGTGTTATTTCTACGCCCGAAGTCAGGACATAAATATTTGTAATGCTGTACATCTAAGTTAAGGGTCACATTTTTCAGAATATATTCAGACAATTGATCATTTATGTTATATTGATTTTTAAATCATGTTAATTTAATAGTGGCAGCACAGTCTTGTATATTTTTACAATAACTGTTCTGTAGTACTAAATATAATCCTGGTGAAAAAAATCACTTGTTTTTCCAAGTAACTATTTTAAATAAGTAGTTTATTTTTTAAAAAATCTATCTCCACTTATTCTCTTTTGGCTCCTTCCTGCAGAAAAATAGAAAATGTAACATATAAGGAGATTTTTATTAATGGACAAAAAAATTACAACATCAAAGAACATAACTCAATTTAGAGAAGTATATTGTGGCTATTGATTTCGCTTCAAATGGTTGCATATTTACACAAATTGCTATAGCTGAACTAAAACCAATTCAACTGTTCTTTTCAGAACTAGTATAAAATTTTCAGTCTGCAGTTCTATAAGAACAGAACAATATAAGTTAACTTTTCTTTCTTTTCTTTTTGCATTAATGTTTTATTTCAACAGGCAGGGGAATAAATTATTTTCCTGCACTTTACATAATGTGATATTTTAAAAGGAGAAGGGGACGGCAGAGGATGAGATGGTTAGATAGCATCACCGATGTAATGAACATGAATTTGAGCAAACTCCGGGAGACAGTGGAGGACAGGAAGGCCTAGCGTGCTATGGTCCATGAGGTCACGAAGAGTCGGACACGACTAAACGACTGAACAACAACAAAAATATATAGTTAGTATAAAATGGACAGTGTAATGGAGCTATAAATGCTCATATAAAATAATATAGATTATTTCAGTTCCCTGTTCTTACTTTTTTTATATCTTATAGAATGATATAGTCTGCTTCACTGGAAATTGCTCAAAATGTTTTATTTCTAAACAAAATTGATTTTCTTTCAGGCAGTACCAAGCAGTTGCATAATTCATCATTGCTATAAGAGTCCCATTTTTTGTCTAAATTATGGAAAATTACTTGTGAAGCAATAATTTTCCAAGGAAAATTAAATAAATATGAAATGAATAGCAAGTTTAGAAATATTTTCCTTGTTTTATTGGAAATATTTTTAATTCATAACTTTCTGGCTGCTAATTATTGTAAGTGTGGCATACAATCCAGCTGAAATAAAACCCTATTAGGTCCCTGAGATATCACAAGGATATATAAGGATATACTATTAGGAGGTACGTTTAACTTTCCTGTTGGAATCAATTAAACTTTGCTTGCCAAGTGAAGTGCTCTGAAAAATTGACCTTATCTAATCTATATATTAAACCCAAATACTCAACCAAAATCATAGAATGCGTGCTGCTGATTCACCTTCAGCATCTTATGGTGTTATATTTTTTATAACTTGCAAAGTAGATCGTGCTGTATAATGCCAGTTATTGGGGAAAAGAAAGAATGAGAAATTTCTTTATAAAAGTGATAGTTTTTTAAAATGTGCAGGGCAATCCTATCTCAATAGTGTTACAGTTCAAAATGCAGTCATTCTTTTATTTTTGAAAATTGCTCCTTTTGAAGATATTAATGATTTTTAACTGGGTTAAATACAGTTAATACAATGAAAATTAACATTTATTATTGGCTGGTAATGATGTTACCTAAACTTACTTACAATGCAATACAGAGCACGTATACCAAGAAATAATCCTTACTGTTCAAATGGATTTACTGCTAAGTGAGTGGGTCTACTATTGCAGACTTAGGCATTATTTTGAATGCTTGTTATATGAAAATGTATGTGATCTAAAATAAATGTAAAACATTCTTATTTTTAGAGCTGAGAAGTGTTTATCTAATTATTAACTGCCTTGCCTAATAAAAGGCACATGTGAATGAAACAGACGCAGAAACACTGGGAAGAAAGCAATTTAATGAAATTCAACTGGAAAACCAATTAAGCTTAACTTTAATTTGTAAGCAGTATTCTGCTTGCTGATTAAGGAGGCCTGTTTTGTAATTTCCCACCTGTTGAATTCAATAAACACTTCTATTAAAGTCAGTGAAGTCTGAGAAATCTGCTTTCTTGCAAATGTGTTAAATTACCAAGCAGCGGGGAGTTTGACCTAAGTATGGGTAAGGCGGGAAAGGTCCACTCAGATAATTCTGCCAATCAAAATCAATAAAGTAGATGACAGATTTAGATACTAAAGTTTTGTAAAAAAAAAAAAAACAGACTTACTGCTGGAGTCATCAGTGTTGCCCTTTAGGATTTTTCAATTAATGCTGAAAAGCAGGATTATTGATTTTTGGATTTTGAGCATATCGTCCTTAGCATTGCCTAAGTGTTCTTTCTGATGCTCACACTTAAATTGATAATGCTGGAGGCATAGTTAAACTCTTCCCTTAGCAATAATTTTGTAGTCTTAGTGGAAAGGAATGGAACTGGCTTTATAAAATAATCATTCACACACACACCCCAAATAGTGCAAGAGTGGGGTGGTCTGGACATTGCTTCTTCGTCTGAAGGCCAAGAGTAAGCAGTATCTTCTCTAGGAATTAGCATACAGTCACAGATTAAGACATTTGACTGTCGTAAATCTGCTTTCCAATATGTGGGACTAGTAGGACAGCACTCCATCCATCCCTAATATAAAGAGGGTATTAGCCCGTCATGTGCTGCTCTAAAGTTAAGCATACAGTTTTGCTGTTCCCTTTCTCAGTGTTGTGCATCTGTTCCCTACTTTCTTGTTCCATGCATATGCACATTGGAGTGTATATGCATGTGAATGTGTACACGCATATGTAAAGTATAGGCTGAGAGAGGATAACAAAATGAACTATTGCGTGCAAGAAATTTATGAAGCTCACTCAGCCGCCAACAGCAACTGCTACATGCAGCCTTCGGATTTTTGCACTTATATCGAAGATAGCCAGAGTTACAGCAGTTGCGATGCTCAGGTCCTGCACAATAATAACATATATATGGAACAGGCCTGGGCGGTGAATCAGCCTTATACCTGTAGTTACCCTGGAAACGTTTTTAAGAGCGAGTACTCTGACATGGACATGGCCCTGCATCAGTACAACCAACCTGAATATTTCACTGAAGAAAAGCCTACTTTTTCTCAAGTGCAGTCACCAGCCTACTCTCAGAAAAAAGGTAGGGGGCAATTTTGTCATTTCTTAAAAGCAAAAAAAAAAAAAGAGTGAGAGAGAGAGAGAGAGAGAACAATAACATCTATCTGCATCTAATTCTTTACAGAAGAAAAAGCATACATTTTTCCCCACTTGGCTGAGTTACATGCTTGAATGTGAAGACTGCCTGTTTGGAACTAGAAACAGTAGCAACAGATGTTGCTAGGTGATTGGAAAAGGGTTTATTTTGGGGAGGGGTAAATGATAAAGACATGCAGGTATTTCTTACATTAATCTCAGGAAGCTTTTTATGTGTATACGATATTTTCCTACTGCCAGCCTACCACGCTATTTGTTTGTATGTGGTCCGAATGCATGGAAGTTTCTCCTTAGCAGGCAGTTCATTCACAGTTTGTCAAAATGTATTGTCTTCTCGGTCTTCGTCTCTTAAGTGACCACCGTCTATTTAGCACTATTTAGTTCTCAAATATGTGCACAGAAGTTGCCATACTGTTAATTTGCAAAAAGTGCTCATCACTGGATTTTTCCAGAAATATAAAACAGTTCAGGAAAAAAAAGCTGTGAGAGAGTCAAAATAAAACTTTATTTTCTCCCTTGTCAAGTTGATCAAATAGTTGGGTTGGTATAAGAGCATCATTCTAAATAAACCATTCCTGTGCTATATTGAAGGATGCCTTTATTTCAGATGACATTGTATGATATTTCACAGCAAGCAAACTACTCTACACTTGTGAGAAAGTTTTAGCTGCATGTATATGAAAATATTGTTAAGATTCTCTGTAATACATATTGTTTCAGTATAGACCAAAACTGTATTGTCTTTGCAATGTTAAATGTTACCTTTCTTGACGGTGCTATCAGTTGTGTTTCCTTAACACTGCAAGTACGTTGAGCTTGTTCAAACAGTCTAAAATATCTGAGTAAATGGACTAGTTTTTGATCATTATCCTTCAGCTATTAAGGCTGAATTAATTATATGCAATTAAAATCTAACTGAGCTAATGTACAGAATAGCCATTTGTTTTAAAGCGATTCTGTAGATGAATGTTATCTAAAAGAAAGAAAATAACATTTTCTTTGTATGTTCTTTTTCTTTTCCATCTCATTCTATTTTTATTATTTATTTCTTTGTATTTTTTTCTTCTTTCTTTTTGAATCTTAATGTAAATATATATACACACACACACAAACACTTTTTACTTTGCTCATCTTTTTCTCATTTTTATTATGTGAAATGTATGTGTTTGATTGGAATCCATATAATCAACAAACACACTGTTTTGTTGGAAAATAATTAGTAATATAGTTAAGAAAAACTGCATGATTATTGCAATCACCTCCACAAATATAACTTTTCAAGATTTCTGTCCATGTACAATTTGTAAAAAAATATGTGACTGTAAAATAAAATAATTCAGTTGAGGATTATCAATTTATAATAATATAAAATGTAAGTATGTATTGTGCTTTAATATTAGACTTGATACAAACCAATAATTATAATTTGGTAATTGTTTTTATAACTAATCTTATGTTAGCAAACATGAAATATTATTTTCTTTTCTCTACTTTTAACAATCTCAGTAGATATTTCATTGAATTTTCATTGCGAGATTTTCCCTTATTAATATTTTCTTGCCTGTTTTCAGTTGAATATAAAAGCTTTCCAAATATTTGACAGTAATATGTTGCTATCCATGAATGAAAACTCGTATGACTTTGCAAACCATTGTTAATCAATTTTGAGTCAGCAAAGATAGTGTGACATTTTTATACTGTATTTGTTGATCAAATTGCATTGGAAACTATAAACATATTTCATAATAATTTTTATGAGATGCTTTCAGCCAAGCCCTGATAAAAATTTGATCAGCTAATCCTCTCCTGAAGGCAGACAGCTGTAATATAAAACATTTGTGACACTATTGATCCAAAATTGATTTCCTTCTTATTTTTCATGCACATTTTTCTTGCTGCTAGCAAAGTCTTAATATTACCTCATTAAAACAAAATTAAGATTCAAAACAGGTGTTCACAGTTGGCTTTACAGGCTCTTTGTATTCATTTCATGTTACTCTGAGTAACTTGACTTGTATTTGTTATAATTGCCATTATGTTTGTATAGGCTACTGTCTAAAAAATCATGAAACACATCTTATACGTTTAGATTATTCCTGAACAGAAGGTGGATTTCTGAGTTTCTAATTCTGAGAAAAACTTGTGCTTATAAAAGTTGCATAGCTTGAAAAAAAAGATCCACGTGATTGGTGGGATACATTCTTAATTATAAATAACTAGAACATTATAAAACATACATGTTTTACAGTTTAATCATATATTCCCAGCTGTTAGTTTGAAAACTTTCATTTAAAATCTTAGCTATCTTTAAAATTGCAGAAAATTAATCAGGAGGACCAAAATCAGGATCTTTAAAATATTACATGCTAAAGTTAGGTTAGGTTTTAAATATGGTAACAGCAGCGAGATTATTATATGCACAAAGATGGAAGAATACAAAAATACCCAAAACAGAGGAATGAACAGTGAAGATGATAGAACATGCAGAAATGGCTAAATTAACTTGTTTGATTAGGGAGGGAACAACAACTACTTTTATAAAAGACTGAAAAACTGGTGATTTCTGGATTTACTGATTAAAATGGGTTGTATATGGAGATACAGGAACTACATTATGTATTTGTGAGGGAGGCAAATGGTATCACGTATGTCTATAACTGCTGTAAAGAATTTATGACCCTCATCATCATGACCCTCATCATGACCATCTCCCACCCGGAAACCTATGCCCTCATTGTGGGAGGTTGTGCGGATCCAGAATTGGCCTTTACAGCCACTTACGCATCCACTGTTAAAATTTTACCTTTGGAAGACAATCTTACTCGGCTACGAGTGATCGCCAATGATGTAAAGAATATCGGAAGTCGCTTCTTTTAGTACCCTTTTTTTCTTCAATTTCTGTTGTTTTCAACGCTTTTTTCTTTATCTTTCGTAGTTCTATATTTTTTGTGTTTATCTTTTAACTTTGTAAAAAAGTTATTTAATAAAAATTACATATTAAAAAAGATATTATATGCTAAAGCAACGTAAGATTATGTTTTAGCAAAGAGAATCTGCAGTGTTTCATTATTTTATATATATATATACAGTATGCTGTGCATATATACATTTTTTTTCATCTTTCCATCCAAAAGTGAATGATTTTTGCACCTTTTTAGATTTATGGCAGTGCTGAAAGGGAAATTTCTGTGTTGGAATACATTGGTTAACATAGTTCATGCCTCCCCTAGGATATTAGGGAAATGAACAACAAATTCAATTCATTCTACATGAACTTTCCAGTGGAAGAATTATTTAGAAAAGGAAAAATATCCTCTTTCTGTATACATTGTGTAGGCATTCTGAATATCTTACAGAATTTTAACTACTGTATGTTCTATTTCTCTTCAAAATACCTAACAGTTTATCAACAAGCAAATTGTTTTATAGAACAATCATAGAGTTTTTTATTATGTTTTTGTTCCATAATTTTTAACAGAGCAGCCATTTTTTACTCAGTGGCTATCAATTCCTTGGCAAAGATTTGGGGGGGGGAGTGAGAGTAAACCCCCATCATTAAAGGGGATCAAAAGAGGAAATAATAATGTTTGAGCTTAGCACAGATAAAATGATTTCCCTTGTTTTTCAGAGCAGACAAATTATTCAAAAAGCAGCTAAGTGGCCTTGCCTAAGGAATCTAATCTAATTCTCTCTCTGCCCTATCCAGCAATTGATTCTACCTTAATTTATGGATATATGTATTTCTAAATTAATTTGAGCCAGGATTCAGTTTGATCACCAGTCATATTAGAGTTATATTAATTGATATCCAATATTATAAAATGCATCTTTCTTCAAGTCAATAAGCCTTGTTCAAGTCTGATTTAATATATCTAAGAACAATGCAACACAGATTTAACACCTGCTACTTATCACAGGGGCTGGAAATAGGTTCCCTAGGCTGGGGGCTTTGACCATTTGCTCATTCCACATTCTACAGCATGGGGAGGACTCCGCTAATATCCTGTAATTTTCTTTAAAAGAGCTGTTGTTTTCCTGTAGAAAGGACTCTGAGGTATTTTTGCTTCTGAGAATGAAATGCAATACAGCCCCCTGAAGCATCAGCAGCAAGAAGAATAAACTTGAAAATTCAATTGTACTAGAGACGCAGGAGGTCCTTATCCATCAGTATCACGTCTCTGCTGATGTATTTTAAAAAGGTCAAAGGTGGGAGATATTTTTGCAGTGACTCCTGTTGGTGCCTGTTAGTGGTAGCTTTTGGGCAAAGACCTCCGTTTCAGGAAGTAGGGGTGTGAGCTCCATAAGGTTGCTGGCTTTATACATTCCCAGTAGTACACAGAGAGCCAAATCTGAACAAATATATTTTATTAAAACTATGCTAGTTAAGGAAAAAAGCTGTATTTAGGTTTATATTCTATGCAAACCTGTATCTCATCTTCCCCAGTTTTAATCACCACAAACACTGAACATGATATTGATGTGCACGGAGCCCAAATTTCAGAGCACACTGCATGGAGCCCTTTACATCTAAATAATAAAATCCCTTCTATCCTTATATTCCTTAGGGAAATGTATTTTATACTCTTAAGGATTAGATGCACAATTTTTCCTTATACCAGCATGCTTTAATATGCACCAATGAAAGTTCCTGAGACAGCATGTACAAATCCCCTTGGCCCTCACAAATTATATTATAAATAGTTGGGGTGCAATCATTTTTTTAAAATCCAATAAAAACTACTTCCAGCAGGTGTTACCTACACCTAGAGAAAAAAGGATGTAGATCAGGGGTGTCCAACCTTTTGGCTTCCCTGGGCCACAGTGAATGAAGAGGAATTGTCTTGGGCCACACATAAAATATATAATATAGTTAATGTATATAAGTAATAAAACTTCATTTATTTTAAAATATTTTTTATTATAAAATTTTTAAAAAGAGGGCAACAGAAAACTTATTAGCTGTTCAGGGCCGCATGTGGCCTGCGGGCCGCGGGTTGGACACGCCTGATGTAGATGAAGCCCAACAGTCCCCAGTCTAGTTCTTATTTCCATAACTGAGCTACAGATAGAAACTAAACCAAACCAAAAACACCCCTGCAGCCACTCAGAGATGAATGGAGGAACAGAAGCAAGAATCGTTTAACAAGGGAAACAATGGCGCCAGACATATAGAAGCCATAAGGCCCCAAAAGTGCAGTCTTTGTCATCTCAAGGCTGCCTGTTTGACTGGCAATGGCATCATGAGTAGCTTGGAGTTCTGTGTTAATTTATGTTAAGCATAATTTCTGTAAGGGCCAAAGGGTTCTTCCAAGTATTTATCCTTTATCCTCCATTCTTCTAGGCTATGGCTTGCTGACAAATGGCACAGAGGTAGATATTCTAAAGCAACTATTGTATATGTGTGTATATATAATTTTATTGAAATTTTTAATAAACATAGTAAAAACTAATACAAACTAAAACAAAAGTGCAGAAAAAAGAGAAAAGAAAAGAAAAAAGAAAAAGACAACAAAGACAATAATAAAGAGGCTTCTAGGTTGCGTGCTCCTTATGAGAAGTCAGAATCCGACACTTATTTTAGTCCGCGCGTGGCCTGCCCATTATTTTATTTACCACTTCCGATGGTTTCATCCCGAAACCATCCCCACCCCCTAGTCCGTGGAAAAATTGTCTTCCATGAAACTGGTCCCTGGTGCCAAAAAGTTTGGGGACTGCTGCTCTATAATGTCTATGTCAGGTAAAAGTTTTTTAAATTTTTTCTCATCTACTAAAAGTTTATCCATTGAAATCTGTGTCCTTTCTGAGATATTATTTATTAATATGTCAGTCCATATAAAAAACTATTTAAGATTTTTTAAAAATTTAACTCTTTGCTGCCTGGTCCTGTAGTTCCCTCTAGTGTCCATTTGCAACCTTCACCAAGCCTGAGGTCCTAATATGGATTTAGTTCTGTTTCAGTCATTTCCCATGAGTATATTATTTAATTATATACTTGTTTTTCAAATCTTACAGCAAAAATAACCAATATTCCAAATCTCTCTGGTCTCCCAATCTGTTTAAAACTTTCTTAAATCAAAATCCTTTTTTTTTTTTTGCTTTTTGCTAATTGCATATTATTTTAAATTCTTGAGATTCTATTTAAAATTTCTTAGATCCAAAGAAGAAGGTAAAACTCACCAGGTGTCAAATTAAGCTCACTGTTTTGAAGGTCTCTAATATCCATAAAATGGTTAAATTGAACATTTCCAAAGGTGATTAGAAAATGAGTTCGGCTGACTTTGTGTCCTTAAGAAAAGCTCCGCTGCTGCTGAGAGCAAAGGTATCATCTCCCTCGGCTCCTGGTGCTCAAACTCACGGGAGACCACAGTCTCCTCACAAGGAGCTGCCATTCAGAGCACTCATGGGCGATCTCCCTATCTGTCCTTCTCTGGAGAAATTCGAAGGACCAGTCTACTCACCGGTCTTTCATTCCGCACAGCGGTCGTCGTCTTTGCTCATTCGTAGAGATGTCTTCGGTCAGCCATGACTCACACCAGAAGTGAGCAACTACTGTATCTCAGTGAAAGAAGGGTGTGTGTTGAATGCATTATGGCTGCAGATTGCTTGCTTCTGCTATATGTTTATCATTTACCTTCATTCTTTTCCTATTCTTTTCTACACATATAATTTTAAAAATATAAAGAGAAAATAAAACAGAAAGTTAAAAAATAAACCAATGAAAGATAAAGAAATAGGTATACCATCTAAAGCCAAAAATCCCATTTACAAAAGCTTTTAAAGGAGTGCTTTAACTGACATTATAGGAAACATAATTCCTTACAATAACTTGATTTATTAATGGCTCCTCTTATTTTCTGGTAAAGCCAATGATCATATGAAATGTGTCACTCTTCCAAAAATAGAACTATAACATGACACCCATTTTAAAATCCCACATATTTACCATAAAAACATTCTGACCTAAATTGTATCCACAATAATTGTTCATAGAACATGTTTATTAATTAATTATTTCCCCCATTTAGTTTTTTTTAAAGATTACATGAATATACTTAATTAGATCATAACCTAAAAGCAAATATTACTTAAATGTAAAAGTAGTATAACCAGTATAAGAAAAATAATGGAAGTTCATGACTCTTTCATATAAAACATGAATACGTATGTTTCTGCTTTCAGTTCTTTTTCAGAATCCAATTTTTGCAAGATATTTTCTCTCAGTTTCTCTGAGAGCAAACTAGATTTATAATAGAATGTTTTAGATGCTTTCTTAACTAATTATTTTAATTCATTCTTTTTCTCAATATTTTGCTTAATTGATTCTATTTAAATACATATTTATTTATTTATTCATTCATTCAATATTTTCCTAAACTGATTCTGTTTTGGGGATTATTATTATTATTTGATTTTTATCCTGACTTTTTAAATATTTGGTCAAGGCAGCGAACATACCTAATAATCCTTCCTCCTCTTATTTTCCCCACAACAACAGCCCTGTGAGGTGGGTTGGGCTGAAGGAGAGGGACTGGCCCAAAGTCACCCAGCCGGCTTTCATGCCTAAGGAAGGCCTAGAACTCACAGTCTCCTGGTTCACCACTACACCAAACTGGCTCTTGGTTTATATTTTTAGATACTGGTTTTAGGATATTTAGCTATGTCCCATCTGGAAAAGCCCACTTTAAGAAACAACACATACATTTTATAAGTAAATAAATAAGTTAGGTTAGTTTTACATAGATACTAAATAATTTACAGCTACTTTTCAATAATATTCCTCTGTATTTAATTCATGATTATGCATGAATTTTCCAGTGGCTAAATCTGGCTGACGTATCCTTGATTTAAAGGTAAAGGTTCCCCCTGCACATTTGTGCAGTCGTGTCCGACTCTAGGGGCTGGTGCTCATCTCCGTTTGCCGAAGAGCCAGCGTTGTCCGAAGACGCTTCCACGGTCATGTGGCCGCATGACATGCGTGGAACGCTGTTACCTACCCACCGAAGTGGTACCTATTCATCTACTTGCATTTGCATGCTTTCGAATTGCTAGGTTGGCAAGAGCTGGAGCTAGTGCGGGAGCTCACTCCGTCACGCAGGGCTAGGGATTCAAACCTCCGAACTTGTGATCTTCCAATCGACAAGCCTGGCGTCTTACCCGCTGAGCCACCACATCCCTTTTCTTTTCAAATCCTTGATTTGCTGATGTGCTAATCATTAATCCTTTTTAATATTAGGAGAAAGCTTTCCATTTACAGAATGTATAGGTGGTATTCTAGGTGAGACTGAACTAGTTGAACCTGAATAAAGTTTGCTTAACTGTTCCATTCTGGTAATTAAATTTTCATACTGTTGCAAGATCGTTGCAGATTTCCATGATATGAATTTCCTGATTTCCTACACAAAAAGTAGTAGTGGCATATTAAGCTTTTGCGCATTCTGCAATTGAAACGAAAAGTATATCCTGCCTATAGACTTCTTTTGCTCATGAACTGTTTTACAGATTTGCTTTTCTGTATTTCACGCCTTCATTTTTCTCTTCACCCTGTCCATCAGGTATATTCAGTGGCTAAACATACTTTACTGTGTTAGGCTATAGGCATTGGGCTAATGGGTAGCATCTCCCATTTTAATTGCACATGTTATCTTTTTGTAAAGACAGAAAATAAAGGCATTGAGAGTTGTTAGTTTTTCTACTTTATTTTTAGTAAGTTAGAGGAACTAAGCATGTGTTTAAATACTGTGCATTGAAATCGACTGATCTTATAAGTTCTTAATATTGGATAGATAATGCATTGCATGGATACATGTTGATTCTGGCAACAATGTTTTTTTTTAGCAATTTCAGCTTCCTAATAATTTTCTTTTTGCATTTTATAATATCTTGATTCAGGCTGTTCAGTGTCTATGCATTTCCTGCCTCTATTTAAGAAATTGTTACGTCAGGGTCGTAAGTTACATTGACATGCATTAAATAATGGGGATTCTTTTTCAGGTTATTTTTTTCATTGATAAACTCTCTTTCTCTCTTATTCTTTGCAGGGTACATACCCAGTTACTTAGACAAGGACGAGTTATGTGTTGTTTGTGGTGACAAGGCCACTGGATATCACTATCGTTGTATCACTTGTGAAGGTTGCAAGGTAATAACAGCAGAGTAAAGAGATAAGAACTGGAAATCATAAGCTAGTTTGATCTCCAGTAATGGATATTACATAAATGGAAATGCCAGTTAGGGAACAGCATATGTTATATGTAACAAAACAAGAATATTCCATTTTGAATATCATAGAAGTAATGTTTGCCACTTGCAATGGAAAGAAGGATCTCTTTTTATTGATAGATTTTTATTAGAATTTTTAAATACAATAAAAGTATAAAAAAATCAAAGGAAGGTAAGAAAAAGAAAAGAAAATATAGAATTATGACTTCCACACCTCTTTCTATCGAGTAGTTACCACCTTACTCTTTCCCGTCCCTCTTATTTTTTTGTAATTCCCTTCCCAGAAATAAGGATCTCAGAGCCCATTTTCCTGATAAATATTTTTGAAAACTTGTTTTTTGTGGATTTTTAGAGTTTTGAAACAAGGCGTTATAAATCACCATAGACCCAGTGCGTTCTTTGGAACAATAGGTGATTTACATAAGAAATCTAGTTGTGCTGACTGGGACTATGCTTTCCTTGCTACCTTGCAACTTCTGTCATTTATTAATGTTAATTTCAGAGTCCAATTCTCTCTTCTATTGTGGCTATCACCAGCTGTGAGTTTATATCAGTTTTAAAGCAGGGGTTGGCAAGGGTTTTTGTGTGTGTGTGTGTGTGTGTGTGTGTGTGTGTGTGTGTGTGTGTCTCCTAGGCTGCAGGGTGAAAAATAGTGAGAAAATGATACCACTTAAAGTAGAGAAAGAATTTTGATTCCATTTTTTGTGATAAAGAGTTGGGGATATTTTTTTAATAAAATAGTTGTGCTAAACCTGTCAGAGATGTATACATTGTATTATTTAGTTTAAAAGAATAAGTGATTTGCTACCAAATTCCAGTAGCATGTTCTTGGGGGGTTTCAACGGCGCCTCAGGCCAGGGTTTATCCAAAGGAATAAGCAGTGCATCTACATAATCTGTGCCTATGATTTTGAAAACCTTTTCCCCCCACCTCCTTTTCTTAAAAAAAAAACTCGGAAAACTTTATTTCATCATCCAGCTTGTATTAGCCAATTATCTCTCATTCCAAAATCAGACAATTAGTAATAACATTTTCTTCACCTTACTTTTCCAGCTAAGGTTTCCTAACTAAGAATGTAACTGAAAAAAGTAAAACATAAACACTCCAGTTCAGTTGTAAAATATATTGCCATGATAGCTCTTTTATACATTCCCCTAAGCATGAATCTTTTCTTGCAGGTTATATAACGGGCATCTGTTGAATGTTGATTTAAATGTGAGTGTAGGAAAAGAAGGAAGATAGCAATGCAGGAACAAGATAAGAAAAGTATTGGGTTCTCACATAATTTGAATGTTTAATGTTGGGGATGGTATGAAGCATTTCATACATCACACTAAGTCAAAATCAAGTAGCTACATAGTGGCTTAGTGCAGCATGTGAGCCAGGCCTAGGCTGACCATACGTCCCGTTTTGAACAGGACAGTCCCGTTTTTTAAGCATTTTTCAACTGTCCTGTCGTTTTCATAAAAATCTCAATTTTGTCCCGTTTTTCAAACCTGGTGGGAATGGCACAGAAGGAGGATCCGAGCTGGAGCATGGACCGGGGGCGGGGGAGGGGTTTACAGGCAGGAGCCAATCGCGCAGACCGGGGGCAGGGTTTGCAGGCGGGAGCCAATCGCGCAGACCAGGGGCGGGGTTTGCAGGCGGGAGCCAATCATGCAGACCGGGGGGCAGTGTTTGCAGGCGGGAGCCAATTGCGCGGACTGGGGGGCGGGGACCCCTGTCTTTTTCATGAATACAGAATATTACATAAGACCCCGTCCTGTTTTGCCATCCTGAAATATGGTCAGCCTAGCCAGGTCATTCTTTAAGATGAACTAAATTTTGCCAAATGTATTCCATAAATCACTTCATAATAACATTCTTAAATAAAACAAGTTTCACAATTTGTTTCACAATTCTCCTTATGAAAATGTTAATCAATTTACATTTAGTTAAATATAATTAAGGCACCAAAGAGTTTTTCGCTTTTAAGTTTAGTTCTGTACTGCCATATGTGAACCAGGCATGTGACCATTGATTCACTGAGTCTGTAATTCATCTTCAAAACTGTTCTAGAACTGAATAATAAGGAGGCTCTCTGCTCTCTTCATAACTAGTTTCAGCTTCTGGTTTCTTCATAACTCAACACAGGAGATGGGAATCAGATGCTGTTTTATACAAGTTACAAGGGATGTCATGATCATTAGAATCATAAACAGGAATCATACCTAAGCCATTGTTATACCTATTTCAGATAAAGATGTTCAGTAGATTATGGCCTAGAAAATGTTCTTAAGATGTGTCTGGTCAAAATATCTATGAATTGAGTCCACCTAAAGTTTAATGGTATAAAATCTAACTTAGTACCTGTCTTATGTGCATTCAAATATCATCCGGAAGGTAATATCCATCTGTGCTCTTTTAGTTACAAAACTCCTGGTGTGATTATTTCACAATATACAGTATGTGAATATGTGATGTCAGCAATATACAAGAATTACTAATCTCCACCTTGTTTAAGAGAACACTCCATGAACTGGAAAAATCTGTCAGTCCTAATCTTATTTTCTTGAAATAAGCTCTTATCATTGATAGCAACTGAACAAGAGTTAAGTACAACATCTGTACAATTTATCTAAGTAAATAGTTGAAATCAATGCAGTTCAGTATGATGCATGTTCTTGTTTGCCAAGAGTTACTTCTAAAATAATCATCTGAAAAATTAAATAAAATGTAAAACTGATGCCCAGAATTTATGGGTAGGCATGTAACTTAATATCATAGTTAAGCTTCAGATTCCAGGCTGAGAAACCAAAGAAACTAGAATTATATTGCATATTCTTAATGATTTATAAATAAATACCTAAGTATAACGTCCTACATACTGTATCCAGAAAAGTGAGTAATTTGGTGTTTTTTGCAAATTCTTATTCACATAGGGTTTTTTCCGAAGAACAATTCAAAAAAATCTTCATCCAACTTACTCCTGTAAATACGAAGGAAAATGTGTGATAGACAAAGTCACAAGAAACCAGTGCCAGGAATGTCGCTTCAAGAAATGCATCTATGTTGGCATGGCAACAGATTGTAAGCTTCTTTTTTTTAAATGTCTTGTTTGTTTTCATTAGATATGTTTATTTCAGTAAATGTAATTATCAGGATTTTTCTCCCAATTTTTAATTTATATTTTTATACACTGGTTGAGAATATTGATTGATGTGTTCCATTAATTTTCTGCAAGGCTTTAATTTTCTGTTTACTCTTGAAAAGATTAGGCTTTCTTCTGGCCAGAATGATTTTGTGCAATATTAAGGAGATGAACAGTTTCTATCACAGGAGTGGGAGCATTTTTGAGCAAAGTCTTGCAGAGGGGGAAAAAAATCAAGCTTAAAGATTTGGAAAAACGGGAAGTTGGATGGTGTTGTTGCATGAGTCATCCTGCGGTTGTTTGTTTTATTTTTAGCCAGAAAGAAAAGGAGCACTATTTCACTTCTAAGAAACTAGAGCATATGGCTGCAAAATTAACTCTTTGTAAGGTTGTATTCCCAAAGTTTCTCAGGAAATTTGCAGTAGCATCTTGATTGCTGTGAATTGCAGTAATTGAAATTAAAAATGTCAACCTCAGCATATTACTCTTCATGATTTATGAGAATATAGACAGTTAAAAATCCTATTAAGAATATTAGGAAAGTAATCCAGTAATTTTTTCTACACTCGTCTATGTGTACAGAGTTGTTTAATTTTTTTTAGAACATAAAAAAACGTTTTTCAAAACCGTTTAGCTCATGAATAATCAAGTTACTAATCATGATGTCTAGATATTATCTTAGTATCATAGGTAGTATACTTCTAAATACCATTTGTTGAGTAATATAAGAATGGGACCGTAGTAGTATGCTCAAGAACTCTGTCTGGGTCCCTCTAAGCATCTAATAGAAGCTGAATGCTATTCTTGGCAGTCCTTTGATCCGATCCAACAGGATTCTACCTAGGTGCTTATGCACTATGTCTATTCTGATTGGCAGTGTATCTGCAGGTATGAAAGTGAGGTCTTTCCTACATCTCTCCTTCATCCTTTTAATTAGAAAGCCTAAATCTTTAACCTGTGACCATTTGCGTGCAAAATGTGTTCTCTACCATTGAGTAGGGATGATTGGACACAATCATTTCTGGCAGAATATTTCCATGCAGCATTTTTTTCCTCTAGATTTGGGATAAAAAATGGGTAGTAAAAATGCTTTATCATTTAGTGACAAAGAGGGTTAGATTAACTTTCTTAGGTTTATAACTTGACCAGAAATCACCTCTTCTCCCCTCTCCACTTTTTCACTAAATATAACTGGATTTTCTGACTAGCTTTACTCCTAATGATGCCTATGTTGGACATGGGATTATCATCACCCTTTCTCGACAGGGGCCAGCCTGCCAGTCATTGAGGATATGTTCTCACACCAGAGCCTCCATCTTGGGGACAACCTGTCCCTGAGGCAGGCTAAAGCCAAATTAAGATGATCTGGCAGGAAACTAGTGTTTTCAGTAGAAAATATTACAAGCCTTCTCGTTCTCATTCATGTGGAGGAGGAGCATGAAGGAACTTACAGGGCTCCAACTGGCCTGCTGCAGGACCATCCCAGCTGGCCACAAGCCTCTGCTTGTCCGTGGCCATTTCTCTTTTGGCTGCCGGAAAGAACCAAGTGTTGTTTGGAAGCCATTTTTTTCTTTCTTGGCTTTGGAATGAATACCTGTACCTTGTGAAAGTTGTATTCCATGAGGCCAGTATTCCTATCAGTAATCTCCCTGTCCTAACCCCAGTGATTGTGGGGAGCCTCACTGACCCAGCATTGCTGCATTTGTCATCCAGGGCATTAGCAGTTTTCCCCAGCAAGCACAGAGGTAAGGGCAGCAGTCACCATGGTGGGAAGCACCAAGAGATCTGTTCTGGGGGCAGGGGGAGAAGAAACGTCTGCCCCTTGCTCTCCCAACAACAGCAGCAGCAACAGAAATATTGCTTGCCCCCTCATGTGAAGGTAGCAAGTTTGCTGGCCTCATTTTCGAGGCATAGCAAAAAGACTGCTGTGAGGGCAGTGACTTTCCATCTTTTCTCCAGTCTCCAAGACAGGAGAACACATCATCAGGGTGTGGGAAAGAGCTCATAGATGTCCCTTGCCATACGTTCAGTATCTTTCTGAAGGGAATCTCTATACTTGAGGCTCCTCTATGTGGCAGTCAATTGTTGGTCAGTCAGGATTCTCTTTTTACATGGTTGAACCCTTCATATATACATCTTGATTCATGTAAGGCTCTTTTGGATGACCCCCACAGTCAGTGGGTGATGGCTGTAATGGCATAGCTCCATGATTCCCTCATACATATTTTCATTGGATATGGAAGATTATGTGATTATCCCAGCTATTTTTGCACTGTTTCTTGTTTTAGAATGCACACAAAATTGGAATATTTTATTCTAATATTCTCTGCCTCATCTTTGGATCTTGAAGATATTTATATCCCTACAGAGAGATCTGACAAGGATTTTTTAAAGTGCTCAACTTACTACTGCATAGAATAGGCCAGAAGTAATGGCACCAAAATCATAGTTTTGTTATTTTTTCCCATGAATTTCCATGATTTGGAATTGACTTGATTTTGGAGGGTGTGCTTGACTAGATATAAAAGCTCCAGATTTTGCACTGACTAGTCATTCTGTTATTTGTCCACCACCAAGATAGGGTATTACCTTAATCACCAAAAGAGATAGTGAGTTCCATATAAGAAGTGTTTCTAGTCTCTTTTTCTGTAATATGTTCTCTCCTGGTTAGTGGTGTTGGATGACAGCAAGCGACTAGCAAAAAGAAAACTGATTGAGGAAAATCGGGAGAAAAGACGTCGAGAAGAATTACAGAAAACAGTTGGAGGGAAACCTGAACCAACAGATGAAGAATGGGAGCTTATTAAAATTGTTACGGAAGCACATGTGGCCACAAATGCACAAGGAAGCCACTGGAAACAGAAAAGGAAATTTTTGGTAGGTGCTACAACAGTTTAGAACAGCCTTTGCCTGTCCAGATGGGCCCTGTGACAAGGGTGGAGAACCTGCAGTCCGCAGTAACTGTACATGCTGAACATTCATGGGATGGTTTTTGCCATTTTGATGCAAGAAACCCATGGACACTATAGGTAAAAGTAAAGGTTCCCACCGCACATTTGTGCAGTCGTGTCCGACTCTAGGGCCGGTGCTCATCTCCGTTTGTTAGCCGAAGAGCCAGAGTTGTCCGAAGATGCTTCCACGGTCATGTGGCCACTGTTACGCTGTTACGCTGTTACCTACCCACCAAAGTGGTACCTATTCATCTACTTGCATTTGCATGCTTTCAAATTGCTAGGTTGGCAAGAGCTGGGGCGAGTGCGGGAGCTCACTCCGTCACGCAGGGCTAGGGATTCTTCCGATCGACAAGCCTGGCGTCTTACCTGCTGAGCCACCACGCCCCCTCATGGACACTATATCGTAGGGTTAATATAGCTAGAAATAAACAAAGATCTCAAAATCCCTCCTCCAAACCCAAGAAAACAAATTCTTGCCCACCCATTTGCATCACCACTTCACCCATTGCCACCCTTGAGCTCCTCCCAGATGTAAATGCCACCCTTGGCTGCCAAAGGTTTGCATAGGTGGGAGTCCATTGCACACTATGTCTGAACCAGAGACTGCATGTAGCCGCAATGATTAATATTCCCTGATAGACTTGCCCTCCTTTAATTTGTTTAATTGTGTTTTAATGCCATCTGTACTAGTGGATGCCACCAAGTTTTTTGATCATGAGTTGTATATTAAAAAATGCAGCATAGTTTCTTATATGGAGAAAAGATTGTTGTTTGTATTGTGCAGTAATAATTTTAAAAAATAGAACACAATAGCTTATGAACACATGGTTATGCCTCACATGATTACTGCAGTAAATAAACAAAAATCCTTAATGGTAATCCTCTGATGAAGCTCCATGGAAACCACTGATGTCATTGGGACTATCCTAGCATATGGACTCTTATTTGTCATACTGTTACTGCACATTTTAGTATTCTACTACTTCAGTTTAACAAAGCCCAAATATAGAAATTATCCTGACCCATTTTATATTTTCTTACTTAATTATGGATATTTTCAAGTTATAAGAGCTCCTCCTAGAGGAGAAAGGTTTAGTTTTGGGTAATGGTAGGATGATATAAAAATCTTCAGTCCGTTACTTAAAAAAAATGAAACATGTTATATTACTGGAGTTTTCAAGTATTCCATAATTTTCTGTACTAGGTGTTGGGGTAAATTCTGAACTAACAGGGCAGAACATTTTTCAGTCTGAGGGCCACAGCCAAAAATGGGCTGGGCCGGAATAAACAAATGGGTAGAAGCAAGGTAAAAAAAATTTAATTTTTATTTAATTTACATAGAAATTAAATCACATTAATTAAAGTTTATGATCATATATGACTATCCCCCATTTATTTAATATTTTTCCTCCTATCACAGTAAAAACTATAATTCAGTAGTGCCTTTAGAAGGCCTCAAAAATCTGAGGTTGTGCACCTTCTAAACTAAATGGACAAAACTACAACAACATACAGTGGTCCTTGTCACTGTTTAGGAATTTTTTGTAAAGTGAAAAATGAAGTCTAAATGTTTGAATTATGAGGTATCACAATGATTTTCCTACATTAATTTTGTAGAAGAAGGCCAAGAGCACCAGGTTGTTTTGCTCCAGGGAGTAGGACCTTAATTATCTTAAATTATGGAAAGGCAGCTTCCAGTTGAATGTTAGGAAAGATTTCCTAATGGTGAGAGCAAATTGATTGTGGAACAAATTACTAAGATACTGGTGTGCTCCAATTCCCTGGAGTCAGGCCCTGGCCCCATCCACACAGCCTCCTTGTCCTGAGTGAAGACACCCCATTGATTGTTTCCAGAGGACATGTACTTACACCAACACCTGTATATCATCAGCCCACAATGGAGGCAGCCCAAAGAAGTGTTGGAAGTGTTTTTTTCCCTCTTATCCCAGCTCAAGACCTTCTATCTGGACAATCATGGTGCATGAAGGAGAAGGCTTGAGATGACACAGCTGGAGGCAGAAATCTGCTTGGCTTGATTTGGTCCAGCAGGTCTGCTGTCCCTGGGCTGCTTTGTGAGGGAAACCAGAACTCCAGCTTTCACTGTCACTCTTTCTCCCCTTTTGTAACTGGGTTAGTCACGCAGTAGACATAGAGAATGGGAAGCCCTGAAAGTGTTATCCCATCCTTGGCTTAATGAATGTAACTGAAAGTGTAATTGAAAATATTTGGCTGTTATACTTCTGTGGCCTGTGAAGTGAGGCATTCCTTTTCCAGTGGCTGCTGTTCCCAGGGAAGCCCTGGTTCTTCACTTCATCTCTTCACATACTGTTCTTAGAGTAGTTTACAGTTCCTAAACTGATCCCCAGAGCAAAACCTTTGCTCAAGCTCCAGCTCTTCAACACTTAGGTGGCTGCCAAAAAACACACACACAAATCTCTTTGCTGCCTGCTAATGGTTGACCCATCAACCCATATTAATAAGGAATAAATCATTCCAACAATGGTATGAGAAGGAAGTAGGGAAAAAATGGTAGTGCATGGAATAACCAAAGCATTCTGCATGTCAGTTGGAGGAGCCAATTTAGAGTGTTTGTTTAAGTACATCTCCTCTGGTGGGAGGAGATGGGCGGCAACAAATCTAATTTTAAAAAAAAAGTTTATAAGGGCTTCTTATTTCCATCTAATTATAAAATCATACAACACAGATATCTATCACAAAAATAAACAAATACATAAAATATGATAATTTAATATCAGTACAAATAGCTGTCAATAGCAAGATCAGACAAAACCTGGATAAATTGTTGGCAGAAATTGTTAAGTGACATAATCTCAATGGCCATAATCCATATTCAACGCATAATCCAGATACTGAATGTTAACACCAGAAACTTTTATGGGAACTTTTCCATCTGCTGAAACATAGGAAAGGCAGAAGTATACATGTCCATGTAGCATGCAGAATTTGCCCTGACATAAAAGTAAATTAAAAAGTAGGCTCTGAGACATCTAGCTGACTACTGCTAAAAAGAAAATTCTGAGTGAGATAACTCTCAGTCTTTCAACAGGGTACACTGTTCTCCTTTTCTTTTGATCAAACCTACTTCTCACATTGTTCTGTTTCAAACTCTTTATTAAGTTGAGCTAGATCACATTCTAGAGGAGACATCCTTCCTCTCTTGCAGCAGAACACTGGGGAGACTTCTGTGCCTTTTTGGTTTTGGGCAGATGTCTTTAGGGCAGTCATATGAACAGATTAGGATTACTTTGTCTATTATTAACAGACATTGCTAACTTTTCTTGTTCCTCTTCTAATTTTAACTTAGACATGGCCACAGAATTGCAAGCCAATTTTCTTTTCCAAGGGAAAGATTGATAGATTGATTGATTGACTGACCGATTGATTGATTGATTGATTGATTATGTCCATCAAGCCGATGTCAACTCCCAGCAACCACATAGATTTTCTCCATTATGACCTGTCCCCAACCTGATCTTTCAGATCTTCCAACCTTAATTTACATCTCAATGTATGGATTGGACAAATTATGCAGCTATCAATTAAGTGACAGGAAAGAGAAGCTTATATAACTTGAGTCTCTTTGACCCGAATCCCCAAACTTAATTCCACCTCCTAAAGCAGGTGACAAAAAGTTGAAAAAAATATAATCCTTGCTGGTTCCTTTCCTACCTACTTTTCTTATCTGTTAGGCTACCTCAGCTAAAGAAATACCCTTTGGTTGTTATGAACTTTCAGTGAAGAATAGGAGTTCCTCTGATAAAAAAACAAAGAGAATAGCAATATATAAACCCATAGTAACTATACAAATGCATAAATACACACACACACATGTACATACATATTAAACATAAGAAATGCAGTTTTTGTAAGAGTTAATATGGGCTATCTTTTAGGTTTCAAGGGAAGAATGTTCCTTGATGGGCCATGGGTACAGCATTAGATTTAGGCTTTCAGATACAAGCTGCTACACTGCTCCCACTAGATTATTTAAATTAGCAAGAAGTAGTTACACTTGCAACATACACAGATTACTACACAAATGAGCACTGGTACGTCAAAACATATGTACATAAGTGTACATTTATCTTACACAATAGCTTCTTTTCAATGCACTCTTTAAAAATAATTTCAATACTTGATTGTGTAGGCAAGGCTTAAGCAAGATTAAGTTGCCAACATTGCACAAAGTTTTAAGAAGAGTCCATATTTATGGTAAATAAATTACATTCTTACAATGTTTTTGTTTTCTATTGTCAGCCAGAGGATATTGGACAAGCACCAATAGTAAATGCCCCAGAAGGTGGGAAAGTAGATTTAGAAGCTTTCAGCCAGTTTACAAAAATTATCACACCAGCAATCACAAGAGTGGTGGATTTTGCCAAAAAGTTGCCTATGTTCTGTGAGGTATGAATTCCTTTTCTATTCAATTTGTTTTGCTTTCTGCTAGAGTTGTTGTTGTTGTTGTTTGCCATAGACGTTTGCATTATCTTATAACAGTTCAGAGCACAAGTAGACAATTTGTGGTTCATGGTGTGCATGCAGACACCCAATACACGAGCACCCTTTGTCAACACAAATTGGACCTTTTTTTAGAGTTTTCAGTGATTTTTCAGGCAGGAAAGGGGGTATTTTGCCTTTGGGAGGCCTCCCTATCCCTATCCCTAACTCAACCTTGCCCCCTTTGAAGGGAATTTAGATAGTTTAAAATATCCTTCAATACCTGTAAAAGGGCAATACAAATTCCACCCACCCCTTGAAAAAATTCATCCATGTCATTTTCTAGTGTCATTGCAGCATCACCAGATGGCTTCTTATAGCCCTTCCAAAGCCAAGAGTCAGCCTTGCAGGTCTAAACCCATGAAATATTTATTGCCCACCCTTGGTTTAAAGTAACAGCATGAATTCATTCAAAGGGCTAGGAACTACATTTATGTTGTATGTTAGGCTTTCAGAATTTCTACTTGCTGTTTGTCAGGATAGGATCCTCAATCCCTGTGCCACTATATCTCCTTAGAATTAAAAGGAAGTTATAAAAAGATACAAGACAACTCATGTGCAACTCCTTCTTATCTAAGTGGATAGTAACTATTGGAATTAAAAGCAGATTAGAATCAAAGGAGAATTTAAAATGGAATAAACCACCATTCAAATGTAATTTAATAGCATATAGTCATTTTTGTAACAAGCTATAGAGCAGTGTTTCGCAACCTTGGCAACTTTCAGATGTGTGGACTTCAACTCCC
This sequence comes from Charina bottae, assembly GCA_023362775.1. Taxonomy (NCBI): domain Eukaryota; kingdom Metazoa; phylum Chordata; class Lepidosauria; order Squamata; family Charinaidae; genus Charina; species Charina bottae. The sequence continues at coordinate 25,983,706 of JALMGJ010000007.1, forward strand.
AGAATTCCCCAGCCATTCCCCATGCTGGCTGGGGAATTCTGGGAGTTGACGTCCACACATCTGAAAGTTGCCAAGGTTGAAAAACACTGCTATAGCACACACTTAAGAAAGAGTATTTCTTTTTCAGCTCGGTTTTTGTGTACATCAGAGCTGCTATAAGGAGGGTCATTTTATGAATAAATAATGTGCTTTTCCCACGCATAACATTTGCTGACATTGATTTTGTTACTTCTGATTTAATAGCTTAGTGTGGCTACTTTTTTGTGTGTGTGCAAAACTTCATACCAGGTTATTTCTATTGCCTAAGAACAAGTGAAAAGAACCATTCTCACTGCAATCTAATTTTCTCTCCCACCTGGCTTTGCAAGCCCCGTTGGACAAGTGAAGGTTAATGAGCTGGCTGTATGTCGATAGATTTGAGGACCTTGCCTGCTTCTTCTTATTTCCATGGTCCTCTTCCTCCAACCCCCATTACGTTCAAATGATAGAAAACTAGTTGGTGAAGAAAGCCAGTACATACAGTATGTAGCATATCATATAATTTGCCTCTTAGTGGGACATGTGTGAAATAAAACAGCTTTCCACAGCCTACTCAACCTGAAGCATCTGCTGATTGTAATAAGCCCAATCTAAACATGTTAGACTTTCATAGATTCCATGACTGACGAGCTTTGCAATTGGATTTGACATGAAACAAAACAAAAATATTAATCCAAATGTGATGATTGAAGTATCTACTTTCCAGATAATATTGTTGAATGGGGAGGGGGGGTAGGAAAATTATGCCCCTCCAGATGTTATTGAGCTGCCACTATCCCTCAGCATAGCCTGCAGCTACCTGGCCACCGAGAGTTGTAGTTTAGCAATATGTGAAGGGTAATATATTCATTACATCTTGCAACATCCTTATACAGTATATGTTGCTGCATTATTAGATCTATCCTTTAACAGACTTGTTCCACATTGGATGGCAATATTCCTTGGATATACTTCAACAGTTTATCTTGGTTCTCAAAAATAAAAGCAGGATCTAGAGCATTTCAGTAAACAAATGTACAAAGCTTTCTGATTAAAGATGACAGTGGAAATATAGTGGCACAGATAAATTTTTAAAGCACTGATTTGAAAGCACAGCATCTGATGTTAGATTAACTGTGATTGCAAAGAAATAGCACAGATGCTTTCTACATCTTTGCTGAGCTTCTGTTGTAAGATAAGGGGATTGTAAGTTCTAGGGATAGAACCTGTCCAGATTGGCTCTCTTTGGAACATGAAATCACTGGGGTTTATGATGTTTTGTAATACTAGATTTAAATATTAGTGGGTGGAACCTCACAGCTTCAGCAGTCTACAAACAGCAAATGTAATGCTCCCCATTAGAAGCCCTATGTCACTGCAACCCATTGGAATTCAAGAGCAAAACCAACTTTTACTTTCCAGGATGATCTCACTCGGAGCAGTTTCTGAAACTTGCTGGATATAGGGGATGCAGGTAGCCAATGGGAAACCTTCTCTCCAATCAGCAGACAAAGGGCAAGAGGAACATACAGGCTAAGATGTTAGAGAGCACTGAGAATGCCAGTTTTAAACATAATAGCTTTTGCTACGGTTTCTTACACTATATACTGTATACCCAGGAAAACATCTCAATATGCTTCTGGAGCTCACTGTTAATCCTCTACATCTTTCATTCCATTTGTTTCGCGTTCTGTCTGTCTGTCTGTCTCTCTCTCTCTCCCTTTATCTGCTCCAAAATGATCTTCAGTGTTCTTTGCACAAACTTATGGATTTTATGGGGAAAAATGCATGGTTTGGCTGTGTGACTGAATTTATCCTCTGTTTTTTAAAATATAAAATGCTGCAGTTTCAGTTTTACATAACAGTACTTTGTTCATTAGAGAACAACTGTAAAAAGAAATGTAACAATTTTTATATTAGCAAAATTGGAGATTAATTTTTGATTATTTTTCCTCAAACTGCTCTCTCACATTCTAGGGCAGTGTCCAATTATTTTGTAGCCATTTTGACTACTTTCTGTTATACTTCCTAATAAAAAGAGATAGTAAGCTCAGGTTGACCACTGTCTGGTTAAGGAACATTATCCATTTATTTTGCAGCTTTCACCCTTTTTTGTAAAATTCTACTCTTTCACAGGAAACATATGGCACAACGCTAGTAAAACTATGTATTGAAGGAATTGTATTCATTTCAAAATTATCTCAAAATTCTTGATAATTTATCCTACAATTTTCCTATGTTTTATTCCTTTTACACAGAGGTAATCCTCGACTTATGACCACAATTGGGATGGGAACTTTGGTTGCTAAGTGATGTGGTCATTAAGTGAGGCATCACATGACCATGCCCAATTTTATGACCTTTTTTTGCCATGGTCATTAAGCGAATCTGGCTTCCCCCATTAATTTTGCTTATCAGAAGCCAGCTGAGAAGGTCACAAATGGCAATCATGTAATCCTGGGATGCTGCAACCGTCATAAATACATGCCGGTTGCCAAGTGTCTGAATTTCGATCATGTGACCGCAGGGACGCTGCAATGGTCGTAAGTGCGAGGACCGGTCATAAGTCACTTTTTTTCAGTGCCGTCGTAACTTCGAACGGTCCCTAAATGAATGGTTGTAAGTCGAGGACTATCTGTATTTTCTCTCTCTTATGTTAAGAAACATTACTTTCTTTGAGAATTAATATGGTTATCTTTCACTACAACTCCTTTCTTGTATCAGCTATTTTGCCTGCTATGCAGGAAAGTTAGTGTATAGGATCAATTACTGTAGGCTCTCAGTGAACCAATCACCGAACTCCTCAAGCTGACAAATGAAGAAAAAAGAAGAGGAGGAGGAGGAGGAAGAGAAGGAGGGGAAAACATAATAATCAGGATAATTTTGTGTTTCCATATGAAGACCTGTTAAAAATTCTTTTTTTATTTTACTTATTTCATCATTTTCTAAGCCCACCCACTTGCCAACAATTCTTTCTGCCATTAAAGCATGGCTTTCAGTTTGTGAAGGCAAACCGTTGTTGCTTCTCAGAATGGCTTTGTCAAGGCTAAATGTAATCACTTTATCTGTAAAAAGGATTTCTCCTTCCTCACTTTACAGACAGAGGAAGAAAACATTCACAGTTAAAAATAAAACATCTTCAGATGTAGCCACATGAAATCAGACTTTTATTAGGACAATTAATAACCATATGAGTCATAAAACCAGGATGGTCTCCTGCCCTGAATATTCTGTTGATTTCTATTTATAAACTATACAATTAGCTGTTTAGAAACTGGTTGAATAATATGCACAGTGAAGCTTGTGGTGTATAATCAATAATGCTGAATGAAAATATTTTGAATGTGTAGTTGCCAACTTCCTTCACTCTCCAGTCACCACCACCATGAACCCTAACAAAGTTCAAACTTAAAAATAACTTGCATGAAGCATATTGGCTTTTGCTCAGCTATCTACCATGAAGGGGAAGTGTCAGGTGCCACTCTGTACACCTTCTGATATTCTTCTAAGCAGATCGTAACCATGATAAAATATTGAAACTAAGGGGGCTCCCAATTGGATGGTTTCAGGCAAAAGGTATTGTACAGCTATTCCATCTTTTTCTCTTTAAAGAATTTTCTGTGGCAACTAAAAAGAAAGGAGAAGTCCAGAAAAGATTAGAAACAATTGTTTGAATGCCCCTAATCTTCTATGAATATGGCGTGGATATTCTATACTAAAAGCCTTATCTAGAAGCACTCTATACTGGGGAAGAATTGGTTTTATTTTTATTTTTATTATTCAGAGATGCATTTTTTCCCATGGGAAAATTTATTCCACTTGCAATTATTTGCAGCTGCCATGTGAAGATCAGATTATACTTCTGAAAGGTTGTTGCATGGAGATCATGTCCCTCAGAGCAGCAGTGCGCTATGACCCGGAGAGTGAGACCTTAACACTAAATGGAGAAATGGCAGTAACAAGAGGGCAGTTGAAAAATGGGGGTCTTGGTGTAGTATCAGATGCCATTTTTGACTTGGGTATGTCGCTATCATCGTTCAACCTTGATGACACGGAAGTTGCTCTTCTTCAGTCTGTACTGCTGATGTCTTCAGGTGAGCATGAAAATCTTGTAAGTCATCATCCTTAGCTGCTGAGGATTCTGTAAACCTTCTAGAAAAGTTCATAGAAACTTTTTCAGAACATGCTTAATAAAAATTATATAACACTGTTAAAATACTATTTATAATATAATGGTGATTTCTGTGGCATTCGGGGACTATAATACAGCAGATCTTCCTTGATGAGGTTGGAGATGGATGTCCCCACAGAAACGTTTGCTGCTTCAAAGGCAGTGTTCCATTGGGGAGCAAAGAACCAATTTTCCCCTTTTGGGCCCAAACTCTGTGATCCCTGGCGTAGTTAATTTCCCTTCCATTGGTACTGATGAAAGAGGAAGGAATGGAACCACGGGGAGACAACCATTTAAAAACTGCACGTCCTTCTTAGAACATTAAAAAAAATTGTTATATCCACTATTTTTAAAAAAATCTATTACACATGGTTTTATAAACTTGCGTACATATAATTGGCAGTCTATACTTTACAATTCTTATCATGAGCAAAAGTCAAGAAAGGGTTGTAGTTCACAGATCAGTTTTAATGGGAAGAATGAAATCCTAGCCATGACTTGAGAGACTAGGAACAAAGGTTAACTCTGGGGTATCTATCCTTGCCCCCAAGAAAACTGCTGTTCCGGAAATGTAGGTGCCATTGAGAAAATAGAAAAGCACTGGTCTTGCAAGGACTTTATTTGGTTGTCAGCCAACAGTTATAGCCAGTTGTTTTTGCAATGAATACTGAGCAAAAGAAAGAATACATAAGGGAAAAGGAATGTTCTGAGAGCTGGCAGCTATCAAAAAGTTGGAAGTAATAATGTAATAAAGTCTTCAAAGGCAATGGGCCAGGACAGCTTTCAGCCTGTTTATTTCTATCTTGAGGTTCTCTCTTTCTTTCTCTCTCTCTCACACACACACACACACACCAGTGAAGGCTTACTGTACTAGTTTTTATTTTGTTTTCTTTTTGTTTAAAAATCAAGATGAAACTCTGCTACTTAAATTTGCTACCAAATTTCAGCAGCACGATTGGGGGATGGGTGGGGTTGGGCAGGATAATCCAGAGGCTGTGGGAAAAAAAAACTCTATACACTACAATGCTCACAAACTATGGTTTTATGCTACTGGAATACTGCAACAGCACAGGTTGTTTCAGCTTCAACAGAGTGAACTATGGTATTAAGTCATCTGGGTTATGATAATTGTGTAAAGAGCATTTCATTGTGATTTACATTTCATTGACCACTGTCTTGGGGCATTCACGGGTCACTGAGTTTTGCAGTGAGTTCAACAGATCCCAACTTCTCTCTAAATAGTCTAGTTTAATGATGCCCAGAGATCAGTCATCCACAGGGGTGGAATTTAATTTTATCAAAATGGTTAGCATAACCCAGTAACTGAAACCTCAGACCTTTTTTATGTGCATGTGATGCAAGTTTAAAAAGGCGGGGCTTCGATCACCTGGTTGCGTGCATCGTTTTGGTGTTGTTGACCCCCACACACAAATGTTCCTGCCAGAGATAATTTGTAATACACAAGAAAAATAGGTTTGGTTCTCCCATCAATAGTCCCTTTTCCCAAGCTAATAACTAATATCTTACAGGGATCATGCAAAGGTTCAAGTTGTGTAGCCTGGGGAAATGTAACGGGAGTCACTCTTGGTTCTACCTGCACTTTGCAAAATATACTTTTTAAGGTGAATTGAATGAAAGCTTTTATTTTTTAATCTAAATCTTATATTTACAGATCGCTCGGGTCTTGTCAGCATTGAAAGAATAGAAAAGTGTCAAGAAAGTTTCCTCTTGGCGTTTGAACACTATATTAATTACAGAAAGCACCACATTGCACACTTTTGGCCAAAACTGCTGATGAAAGTGACAGACCTACGCATGATTGGAGCCTGCCATGCTAGCCGCTTCCTGCACATGAAGGTGGAATGCCCCACAGAACTCTTTCCTCCTTTGTTCTTGGAAGTGTTTGAGGATTAGGAAGACTGGAGAGATTCCCGGAAATTCTATAGCACTACTGGGTGTCATTTCATTCCATTGCCTAATTTTTTTCTTCTTACTTTTGGTCCATTCCCATTTTGTTCCACCTCGTTTGGAGGATTATTTTTAATAGGCACGAATGAATGAAGATGTCCCTTCAATGCGGGTACTTGTCACAATTGCGTTTTTTGTGTGTCCTTTACTCCTTTCGATGTGAATCCTTTGAGAGTTTGACCTTGAGAATTTTAAGTTTATTCACCAGCACTCAGGTGACCCATGCTTATACTCATTGTTTGGAGAGAGATGGATAAAATATAAATAAGTTGATGTAGCAAGAAAATGGATAGATAAATCCTGCCATATTTTATACAGTATTAACTCACTTTCTGGATGTGAGTCTTCTGCTGAGGAATTTAGCACAATTTAGCAAGTGTTAGTCTTGCTGAAGACCAAACGAAATCAATTGCAGTTATATACAAGTTGGCATATAATTCAGCTGTATTGAGTTCACTGCAGTGTGCTCCCAGATAACCAGGTATAGCATTGCAACTTTATCCATGCCTAATTTCACCTTGCCATACTTAAGAATAGGTATTTTTATCCAACTGAAGTTTCCCACCACAATCATAATTGCATCATCATTTTGGGGTTGTTATGTGTATCTTAGAAATGCAATTACAGGTACTCTTCGCTTAATGACTGCCCTGTTTAGCAACCGTTCGAAGTTATGACAGTGCTGAAAAAGTTACTTTACAACCGGTCCTCGCACTTACAACCGTCGCAGTGTCCCACGGTCACGTGGTTGCCATTTGCGCACTTCACAGCCAGCTTCCAACAAGCAGAGTCAATGGAGAAGTCGGCAGTAAAATCACAAGTTGCGGTCACGTGATATCTTGCTCAATGACCACGGGTGATTCGCTTAATGACCGCAGCGGGAGTGATGTCATAAGTCCAGCACGGTCACATGATGGTTTGCTTAACCACCTTGCTGGTCCCAATTGTGGTCGTTTAGCGAGGATTACCTGTATTTATATGATTGCATCTTTTATAGAACCTTTAACACCTTTAAAAAATGTTCCAGAATGCAAGTAGAGTCCTTTTTTTTTTCCAACTGAACATTGCTTCTCATTTCCTCTTTTATTCAATCCAAAACCAAAACTAGCCAGGAAGGGAATAAATAAATTTAAAACTTCTACAGAGCCAAGATCTTTAATCTGTTTTTTCCTTAATGGTTATTTGGATGCATTAGATGTGTAGTTGGCTGTATTTCTCACACTTCCCAGTAATTATTTTAATAAGAAATTGAGTCAGTAGCAAGATATACTACTACTATAGTCAATTGTGCTGGGCCCTTGCCACTCATATGCTTTAAAATATTCACATGATGATGACTAAGAAATTCCCTGTTTCCCTCCATTTTGTCTGTTCTAGTGCATGCAGTTCCTAAACCATAAAACATCTGTGCAATGAATTCCTCTCAGTTTAATATGATACATCTGAAAAGGTTTTCTCTTTATTTATTTTTTCCCAACTCAACAAAAATTAATTCCAGGTATCTGTAATAAACCTTTCCATTCTGTTCTGTATATCTATCTATCTATCCTTTTTCTACCTGTATACAGTCACCCTTCCAGTGACTGTAAATCAGTAACCTGGATCCTGGGATTTGTGAATCTCATACAGCCAAAGGATATGGACCTTTAATTTTTCGTGAACAGTAATTGCCACAAAGTGCCATGTGCTTTGACATGGAAATCTGTTTCAAGAAAAAAGAATTGACAGAATGTAAATTGTTAGGTACACTCAGGCTTTTGGATCCTATTCCAGATGAATAGCTGAAATTCTAGATTCAGAATCACTTTGTCCTCTTCAAAAATGTTTGCACTCAGGTAGACTGTCACTGTGGACAAAATTAGAACTGTAATATTCTTTTCAGCCATGCTTAATTCCATTGACAACGGAAGTCTTTTCAATGTATATGCACCAAACTTACAGTACGGCCAGAGTTCAGTGCAGAGTTAGGTGTACTGTATTTAAGTTATTTTCAGTGGCTTAAATACACTTGAATTACAATCTACAAATGGTAGTCTTTGTCAGTAAATGTGAATCCATGCCAATAAATCTTTCATAGTCTATTTGAATTGGATGGGGGAAATGCTGCTTAAACATAAATGGCATGCTGACTTCAGTGTTTTAGCTTTTACTAAACAAAAGTCCACATTCCAGATTGCTTTCTGTAAAACATTTGTACTTCTGCAGCAGCATAAATCAAGATGTCATTGAGCTTGCCTTATCAAGGATTTTTTTTTCTGAAAGTTATTTTCTCCTGGATGATATCCTCTATGGGGCTTCAGAGGCAAGGGATGAATTATGTTCCTTTGATAATCTAGATTGCCTACAGAATAGGCATAGAAGGGTATTGTCATTGGAGAGACTGTTACAGACTTTGCAGTTTCATACCTTTTACAAATTTCTGATAACACACGCATTTATACATTTTCAGAGTTGACTACTAGCTTAAGACCTCTAAACAAATGATTATCCAAAAACACAGTTGAATCAAGTTGGGAATTTTTTCCAAAATGATCACATTTAAATCTGCCGAGCCAAAGTACTGTATGTGTGAAGGATATTGGAGGCAATCAGCTTATTTGGTAAGAAAAGAAATGAAGATGTACCATGTCCTATTATTTTTTTTCTCTTCAATTCAACCTTCCCAGGACCCAGAGGTGTCCACAGGACTAGAGGCTTTCATCAAAATGATGATGGCATTGCACTATTGCATTGCAAATTTTGTTCTTTTCATACATGTGTGCAGTGTCATGACATATGAACAAAAGGGGTGGAGTTTATGGTGGAATGCTGCTTTCATCATTTGACCTCCCTCACAGAAGCTTTTGCTGAAACCTGATACCTTTTAGATGCGTTGTGACTGTAACTCCCAAAGTTACTAATCAACATGCCAGAAGATCACCAAGTTGCAGAAGTATACTGTAGAGTGGCACTGGAGAGGGGGGGACTTATTTCCCTATACCATTTTTATTAGTTAAATCTCCATCTTTTCTTTACTTTGTTAGGGAAAATACATGAGTATACATATCTGTTATTAACTTGATAAGCAGCATTATACCATAGCTGGTTTAGATCACAGTGCAAGCAGAAATTATTTCTAAAATCTTCCTAGTGTTGCTATTCCTCTTCCCTGTCCCAAATATAAATGTCTATGTTAATGTTTACTTCCATGTAAACCTTACCAATATTGTAACCTAAAAGAGAAAGGGGCATCCAGTAATGACTCTGGAATACCTCGCTTAACTGTTGGCCTTAAGAAAGAATCTTGGATCCAACCTGTTGGGTCCAATAGGTGTGATGCTCCACAGCTTTTCAGTCATCTACTATAAGAAGAGAACAACTACTCCCATCCATTGCCTTTACCTTGAGCAGTGAGGAATCTCCCTATTGCTATGGAGCAGTTCCCATTCTAGAAGAGTAGAGTATGTTATGTATAAAACACATAACACATCTTACAAATCAAGAACACAACCTAATAACTGTTATGTTTTGATTTGCATTAGTTCTTTGTGATACGGTAATCTAAAACTAAGCCCCCATTTCAACAAAAGTATATGGAATTGGTTCGTATTTGGTTATCATTGTGCTTTATGCTATTCAGACAACAGTCCATCAGGATGGGTTTCCATTTTTCATCCATCAAAACTCAAGAGCACGTTTTGATTCGTAGAAGCTTGATCTCTCAAACTCAATGGATATTCTGACCCCAGGATTCCAGCTGCTCTTATTTTTTTCATGTGAAATTCTGCTGATGTTACAATGGTTTCCAATTTTATTTACACCAGAGAAACAGAGAGATTATTTTAAATTGTTAGAATCTGATCTCTCAGGTTTCTTTTTAACAAATAAAATAGTCCCAATCCTTCAAGCACTGGTATAAGATTTTAAGAAACTTCTGGCAGCATCTTCAGCTATATTTCATAATGAATACTAGGAGTGGTAAGTTCTACACCCATTTATTCTCTGTGGGGAAGCCTTTTGGCTGACTACAAGACATCTGAGTTTTTGACTATGCAGCTTTAATTCTGTTTATGGTGTCCCGTGCTGTTCAGGTTTGTTTTCTGCTGTAGGTATAGTATCAAGTGGAGCATTCTACAAAATATCATGATTTTTCTTTTTAAGAATAATTATTATCTTTAATATGTCCTGCTCTAAATGATAGATATTTAAGCTGCCCTGCCTTTAATGTTGCAATTGAGTTCCATGGTGTTTTTAAATTGGGAGGGAGGACAGTGATGAACTTTACAGTGAAATAACCATTTTAAAAGCAACCATTTTAAAAGCAACAACACTGTGCCAAAATGTTCAATGTCTAATTCTGACACCTATGTGATTTATCTTTGTGTTAAATCATTTACCACGGTAGATTTAAAAAGGCAAAACAAAGTCAGAAGGAAGATGGCTGATTTGTGGAAGGGAATCTGCCCATACTGCTCTATAGACCATAAGAATATTGTTGCTAGTGATATATTTCATGCTATGGAACCTTAAAATGTCGATGTCACATTGACATGCTGCATAAATTGTCAGTAACATCACTCTTACAGTTTTTAAGTCTTATGGTTTTTTAGATGGAGCCAATGTTTTTTGTAGGACTGGGCCTTTATTTCCTCTGTTGGCAATTAGAATCAAAGCTGGTGAAGACTCATTCAGTTCTTGCCTTATTAGAAAGCAAGTGTGGTCCATAGGATAAAAAAAATTAGATAATTGAAATCAGGAACATTTGACTTTATTTGTCAGCTGTGCTACTGACTTACAGGGTGACCTTGGGCAAGTCACTATCAGCCATTTGTGCCAGAATAAGTTTCTGCCTCATTTTGATAGTTAAGATAAATGTTGATAACATTGCGCACTCATTCAAGATCTACTAAGAAATATTTCTTTGCTTGCCTTTTTGCACCTTTGAAATAGCAAGACATACAGGAGACGTTATGCGATGTCCTGTTGTAATTTTCTGCTAGTAGTTTGATTTATCAGATCTTTCCTTTAGATATTATGATGCTATGACCCATGAATAAAATTTTATAGGGACATGATATCTTTGATAGTAGGGGTTTATTTTCCACAGGCACAAACAAAAAACAAACATTTATTTTAAAATAAAATATGGTTCCTTTTTAAAAAAAAAAACACATAAATACAAACAGATTACCATAATTTTAAAAATGTTTGGCCTTTCTCACAAAGTTTTTACTGTGTTGTATAAATGCTATCAAATGCAAAGAGTCTGCCTTGCTTCTGTGTATTAATCCCCTTTCAACTGTGTTGCCTTCAGAAGCAGTATTGTGCAGGTAAAAAGTTGTTTGTGACTATTTTGCACAGTTTAACTTTATGAAGCTAATCGTTAATGCACAAGACAATCAAATGTAAATCTACATCCATGTAGATGGAATTGATGTAAATTACCTAGCACAATCTTAAAATATTAAAAATACACTTTAATTTTGCAACTGAAATTATGAGAGTGAGAAATAAGATCATACCATGGCATGAAAAAATAACATTTAATTTTTTTAACTATTTTTTTTCCTTATGTCAATTCTTTTAGAATTCCTCAAAATGACTTTTTGTTTCTTTTCATAATATTAAGGTGGGTGCTGCTGAGCTTTGGATTTGGCCTTTTTATGGTTCGGATTCATTCAGACTAAGTTTGAAAGTACACAGATTTATAAGAAAGGCTGAAGATTCTGGGATAAAATTTAAATGTTTTGTTTGTTTTGTTCTGTTTTTTTTCCCTTTCAAACAGTGTTAAATATATGCTAGATGGGTAATATTTTTTTCAGCCTAAAAACTATATTAAATATGTGATCATAAATGTTTTAAACTACCTGAAGAGAAATTTGTATATTTGGGAAAAGAATATAATTTTTACATAGCTTTTGTATGCAGATATTAATATGTAATTATGACCATAGTGAGCATAGACTATTGTGTAAGCTTGAATTCTAAAAACAAACATCTTACAACTGATCTGTGTTGGTGTCTCTATTTCTTGTCATTGAATTTCTTTCCAGGCTGTTGATTTTAATATTATGATGCACCACTGTTTGAGGATATATTGTCCTTGAAGAAAGGGCTTCAAGTTTCCCTTTTCTTTAGGACTCCAACAGACTTAAAGTATACCTTTGCTGCCGTCTAGAGGTCACCCAGACTGTACAGCCCAGATCTTGCGGTCCTACTGTCCAAGAGCAGCCAATAGTGGCCCAATATATTTTGCTGCCTGAAGTAAAGTCATGTAGAAAAGGAAATGCAACATTCAACATAGTAACCCTGAGCTCATTCAGGTTCATTCCTGTAGTGCTAGGACATATTTTAGAGTTGAACTGATCCTCTTGCTGCAGGAATGTGGGCAACAGTTGATAAGAGTGTAAAGACTCCTGCTAAACATTTAGCAGTCAACATCCTAATGAGTTCAAAGTCTTCATCAATGATAAAAGCCATTAAAGCTACATCTGTCTAAAGAAGACACTAAATAATTATTTTAGCTTGCTCCCCAAAATTGAACAAGCTGAAATTATTTGAAATTAATGCCACAACACACACCTCTAATGATATAATGCAGAGCTTTCCAAACTGTGTGTTGCGACACAAAAGTGTGTCGCCACACACAGTCTGGTGTGTCGCCACACAACCCGTAAGCGCTGATCATCATCAGCGCTTCTGGGTTTTCCCGCGGTGACACACCCACGGCGGCGCGCAAAAACTGAAAGCGGCAGCAGCGCTTCCGGGTTTTTGCGTGCTGCCACAACGGCGGTGCTTCTGGGTTTTCCCGTGGCGACACACCAACAGTGTGTGTTATAACAGTGGTTGGTGTGTCGCCACGGGAAAACTTTGGAAAGCCCTGATATAATGGAACAGTCCCAAATATTTTCACTCCGAGTAGCCGAGGATATTCCTGAGATAGCATAAATTCAATTATTGTTGTGAGACAGCAGGATAACTTGCTGATCTCCTGGAACATAACTGAATGGCACTCAAAAAGGAGTGACCTTTCCTGAGAGTAGTAGACTCCTTTAACATTATCCCCTTACAAGAAGTTGGGTATGTTAAGCTGGATGCCCTAGTTCAAGAAATAGTCAAGCTCAGGGTGGCCTTAACATTTTAATCTCAGACAAACTTCAGACAATTAGAATCCATTTCCTTGCTTATGCCCCATTGCATATGGCTTTTAATCTGACAGTTGACAGCTGGCGCTGCAGGTAATTAATGGTTAGGTCCCCCATCCCACAAGCATCTATTGAGGCAAACCAATGGTAACTGGAGCAGGATAGAGGATATATACAGTGTGTGTGTGTATACACACACAAACACACACATACATACATACATACTAGCATATGATGAATACATGTCAAGAGAAAGCAAATAAATACACACAGTCCGCACAATTATATGTAAACTTCTGCAGGGATACAGAATAGTCTCATAACTGGATGTCCAATTCAGCTAACCAAGCAGTCGCTTCCGGTGTTACTTCGTGCAGATCTTCTAAGGAGCCAGGGAACGCACGTCGTGGGCAGTCTTGCACAATGTGTTTAATAGTTTGCATTTCGGCACCACAATCGCAACAAGGAGAATCCTTCCAGCCCCATTGATGATAGAGGATTATCTGTTGGGATGGATGGTAATGCATCCTGAATCAGTAGTATTACAAGAGTATGATTTTAATGCTGGATTAGACGAAAAGGATGAAATAATTTATACTTGTAGTAATAGTGAGCCCCTTTTACCCTGTGGGTTGATTTATTGCCAACCCCACCATTCAAAAGGTAAATTTATCATGAGTTTGGCCAGCTGGTCCAAATAATCACAAAATTTTATTTATCTTAAAGGGATCTATGGAAAAGGAACGTGAAAAGGAATACACATTTTTGTGATGATTGTGGGGTAGTACATTGACTTTGTTATCATATCCCTAAAACTAATTTATAGAATTACTCTCTTCAAAATTGACATCTAACCAAGTAGTGATCATTTCCCATTAATGGTGAAACTAGCCACTAATGCTCAGGTTCGCTATCTAGAAAGTAACTGTTCAGCCCAAACAGCAAGAAACAAGGATTATGGTCTAGGGACAGCATCACAATTCTTTTGGTCATCTATAACCCCTTGGTTCCATCAATCCCCTCGTTTGCATTGGGAAGAATACCCCAGAAGTATTATGTACTTTCCAACAAATTATTATTTTGATTCAAGAAATATTAGTAACCAAAATTCCAGTAAAGAATACCAGAATTTTAAATCCACAACCTGTTTGACTGAGAATGTGCTATAGCCATGGCTGAACTATTGAAGTATATAGGGCCTATAGATTGATTAATTGACATCATCTGCAGAAATCAGTATACAAGCTAAAAAAACGTAAGACTTTGATAAAAAGAAAAAAGCAGGTGGCCCAGTTGGATAACTTGTGTAAGCAAGTCCAAACTGTTAAGGGTCAAAACTTCTTGGCATATGATTTCCCGAAGGTACCACCCAAGGTCTGGCTGAACATTTCCATGAACTATTTAGTGAGGTTAAGTAATTCAATTTTTCTCAAGAATTTTCATTCACATTTCAGATTGGCTTCAATGATGGCTGCAATGAAGCAGCCATCAGCGCCGGAACAAGAACAATAAACCCAAGGCGCGGACGGAAGATAACCATCAACCACGCCTCCCAGCTGAGGGGCACTCCAGGACACTGACCAGAAGCGGACCAGAGGGAAGTCCTCAGCAGGGAGGGGGCGGGTGCTCTGGCGGGAGGGTTTAAAAAGCCAAGCCGAGAGTCCGGGAGCCATCCGTGCCTTTACTTGCTTACTCATGTGCAACCAATAAACCATTTACTTACCAATACTTGAGCTGAAGTCGTATTTGGAAGAAACGTGTGCGGCTTGCATGGGGAGCCTCTCACATACAGTTCCAAACTTCAAGAAAGGAAGCATAATCAATCCAGCAAACTTTCAACCAATTAGTCTTCTAAATGACTAATGTCCCGACTCGGGACAGTGGCCTCACCCCGGACTTAGTTTTCTTGTCTGAGCAGTGGCAATGTGATCTGAGGGGAGAGTTACATCTATCCCCATTGTCATGGTCAGACCACGCCCTGGTGACCCTGAGGCTCTCTTGTGCCGCCCCACTCCGCAGGGAGGCAGGACCTATTAGATTGGTCCGCCCCCGGCGACTGATGGACCCAATGAGGTTTCAAAAGGAGCTGGGGGTTATACCCGAAGATCTGATGCATGGTCCGGCGGAGGTCCTGGCCGCAGCTTGGAATAAGGAGGCGGCCAGGGCCCTGGACAGGATCGCGCCTATGCGGCCTCTCTTGCCTCGTTCGACCCGTCACTCCCCGTGGTTCACGGAGGAGTTGAGGGTTTTGAAGAGGGTTAAGAGACGTCTAGAGCGCCACTGGAGGAAGACGAGGACTGAATCTGACCGGACACAATCTAGAGCCGCTATTAGGGCCTACCTTGTGGCGGTAAGAGCGGCAAAACGTGAATATTTATCCGCTCTTATTGCGTCCGCAGATTGCCGCCCGACGGCCCTATTTAAGATTACTAGATCTCTTTTGGGTCACGAAGATACGGTGACCCATCTACAGGGCCGATCAGAAGAATTTGCTGAACATCTGCAGGACAAAATCGCTCAGATTCATTCCAAATTTAACTTTAAGCGTGAAGCACAATCTGGAGAGATGCCAGAGGTTCGTACTTACCCTGTTATCTGGGAACGGTTTGATCCTGTTGGGCCTGATGAAGTAGACAGGATCCTCCGGATTGTAAACGCCACCACGTGCCATCTTGACCCATGTCCTTCCTGGCTGGTGAAATCAGCTCAGGAGGTTACATGTGGTTGGGTCCTGGGGATGATTAATGCATCCTTAGCAGAGGGGGTGTTTCCAGCAGTCTTTAAGGAGGCACTGGTGCACCCCCTCCTCAAGAAACCTTCCCTGGACCCCACTGTTTTGAACAATTTTCGTCCTGTCTCCCACCTTCCCTTTTTGGGAAAGGTGGTTGAGAAGGTGGTGGCGCTGCAACAGAGGATTCTGGATGAAACGGATTATCTAGACCCCTTTCAGTCAGGTTTTAGGCCGGGATATGGGACAGAGACTGCATTGGTCGCGCTTATGGATGATCTCTGGCGGGAGCGGGATGGAGGGAGTGCATCCATTCTCGCTCTCTTGGACCTCTCAGCGGCTTTCGATACCGTCGACCACGGTATCCTTTTGGAGCGACTCAGGGAGTTGGGGGTGGGCGGTGTAGTTTTGCGCTGGTTTACCTCCTTCCTCCAGGGTCGCTCGCAATCGGTGGTAATAGGAGAGGAGAGATCCGACCCACGGGCCCTTCTTTGTGGGGTGCCGCAGGGTTCGGTTCTCTCTCCTCTCCTATTTAACATCTACATGAAGCCGCTGGGTGAGGTCATCTGACACCATGGGATGAGGTATCACCAATATGCTGATGATACTCAACTGTATATCTCCATCCCGGGTGAAGTAAGTGTTGCAGTGGACACCCTATCTTAGTGCCTAGGGGCTGTAGGGGCCTGGATGGGGAACAACAGGCTTCAACTGAACCCTGGTAAGACGGAGTGGCTATGGATTGATGGCCCCTTGGCCTCCAGGAAGTTATCATCTTTAATCCTGGATGGGGTGGCACTACCCCGTTCAGACTCAGTCCGGAGCTTGGGGGTCCTCCTGGACTCACGACTCCTGCTCGAAGAGCAGGTGGCAGTCGTGGCCAGAAGGGCCTTTGCACAGCTTCGGCTTGTGCGCCAGTTGCGCCCCTTCCTGGATCGAGAGGCCCTCCGAATAGTCACTCATGCCCTTGTCATCTCTCATATAGATTATTGCAATGCGCTCTACATGGGGCTACCCTTGAAGAGTATCCGGAAGCTTCAGCTGGTCCAAAATGCAGCCTCTCGAGTGGTTATGGGTGCGAGAAGATCAGCACATGTAACACCACTGCTCCGCGAGCTGCATTGGGTACCAGTTTGCTTCCGGGTCCAATTCAAGGTGTTGGTTATCACCTTTAAAGCCCTACATGGCATGGGGCCAGGCTATCTGAGGGACCGTCTCATCCCAATTGCATCTACCCGCCCCACCCGGTCATGCAGGGAGGGCATGCTGCGGACCCCGTCAACAAAGGAATTCCATCTAGCAGCGTCCAGGAGGCGTGCCTTCTCTGCGATAGCGCCCGCCCTGTGGAACATCTTGCCCCCAGAGGTGAGGCAGGCGTCCTCCCTCTTGGCCTTTAGGAAGTCCCTAAAAACCTGGCTCTGCCGCCTGGCGTGGGACAAAGGTAGAGATAGTTCCTCCTGGGGGTGGTTAGTTTAATAATGCCCTCCTTTTAAGATCCTACCATCTTCTGGATTTTTATATTCTTATTTATTGCATTGTTTATTGTATTTTAATGATTATTGATTTTTAACTTTAATTTTAACATTTGTTGTAAACCGCCCAGAGTCTACTGTGGTAGAGATGGGCGGTGATAAATTTGATTAATAAATAAATAAATAAATAAATAAATAAATATAGTTAATAAACTACATAGCAGACCTCTTTATTGGAAACTAACTCGCTGGTTCAGGACAAGGTATTGGCAGAGGAGCAAACTGGGTTCAGGTTGGGGTGATCCACACTTGACCATTTAGTAGGAAAGTATTGTAATTATTGAAGAGGCATTTTATCTGTCACTGTTACTGGCTTAAAAGCAGCATTTATTTCAATTCAGCAGCCTCCTCAAGCTTCTATGTTCACTCATGATATTCCATGAAAACACTTCAATACAAGTTAGATGTACCTCAGGCTGCCTCTCTGCACCAACCTCTGTTCAACAGTTGGTGAAGCCAAAGTGCATCCTAACTCAGCTCCTTTTCAATTTTTACATTGACTCATACTGTAACTGAGCGTTGACAAGCAATGAATTTCATACCTCTACATTGGCAAACAAGCCCTTCTCAGTTGTTCTTGAGGCTGGCGACACAGCTGTTTTCTTCACAACACAAGTAGGCTTAAGATGGCACCTCTAAGTCCTTCCTTACGTTGTGGTGAAAAAAGTCTCAACATCAATCATTCCAAGGCAAGGATATGGACTTTATGCAAAGGTTTTCTAGCTCTAGCCTTTGCTGGAAAAGACACAACTCCTCTATGGAACAAATCAAGACCTTTAAATATCTGGGAATTATTTTTCAGTCCCCTGCTTTCATTTACCAGGCCCCCTACAATTACTCATGCAATTCTGTGGTTTGCTAGTAACAGACATGGCAGCTATGTGCCCTCTGCTAAAAATACATATAAGACTAAAATTATTAGCATTCTATTTTCAGTTTGCAGATTTACAATTACAAAAGTTCAGGTGTCCTTGAAATAGTCCAGCCCAATTTTTAAGAGCTGCACTAAACTCTGAGTTCCTTGGAATGTGTCTATCTCTTTGTTATGCTTGAGTATGGAACAGATTCTTTAGAGGCTCATATGTGACTTTGCTGCCTCAAAAGTCTGCTTAAAATAGATCTTTAATGAGGGATCTTTGCCTCCTTGATCCTCTTGGATAGTTTTCATACATCACAAAGAAAGACACTGAACCAGACCTCGGGTATTATTGTCTTTCAGCTCAATATTTAGTCTCACTTGGGCAGGAGAGAGCCAACTTGAAGTTGACCTAACTTGTCTTTGACATTGATATCTAAAATGATCAAAATACAATTCCCTCCTAGTAAGGGAGTGGTCTGTATGGAAGACCTTTCATTCCAGTCAGCTATCAATCAAATCTCTTGTGCATGCTATACCAGACAGCCTTCTCCATAGCTAGACTCAGTACCTACCATTTGTACTGCTGTAGAGATAAAACAACATCCCGATGCAAAAGTGATTATGCCGCCTCTCCTTTGAAAGAAACAGAGTCTGTCATGCTCGTCTTACTCTACTGTCCATATTACATGGCCTGGGGCATCTTACTAATTGGCTAGATGAGGAGAAAGTTCTTCTACTGGCCAGTTTTGTCTTCAAAAACCTCTAGCAAGGTAGCTGAATTGTGTTATAGCCACTGCTGACTAAGGGGTAAAAGTTTAGATTCTTCATTTGCTAAATAGATATATTTTGCTCATACCATGGATAAGATCAATCAGGTCAGCAGATTGTCGGTGAATATTAATGCTTCATTTTCCTCCTACTGTGCCTTTTTGATATGTATAATGCCTATTGATAGTTGGTTTCCAGATGTAAATAGATGTAACATTTTATTTACCTACAAAGTACAAAATATAATTTGGAAGCGCTTAATAGATCAGAGATACAAACCCTGAAGCCCGGGGCTACATCCTGTCCTTGGAAGACCTCTAAAGATCAAGATTGGGTTCCATAATCTGTTATCAAATTGCAATTTTAACGTCAAAAAGTGAAAAATTATTCAGTATATGAATGGAAAATAATACTAACTTTATTTTATGAAAAGGAAATAAAATCTGTTGTTTCTTATATTCCCAGTGTAACATTCAAAAACAGGAATGGTCCTGGGTCTGGAAAAAAATGTACATCTCTATTATGGGTTTCAGGTGTATGTGTGGGTAAATGAATTAAGCCACCAATTCTGTGACTTAAATACTTTTGTGAGTCATTGGGATGTAAGTCCATACAATTAACATGTGTAATGACATCACTGTGTATGTGTCATCAATTCTAGCATCATTGCAATGAAATTTGCATCACACACACATACACACCATTTAGAATATATTGTAAGTTTCATAATTACCACCCATTTTTCAAAAAGGCCAAAAAGTTAATATTTCCTTTGCGGGAGAAGAATATAATCAAGAAAATAAGATTAGATGGTGGGGGGGGGGAAGAGTAAAAAAAAAAGGGGGGGAAGGAAAGAAATATGCATATGATGGGTTATGTTGCAATCAGATTAACAATACAAACCTAAACATATTTACTCAAGAATTAGCCTTCCTCTATTTCTATTTCTATTTCTATTTCTATTTCTATTTCTATTTCTATTTCTATTTCTATTTCTATTTCTATTTCTATTTCTATTTCTATTTCTATTTCTATTTCTATTTCTATTTCTATTATTTCTATTTCTATTATTTCTATTTCTATTTCTATTTCTATTTCTATTTCTATTTCTATTTCTATTTCTATTTCTATTTCTATTATTTCTATTTCTATTATTTCTATTTCTATTATTTCTATTTCTATTTCTATTTCTATTTCTATTTCTATTTCTATTTCTATTTCTATTTCTATTTCTATTTCTATTTCTATTTCTATTTCTATTTCTATTTCTATTAGAACAGGCGGAAGATAACAAGGTGTATTGTTACAACGGCTGCGAAGGGGGATGAAGGCTGCAGCAGACAAAAGGTCACCAATCGTCATGGTATCCATGCCATTGGATTAGAGCCTTTTTCTGTGAAGGTTGTGTGCTGATCGTTGTGCACTGATCTCCACACATAAAACAAATTCACGCACAGGCGTCTTCCAACCACACCAAACCCAAAACAACCAAATGTCCCATGGTGATTGATGAATGGCAACGGGGGCAGGACTGTGAAATCCGGAAGCTCCTAGTCATGAACCAGCACATGGGTGGTGGATACGAATTCAGTCGCCCTGACTCAAGGATCGAGGCAGTTGAGTAGTTCGGCAGCTGTATCCACGACTGAGCGGCCCTATTTAGGATCCACTCTGCTCACCCCATATGGGGAGGGGGCTAGAAAAGGTGCCCTAAACATAGTCTGCCTCATTTTCTCCCTGACTGGATTACCGCGACCAGTGGGGTCACCATCTAGCGGTCGTAAAAAACACATGAATTTTGGAACATGGAATATACGGACACTGCAAGACAATATGGATAGTGAACGACCTGAACGTAGGACTGCCATTATTGCAAGGGAGCTGAGACGTTTTAATATCGATATAGCAGCACTCCAAGAAACTTGAAGAGCAGGAGAAGGACAGTTGAAGGAAGAAAAAGGAGGTTATACCTTCTTTTGGAAAGGACTGCCTGAACAAGAACGACGAATACATGGGGTAGGCTTTGCTATCAAAAACGACCTTGTGAAGCTCTTGTCAGAAGTTCCCACTGGGA
The DNA here is from genome assembly GCA_023362775.1 of Charina bottae. Lineage (NCBI taxonomy): Eukaryota > Metazoa > Chordata > Lepidosauria > Squamata > Charinaidae > Charina > Charina bottae. Next base: position 26,004,948 of record JALMGJ010000007.1, read on the forward strand.
TTAACGAACGACTCTCAACTCTGCGAATAAAACTCGCCAAAAACCGACAGGCAACTATCCTAAGTGCTTACGCACCAACACTAGATGCAGATGAGGATATCAAGGAAAACTTTTATACCCAACTGGACACCATCTTATCAGAGATACCAAAGGAGGATAAAATTATCCTCCTGGGCGATTTCAATGCAAGAGTTGGGCGTGACTTTGATTTGTGGCCAGGGATCATTGGGAAAGAAGGAGTTGACAACAGCAACACGAATGGAATCTTACTTCTGACTAAATGTGCAGAGCATAACCTTGTCATTACTAACACACTCTTTCGCCAGAAAAATAAATTTAAAACATCATGGAAGCACCCACGGTCGAAGCACTGGCATCTTTTAGATTATGTAATTGTCCGTGCTAGAGATCGCCGTGATGTACTTCTCACCAGAGCCATGACGAGCGCCGATGACTGCTGGACAGACCATCGATTAATTCGATCCACGATGGCCATAAAGATTGTCCCTCATCGTAGGCTCCAAGGAAGAAAACCAAGGTGTAAAATGAATACACTGGCCCTTCAAGATTCTATTAAATGAGCTTGCTTTCAATCAACTCTCAAGGAACATCTGCCTATGGAACTTCCTGAAAATGTTGAGGAACACTGGATTAAATTGAAGACTTCTATTATTTCAGCCTGTGAACAAACTATCGGATACCAGACTAAGAGACATCAGGACTGGTTTGATGAGAACGATAGTGAGATTGAACATATTATTGACAAGAAAAGGAAAGCCTTCCAGATAGGGCAAAAAGATATTAACTGTGCCGTTAAGAAAAAAATCTACGCCAGTACAAAGGCAGAAGTCCAAAGAAGAACTAGAGAACTTAAGAACATATGGTGGATAAAAAAAGCCCAAGAAACCCAACATTTTGCAGATGCTCATGATGCACGGGGCTTTTTTAATGCCATAAATGCCATCTATGGACCAACAAACCATGGTACAAATCCCTTAAGCTCAGTAGATGGTGCTAAACTTCTAAAGGACAAAGAGTCTATTGCACTGCGCTGGAAAGAGCATTACTACAATCTCCTTAATCGTCACTCTACTGTGGCCGATGAAGTCTTCTTGCAAATCCCGCAAAAACAAATAAGAGATGAGCTTGCAGTACCCCCTAGTTTGGAGGAAGTCAGTAAAGCCACTAAACAAATGAAAAATAACAAAGCTGGTGGACCTGATGGGATTCCTGCTGAAGTCTTTAAAGAAGGCGGGCCTGAACTTACACAACAACTTCATAAGCTCATCGAAAAAATCTGGATGAGGGAGGAGATTCCAGCAGACTTTAGGGATGCCATAATTATCACTCTCTTTAAAAAGGGTGCTAGAACAGTCTGTGGAAAGTATCGAGGCATCTCCCTTCTAGCCACAGCAGGCAAAATCCTGGCAAAGATCATCGCAAACCGTCTCCTATCTGTATCAGAAGACATCCTCCCTGAAACGCAAAATGGCTTCCGCCCTTCCAGGGGAACAGTGGATATGATCTTCACTGCACGACAGCTTCAAGAAAAATGCAAGGAGCAAAACTGCCCTCTGTACATGGCGTTTATTGATCTGACTAAAGCTTTTGATACTGTAAATCGTACTGCTCTCTGGACCATCCTTCTGAAAATCGGATGCCCTGATAAATTTGTGAACATCTTACGGTTACTCCATGACGACATGATGGCAACAATCCTGAATAACAATGGCTCTCAAAGCGATCCATTTAAAGTGGAATCTGGCGTTAAACAGGGATGTGTTATTGCTCCAACCTTATTCGCTATCTTCATCGCTATGATTTTACACCTTGTTGAAGAGAAACTTCCTACTGGTGTAGAAATTATATATCGAACAGATGGAAAGCTTTTTAATCTTAGTAGGCTGAAAGCAAAAAATAAGGTAATTACAACTTCTGTTATAGAACTTCAATATGCTGATGATAACGTAGTCTGTGCACACTCCGAGGAAGATCTTCAAACTATCCTAAACATCTTTGCAGAAGCATATGAAAAGCTCGGCCTCTCGATTAACATTAAAAAAACCAAAGTGCTTTACCAGCAAGTTCGAACCAATCCCTCTGCAGCGCCATCAATCCAGCTTAAAGGTGTGTCACTAGAAAATGTCGACCACTTTTCTTATCTCGGCAGCCATCTATCTACAAAAGCCGACATCGACGCTGAAATTCAGCATCGCCTGAGCTCTGCGAGTGTAGCTTTCTCCCGAATGAAGCGTAGAGTGTTTGAGGATCGGGACATTCGCAGGGAGACCAAAATGCTTGTTTACAAAGCCATTGTACTACCAACCCTTCTGTACGCCTGTGAAACATGGACCCTCTACAAACGCCACCTCCAACTTCTTGAAAGATTCCATCAACGCTGCCTCCGAAAAATTCTGCAAATTACTTGGGAAGATAGGCGGACTAATGTCAGCATATTAGAAGAAGTGAAAACCACCAGCATTGAAACAATGATCATCCAACATCAACTTCGCTGGACCGGTCATGTTGTTCGAATGCCTGACCGTCGTCTTCCAAAGCAGCTACTTTACTCCCAACTTAAGAATGGAAAACGGAATATTGGTGGACAGCAAAAGAGATTCAAAGATACTCTCAAAGCTAATTTTAAAAAATGTAATATCAGCATTGAGAACTGGGAAGCCCTAACACATGAGCGTTTCAATTGGAGGTCAGCCTTTATTAATGGCGCTATGGACTTTGAAGAAGCACGAGTACAGGGCGAAAGGGAGAAAAGAGCTAAAAGGAAGGCACGTCAGGCAAACCCTCATCATGACCGTCTCCCACCCGGAAACCTATGCCCTCATTGTGGGAGGTTGTGCGGATCCAGAATTGGCCTTTATAGCCACTTACGGATCCACTGTTAAAATTTTACCTTTGGAAGACAATCTTACTCGGCTACGAGTGATCGCCAATGATGATTTCTATTTCTATTTCTATTTCTATTTCTATTTCTATTTCTATTTCTATTTCTATTTCTATTTCTATTTCTATTTCTATTTCTATTTCTATTTCTATTTCTATTTCTATTATTTCTATGTACATGTACATGTACAGTTATCTGTAGTTGTAGGTAACAGTAATTGATCCCCACTGGAATTGATCTGAAAAATTAATTATGACTTACCTAATTGCAACTAAATAGTACCAAAGTTTAAGGGGGGGAAATTCCATTGGTTTCAACAAGGTTTATTCCTAGTGTGTACAGCAATGCAGTTTTAATCTGGATTTGACATTACATATGTTTATACATTTTCATTAAATCGGCTGTGCTTCCCTAGCCTTTCAAAATAAGTTAGGGATAACATGTTGAACAGCTACTGTGCATTCCATCCAGCCATTGGGCCTATTTATGGAGAATGTGAACATACCCTATCCACTAAGAAGTTAGGTTTGTTTCTAAAATGCCATTTATGTATTTAGAAACATAAATAATCATCAAGGGCACTGATAAAAATCCCATTTAAGATAGGGATAGGAAAGTGAAATACTGCATTCCCCCAACCTTCAATTTTGTGCTTCCTCTCATCATAATTTTTTTAAATCAGTGGTTTAGTTTCCCATTAGTTTGAGATGGGAAACTCTCTAAAATATGCTCCCAGTCATTAAAAATTTAGCCCATTCCAGAATTAAGTATTTTGGGCATTCATTGGCTTGTGACCTGCATTCTTTACAACAATGAAGAATTTGAACTAGTACAGAGAAATAGGCTTACTAAACAATGGAACATTATAGAGAAAGTTTTTTAAATTTTAATTTAGCAATACTATCCACCTCTGGCCTGGTGTGCTATGGTCCATGAGGTCACGAAGAGTCGGACATGACTAAACGACTGAACAACAATCCACCTCTACCCATAATTCAAGCATTTCAATCAGTGCAGGAAGTCATGCAACATTTGAATTTTTTGTTGTTGTGTCATTTAGTCATGTCTGACTCTTCGTGACCTCATGGACCATAGCACGCCAGGCCTTCCTGTCCTCCACTGTCTCCCGGAGTTTACTCAAATTCATGTTCATTACATCGGTGATGCTATCTAACCATCTCATCCTCTGCCGTCCCCTTTTCGTTTTGCCTTCAGTCTTTCCCAGCATCAGGGTCTTTTCAAGTGAGTCCTCTCTTCTCATTCGGTGGCCAATGTATTTGAGCTTCAGCTTCAGTATCTGTCCTTCCAATGAGCAGTCAGGGTTGATTTCCTTTAGGATTGACTGATTTGACCTCCTTGCAGTCCAAGGGACTCTCAAGAGTCTTCTCCAGCACCACAGCTCGAAAGCATCAATTCTTCGGCACTCAGCCTTCCTTATGGTCCAAATCTCACAGCCATACATTACTACTGGGAAAACCATAGCTTTAACTATACGGACCTTTGTCGGCAAGGTGATGTCTCTGCTTTTTAATATGCTGTCTAGGTTTGCCATAGCTTTCCTCCCAAGGAGCAAGCGTCTTTTAATTTCATGGCTGCAGTCACTGTCTGCGGTGATCTTGGAGCCCAAGAAAATAAAATCTGTCACTGCTTCCATTTCTTCCCCTTCTATTTGCCAGTATAAATAATAATCTGGTTTCTTCCATACATTTTGATCTACAACTATTATCATTACTTATCCTAGGCCAGGTTGACTGGTGTGTTAGAACATAGGTTTTCTAACACACCAGTCAACCTGGCCTAGGATCAGTAACGATAATAGTTAGGTTTTCGGGGACTTCCGGTGAGAACATGGCCGACTGAATACTCTGCCCGTTAGCTCAGCAGGCAGATCTGACAGCCTGGGTTTTTTGGGGGGGCGCAGGAAGGCTTTCCTGTTGCCCTAGAGTGTTTTCATGGACATAAAACACTCAGAATCATCTCATTTGTACTTCGGAACATCACCTTGCAGTCTAAGGATCGTCAACGGCATTGGCACTAATCCGGTAAGAGGAGACGGGAGTTGGGGATTCCATCATTTCCAGACCACACTGCAGCCCATTGGGACATTATTATTTATTATTTATTATTTGAATTTATCCCCGCCCATCTCTACCATGGTAGACTCTGGGCGGACATTAGGTCAAGACTTTCTCATTTCTAAATCACCCAATTTGTATATTTTCAAGTTTTTTGTACCCCAAGAGAGGCTTTTAACAGCAAGAAGATACGAATCTCTTGGTGCTTATCGCTGTTTCTGGAGGAGCTTTAAAACTTTTTTTCAACGGCTGGCTTATTTCCCATTCAAAATTTAAGGAGGACTGAGAATAAATAATCACCTCTCCATTACTATTTTTGTATCCAATTTGAAGGATTTAACATTTTCCTACACATCTAATTTGATGATTTGATGATTTGAGTTTTCAGTTTTCTATTCATTTTTTTTTTTTGGATGCTGTATTTACTGAAGGTGCTAGATTTTACTGCCTGGACTATGGACAACCTTAAGAAAACAGTTTCAGAGCTGCGTGCCGAGCTGCGTGCTGATTTTAAAGAAATTCTACATGAAACTATTCAAGTTATCTTGCAAGATGTTCGGGATAATATCTTTGAAATGTATCAAGTGGCTGTGAACTTTCTGAAGGGAGAAGAGGAGATTTACCAAGGAGGAGGTATTCTTCCCGATTCTGAGAATCCAGACTGTGAAGAGATGCCAGTTAACGAATACATGCTGGTCATGAAAGAGTTACAATTTGACTTGCAAGATAAAAACTGGTCTGTTTATTTCAGGCTATGTTTTGATGAGATGGCGCCTCTGCTATGTGGGAAACTTTTTGCTGACTTTTTAGGAGGGGCAGCTGGGTTTCTTGATTTGTTTATAAAAAACGTCCTGTGCATAAAATTGAGACAAATAAATGTTTTGGTTTACTTTGAGGTGGGATAAGAAATTAAGAATAAGTATGTGGATTGATTTCAAGGCTGTATGATTCTATTTTTCCATAATGATTTAAAGTTTGTTTGATTTTTAAGGTTTAATAGGGACAAGATTGTTATAGTAGTACTAAGTATAAAAGTAAGAAGGCTTATATGATTCTATTCTTTTTAATGATTTGGATTAAGATGTATTCTGTTTTTTAAAAATCTGTTTGGTTTTTTAAGATTTATAAGACATAATTAGAGTTTGATTATAGTTTAATAAGGTTAAGATTATACCATCATTATTATATTATTATATTATATTATATTATATTATATTATATTATATTATATTATATTATATTATATTATTATAATATTATAATATTACAAATAAATAAAAAAATTATTATTAAGTATTTATTTATTTTATTTATTTATGTTTCAATTTATATACCGCTCCATCTCCCCGCAAGGGAACTCTGGGCGGTTTACAAAACACAAAAATTAAAATCCGACAATTAAAACAACCCAATAAAACACTCTAATATATTAAAATTAAATATAAAAATCCAAGATGCGGTGGTATGATGTTTGGATGTTTAAAAGGGCCCTATGGCACCAGCCATCCCCAAGAGGAACTGTTCCCCCCCTCCCCCCACGCAAGGCGGCAGAACCAGGTCTTTAAGTTCTTTCTGAAGGCTGGGAGCGATGAGGCCTGCCTCACCTCCGGGGGTAGCATATTCCAAAGGGTGGGCGCCGTTATCGAGAAGGCACGCCTCCTAGACCCCGTCAGGTGACATTCCTTTACGGACGGGATCCGTAGCATGCCCTCTCTGAATGACCGAGTGGGACGGTTCGACGTTATGGGGATGAGACGGTCCCTCAGGTAACCTGGCCCCATGCCATGTAGGGCTTTAAAGGTGATAACCAACACCTTGAATTGGACCCGGAAGCACACAGGCACCCAGTGCAGCTGTCGCAACAGAGGTGTCACATGCGCTGATCTAGGCGCACCAATAACTGCGCGAGCAGCCGCATTCTGGACCAATTGAAGCTTCCGGATACTCCTCAAGGGTAGCCCCATGTAGAGCGCGTTGCAATAGTCTATATGGGAGATGACCAGGGCATGAGTGACTGTACGGAGGGCTTCCTGATCCAGGAAAGGGCGTAACTGACGCACAACACAAAGTTGTGCAAAAGCCCTCCTGGCCACGGCTACCACCTGCTCTTCAAGCAGGAGCCGTGAGTCCAGAAGAACCCCCAAATTACGCACTTGGTCTGAATGGGGTAGTGCAACCCCATCCAGAACTAGAGATGACAACTTCCTGGATCCACGGGAGCCATCAATCCACAGCCACTCCGTCTTACCAGGGTTCAGTCGAAGCCTGTTGTTCCCCATCCAGACCCCCACAGCCTCCAGGCACTGAGAAAGGGTAGCCACTGCATCACTTATCTCACCAGGGATGGAAATATATAATTGAGTATCGTCTGCATATTGATGGTATCTCATCCCATGGTGACGGATGATCTCACCCAGCGGTTTCATGTAGATGTTAAATAGGAGAGGGGAAAGAACCGAACCCTGCGGTACCCCACAGACGAGGGGGCGAGGGTCGGACCTTTCCTCTCCTATTACCACCGATTGGGAACGGCCCTGGAGGAAGGAGGTGAACCAACGCAGAACTACGCCTCCCACCCCCAACTCCCTGAGCCGTCCCAAAAGGATACCATGGTCGATGGTATCGAATGCCGCTGAGAGGTCAAGAAGAGCTAGGATGGATGCACTCCCTCCATCCCGCTCCTGCCAGAGATCATCTGTAAGCGCGACCAATGCAGTTTCCACCCCATATCCCGGCCTGAAACCCAACTGGAAGGGGTCCAGATAATCCGTATCATCCAGGATCCTCTGGAGTTGCAACGCCACCGCTTTCTCAACCACCTTCCCTAAAAAGGGGAGGTGGGAGACAGGACGAAAATTGTCCAATATAGTAGGGTCCAGTGATGGTTTCTTGAGGAGGGGGTGCACCAAAGCCCCTTTAAAAGCAGCTGGGAACACCCCCTCCCCCAGAGATGCATTAACCATCACCTGCGCCCAACCACATGTCACCTCCCGGGCTGCCTGTACCAGCCAGGAAGGGCATGGGTCCAGATGACATGTGGTGGCCCTTACAACCCGAAGGATCCTGTCCACTTCCTTAGGTCCAACAGGATCGAACTGTTCCCAGATAACCGGGCAAAGACGTTCCCTCGGCATCTCCCCAGACTGTGCTACACGCTTAGAGTCCAACTTAGACCGAATCTGAGCGACTTTATCCTGCAGATGCTCAGAAAATTCTTCCGCACGGCCCTGTAGGTGGGTCACAGACTCCACCTTACCCAACAGAGATCTTGTTATCTTAGACAGGGTCGTCGGGCGGCATTCTGCGGACGCAATAAGAGCGGAGAAATATTGACGTTTCGCCGCTCTTACCGCCACAAGGTAGGTCTTAACAGCGACTCTAGCTTGTGTTCGGTCAGATTCAGACCTTGTCTTTCTCCAGCGGCGCTCTAGGCGTCTCTTAACCCTCTTCAAGACCCTCAACTCCTCCGTATACCAAGGGGAGTATCGGGTCAAGTGTGGCAAGAGAGGCCGCATAGGCGCGATCCTGTCCAAGGCCCCGGCCGCCTCCCTATTCCAGGTTGCGGCCAGGACCTCCTCTGGAGCGAGTATAATAATATTATTAAGTAAAAAATTTAAATATAATTTGATTTTTTTTCTTTATTATTATAGTGGTTAGAAAAATATAGAATAGTGGTAGGAAGGAAATATTAAATAAATTAGTTCTGTTTTTGGGGGGAAAGTGGCTTTGGAGGTTTATATATTTGTCTATTTCTTTTTATATAAGGGGAAAGAGCAATTGCTTTTTTAGTTTTGTAATGTATTAATGGATTGACTTATAGAAACAACGTGATCTTGGTTGGATATAGAGTAAGGGCTTAACTGGGAAAATTGATGTATATTCTTGTTGAAAGTTGGAAATCATCTTGTAATCTCTTTAAAAATCTTTTTTCATTTTCTGTTTTTTCACTTTTTTCACTTTTTTCTTTTTTTGTAGTTTTTTTGCTTTTTTGTAGTTTTTATCTTTGCTTCAAACTTAATAAAATTCTTATTAAAAAAAAAGAACACAGGTTTTCAGATATGCAACAGAACTCATACTGTATCGTGTCCAGACATACAGGGAATCTTTTGACCTTGCAAGAAGTGTGTCTTAATAAATTTACTCAGCAAATTATACATAGGCCAACTGCTTTTGAAGTGGATTGATTAATTCCAGAGTCATCAATACAGATCTACATGACCTATGTATGAAAATAGGTACTTTGTGGGGAATCTCAGCAAAAGAATTCTAATGTAAACATAACAGAGGCAGCCCTGATCAAAAATTAAACCCTACTATGTTGATTATTAACCATGTGAGTAAATAACAGGTACTGAAATGATTGAGAGGTTCAACTATAGCTACTATGTCTAGAATAGATTAGAAATCATGCTGTTAGATTGGAGGCGAGCTGAATACTATGCTGTGCCCCAATGAGCAAGAAGATGTTGGAAAATTACTGTGGTTAATTTCAGCACCCTCCCAGTCAATCCCCATATCTGGATCAGAGCAAGCACAGATGCCACTCAGCTTGGCTAGCAAAACATATACCTTGATATTTACTTATTAAACATCAGCAAACATCAAAGCAGGTAGCAATACGCAAGCAGAAGCAGGGAAAGTGAGAGAGAAAGACCTACAATAGGCAAAAGATAAAAGGCAGAAGATGGAGTATCAGTAATTTACATCATCCGTATCTCTGTATCAAAAGGCCCAGAACTTTCCAGAGTTGTAATTGGCATGTGGGTAATTAGCATGGATGGTCCAAAGGAAGGGGCCTTTGGTTATTCCAGCTTTAATACTTTTATCAGCCCTGGATTAACCATTAAGCAAAGTAAGCACGTGTGTAGGGCACCAAGGGAAGGGGGGCACCACAGAGTTTTCCCCCCTAGCTATCATGCCCTTAACTTTTTAATGCCACACTTGACTTTAGTTTTCAATAATATTTTGTATTTGCATTATTTCCCTTATAACAATCTTATTAAACATGCATTAAAAAGTTGTGGGGTCCGGCCTGGGGGGATGGCCCGGAAGAAAACTGAATTTTTAATCTCTTATTGCATCTTCAGCACTTCTTGAATCTCATCTCTTTCCAGTTAAGCAACGGAAGGGACGAGGGGCACCATTGTCAGGCTGTGCTTAGGGCATCAGTTGGCCTTAATCTGGCCCTGCCTTTTATCTACCTAACAGCACGAGAATGGAGGAGGGGAGGTGATCCCGCCTCTATTCTGCATCATTATAGAAACAATTTGGTGGATGGGGATGATGTATCTAACAGAAGAGAAGGGAAGTTGTTCCATAAATCAGTTTGGAACCAACAAAGAGATAAGTTGTTTTAGGCAGACTCTTTCCAATTCTGCGGTTATGACTTGATACGGAGTCTGTTCAGGTCCTGAGATCCTTTGAACCTGGCCATCCAGCAGTGTGGCCCCAAGGGGCACAAGAAAGAACTACAGTCTAGTTTACATTTGAGGCCTGCTATACATCGTTAGGGAAAGCTCTAAGTGAAACAAATGAGACATAGCTGGATTAACACTGAATCAGCAGGATTCTCAGTCAAATCCTTTACAGCAGGGGTCCCCAACCTGTGGGCTGCGGCCCACTAGTGTGCCGTGGCCTGTTAGGAAGTGGGCCGTGAGGCTCCTTCCTGCAAACCCCACCCCCAGTGCGTGCAATTACCCCGCCCCTGGTGCGTGCGATTGGCTCCTGCTGCAAACCTCACCCCCTGGTGCACGCAATTGGCTCCCACCTGCAAACTCCACCCCCCCGGTCCATGGAAAAATTTTCTTCCATGACCGGTCCCTGGTGCCAGAAAGGTTGGGGACCCCTGCTTTACAGTATATCTCCAGGTATTTTGCCTGCCAATTTCTCATGAAAAAAGTTACATTTCAAAAGTTTGTAATCATAAAATAGAGCTGACTTTGCTACTGAAGCTTTGTTGCCACATCAAAGCAAAAGGCTTAAAAATAAATATTGATTCCTAAATATCATATTCTGAGCTCAGGAATAAAATAAACAAACGTGGACATAGTATTTTATTTTCCCCTAGCACTGATTTTCTGTGATAGAAATTAATGGATGCTGTAGAGAGAGAAAAAAACATGGAAGGACCCAGATTGGTGAAGGTTGGTTTAAAGGATGCAATAGGAAATCCTGGAGTGTTGGTCTCAATATGTTGACACTTCATATTGGAGCTGGTAAGTAGTTGGCCAGAAGACCACTTCTCTTATTTTGTAGTTGTGAGACCATGTCTCGTGGGTGAAAGTGAAAGGTCCTCTGCAAGCACCGAGTCATTACTGACCCTTTGGAGGGACACCGCTTTCGCTGACGTTTTCCTGGCAGACTATAGAGCGGGGTGGTTTGCCATTGCCTTCCCCAGTCGTGATTGCCTTTCCCCCAGCAAGCTGGGTACTCATTTTACCGACCTCGGAAGGATGGAAGGCTGAGTCGACCCGAGCCGGCTACCTGAGAAACCAACTTCTGCTGGGATCGAACTCAGGTCGTGGGGAGAGTTTCGGTTGCAGTGCTGCCGCCTACCACTCTGCGCCACTTGAGGCACTTATGTCTCGTGGGAGAGGGTCTAAACGACCATGAATATGAGAACACATTGTCTGAACAGGCCAGAGACTGTGAATTAATTGATTAACTGTGGAAATATATGACCATCGGTGTCCATAGAAAGAAACTGATGAATGCAATGTTGCTCTGCAAGCTCCACTCCTTTCATATTTATTTATTTATTTATTAAATTTATATTACCGCCCATCTCCCCCATTCTATTCACGTAGGATATAATGATCTATTATAGAAAAGGTGTGGGGCTTGCACTATAATGTTGTGATGTTGATTATCAACTGCTTCTTGTTTGTTTGCCTTGTATACCAGCCTCAGTTTGTGCTACATTGCCCATACATTGTCAACTACTTATTATTTGATTTCCTTATATACCATTAATAGTAAACCTTGCATGCCATTAATACCAAATATTATTAAATAAATTACAGTCCTTGGTTATTAATTATTAGTTTCATTTGTTTGATTTCTGGAACACCGAAGCCTGTTTAATAACCTAAATGTTTAGGTGCTGATGGAATTGGTGCTATGGGAGGCCCCGGGTTGAAATACAAGTTTCTAACTGGTAAAAGAAAGTGCTTCCTAATTGATTTTAAAAGGTTTTAACGTTCATTATATAAAATGCCTGAGTTCACTATTGCAATAGTTTGGCTATTGATTTTTCTTTGTTTTTTTTTTTAAAAAAAAGCTTTCTGCAGTGCACTGATTATAGTAATTGAATGAAAATTATATAGTACATCAACTGAGCTGGGAAAGAAGTGGTGGCTGAAGATCTCTCTTGGCTGCTTGTTAATGGGTGTGGGTCACTGCACCCGGAAGTGGCTACCAAACAACTTAGCGTCAAGCAGGAACCTGTTGGAAGGCCAAAGTACCATTTGACTAAAACAAGCTCAAGGACCCCAAATTATAACTCTTGCACCCACGTCTGAGCAAATTGGTTTCTAACTAAGTGATGCTTTCTTAATGATGCATAACTAAAAATCATTTTGGTTTGTGTGTCAAACTAACACCTTTAATAGTTTTCTAGAAAACTCAAGTAAGTGAAAAGTATGAAATGTCTGATTTTGCTGAAATGATTGTATATATAATTATTTTTATATATGCATAGTCATTGGAATGAAACACGTGTTCAGTATAACATCTGGGTTTTTAATCTGAGTAATTCAAGTGTAATTCAATTCAAAGTAATTCAAGCTTCAGACACCCAGTTTGGTATAGTAGTCAAGGCATCAGGCTAGAAACCAGGAGACCGTGAGTTCTAGACCTGCCTTAGGCATGAAGCCAGCTGGGTGACCTTGGGCCAGTCACTCTCTCTCAGCCCTAGGAAGCAGGCAATGACAAACCACTTCCAAAATCTTGCCAAGAAAGCTACAGGGACTTGTCCAGGCAGTCATCAGGAGTCAACACTGATTCGAAGGCACCAAATATATATATTTGTGTGTGTGTGTGTGTGTGTGTGTGTGTGTGTAGCAATTGGGAGGAGGGTATAGGTTGGACAGTTTTGTTTTTGTTTTTGCTAGAAATTAAGTGGCTTTCCTTTGCTTGACACTGGTTTAAATCCTTTTTTGATTCAGGCATGCTATTTCAAAATTGTCAAACATTTTGAAGAGAGAGTGAATCAAATGTCAAAACTGTTCTTAGAGCTATTCACAAAATATGTAGGTCATCTCTTTGGAGAGTATCTGATAAAAGCACTTTGCAAAAACCTGTGGCCCACCTGATTCATGATTGCCATTATACTAATAGAAGGAAAGTGTCCATCGATAAATGAAGTGCTTCAGACATTACCAAGGATGATTCTTGACCCATTTGAGATGGTGGCAGTGATAATCAGATACTTTGCCTGGTCACAGGCAATCATATTAAACCAAGTAATTTAGTGGGAATGTGTGCTGGGTTCTCCTTTCCACAAAGATGCAATACCACAGAGGTTAGTACTTCTATTTCTGTGATATTTAGATCAGGCATTTTCATTGCCTGTAATGAATAATACATTGCCTCAGTCTAGGGTGGGCCATTTTTCTGGTTAATACAAGAAAGGTACAATACAAAACTGAACTTCAAATTAAACTTTTCAATACTGAAGACCTTCCTGAAACCAATAAATAATATTTTATGTTATGTATCTTACCCCTCCTTCAAGTCCTCCTACTCTGCTGGGATGAACAAAGAATGCTGGGAGTGGCCAACAAATGTATATATTCCCTGCAGGGTCACCCAAGGTTGCCAGCTAAAGCAAACAGTCACCTTTATTGGCCAGCAGCAATATAAGGAGATGATGAAGGTGGATGATGACTTGAGTGACAACAACAAAAGCATCATTTCATATTGTGCAGGAGAAGGCAATAGTAAACCACTCCTGCATTTTACGAAGGAAACCACATGGATAGACAATATAAAGTGATTGACAATATAGTGTTGATTATGGGCCCATCAGGTTGCATAGTACTCAATATGCTACTGAGGAAGAGCTGAGGACCTTTTATAGTACTAATGGCGTTTAGTAGATTAAAGCCTTTGGGACATCTAGTTGATATTGTTGCCATGCAGGAAAAGAAAATCCAAAGCTGCAAAGACAGAATTATAGTGGCAACATGGAACATAAAAAGCATGAACATGGAAGAGCTCAACACACTGAAAGATGAAATGAATTAACTACATGTGGATATTGTAGGTATCAGTGACTTGAAATTGACTGGAATTAAATACTTTCAGTCAGAAGATCATACTATTTATTAATGAGGACATGAAAAGCAAGGAAACCCATTGCTTTCATAGTCAGGAAGCATATAGCCAAGAGAGTTTTTGGGTACAATACAGTCAATGATCAAACAATAGTAATTAGACTTCATGGGCGACCCTTTAATATGATGGTTATCCAAGTTTATGCTCCAACTACTGATACAGAAGAAGAAGAATTTGACAAGTTTGATTTATGGTCAAGTTGACAGAATATGCAAGCAAGATGTGCTGCTTGTGGTTGGGGACTGGAATGTCAAAGTTAGAAACAATAAGGAGGAAAATGTAGTTGGACTATACACAGTAGCCTAGGAGGTAGAAGTGAAGCAGGATAACAACTTAATACTTTCTGCCAATCCAATGATTTCTTCATTGCAAATACATTCTTCAACCAAAACAATGCCTATAAGCATGGACATTCCCCAGAGAAACAAATGTAATGGTATGTGGGAATGACCTTAGGAGACAGGGGAAAGAGCCACAGCCAGGGGAATGGTTGGATAAGGGGCAACTTAGCCCACAGCAGGTATGAGAATGTGGCAAACATCTCAGAAGGGACCCTCCCTAGTTTCTTGTTCTGTAAAGGTGTCGGGGGAGAAATGTACTTTTAGACTTGCAAGATTCTGTTGATGTAACCTTACAATACAGTAGAATTATTTCATCTGGGTGTACTTGTCTGGACCTCACAAGGCTGACAACTTCACAGAAATCAAATTAGCTGTGTCATTGGTACAACAAGGTAGAAAGACTCAGTTATATCAGCAAAGATGTGGTCAGGGGCTGTCTGTGGAACTGCTCATGTATAAGTTCCAAGTCAAGCTAAAGTGGAAGAACAAAGCCAACCAGTTTCCACAGTATAATCTTGAGCATACACTCACCATTTTCAAAGAGAACATCAGGAATCACTTTGAAGTCCTGAACCTCATTGATAGGGAACTGGAGCAACTCTGGAATAGAATCAAAGTTGTTAAGGATGAATGTGAAAAGAGACTGTCAAAGACCAAGAAACAGAAGAAAACAAACCGGATGTCAGAAGAAACAGTGGAAATAGCCAAGAGAAGTCAAAGTCAAGAAAAGCAAAGATCTTAACAAAGAAAGAATATAACAAAAGAATTTCAGAGAGTTGTTAGAAGAGATAAGAAGGAGCATTACAATGACATCTGCACAGACATGAAAAATGGAAACAGATATGGGAAAACAAGGCAAGATGAAGCTAGATTAGCATCTGGTCATTACCAGGTTGGATGGGTCCAGGAACTGATGAAATATCTACAGAAATATGGGAGCAACAGAAAAAGGGTCAGTCAAGGTTCTAACCAAATTATATCAGCAAATCTGGAGAATGACACAGTGACAGATTGGAAGAAGTCAGTCTATCTACCAATACCAAAGACAGGAGGCTTAACAGAGTATAATTTGTACACTTTTATACAAATTATTATACAATATCCTTAATTTCACATGCTAGTAAGGTAATGCTTAGGACCATCCTACACAGGATATACTGGATAATTGAAAAAACCAAATATAGGTAGTCCTTGGCTTATGATGACAATTGGGACCGGAATTGTCATCGCTAAGGAAAACAGTTTTAACGCGTGATTTCACCTGACCATGTTGCTTAATGATGGCAATTTCAGCAGTCCCAGTTGCCGTTGTTAAGCAAGGACCGCACAGGTTGTTAAGCAAGGACTGCGACTTCTGACTTCCAACTTCCTGCCGGCTTTCCCATTGACTTTGCTTGTGGGAAGCCAGCAGAGAACATCAGAAATTGCAATCACATGACCGTGGTTCACTGCAACATCATAATTGCAAGCCAGGTGCTGAGTGCCTGGATCACGATGACGTGACTGTGGGGATACTGCAACAGCCGGAACTACGAGGACTTGTCATAAGTACCATTTGTTCAGGGCCATCACAGCTTTGAACGGTCGCTGAATGAATGGTCATAACCCAAGGACTACCTGTACTGATTTGAAGAACACACTGAACTGCAAACTAGCCAACCACATTTTAGTCCAGGGTGTTGTGTAAATGCAAAAAAAAAATGCTCTATTTGAGTAAATAATGAATCAGTTGTCAAAGCTGGCAATATTGGGCTAGGTGGGGTGAGGGAAGACAACTTCCTGTGTTCTTAAGCTATGCCATACTCAGCTCATTTTTTCAGGAAAGCCACTTGCTAGTATGCTGGAGTAATAGCATATATTTCCCCTCCACAAATCTGACAAATGTCAGATATAAATGAAATGCCACAGGTGAGCATGTCTGAATACTGCAGCCACGCGTTGTGATATTCTACCCTGCAGGACAGAGAGCAGACAGAGAGCCTGGTGATATGAGAGGCTGCTGGTGCAAGGGAGGGAAACGGCTGCTGCTACTCGCTGTTGTACTAGATGGGCTTTTGACCCAGGACAGGAGCAGTTCGCATGATGATGGCCTCGGTGCTGCTGCAGCTACAGGACTCACGTCTCTGCATTTGAGGGTTGATCCACAGGAACGGGTCCCTGTACCAACTAGCCCCCAGAATTCACAGGGCAGCAGAACAGTCTCTGCATTAGCTCTGGCAATTGCATTCTTTGCAGCACATCACCCCCTGCTGATTGATGGTGGTAGCTGTTAACAAAGCTGTTAACAAAGAAAAGGTGATTGATTGCCCCTGTTTCCTTAGGATGGGCTCAGGGGAGAGAGTCAAGGTTGTCATGCTGGTACCTAAGAAGGAGAAAGTTGTACCAATTCACTTTTACGAAATATGAAAAAATGGGGGGAGGGGGGGAGGAAATCCCAAACGGAAAAGAGAAAAGCATTGTTTAGAGTTAATAGTTATAACTGAGCATTTGGGTCACAGAACTTCTTTCCCCTGCTTCCAAGTAGTGCCTGCTAAAAAATCGTTGGTTCAAAGAGAAAAGAAAAAAAGGACCAATCGGTAGGGGGACAGATAGATGGAGATATAACAGGAAAGGGCATAGGAATTCCATGTCATCCAAAAGAAATATGAAGTTAGATGAAACATTAAATAGAAAATGACCAGGAAGGCAGAGTTCCTGCACTTTGCGATAGCTGTGCGTAACAGGGAGTTTCAGGTAGACCCTGCTGAAATCTTGCATTTGACGGCTTTAATTAAAAATGGGGCCCCGATCTTGTGGGGTTAAAAGTGGATCTGAGATAGCTGGAGGCAACTATTCTCAGTTGCATGTCAGTCTGACTGGGGCTGCTTCCATTTCATGATTACCTGGATTTTTGCAGCCCAAATAAGGCAGCCTGGCAATGGTGTCAGTGGTGTCCATGTGGCCACAGGGATAAAGGGAAAGGGGTGGGCAGTGAGGAGACTGTGGGGAAAAGGAGGAGGAAGGGATGGCAAAGTGGTGAGATAAAAGGAAAAAAATGCAACAGTGTGCAGGGGAGGACAAGAGCAAGGAGTAGATTGTGGGAACACTGATGGAGCGAGGAAGCAAGTGAGGAAGGGAAGGGGAGGGGAGGTATGCTTAAATCTTCAAGCCCACGATTGCCATCCAGGAGCAAAACTGGATCCAGAAGAGGTTGATCTAGTCCTCCCTGAGGCACAGAAGCCGGCTGGTTGACTTTGGGCCAGCAGCTCTCTCTCAGCCCTGGACTGGGAACTTGAAAAGCAGCTAGTGTATCTACCAGCTTGCCTGGTAGATTATGGTTCATAACCTTCAATTAAAAGAATTTCATCCTGCAGTGAATAGATTTGGGCTGATAACAACAGCAACAACAACAGCAGCAACAACACACTCCCAAGGAAGAGGTTCCTTTGATTTTAAATGACATGTACTGTATATACATTGCTCTTCAAATATTGTTAATATTCTTGGTGGAAAATTCTCATACGCTTCAAAAGAAATGATTGCACTTGTCTCATTTGAAACAGCTTGGAAGTTGGGGTCAGTTCCTCAGCATGTTGTATTCATGTGATACTGATACACAACAGGAGGAATTGGAATGTAACGGGACAGATATTTGATTTACAGAGTATTTCTGCCTTATTCCCTGCACGAACCCTCTCTCTAGTTTCACAGCCTAGAACAGGCATTAGCAACAACTGCCTTGGCCTTTTAAGCCTTCCCCAACTGTGCCACCGATAATCTGGTATGGGGAGAATTCATATTTCAAATGCCCTCCCTGCTCATTCCTTTGCCTTCCATTAGCACAGATCGTTCCCAGCAGCTGTGAGAGCAGAAAGGCATTAATAGGATCTCTTCTGAATGATTCATAGCTTATTTGGAAGCCCACGAGAGGAATGATGTGTAATGACCCTGACTTCAATGCCCCAATAAACACTTCTCCATGCAGATCATTTGAGATGCAGAATAAGCTTTATTAAGGATACATGTAAATCAAAGCATTCTCAAAGATCCGAATGACAGTTTCCCGCCAAACAGTCAAACTTAGCTCTCCCCCTTCGCGCCAGCCCCTTCGCGCCCATGATGTCAGTGTCCGTTACTTTCCCACTCCGCTCAAGCCCCCACCACACTCGTGCAGGTGGACGACCTTGACGCTCGGCATAACAGTCTCCGGCAGTCTGGCGCGGCTCCTGGAATGCACTCCCCCTCCCATCGCTTTCCAAGCTGACACGCATCTCTGAAGGACATGGCAGGATTCAAACTAGAACCCTTACATGATGAGTGTTTGTGGATCATCTTTCTGGCATCCATTTTTATTCAAGGTGGATAAGAGGTAGGACTGAGTCAAAAGGTATGTGTGTTTATGAGTGCAACTGAAATCTTCATTAAAGTTGAAAAGGGCCCACTTTTCACTCTTTGGAGGAATTACTGCAGCTGGACTGAGCGTTTTTGTATAAAAACTAAAAAGAACTGAGAGGATACCACATTCGGCACATGATCCCTAATAATCCTAGATAGAAATAAAATAGATGAACAACTACAGAAAAGGTCATCTCTCTGGTGACTAATTACTAAAATGTAAAATTACTAGCTACTAAATTAGTAATTACTGAGTTATTAAAGGTGGTGTTCCTGGAAATGGAATAGGATTTCATAAGTAACGAATAATATTAATATTATTCGAATAATATTAAAAGATGTATTAGATGGCTGTGGAATTTTTTTTTAAACTGTGGACTGAACTTCCTGATTGGCTTTCCAGCTCAAACAAAACACCTTTTTCTTGTCTGACTCAACTTGACTCACTACAGCTCCAGATATTAGTCCACTTACTTCCTAGAATTTGAATAAAGAAAAAAGGTGGGTGGTATCTTTTTAATGTTGACATAGAACTCCAAATCTCAGAATGACTCTCATAGATCATAAAATAGCATAGAGGACAAGGTGGAATTCTCTAAGACAACAATCCATGAATTTCTAAGCAACATCTTATCAGGCCGCTCCATTATTTCTAGGCTGACCATACGTCCCGTTTTGAATGGGACAGTCCCGTTTTTTTAACATTTCTGGACTGTCCCGTCATTTTAACATAAAAGTCAAATTTGTCCCGTTTTTTTAAAAAACCTGTTAGGAACTAGCCTGTCCCTGCCACCAGGCCAGCTGCCGCCATGCCAGACTCTGAGCCAGAAGAAGAGGAACCGAGAGCCGGAGGTAGCTGGAGCAGTGCGAAAGAGCCAGAGCAGCTGATTGGAGGGAACCCGGAAGAGGAATCCCCTCCGCCTATCAGCACGCGGCAAAGGAGGTGGGAGAGGCAGGCTGAGCAGCGCAAGGCCCGATTGGCCCTGCACGCAGTCGGTACCAAATTTGAAAGATAAAAGGCCAGCACAGTCAGCACGTAAGCTTACATAAGTTTAACCCCGTCCCGTTTTTGCCATCCCAATGTCCTGTTTTTGTCTCAAGGAAATATGGTCAGCCTAATTATTTCCTGCTCTGAGTTAGTTACTGGGGCTGTGCAGTGCTTCACCTTTGATCCCCCAAAGATGTTTGGGAGTCCATGGGGGCACATAGAGAGGCTCCATCTACAGCTCCTTAAAGCAGCTATGACCTGTCTTATGACTGTGTTCCATATGGTGGTCACCTTTAAAGCCCCTCATGGCTGGGGCTGGGTTACTTATGGGATCACTTCACCCCAGTGCTGTCTAACCATCCTGTTAGATTTGGCAGGAGAGGCATCCTGCAGGTCCTGACCACGAGAGAGTGCTTTCTGGTGGGACCCAGGAAGAGGGCCTGTTCTGCCATGGCATCCCTCCTTTGAAAGATCATCACCCGCCCCCAGCATGAGATCAGACTTACCCTGACCCTGCTGGCCTTTCTCAGCAGACAGTTTTAATTCAAGACAGTCCCGTTTTTTTAACATTTCTGGACCGTCCCGTCATTTTAATATAAAATTTACTCTTTACATCTACTTTATATTGGACATCATTTTTTTTCTTAAGAATTTTATTAAGTTTCAAGACAAAGATAAAAGCTACGAAAAAACAAAAAACGACAAAAAAAGAAAAAAGAACTAAAAAGATGTGAAAACACAAGAGAATTTTTTTTTCAACATTACAAAGAAATGTGACTTCTGACTTTTAACAGCAAGGATATACAAAAATTTTCCATAATCAATCGCTTACTCTATGTTAAACCAAAACCACATTATTTCTATAAATCATTCCACTTTAGCACATAATAAAAATCACTAAGTACAGTTACTCCCTCCCCTTATATCAAAATAAAGGAAAAAAATTCATATAAACCTCCTAAATAACTCCCCCCCAAAAGATAACATTTATTTAATTATTCCGTTCCTACTACTATTCTATACATTTCTGTCTTCTATAATAAAAATCAAACTAAAAAGCACATAAATTGTCTGCCATTATACTTAACAGTACAACAGTTTTAATAATCTTAATCTTAATTAACCCAAAAAAAGAAAAACAATTCAAAGCAGTAACCTTAAATCAAGTCCTTAAAACCATCCAAATAGACATTTTTTAATACCCTAATAATCTTAATCCAAATCCTTAAAAAACAAACAACATCAGTCAAACCCTAAAAGCGATCCAGGTAAACATTCTTTAATCCTTATCCCACTTCAAAATAAACCAAAGCATTTACATATCCCCACAATGTGCACAGAGCTTTCCACTTGAAAGAATCTAACAGCCCAACTGCCCCTCCTCAAAAATTCCAACTTCTCTTCAGAAAACCTCCCATACATAATGACCCCTTCTTTTTCATGGCATTTCACCAAAAAGTCAATTTCACTTATTGCTTGCAGATCCCTCTCCCCCTTAAATTAATCCAACTCCACTATCCAATCTTCATCCAGCATCTCAACAGAAATCCCGATCTCATTCTTAGAAGAAACATTTCTATCACTATTGAATTCCTCAATTTCCTCCACTACATCCCCAACCAGATGGCACGTTTTAGACCTCATATTTTCCACGATGTCCTGAATGTCTTGTTTAAAAGCTTGATAGGAGTCAGAAAAGATCTGTTTAAAATCTTAGTTTTACCTGACAAGATTGAGACTGATTTGAAAGTGGATTTAAACATGACAGGCTACAAGACTGACATGGAAAAAGATGTTACACTGGACATGCAAAAGAAACTGGCTGATGTAATAGTTAAAAGGGGTATACAAATGACAAACCAAGAGAGTAACCTGGATAATTTTCCTATATTGGATTTACAAAACAGGCTTGTTAAAGTTTTGAAGAATTTTGTGTATTTTAAGAGAAGGTGACAAATTACTAAAATTGTTTATACTTGTTGTGATGAAGGGGGAAGTCACTTCTTTATATATTTTTCTTTTTCTTTACTATATTATTTTTTCTTTCTTTTCTATTTCTTTTTTACTTTTTTTCTGCACCTATTTTTTATTTTTATTTTTTTTGTTTGTATTAGTTTTTACTATTGTAATTGTAATCTTTAATAAAATTACTATTTAAAAAAAAGGAAGTGATGGACTTATACTGAAACTGATGCAGCTTATATATTACTTATTGTCAGCTCAGATTCCAGTCTTTTGGTTTAAAATTTATGCATTATTGAATGGAACTGAATGTTTTAAATCAACTATTTCTAATAATGGTAAGGCCTCCAGGACATGCAAGGCAATAACCCCAATTTTCCGCATTCGATAAGCTGAGTAGACAGCTCTGCACAAGCATTTACAAAGTCTCTTAGTACCAGGGATTTTGGAAAGCCACACCAGCACAGGCTGTCCCTGTTAGCCCAAGAACAGAGACCAGTCAGTGTATTCAGACTATCACTTCTTTATTTGCATAACCATACAGACAGAATCTTGCCAGACTGAAGCTTTCCTAACTAACCTAAGGGGAAATACTCCAGGGGCTCTAGGGCAGGGCTACTCTAACTTTCTTTGGCTGCCTGCCAAGGTTCTCAAGGCTGTGAGTGCGTTTCTGTCCTTGGAATGCGCTCCCTCTTTCCTCAGCTCCGAAATCCACCACATCACACACACCCCACTTCAGGGACACATTCCATCACACAGGCTGTTTTGCAGCAGTGTCCATAACAAACCAGTGTTATCAACATGCAAAGCCTGCAGTGAAGTACTTGTGGTATTAGGTCGGACCCAAGTATTTAAGTGGACGCACTGGGTGACGTGTACCTGCCACCGTTCCCCCTCCCCCCGTCTCCCCAAGATGCTCGAGCTCCACTGCGCTCTGGAATGCTGCATGTGCAGCTACTAAGAGTCATCCACAGGTTACTTGATGGGCCTTACTAGGGTGGCTCCTCTACTTTAGAATGCCCCCTCCCCAAAATCAGTAATACCTTTCAGGTATCAAACCTTCTGAGTTGTGCCTCCACTCTCTGGGATACTCTTCCCCCCGCAGTACAGATGGCCCCAACCCTGTTTATGTTTTGCAAACAAGTTAAAACTATTCTGCTTGAACATGCTTCCAGCTCTTATAGGTTCTTAGGTGCCTCGTTTATGTGCTTTTATCTTGTCTTTTTTATACTTAATGTTTCATCTGTTACATGCCCAGATTGTCAGATTTGGGTGGGATATCAATACTGGAGAATAAAACCAGTTGAGGAGCTCTTTGCCCAGGCCTTTCCTATCTGAATGTTATTATTTTATTGTCTCCCCCTTTAATGAACATTTATATTGCTTCAATTTAAACTGCTTCAGGAAGTGATTGTATGGAAAGCAGTATAGATATATATTAA
The DNA here is from genome assembly GCA_023362775.1 of Charina bottae. NCBI lineage: Eukaryota > Metazoa > Chordata > Lepidosauria > Squamata > Charinaidae > Charina > Charina bottae. The sequence goes on from JALMGJ010000007.1 coordinate 26,028,368, forward strand.
ATAAACATTTTAAGTAATAAACATTCAGGTCATTGGCCCAAGGAGATCAGATCTCCCTTCTTCAGGTTCCAGTTTTTAACCTTGCAAATAAGAACACACAATTGTAAGAAATCTGCTTTGCCATCATAATGCCCATATTTAATCTTTTTAAACAAGTAAAACCAGTTTTTTAAAAAAATCATTTCATCTCATACAGTACATTTTTGTATTCCCTCAGCAATGTCCCATCAACAGTACTCGAAATCCGATATGAAATATTTCTCAGTATTTTAAGCAGTATACAACCAGTGACTACAGTAAAGCAGAGTTCACATTACACAGCTTCTTCAGTTAAAATTCAGCAGCTTAGTCCTGTCACATTTGACGTAAGGACTCTCCCTCCACCACCACATAGCATTTGGCAAAGGCCAGGGGCAACCATGCAATGGTTTATTGCCGTGTTTGTTTACCTTGTCCTATGAATGTTGATAAAAGCCACTGCATAGCCCTCCCCACAACTCTGTCAGGGCGAAGGGAGAAGTGTGACCACGGTTCTAGTCCGGCTAGCATAACTTAAGTACTGGGCCTGAGGTTCTAAATATCAGACATAAGGTGAGCTCAGATCTACATCTTGTTTCTAAAGAAACTGACGGGGTTTTCTTCAGTGAATAAGATCAGGATTAAATGGAAGTGGCAAGAATATATTTTACAGTATATTTTGCCAGCCTATATACGCATTTGTGGAATTTATTCTTTAAAACATAAGTAAATCTTCACAGAGGGTCAAGCAGTATTTTCCTCCTAGAGAAAAACATATTTTTCTGTGTTTCTTCATGTGTTAGAAGACTAGGATCAAGCAATTTCCCTCTGATTTTTTAAGAAATTGATGTGAAATGGCTAACCAATCTCTGGATTTTTGCTAAATATTCTGTAACTATTTGCAAAAATAGTTACCCAAAAAACTGTAACTTGCAATTGAGCAATTTTTGTTTTTAAAATGTGAACCAATTATTGTGGTGAAAAGTCTTAACACATCCCAATAGTTGCCTGACTTAAACAGAATAGGGGTTTGATGTCTGGCAGGGGTACAGATAGTTAATTTAAATCAAATACGTAGTGGTATATAGTAAGACTGCAAACGAGTATTTATACATTTAGTGATGTATTGGCCTAAAACCAGTATGTATCAGAGCTATGACATTGTAATTCTTCACATAAAGTTATGGGATGTTGGAGGCATGTTATGTACTAAATAATTAAATGAAATATCAATGTACTATCTTTTCCAAAGCCATTCTTTGGAAAATCTCAAGTTTTGATACAGACTTAGTCATACTTTGATCCAACCTAAATATTATTATTTTCTTTCACACTATGAAACAGTATGATGCAATTAATATATTAACTTGAAAATGCAACAGAAAGCACAGCAAATCCTTGTTTAGGAATTTGTCACTGGCATTTAAAAAGTAATGAAATTAACAGAACTCCACAGACATCAGACAACCTAGTGGATCTTTGTTTTGAGAAACCTTTGCAGATATAACAAAACTGACTTAAAAAGTCCCACTAATGTTTCAAGACTGATTATGTAGCATTCAACTTGCATATATGTGTAGCGTAAATGATTCATATAACACCCAATACGCAATGAAGGCATAATATAGTTTTCTTGACATTTTTCATGATTCTCTATAGAAACTTTACAGAAAGACTAGCAAGGGTGATCACCAATTTTGAATGCCTACTACTGTAGATGCATACAATATTTAGGGCAAAGAATTTTATGGAAAAAAAACCCCATTCTCAAAAAGGTTTAAATTTGACCTATTTATCTCTTTACTTACGTTGTTTTAAGATGTGTTCAAAATTAACAAATTCAGCATATCAACATATTAATTTGGTAGTCTCTAAACTTTACAAACTCTTAATATGCTTAATTCAACTGTACATAACCAAATGCATTCATATGGGTGATCCTCCTTTAATTTCTTCACAGTTGAAAATATTGTGAAGTTATTTAGAACTATTTAGATATTTACATAATTATGTACATACACCATGAATTTTATAAAGTGATTATACACCCAACATCTCTGTTTGTATTACACACACACACACACACACAGAGAGAGAGAGAGAGAGAGAGAGAGAGAGAGAGAGAGAGAGAGATGGCATATGTATTTTTGTACTAAAGTGAACAAATTAATATACACTGACTCTTTTCTAAATTATCAATAGTGAAGCCAGAAACAGAACTTCCTCATTTAGCAAGATATCTAATTTAAGGACGAGTTGGACCAATGTAGTCTTGCTTCAGATGGTATTGTATCATTTACCCAAAGTGCTGTTTTCCATGTGTAGCCGCCCTGAATTCTTCTTTAGAATAGATAATGAAATGATTTGTGGTAAAGACCAAGCAGTCAGCATCTGTAACATTTAGTGTAATTTCTTCAGCTTCTGTGCAAATGGGGCTGTTCTGGATAATCAAGAAGAAATCTGCGGCCATGTTGTCAGTGGTGAAAGAAGGTTCAACCTGAAGCATTTACTGCACAGTAAGAGATCATTTCAATATTATACAGTCAACAAGTCCTTCTTCACAGAAGTATGTATAAACATAAATAAACATTTTAGCACAAAATACAAACAATTAATTTTAGGTAAGTCAAGTATATAAATAAGAGGTAAACACCTATGGATGGACTTTAAAGGCTAGAAGTTCTTCAGAGTGCATGTTATTTAAGGAACGCAGGTCAGGCAGTTTCAAAAGTAGTTTTGTAAATATAGAGGCTTCATTTGGATGATTTTTTGTGATTAAAGTCCTGAGAGCACGGATCAGTGTTTCTTGCAGCGCTTCCACAGAATTGACATTCTCTATTCCTGATCGTTCTAAATGAAAGATAAACAGGGAGGGAGACAGTTACTGGTTTGCAACTTAAATGGTTAAACACAGTGTATAAAATTCTACAAAGTATCCAGCTATTCATTAAAGCATTTGTGTTAGCAGATGGTATTCAAACTAGGCAAGTTATAACCACCTCAGGTTAAGGCTATAAATATAATTTATAATAAGGATATAAATCGACATGCAGATCTTCTTAACTAAATATCAGTTTAACAAGCTACTTCCTGCCCTTATAGTGAAGGTGGGCGGGGGGGGGTACCTTAATATAGGCAAATACATTCTGCAGAGATGATGGCAACTGAACTTGTGATCCAACAGCTTGGATGTGTGTGGGAATCTTTACTTCTCTTTTGGAGCAGAGTAACAAATATATACATACTAGAGCATCTCAGAGATCAGAGTCACAGCAAAGGGTTTTTTAAAAAAGCATCTAACAATATTCTACTGCAGAAAAGGGCAACTTTGGGTGTGCAGTTAACGGGGTGGGGTGGGGTGTCAGGAAAGGATCTTAACAGCAACCAAGAATGTAAGATGGACAGAGTCTTATCAAGGTAGGATTTTCTAGGGCGTTTATTTTTCTGGGAAGGGGTGGAGTTGACTCTACCCCATCCCAGAAAGGGAATTCTGTTAAGTTAAATCATAAGGTTTACATTACAACTTTAATTTGTTTTGAATCAATTTTCAACAAGTGTGAGTTGAGAATACTCTGCCCCACCACCCCAGAAGAGGTGGAGCATGTGTAGCCTTTGGTAGTCCACCCCCCATCCTATATTATCTTATGAATTATTCTGCAGTGAAAAAACTCTGTTCCTTTCCGTGATAAAGAATTTAGGGTAAGTGGACTGGGGAAATATGTCTTTGCACTTACCAAGGACATTATTCATTTTACCTGTTGTTGCACTTCAGTAACTAAAATTAATTATCATAGATCAGACTGCATGACAATTCAAAATTACATTTCCTATTGTAATATAGATCAGAAAATGTGAACATTTTTATATCTGTATTGAAAATGTGTAGTTTTCCCCCCCATGGGATACATTTTATTTTAAAATTCAATACCATGTTTTTCTTAGAAGTTCTCAAGAGAAAGAATACTGAACCAAAAGTGAGCTGTCAAAAAACCGAAAGATCTTACATATGTAAAAGCAGCTGAAAAGTAACAATATATTCCTAATAAAATAGGAAATGTTTAGATCATTACTGAAAAATGGCAACATGGATGCCTTTGGCCAACGTATGTAAAACAGTCCCAAAATGTAGCTACTGCTGAAAAAATCTGACTCTCATCCCTTTTCATGCAAACCAACTATATAAAAGCAACAAGAACAGAACCACTAGTGAGGCACCTTCATAAGAGATAAAATATTGTAAGATAAATTTCAGGTATAATCTTAATTGTTAAACAATGTGAAGAAACCGGGGGGGGGGGGAGGGGAGTCCAACCCAAAGCCAGATTTCATATATTTTGAAAAGACTTTTATTTTTTGTTACAGATAAAGGTTCATTTTGTTTTCTTACCAGCAGATACAAGGACCACCGCTGTAAACAAACTCATTTCTTCATCACTAAGGTTCAGTGCATTTAGCTTCTCACTAAACTCAAACATGGAGTTCAGCAGATCACCAGCTCCCATGGTACGTAGATCATCAAAACTGTATTTCTTTCCACTAAGAAAAGTGACAGTACGATCGTTTGCATCAAATAAAGATGCAAACCGTACCATTAATACCTGGTCAAAAGAAAATTCAGGGAGAAAAGCTTGCATGTAAATCTATACTTTGTTCATATAGAATCTTCAAAGTTTGACAGCTCATAAAATTGAAGATAAAAGTCTTCTCTGAGCCAAGGTCAGTTCTTGCTGACTAGTTATCTTGGAATTAAACGGAAGTGATCTAATCCTGTTGCCTTCTGGGATTTTACTTCTTTTTACTTCCCAGCCCTTCTATCTCCTGGTGCTCTTCCATCCAACTATTATCCCACTCAAAAAATGTGTGCTCTATTTGACCCTAAAAGTAATGAAGTAGTGAGATCTATCCTAAAGGTTTCCATATAAATTCTAAAACAGTCCATGCACAAAATGATCACCATCAGAAGATCCTCTATTACCTATATCCTCCATTCAGAAGGAGACTGTTTCTGGATCCACTTATATTGTTTGTTTGTTTAAAAAGGCTTTCTTACAATTTACCAAAGAGATAATTAAGCACAGGCTTTAAAAAAAATCCCAGCAACTATTTATATACTTTAGATACAGGCAAGGCTATATGTAAAAAAATATTTAGGCATTGGAGTTATGGTGTCATCCTCTTGGCTTTGGTATTTTCTACTGGCATTTTCTTGTACTTATTGACTCTGTATATAATAATGGTTTTAAATTAAAATACTACATCTTCTTTTTTTTATATAAAATTTTTATTAAGTTTCAAGACAAAGGTAAAAGCTACGAAAAACCAAAAAACTATAAAAAAGAAAAAGAAACTAAAAAGGTGTGAAAACACAAGATTTTTTTTTTCAAAATTACAAAAAGATGTGGCTTCTGACTTTTAACAGCAAGGATATACAAAAATTTCCATAATCAATCTCTTACTCTATATTAAACCAAAACCACATTATTTCTATAAGTCATTCCACTTTAGCACATAATAAAAATCACTAAGTACAGTTACTCCTCCACCTTATATTAAAAAAAAAAATCGTATAGACCTCCTAAACAATTCCCCTCCCCAAAAGATAACACATATTTAATTATTCCCTTCCTACTACTATTCTATATATTTCTGTCTACTATAATAAAAATCAAATTGAAAAGCACATAAATTGTCTGCCATTATACTTAATAGTTAACCCTTAAAGCAAACCAGGTAAAAATTCTTTTTTTTCCCCCAGGCATTCCATAGGGGGCAGTCCAAAATATTTGTGTGAGCAGACTGACCTTCCCTGTGTCCAGCCCTGCAGGGGATGGAGAGAGGATGTTATTCAGCACCGGTGTGTAAAGCTGCTTTTAAGCAACAGAGCTCAAAAGTATTCTCTCCCCTCAGAAAAGGCAAGGTGAGGCAAGACAGGAGAATAATTGGCACTTCTTAAATACAAGTTTTTCAAGGCTTCTCTGACAGAACCTGTATGCCCATTCTCACTCTCAGTGCGGCCTTTCCCAAAAGGCAAGACTGAATGCAGTGAGGAAGCATTGGATTTCAACTGTGTACCGAGGCATGGGGCCCCTTTAGGCAGTGGAGACCACCAGCCAGGGAAGCCACAGAGAGAGGACTGTTATCTACCAATCTGGACACAGCCAGCAAGTTGAGTGCAAGACTGAGGACCCTGCTTTTCCAAATGAGTAAGGAAACAGGATAAAATTTCCAACTCAAAAATACAATCTATAGTAATGTGAAGAGGCATTTTTTGCCACATTTCCCCAACAACTGCAGCAGACACACGCCAAACTTACCAAACTGGCTGCACTGATTTTATCAATTATGATTGATGTCAAGAAGAGGAAACTAAAATGAAATATTCACCTCAAAGGTTCCAGCCTTCAGAAGGTTTACTTGGTCGTGTTGGGAAAGATCTCGGAAGCCTGGAACACGCTTGGCAAATTCCACTACTTCTTTTACAGCAGGGGTAAAGCTCATGGAAAATTCTTCCCAGACTTCCTGACCAGACTTATTTGGATCCACAAAAGGAGTCTTGTTCATTGGGCAAACCTAGATATTTACAAATATATGAAATCAAAAAGCTATTCTCAACACCCTGTTTTCAAACACTATAAAGCTGACAATGTCTCCAAATATAACATGAAAAATTGCTCATAATTAAACATATTAGAGAGTATATCCCAAAATATTAGAACCTAATTAAAATTAAGTGTTGCTTCCTAGTCAACACAGGGGGCGTGGTGGCTCAGCGGGTAAGACGCCAGGCTTGTTGATCGGAAGATCGCAAGTTCGGAGGTTCGAATCCCTAGCCCCGCGTGACTGAGTGAGCTCCCACACTAGCCCCAGCTCTTGCCAGCCTAGCAATTTGAAAGCATGCAAATGCAAGTAGATTAATAGGTACCACTTCGGTGGGTAGGTAACAGCGTTCCGCATGTGTCATGCCGGCCACATGACCATGGAAGTGTCTTCAGATAACGCTGGCTCTTCGGCTAACAAACAGAGATGAGCACCGGCCCCTAGAGTCGGACATGACTGCACCTTTACCTTTACCTTTTCCCTAGTCAACAGCATAGTTCAGTGAAAAACTTTCTTAGAAAAGAAAACAAAGTAAACACCCTACTCTTCTTTAAAGTCTATTTCCCAGTGATATTTTATACTTGCAGACCTACATTCTCAGGGCTCCTTTGCATTACAATTTTGGAATGGCCGTGATAATTTTATTTCTATCCAGTGCATCTGGTAGGGAAGTTTAGGCCTACGGTCCATCAGGAAACAATGTCATAGGATATGACCTTGACTGTAACTATATTACTGTAACCTTATTTTTTCTCTGTTCATTTTAAGACTTAAAAAAAAACTGTTAAGACTTAAGATATCTGAGTCTCCTACATGTACATTTCTTCTCTTAAATTTCTATGCCATTTGAAAAGCATAGCACAAATAGTGTGAAAGAATCTCAGAGAATGTATTTTCAGTGTCAAGTGAAAATGCCATGGGAGTGATCACTATTCATTTGATGTTTATGTTTTATTCCACAGAAAGTCGCACTACAATTAGTAGCTAGGTAACACTTATTCCCCACCTGATTGAATTCATACAAGTATTTGTTTTAAAATATACATGTGAGGGAGGGAATTTGTCCACCCTATGTATGTTTCACACATGGAAATTTTCTACCACTGTGTTAACATTCCAGCTAGAAACATCAGCTTACAGGTTATTAAACTAATATCTAAGAAACACTCCACCCCAATGTACTTTCAAAGTACCTATATGTTCTGGGCAATAAAGAAATCAGGCTGGTTTCAAGATAGTACTAAGCCACTGTTTAGCATTAGAATAACAAGCCTAAGCAAGTATCAGGTTTATGCACTGGAGTTTGGAAAATCTCACTTCCATTCTTGATTGCGTGTTTTCCTTATCACCTAATCCCATAAAATGATAGTATTATTTAGTTATTTATGTGCTATATTTAAATCCCATCCGCACTGAAACAACTAGAGGCACATTTAATTGTTTCAAGTTGAAACAAGCCAACTTCAAACCAGGCCAAAGAAAGACAGGTAGCAGCAGTGGCTATGGAGCATAATGAAATAGCAGCTTTCAGGGGAAATAAATATAAACATTGCCCCAACGATACATCATTATGAATTACTTAAATTATCCTGGAACAACAACAAAAGTTAAGGTGTAGCTCAGAGCTTTCCAAACTGTGTGTCGCGACACAAAAGTGTGTCGCCACACACAGTCTGGTGTGTCGCCACACAACCCGGAAGCGCTGATCATCATCAGCGCTTCTGGGTTTTCCCGCGGCGACACACCAACTGCAGCGCGCAAAACCCGAAAGCAGCAACAAAATACAAATGCATTCTTTTTAATTGGAAAACAGAATCTTTCCATTTGGATTTTCTCCTCCCCCCCCCGCCCCCCGGTAATACCCCCGTGATCTCTCTCTTCTACTTTTGTAATATACTCTGCTGCATTATTGTTCCCAGGCCCAGGTCACTAATTTAAGCTTATGACAACTAACACAAATGAGCTCTGCTCTGCAACAGAAATTGGTAGTTGTAATACCAGATGCATTCTGCCTCCAGTGCTGCAGGAATAGGCATTCAGAGATTCAACAGAAGAAAAGCCATTTTCGAGCACCTTATTACACCCTTTCGTAGTAAAGCCGTTGGTGAAGTTCACAGAATGGAAGCAAGGATTATACCCATTTGGATAATGCATATTGCTTTGCCTTTTATACTGTCCATTGAAATGTTGAACATTCCCATTATGAAGTATGCTGCTTATGCTACCATGATCAGGCTCACCACCAGAATTAAATTGCTCCAAGCATTTAAGACTTTTCCCCCCATTTGGAGGCTGCACAACAGTGGTATGATCTTCTGGCTGTTCCTGATTGTACATAAATGTATCTTTGTGGGCACTAGTCACCATGACAATCACTTCTTCCTTGGCAATGTCAGAGGACAGAGAAAGAGGGGGAGGCAGTGGAGGAGGAAGGGGGGAAAGAGAGGAGCGCCTTTGGGCATTTTCTTCTTCTTGCTGTAGTTTGGGGTTCAGCTGTTCCTGAGGCACTAAGAGCAACGCTTCTTGGCTATCTTTTAATGCTTCGCTGGGCAAGTGATCACTGAACTGCGTATTCATCATAGTTTTCATGGCACTTTGCATTTCAATCAGCATCCTCTGCTTCTCACGTTTAGGAATTCGGCCAAATCGAACAGCTATAAAGAAGACAAATGGAGCCTTTAGTTTTAAAATCATGTCAAATCCTAATAAGAATGCCACTGTGTTCCTCCCTAAGATGCCACACTATTGATTGAACCACAGAATATATTTGACAGCAGAATTGTGAACTAGGACCAAAAGGCTATCCAACTAGTTCTGGGAGCCTAAAATTCTTTAGATGCATTTTTCTCAAATGTGAGGTGCCACATGGAACAGAAGCGAATTCATTCAGAGCCCAAGCAGCTTTTTCATTGTAATGGAGAGAGTGAGTCAAGTTTTTAGCCTTCTTTCCCCCCCAAAAGCAAATAGTGCATTTATGGTGCTTCTAGAGAGAAAAAGCTGTTGGGAAGGATGTTGACTTTGATATGTATTCTCTCTTTCCTTTTCCTATATTATTTTTTGTATTTTACTCTCACGTTATTTCCTTTTATTAATATAGCTTATGGGCTGTCCAGAAAGCTGTGTTATTAATAAAGCAATGAAATAACTTATAAAATAAGAATAAATAAGCATTTTTTTTCTCATTTCAGGCAGGAATGCAAACAAGGAAACAGTTTCCACAACCAAAGAAAAAAGAGCAAAGAGAATCATACACAGCTCGGGATGAAAACAGGGAAAGCTTATTGCTTAGTAACCAGGGCTACTCACAGTTTGGAAGGTATTATGGCTACATTGGCTAGAAATTCTAAGAATAACCAAAACATATCTGAAGGGTGTCAGGTTGGAAATGGCTGTACAAGGATACTGTGGCTTGAGAGAAATGAAAACCAGTTTGTCTGCAATGACGATATCCAGAAAAAGCAGACACGGGCAAAGTAATATTAGCAGCACTACCAGCCTAACTGCAAGATTGGCTTAAATCTACTTGCCCTGTAAGAATTCTTTTAGTTCCTTAACAATTAATATATATATTTGCTGGTCTTGTACAACATACTTAACTAAAACATCACTGGCTACTTTGTGACTCAATATATGATGCAAACCAGCCAGTGTGGTTAGTTTATGGTAGTGTGTGCTGTGCAAATTCAATCAATCAAGTTAAGTCACTAAGCCATGATTCAGTTAATAATGGTATGACACTTCCCACTTACTAGATCATTCCTCTAAATCAGTGTTTCTCAAACCTGGCAACTTTAAGATGTGTAGACTTCAACTCCCAGAATTCCCCAGCCAGCACTGGCTGGGGAATTCTGGGAGTTGAAGTCTACACATCTTAAAGTTGCCAGGTTTGAGAAACACTGATTTAGAGGAAAGATCTAGGATGACCAAACCAAAACTTACAGGATCCCAGACTAATTTTCTTGTGGCTCAGCCAAAACTAGAAGTATACAAATTGCAAGGAAAACGTCTAACAAAGTCACCCAAAGTACTGGTCAGTTCTAATTTTCTTCCTTGAAAATTATCCTCTTAGAAAACCCCGTTTGGGAATTTGCATTGTTTCCACTGGCTGGGAGACAGTCAAGTCCAGATCCTGCAATAAAGTCTGAAAGAATCTCCTGTAATTCTCCTCAATGATTAAGGTTCCTTGTAAATTCTCTGATAAATGTACTAAGTAAAGACTGTAAACAGCAACTGACCATTAGTAACTTTTATTTGCTGGTTTCTTTAATCAATATACTGAATTGAAATTGTATTGTCGAAGGCTTTCACGGCCGGAGTTCGATGGCTGTTGTGGGTCTTCCGGGCTGTGTGGCCGTGTTCTGGAAGTTGTGGTTCCTAACGTTTCGCCAGCATCTGTGGCCGGCATCTTCAGAGGGCAGGAGCACAGATAGAAGCGATTTCTCTGTGCCCAGGTAGAGTGGCAATGTTTGTTTTCTATTTATAGAGCTAAATTATAGGAGATTAGGTGGGGTTTTTTGTTGTGTTGAAATGTTAACGAGTGGCTGATGAGCGTGATTAGCATGTTCATTGTGAGAAGTATTCCCATGACCTGGTGGTTGGACTGAGTTCGTTGACCTTTTGCAGGCTGTGTTTTTCAGGACTGGTAGCCAGGTTTTGCTAAACACAGAGATTTTGCTTCTATCTGTGCTCCTGCCCTCTGAAGATGCTGGCCACAGATGCTGGTGAAACGTTAGGAACCACAACTTCCAGAACACGGCCACACAGCCCGGAAGACCCACAACAGCCAATGAATTGAAATTGCTTAGCCTTTTTACTTAGCATAGGAAGTGGCTTTACAATACACCACACCATTGAGTGTACAAGCTTACATACTTCTTAAGTTATCTATAAAAAAAGCCGGGTCATTCTCGAGAAGAGCAACACTTAGTCATGGATTTATGAGTTCTGACAGATTTTTTTCATTGTTTTAAATCATACAAGTGGTGGCTGCATATATAACTTGGAAACTTATAACAAGGAGTCTTGACAGCCTATTCTGCCTTGCACAGTTGGAGATGTAAATATCCCCCTCAAAAATATGATTTAGAGCGCTTTGGGAATACGGCCTTGCTATACTGCTTATGCCCTTCATCGTGGGCACTGCTTATGTCATGAATGCAGTAGTAAGGGACATACTTCATGTTCCAGAGTACATTGTTAACCACTACTTAATCACCATTTCTATAAAACTTCCATTTGAATTAAGTACAAAACGCACAACAATTCACCTTTTGAAGGTCACTGCTCAATATAGAAACATACCATCTCTTGACATTCCTACCGACAAACATTTTTTGAATCGGCACTGCTGACACCTGTTTCTATTCATTCTCATTATAGAGCAGTTGTTACTCTTCAGGCACTTCTTGTATTGGATATTTTGCTGAATGCTTCTTCTAAAGAAACCCTAAAAAGAATAAGCAACTGTTTTAGATTTTATTTTGCAAGCAAGCTTCCAATTCTATATGAATAGAATCTTGCATGCTTAACCTTGAAGCTGATTAAGGCTTATGAAATTTTGTTGTGATTAAAAAAAATGGAATAAAATCCAAGCAAAATACATTATTCTCCCTAAAACCCTAAAGCAGAGCTTTCCAAACTGTGTGTCGGGACACGTTAGTGTGTCGGCTGCAGTGTCTAGGTGTGTCACGGCTTCTGCTGCCTCCGAGCCCTGCCAGGATTCCACGCAGGTCCTAGTTCCTGCCTTGTGCCTTGCTGCCTCCAAACCTGCTGTGATTCCATGCAGGTCCTAGTGCCTGCCTTGTGCCCTGCTGTAAGAGTATGTCGCGAAATGATGCATGTCTGAAAAGTGTGTCACCAACATGAAAAGTTTGGAAAGCTCTGCCCTAAAGAATTTCACCCCTAGCCTTGCTGATGGGACTTATTTAGAAGAAACTGAAAATATTTTAAATTTGGCAATTTAGCAAGTAAAACATAAAATATATTCCAGACACATCGCCACCAATTATACTTATTCCTAAATTTATATTTATTTATTGCTACCTTAAGCCATTTATATTAGAAAAATTACCTTGCAGCCTTCACAGGCATGGACCCCATAGTGAAATCCTGAAGCAACATCTCCACAGACTCTACACAGCAAGACCATGCCATTAAATTCTAAAAATGCAACAGTATGAAAGCTCAATAACAACATGGGAAAATGAAGCATAGATTTGGTTATGTAATGTAAAGAAATAGAATTCTGTACGCCTGCCATGTCAGATCATATATGTCTCAATTAATGGAAAAGGTATTTTAATATAGGAGTCAGCAAATGATTAAGTTGTGTAGTATTATTTTTTTAGAATATGATGCTGTGTCACTCTAGAAAAAAGCACTCTAGGAAGCCTGTGCAGAATGACTTTGAAATCAATCCCATTCCCCACTTCATTGAAACTCCTGATGGGTTTGAACCCATTGCCAAAAAATTGCTCTCCAAACTGCATCCAAAATTTTGAAGTGTAAATGTGTCTCGCTGTTAAATATGTATTAAAGGTAAATATTAACTAATACTCACTGTACAAATACAAAATTGTTTAGGACACCATAGAAACGGATACATCTGCTCTATGTAATTGAAATGTTAGCCCTGTATTATGTCATTGTTAATACAGTAAATACAAGAGCACAAATGCATTAGTTTTAAATACCATCTGAAGATTTCTTATGTTGTTCAGAAACAAGGCAGTAAGTTTATCAAATAAACGCAAATGTATCAGCAAGAGATGGGGTGAAAGAAAAAAAACTGAAAATGCTATCTGATGCTGACGTATGAATTGATGAAAATACCATTATTTATTAACACGTTGCAAGCAGGTTCCAAGTACCAAAGGTTTAGGGAATCAACACTTCTAAAGATGTACCACAATTCAGATGCTAAAGAAAGTAATTTCTGATCATGGAGTTTAATTTTCTGGGTAATAAACAAGCTAATGTTCTCTGGGATTAAAATATTAGAAAGCCTGCAAAAATAACCAATTAATAAATTATTTTTAAAGTTGGAAATACTTTAATAATTAGAAAAAAAGAGATAAGTTCATTTACATAATTAGTACAACAGGTATTCAGGTATGCTTAGATAAGACAAAAATGTTTTAGGTGATTTACTACCTAATAAAATAATTAGGTTTAATGCTTTTCCTAATACTCCTGACATCACTAATAATAAGATGTAATACACATTTTTAATATTTCAGAAATTCAAACCAAATAGTCATATAAATCTTGTACTGAAGTATCATTGTTGAGTTTTGTTTTAATGTAGTGACAAGTTCCTAGCATGGTACAGGTAGTCCCCACTTACCAACCACAATTGGGACTGGCAACTCCATCGCTAAGCGAAAAATCACATGACTGTGCTGGACTTACGATGTCACTTCTACTTCCGTCATTAAGTGAATCACGGTGGTGGTTAAGTGAGACATCACGTGACTGTGACAGACATCACGTGACCATGACTTGCGATTTCACTTCCACGTTCTCCATTAGTTCTGCTTGTTGGAAGCTGGTTGTGAAGCTCGCAAATGGCAATCATGTGACTGCTACAATGGTCGTAACTGTGTGCCAGTTGTGAAGTGCCTGAATGGTGATCATGTGACTGTGGGACTCTGCAACAGCCGTAAATGCGAGGACTGGTTGCACAGCTGTTTTTTACAACCATCGTAACTTTAAATGGTCGCTAAACAAGGCAGTTGGTAAGTGAGGACTACCTGTATCTAATAAAAAGCTTTAGGTTGGCAGTCAGTGAGAGCAAATGTGCAGTTCCAAAACAAATGCGCTGCAATCCTAAGAAGTTCCAGATTCAAAAGCTGGTGTCTCCAAGCTAAGAAGTACAGAAATTAATGATGGGGGACACTAGCAACTGAGAGCTTAAGAAACTGCAGACAAGCAAATGAGATATTACAAAAAAAATCATAATTAGGCCTGTTAGGAAACAGACTTCTTAACTTTAAGTCACGCAAGCAGAAAAACCTGGACATTGTGATGGGTGGAACTGAGTTACTTTAAAATGTATTTTTAATACTTTACTCTGAAACAGTCTCCGAGAACACGTCAGATGCTAGGATTGTGCACACTTGGTAAATGATTCAGAAGAAATGCTTTGGACCTTGTGCTAGTGCAACACTCCTCTGCTATTTTTTAATCAGCTCCCTATTTTTCAGGCTTCCATACAAGCCTGGGAAAAAAGTGCTACTACCTTTAAAGGTCACATTAACTTTAATAAGTGTTCCTTAAAGCAGTGGAAGCCTAATAGAAGAGAGATGTTGTGCTTATATGAGATCTAAAGCACTTCTTCTAAATTATTTTCAAAGCGTGCAGTCCTCTTACACAGATTAACCTTATTTTGTTTACTTTCATTCTGAAATGAGTATACCCCTTTCTCAATTTGAACTAGTATATTCCATCAGTAGCAATGCTGGGGGATTCCAAAATCTCAATTCTAAATTGCTGTGCCTCTTGAGTTTTAAATGGGGAGATTTCAAGACTGGGGTTCCTTTGTAAACATTTCTCAATTTCTTATTAATTGGGGGCACAGGACAACATAGGCTGTTGGCTCCACTTTAACCATGAAACAGGAGTATGCCAGTATGACAGAGGTTGAGCATCAGAACTCCAGTTTATCTAGAAGAAAGGAAGTCAGAGGTTAAGTGCTAAAGATTTACTGCTACAGACAATCCGCTGCCAATCTTCAGATAAATATTATCTTATTATACTTAATGTGGATAATCTAAAGATCAATTCAGATGTTACAAGTTCCTCCTCTTGCTAGTCTCCTCTTATCATTTACTGTAACCATGTTATATGGGTATGTCTAACTAGGGTTCATCCAAAGAGCAAGTGGAAGCCAGGATTTGGAAAGGATGTTCAAAGCTTCAATTACCAAACAAGTCAATACCTGTTTAATCATAACAGCTAACCATGGGAAGAGAAAGGAGAATCTACAGGTTATAGAAAAATGAAAGGAGCTGGGAAATACGATGTCAGAACTGGGTCTTCTGCAGAAGAGTACAGTACTTACTTGTAAATCCATTAGGACTTTTTGCTGTTGAGGTTCCACTTGATTGATTTGCCTTAGTGTGATTCTTTAACTGGTCACTGTTTGGTCCTCCATCAGAGTGCTCTTTACTCTTGCTACCACAGCTCCCCTCAGAGGAGGAACTGTTTGGCGATGGTGGTACAGGCGAAGAGGAGGACTGAAAACTATTTTCTGAGCCCTCACTGTGACAGGAGGCCGGGCTAGATGCACAGCTTGAAGAACTGATGTAAGCAATTACACTTCCTGGAAAAGAAGGAACACAGGAGTACTACTACTACCTTCAGTCAGACGTCAGCTTCCCCCTCTCCTCCTTTTACACCATTATTCCAAATGCCTTTTAATTTTCGGATTCAGAAATCAGCACCTACTGCACCATCATAGCCTGAGATTCACATTCAGGTACATCACCCTAAACAAGAGAATTTGCTTAGAGGAAAAAAAACAAATAAAGTCTAAGTTGCTTTTGTTTTTTGAAGTCACAAGAAAAATAGTCGGTGGTGAATCCAAGATATTGCAGTTTGATTTTCGTATCTATTAGGCAGCAGGTATGGCAAGCCATTAAAACACAAAAGCCAATAAACTCTCTTGATTGCACTGATAGAAAGGCTTTATAAAATATAGTATAGCTTTCAGCAGCAGTGAACATTTTTTTAAAGTTTGCCTAGAGCTTGGAGAGCTAGTTTGCAAGTTTCCCAGGTCATACAATGGCTAAATGACCCTCCAGAACGGCAACTCCTAGAATATATTAAAACTTTTTATATATTCTGATACAAATTAACAAAATTCCAAATATTGCAAATGACCTTGGTAGAAATAAACATTTACTTTGGAAGTAAGTGAAAAAGGCTAAACAAGGAATCTCCACCAGAGTGAATGGAATTAAAAACAAAAGTGATGAAATGATTTGGGATGAAACTGAACTAAGGGAATGCTAGGAGTATTTTAGAGATTTATATGGGAATGACAGTGATATGTCAAATAGCAGTATTGAAATAAATGCTATAAATGTTATGTCCAAGAAAAAAGCTGATGAAAAGGAAGTCATAAATGCTGTTAGAATGTTGAAAAATGCAAGGCTGCAGGTGTAATTGCAGAAATGTTGAAATGTAGTTTGTTTATGGAGTACCTAGCAACTTGTTTAACATGTGCATGAAGACTGCATCTATACATGATTGATTGGATGTATGACATTACTGCCTCCCTATTCAAAGGAAACGGGATTAGGAGTGCATACAAAAACTACAGGATAATTAATTTAAGTGTGCCCTGGAAGTGGGCCAAATTCTGATCGAAAGGGTACCAGGACTGACAATGAGCAGAATTTGGGAAGTGCAATTTAAGAGGCTTATTTTAATAGCATTTTGCATGAAAAATACAGATTAGCATTCTCTCTTAGATGTGACCCAATATTAAGTAACTTTCAACCGATTTGATATCAGTGTGTGCTCTCTAATATTCAGCATAAAATGGGAGATAATGAAAACATGCATTCAAGCCCATAGCCACAATTATGGATGGTCTTTTAAAATCACTCCATGATACTACAATCATCACATAGTGAGCTGCTATTAAGCTACAGCTCATCATGCAGATTGTGTCCTTTTGCATGTAATTGAGTTTTGCATGTAACTGAGATTAACTTGTTGTATTGATGCTTCTGTAATACCCTTTATGAAGTTACTGAGTTTAGACCTTAATAGCACTGAGCAGTGGCATTAATATGGAAAACACTAGGAAGGAAAAAATAAATACCATGTATGTCAAATGGCTAATTCTATTGCATCACGAAGAGTTAGGGAAATAGAGCTGTGTAATGGAAAATGCAATGTCTCCTGTAGTGCCATCTTACAACAACAAGAACCCAAAAATCTTTCCCGCAAAACATTAAATATACAAGTAGCTTAACTGGAAGTAAGAATCAAGAGTTAAATGTAACTGAGTTTTAGTTTGCTTCTGGGTGTTGGAGTGAGCGGTGCGCTGAGCTGAGGCTCTAAGCCGAAAGCTCCAAGGCTTTCCGTTTGCGGCGATTAAAAAGAAGAAGAAATCGCCGAAATCACCCTTGAAGAGAGGTGAGCAGAAGATTACCCACAAAGGGTCGCCGGACTCTCTGCTCTTTTCCAACCCCTGTATTTCCACCACGGGGGAAGGGAGATTGAAGCGGAGAAAGGCGGCTTGAATCGTCAAGAAGCTCTGTGGAAGCCCTGAAATCTGACCAAGATAAGTAGCACCTCACCCAACCTTTTAGATTCACTTTTTATTTTTTGAATATTATTTGCCTTATTGATCTAAGATTTACCTCTGGACTTGATTAATAAATGCTGGTGTTTTACTTCTTTCTTGCCAAGAGACTGTTAAATGGTGGGAGTGAAAAAGCTATTGACTTTGCCTGGAATGAAATGAGTGACTTTCTCTTTTATTTTTACCTTGATTTACTTTACCACTTATGGATAAATAAAAGTATTCTTTTTTGGGAGTTATTCTGCCTGGATTTTAAGATTTTATGGAATAGTGAACTGGTGATTTAACATCCTTTCTCTTATCTTTTTGTGATGCTTGCCAAGAAAGAACTTTTCTTTCCTTCTTTCCATTAGTTTGCTTCTGGGTGTTGGAGTGAGCGGTGCGCTGAGCTGAGGCTCTAAGCCGAAAGCTCCAAGGCTTTCCGTTTGCGGCGATTAAAAAGAAGAAGAAATCGCCGAAATCACCCTTGAAGAGAGGTGAGCAGAAGATTACCCACAAAGGGTATTTTCTTTTAAAACTTCTGGAATATCATTTGGATTACAAGATGCCTTTTAAAAAAATTATGTTTTAACTGGACTTTCATTTTATTGAAATTTGATTAAGGTGTACTCTGGGTGAAAAAAATAAATTGGATTATTGTAGATTCTTTTTTGCTTTCTTTTTCTTTTTTTATGGTTGAATTGGAGGGATGTAAGCTGGTGTGAGAAATCTTGGAATTGTTTACTGTTTTTACTATTATTTTGTCTACAGTTCAAAGAAGTTTCCTTCTTCCTTTTTATCTTTTGTTTTTACATTTATATGGACTCATATATCTAATGGACTACAATCTTGTTACTAAGACAACTATTTTTTAAAGGATTGTTTTTACTTTTTGTATTTCTTTACTCCCTCCTTTTTGTAAACAACCATTGTAACAATCATTATCTCTCTCCTTTTTTTATTTCTCCCTCTCTCCTCTTTCTTTTTTCTTTTACAGGAATATTATCTACATTATGACGAATATGGCATTGAGGATGGAGAGAGACAAAGAGAAAGAAAAAGAAACTGGAAGTGCATCTATAGAACTTTCAATAACTGCAGTATTAATGGAAGCTCCACCATCAGAAGAGAAAAAAATCCTGGATGCAATTCTGGATGCAATTACTTTATCAAATAAAAAAAATGGATGCATTTATAAACTTGGGTCAACAAATTAACAAGCAGTTGGAAAATTTATTTACTTTAGAAAAAAAGATGGACAAAAAGATGGATTTATTGGGACAACAAGTAGTTAAGAAGATGGAAGAGGCGAAAGAACCACCAACCCAGGAAATAAAACAAGAATTTAAAAAAGAAATGCAGATAGTTAAGGAAGTGGTTAATACCTTATCAGGGGAATTTAAAGAGAGGCAAGGCCAGATGCAGAAATTAGATATTAACTCAGAAAGTGCCATTAAAGAAGTTGAATATAACTTAGATACTACTGCTTTAGCAGAAATGATAGAAAAAGAACATACTTTGAGATTGAGTGCATCCCTAGAACAATTAAATGAAAAAGCAAGAGAAAGGATTGTTTTTGATTTAGTTAAACTTCTAGAAATGAGAGAACAAGATTTGGATTTGGAAATAGATAAAACTTTCAGAGCTAATTCATGGTATACTAGAGAAAAGAAAGTGTTCAAAGGGCAAAAGTTAAGGATAGCCTCTACTTTAAAAGTAAAAACATTTTTAGAGAAATATAAGACAGATATGAGGGATGCACCAGGAGAACGTAAGAAGCATTTCATAGATAGAAGAAATAGAGATAAATGGCTGATTTAGAAGGACTTCTTAAAAATTGGGAAAATTAGATTTTACCAATGACACAAGATTGGATGTTAAAATTGATGGATTGGCAGAAAATGATAAATTGATATGTTTATTAAAAGAAAATTCAAATTATTATTTTATTAAGGAGTGGAAACCATTGATGGACTATTTGTAACATGCAGGGGGGGCAAAGCTTATATGGGGTATTGAAGAATAAAACATATACAAATTGATATATTAGACAGGAAAGGTTTTTTGAATGTTATATATAGAACTAGCATGTATGATAAATCTGTTAAATTACTATGACCAGAGATAAATCGGAAGCTAACTAATTTCTATTTCTTATCTTTTTCTTTTTTTCTTTTCTTTACTGCACTTTCTTCTTCTTCTTCTTTCTTTGATTTGTATTTGTATTTCCTTTTCATTTCTAACTTTTAACTATGTATATCTAAAACTTTAATAAAATTGATTTTTAAAAAAGAGTTAAATGTAACTGACTCTGATATAAATGTGTTTTACACTTATAGTCTTACAGCACAGTTATTTACATATAAGGGGAAAGAAATCCCAGGGCGCTTGGTTAGGCTTTCTAAGAGGTAACCATGAATAAGATCCCAGCCTCAGTAAGTCTCCTGCTGATACTCTGATTTTTCAAGTACCCTTGACAAAAGATTCTCAGAGGGAGAGTCATTTCAAATGATAACATTAATAAGAACCACACACAAAGAATGATTTCTAAATTTGCAGAACATAGTCCTAACCTGTGCACTTACCTAGACATGTGCTGATTTCATACATAATCCCATTATTTACAGTGAATGGAAGAGAACCAGACTACAATAAAAATCACATCTGAATCACAGGTTTTACGAATGGAATTGCAAAAGCAGGGAATGATAATATGGGCACATGGTGATGCATCTGTCATTGTTGCTTTGTGCCAAACAAGATAAATTTTAAAAAAATGGTATACTATTTTCAGTAGATTGAAAAAAAGAAAAAAAATCAAGGATATTCTTTCAAACAAATAGTAAATGTGTACAGTACTCTATTTTACAAAAACAGTGTTTTAATTTGTCCTGAGACACAGAATTCTGATGTAGATCTCCCTAACATTTTTATGCTGTTTTTCCTTAATATCCTACATACAGTTGGATCTACCGTTAAGTATTAACAGAATTTCCCACAAAACAACATAGTAGCTTATGTGGGACATGCAACCTACTGTATGTGCATGTTTTATCATGCAAAATAAGAGATAAAACAAGTGTAACAGATCTTTTCAGCAAAAGTTGACTTTAAATTTTGAGTTTACACATGAAAGATATTGCCACTTCAATTCTTATCATAATATTTAACTGACTCTATTTATTCTTAATTTAGTCTGCCATATTTTTTTAAATACACAACTCTCATCTAATATTGCAAATTTTCAACAGAATGCCAACTTTGGACATGTAAAACGATGTTCACTTAGCATAATTAGTCGCACATAAATACTATAGTACTTGTATAGGAGCTGGATTAGAACATAAAAAGTACAGAGGAATATAATTATTATGATTTAGCACTCACTGATGGCATACCTCTTGGTTGAAAATCATTCTGTAATGTACTCACCCCAATACCAACTTGTTAAAATACACAAATACTTTCAAATGTGTATGTGAGCCACCCCAAGTGGTTCAGCAATTTACGCATAAAGGATCAGTTAAATAAAAAAGAGCCCAGAGGAAAAATAGGAAACATTTTCACAGTAAAAGCAAATCTACAGTGAGACAACTACTATTTGATACTCATAAATAATAATGCTGACATCAAATTAATCAGGGTAGTGGGGAAAAATGAATGGACAATAGAGAAAAAATGTTGCCTATTCACCTATGAAATACAATGGAGGAAAAAAGTCCTAATTTCATTTATGTATTTACAAATTCTTCATTTTGATGATCATGGTCGATGGTTAGCTGTTTGCAACAATAAGATGACAAATTCCACATTATGCTTTTACACAATCCATTCCCTGCCATTATTCTGTTCTCTACTGTAAAGTACCATGTTATATGGATGGCACAGAAGAATAAATACACACAAATATTTTGTGGTCCCATATGGAATACTTTGTATACAATTCTTCTTAATCTATCTCACAGTGATGTGCAGAAAATTAAAGTGATTAATGGGCTTTCCTTACAAGGACAGACAGAATTTAGTGCAGGAAAAAGACAAGACAAAACACAAATCATTTTAAAATCATGAATGGTGTCAAGGAAACAGATATAAGCAACTGCCTCCCTCTCTTTCATAGCAATATAACTCAGGGGTATACATGGCAGTGAACTGAAGACAGGCCAAAAAAATAAATGTCAGAGTGCGTGCGTGGAGCGGCCTGCTACTTCTTCCTAGACACCAGTGATCCACGTTCTGAGCAGTAAATACTGTAGATACTCAAACAGAGATTATAAAAATATCCTATTTACTATATATACATACGTATTACAGAACACATCCACACGGGTAACAAATGATACAGCGATGAGAAGTTACAGCAAACGAGAAGAAAGAATACCAGATACTGTATTCTCTGTTTATATACATAAACTGACCAATCACATTATAGGTCACTCTCATCATCTGCCACACCCAGCTAAATGCTTAGCACCTGTAGTATGAGTCATACACTGCCACATCATCCGTGCAACAATGGCTGCTAATTGGGTGACTTGCAGAATAATTCCCCTCTCACCTAGATATCAAGCCTCTCCAGTATAATTTATCTAACTGTAAATTCCTGGTTATATACAAACCCCAACAATAAAGAACTATTTCAAGCCAAAAAAATAAAGAACGATTTCAAGCAATATATAATTGACATATAAAGATTTGGCTGCCATAAGGTGTGAGAAGGGCTACTGGCTTAGATGGCCCTCATGGCATAGGGCCTGGCTATTTGAGGGGCTGTCTCTCTTTCATAGCTTCCCTCTGATGGATTTTTGAAGGTTAATAAAAGAAATCCCAGCAGCTAACAACAATCTTGCAAAGTAGAAGTGTGAACCACAAAAGGACTTGCACATTAAGCTTAATTATGTTCAGAAATAAATTCAGTCTTCACACAGTAGTTAGATGAAGAAAAATAGAGATAGCTTACATTTACTCAGTAGATCTGGATACAAGTAGATTCATAGTAGAAAACACTTAATCATCACCGGTTCTTTGTAGACAATCATTATGGAAATGCTGATGTCTGCGTGCAAGCGAGATGAAAGGACGAGAGCTGCATTCTGCAGCACCTCCTGCTTGCAGGTGTGCCCAAAGAGTAATGGAGATTGTTAATCCCCCAAACTCAAGAAGGAGAAAGGAAGTGGAAATCAGGTGACCCATGTGACATCCCACAAGCACAATAGAGATGTGTTTACTAGAAAGGACCCCCCTTATGCTTTTGAGACAGTGCTGAGTTGACCCCTGATAATTCCAACACCCTCATCCTATATGATCAGCCAAAGACAGCATGCTTTGGGTCCTACCAATTCGACAGCTTCACCTGATGCCACCCAAGAAATAGGCCTTCTCTCTCACAGGGCCTGCCCTCTAGAATGATGTAATCCCAGAGACTTGTATGGCCCCCATGCTGACCTTGTATAAACCAGCCCTTAAAACCTGGGTTTTCCCCCAGACCTTGGGCAAAATGGTTAATGGACTCCTTGTGGGACATTTGTTTTGGTGGTGTTGGCATTCTTTCTCCTGATGTCGGTTTTCCATAGTCTCTGTATTATTGTATTTTAAATTGTTTCATGCTATATGCCACCCTGATTTAATAAATAAATAACTAATGAAATGTTAGTCAAATTCATAAAGAAAAAGCCTGCCAACTAATAAACAGAGCACTATATTCTGGGGTAGTCTAATTCTATGAGTTATAAGTTTATTTATTTTATTTTATTTTATTATTAAATTTATATTACCGCCCATCTCCCCCATCGGGGACGCTGGGCGGTTCACAGTAAAACATAGTTAAAACATAAATATAAAGTTACAATATAATAAATAATATAAAATCCAAGTATAAAAGACGTTAAAAATGGTAATACTAGAATGCGAGTGGGCTTCTCAGAACTATATTTGTTCTTAGCCAAAAGACTAAATAATGTCTTCTCTGAATCTATAATTGACCATTACTAGAAGCTACAAAGACTCCATCTGATCCAGAAAAGATCTTTTTATGTTCTTTTTCTCATACCTTTCTATTACATTTTTGAAACTATATTTTAAGAGAGACCCCAAAGAAAGCAATTGTTATTGGCATTCCACACATATCTTTTAAAATTCTTTAAACCTTTTTCTTAATTGTCAAAATATCACCTTGCAATTCAACCTTACATCCTGTTATATAATATTTTTCCTGTAAAATTCCATTACATTTGCAGGCTTAGTCAACTTGCACTACAGACACTTGGGGAGAGTCACTTTGGGCAATTACACACAGACAGTACACTCCTATACTTTCTAGAGTTACTGAATTGGGAGGGAGAGAACCACTCCCTCCACTATCCAGTCTTTCATAAACCGGAAAAGTATTCCAATTCTGAGTTTTTAGGCAAACTGCCCAGGTCGGTTATGCAACCCTCTCTGGAGTCTATACATGTTATACCAGCTGACTACATCTATTGCATAAGCTCAGTCATCAGAGAAAACTGTTCTCCAGCCCTGCTCCAGCCTGTTACATTACAAGTGCCACAGTCCGCAGTCCACGTGAGAGCGAGATCTCAGTGGTGATTCAATTCCTATCACATGGGCCTACACACATAAGAAAAGCTACAAATAACCAGAAGTGCTTTCTGTCCTCGAAGGAGACACAAATAGCATAGTGAGATATTCCAAACCTACTGAAAATGCTTTCTAGTATGCCTAACTCTGTGAATGAATCACAAGCCGGAGTTAAGATTGCTGGGAGAAATATCAATAACCTCAGATATGCAGACGATACCACCCTAATGGCAGAAAGTGAAGAGGATCTAAAGAGCCTCTTGATGAGGGTGAAAGAGGAGAGTGCAAAAGCTGGGTTGAAACTCAACATTAAAAAAAACCAGATCATGGCATCTGGTCCCATCACTTCCTGGCAAATAGAAGGGGAAGAAATGGAAGCAGTGACAGATTTTATTTTCTTGGGCTCCAAGATCACCGCAGACGGTGACTGCAGCCATGAAATTAAAAGACGCTTGCTCCTTGGGAGGAAAGCTATGGCAAACCTAGACAGCATATTAAAAAGCAGAGACATCACCTTGCCGACAAAGGTCCGTATAGTTAAAGCTATGGTTTTTCCAGTAGTAATGTATGGCTGTGAGAGTTGGACCATAAGGAAGGCTGAGCGCCGAAGAATTGATGCTTTTGAGCTGTGGTGCTGGAGAAGACTCTTGAGAGTCCCTTGGACTGCAAGGAGGTCAAACCAGTCAATCCTAAAGGAAATCAACCCTGACTGCTCATTGGAAGGACAGATGCTGAAGCTGAAGCTCAAATACTTTGGCCACCTAATGCGAAGAGAGGACTCACTGGAAAAGACCCTGATGCTGGGAAAGACTGAAGGCAAAAGGAGAAGGGGACGGCAGAGGATGAGATGGTTAGATAGCATCACCGATGTAATGAACATGAATTTGAGTAAACTCCGAGAGACAGTGGAGGACAGGAAGGCCTGGCGTGCTATGGTCCATGAGGTCACGAAGAGTCGGACACGACTAAACGACTGAACAACAACAACAACAAACATGCCTAACTCTAGATTGGACCAGGCTATAAATATACAAAATGCTGAACACATTTACCTGAGAGTAGAAACCATGAACTCAGTCTGAGTAGGTTTCAAGACAATATCTTCAGCATCAGGCTACACTTCAATAAAAAGGAACTGTACATTTGTCTGTTCAGAAGGATCTACAGTACAAGTAAATTCAGTATGATTTATTCCAAGGTAT
Organism: Charina bottae; assembly: GCA_023362775.1. Lineage (NCBI taxonomy): Eukaryota > Metazoa > Chordata > Lepidosauria > Squamata > Charinaidae > Charina > Charina bottae. Next base: position 26,054,057 of record JALMGJ010000007.1, read on the forward strand.
TGCTTCCTTTTAAGGAGTGTGGTGGCTCAGCGGGTAAGATGCCAGGCTTGTCGATCAAGATCGCAAGTTCGGAGGTTCGAATCCCTAGTCCTGCGTGACGGAGTGAGCTCCCGCACTCGCCCCAGCTCTTGCCAACCTAGAAATTCGAAAGCATGCAAATGCAAGTAGATAAAATAGGTACCAATTCTGTGGGAAGGTAACAGCGTTCCGCGCGTGTCATGCCGGCCACATGACCCTGGAAGCGTCTTCGGACAACGCTGGCTCTTTGGCTAACAAATGGAGATGAGCACCGGCCCCTAGAGTCGGACACGACTGCACAAATGTGCGGGGGGAACCTTTACCTTTACTATTGCTTCCTTTTAGCCTTCTGGAGGGCTGTGCAGACCTGGCTCTTCCCCCAAGCATCGGGCTAGGATGTGGGTTGAGCTGGGAGGATGTTTGGTCTGGCGCCTGAGGGGGAAGGGTACTTTTGTTTTTAACTATGGTTTTTATGGATTGTTGTGAGCCGCCTAGAGTCATTATATGAGATAGGCGGCCATGTATGTCCTGTAAGTAAGTAAATACATAAATAAGTTGGGAAATAACTGCAGTAAGTTATTCAGGGAAATACAGCCACATCATTTAGTTAGTGACAATATCATCAAGCTTCCCATAAGTTCTCCTTTCAATTTCCTGGCAACTCTTCTTGTTTTTCAAAGAAAAACTGTTCACCTCACCTCTGAACCTCCATCTTTTTTTTTCAGAACCAGGAAGGTATTTAACAGTGCTATCCTATCTGTACTTGTTTTCTCTGAAAACAGACCACTGAACTCAACTTCTTGATTGTGTACAGAATTGCTACAACTTCGTACATCACATTTCCTAATTAGGCAACCTTTAGATCTCTTGGGCTAAAATTCCTTCACTGCTGTCTACAAACTACAGGCATTGGAGTCCTATATAACCCACACACCTATCTACTTGTTATGTCGTCAAATTCAACATATAAACGTGTATATGGGATAACACAGGGTCATAAAATGTAACCATGTGGCTCAATGACAAAAAGAAAGCCAAAATGCACAACTGAGCAGTATCTTTATTTCCTCCGATCCTATCCCTGATTATGGTTTTCTGAATTCAATGGGTCACGCTCCTGATGAAACCTACGTAGGGAATGCGCGGTTAACCAAGCTAAAGCTACCTAGCCTTCCATCACTTCGAGACCAAAAAGCGACAGAATTCCGCCCAGCAACTGGGGACGTCCGGCCAAGCATTCCGCGGTTCCAGGCGCGCTCCCTCCCTGTTCCAGCGGAAGCGGCCGCCTTCGGACCCTTTCTGTCTGCAGAGCAACTCCTTCTATTCACCAAGTACAAATCACCACTTTGCGGCGGAGTGGGAAGAGACGACGGCGTGACTGAATGAGTCGCCTCCGTTGCCTCCGCCCCCACGTGTCCCTTGCCCGCCACGCCTGGATGTAGGTCACCAAAACAACGGCCTCCAGCTGGCTACACGTGTCTATCCACACGGTCTCCCAGCAAGACCGCCCCGGCGCAATTATGCAATCTGGGCATCTCAGCAAGGCAGAGCCAATGAGGGCCCGCTTGGCACCGAACGTAAACAAAGGGCGCACGTGGCTCAGCCGGCCAGTCCATGTGAGGCGGTGGAAAGGAAACTACCGGGTAGGAAACCGGGGCCGCAACTATGGGGAAGAAGGGGCGGCGGCGATCCCAAACCTGCCCGCCGAGACCCAATGCCCCAACTGATCCCCTCTGAAGTATCATGGCCTTGCGATCCCTAGGAAGGGGTTGGATCCGCATCAAGCTCCAAGAGGGGGATCTTCTCGCCAACCCCCCTTTCCATGGCGCGTTACTTGTTTTTTCTGAAAGGGCTGATAGCCGCTTCTTCCCCCACCAGCTTGTAACCTCGCATTCCTCCTCCTCCCGCAGGTCCTAAGCCAAGGTCTTCCCTTTCCGTCAGCACAAACCTCACCAGCTGCTTTCCAAACCTCTTCGACCACCCCCACCCCCACCCCCGGGTGTAAAAGCCACAGGTCTTACTCTGCGCTCCTTTCCTTTTGGAACAGAAAAACAGGAATAAAGCGATAAGGCGCCCTTCGAGTCCTTTGGGGTCAAGACACTGGCGGAAAGGACCACCCTTAGGAAAGGCAGCTGCTTGAAATGCAAAGCACCATCTCCCCCGCTCCATCTGCCGAAACTCTGCTCTAAGCATCCTCTTCAGCGAACCGCAAGCCCCTTTCTTTCTGGGTACTTGTGGTTCTGGAGTCCCATCCCACTAAAGAATCCTCTTACCGGCGCTGAGCTCCATGCCTGCCCTCCTTCCCTTCCAAGAAACTGCTGCCAAGGGCCGTGATTTTCCAAAGCGGAGAAGGAAGCGGGACGGACTGCGGCTGGCCCTCGCGAAAGCCTCCAGAGCCGCCCGCTTAAGAAGCCCACCCTGCTGCGTCTCTGGTGACAGCCTCGAAGGGTTGCCGGGGCGCGCGGGGCGGGGGGGCGCCTCCTTCTGGGTCGCCTTCCTGCGCCTGCCACCTGTGTGCGGATGCAGAAGGAGCCACTGCGGCAGCTGTGCTCAGGAGAGGTACACCCGCCTGCCCTGTGCGTGGAGCTGCCTCGTGCGTTGGGCGGGAGGAGACGAAAGAGCGGCAGCAGAAGCCGCCGCCAAGCCTTCCTGAGGAAGTTTCTTGTTGAGTTGGCTCCTGTCCGGGCTGCTGCTGCTGCTCCCTCCCTCCCCCCCCGACAACGGAGCAGGGAGGAGAATCAGCAGGAGTGCGGCGCCGGCCCACGTGCTTCTGCACCTCCACCCCTCCCTTACCTGCGCCTCGCTTCGCCTGCGCTGCGCTTGGGCGTTTTTCACCCAGTGACACAGTTTCTTCTCCCTCGGGAGGGTTAGAAAGAACGGGCCGTCCTCACGTGTAACCCCGCGTGGTGAGGCGGACAGACGCCCAGGGCGGGTTCCCCCGCACCAGAAATTACAGGTAAGGACAGAGAAGCTGGCGTGCGGGTTGCAACGGAAGATGGCCGACTTGCAGCTTTCTTTGAATTTCGGACTTCTTTCCTGGGTCAGAAAGGAAATTTCAATGCTTTCACTCTCTTGAGTAACTCTACTGTAGCATTATGGTAATTATCACCTGGTTTTTGGCAGAGCTTTCTGTCCTTATCAACTCCTTCATCTGACCACAGTTCTCTTTCTTGTAACTTCCTCACCCACGAGTAGACAGGGAAAGTGCAGGAAAAGCCTCCTGCCTTGAATTTGATCGTTATGATAGACACTATATGCTCTTCATTTTAAAACCCAATACATTAATTATGATACAAACTTTCATGGGATACAGTCCGGATCCAAACAATTGGATCAAGGTAGAAAGAAACATCATCTCCAGAGGTCTCCAAAAGCCTTATATGGTTAAGTCACTTTTAGATGAAGAAACTTCTTTGTTAAATAATAAATAACAATACAGTGGAGACCTTAGTACTAGGCATTAAGCTTAAGACAGAAACCGTTACTGTATAACAAATCATTTGATGTATTTTGCAGTTGTTTATTAATGCTACATTAGCTTTGGATGTAAAATTTAAACAACTTTATGATTATCAACAGTGACATTTTAGGAATGAAAGTTAATATTTATCTTTTTATCTTTAAAGGTTTAAGTTATCTAAACATTAGAGTGTTAATAATCTCTAGTCAATATGGTATAAACACTACTGTACCCAAATAATATAATGTACTACTTCTGTTTTATAATAATACAATAAAACAATTAAAAGAAATTTCATTGTTTAGGGGTATTTTCTGACCGTACCTGTCTCCTGAGAAACCTGTATGCGGGTCAAGAAGCAACAGTTAGAACCGGACATGGAACAACCAATTGGTTCGAAATTGGGAAAGGAGTACGACCAGGCTGTATATTATCACCCTGCTTATTTAACTTATATGCAGAGTACATCATGAGAAATGCCGGGCTGGATGAATCACAAGCCGGAGTTAAGATTGCCGGGAGAAATATCAACAACCTCAGATATGCAGACGATACCACCCTAATGGCAGAAAGTGAAGCGGAACTAAAGAGCCTCTTGATGAGGGTGAAAGAGAAGAGTGCAAAAGCTGGCTTGAAACTCAACATTAAAAAAACTCAGATCATGGCATCTGGTCCCATTGTTGGCCGCAAATCGCAGTTGGTTCGTTTCACCCGGTGCTATAAGCCAATAATCATGCAGAGTGGGAGAATCAAAGAACATTTATTCAAGGTACCAGGAATAAGCGGACTTCCGTCTTCTCGAGGACAGAAAGTCCTGATCAGACAACAGCCAGCATTTTTATACCTTTGACAGCATTCATCTGATAAGGCATTCATCCTCCCCGTGCCTGGCATGAACTTCTCACCCTGACTATAAACAGTCCTAACTTGATTATTAAGGCATACATTTCCCATCTGGTTACTGTGAACCCCTAACCCTTGTGATCTTAGGCGAGCTTCCCTTCCAGCTGTCAAATGGCACTTCTCCTTTTAGCAGATACCCTAATTCTATTTCCCTAGTACAGAGCTTTCCAAACTGTGTCGCGACACAAAAGTGTGTCGCCACACACAGCGTGGTGTGCGAAGAGAGGACTCACTGGAAAAGACCCTGATGCTGGGAAAGACTGAAGGCAAAAGGAGAAGGGGATGGCAGAGGATGAGATGGTTAGATACTCTGGGAGACAGTGGAGGACAGGAAGGCCTGGCATGCTATGGTCCATGAGGTCACAAAGAGTCGGACACGACTAAACGACTGAACAACAACTGATCACCACCATCATCTCTTACTAAATAAGCCTCTGATATTGGATAAATGTAGAAAAAAGTCAGGTTAAGTGTTTATGTATAATAAAATTATTAAGCTTGTATGTAGTTTGTAGTTAACTCTGTACTTTGTACTTTGTGTCATTAACAGAAATGTTAGTAATAGGCCTTTCTTGCACACAAAAAATGCCTTTGAACTGACTGAAACAATTTGCATTGCAAAAGATCTGCTTGGGACTTGTGTTTTTTAATTTGTTCATAAATGATCTTGGTTTAGGGTAGCCTTTCTCAACCATTTGACACTGGAGGAACCCTTGAAATATTTTTCAGGCCTCAGGGAACCCTTACATATTCAGGCTCAAATATAGGCCACAAGTTACAAAATTATTAAGTTTGTTTCATGTATAGGCCTGTATATATGCAAACAGTGTTCTTAAACTAAAAATAAAGAATGAAACTTACCTCTTTAATGTGAAGTTGCCTGAATTTGAAATGATTTTTTAAATAAATTGTGGTCTCCCAGAGAAACCCTGGTTTAGGGAAATGCAGTGAGCTGACCAAGTAAGCAGATACGAATTTTTCAAGGTAGTAAAAAACAAGACAGATTTATTTCAATTGCGTGAATAGTCAAACAAATGGCAAATATTATTCATTTAAGGTTTAGAACACTTCCCTCTTTGCCTGACTTCTTATATACACTGAGATCTCTGTAATTAATGGAGAAAAAGATCTTGGGGTCATAGTAGAGAGCTCACTGAAGATGCCAATTCATTGTGCACCAAGACAAATTCCATGTTAGAGATAATTAAGAAAGGGATTAAAAATAAAACTGCAAAGATTAAAAACGTCCTTTTACAAATCTATGGTATGTCGGCATCTGAAATACCTTGTACAGTTATGCTTGCCATATTGGATATGATAAAAGGGTACAATAGAACTGGAAAAAGTGTAGAAGAGGCTAGGAGGGCCTAAACTCCTGAGAGGGAACATGATTGAGGTGTATAAAGTCATGCATGGCATGGAAAAAGTGGACAGGGAGAAGTTTTTCTCCTCTCAGAATACTACGACCAACAGGTCATCCAGTGACGTTGCAATGAAGGAAGTTAGAATATACGAAAGAAAATACTACTTCACGTGATATATATTAACTTGTAGAATTCGTTACTACAAGACATGATTACAACCACTAACTTTTAAAAGGGACTAGATAAATTGATGGAGGATAGGTCTATCAAAGGCTATTCATTTTTGAACCTTAGTACTATCTCAGGATATAGGGCTGCATGCCTTCAAATACCAGCTGAAGATCCAGCAGGGTTGTTCTTCTGTTCTCATGAACTCTTTTTTGTGACTGCAAAATACAATTTTTAGAACATTAAACAGGTATTGTGCTTAGTATAGTATTTTTGCAGAATGACTTACAGAACTGACAAGAAATTTTTGCAGTAGAAATACAGTGATGCAATTTGTTATCCTCACTAATTAATTATTCACATAGCCATTCTTATTATTAACAATGTCTCTTGCAAATAAAACTTTCCTGGAGATTCTCCATCTGATTAGCCATATGATTGAACCTGATCTGTGAAAGTGCTTGGTTGTTTGCTAATCTTGGTGTTAATCTGATTAGCACCAGAAGAGCAATCAAACAACACAATAGACCCTATCAAGAAACTATTAACTCAGTCAATCAACCAAGCAGCAAAGAACAACCCAATCAAGGTACTACCAAGGAGAGTACAACACCCCCACCAACACAGGCAGGACAAGCCAGGGTATATAAACAGAGAGCAAGTCCCACTCCCTTTTCGCACTGAAGATGTTGGCTAGCCTGGCAATGTAAGGTCTGCAAGAAAACAACAAGGCTCAGAGAGCACCAAGGACTCCACAGTTCAACCCTGAGCTACAAATATTCCCTTCGATTGGAACATTAAGCTGTTTGTCTGGATTTGCCCTTTTCTCCAGATTGACTCTGGATTCAGCCAAGTAGAATGCAGATCACTTGCACCAATTATTTTTCAATTCTTCTCTTGATTTATGCTTCTGGAGGGATCTGAATGAAGCAAAGCTAGGTCTGAGCAAAGTTTTCATTCAGCTATCACTCACTGATTAATATTTGAAGACTCAAAATGGAACATTATTTATCTAACCAGTATCTTATTTTTCTGAGAAAAGTCCAGACTCCGCTTTTGCTACCACAGCCTTACCTGTGTGCCATTTATGGTATAATACTTCTAAATCTGCCTAAGATATATTGTTCTTAGAATTTACTTTGGATTTGCATCTGTAAACCAGTACATAATTAAAATTTCCTGCAGAGCAAGATAAATGCTACTTATGTGGTTAACATAGTTATATTTCTAGAGTTCATACAGTACATAGTTCTATTTCCCTGCTATTTGCCTGGTAACAGGATGGGAACCAGGATGATTTTTCTCATCATTTGCCACAATCATAAGATTCTGAAGAATAACAGAACTGTTATTTTTCAGATTTGGTACCTTTAGCTTAAACATATAAGAAGCTGGGAGTCCTGCAGGTTTTACCTCTTTAAATATAAACAGTTAAAATTCTTAGCAATGGATTATGAGAATGTGGATGTTATAAATTTGGTAATTGCCCATCTAAATTATTAACTTCCCCTGTTAGAGGGAAAAAAATATACTACTCATATAATTGACAAACGTTGGGTCTTTTTGACCAAGCAAAAATACATACAAAATGCATTCGTAGAATATTCCATTTGTATAACCAACAAGCCTGAGGATAGTGAAGTCACAAACTAAATAGTAAACTCTAAACTTACAACATTAATTAAGGAATATAAAGGTTGGGCTGGTTTAAAGAATTTGGGGGTCCAGTGAAACACCAGGTTAGGAGCCCTCCTCACCTGAGCCCTATATTAACATTGCTGATTGATTCTTGCAATATTAGATGTTAAGCCTTTGTATTCATAATAAAATACAGAACAGGAACTAAAAATTAAAGATGAATCTTTTAAAAAATGTGAGATACAAAAATCACTACATAGTAAAATACTGCTTAGAAGAACGATTGTATTGGTCCAATCTACCATTGGCTAATACTGAGCTGTGTTAGGGTATGGATAGTCTTAGCCCCCCCACCCCACCCCAATTCCCCTCAGCCCAATCTACCCATTGGTTAACTTGGAGCTGCATTAGACAGTGGGTAGACTGGCTTGCTTAAACATTCCGTTATCCCAATTTAACTGTTGGCTAACAAGAGTTCTGTGAGCCCAAGAATGGACCTGACCTCCCCGCCTGGAAACCTTATTAGCTTGAGATGAACACAAGGTGTTCTCTCAATAGCAGAGTAACAGAATATAAGGTCCTTGAACAGAACCTTCCATGGAGGAACTGGGGGGAGGTCACACATGCCAAAGTGTACATGCCCACCGCTAACTTTAAAAGACAACGGTGAGGGGAAAACCAGACAGATGATCGTTTCCACCCATTAATAACAATCAACAACAGGAGACCTGAGTGAGACGGAGGAGGAGCTGGTCAACGCACGGACGACCGAAACTGACATCATTGCTGTAAAACTCATTAAGGGGGGGGGGAATAATAAAATGGAAAGGTTTGGCGGGGATGGGTACTCAGATCTTCGAAACTGTTTTGGATTACTGATTCCTTATTAAAACTCTATCGGCACCTTTTGCATTGAGGAGTCTTTATTGGGACATAGAATCCGAAACCTCACACAGAGGCAGCCATCTACAGCCTGTTTGGTTTTGTACCCTTGCTCACCCATAGTCTGCTTCATCCTGATGTTCTGTTGGTGGGGGGCACTTTTCTAAGGCCCAATCTGCCTAAGCTGTGACCCCCTTAAACCACACTTGCATAAAGATTATCTTAATTTAATAACAAAATAAAATGAAGTAGTGAAGGATAGAAGAACTGGGTATGTGCAGTGGAAGGGGGAACATCTTGAAGTGGAGTCAGATGAGAGTGAGAGCGAATGCAGATGTGTTAACTGTAGCAATTGAAACTGAGTACGTGTAAGGTAGTAGGAACAGCTAACTGCAAGCTGTAACCAGGCATCTTACGATGTGTCTATATCTTGCAGCTTTACGACATGTGTATACCTTACAGCCAACCAAGTTTAAGTGCGCCAAAAGTTAGGTCTAAAAGCTTGGAAAACTCTTTGTTCAGGGCTCACCTTCTTTTAATGAGGGAGCCCTCCTTTATTGCAGGCCTTTAATAAATGAGTTCCTTTGAATTCTCCGGTCTCGTGTGGTGATTGGCCTGGCTGCACCGGACAAATGAATCAAGCCCTGTTTTGGGGACAACAGTAGTCTTATGCTTACCATAAAATCTTTTAAAATTAAAAATATTTTTAAAATAATTATTGGCATATCTATGTGAATTATATCATATATTCACAGCAGCTGAAATTCTTGAAAATAAATCTTCCTAAACCAAATAAAAACTCTGAACAAAAGTCATCATACATTGATGCATTGTTAATTCAATACCAAAACGTATTTACTCCATGATTGGCCAAAGTACTAAATATGTTCTTAAACAGTTATATTTCTCCAAACTGATCCAATTAGAACAGTAATTGTAATGCACTAAACTCCCACTAGGGGCGTGGTGGCTCAGTGGGTAAGACACCAGGCTTGTCGATCGGAAGATCACAAGTTCGGAGGTTCGAATCCCTAGCCCTGCGTGCGGAGTGAGCTCCCGCACTAGCCCCAGCTCTTGCCAACTTGGCAATTCGAAAGCATGAAAATGCAAGTAGATTAATAGGTACCACTTTGGTGGGATGGTAACAGTGTTCCACATGCGTCATGCTGGCCACATGACCGTGGAAGCGTCTTCAGACAACGCTGGCTCTTCAGCTAACAAACGGAGATGAGCACCGGCCCCTAGAGTCGGACACGACTGCACAAATGTGCGGGGGGAACCTTTTTTAAACTCCCACTAGCTTTGCTGTTGTTAGATTTAAAAAAATCATAGTGTGTAAACTAAAAAAAAGTTTTTAGAAAGGAGATTTGACAATAATTTATATAACGTATCATATTCATTGGTAAAAATATTAATTAGCATCAACAGCTCAAATTTAGAATCTTTTCAAGTAAATAGGGGTACCAAAGGGGATGCTCATTCTAACCTATTTTGTTCAATCTCACTACTGAACTATTAGTAATAATATTAAGTAAAATAAGATATTTCACTAAGGCCATCATGGCATTAATATATTTACAAATGATATGTGTATTTTTAGTTGTGTTCAAAATGTGTTGTTCTGGTGTTCTCCAGATGATCTGGATCCACACATTCCAGGAGAAATATAGAAAAATGGAAAATTCTAGAGAATAGTTCAGTTTTGTACATCCCTACTTATTTTTCTGAAAATCCAAATAAAGATATATTTCAATTGCTAATTGAATTAAATAAATGTCATGCAGTGGCAAGTTTAGAAGTTATTTTTCTTATTAACTGATGTGTTCTTGTTCTTGTTTTTCATTGTATTATTGTATAATATAAAAACAATTCAGAAAAAAATAGCTTTACCAAGAAGATCTGAGCACTATTTGTAGCCCATTTCATTCACTTTTAGTTGGTAGAGTCTGGAAATTTATCACTAGTTTCAATTATAAACAACATGCCAATCCACAGGAATGTAATACTTTACATTTCATTACATGTTGTTGGCTGTACTTGGAAACCAAAGTGGAATATTTGAAACAGATGGACATGGTTTACAATTGCACTAGACCAAAATGTAGTTTGTTTGATTTTGAATTATAGCATCTGTGAACTCAGCCATTGTGTTTCGCAAGCCATGGCTTGCAGGCATCATAAAGGTGTACTGATCAACATAGATGTTGTTTCTGGCCTTTTTTTTTTTTTTTTTGGTTATATTTCTTTGGACTTTGGGGAGGGTTTTGTTATTAAATACAGAATAGATGCTTACTTAACACACTATTTTAGTTCTTATTTTCAAGAAAAGAAAACAACAAGAAAACTCTAATCTGCTGAAAAATGGAGATTGCTACCAGTTTTCAGCAGTTTGAACTGGGGTCATATTCTAGTGTTCTTGCCTCTTGCTACTTTTGTGGCTTGCTGTAGTGCTCGTGCACAGCCAGTAAATCAAGAACAATATCCTTAAACAAATGAGGTATAAAAGTTCCATCTTATAATAGATAGCTATCTGAATTATTTTGGACCTTATTATACACTGAATAAAACTGAACTCCTAATATACTACAAAGTTGCTATCAAATTTTAAATTATAATTCATTTCTTATATAATTTAATGTTGAATCCTTAACCCACAAGAGAATAATCAGGCAGAAGAATCTCTGCACTTGAGTTATCACATCTGTATATTTTCTAATGATTGGGCATTCCCTCTTCCTATTCAGCTTTTCACTAAAAATCCTTTCTGATTTTATTAATGTATTATCAGACATTAAGCAAGATGAAAATTATATGATTCGTTAGAAATACTTAATGAAAGTTTCGGCAACTTATACATGTCAGCATAGCAGTATTAGTCTATGGTGTTTTCTGCATGAAAAGAAAATGTATGTTTTAATCATAGACATACAATATGGGGAAAGCTTGTATTTTAAACATTGAAAGATGTGTCATTCATGTTTGGCGTACTATAAGGTTATAAGTTATTCTGGATATATCTTTTTCTTCCATTGTGCAGCTTTTAACAACATCCTACCCAATTGTTAATCTTGGATGTGAAAGCTTTTTCCTCTATATTAAATATAAACTTTCTTAGCTTCCAAGCCATGGAAGCAATTTGTGTTCTTAAATTGCTGCAGTTGAATTGTTATGCTGCATTATGATTTGCAAAATAATAATAATAATAATAGTAATACGATCTGTAATAGTGTATTTTACAACATATATATTAAGACCCAATAATTTCAGTATAAGAGGATAATTTCCCAACATCAGCTCGGGTTAAAGCTAGTGGAATCCAGCATGAAAAATTAGTAGTTATAGGTTCATGTGTGTTATGATAACCATCAGACTAAGTAAGATGTATTTATGTATGATATAAACTATATAAATCATGTAATCCTGAAAACATTAGAGAAACACATAATTTTTGGCAATGTGAAATCCTGAATTTGCATTCAAGGCTCTCCTATGATAGAGTTCTAATCAATCAAAACCAAAATTAAAAGTTTGCTGAGGAAAAAAAATCTAACAGGAATCAGATCTGTACAAAAGTGTAATTTTTTTTTATTAAACTAGAATATTTGTGCAGTTATATGCTTTATTTCATGAACTATTTATCTCAGCATGCATAAAGGCAGTTGAAGAATTCAGAAATAACAAGGTAGGGAAAGCATGCATAGCATGGTTCCAAGATTTTTTTCCAAGCCCTTTATAGCAATGGCTATAAGTGTTTCTGTTTTCTTCTATGTAACCAAGTAATTTGCTGTGGCTGTTGTGTTTGTGTATATATGTGTTGGAGCAGCTGGAAAACGCAGGATGGGTCGCACCAACTCCGCTTTGGGTGACGTGACCAGGAAGGAGGGGTGGCTTCGAATGGAACAGTCAGCAACACTGTGAGTGGCTGCCCATCTCTCCTATAGGGATGCACCAGGGGACTTGTTTCTGATTTTTTTCTCCACAGCCCTTAGTCTAATCTGAATAAGGTTTTATCTCTGTTTTGCTGGCTTCTCCCTGCACACCAAATTTGGCTGAGTTCTGTTCTCTACAATTCTGTAGAGTTGGAAAGAATAAAAATCAATTGACTGTACAATACATAAATTGGGGAACAAATCACACTGGTTTTAAAAAAATTCATTGCAACTGAGACCATTTTCTTGACACTGATTCTATGCTTGAATCTGAGACCTGAAAAGAAAAAACGTAGTTACATTCATAAAAATATATTGCGTTATTCCCTTTCGGGTTAAGCAATATTTTGGGGGCTCATCCTCATGAACTGCATGCTGCAGCATAAATATGCTTTATTAATAGGCTGACCATATTTCCTTGAGACAAAAACAGGACATTGGGATGGCAAAAATGGGACGGGGTTAAACTTATGTAATATTCCGTATTCATGAAAAAGTAAGGTGATAAAAAAAGTTTTAAAGAATTTTTAAGATCCATTTGCTGGTCCTTAAACAGATTACTGTATATATAAAAATATTTTTGTTTTCATTAAAATGAAGAAGTTTTATTACATTAACATATTGAGCTAACAATTATTCTTCAGTGACAGAACTCATACAAAAATTTAGGTAGACGTAGAGGGGGACTGTATTTGACAGGAGGCGAATGGGGAAAGCACAGCTCACGGGCTTTGTAACAACACGGATCGCAGGAAGGAGGGGAGGGGGGAGAGAAGAGAGGCAGGGAAGGGAGGATTCAAAAACTCCACGCCCAGCAAGGCTTCTCTTCCTTCTGCCTTCCCTCCTCCTCCTCCTGCTTTTTTTTTCTCCCTCTTTCTCTCTCTCCCACAATCCCAAACGAAAGTCTCTCTTGCTGAGCTGGAGAAATAATCAGTTTCACTCTTGAAAAAAGGGGGTGGGATCACATCCCGAACGCATTTTAATAAAACAAACAGAGAGCAGAGAGCGACCAGCTAAAAGCAGAGCAGAGGCAGTGGCAAAGATCTCTCTCCCCGTCTCTCTCTGTCTCCCTCCCTCTCTCTCTTTCCGCCTTCCTTGCCCCTCTCTAGTCTCACCCAACATCAGGCACCTCAATCAAGCACTTTTTAAATGATAATTGCATCTTGGCTGAATTAATCTTGCCATGCCTGACATTTTGCTAATTTTTAAAAAAAAACGGGACAAAATTGACATTTATATTAAAATGACGGGACGGTCGGGAAATGTGAAAAGAACGGTACTGTCCGGTTTAAAACGGTACGTATGGTCAGCCTATTTATTAACAATTTTTGAGTGACAAGTCTTCATGATATTGCTTCCATCTCATCCCCAGCCTGTTGTTGAGGCAGTCTTGAGCTGTCTTTAGTTGTTCCAGTTTGGAAGTGCATTTTTCCTTCTACTCCTGACCCAAAACTTCCCATGGGGACAATCTAGGACACCCTGGGGAATGACACTATCAGGGATAGTAATCCAGTAAATCATCTGGAGAAAACTCCTTCCCCGTCTGTTCGCTGAGTAGTGCACCTCTGTGACCAGTTTGGTTTTACTGAGAGAGATCAAATAACTGTTTTTTTTTCTCTTTATGCTGGAATATCAAACTCCCAGGATATTAGTATGAGTAGTTCTGTCTGCCAGGAATCCTGCTATTTGTTGTGTATGTGCACAAAGGAGATGTTAAAGTAAGCAAAGCACATGCGATACAGACACACACAGAAACATGGAATGGGAGAGAGGCAGCTCTTTGACTGGCCAAAAATGTTTCATGAGGGAAATTGACTTCAGGATGTAGAAAGGCAAAAGTGATCCAGTGGCACAACAGTACTATGAACTCTCAGGTTTGAGCTTCTCTGCTTTTTATTTCAACCAGCTCTTCAATTATGATCAGGGACTTTCTGGGGGTCTGTGTTGTTTGCCCTAGATACATCTTCTATTTCTCTTGACAGGTTTGCCATGGGAAACACCCCCCCCAAAATTAGTATTCCTTTTGGTAGTCATTTCCCTCTCTCAGGAAGCATTAGTTGAGATATGGGAACTGTGTAGAGTTTGTTCACTGAAACATCGCCAGACAGAAATAAGACTAAGTTTCAAGACAAAAACAGTAGTCATTAATTTCTTTGTAGTGATTTGCCTCCTCCTAACAGAAACCAATTTAGAAGGTTAGAAACACTATTAGAATGTATTCCGTCTTTCCCTGCCAAATTTGATCTGGATGACCCACAACTTTCTGGAGCAAATTTGGGGGTGTGTATGACTAGTGCCGATTCATGAGTCAGCTTTACTGTCAGAATAGCATCTGCTATCAAAACTAAATGACACATCCAAAACTACTGGATGTGTTTTCACCGAAACACCTGGATCCAAATAAAAGGATTTATTCTCTCTAAATTTGGGACATATTTTGTATAACTTTTGTATTGACACAATCACTCCCCCCCCCTAATAAGCACCCACATAATCTCTGAACATTGAAATTTTAAGAATGGTTGTTCTACACGAGATCATTTGCCTGCTCTTAGGCCCTAGCTGATTTCTGACTATAATCAAATTCTGCAATCAGCATTATCCAGTTCTCAAAACATCCAGAATACAGTATATAGTGATTCTGTTGGTAAGTGACCACATCCCAGTTCCAAAATTTATTTCTCATCTTCCCAAGTACTTAAATGATCAGTTAAGAATGGATAAGCAGTTTTAATCAGTAATTACGTAGCGAGATTTGTTTTCAAACTCTTTAGGTATAATTTCCTAACTGTTCATTTTGTTCTCAATGCAAATGGATGGAGACCACTCAGCCCTTTCTCATTTATTTGTCAATAAATTAAGTACAATACTATGGCTTTTAGATTTCTGTTTGGAATTAAGTGAACGATTTTCTCTCAAAATAAATAAAATAAAAAGTGAGTTATGAGGGGGAGTTCAGGGAGGGCCCCTACATAACAAATCATCTTAATATAAACTGAAAACCTGTATTTAAATACCAAGGGATTCACCATTTTCTAACTACAACTGTATTACAGAGACTGTGTGTGAATGTATAAACATGTACTACTGGTTTAGGAGCAAGTAATCAGTCTTATTGTAAACATGATGTGGCTCAATTATTATGAAACCACTTTTGACTAATCTGTAGCTTGAATCATGTCAACTGGATTTCTATTTTCTCAGTGGAAACGTTTCGCTCCTTATCCAAGGAGCTTCTTCAGTCTGAGCAAAGTTAGTAAGGGAATCCTTAAATATGTTTCTAGGTGGCTGTGTGACCTTACACCTGGGGCTAGGTCATGGTTATTTTGAGATGTTATTTCTAAGTCCCTTTATCATCTAAAGGAGGATCGTTAAGATCACCATGCTGCTGTTGAGCTTGTGAAATGGTCTTAATCTTCCTAGGCACAGAAGACAAAGCAGGGAGGAAAATAGGGGAAAGATTGTGCCTGAGGCCCCCACCTCTATTCAAGGAAGGATTTTCCAAGTTGGCATAAATGGATTCCTTGACCCCTCTCTCAAACCACCTATCTTCTCTGTCTAAAATGTGAACATTAATGTCCTCAAATGAGTGTCCTTAGGTGTCCTGAGGACATTAATGTTCACATTTTAGACAGAGAAGATAGGTGGTTTGAGAGAGGGGTCAAGGAATCCATTTATGCCAACTTGGAAAATCCTTCCTTGAATAGAGGTGGGGGCCTGAGGCACAATCTTTCCCCTATTTTCCTCCCTGCTTTGTCTTCTGTGCCTAGGAAGATTAAGACCATTTCACAAGCTCAACAGCAGCATGGTGATCTTAACGATCCTCCTTTAGATGATAAAGGGACTTAGAAACAACATCTCAAAATAACCATGACCTAGCCCCAGGTGCAAGGTCACACAGCCACCTAGAAACATATTTAAGGATTCCCTTACTAACTTTGCTCAGACTGAAGAAGCTCCTTGGATAAGGAGTGAAACGTTTCCACTGAGAAAATAGAAATCCAGTTGACATGATTCCAGCTACAACAATTCCACCTGGATGACTGAGAACCTTCATAGACACTTTTGACTAACCATTTTTTAATGCCTACTCAAGGGCTGACAAAATAGCATACTGTGAACAAGGATATCCAATCATCCTACTTCCAGAAAATGTATCAGAGCAAGCTAGACAAATTATGATTACAACATAGCTTAACCTGTAATAAAGTCAATTTCAAATTTATTAATCATATCTTCATTACATCATTTTTGGAATAACCACTTCAATCTAATTCCAAAATTTGCTTACATTGCAAAGCATTTTTTCCCAGTTCAGGTGCTGATTTTGTTTTCAACCTTCTCCAAAATTTAGAATCAAAATAATTCTAAATGGTTCATATTTTCTGTATTTAAGATAAACGCAGGTGAGTTTCCGTTGCATGTACTAGTTACATGTTTACAGACCAGTGATCAAGGAACAATTCTGAGAAGTTGCAGTGAGAACCCTTTAATCAACCACAGAAAAAGCACCATTTATCCCAATTTCAGCTCAATGACAACACAAAGCAATGGAAATGTAAAGCCTCTGGATGACTTTTTATTGTGAGAAATTTATAAGCAAAAGAATCAGCGATAACGATGAAGCTGCAAAGTGTTGTGTCGTCTCCATGCAGCACGGCGTGAACCACCAATTGTGTGATGGAACTTGTGGCCCTTGCCAAGGCCACGGCTCTTCCTGCCAGCAGAGGTCAGCCCACGCATCTCTCTGTGTTTGTGAACTGGCTTGGTGATCCATTGGGTATCTGGATTGCGCCTGATAGCTTTGTGGAAAGGATCAATCAGAATGACCTCAAAGAACTTGTATGTGGAATCCTCACCCACCCAGTAAGAATTCAGCACTCTCAAGGCTCCACAGTGTCGGCCAGCACGCTCCTAGACAAAAATATATATAAAACGAGTGTATCTATATATATCATACACATGAAATCAGATTGAGAAACTTGATGCAAAGGAAACAGAATAGTCTTGATATTTAAAGACTAAAATACTTACAAGGAATTTAATAACCCCTTTCTTTACAGAGGGGAATAAACAAGTATTTCATCTTCCTCAGTGGCCATCTCTCATATTTTCCCAGCTCTGAAGTAATATTTTGACTCCATAAGCACTATGCTTTGAAGAGTTGTTCTATTAGTATTAGCTATTACTCACCAGTAAGCTATTATCCCCAACCAATGCTGCTCAAATAATGCCAGCCTCCTGCAAACATTCATGTATTCAATGTGGATTTCTGTACAACTCAAAATATATTGGTTTCCCCATGAGCCAGGACCCTGCATTTTCAGGACTCTTTCCTGTATGAAAGTTTTCATGCATATACCATGCATGGATGCTTACCCAAGGCTGACAGCATTTGAGTGGCAAGTGGGGAGAGTTCTCATGTGAACTATGGCAACACAGCACTTGAATTAGCTATGTCTCCTGAAAACAAGGAATACAGATAATACTTAAAATCTAGTTCAACACACCAAGAATAGTTGTTACTATTGAGCCATCCAACTTAATTGCAAACATGAAATTGGTTATCTTTATTCTATATAGCATGTTCTTTCCCTGATTTGTTTCTTTACTGCTCTATAGGTCCAGTTATATTTACGCAGAAACACTATCTCCATATAAGTGAAGGTTATGCATCGCTATTTACCATAGCATCCTAAAAAAAATACACGTTCCATCTAAAATTAGAAACAGTTACACCTTCACTACTACTCAGTGAGGAATATTTTCATTAGTTAAACATATATTAGTTTTTAATATATGCTACACTACACTACACTACACTATATTACTATATTATAGTTTATAATATATGCCACTTATCATGCTATCAGTCATGGTCTTCCAAAACTTCATCAGGTTCTTGTCAAGATATATCTACCTCTGCTACAGACTGCAGACTCCGGGCAAACTTCAACTGGTTCACACCATGATGCACAGGTTTTCCGTAAGTAGCGCCCTTAGGGACTGGACGTTTACGACCACCACGACGAACTCGGATGCGATAGATGACATAACCTACAACAGAAACAAACAGCATTTAAAAAATCTTAACAATAACTTTTGTCCAGCTACTTGACTATCCTGTATTTTTATATGGTCCATTTTGTTCATCTGAGATGATCTACAGCAAGAAAAAAAAATGATAGGAATTGGATTCACACAATGTAGACAAAAGAAAATGTCAAGACCTGCTGCCTTATATAAGCTTCCATTCCACTAACTTGACTTTTCAGATGTTTCCCTGCAGTTTACAGTCTCTGAATGTATAGCTATGTGCCAGATAACTTATTGTAGGAATTACTGTTATATTGGATCAGTATTTTTCTCCAAATATGTAATCAGCATGCAATCAAACATATAGAGCAAGCAAACTTTTAAATATTCCTGTTACCTTGCTTGGCTTTATATCCCAGCCTGCGGGCTTTGTCTGGTCTGGTTGGGCGAGGAGCTCGATGAAGAGCCGACAACTGGCGATATTGCCAGCAACGGACACGCAGGAGGAAACGCATCACATCAGATTGTTTCTTCCTCCATAGTTCTTGGATGTACTTGTAGGCACCCATTCTGATTTACCTACTAAAAGAAATGCAGAATTATGCTACACCATATTTTTTTAAAAAACAGTTGTATACTAAAAGGCACTCCCTTAAAAAGAACGCTTTCCAGTATCTAAAAGTAAACTTGGTAAAACCAACGAGTAACTAAATCCGTAATAAATATGCCATTATTCTTTGGCTATCTAGTTTCTTTTTTTCTGCTAATGTGCTGGGTAAGGATGCACATACTCATAAAAGCGATGTTAATTTTAGTCCCACAGAAAAGCATGTTTGCCAGGTCAAGGAAAAACAGCATGTCATGACTGCTGGTTTGCTTTGTTCCATCAGCCTCTGAAGCCAGCAGATGTCCATAAGATGTCCAAGATACAATTTCAATTTGTTATATTTGCTAACTATACATACCACACACACACACACACGTATGAATATATATGTATATTCACCATATACAACAGCATGTTTTTTTCCAGTACTAGGTAGCAATTCCTCTATAATTTTCTAGGTTTCAGCTTTTGAAGTCAGAAACATAGGTTGCTGCTTTATATCAAGCCAGTGTACTTGAACATCTACTGACAGCAACTGCCCAAAGGTCGTAAGCAGATGCCTTTCACATCCTTTAGTAACGAAAAAAAAAAGTCTTAAACCAAGTCCGCTTTATAATCTGCGGAGTTATTCTCTATTCTCACTGACTCTCACAAAATTTTTTTCCCCCTTGATTGCCTATTGGATCCGTTTAAATGGAAATATCACGGACTGAAACTGGGGCTTCGTGCAGAAGATCTGCTCTATTACTTCCATAGGGTCCCTTCCCCAAAGAGGTTTGCATTGAGCTGCCATCGCTCGACTTTCACCGCAATTCTGAGCAGTAAGAAAAGCCCCGATGCCAAAGGAAGGCAGCATGTCAACGACTCTTTCCGTTTCCATTCTCATCCTCCCAGCCCACAAGCCGTTTTGGCTTGACCATCTCTCCTGGTAGCCTCAGGCCCAAGACGCCATCCTGCCAACCAGACGCTAGAGGAAGAAAGCTTCTCTCTCTTCCACAGCTGACAAAACCTAACCATCCTCTCTCCCCGAATCTCGACCCATAAGACGCCGCACCAAATATATGCCAGGAGCTTCCAGACTTTAGGATGACAATGGATAAATCATCCACAGCAACCACCCCACAAACCTTACCAGAAGGCGCCCGGAGCCGGAAAGGAAGAGGCCTCTCTCCCAAAATGCTTTGCAACGGAAGCGGGCTGGAAAGTCTGTGTTCAGATGCTTGCTGGGAAATGTAGTTCATGGGGAACACGTGTTTGGAGAGGCTGGACTTTCGTGCCCTGGGGTGGAGCTGAGACCTGTGACTGTTGGCCAGCCGCTCTCTGCAAGTTATGTTGATTTGAAGTACGGCATGAAAATTATTCTAGAAAAGATTCTCCTTAATCACACAGTGGGACTGTTTTAATGACTTTTAAAGGGTGAAGATAGAATGCTTTGGAGATACACTTTCGCCTTTATTATTTTTTAACATATTATAGGTTTGGGGGTTGATGCTGAAAATGGACGTCATGCCTAAGATCTTATTTTAAATTAAATTTCAATTTTATCCCAGAATTGGAAGCTCATTGTGTGTTAAAGGAATTGGAGTGCAGAATAATTCTTTCATATTTAAAATCCGCTTTATCTATTTGCTGCTGTTTAAGAAAGAAATGGTAGCTGTTCCAGTTTAATTAACGTTGTGCAAAAAGGTAATAGGCTTATGCTTTGTAAGTGAATAAATAGTTCTAGAAGCCTTTTTGCTTGTCACCTCAGAAACATGGATAAATCTTAAGATCTAAGGAGAGTTGTGCTGTAATTTTAAATGGGATTGCCTCTCACCTCGATGTGTAGCAGTAGCGTACTTTTATCTTTAAACAATCCGTGAAATGAGAAAAATAACTACAATTCTGGATGGCGTATAGGTTCTGGATTTCTAATAGTCTGAAAGAAGATGGGAAAGGGCTTCAAAGTGGTGGTTTGTGGAATGAGTTCAGTGGGGAAGAGGGCCATCTTGGAACAAGTTCTGTATGGTAATCAGTGTTGGTAAGAAAGATGCACCTTCTTTATTTTCTAACTAATGTTGTAAGATAACTGCCAGTTTAATAGTTAAATAAATCCCACCTGATGGTAGTAGCATATGTAAAACAATCCATATAACATACTCGCTTTGTTCCCTGTAGATATCCCTGTAGACATTTGGATTTTCTTGAACCAAGCTGCCTTGTGGAAAACATGCTAGAATGGAGAGGAGGATTCCCCCCCCCCCAAGAAATGGTCGCTCTATCATTTCTATTTTTAAAAAATAGGTGAAAAGTGCAGCAGAACTATAGAAGATGTGTATGTCGCTGTGGCTGAAACAGATCGAGGACTAAAAGAACAGTTACGTCTGTATGACACCAGAGGACTGCATTACTATTCTATTGCAGATGGCTTTGTTTTAGTGTATGCTGTAAATAGCCTGGAATCTTTTGAGAAAGTTGACTGGCTCAAAAAGGAGATTGACAAGTTTAGAGAAAAGAAAGAGGTAAAAGACCACTCCTTGTAATTTTTCAGCTCTATTTGCAGTATTATTATTATAATTTGATGCGCAAAGCAAGACGAGCTTATTACTTAAACGATTTTTCCAGGCTGCTTACTAGTCATCGTTGTATAATTTTGAATGTGTCAGGGATTATGGGTGTGGAGTTGAAAGAAAGGGAAGTACCTCCACTTTGGATAATCTCACTGTAAAGAGCTGGCTTGCCCTGGGTGACATTCAGCGTTGTCCGAGTAGATTCCTGCTTGCTCAACGGGTTTTCTTTCCCCTTCTATTCTTTCCTGATCCTTCTTCCCCTCATTCTGTTTGGAAGAGTCCCCTTCAGAAGAAACGGATAGGATTTCCATAGTACTACTATTGGAAATGGATAGGAGACCTAGTACTACTACTTGCCATAATGGGCAATTAATTTAGAGAAAAAACCAGGACATAATTGGGTGTGCTTCTATGTGAGTCCTTCATGTGAAGTATTTGCTGCCAGGATTCTGTATCTCGCCCCACTGAATGATTTCACACACACACGGCACTGTGTACCTTCTTTTAATAAATTGTAGATATATTGAGCTCCTAATGGGATCATTAGGAGGGGCGTGGTGGCTCAGCGGGTAAGACGCCAGGCTTGTCGATTGGAAGATCGCAAAGTTCGGAGGTTCGAATCCCTAGCCCTGCGTGCGGGGTGAGCTCCCGCACTAGCTCCAGCTCTTGCCAACCTAGCAATTCGAAAGCATGCAAATGCAAGTAGATTAATAGGTACCACTTCGGTGGGAAGGTAACAGCGTTCCGCGGCGTCATGCGGCCACATGACCGTGGAAGTGTCTTCGGACAACGCTGGCTCTTCGGCTAACAAACGGAGATGAGCACCGGCCCCTAGAGTCGGACACGACTGCACAAATGTGCGGGGGGTACCTTTACCTTTACCTTTAATGGGATCAAATGCTTCTGACAAAACACACACAGGCAGAGAACTGTCATCTGGGGCCATCTAAAACAAGTTTGCTGGTGGATACAGTTGTATAACATTAGTTGTTGTCAAAGGAAGTATTTGTGTAATCGGGCTTGCTGATTTCATGTGCTGAATGGAGCATTACAGCAGTAAGTTGTTATATAAAAAGTCACTGCTGTGTGGCTTTAATTCGGTCTCGTGAGCCTGTTGTAAGACGACAGTAGATTCTCAGTGTTTTGTAAGTGGGATCTGTTGGCTGATAATTTCTGTTCCTGTTTAACATCAAATACATAGCTGAGGTAGCTTGAGAGTCTAATTCCCCTTTTGTGTGGTAGTCCTCAATTAGAAACAAGCAACTGGTGGTGTTTCTTCTTTTCACTCAGACTGTTCCAAGCGTCTGATACCTTCCAAATATTTTGAATTATAATTTCCCCAGACACTTGTGATCACCTATGCTGGCTGGGAATAAAGGAGATCAAATCCAAAACATCTGGTTACCAGGCTGCCTAGTATAGCTCCGTCCCTGCTATAGTGGTAGTTGAATAAGTCAGTTAAAATGAACTGGATTATATCAGACTCTTAAACTCAGATAATGAAATACATCTTCTGTGTTAAAAATATCTCATTGGAACATTTCTTTCTGATGTGCTGGTTTCTCTGTGAAGGCCAAGTTAAAAGAAAACAGGAGAAGCATTTAGCTGTGTAATTCTGTAATCTGAAATAATACAGCTCATGTGGCATTTGGACAATATTTTTTCTCACTCTTTTCCGTTGTCTATGCAGACCCACCCTGCTGTGTACAGTGCCACATTGAACCCTATTTGGTGAGCATATATAGTACAAATTCAGTAAATAAATAGGAACAGTATGGTTTGTGCATTGGGGTGAGGAGGAAGAAAAGGAAAGACAAATCTTGGGGACTCTTAATTCCTCCAAAGTTAATTGTTCCAAGTTAGCTAGAGCCACTGGATATAGAAATTTGGCAAGGACTCATTCACTGCAAATAAGTTCTATGTGTACAATTTTAGAGTATATGTATAGCCCTTATAAGAAAATTATTAACAGTACAAACAGGTTTTTTTGGAAAGAAAAAAGGAGAGATGAATTTAGCCCTTTCCTCTAGGGAGTTGCATCTGATTTCATTTTCAGAATAGAAGCCAGGGCGCTCTTTAACTTTCCACGTGTTAATTTTAACTTTACTTTGGTTTCTGTATTTTTGTGTTTTGGTCATTGTTGGCCATCAAGAATGCTCAAAAAGTAATATACATTGAATAAGTACAAAAAAATGTTTGTTGCAACAAATGATTAATGAAAATATGACCAGAATTATGGTTGAGGAGCCATAGTATCTGGATCAGGACAACTTCCTGTATTAAACTACTAAGTATATCAGAATGTGAAAAGGAAGAAAAGGGCACCAGATTCTTATTACAACACAGCAACTGTACTGTTTGTTCCTAAATTTGTTTCTTAACTTGATTATATAAGTGGTTGTCATAGTAGCTGACTATGATGTAGCTTAATTCATCAGTGTAGATTACTATCAAGAAATCTGAACCATCCAAAATTTATTAAATGGCACATAATTGATTCATCTTGTACAGAAAGAAAAGGGCTTAGTAATTTTTCTCTTCTTTTTTCCATTGCTGCAGAGGAAAAGTAGTTGTGATGCTCTCCTTTAATGACAGCAGTCTGAAAATTTCTGATTTGATGTCAGATTTCTAACACACAAATAGCCTTTAAGAAGCTAAACTTCAGTTTACTGGAGACCAAAGCAACACATCTCAGTTCCACACTTCTTCATATTGAGCAGAACTGCACCCTTAAATCAGCTGCTTGTTGATATTAGATACAATCCCTGTAGCAGGGAAACTTTGAGCATGTTATATCATGTAAATACTGTTAATTGGATTCAAACTTAGACTTGTAATGTAAAGGATTGTAATGCCATGGTTAAGAAGATCCATTAAAATAAGAACATCCACTAAAACAAAGTCTAAATCTAATAGTATATCCTTGCAAAATTAAACCATAAGAAGAAACAGAAGGGGAATTCTCACTACAAGGAAGTGAATTGTGAAAAGTAAACTGCTCTCACCCTCATCATTCTGATACTTTCCCAAAATCTTGTAAAACCCTCCCCATCTGATGTCTTCTAGATGTGTTGGGATTACAGTTTATACCAGTCTCTCTGGTGGTGCAGATATTGTTCATTATTTCAAGAATTTTGCTAAATGGAAAAAAAGTCTAATGCAGAGCTTTCCAAACTTTTCATGTTGGTGACACACTTTTTAGACATGCATCATTTCGTGACACACTCTTACAGCAGGGCATCATTTCTCGACACACTCTTACAGCAGGGCACCAGGCAGGCACTAGGACCTGCGCGGAATGACAGCAGGTTTGGAGGCAGCAAGGCACAAGGCAGGCACTAGGACCTGCGCGGAATCCTGGCAGGGCTCGGAAGCAGCAGCAGCCGCAACACACCCAGACACTGCAGCTGACACACTAACGTGTCCCGACACACAGTCTGGAAAGCTCTGGTCTAATGAATAGCTTTAAGTTCAGTAAGACACATCATCCCAAAAAAGATACAACATTCTAGAAAAGGCTTACTATTAGAAATAATCTAGTGCTCTCCAATTTTGGACCTCATTCTCATTAGTTCCAGCTAGCAGGCCTAGTGGACAAGGATTGTGACAACGAAGCCCCCAAAATTTGGAGTTTATTAAGAGATAAGATGTTTGTGAGAGACACTTCAACTAGCAGTTATTGGAGAGTTAAATGAATTTGAGTAAACTCCGAGAGACAGTGGAGGACAGGAAGGCCTGGCGTGCTATGGTCCATGAGGTCACGAAGAGTCGGACACGACTAAACAACTGAACAACAACAAAATCAATTAAGTAGGATCAACGGAGGCTGATCTTACTTTGGATTTTGTTGATACATAATAATCTGTTCCTTTTGTCTCAAGATAATTATATGCAGAAGTGGTTTATTAGAATCCAGCAATTCTTTTTCAACTTCTATCACTACAACACAAGATTTGCCAAATCATATGCAAACTACTAGTGAAAAACTCTCAGCCAGGAAATGTGATTCATACAAGTTGCTGTAATAAAGATATAAATAAAATTTCAGCCAAAAGGGAATTATAGTGTAGCAACTGTATAGTAAAGCTTAATTCTCTATTCCAATAAGATGGTGGTTCAGCTTGCACAGACAATGTGCAACAAGATTTAACAGCAGCCAGTCAGTTTTTTAATCCTCACTTTGAGGGAGAGTATTTTTCCATTCTCAACATCTCAACAAAAGCTGTATCTCAATCTTTTAATTACTTGTGCAGGTGAGCCAGCATTCAAACTATGCATGGCTTGTGAAAAGGCACAAGTGTCTGAAGCACCCAAGTGTTCCTTAACAGAATCTCACTATTATAGTGAAATAAAATACATACATAATACATACAGCAGCTCCATCTAACACTGGAATAGTTTCTTTCACCATAATGAGTTTTAGGTTTTCATGTCATATTTTCCCCACCACTTGGTGGCGTATATCTTTTCTCTACAGCAGTGCTTTCCAAACTGCCGCCGTTGGCGACACACCAATGGCGGCGGCGCACAGCAGTGGCGTGTGCGGTGGCCTCCGCTAAAACGCGGAAGCGCTGATGGCGCGCTGCCGTGCACACTGCCGCTGCCGCCTGTGCCCCCGCACCGCCGCCATGCACACCCCCGCCGCCGCTTCCGGGTTGTGTTGCGACACACCAAACTCTTTTTTGCGACACACTACACTAAAGTGTTGCGACACACAGTTTGGAAAGCTATGCTCTACAGTTTTATACTAACACTAGTAAACCCATGACCCGTTGGGTCATCCTCCTTTCCACATATAATATAGGCTGGTGCCGTTTTCCCTCCCCTCATGACCCTCAGCAGAGCCCCAGTGAGCCTCCACCTCCTCCTCGACTGACCTGTGGAACTGCCTGCCACACTTCTGGGGGGAGGGAGAACAAAGGGAGCTGTGGACTGCGAGGAAAACACCCCTGCTCCCCAGCCCAGTGTATTCCCAAGGGCCCCCTCCAGAGAGGAGGAGGGCTCACCCGTTGACTGCTGGCTCCTCTCAGCTCCCTCCCCTCGCCGCCTACTGCTGTTAAGAGATTTCAATTTTCGGCCTCGGTTCCAAAGCAGCCAATTACTGCTCGCCCGTCGGGCCTTGCTGCCAGCCGATTGGGCGCAGGGGTCAGAAGGAGGCGAGAAAGAGGGTGGGGATACACCCCTCCCATTTTCCCTTGCGCCATGCAATCTACAGGTTTCTGGGAAGTATAGTCTGAAATCATGATCATGTGACCATGGCTAACCATGGTGACGCTGCAGTGGCCACATCTTTGTGAATAGAACTGGTGTGAAAATCCTTTAAATTTCAATTCCATGGGAGTCATGGTTCCCAGTTTTTGGATGCATTAAGTTGGCCATTTCAGGTACCTTGCTTCAAAACGGTGCCCTATGATGCACCGTTTCGACCAATTGAAGGTTATAAACAGACAAACGGTCAGGAGAGTTTTAGTAATATATAGATGTTTGTAAAGAGAAACAGAAGACAGACTTATGTTTAAATACTGGTAGCAAATGTTATTGCAAAAGTAGAATAGAGTCATACTCTTAAAATAGAACTGAGTGTATATAAACCCTTTCAAGCACCTACAGTAAATGTGTGCTGGATTTGTAGTTGTCTGTTTGAATAATCCTGTACTGACTTGTAGCAATTTTCCTTTGGAAGGAAGAAAAAAACAACAGTATTTATGTCATTTATAGTATTTATCTGACAGTAACTGATTGCTGTTTACCTGCAAACTTGCAGGAGCTTGTGGTTTTTCTCAAATGATGGCCTGTATGATGGAAGTACTAGTTTTGCAGACATTAGTCTGAAGCTTAGCAGTGTGGGCTACTTCAGACTTTCCGTTAAATCAAGGGGGAGGGGGACACCTATGGCTGTAGCTCCTAGCATCTTTTATCATTGACAATACTGGATATTGTAGTTCAGCACATCTAAAGGGCTGTAAGTTCCATATCCCTGTGTAAGATCCAGATATAATCGTGCTTCAAATAGACATATTAAAATTAATGATACAAAAGTGGGATTGCTCCACATTTAACTAAGTCTGGCTCTCACTCTTTTTAACGGCAATGTTTTTCAAGTTTCTTGAAGTTGGGCCCACTTCTAAATTTTGTTCCATGGTAATAGTAGCTATCATTTTAGAAATTATTTCATTGCTTGTATAATTGTTCTGTTGTACTGCACTTTTATTGCAGTCAGTGGAGCAGAAATAGGTGTTACCTCCTTTATGGCAACAAATGGTTTTAAAATATATATGGAGAGGTAAACACTTTAAAATAAATAACGGTAATAAAATACAGGATTAAATCTGTATGTTAGAGGAAATTTCAGTGCATCTACTTTAAATATAACTATTCAACTGCTACATTATAGAATTGAACAAAACATATTTAAACATTAAAGAAGTGAGCCAAGCAGCCAAAGGTTTATTTCTTCAGCCTGTGGGTCTATTTGAATTTGACGTGGTCTACTTGGAATGATAGCAGCTGTCTAAGTTGCAGAGGTAAAGGTTTTCCCCTGCACAGTCGTGTCCGACTCTAGGGGCCGGTGCTCATCTCTGTGTTAGCCGAAGAGCCAGCGTTGTTGGAAGATGCTTCCGTGGTCAGGTGGCTGGCATGACGCGCACCTATTCATCTACTTGCATTTGCATGCTTTCGAATTGCTAGGTTGGCAAGAGCTGGGGTGAGTGCGGGAGCTCACTCCGTCACGCAGCGCTCGGGTCTCGAACCGCTGACCTTCTGATCGACAAGCCTGGCGTCTTAACCACTGAGCCATCACGCCCCATATGATAGCAGCTGTCTAATTGCAGGGGAGAGGGCATTCAAGTCTCTCCTCCCCCAATACTTTGATTATCCTATATTTGGAAATTGATACAAAGTGTTACGCCACTGAGCTTCTTTCCCGTTTTGTTTCATTCCTTTTTTCCAGGGAACAATTATTGTTTTAGGTAATAAAACTGACCTTTTGGAGGAAAGACAAGTATGGAGTGAAGTTGCACAGCAGTGGGCTAGGTTTGAGAAAGTGAAGTTATGGGAAGTAACGGTAATGGACGGAAGGACATTGATGGAGCCCTTTATGGTGTTAGCAAGCAAACTCTGCCAATCACAGAACAAGTCGACATTTCCTTTACCAGGGCGGAAACTCAAAGGCAATAATGAAGACGTCTGAATGCTCTTCTGCCTCCTGCTGGGGCAAGGATCTGCTGTGGCTTTTGCATTTTCAGAGGAGTTGATGGTGCAGTCATGGTTATTTATTTCTAGAGCAACTAAATACTCTCACAGATCAGGGTCAGAATGGCATCTGAAATTGCTTCATAAAAACACTGAAATGATCATACTTGTCTGTATTCAATTATATGTTCATGGAATGTAAGCTGGAGAATGCTAGAGTGCACAGAAAGGAAAGCCGCCTGTTTCCAAAGGGTGCATTCAAGAGTCATTTGGGATATTGCCACTTCACTCACCACTTATTACAAAAGATAAGGGCATTTCAGAAAAGAAATGAAAGAGCAATGTGAAAAAATTGTTTATTTTGATCATACGATGCATAACTTTTTTCATTGTACTGTGGCTTTGTGAGAGAATGTCTGAAAAAGAGAAGCTGACAGAGAATTGGGTGGTTCTGAAGAAAATAAGCATTTGACCTTCACCTTTATGAAGTGTGCTAATTCTGTTGTTCATGCTTTTGGATGAACCAGTGTTACTTCTACTAATTATCATAAAGCAGCCATTCCTCTCAGTTAGTGTAAAATGTTCTCTAGGGCTGTGAAAAATTGGGCCAAAGAAAGAAAAATAACTTTCCATCACTTCATACATGGATGGGGACCATTTTGGCCCTCTACCCAATTTCAAAATCCCTCTGGTATCTGTCCCTGTGCAGCAGCAGGAGCCGCCTCCTGAAAGAGAGAGAGGAGGGCATCAGAAAAAAACAGTAGCTTGGTTCATCTAAAAGGCTAAGGCCATGTTTCTCAATCCCAACAACTTTAAGAAGTGTGGACTTCTAACTCTCAGAAATTCCCAGCCAGCATACATACATCTTAAAGTTGCTGAGATTGAAACACACTGGACTATGTTATAGTATTTGTTTGATTCTGCCTTAGTGTGTTGTATCACTACAGTATTCTATGTATTCCATAAACTATGGTTTATGGCTTAACGTATTGTGTGAAATCAGCCAGTTGTAATTTATTAAGTCCATAGAGAGAAAAAGAGTATTAGCATGGGAAAGGATTGCTCCATCCAATTTTAGCTCTAACTAACCTATCTCTTACTTCAGCTGTACTCATAGTTGCCATGCAGTTAAGTGCCTTAAATAAAGATAGATGACAGACAGACAGACACAGACATAAAAGCAAATGAATACAGGATTAAAGCCTAGGGAAGTAAAAAGATCTTTTTACAGAAATGACATGAATATAGGCACAAGTTGAACCTCCCTAGAAAAAGGGTTAGTAGCATGCCTAAATATACTTTTCCTCTAGCTATATTCTGCATCTCATAAAGGCGATTTGAGCAGCTAAGCACAAGCTAGACCACAATCTTCCCAGAATTTCTAGTTAATGTGGCTAACCCCCTGGCTGGGAGTTTCAGGAACTGTAGGTAAAGATAAAGGTAAATGTTTTCCCCTGCAGAGTCGTGTCCGATTCTAGGGGCCAGTGCTCATCTCCGTTTCTTAGCTGAAGAGCCAGCATTGTCTGAAGATGCTTCTGTGGTCGTGTGGCTGACATGACGTGCACGGAATGCTGTTACCATCCCACCGAAGTGGTACCTATTCATCTACTTGCATTTGCATGCTTTCGAATTGCTAGGTTGGCAAGAGCTGGGGCGAGCGTGAGAGCTCACTCCGTCACGCAGCGCTTGGGTCTCGAACCGCCAACCTTCCGATCAACAAGCCTGGTGTCTTAACCACTGAGCCATCGTGCCCCTTTAGGAACTGTAGTCCCAACAAATCAGGAGAGTGCTAGATTGAGGAATTCTAAGAGGCTAGTCTAGGGTTTTAATGGTGGCTTAGTTCTACCATCACAATATGGCAGAAGTTCTCATCCACTTCTTCTGTATTGAATCTGTAGTTAGATTTGTATTTTAACAATTTCCATTAAAATTCTGAGGGATACAAAGTTCAGCTAGAAAGCATGTGGCTAATAGTTGGGCTGAAATCTCTCAAAATGTGCAATAAAGTGACCAAAGTTTCTTATCTTTGCATCCAGGAATAAAACATTTTAAGGCCGTGTGTGGTATATTTAAGCATATTTTCAAATTTAAGTGCAACTTCTGAGAATGTTTGTATAACAAAAATGGCATGGTTGAAACCCTCTCTGGGTGTTAAAATTACAAATTGAAATACACCAGATTCTGACTCCATTAGGTTTGCATTGCACACTTAAATGGCTCCCATCTGTTTATATATGTCACTCATACGCTCTCCTTCAGTACATTTTGAAGAATGGCAATGATGCTTAATTGTAACATCATAACAAACACAGTTAACGTGAATTTTACAGAACTATTCATTGTGGGCCACTAGTTAATGGTCCTGCTTCAATTACTATTAACTGAAATCTCATTTGGATTGTTATGTTCACTTCAGATAATATTTTGAGGGCTATTAAGAGAGAAAAGGTGGCAGAAGAAACTCTTTTTAATAGAGAAATCAAGTATGTTAGCACTTTGGTACAGATGGATACCAGGAAAGAAGGGAAAAGCTAACCCTACCCCATCCCCCCCCACAAAAAAAGATACATCAAGCAGCAATGGCCTGAAACCACAAATAAGTAGCTCTAATGTCAAACTGCTAGGGAAACTCCAGGTTTAAGCATTTCAAGTACTTAGGACAGAGCTTTCCAAACTTTTCATGTTGGGGACACACTTTTTAGACATGCATCATTTCGCGACACACTCTTACAGCAGGGCACAAGGCAGGCACTAGGACCTATGTGGAATCACAGCAGGTTTGGAGGCACAAGGGAGGCACTAGGACCTGCGCAGAATCCTGGCAGGGCAGGTTTGGAGGCAGCAAGCACAAGGCAGGCACTAGGACCTGTGTGGAATCCTGGCAGGGCTCGGAGGCAGCAGCAGCCGTGACACACCCAGACACTGCAGCCGACACGCTAACGTGTCCCAACACACAGTTTGAAAAGCTCTGACTTAGGAGTTGATTTGATCTTCTGATAAAAGTCATCTGCAAAAGACACAACAAATGTTTGGATATGTATGTAAGTGCCTTCTGGCCCAGGTTTAATTACACAACCTATTAAAGCCTTCTTGGCTAACTTTTTGTTCTGTGGCCTGGAAATTACTTTTTGTTTCCACGATTCACCTACCAGGAATGGATTATATTGTCTGTTACACACAACCAACACAGATGAATTTCAGAAAGACATGGTAGCAGTGGGGGGGGGGTTTGTACATATTTTTATTAGCACAGTAACAAATGCAGACTTCGATAGCCCACAACATACAACCAATCCACTGAGTGACTCCTATTCCACGCCTTACAGTTAAACAGCTTAAGGTATTTCACTACAGGTTGCTCCAAGTCCCAGTTTAAACCTTCATTTTCACAAAGGTAACTTGGTATAGAAAAATGAATCCATGAACCAGGGGAGGCAACATACTAGCCACACCCCTATATTTCAAATTAATGAAATGGTAGTCTTGTAAAAAGATGTGTTAAATATGAAACTCTCCCACCTCCCCTAGGGAAAAATATTCCCAACTTTTTTTTTTACAAAATAAAACCAAGCTAAAAGAAAAGCAAGTTGCAAGCCCTCTTGCAAGAACTTTTACATAAATGCCAAATATATGTACCCATAAATTAAGCTGTTTTAATTTTTCTTTATCTATCACAAGTAACCAAACACCCTTTCCCACCCTCATCCAATTGTCAGATTAGTTTACATTCTTCTTCTTGGTGCTATATCAGAGCTACTATTGCTGAACTAATGACAGTCTTAAAATATGCTATTCCCAATCTAGCTGTCTACTGTAGCAAGATACCTTAAGTAACAACAACAAAATCTCAGGAAATAAAAGACTGAATAAAATCTGTTATAGAAATACCCTACTCTTTTTCAGTTTCTCCCCTTCCCTGTCCCACCCCTTCAAAATCATAAGCAGCTCTTTCCATCACAGATGATTTAACACAAAGGTCTGACAAAAATCCAGTTTATGTCGCATATCTCTTGGTCCACTGTCTGGCCATTCTGTCGTGCTCTGCTCTGTTAGTCATATACTGAGTAGCAATACTTCCAACCAGGGGATCAGCTGCAAAATAAATAAACAATTTATTCCAGCTAATTACCGATTTGGGGGGGAAGAAAAAAGACACATAAAAGTCAGATGTGATGAGGACTCCTAGAGCATTGCTTTACTGAAAAAAACTGACTTTTTAATTTCAATTTTAGAATTTAAGTACATTTTCCACTTGGGCCAGGGATGGGGAGGGGAACCTGTGGCCCTCCAGATGTTGCTAGAGTGCAAGTCCCAACCTTTATACTTTTCCACTAGAGCTTTTTCAACAATAGACATGCTTGCTGAAACTGCTGGCAATCATAGTTAACAACACTGCATCTCTGTTAGGCCCATGCACATCAACGTCCTACTATAATAACGTGACTTGCTGGACAACTGGTGTTTCCATAGATACGGTACATTTCTATCAATCCTTTAAAATATGTCTCACAACAGCCAACTCCCCTGAAGAGATAATAATGGCTTTCACAAAAGCAATCAAAGGCTGCAATCCTTCAGTCACTGAACACCATCAATGGGGATATTCCATTTCTTATTCATTTTATGGGTATGATTCATTTTTTCACCCCTGGATTTTTTTAAAAAAAACACGTCCTTTTTTAAATTATTTTTTGGAATTTACGTCAGTGTGATGCAATATATATGGCATTCCAACCAATAAAAATTCTGCTTTATTTGAGTTTCTGTTTTGAATTTGCTGTTCTCTGTTTAGACAGTACAGGTAGTCTTTGTTCAGCGACCAAATCCGGGACTGCCTGGATTGCTGTTGCTAAATGATGTAGTCATGTGACATCGCGCTTTACGACCACATCGCTTAGCAATGGCAATTCCGGTCCCAATTGCAGTCATAACTCGAAGACTTCCTGTATAGCTTTTACACACATTTGCTTGTGCTTTCCCTGTGTACTGTGTTTTGGAAATGGGCCTTAGCAAGGAGGAGCCAGGACAGTGCAGTAAAGCCTATGGGTTGACAGAATAGCCTAAAATAAGGCTGGACAAAGAAAAGTAGGCTGGCCAGTGAATGGCTTCTGCAGTGGTGATAAAGAAGAATCCAGAGACCTATGGAAAAACAGCTATAATGCAGGTTTGCAAATGTTTTTGTTGGAACACCTCTAATTAAAAGAAGATATTTCCAATTCTAAATGAAAATATGTTCTTGCTTGGTGCTAAAAGGGTCTGTTGCCCCCTCCCCCAATATGTCCTTAAATACCCAAGAGAGTACAATGTGAGAGGGCAGCCATTCTTCTTGCAGGAGATGTTCCTGTATTAGTTACCAGAAATCAATGTGAAAAACTCCTATGGCTTTGCTGTAATTAACCGTGTATGACATATGGGCTAACAAGGAAACAGGGCAGACAGAAGCTTAACCGTTCAAACGCTGTGACAGATCCTGTTTCTCTCTCCCTCATCCCTCCTTTTGGCCCAACATACCAGGATTGCAGTCTGTGAGAAGTGAGCAAATTGAAAGAAGAACTTTAGAAATAGTTAATGCTGGACTCCAGTTGTCCTTTAAAATGTCCAGACAGATCACTCCTTGGCTGTTAATGTTGCAGTGATAGATTCTTGTTCGAAAGGTAACCTATAGGAGAAAAGAAAAAAATACATAAGGAATTTGTGTTTATCCTCAGCTCTAAACAACAGAGTCATAAGTATATTCTGTCTTTTCAGATAGGCCCTCCAACATTTCCTACAACAGAAATTAAATACTGAATTTGTCTAAGCCTATTTACAGACAACTTCCAATTTCTGATAAATTAATAATCTGCCATCAGACAACTTTCTATTATTTCTGGTTCTGCCATAGCTTTTGACCAAATGCTGTTCTCCCTTAATTCCAAAATACCAACCCCCACTTGTGCAGGATTTTCTAGAGTTTACAATTATAATAATTTAAAAAATCCTTAGATGTTACCTGAGCTGAATACTGAATACTGTTAAAATGAAATTTTGCTACATCTGATTTTCATTCAAAGGGATTAACATTAGCTTGACAGATTTCTACTACGGTACATTAATTTAAGACATGTTTTCTGATCTCATAGAACTTGACGTGTTGTACAATGGCTAATGTTGCCCTTGAGCTGACAGAAGATATGTGTATCTGCCATAGATAATGAGGAAACTCTCATGGATTCCTCTTGTATTTTATTACATTCCTTAGTTGGTCCTCAAAAGTGGCTGGATTTCACATGTTGTATAATTCTTCATTAAGTCACTGATTCTACAGGCTAAGAATTCCTGCTATTTCTACATTAGTGAATGATAAGCTGAATACCTATTATGTGATCTCAACAGCAAGCAACATTTCATCAAGGAAAATCTTACACAATTTTTGTTTTTGGAATGCTTTTAATTACAGTAGGTTGGTTACAGAGACTGATTTAACCTTGTACAAACTTACTTTGGCTATCTCTATTTTCCCAGTTCATGTTTTCCTTTTATTTTTTCTTACCTTCCTTATTTTATTTTTTTATTATTTATTTATATATAAATCAAATTTATATAGCCACCCATCTCACCAGAAGGGACATCTTACTTGACTTAAAAAAGAAATCCAGATTTTCAGCAATTTCTCAGATGCCAGTGACAAAAAATAGGAATGTAGAAGTCTTCTCTCCTCCCCATCCAATTTTCTGAATAATTTTGTAGCATCCAAAGGAAAGCGTATCTTTTTCCCCCCCAGCTCATTTTGCTTCCATTTTTTAAGTTACAGATAATGGTACATCTTATAATGTATTAACAGAAAAGGCTTTGTGAGAATCACTCTATCATTTGAACACAGCTCAAGACATCAGAAGAAGGATCTCTGCTTCATTAGGTACTGGAGATGTAACAAGACTAAGATAATTTAATCTTATTTAGACTGTCATGGTTTAATAAAAACAAACAGACCGGCAAAATAAATAAATAAATGAGATGAATAAGGCACAAAGCGGACTAAAGATATGGAGAATATTAGGCTGAGAATCTGTAAATGTATTCTTTTTACCAAACTTAACTAACATACAAAGACCAATCGCAAAACCGATGAATTTATAAGGTGATCCTTATTCTTAGCTTACATTTTACATTTTGGGTTGAAAGTTGAACTTGACAGTCCAAATGGCTCCTTCCAATTCTGTGATTTTATGAACTTACATGTATAGAACGGACTTTGGATTCAAGAGGCAGTATACCAGGGAGTAGAACTTTCTCTCTGGTACAGTATACACGGCAAGTACATCCTTCTGGATAAATAAGGCAACTAAATAACTTCAGAAATCTGTAAAAGTAGACTAGATATTTCAAAAGGAGAGAGATAAGCCTACAGGTGTCTTGGATACCTCCCCCCCCAAAAAAAAGATAAAAAGGGATGGTTGTTGTGGGTTTTCCGGGCTGTGTGGCCGTGTTCTGGCAGATTTGGTTCCTAACGTTTCGCCAGTAGCTGTGGCTGGCATCTTCAGAGGACAGGAGCACAGCTAGAAGATTCTCTCTGTGCCCAAGTGGAGGGTGTGTGTTCCTGCTGGTGTTTATAGCTGCTGAGAGGTCATTTACAAGGAACACACACCCTCCACTTGGGCACAGAGAGAATCTTCTAGCTGTGCTCCTGTCCTCTGAAGATGCCAGCCACAGCTACTGGTGAAACGTTAGGAACAAAAACTGCCAGAACACAGTCACACAGCCCAGAAAACCCACAACAACCATTGGATTCCGGCCGTGAAAGCCTTCGACTATACATAAAAAGGGATACTTGGCCACATTTAGAAGCAATAATATATTCAGATCAAACTGTATAAAGAATGTAATAATTTTTAGGCTAAACTCATGACAGGGCAGGACAAAGTGACAAATTGTTTAATCCAGTGATAAAGAGATGATTTCAGGGAGATTGTGGACTACTTGACTCAATCAAAACTTACTAATGGAATAACACCAGACAAGACCTGTAGGCAGGGGTCCCCAACCTTAGCAACTTGAAGATGTGTGGACTTCAACTCCCAGAATTCCCTAGCCAGCATTGCTGGCTGGGGAATTCTGGGAGTTGAAGTTCACACATCTTCAAGTTGCTAAGGTTGGGGACTCCTGCCTGTAGGTGTCAGTATCTAAAGGCAAGGCATCATGTGCACTATCCAGGTACACAAAGCTACATTTTAAACAGCTGATTTGCCTTGGTGATGAGGAGACCTCAATATTGGTCAGTCAGGGGTCTTGAAAAAAATGGCCCAATTTATAAGTTTCTTCTTGGTTTACCTGGCTGGGCGGTATGCATTTTCTCTTTTCAGTAATTCCCTGGAAGGAGCTCCCTTTACTTTAATACAGAGTTTTCCAAACTGTGTGTCAGGACACGTTAGTGTGTCGGCTGCAGTGTCTGGGTGTGTCGCGGCTGCTGCTGCCTCCGAGCCCTGCCAGGATTCCACTCAGGTCCTAGTACTTGCCTTGTGCCTTGCTGCCTCCAAACCTGCCCTGCAAGGATTCCGCGCAGGTCCTAGTACCTGCCTTGTGCCCTGCTGTAAGAGTGTCGCGAAATGATGCCCTGATGTAAGAGTGTGTCGTGAAATGATGCATGTCTAAAAAGTCTGTCCCCAACATGAAAAGTTTGGAAAGCTCTGCTTTAATCAGTGGAAAAAGCATGTAACTCTCTTAATCCACTAATGAAAACCATGAATAATTAAACTTTGAGCAAACTGAAGTACTATTTTTTCCCTTGGAGTTGCCAAGCTTTCAGCTTTATGGTTCTTTCTGAAAGAAAATGGAGACCTGGGCCAAGGTTTCAGTATCACAGAAAAGAAGAAATACAAGGCATAACTATACCAAACAGAGACAGTAAGCATGTCTTAGGTCCTTTATCTTAAAAAAACCTCTTCATGGTTGCATGTGGATACTCAATCATATCAAAAATCTTGGGGGAGAGGGGTGATACTGATCACAGAAATCTCTACAACTGCAATGCCTGGAAAAATGATACTGATAATTGTGGAAGTGGTTGCCATTTGTTTATTATACTGCCTGCTTGCTCAAATTAATGTTTATATCACACAACTGTGGGCTAGACTGCAGTTTACTAGTCAACAGACTGTAAAGTATACAAAAGTCATGGGAGGAATACACAATTCCAGTTTTGAGTGTGCTGTAAAAGCAGATCTCATTATACTTCATGTAGCCTGGTTCAGTCTGAGGGAGAAATATTTCTGCTTGAACCTGAATTTGAAAAACTCTTTTCAGCTGGTCCTTGTGTCAGACACTAATTTACTTGACCTTTTCCCTGCACTGATCATATCCTATCCCAACTAATGAATCCAATTCTAAAATACCCATCTTTCAGGACTCAGAAAAATTGGAACAATTTTGCAGAATGGCCACAAAGATACCAGGGAACTAAAAGTTACATGAAGAAAGATTTAGGGAACTAGATATGTTTAGCTTGGAAAGAGAAGAACCGGGAGTGGGGTGGGTGGGTGGGTGGTGTCAGACATCTGAAGCATCTGTTTCTTCTGAAGTATCTGAAAGGACATCACACAGAAGACTATAACCTGTTCTCTATTGTCAAAGAGTGCAGAACATGTAGGCTGACCATATTTCCTTGAGACAAAAACGGGGCTTTGGGATGGCAAAACGGGATGGGGTCTTATGTAATATTCCGTATTCATGAAAAAGACAGGGGTCCCAGCCCCCCCGGTCCACATGATTGGCTCCCGCCTGCAAACCCTGCCCCCTGATCTGCGTGATTGGCTCCTTCCTACAAACCCCGCCCCCGGTCTGCGCAATTGGCTCCCGTCTGCAAACCCCGCCCTCCATTGCCACGTGCTGATAGGTGGGAGGGCTTCCTCTTCCAGGCTGCCTCCAATTGGCAGCTCCGGCTCGGATCCTCCTTCCGCGCCATTCCCGCTGGGTTTAAAAAACAGGACAAAATTGAGATTTTTATCAAAACGACGGGACGGTTGAAAAATGCTAAAAAAACGGGACTGTCCTGTTCAAAACGGGACGTATGGTCAGCCTAAGAACATGGAATAATAATAATAAAGGATGGGAAAATAGACTATTAGGAAAAGCAGTGGTAAGTGTAGTTCAAAAGTGAGAACTAAGTATCCAGGCTGGATTCTTTAATTTGGATTCCTTCTCTGAGCAGGGAACTAAGCTTGATAGCCTAAATTGTTTTTCCAACTCTATGATTCTATGGCTCCATCTTTGTAATGGAGCAGAACGTTTAAAAAAAAAAAGAGAGGTTTCACTTAAAGTGAACCAAATTATCCTTTAATTAGGTTAGCATGCTTTAATGAAAAATGTCTTCTGTCTAAGTGAATCTGTGCTAGTAACTACTGAATGTTACACCAAATAATGTAATTATATTTTAGGTTTTAATTTTATATATGCTAAATTCTATTCTAGAAATTTATTAGTAGTAATTCCTTTTCAACTAGCCATTATACAAGCATTTCAATTTATGGTGAACCACTGCCATCCTGTGTCAATTGTTTGCATTACATGAGAATTACACAGCCTTAAAAGGGGTGAGGAAATTTACTGCAGCATTAATATATTGCTAATTTTCTTCACAACTTTAGGCAGGATACTTATGCAACATCTGCTTTCTAAAGACAAGTCCTTTATTAAGAGGCAGAAATTAGTAATCTTTTACTACAAGTACTGATTAGGAGAACGCTTATTACATTGCTGATGCACAGTGCTTAGATTTGCCATCCATTTAATGCATTCTTCCTCTAGGGACCAACTGTCAAACCAATTTAGCCCAAATCTCCTACCAGATGCATAGATATCAGTTCTGAGTGCTCCTATGAAAAATGTTGTACTGACGTTAATGTATTCAGCACATATCTGTAGTGATGAGGGTTGGGGTTAGGAAACAAGAGTAAAGAAAGTCGGAAAAGGAACAACAGGTATGCAGGATGAAATAAGAGGGTTTTTTTCACCATTCCACCCATTTTGTATGTGTGCCTGTTTGTGATCAGTGGAGGGCGACTAGAGAAATTCCACAAACTCTCTCCAGGCAACCTTACATTTAGAACCCCATTGTGGACAAACCTGAAGGATTTGGAGTGCAATTAAAACTCCCCGCTAAAAGCCTTCCTTGTAAAGGGGCAGGTCAGTTATTATTCCATGCATTTGTATGTAAACTGTAGTTTGGTCTTTAAGGTCTCAAATAATTTCCTATAACCGTGGAAATGCAAAAGCTGAAAAAGCCTGGATATCAATTTTTTTTTCATTCAAAGCAAAATGTGTACTCACTCGGTACAGAAAAAATGCTGAGGCATTAATACAAATGAAAATACGTTTTCTTGAACTCTTTATAAAAATACACACTTGGATAATTTATATTGTACGTAAAATGAAAAAAAAAGGCTGTGTCTGAACATTACCTGCAGATATGAATTTTGCTAAGCTACAATTGTGTTACCAGGTTTCCAGTATGTTTCTCTTGTGTCCACTTTTTCAGAATAATTGTGACAGTGGAATAGCATAGTACATTACAAAATTAATACAACAGTTTAATATAATATTAATTTCTGGAAACCATTCTCTTAGTTTGTTATATTATTAAAATATACAGTTCACGAGTGCAAACTGTATAGGCCACCAGCACTCTTTTTATTACTCTAAAACCCCCTTCAAAACAACATGCCTTTTTTGCATTGGGAAATTTGGGTTTTAAGGATTAAAATAGGTGCCTTAAACTCTACAGAGACTTTCTTCTTTCCACTTTAATATTCTTATCGCCCCCTCCCCTTTTTTTAACAAGAGAAATGGTTAAGGTTCAGCATAGGTGCCTTTAGCTTTTGTAAAGAAAAAAGCATTAAAAAAATGTTCTGTCCACTTTTGGAGCTTGGCTTGAACATGCTGTAAAAAGCAAACTGTGGCCCTTGAGCCAATGGACACTGTGTACCCTTGAT
Source organism: Charina bottae (assembly GCA_023362775.1). Classification (NCBI taxonomy): domain Eukaryota; kingdom Metazoa; phylum Chordata; class Lepidosauria; order Squamata; family Charinaidae; genus Charina; species Charina bottae. The sequence goes on from JALMGJ010000007.1 coordinate 26,094,768, forward strand.
TTAGTTATTATGCTAGATGGGAGACAGAGAAAAACTATTACTAACGGAACGCAGGAAAGGTTATTTCTAGTTCCGATAGGAAAGAGTTATATTTACTAGTTAGATCCAGACTAAGTCACTCTTGAGTAACAGGAATTATGAAACTTGAAACTTGTTTGGAAGAGATATATAAACAAGATAATTTCCAAAATCCACAAAGACGCAATCCCACTCAGACGCATCGTAAATGCCACTGGCTCTCCAACATACGAATTATCAAAACATTTGGCTACTCTTCTACAGACCCACTGTGGACAGACTTCATCCCACATAAAAGACTCAAGACACTTCATAAACAAAATTGGCACCCATAAACTTAACCCCACAGACAAATTAATCAGCTTTGATGTGATCTCCCTGTTCACCAAGGTTCCAATAAAGGACACCATGGCACTCAGCGAACAGATCTTCCCAAAAGACATCACAGCGCTATTCGGCATCCCTCACACCAACAGTCTGGTACCGGTTCGTGGACGACACCTTCACCATTTGGAGTCATGGGGAAGAAGAATTAGAGAAATTCCTGAACCACCTCAACAGCATCCACCTGAATATACAATTCACCATGGAAAAAGAAATGGAAGGAAAACTACCATTTTTAGATGTCATGGTCATACGCAAACCGGACCTGCAATTAGGACACAAAATCTACAGAAAACCCACCCACATAGACCGGTATCTACACAAAAATTCCATGACAAAAAAGAGGCATCATCAAAACACTAGTGGATTGTGCAAATCAGAACTGTGAAGCTCAATTTCTCAATTCTGAATTCAACCATTTGGATTGGTCCCTACAGGCGAATGGCTACTCCAAGAATGAAATCAGGAGAGCTATCAAACCGAAAAAAACAGCACTCAACTGAAGAAAAACAGCCCCCCACAAGCAAAATATTTCTGCCCTACATTAAAGGAGTCACGGACCGCATGGAAAAACTAATGAAAAAACATAACCTCCAAACAGTCTTCAAACCCACCAGAAAAATACAACAAATGTTAAAATCAGCAAAAGACAAAAGGGACCCCCTCACCGCTGCAGGAGTTTACCGCATACCCTGCAGCTGTGGACAAGTATACATTGGGACCACAAAACGCAGCATCCACACCAGGATAAAAGAACATGAAAGACACTGCAGACTACAGCAACCTGAAAAATCTGCAATAGCTGAACATGCTCTCAAACAAACTGATCACCAAATCTTATTTGAAAACACAGAAATACTGGACAACACCAACAGCCACTATGTTAGACTATACAGGGAAGCCATTGAAATACATAAACACCAACACAGTTTCAATAAAAAAGAAGCTTAAAGATCAGCAAAACCTGGTTGCCAGTCCTGAAAAACACAGCTTGCAAAAGGTCAACGAACTCTACTCAACCACAGAAATATACTAACAACTCACACAATAGATGTGCTAATCCCACACACAACAGCACCATACCCCCTAATCACCACAAAAAACCCTCTCCTAATCTCTTGTAAATGACCCACAGAAGAAACACCCCTTCTCAGCAGCTATAAACACCAGCAGGAACACACACCCTCCACTTGGGCACAGAGAGAATCTTCTAGCTGTGATCCTGTCCTCTGAAGATGCCAGCCACAGCGACTGGCGAAACGTTAGGAACCAAAACTGCCAGAACATGGCCACACAGCCCGGAAAACCCACAACAACCATAAGATAATTTTTGCCTGGTATAATTTGTGGCTAAAATTGTGGCAATAAGCTGTTTAGTATCCAGCACTAAATACCAGCCAGTTTTGAACGTGCAAAATGGATGCAATTTTTTTCTACTGATGATTGCTCTAAGTTGCATGATGATTGTTATACTTGGAAGGCACCACAGGCAAACATCTATAACAGAGCTTTCCAAACTGTGTGTCGCGACACAAAAGTGTGTCGCCACACAGAGTCTGGTGTGTCGCCACACAACCCAGAAGCGCTGATCATCATCAGCGCTTCCGGGTTTTCCCGTGGCGACACACCAACTGCAGCGTGCAAAACCCGAAAGCAGCTGCAGCGCTTCCGGGTTTTTGCGCGCTGCTGCACTTCCGGGTTTTCCCGCGGCGACACACCAACGCCGGTTGGTGTGTCGCAGCGGGAAAAACTTTGGAAAGCCCTGGTCTATAAGAATTAGAGGCAGAACACAAAAGGCAGAACATGATTGGATAGAAGGGGTGATACATAGCATTCTAATACCATTCTCAAATCAATTTGCATAATTTGAAGTCTAGTAGACAAAGCATAGTATGATAATGATTTAAAGAATATTTTAAACAAAAACACAAAAGGAAGAGGAGGAGGAGGAGAAAAGAGAGATACCGTTGCATTAAAAAAGAGGAAGAAATTTTCTGTGATAACCTCCTCCTTTGTCAGAATACAGTGTCTCTCTGTCTATGTTTCTTAGTGATGACTACAAAAGCCATTTGTGAATGACAGGAGTCAGACAAGAGGCAAGAGTGTTTATGGCTTATCAGCCAACTCTTTAAACTCGCCCATCCTTCCCTTTTAAGCACTGTGTTAGCACTTGTCATTCCCTACAGAGTTCAGGGTAGGGGTGTGGTGCCTGTAGTTATGTGATTCTACATACAATGTTTCTCTGAATTTCCAAGTACTCCACATAATTAGTAGATTGTTATTCTCTTTAGAGTCTTTGATAGCTTAGTTCGGAAGAAAAACATGTCATCCATTCCAGAAACTAGTTTAGAAGAAAGGCACCTATACTTTCCTCAATTGCACAAATTTTTATTAGCTCTTCTATTTTTTTTAATTGTTAAAAATATGACAAGGCTAAAAATCTCTACACTTTTGTATTTATGAGAGTGACAGCTAAGCTGTTCGTTAGCATCTTATTCCAAGTGTTGTAACCTCCTTGGAATTTATGGAAAGATTAAAATATACTGAAAACAATAACTTTAAGTAGAAAGTTGGAATGTTTTAAGTCTGATTTAGTAAAAACAATTTTTCATTCCCTATAAATGAAGCACTGGAGGAAGGAGATGGGGAGGTAATAATTTGCTGGATTATCTTCTCCCTGGACTGCTTTCCACAGCTCTGTGGCAAATGGCAAGGCCACTGTAGTAGAATATAGAATTGGAGAAAATCACTGCCCAGTCCCCTTTTTCTAGTGCATGGACTGCAAGGGTACCTAAGTTCACATTACTAACATCTGATGGATAATGGAAAATGCAAGAGAATTCCAAAAAGCCTTTCAATAATCAATAAAGCAAAAATAGACTATACAGAGCACAACAAATTGTGAATAGCCCTTAAAATATGGGTGTTTACTCATCTGCCTACTGAAGAATTTAGATGATGACCAGGTTGCAACAGCTGGAATAGAAAATGGTACAACTAAACAGTTCAAGGTTGGGAATGGAGTGTGCCATGGTTCTATACTGTCACCTTATTTATTTAACTTATATGCAGAATATATCATGAAAAATATTGGACTAGAGGAAATTGGAATTAAAATTGCCGGAGAAGCATCAACAATCTCAGATATGCTGATGATACCAATTTGATGACTTGAAATGAGGAAGACTTAAGGAATTTCTTTAAGGTGAAAAAAAGAATACAGAAGTCAGTCTGATGCTCAATATTTTAAAAAAATCCAACTACTAATACTAGGTAAAATATTATTTATTTATTAACAGTAAACTGCCCCAATCTATATAACTCTAGATAGTATGCATGGAGAACCAATAAAAAATGAATATTTCCATGTTTAAAAAAACAACAGCTCAAAATTATAGTTAGAAACAATCACAAAAACAAGAAGTAGACATGGACCAAAATGCTCTAGTGCCCAAAGGCCTGCTGAAATAAAATCCTTTTGAGGGCCTTCCTGATCAGGAGGAGGTTAGGGCCCAATCATAACAGACATTTATCATCCTAGGCTTAAAAATTCACAGGCATTATGATTGTAGCCATAAAATAAGGATATATAACTTGGTATAATTATATGTTTAGAAGTGGAGAGAGATTCACATTCTAACCAGCTGGGCATTCCTCTTTTATTAATTACTAATTAATTAATTAATTACTCTCCTCACCAATCACGCAAGACTCATGAATAAGAGATTGAGAAACTCTGCTTTAGGAACCTGGGAGATAATTCTAAAGGGGGAAAACAATTCAGTTGCTGAGAATTCTGTAACTTTATCCTATCCTCTTAAATTATCTATCTATCTATCTATCTGGGCGTGGTGGCTCAGCGGGTAAGACACCAGGCTTGTCGATCGGAAGATCGCAAGTTCGGAGGTTCAAATCCCTAGCCCTGCGTGCGGAGTGAGCTCCTGCACTAGCTCCAGCTCTTGCCAACCTAGCAATTCGAAAGCATGCAAATTGAAGTAGATTAATAGGTACCACTTCGGTGGGTAGGTAACAGCATTCCGCACACGTCATGCGGCCACATGACCGTGGAAGCGTCTTCAGACAACGCTGGCTCTTCGGCTAACAAACGGAGATGAGCACTGGCCCCTAGAGTTGGACACGACTGCACAAATGTGCGGGGGGAACCTTTACCTTTTTATCTATCTATCTATCTATCTATCTATCTATCTATCTCCCGGTAAGAAGATTCTGGAAGAATCTTGCTTTCAGTGAAGATGGGGTGGCCAAGAATTTGACACTTGGGGAAAAAAAACTACAATTATCTAGACAAAATATCAAATTTCAGAGACATCACACTGATAACAGAACTAAGTATTTTAAAAATATTTTTTAGTTTTAGTGAAATACTAACTACAACAGCAACACCACCAACAAAAAAACTAATACAGTAGTGATTATACAGTAAAAAACCCTACATATACTATAGTGATTAAAATAAACTAAAAATAACAGAAAGAAAAAAAGAACTAATTAAAAAAAGATCCATACAATATCCATTTGTATTAGTATGGGATTAATTCAATCCTTAAGTCTGTCATTAAATCTAGATTATATAGAAACATACTGCTTTATCTTCCAATTTTTAGAATATAATGACTTTTGAAAAATAGATAACATACTCATATCCTGAATCCATTCCTTAATATCAGGAGGATAATTTTATTTCCATTTACATAAGAACCAAAGGTCTTAATAAAATTACAAATTCCATATTGTATATTTTTTAGAAATATATATCTATATTTTAGAAATATAGTTTAACATTACTTTTATGTCTTTATTATATTCTTTCCAAAATTGTCGTAGCATATGCTGTGATTTTAAACCAAAACAGAATTGTGGCTGGACAACAGCAAATCAAATAAGTTAAAGAGCCCTCTGATTTCTTGCAGTACCAGCACAAAAAAAATCTGATATTCCACTTTTTAAAACATTCTTTGAGAGGTCCAATAGACATGAAATAAGATTTTCTAATGTATTAACTTCTTTCTAAAATCATAAGAGGTTAATTTTACATTTTTTAAAACCTGGACCTTCTGATTTGCCAAAATTGGATATTCCAATTCTTCGTTCCATGTAACTAATGCTAACTTTCATAATATTCTTTAATTGAATGGTTTCATTTCAAGTGCTCCATCCCTTAAGGATACTAAGATTCCGGATACTGTACCTCTGAGGCTACTACAGCATCTGGGCCATACAGTTTTAGCTAAGTTCCTAGTTCTTGCTTTCTGAAGTGCCTTATTTCGCTGTCTATGTAACTGTATTTTCAATCACAATTAACAAGGTACAAAATTTACAAATACATTGATTTTATAGTCTATAAAGCAACTTGTAGACCCATTGGTTTTCTGATAAATGAAGGACATCATTTAAATGATTATAATAATTCTATGCATGAATTTGAATGTAATCAGTTGAAAAAAAGAATACAAAGATACCCAAGAGCAACAAGGTTCTGCTTCTATTTGCAAGAAAAGTATCAGTTCTTCTCTGATTCAAATGGATCTTTGCTTGACAAAGCTTTTGAAATTTTAGCAGTCTTCCAAGAGGTAGGATATATTGGCATACAAGATTGCAGAGATTAAATATTAAGCCACAGTGGGCAAAAAGAAAATGGTATTTATATGACAGGAATAGAAGGAAAGCCACGTATTTGGTACATACTTCAGTGGTCTTTCCTGGCCAGGAAAAGAACAACTTTTGATAGATATCCAAGTATCTCAAATACATTAGCGTTGTACTCTCCAAGGATTTTTTTTGGTAGAACCTTACTTTGTCTGATGTAATAGGCAAATGGTAATAACCATAATCAATGTTATTTAGATAAGATGCCAGCATCTCATTGTTAAGCTTCTTTTTAGGAACACTTGCTTAATTATCTCATTAATGAGATTGAGAAAGTAGGTTAAAACTCTAGTAATTCAGGTAACGTTTGTAAAAAATAGACAATCTGCTGCCCCTATACTCTGTCCAGATTATTGGGGTGGGGGGTTGTTACTGTTTACTCTTTAGTATTCTATTATGCTTTAATAGTTTCTGTTCTATAGAACCGAATAGTGTTCTAGTTTCTGTTTTTATAAACTCCTTGTAGATCCCAACAGAAGAATAGCCAGTATATAAGTATTTTAAAGAAGTAAACAAACAGATGGTTGTAATCTGAAAACCAACAAAATCCATGATTCTCACAAAATTTAGAACTTTACTTTAAAATTGGTACTCCTTGTTATTCATCTCATGGAACTGCATTTCCATTACAGCAGCTGTTTCCATATACTTAGAGCCAAATATGTATACATCCTGATAACAGTCTCCCAATATCTGAAGGGCTGTCATGGGGAAGGGGGTGTGGCTTTCTTCTCCATACTGCCTGAGGGTAGGGCAAGAATGTTGTGGGTCCCTTCAGTTAGGGAAGTACATCTAGTGGGGCCAAGGAAAAGGGCCTTCTCCGTGGTGGCTCCCTCCCTTTGGAACATCATTCCCCCAGAGATAAGATTGGCTCCCTCCTTGCTCCTTTTCCGGAAGGCCCTGAAGACGTGGTTTTGTCAGTGGGTCTGGGGACCCCAGGTTGCTTCTGAGCCAATCAAGTGGCTGATATGAATGTGTATTGTGTTTTTATGTTTTTTAATTCGCTCGGAGTCACTGTGTGTGAGTTGGGCGGCCTTATAAATTTGTTAAACAAACAAACAAACAAACAAACCAGTGGGTGGAAACTTTACAGGGGGGGGGGGAATTCAAACTCAAAATAAGAAGGAATTTCCTGGGCATGACAGTTATTAAGCAGGTGAACAGTCTGCCTCCTGGAGTCATGGGTGATCCATTACTGGAGGTTTTCAAGCAAAGGTTGGACAGTCCCTTGTCTGGCATGTTATGAGGATTCCTGCCCTCCGAAGTCCCTTCCAACCCTATGATTCTATGATGACCTTAATGGCTACCCTTAGCTATGCCAGGCAGAGATTTATGCAAGTGCAACTCATTGCACAATCAATACGGCATATGCTCCAGTCATGCCTGTGGTACATACCCATGTGGCAGGGAGCTACATTTGCAGAAAGGAAAAAATATTAAATGAATGAAATTATACCGAATACTATATAAAATGTTAATCTATCGTATACAGTGATATATTAGCAGCAAATGATAACATGTGGTGCATTTCTTACCTTTGGAGGCTTGAAGGGATATTCTGGTGTAAATGTGATGTCAAGGAAGAAAACACCACCCTCATATACTGAACCTGGAGGTCCTAAAATAGTTGATCTCCATTCATAGATGTTATCACCCTTGGGGCCAGCACTGTAAATTAAACGGGGAAATAAAAAATTGACAGTGATTAGCTTTAATAAGACTTCAATGTTTATGAAAAGTAGCTCAATTCCTGTAAACATATTCATTATAAAATTAACACTGTAAGACAGGGACTGACAACTAGCAGCCTATATTGATTGTATCTCACAGAAGGCTGCCATCTGGGATGATGCTGAAGGTAAAAAGAATGGGAATACTGCTCTTCCCAATGCACTTTAAAGCAAGGCAGAGTGACAACTATTTCAGTTCTCAACTGGCAGGCTCTGGAAGATTGAAGTGGAAATTTAAAAAAAAATGTAGGTTAGTGAGGAATCTTGCAATCATCCATACACACACACACACACACGCTTGTATAATAGTAATTCCCACAGAAATGCTATTCCAGAAACATTTCCTTATCTTGTATACTGCCTCTTTGTATGTTTCCATCACAATTCAGAATGTCTAGTTTTGACCTATAAAACTTTTATTTATAACTACCTTTTCCACTATGTGACAGATTTTAAAATCTTAACAGAAATCCACTCTGACCTCAAAGAACAAATGAATGGTTACTGTGAATTTACTATTTACAGAACCTTCCGGATAGAGTTTGTTTATTTATCAAATTTATATATATGGCTGCCCACCTAGCCAGTGAAACTCTGGGCAATGAACAAAATAAACAGAACAGAATAAAAACATCCAATCCATTAAAAAAAAAAAAAAAAAAAAAGTTCAGGGACCAAGTTCAGCATTAGTCCCTGACTACTGTTATAAAGGTGGGTTTGCTAATGTTTGCTGTTCCATTATATTGTAATCTTTATCAGTGAAGATCATCAATAATAGAACATGGTATCTTCAAAGGCTCCAGCAAAGGAGATCGTTACCTTGTCGTGGTGCTGGAGCTTGAGCACCTCAATGAAACCATGAGCTAAACCGTGAAGGGACACCCAAGACGGGAAGGTCGTGGCAGAGAGGTCAGACTAAATACGATCCCTGGGGAAGGTAATGGCAACCCACCCCAGTATTCTTGCCATGAAAACTAAATGGATCAGTACAACCAAAGATATGTCGGTATACCATCGGAAGATGGGACTCCCAGGTCGGAAGATGGTCAAAATGCTACTGGGGAGGAACAGAGGATACGTTCAACTAGCCCCAGATGTGATGACGCAGCTAGCTCAAAGCCGAAAGGACGGCTAGCGGCCGACGGTGCTGGTGGTGAACGACGAATCCGATGTTCTAAAGATCAACACACCATAGGAACCTGGAATGTAAGATCTATGAGGCAGGGCAAATTGGATGTGGTTATTGGTGAGATGTCAAGATTAAATATAGACATTTTGGGTGTCAGTGAACTGAAATGGACTGGGATGGGCCACTTCACATCAGATGACCACCAGATCTACTACTGTGGACAAGAGGACCACAGAAGAAATGGAGTAGCCTTCATAATTAATAATAAAGTGGCTAAAGCAGTGCTTGGATACAATCCAAAAAACGATAGAATGATCTCAATTCGAATTCAGGGTAAGCCATTTAACATCACAGTGATCCAAATATATGCCCCAACCACAGATGCTGAAGAAGCAGAAGTAGATCAGTTCTATGAGGATCTGCAGCACCTACTAGATAATACACCAAAAAGAGATGTTATTTTCATTACAGGAGACTGGAATGCTAAGGTGGGTAGTCAGACGACACCTGGAATTACAGGAAAGCATGGTCTGGGAGAACAAAATGAAGCAGGACATAGGCTGATAGAATTTTGCCAAGACAACTCACTGTGCATAACAAACACTCTCTTCCAACAACCTAAAAGACGACTTTATACATGGACTTCACCAGATGGTCGACATCGAAATCAGATTGACTACATCCTTTGCAGCCAAAGGTGGCGGACATCTATACAGTCGGTAAAAACAAGACCTGGAGCTGACTGTAGTTCAGATCACGAACTTCTTATTGCAAAATTTAGAATCAGACTGAAGAGAATAGGGAAGACCCACAGATCAGTTAGATATGAGCTCACTAATATTCCTAAGGAATATGCAGTGGAGGTGAAGAATAGATTTAAGGGACTAGATTTAGTAGATAGGGTCCCGGAAGAACTATGGACAGAAGTTCGCAACATTGTTCAGGAGGCGGCAACAAAAAATGTCCCAAAGAAAAAGAAAACCAAGAAGGCAAGATGGCTGTCTGCTGAAACACTGGAAGTAGCCCAAGAAAGAAGGAAAGCAAAAGGCAACAGTGATAGGGGGAAATATGCCCAATTAAATGCAAAATTCCAGAGGTTAGCCAGAAGAGATAAGGAATTATTTTTAAACAAGCAATGTGCGGAAGTGGAAGAAGACAATAGAATAGGAAGGACAAGAGACCTCTTCCAGAAAATTAGAAACATCGGAGGTAAATTCCAGGCAAAAATGGGTATGATCAAAAACAAAGATGGTAAGGACCTAACAGAAGCAGAAGAGATCAAGAAAAGGTGGCAAGAATATACGGAAGATCTGTATAGGAAGGATAATAATATTGGAGATAGCTTTGACGGTGTGGTCAGTGAGTTAGAGCCAGACATCCTGAAGAGTGAGGTTGAATGGGCCTTAAGAAGCATTGCTAATAACAAGGCAGCAGGAGACGATGGTATCCCAGCTGAACTGTTTAAAATCTTGCAAGATGATGCTGTCAAGGTGATGCATGCCATATGCCAGCAAATTTGGAAAACACAAGAATGGCCATCAGATTGAAAAAAATCAACTTATATCCCCATACCAAAAAAGGGAAGCACTAAAGAATGTTCAAACTATCGAACAGTGGCACTTATTTCACATGCCAGTAAGGTAATGCTCAAGATCTTGCAGGGTAGACTCCAGCAATTCATGGAGCGAGAATTGCCAGATGTGCAAGCTGGGTTTAGAAAAGGCAGAGGAACTAGAGACCAAATTGCCAATATCCGCTGGATAATGGAGAAAGCCAGGGAATTTCAGAAAAACATCTATTTCTGTTTTATTGACTATTCTAAAGCCTTTGACTGTGTGGATCATAACAAATTGTGGCAAGTTCTTGGTGGTATGGGGATACCAAGTCATCTTGTCTGCCTCCTGAGGAATCTGTATAACGACCAAGTAGCAACGGTAAGAACAGAGCACGGAACAACGGACTGGTTTAAGATTGGGAAAGGAGTACGGCAGGGTTGTATACTCTCACCCTACCTATTCAACCTGTACGCAGAACACATCATGCGACATGCTGGGCTTGAGGAATCCAAGGCTGGAGTTAAAATCGCTGGAAGAAACATTAACAATCTCAGATATGCAGATGATACCACTTTGATGGCTGAAAGCGAGGAGGAGTTGAGGAGCCTTATGACGAAGGTGAAAGAAGAAAGTGCAAAAGCTGGGTTGCAGTTAAACCTCAAAAAAACCAAGATTATGGCAACGAGCTTGATTGATGACTGGCAAATAGAGGGAGAAAAAGTGGAGGCAGTGACAGACTTTGTATTTCTAGGCGCAAAGATTACTGCAGACGCTGACTGCAGCCAGGAAATCAGAAGACGTCTACTTCTTGGGAGGAGAGCAATGGCAAATCTTGATAAAATAGTTAAGAGCAGAGACATCACACTGACAACAAAGGTCCGCATAGTTAAAGCAATGGTATTCCCTGTAGTAACCTATGGCTGCGAGAGCTGGACCATAAGGAAGGCTGAGCGAAGGAAGATGGATGCTTTTGAACTGTGGTGTTGGAGGAAAATTCTGAGAGTGCCTTGGACTGCAAGAAGATCAAACCAGTCCATACTCCAGGAAATCAAGCCAGACTGCTCACTTGAGGGAATGATATTAAAGGCAAAACTGAAGTACTTTGGCCACATAATGAGAAGACAGGATACCCTGGAGAAGAAGCTGATGCTAGGGAAAGTGGAAGGCAAAAGGAAGAGGGGCCGACCAAGGGCAAGATGGATGGATGGTATTCTGGAGGTGACGGACTCAACCATTGGGGAGCTGGGGATGGTGACGGCCGACAGAGGGCTCTGGCGTGGACTGGTCCATGAAGTCACGAAGAGTCGGAAACGACTGAACGAATAAACAACAAAATCTTCAAAGGAGTCATGGAATTGGAAATAATTACATTTATGTGTGAAACTACAAGAACAAAGGATCTATGTCTGACTTCAGAAAAAAATACATCAACATTAATTCGGGGGGGGGGGGGCGGGGGGGCGGGCGGGAGAAACCTCTTCAAAATCCGAACATACCATGGTATTCCCAAGAGGACACTTTGCCTCAGCAGCTTTGCTTGAACTATGTACGCATCACACTTGAAACAGAAGCCTTGCTTACTAGCGTATTGAAATAAGTTGCAAAATTACTACTTTAGATTATGAGGTACATAATTAGCAGATAAACCTTTTCTCAAGATTAGGTTATAGATGATGCAGTCTGGACTTTCTCCCAGATGGGCACAGAAGTTACGCCATCTCTAGAATTGTAACAAAAAGCCAAAAGCCAAATAATAGTAGAAAATTGTTTATAGTTACATTTCATGATGTAACTCAAGCTAACATACAGGGTTCCCCATCCAGACACCAATTAGATCCAGAACTTATTTAGCAAAGAAATGGTAATGAAAGCTGGGGGACGGAGGCATAACAGAGTTTAAAAATGATTTTGAGACAACCAGCATATTGGTCAACTATACTTTTGCAAGAAAAATTCCCTCTATCAAAACTTCACACAATGAAATTAATCTCAGAATACAAACAATTTAAGAAGTATTTTACCCCTCAGACAGCACATGGACTAGATACATACTTTTTAAATGCTTCACTCAGTGATGTTTTGGAAATGTTATGACTATGGGAAGGTTAATAGCTCCTCCTGGGGGTGGCTGGTGCCATAGTGCCCTCCCTATTATTTAAGATCTAGCCCTTGGATTTTATACTTATTTATTGTATTTATATTGATTACTGTAACTTTATGTTTATATTTTTTAACTTTTGATTTTATTGTAAACTGCCCAGAGTCCCCCAATTGGGGGAGATGGGCGGTGATATAAATTTAATAAATAAATAAATAAATAAATAAATAAATAAATAAATAAAGTTACTTTATTTACATGATCAGTTCAAACAGACACCACAGCTAACTGCAAACTTACAGAGAAAGAGTTCTATTGAATATCCTCAGCCATGAGTCTAATGATCTAAATGGGATTACCGTGCTGCTAAAATAATATTATTACCTCAAGTTGCATTAGAAAGCTCTCCTATGATGGAACTCTGCAATAACAATTTAGAACTGGAGAATGCAGCTAGAATTGTCACCTGGGACTCTTCGTGAGAAAAAAGGAAATTGATTATTCTTAACTACAAGTTTCTCTGCCACAATTTTAGTTAGCTTATTTTGTTTCTCTTTAAAAAATTATATTGTTAAGTGTTACTGAAAGAAACATGCTCTCTCTTCTGTATCCAAATTAGAATTGTCAATGCATGCTACTTATATTGCCAAAAACTAGGCAATTCACTGTGGCTATTAAAAAGTAATATATAGCTTTACAACACAATGAAAAAAACAGCAAACCAGAAGTGACCAAGAGACTGAGATGCAAAGGCACATAGGGCTATATGTTTTTGCCTCTGCACCTCAGTCTCTTAGTCGCTTCTTTAATGGATGTCTCCGATAATTCCTTATCTATAAGGAGGAGTTAGTTGTTGATATAAAACACATTAAAATGGTTTGTTAAAACACCAATCTCTTTGCTAGTAGTCATTTTAGCCCTTCCTATCAACTGCACACAATAGCGCTGCAAAAAATTAAAAGTGTATATGTACGAAAATAATGGAAAAGGAAATGTGGTCTGTGTAACACCATTCAGGTTTCAATTAAAAGTGAATCAAGAAATCAAGAATCAGATACTACTTGAAAAATAGTATTAATGGACAGATATAACAAAGAGATAATTAGTAAAGGTTTATTACAATATACACATATTCTGATGACATTTTTCTTGCAATTATCAACTATGCAGTATCTACTCAAAACCTCTCCTCTCTTTCAATAGTACTGACCACAGTGGGGGTGGGAGATGAAGTCTCTCTACCCCCCCCCCCCAACTTTAGTATGGTGTTAAGACCATGAATTATTGTTTCCCAGCTCCACCTCATGCTCTACCACTCCCAACTTACACTTATGCAGTTTCTGAAGATTTTTAAGAAGGTCTATATCAGGGGTACCCAACCTTTTTGGCACGAGGGACCTGTTTCGTGGAAGACAATTTTTCCACAGACCGGGTTTTTTTTTTGCAGGCGGGAGCCAATTGCGCGGACTGGGGGCGGGGTTTGCAGGCGGGAGCCAATTGTGTGGACTGGGGGCGGGGTTTGCAGGCAGGAGCCAATCACACGGACTGGGGGGCGGGGTTTGGATACCGGCATGGCAGCCCAGTTTCTAACAGGCCACGGACCGGTACCGGTCCACGGCCCGGGGGTTGGGGACCCCTGGTCTATATGAATGATCTAGTTCCAGACAAATAGCAAGGCGGTGAAATACTTAAGTTAAATATACTTCCACATTATTAGTAAGCTGTTTCATATATGCTTGTCTTGGAGAAAACTCCAAAGGTGTTAATCATAGTAAAAGAAAATATATATATATTGCGTTAAATAGCTTATACTTCTTGAGAGCCATCAAATGCTCTCTGTAAAGTTTGCAACTTTTAGGGAGGCTTTCTGGTTTATTTTAGCATGTATGCCCCAAGTTCTCTATGACATATGATATGCAAGAACCATGCAAAGTCTCATATTATCAAAACTTAATTAATGTTAAATTTCAATAATGTATAGATTTATTAAGTCAGCATTTGTATGTGCCAGTGATAAAGCATGAATGATATTAAAGTCTTTATTCTGAACAATCAATTATCACCTCTTCTTCCGCCCCTCCCCCTGGAAAATAATCTGACATGAGGAAGGAGGCTTGATCTTAAAAAAAATATTGCATTTTTATATTATTATTTACCGTATTTTCCGGCGTATAAGACGACCGGGCGTATAAGACGACCCCCAACTTTTCCGGCTGGATCAGAAAGCTAGGGCGGGGCAGAGACCGGCACCTCCCCGCTCTGCTTCTTGAATGGGAAGGCGGGGGGGGGGACGCAGCACACATGCATCAGCCAGTCCCACGGATTGGGCAAACCCAGCCAGCAGCCACTCCGGGAGAACAGCGCTCAGCGCTGCCCCCCTTCTGCCCACGGTCCGATTCCTCCCAGCAGAGGGAGGTGCCGCAGCAGCCTGGCTGCAGAGTCAGGGTGGGAGGGCGAGGCGGGCGCGTCGCGAGGGCAGAGGCGGCCCCGGCAGACAGGCAGGCCGACCGGCCTTCCGCGTGCCTGGCTGCGGCTGTGCCAGCAGCTGCTTTCCCAAGAAGATGCGGCCCGCTTTGAAGATCTCCTGGCCCGGCTCCCGGTGGCGAGCGAGGCAAGGCGGCCTCCCTTCCCAGGCAGAGCGAAGGCGGCACCATTCGCAGCGTCTGCAAAGCCTTTAGGGGTGGGAAGCGAGGTTTCCAGGGCCCGTCCAGCCACCCGGGCGCCCCAGCGTCTCAAGCCGAGGTCCAGCCACCCTGCGCTCAAGGCCAGGGCCACCCGGCAGCCGGCGCAGGGACCGTCCACCGAAAGACGGCCGTTCAGGATGGATGAGCTGCACTCAGGGGGCAGGCGCCCCCCCCCACCGAGGCCTGTCCGCCCTATAAGACGACACCCGGCGTATAAGACGACCCCAGACTTTTGAGAAGATTTTCCTGGGTTAAAAAGTCGTCTTATATGCCGGAAAATACGGTATATTATTTAATACTGATCATATTATTTTTTACATTATTTTTCATTACATTTTTGAGCACTTATGAGGTACCTAAACTTCAGAATGCTGAAACCCTCTACCACTGGCTTTCATTAATTATACAATACAATTTCTTTGGGAAACATGAGCATTGTTGTTTTTTTTACTCAATGTTTATATTTTTCTCTCTGCTTTTCAACCACATCAAAGTAACTAGGAATATTTAAAAACGAAACACAACCTCTGAAATTAAAGTGAAAAACAAAAAACTGCTTACTGGGAAGTTCATAGCAGGCCTGGGTCTATGCGTGATAAGATACTGCCTGTCTTATGCCCACTTTTGAAGATTTCAACAATGCAAGTTAGCAATTGTTTGACAGGCTGGAACTAGGAAAAGTGTCCTTATTCACCAGTGGCACTTCTTCTTTATGCCTGAGTCGAGTAAATACATTTGGGCGTTTTAGTATATTTTATTTTAGTCTTCGAACAATTAAAGCTTCAATAAATTATAAGCAAAGAAACTGGCCAGTCAATGTAGGGCCATGTGGTATCTCAGGATCACTAATGTTACAACGTATTGCTAGAAAACAGTGATAACAAGCATCATTTTCTCTTTCTTCAATATTACTTTTATGTTAAGCAAATCAGAGCAACACCTGCAACTTCATCCCACTATAAAAACAAGCAACCAAGTGTGGGGCTTCTTGTGTCCTCTGGACCAGATGTGGTGATGGCTGTCTGTTCTCCTGCGGGCTAGTGCTTCCCCCCCAGCTTCCCATCGTCTTCTTTCCCCTCCCCGTTCTCCCTTATTTTATCCTGTGTAAGGGTGGAGTATCCAGTCCATTGCTTCTGGATTCTCCATCCTTACACCAAGCAGAATAGCCCCCTGAGAAAACAGAAAAAACAGCCTAAAACCTCTAAGGCTGCTGTACTTTAGCAGCAAAAAAAGAAACATACCAATCAATCGAGTATAAAGTGGAACATGAAACAGAACAACATTTTGTCCATTTCCATTTCATACTGCTCTGTGTTGTTCTTTATTGTCAAGATTAAACTAAATTGATGAATTGACCACAGGCAAAATGCCTTGAAGCAGCATAGAGCAGGTGACAAGGACTGAGAGAGAGGTTTTAAACTGTAGCTGATGTAGATCCTGTGACATCATAATTCAGCAAGAATGGGTCCTCTGGTCACTCATTCTGCCTGATTTTATTGCATCAGAAATAAATTGTACACTTATGTATATACAGTTAATAGTGTGTTCCCCCACAACCCCATCAAGAGGCAAAACTCTCTCACACTCACACATAACGCACTCAAAAAAATAGTACAGAATATAGTTATATATATATATATATATATATATATATATATATATATATATATATTGTGTCTCTCTCTCTGTGTGTGTGTGTGTATTACATTTTTATCACCGCCCATCTCCCCCCAAGGAGGGACTCTGGGCGGTTTACAATGAAACACCATTAAAATACAATATAAACGGGCAATAAATATAAAATATAATAAAATCCAAGTGGCTGGTGGTTCTCTACTGTGGGTATAAAAGTTATTTAAGGCAGTTCTAGGAGACTAGCCATCCCCAGGAGTGACCATTTTCCTTCCTGCTCCAGGCGAGTTGGCAAAACCAGGTTTTTAATTATTTTCGGAAGTCCAGGAGCGAGGACTTCCTGTATAATCAATCAATCAATCAATCAATCAATCTATCTATCTATCTATCTATCCATCCACACACACACACACACATACACACACACGTACGTACAGAAGTAATGAGTAATGAGTTCAGGTAATGGCATCTAAAATCTCTGAAAAGGGAAGCAGAAGAGACAAATAGATACCTTAAGGTTTATGGTACATCAGTAGCTTGGCCAAACATGCAACACAAATAGTTTCCTTTCAAATTCAAGATGAGAGGAAAGAGACTGAATTATTGCATCTATCAAATGGGACATGGCATGCATAATTAGGCTTTGAAGCACTACTTGCAGGACTCTGTTTGGAGTAAAGATATTTTTAAAAATACTAATAAATGAAAGCCACATTAAAAAAATAAATATTTCCAAAAATATTTTTGTATCAATGAAATAGAAAGGAAAAACTTTGTCAGCATTTAAAAACATCAAATTAAATAGCCAATAAATATAAAATTGAAATTAAAAATCAATAAACCTAGTGGACTTAAATCAACTGCATAACAAATGAACACTGATATACAATCTAAACTGATATAAGTGCCTACTGTGCACAATGAATTACAGGTAGTCCTCATTTAGTGACTGCAATTGGTTCCAGCGACATGGTCGCTAAGTAAACCACATGACTAAGAGAGAGAGGCTGTGAAGATAGCTGGTTGCTGCCATCTCATTCAGATAAAGTTCTCTTGTACAGTGTCCTGTGTCTGACCCATTTCCCCTACCTTTTTTTTACTCCCTCGCAGGGGGGAGAGATTGCTTAAACAAGCTATCTCTTCCTGAGCTGCTTTTATCCACAGTGCAGCATGTCCGTAAAAAGTGCTAACCACAAATTAGCAAGCTCAGCTCTGTGACTTTAGTTGATTAGGACCCTAGGCCAGCTTGAAGTTGCTGCCTGAAACTGACCAGACCTTAATCAGTTTCACGCCAAAGGCTTTTGTTGTCCTAAATGCCCACATTGGTCAGAAAATGATTTTTTAATTACTGTTTATTACTGTCATATTTGCGAACAGTTGGTATCCAAGGCAGTTGCTAAACGAGGACTACCTGTACTAAGTTTGTATCAATAGTAATATATATAGAATAATTATGCATTTGGCCCATAAATAAAAAAACCTAGGAGGGAAACAAAAAGACTATAACACATCCGCTCCAACAGCCAACATTGAGATAAGCAGGATTAACACCAGACAAACAATCAGGCAGCAAACAATAAACAAGGAACTACCAAGGAGGAAACTATACCCTCCCCAAAAAAACCTGGCAGGGCAAGCTACTACATATAAATAGGCAACAAACCCCACACTCACTGCACTGATGATATTACTTAGTTGGGTAATGAAACGTCTGCAAGCAAACAACCAAGCTCAGAGAGGACTGAGAACTCCACAGTAATGCATCAAGCAAGCCCTCCTATTTCCTATTTTATAGAAAGGCCCTCTTATTTGCTAATTTATAGAATAATCAGTTCTTTATTTTGAATCAAGGGAATTACTGCTGTAATAATATAGCAAGCCACCTATGATTTATTTACTGAGTTTTTTTATTTATTGAGTTTTCCAAATCACTGCATAGTGATAGATGGGGATTGTAAATTAAACTGGATACTAAACAATTCGGTGAGAAACAGGGTTTAATTCTGTATTTTTATAGAAAAATAATTTGGGATCAGGCCAAGAGTATTGGTGAATCTACTTGTGACATATATGTAGATAAAACATACATTATACTAAGTAGCTTCAGAGCAGTCTGATATTCACATAGCAGAAGCAGAAGACTTGTCAGCAAAAGAACATGAATTAGGAGCCTCAGCAATTAATTGAAAAGCTAGTCCTACCCAACTCACCATAACTCAAAGCAGGAATAGCAGTAAAAAATAGGAAACAGGCTTAAAATATTTAAATTATTCCTTTATCTTCCCCCACCCCCCATGCAACAGTCCTCCAATTCTCTCCCCTACACACAAATTATCAATACTTGGGGTGTACAGTTCCACTAACATTAACAGAATCTGCACAATTTTCTAACCACGCATTTGAAATAATAGTTTATACTTAGTGATAAATTAAACCTAATGCTAACCTACTTTTTAACATTATTATAATATATATTTATCTATATGAAACACAGTATTATTTTTAAGGTTCAAAAGGAAAAAAAACTTTTATGAAAAGATCAACTTAACTGTATTGTTTGCTGCAAAAATTCCATTTCTAAATCAAACTAAAAGGCTGACAAAATACTAGTCCTTACTCTAGGGAAGCCAGAAGGATGGCTAAACTTGTCCCAAGGTAGTGCTGACGCTCTATGTAGTCCAGCAATAATCATTTTATTTAAAAGGAAGTCCTGGTAAAATGGTTCAGAAAAAAATAATCCATTTTGTATTGGCTTTGGAATACAAAATAAAATCAAAGTTTTATTCAACAAGGGGTTCCTAATTCCTCTGTAATCTCTTGTCCTATTCTATCTGAAACTTATATTTTCATACATTAGCAACTGTATTTTACTTTCTAATACTAATATATATTTGTATATATTAAAAGACTTTGGATACAATCTCTTCCCCTGAGTATGCATAAATATGTAAAGTCCATCTTCAAAAAAGTTGTGAAATAATTTTCCACAACGAACAATGATTCCAGTCTTCCTATAAATTGATATTATATTTTATTCTACATCTGACTTTATGTTTTGCTTGTTTATGAATAATTTTATGATGTAGGGCAGAACAGTATAAATACTTTATTGAAATTCATGCTATGAAGAAAAAAACCCTGTCACAACATGGTTACTTATATTATAAAAAATAGTTAAACAATTCCAATAATTATAATCCAAAAAAAGCTAGTTAAAAACAGATGGAAATCCACTGAGTAGAAGAATCACATTTTGTTAGTTGTGTAAAATGATAAGCATTCTTATCTTGCTCTCCTAGATCTCTCAGCAGCTTTCGATACCATCAACCACGGTATCCTTTTAGGGAGACTCAGGGAGTTGGGGGTGGGCGGCGTAGTCTTGTGCTGGTTCACCTCCTTCCTCCAGGGCCATTCCAAATTGGTGGTGATAGGAGAGGAGAGATCCGACCTGCAACCCCTCCTGTGTGGTGTGCCACAGGGTTCGGTACTCTCTCCTCTCCTATTTAACATCTATATGAAGCTGCTGGGTGAGATCATCCGTCACCACGGGATGAGGTATCATCAATATGCTGATGATACTCAATTGTATATCACCATCACGGGTGAAGTAAGTGATGCGGTCACCGCCCTATCTCAGTGTCTGGGGTCTGTGGGGGTCTGTATGGGGAACAACAGGCTTCAGCTGAACCCTGATAAGACGGAGTGGCTGTGGATTGATGGCCTCTTGGGATCCAAGAAGTTGTCGTCTTTGGTCCTAGATGGGGTGGTACTGCCCCATTCGGAACCGGTGTACAACTTGGGGGTCCTCATGGACTCACAACTCCTGCTCAAGGAGCAGGTGGCAGTCGTGGCCAGGAGGGCCTTTGCGCAACTTCAGGTTGTGCGTCAGTTGCGCCCATTCCTGGACCAAGATGCCCTCCGAACAGTCACTCATGCCCTTGTCATCTCCCATATAGACTACTGCAATGCGTTCTACGTGGGGCTACCCCTGAAGAGTATCCGGAAGCTTCAGCTGGTCCAGAATGCGGCCGCGCGGACAGTTATTGGTGCCGTAAAATCGGCACATGTGACACCTCTGCTGCGCGAGCTGCATTGGGTTCCAGTTTGCTTCCGGGTCCAATTCAAGGTGTTATCACCTTTAAAGCCCTACATGGCATGGGACCAGGTTACCTGAGGGACCGTCTCACCCCCAGAACATCGACCCGCCCCACCCGATCATGCAGAGAGGGCATGCTACGGACCCCATCGACAAAAGAATTTCTTCTAGTGGGGTCCAGGAGGCGGGTCTTCTCTGCAGTAGCACCCACCCTTTGGAATATCCTGCCCCCGGAACTGAGGCGGGTTTCCTTGCTCCCGACCTTCCGGAAAGACTTGAAGACCTGGTTCTGCCGCCTTGCTTGGGATGGAAATGCTACCAGTTCCTCCTGGGGATGGCTGGTGCCATGAAGCCTGCCCTATTATTAACATCTATTCCACTTGGATTTTATATTTATTTTATTGATGTTGTAATTTTATATTTATGTTTTTAATTTGTTTTATTGTGAACCGCCCAGAGTCCCCCGGTTGGGGGAGATGGGCGGTAATACAAATTTAAATAATAAATAAATAAATAAAAAAAATTCTAATACTTGTGAATCTTTATGCAAAAGAAAGACCCACTAACTTCTGTGGGATTTCCCACAGAATTCCAATAGGAGATTATTGGAGACTTCAGAATATTTCAGAGTAGATCCCTTTGGACACAATAAAACTTATTTCTAAGTAAAAATGCAGGAAATCCAGTTGCATGGAGTTATGATTAACTGGGAGTTTAAAGATTTTTCACAAAGTTTAGGGACCAGGAAAATTTCTAGGAGCCAAATCAAAGAAAAAGAAACCATACAATTAGGCCCCAATCATCAAGCCCAGTTTTTATGCACCAGTCCCTATTGTACAGCTGGTCTTTCAGATTCAATAGTGATATGCACATACATGAAAATAATAAATATGAGAGTTATTTTTTTTTCCAAAAATGCATGCTTCCCACAGTTCATGCCAGAGTGACTCTCAACATTTCACTGAAAATAACAGGGCTGTTGAAAATTTATATCAAATAAATGCAACAGACAAATCTGGTATATCATAAGCATATAATTTGCAATGTGTCTTTAGTAATACTCAATTCTTTTTCAGATACATTACACTACACTAGTAAAAGTGTTTTACTAGTCAGTACATAAAGTATCGTTATTAAGTATAACTTCTGATACATTATGAAAAAGCTAAGATGACAAGAAATGTGATTTGCCAGAAACTGTACAAATGAGCTTTTTAAATTGTAACTTTCTTCTCCAGTTTCTTTAAAGAAAATGAAGGAACAATTTGCCTTGTTCATTCAGCTAAAGAGTGAGAAAAAAAACTACCCAAAGTATTTCCCATATTAATATGATATAAACTCTTATCTGTATTGCAGGTGATAGAGTTAAGCATTAAAATAATTCAGTGCTGAGAAATTCATTAAATACATGGGAAGTAATAATATAAATTAAAAAATTAAATTAAATTAAATTATTAAATTAATCAGATATAATTTTTCTCCCAACCTCACCCATTTCTCTGCCTTGGCTCTGCCTTTTTAACAGGGGTACCCAAACTTTTTGGCACGAGGGACCGGTTTCATGGAAGACAATTTTTCCACAGACCGGGGGGGTGGGTTTGTAGGCGGGAGCCAATCGTGCGGACCAGGGGTGGGGTTTGCAGGCGGGAGCCAATCGCGCAGACCAGGGGGTGGGGTTTGCAGGCGGGAGCCAATTGTGTGGACCGGGGGGCAGGGTTCGGAGACCGGCATGGCAGCCCGGTTCCTAACAGCTGTGGACCGGTAGCGGTCCGCGGCCCAGGGGTTGGGGACTCCTGTTTTGAGCATGCAGGTCTTAACATGATACTCAAAAGTGTGGCCCTTGGCCTGAAAAAAAGTTGAGCATGCCTACACATACTAGACTTAGTTTTTTATGAGCTAAGCCACTAGGAGAATTGCATATTACATATAACATATGTGGGTGACCTTGGGCCAGTCACTCACTCTCAGCCCAACTCACCTCACAGGGTTGTTGTTGTGGGGAAAATAGGAGGAGGAAGGAGTATTTTGTATGTTCGCTGCCTTGAGTTATTTATAAAAATAATAAAGGCGGGATAGAAAATAAATAAACTCTAAAACAGCTGAAATCACAAATTAATTTACACTTATATCTAGCAATCACTCTCTCTCAGCCCAACTCACCTCACAGGGTTGTTGCTGCAGGAAAAATAGGAGGAGGAAGGAGTATTTGGTATGTTCGCCACCTTGAGTTATTTATAAAAATAATAAACGCGGGATAGAAAATAAATAAATAAACTCTAAAACAGCTGAAATCACAAATTCATTTAGGCTTACATCTAGCAATCACTCTCTGTCAGACCAACTCACCTCACAGGATTGTTGTTGTGGGGAAAATAGGAGGAGGAAGGAGTATTAGGTATGTTCGCCACCTTGAGTTATTTATAAAAATAATAAACGCAGGATAAAAATCAAATAAATAATAAATAAATAAATAAAATATGTTGATACTTCATGGAGAGAACAAATCAACACTGAATACTGTCTTTGAAATTTCATACTCCTTTCAATCACACACTAAGAAACATCTTTCTTTATCAGTGGAGCTACTGTTGGGGAATAGTTAGACTTATAGTTCTGGGTATTTATTACCTCACATACATATGATAGGTGACATGCCAAGGTTAAAACAAAACTGGATGCCTAAGGCCAAATGACAGGGAAGGGGAAGAGATGGGGAGGAAGCCCTGACTGCAAATCCCTGAAAAAAAGAGAGGCTAAAATATAGATCATATTTGAAAATTTTTGTGGAAGCTTATTTCCCTTTATTTTTGTGATCTCACAGCTTTTGCTGGAGCAAATGTTAAATCACAACAGGCAATACCATGCGTCACTGTCTCAGATTCTTCTGTGGAAAGGAACAGGTTACACTAAGATGTACAGCTTGCGTGCTTCCTTGTATGACATGTTTTCTCAAGTACTGTGAAGGTTTTTGGGGCATAAACAGATGGGAGAGGCAAAACATAGATAGCAGATATGTAATTTCATGGATAATGAAACCCAATATAAATATTAGAAATTCTAGGAATATATACTGTATAGACAGAAATCTCCAGTTCTCTTCTTATCTCTATACCATCAGCCTACAGTACAAGCAGAAATCGACTAGCCATTTAAGTTCATCTGTACTAACTAAAACAAGATAAATGTGTATATGATCACCATGAAATCTGCACTAGCAAAATTTCATTTTTATTGTGGTTATGGCAGACATATTAAACATGCCCTTCAAATTTTCAAGACTCATTGCTACTTTAAATTTTGCTAGGATGAAAAAACCTCTATGTGATGTTTTCTTTCCCATTTCCTTTTTTCAAACTTCCAAAGGAAGCTGAGATAAATATAATGCGTGTCAAAAGTGTGTCAAAGAGACATCTTTCTACTAGTCTCCCTGTTCAATAAAGATAAAGAATTTGAATGGTACCTTAAAAGTGCAGAGATTTATTAATCCATAAGATTTCATGGGGCAAAGTCCATTTTTGCTAGATACATGCAGAGCCAGTATAGGCTAATGGTTAAGGTGTTGGATTAGACTAGGAGATTCAGATACAAGTCCATCCTCAGCCACAAAAATACTTCCCCAACTAACTGACCAACATACTGTAAATTTTCTGAATTCCAAAAACATCCATTCTGACTATAAGTCATTACTTCTTAATTTTCTATTGGTATGGGGAGAAATAACTCACACATATATCACTAGTAAATACAGGTAGTCCTTGGTTAACAACCACTCATTCAGCAATCAAAGTTGCGACAGTGCTGAACGCGTGGTACTTACAACCAGTCCTCAAGGTTCTGGCCATCACAGCACCACTCTGGTCACGTGATCACGATTCGGGTGCTTAGCAACTAGCTTGCACTTATGATGGTTGCAGCATCCTGCACTCACGTGATTGCCATTTGCAACCTACCCTGCTGACTTCCCACAAGCAAAGTCAATGGGAAGCTGGTAGGGAAGACCACAAGTTGCTTCCGTAAGTCGCTCCTGTTGCTTTTTCTACCAAGAAGCCCACTACGGAGTATGAGATCCCTGGGATCCCTCCATAGCACGTGCCCACCCACAGCACCCCCCACCTGCACCCTGTAGCACACACCCACCCGTGCTCCCACTGCAGCACCCCCTCCCTGGCTTCCTGCACTCACAGGGCAGCAAAGCACCCCTCCCCCAGCCTGCCACACTTGTGCGGCACCACAGCATCCCCTGCCCACACTCCGTACCACTCACTTAACTGCTTGTGAACCGCCCAGGACTTGCAACTTCCTGCCAGCTTCCCCATTGACTTTGCTTGTTGGAAGCTAACAGGAAGTTGCAAGTTGTGGTCATGTGAAGTCTTCGCTTAACAATGGCAACGGGGACTGCTGGGATTGCCATCACTAAGCAATGCAGTCACATGCCATCACGCTTTACGACCACATCACTTAGCAACAGAAATTCCGGTCCCAATTACCATCAAGTGAGAACTACCTGTATGTATCGTTAAAACATATTCTGGCAATGAGAACAAGAAAACACAGTAACAGTTTACCTTTCCTGGAGGAAAAAACTGGGTTAATGTAAACAAAGATAATATCAACCAGCATGCTTAGTGAGCTCACAGTTAATGGTGAAAAAGTGAAGCTTGAAGTTAGATTTATTTTCTTTGGCTCAAGAATAAATACGAGTCTTGGTAAGGGGAAATGTAGAAAACTTATTTCCTCCCCTGTCGGTATCTTTATCCTCAGTGGGCATAATCACCACAGAAAGCAACAGAATACATTAACACAATTGCATAGGCTTATTGAGTCAAAACGTGAATACAGTTGTCCTATTAAAACATTTCTCAGTTCCAGCACAACTATTAGAGTTACACATTGCTGATCAACATAATTTTTCCAACTAAAGTAAGCAAAGAAGTTATGTAAATAAGTAATCAGATAGTTACCAAAAATTGTCTTGTAGCTGCTTGATTCCAGAAAGATTTCCCAATGTGGAAAAGACAGCAAGAGTGCAGGCAAAAAGTAGCAAATAAAATAGCAAGCCACAGAATAGAGAAACTTTTCCATCAATCTTGTCATGAAATATTGTTACAATTTAGAAGATAATTTAGAGAGGGCTTTAACTGTTCTTGAGCAATTAGTAAGGAGATACTTATCATATTGTTCATTATGCCCATTATCCATCATGATCACTAGAAAAAGTACAATTTGTTAGGCCACAGCTTTCCAAACTGTGTGTCACGACACTTTAGTCTGGTGTGTCGCCACACAACCCGGAAGCGGCAGCGGGGGTGTGTATGGTGGCGGCGGCAGCGGCGCGCCATTAGCGCTTCCGCGTTTTAGCGGAGGCCGCCCCCGTGCGCCCCCCGTGCACGCACCCGCACCCGCCGCCGTTAGTGTGTCGCCAACAGCGGCACTTTAGAAAGCACTGTGTTAGGCAAAGCTGCAAAGAGGTGATACCCTGTTCAAACATGGATTCTCTCTGGTTCAACTAGCCCATGTTTTCTATAGGTCCAAAGTTCCCTTCCAACAATCTACCACGGTAGAGATGGGCGGGGATAAATCCAAATAATAAATAATAAATAAATAAACAATCAGTGTGTTATAGAAGTTAATCCACTCTAAATTACAACCTCCTCAGCTACTTTTAACTAAAGTAGCTTTTAACTAAAAACTAAAACGGGTAATCTAAATGTAAGTCTATCCAGTTTGGCTTTAAATTCCAATTATCTAAAGTCAGCTGGAATGCAATGTTTTTACAGCCACTGGATTTCACAGTGAAATACCAATAACCAGTGATTTATTATTATTAGCATACTAATCAATTAGCACTTTTGTAAGACTGATGCATAATTCCAAGAAGTGACATACAACCTTGGCAAAAGTTACAAATAAACAGCCTTTCGTGGAAAAAATGCAATCTCTTCATTTACTTAATAAAATAAGCATATCACAGGTATTTGAATTTCTAGCAGCAGAAAGATCCCTTTTGAAAAAGCCTGGTACACTGCCAGACTTCTTTTGGTCACAAGAAGTGATATGATAAACTTCCCAACAAGTAATGTAACTGCATCTTAATCAGCCAGTGTTGACAACCAATAGAGATTACACTACCACAAATAAAATTGGAAGAGGTATCTCCTTTTCTAATTTGTCCTATTGATTTCAGTGTTAGCTAAATTAAGCAACCTTACTCAAAATCTAACCCACACGTCCTAATCCAGAGTAATAATATAAGTATATTGTATAAGTATAATTATGTGTATATCTAATCCACTCCTTTTCTGAAATATCTAAAAATATGAAAAATGTGCTTTGTTATCCAGTATCTTAACAAGATGTTTATGAAACAGCAATATCACTAATAAATTAATCCAATTAACTAATTTTAGTACAAGGTCAACAAAATGGAGAGGCAGCAGGAATAGAATTTTAAGGCTGTTCAGAAATGGTGCCACAATAAGCTATCTACTAGGCTACTCAATAAAATGCATGCACATTTGTTTCTTTTGCACTAACTTGATCTGATATTCTTTAGTCTGAATTCAATATTTGAGAATTAAAAGAAGAGCAGTGATTGTGGCAGTAGTCAATGCACCACTGAATTCAGTTAAGAGCTTTCAAATAATTATACATTGAATTTAACTGCCTTATGCAGACAGTCTTATGCCGAGAATTGACAGAGAAAAGACTGGCAAGAAACCATTCTGTAGCATGGGTAATATTTTAAAATAAGTCCTTCAGGGCATTACAGTCCTCTGTTAAATATTAAAATAACCAGTTAATTTGCTAGGCCCCTTTCAGCATTTACTGTATAAAGGACACCAGTTTAAAAGAATGTATGTGTATGCTTCTATACAATTATGGACACTTGACTGATGATTATCCAATGTTGTTGTAGTTCAGAGTCAATATTCCTCTTACAGTTAATTGTGAAAGCATTTTACCTTTCTTCTTCTTTTACCTCAGTCAACTATATTGCTAATAATGGAGCTATTTTCTTTTTCTTTCTGAGGAGTGAAAAGCAGATGTTCATATTACAGAACATTTACTTTCAGATTACTGCAAACTCTTGGCCTCTTATAGAAATCAGATGCTTTGGTCTTTGGTCTCTGTTTTAACACTAGCCCCGCATGTCGGAGTGAGCTCCCGCACTCGCCCCAGCTCTTGCCAACCTAGCAATTCGAAAGCATGCAAATGCAAGTAGATGAATAGGTACCACTTCGGTGAGTAGGTAACAGCGTTCTGACGCGTCATGCGGCCACATGACCGTGGAAGCATCTTTGGACAATGCTGGCTCTTCGGCTAACAAACGGAGATGAGCATCGGCCCCTAGAGTCGGACACGACTGCACAACTGTGCGGGGGGGAACCTTTACTTTTACCTTTAACACTTCCACTTTTTACATCTAGAGTTACACAATAAAGTGTGACCCTGACACTATAAAGAACTAAAGAGAACTGGAAAGGCAGGCTGCTCAATCTTTGCTCTTTTAAAGTTTCTCTCCGATACTCTTAACACTTCCCACAAATGAAGTAGAGGTGCTCTCCCTCAGACCTGGATCTTGTACATTTTAAAACTGTTAAAATACCATGACATAAATGAGCTGCAATAGTAATGCCTCTTTAAAAACAATTATTACTTCCCCCTATATATCTGTGCGCTCTGGGCAATTAATTTCATAATTTTAAGTGCTACGTAATGAAATCTCTAGATGCAGCTGCTATCCACACTAAAAAGTCCCTGTTTTCTTCATATATTCCTTTCAGAAGAGCACAGTGGCTCCCCAAATAGTGTATTTCAGTGAATTGTCATGCTCCCTGTTTCCCTAAACTCCACTAATTTGTTCTTAATAGATTTTAGGATTTTGCTTAACATTGTACGAGCCCTTTCTATAGGGCTTTGCAAACAGTTTGCAATCCTTTGCTTCCAAGGAAAGTTTAGAATTACATTAAGACAAGAAAGCACCAAAAATAAACAAAAACCCGAAACAAGAATAAAACAGACATAAATTGCAGAAAAAATGTTTTTAACTCTGAAGACTAGCTTTCATTAACAAATTAGAAACACTTACTAAAAGTTAAAAGGCTGATTGATGTACAAATGAGCAAAGTAGGACTATGTCTTGAATTTGATAAACCATTATATTCATATTGTATCATGCTTTTTCATATGAATCAGGCTACTCAAATTTCCCACAGAACTGATATACCAACTGGCATATTTTAGAAAATTTAGGTTCCAGTTCTTATCAGCCCCATCCAATATGGCCAATAATGAGAAGATGATGGGAACTGTAGTCCAAAACATTAGGAAGCCACCAAGTTGCCTGTCCTTGTTAATTGTGCACATTCTTACTGAATCCTCCTCACACGAACGTCCTCAGTACAGCAATGCATCCTGGAGATGCTGAAGACTCAAAAGGCTGAGGGAAAGGACCTGACACTGTTTCTATTTGCACAAACCATTCTGTAGAATCAAGCTATGGAAATTAAATTGCTATTCTTCTCTAAGTCTTCTTAGCCTTCACCACTGAAAAACCTATATTGTATTGGTTCTCTTGCATTTAGAAATGTCCAGACTATCAATAACTATGTGACAATTTTATGGGACAATAAGTGACACTTAGTGCTTTCCCAGAGGATTCCTAGCACTATGAATAAAAATTCACTGTACAGCTGTTTTGCCTTTCCTACTTAACAGATATTTTACAGAGAGAACAATTATAGAAGATATGGTAGGAAAAATGGGAAGTAGAAAGTAAGTTCTTCTGGACATACACATATACATAAATAATCCTCTGGACATAGACAAATAGCACACTATTCTCTTTGAGGATAAGCCAAGAAAAGGAGTAAGAAATAATAAGCCGAAGAAATAAAAGAAATGAAATTTTAAAAAGAAAAGGAAATACAGCTAAAAACAGCTGGCTCCACCACCATTCACTATACCTCCCCATACCTTACTATCCTTGCAAACCATCCTTGCTATCACCACATCCATGCACCACTTCATACACTGGTTTTTGTTTTTTAAATTTCTCACTTCCCTCTTTTTAAGGATACTTCAACTCCATTCAAACATGGCTTTTACTGTCTTTCCCTTCCTCTCCATTCATTCATTTTTCCTTCATGTATTTAAATTTAAATTATCAAATTTGATAATTTAATAATGTAATAATCCTCTCTAGGGGCGTGGTGGCTCAGCGGGTAAGACGCCAGGCTTGTCGATCGGAAGATCGCAAGTTCGGAGGTTCGAATCCCTAGTCCCGCGTGACGGAGTGAGCTCCCGCACTCGCCCCAGCTCTTGCCAACCTAGCAATTCGAAAGCATGCAAATGCAAGTAGATTAATAGGTACCACTTCGGTGGGTAGGTAACAGCGTTCCGTGCGTGTCATGCGGCCACATGACCGCGGAAGCGTCTTCGGACAACACTGGCTCTTCGGCTAACAAACGGAGATGAGCACCGGCCCCTAGAGTCGGACACGACTGTACAAATGTGCGGGGGGAACCTTTACCTTTACTAATAATCCTCTCTAACTTGAAGTATTATTAAAATTAGACTAGGTTACCAACTTTAGTTGTACCTGTGCTACATGCAGCATTCCCTCTGGATGTTTTGCATAATTTTAGGAATGTGTCAGGGGCATTGCTCAATAAAAAACTCATAGTTACATCAAACAAATGGGCAGAGATAATATTCACACAGCACATTCAGATGGTGCTGGAAGAATGCCTGTCTTTCACCACATCTACCATCCAGATACATTTAGAACTTCAGCATCTATATTTCTGAGTATAAGAGATTTATCTATATTACACAGTATCCTAAAGATGATGTAAAAGAAAAAAAAACTTTCTATCATTCAATGGTCTGAAGAAACAGCAAGCTGCTGAGCTATACAAACTCCTTCATTAGCAGAATAGAAAGATAGCTAATATGGAGCTAGAAATAGTGAGTAGATATTCCAGCTGGTGTTTCTAAAGGTAATGTTATCTGAATATTCAAGCAGTCATTGTACGAGTTACCTTCAATATTCATGTGACAGACCACTCCACCTCCTCCCTGGATCAACCGAGCAATTCTCTCAAGGTCCTTTCCCAGAGCCTGGAGACTGTGAGGGTCTGGATGGGGGAGAACGGGATTCGGCTCAACCCTGGCAAGACGGAGTCACTGTAGGCCCTGGTTCTGGGTTTTCCCTACTTTAACTCTGCACAGGAGTGCACTTCCCCAGTCAGAGTTGATGTACAATCTGGGGACCTCCTGGACAATCGGCTCCTGCTCGAAAAGCAGGTGGCAGCTGTGACCATGGGGGCTTTTTGCACAGGTTTGTCTTGTGCACAAATTGCACCCATTCCTGGATTGGGAGGCCTTGTTCATGGTGAATCATGCCTTAGTCACCTTCCATTTGGATTACTGCAACACACTCTACATGGGGCTGCTCTTGAACAACATTTGGAAGCTGCAGCTGGTTCAGAATGCAACTGCGCGGGCAGTTTTTGGTGTTTCTCATTATGCCCATATAACACTGCTCCACAGTGCTCCACAAGCTGCACTGGCTCCCAGTAGGCTCCCAGGTGCAATTTACGGTGCTGGTCATCACCTGCAAAGCCATCCATGGCATAGGGCCAGGCTACTTACAGGACTGCCTTTCTCGAATTGTTTCTGCCTGCCCCACCAGATCTAGTAGAGAGGGCATGCTCCAGGTCCCTTCTATTAAACATTGTCATCTTGTTGGGCACTGGAGTGGTGCCTTCTCAGTGGCATCTCAGTGCCTTCCCCAGAGATTTGTATGGCCCCAACCGTGTTAGCCTTTTGTAAGGCTTTGAAGACCATGGTTATGTTTGTGGGCATTGTTTGTTTTCAATCTTGTAAGCTGCCCAGAGTCACTTGTATAAGATGGACAGCTATATAAACAATACAGACAGACAGACAGAGCGAGCAATCCAGGCAACTGTTCCTACTTGCTTTCAATGTATTTTCATCCTGTTTGGTAAACTGTTCATGCTGTAATACTTTGCTAAGAATAAAATCAGAATGATTCTAATGATTACAAAGAAAAAAACCCATAAAGGGACGCAGTGGCTCAGCGGGTTAAACCGCTGAGCTGTAGACTGCCGATCAGAAGGTCGGCAGTTCGAATCCCCGCGCAACGAGGTGAGCTCTCGTTGCTCGTCCCAGCTCCTGTCAACCCAACAGTTCGAAAGCTTTGCGAGTAGATAAATGGGTACCACCTTAAGTGGGTAAAATTGCTGGTGTCCTGTCGGGGGTCGCCCACCAAACAGAAGATCTTTGGAACGGCGGTGGCTACGACGGATCCCAGAAAAAGCAGCTTCATCTACAGGACGTCGGCAGCCGGCTCCGACGCAAGGCATTGTGGGGCTTGTAGTCCAAGTAGCCTCGGAAGAGTCGGTTCCCTTACCCCTTCCCTTAGCGCGCGGTTAAATTGAAAATGTATAATATGAAATGTATAACATGAAATGTATATGTGTATGTAAGCCGCCTAGAGTCCTCCATTAGGGAGGGGATAGGCGGGGTATAAATATCAATATAAATAAAAATAAATAAAAATAAAATATTTTAAAAAATAAATAAAAATGTTGTGAGCAGCAGGATTTAAAGATTTATATTTTTCTTTAACTCTCCAACAATACCCTCTCTCTTAAGAATGCCAGTTCGTTTACTGTAATTATCAAAACCAAAAGTCTTAATTTACTCAGTTCCAGCTTTCTCACTGTTTCTTTGACAGAGTGGCTCATACCATTCTTTAAGGAAGCATTAACCACTTCCAAGGGTCATCTACCCAACCCATCCAAGTTAATCCATACAGCCTGCATATAAACAACTGAGGGGAGTGGGTTAGTGCAAACACGTTTAGCAAGGAATAACCCAATATGGTATACTTATTTACAGTCTACATATCAAATCACATACTGTATGTGCAGTATGCTGTTGGGAAATTAAATATTTAGGATGTATTTAGAGATATTCCTTTTCCTATATGACCAAAGGGGAATACTGAAACTGAAAAAAAGACTTGTCCAAGGAAGTACAACTCAGCTGGAGTGGTGAAACAGGTGCCACCTAACTTCAGAATATGAGGGGAAAAAATGCATGGAGCTGAAAGGACACACAAGTTCATAAACCTACTGTAACTCTTTCGAAGCACTGAAGAAATAATTTCTCCATCCTCTGCCACAGTTAAAAATTTATCCCGTCTAGATGGGAACTGAACATTGTTCATTTTTCACGATAGGCCTATAGTCACTTCTGCATCACTTCACTAACAGGTGGGATGGCAGCTAATAGGTAGCAGAGCTAGCTAACAGAAGTAGATAGAGATGCATTTTTGTCCATGCCAGTACCATGGCAAACTTGCTGCTTACCATGAGCACTGGCAGTGCTCTAGTCACAAACAGAGCAGCTAAACCAAGCCAATCTGAAAATAACACAACACATCATAGCCAAATCATGGACAAAGCATGTGGGTTAAGAAGAGATGGCAGAAAGAAAGGGTAGACTAACGATAATTTCAAAGTGAAGTTTTGCACATACTCAGTAATCAGATCCTATGTCCCTTAGGCATGTAGCACAGAAATACATACACAACCTGGCCTAGAAGTTAAAAAAAAAAGCTATGTACTGTGAATATTTATTTTGGCAATGTTAAAGGAGCTCCCTATGCTACCCAAATGTGGATAGTTGGCTATTCTCCCCTTGCACTCAAAACTAAAAAAATCCAAGCAAGAATGACAAAAAAGAAGCATTAATTTTGTCACAGTAAATTTTCCCATCAGGGAAAGTTTTTTAACTTGCCAAACATAGTCACTGAATGACTCAGCTGGCAACACTCACTTTTATTTAAAGCAGTGGGGTGGGGAGGGGGAGAAAAAAAAACAGAGAAAGAGGCATGGTACAAGATAAAGGCTGATTGCTTTACATAAAAAGCCAAATCCCAAATTGCATATTTGCTCTGCTGCAAACGTGTAGCTTCCATATAAGCTGGCTCCACCCAAAACTGATTTCAGCGACACAGGAAACTTCATGCATGGACAGTTGGGCCCGCTGCTGAAGTAATGGTGAGAGTGTGGCATCCTTGCACATTACAATTCTGTCATATGCCCTTGAACCATACTGCTAAAAGTTCAGAAAGAAGGAATCCGAGGGAAGTGGGGAGAGACAGTGCTGCACTGCAAAAACAGCAGTTTGTTAGGATCTGCCAGGACATAGACCTCAGATCTGACAAGACCTTCTCTAAAGACAAGGCAAGGCAAAAACTTCCTGCCTCCTGTTAGAAACTACTTTCCCACATAGCACCTTATACAACGTACAGCAGTTGGAATAATGTAGACACTATTGTTCCCCATCCCTTGTCATCACCCAGGACCAGGCTAAAATTAATCCCTACTGACTCCCTCCATCCCCACTTCATGTCCTATGGAACCAGGCTGAAACTTAGACCTAGGATCAGAGTGGTTCACTCATCAAGCCAAGACCTCCCACCCAAATGGTCAATTCAGGAGGCAGAAAGCAGTCCCACACATGCTCTGAATTCTGGCCCCAAGAATTCTAAGGACAACTTCTCTTTGCTTAATCTTCATTTTCAGCATTTGTTAAGCAGACAGGGGGAACAGCATCCCTGGAGAAGCTAAACCAGATACTGTATTATAGAGACAGGAATGGAAGTGGTGAACAGTTTTCTGGACCACTCAAGAGTGCACTAAGGCACCCGATTGGGTAAGGCTAAAGAAAAGCAAATGTTTAGCTTAGCCCTGAATTCTCCAGAGAGTGTGACTTTGAGATCACACATTTCCTGATTCATTCTTACCTTAAAAATATGAGAAGCCACACTGCCTTTTTATTGACTTTACTAACATAATTACAAAAAAAAAAACAAAAAAAAAACCCACGAGCCACCACAGCATGCTTAGCATTTCTGGCAATTTGAAATAAAGAGAATAAATCTCATCAGCAAGGAAATGAAGTGAATCTGAGCGTATCACCATTTACTACACACACGCAGTGGAACTCAGTTTCATTACATTCCTCCAAAAGCAAGAATCATTAAAATGCTAGAGTCCATAAGAGAAGCCTTAACAAAGTCATGACCAAAGATTGCAAACTCCTTGACATTATAGGCACTTTCTTGGAAACTTCAAAATTAGTTTACCATGCTTATTTAATAGAAGATGGCACACTTGTCATCCTAAAAGAAAATCAAATTGAACATGATTTCAAATGCTTAATTCCACGTGCTCAGGGATCAAGTTCACCATAAAGATTGAGAAAGCAAACAAACTCTAATTCCTTGGTATCCTATCACCAAACAAAACCTAGGTTTACAGAAAACCAGCACACACTGACCAAACCTCAAAAATTTCCACAGCAACTGCCCCACAGCACACAAGATCAGCTGCAAAGTAACTCTCATCCATAGAGCAAGAACATACTACAGCTCACCAGCATTCAGAAAAGTGTTACCTCCAAAATATATTCAAGAACAACTATCACCTTCATTAAAAAAAAATGCACACACACATTAAACAATAACAGAAATACACTTCCAGAACCAGTACAGTAACACTCTCACACATAAAAAAAGACATCAGAGCATACCAGCAGACTATTCCAACCACTAGGCATCGCAGTGACCCACAAACCTACCAAACACTACAACGAATTCTGTGCAAACCCAAAGAATGCACACCTCCCAAGTCAGAACTAAACTTGTTTACAAAATTAACAGGATTGCATATATAGGACAAATAGGATGCCAGTTGCATCAAAGAATGAAAGAACATACAACTGTAAAAGAAGAATCAGGATTTCAGATACTTACTAGCCACCCAAGCCCTCAATACAAATCACATATTTGACTGGGAGTTCAGGAAATAATAGATCATACAAACAGCAGGAGAGCCAGAGAATTCCTAGAAGCCTCACACTCAAATAAATGGGCCATCAATGGATCAATGGAGGTGGATATGATTTAACACCCAGTCAGGTGCCTGATCCAGCCGCACACTGTAAGCAAATAAGGCAGACCAATTAAAGCAAAGAAAACACCATTCCCAGCAACCAATTGACACCTCCCAGGAAACCTCGAATCACCAACTAATCCTCCCTAAGTTCAAACCTTACACAAACTATAGATACTGCAAGACAATTCCCACTTGTCTGTAGCTTGAATCATGTCAACTGGATTTCTATTTTCTCAGTGGAAAAGTGGGAAACAATTCCCACTTCTGAACTACTGCACTGAAGATGCCTTGGTGGCAGGTAGACTGAACTGTCTGCAAAGTAACCCTGATCAATAAGCCTCGACAACCTGACTATTAAGTATGCAGAGTAAGATATGTTCTTCAAATGGTGCAAAAAAAAAAAAAAAGAGCAACAAAGTACAGAGCTGCCAGCCCAGGTATTCAAGTCCCACTTGAATTCCACTGATAAAAGTTATTATAAAACAATTATCACCCTAGAATTTCTGATGGCTTTAATACATCATATTTAGTTGCCTGTTTAGTCATATGTTTATTCATATGTTTAGTATATTCATGTTTAGTCATATGTTTAGTCATAGGGGTGTGGTGGCTCAGCGGGTAAGACGCCAGGCTTGTCAATCGGAAGGTCGCAAGTTCGGAGGTTCGAATCCCTAGCCCTGCGTGCGGAG
The DNA here is from genome assembly GCA_023362775.1 of Charina bottae. Lineage (NCBI taxonomy): Eukaryota > Metazoa > Chordata > Lepidosauria > Squamata > Charinaidae > Charina > Charina bottae. Next base: position 26,131,447 of record JALMGJ010000007.1, read on the forward strand.
TGAGCTCCCACACTAGCTCCAGCTCTTGCCAACCTAGCAATTCGAAAGCATGCCAATGCAAGTAGATTAATAGGTACCACTTCGGTGGGTAGGTAACAGCGTTCCGCGCGTCATGAGGCCACATGACCATGGAAGCGTCTTCGGACAACGCTGGCTCTTCAGCTAACAAACGGAGATGTGCACCGGCCCCTAGAGTCGGACACGACTGCACAAATGTGCGGGGGGAACCTTTACCTTTAGTCATACTGGATGAACAGAACCACAAACAGTTTATCACATCTAACTGGTAACATACCTATAAATAATCAAGCCTAATGATTTCACAGACTTGAGCACTCACTTCTCATTTGAAGAACCCAGATCAGATGAATTTTGTCAGCATCAACAACTGGTAAAGTGGAATAAGTTAAGGTACAATTGGTAATTTCCCCACTGGACATATGCTAGTGGTTTCTAAGCTTGGGGAAATAGAACTATTTAATAAGCTTAGCAGTGGCATATATCATAAAGTTTAAGTGATGTTGCCCAAAGGGTAGCATAAATAGATCCATGCAGGTTAAGTGATTAAAAAGAGAAACAGCTCTGACAAGCAGAAGGTTCCTTTCCTCCATACTGCATCCAGCGTCAGTGATACATTTCCAAAGGGGAAAAAGATATGCACATTTAAGGATAAAAATAAGTAACTGATTTTGTATAGTGTTCTGTTCTTGAAAGTTCCTCCAGCCATTCTAAGAAAGAAAAGGCAGTGACTGGGGGCAGAGAGCAGCTTGGGGAAAAAATCCTGCTAGAGGGACAGTTACAACTAACTAAATAACTAAGTAGGTCAGAGTAGAAAGTGGGCTAGATGGATTATTGGTATATCTGAATATAAGACAGCAGTTCATATAACCTTCAACTTATGGGCAAGTAAAAGAAGGTTCCAAGCTTTATTTTCATAGCATTTTTTAAATTTTAAGTGCATTAAACAACAGGGAAATACTGTTTCCAATAGTCATATGGTGATTCTATTGATTAGATTTTATTTCTATCAAATGGAAAAGTCTTGTCTTTATTATGAGTGAAAGGTGAATCTCTTCTCAGTTTATTATTTGGCACCAATATAATCCAGCAAATTTCTTTTCAGTTGGATAATTTCATCAGGCAGTTTTCATTTCAGTTCAAGAAGAATAGAAGGACTACTCTGTATCCTTGGATTCCTGAAATAATGGCTGAAGATAAACATGAAGATTTCTATGCAAAGTTGGATATAATTAAAATATTCCTGGGTCATATTTAGGACCTTTCACAGTCTTCGAAGTACAACATTAATTATAAGGCAAGGTCTATCAGCTTTTTCACAAGGATTGGAGGCTTTAAGATACAGTTTTTACTCTTGGAATGCCCTCATTATATATATTAACTGCCATTTCAAACTGTATATATAAGCCTACAAACATCGGGAGTCAAACACACTGCACTTATTTGGCATTATCAGTCAATCTATTTTAGCATTATTTATATTAGCTGATAATCGTTCAGAGCATGTATGTTTGTTGAAAAATACATTATAATAGTTGTAACATTTATTTTTATAGGACTTGTTCAGACTTGTGTACAATATATTCACTCAGAGGTTAAATGGAAAAGCTGTAATGTCTCTCTGGAGATAAACTATAAGAATATGAGAAAGAACAATTTGCAAACAAGCCATTTTCAGTTCACATAGACATACACACAGATAGAGCTACAGATCTTGTAACAAGGAACTTTTTTTTTTACTCCTGCTGTGATTTCAGCTCAATGAAAGTAAAAATTATGGGGGTGTGTCAAATCAAGAGAAACTACCTTCAACTACAAAAGTGCAAGTGGAAACAATGATGGGAGAAACCATCCTGAATAAAGCAGAGATAAAACCTTGGATGAAACGGACTGGATCATAGAGAAGAAAACGGGAAGAAGTAGATCTGAATGTATTTGTTAGATTGGCAGGCTCTGGCTCAGTTACATTTATCAACTGGAACAGCAAAAAAATTTCTCCAACCCTAAACTATATTATTGAAATGAAGTTAGCTCCAAGTAACCAGAGATTTTTGTGTGGAAGGACTGTGAGCAATATTCAGTTCTAATTTTTAAAACAATGTCCTGGGCTCAGAGTTCTCTAATCCTAAGTACATATCTTTTACACTAGACTTTGATTGCTGAATATCAAGGTTCTAGGAAGGACAAGAAAGATCCCTCTATAATTTCCAAACTGCCAAGACCACACCTAATGAGCAACTGTATACTCTTCTTCCTGCTCCCCCAGACAAGCACACATTATGGTCAACTACAAATTTATCATCCTCCTTTAACAAGTGCCCAAGGGTGCTAAAAAAATTGCCCCAAACAGAAGTCTTAGTCCCCCTTAAGAATTAAAAAAAGAAATTGAACAATATCACACCCTAAACAGTAATAGTAACATGCTTGGTAAGAAAAACTAATTTTCATACACAATTTCACAGTCATTAGAAATCATATGCACTCTACTGTAAATAAATTTGTTAAGTCTCTCCTCTTGCCAGGCAATAAAAATGTGTTCAGTGGCTTTCTTTCTGTTTATTTTTATTTTCAGGCAGATGGGAACACTTCAAAGCAAAGCAGCGGACAACAGTTAGCTACAATTTCTATTTTCCAAAATTGTCTAGGTCCACAGGAGGCCCAGAGCCCTCCAGAAAATAAAGATAACAAGCAGATGAAGATCAGCATTTTGCACTGAAACATTTCTGATCATACCCCTGCTACACATTTAATTTAAAAATAATTGAAAATAAAAGATTGATAATGAAAGAAATATACATACATTAGCAAAATACTTCACAGGCAACTCATTGCTCATCCTTGAAAAAGACTGTGTAGGTATCACAAGAATAATCATAGCTTTAAATAAATAAAAGGTACCTACAAGTCCAAGAAACAAAGTAATATGATAAAGTTGAAAGTTTCCCCCCCCCAAAAGCTATAGTAACTCAACTAAAAGAACCCTGAAGACCTGAACCTAGGCAAAACCCTTTCAGAGGACAGTTGCCCAACTTAATTTTTCACATGACAGAGATGACGAAAGTGGGTCTTATTTGTGACAAAGACAGATATGTTATTTTTAGGTTACCCTGTGCCGGGGATGTTAGAGTGGGTGGCAGAACTAGTCAACCTTGGCTGATCTCAAAAAACTAATCATGGTTGGACCGAATTAATACTTGAATGGGGAAAATCCCAGGGTTCTAGGTAAGGAAGCCAAAAAGTTCCAAGAGGAAACAATGGCAAGCCATTTCTATATTGCTGCCAAGAAAACTACATGGATATATCCATTTAGAAACCAGAAGTCTTTACCATTTGGGGCTAAGAGCAGGAAATTATGCATACAGACTGAATAGTCAGAACTGATCACATAGTTACCCAGGTTAGCCATGAGAAAGCGGCACAACTTGGGGTTCTGCCTCCTAATATACAGTATAATATATGTAGGCGAAATCGAAACAAGTGACCAATGTTAACTTTAATAAGATCAGCATGAGTTTATTTTATTTCATAACACTATAATTTCCTGCCAGCATCATATTTGATGGGCTATCTTAATAATAGCACAATGGCAAAACTTTAAAATTTGATATCATATACTGGCCTAATTCAAAGAGATGTTGAACAACAACTCTTATAAAATAGAATACTCTATGGCAATTATTAGCTTCTAACTTCTAAATCTCTTTTCTTCACCACTATGAATTACTGAGAACGATCCATGCAAGACAATTGACAAAGCAACTGGTCTTTCAATGAATTGGATTATTTTATCAGCTGGAATACATGGAGGAGGGGGGATGGAAGGAACTGTCAGAGAAGCTAATATAATAGGACTATGGAGGCAGGAAACAATAAAAAAAATAAAATTTAAATGCAAATCTCTGCATTAGTAGGTGACACTAAATTCTGTTTGGTCCAGCCATCAGACTCTTGGGTCTGGTCCATCATCCCCTGCCCTGACTACATTCTAATTTTTCTTTCCTTTACAGCAATATCACACATGTGTAGCTATGAATAGCAGCAAAAGTACGAATTGCTCAAGCATCTGGGTTAAAAATATACTATTCCCTCGGAAGCAGAATTTAAGGATGTAAATACATGAACCTTTACATAGCACCAATTCACAGGCAGGTAATTTAACAATAGTAAAGCTAGAAAACAATTAAAACCTTCTCTCAAAGCAGAACCAGTAACCACAAACTGAAAGTGCAAAGGAGACATATAAATATCTAAACAGAAGTGAGTATGCATACAGTGTTTCATAAAAGGGATTTTCAGATCTAAAATAAAACTGTTTACTTCTCTAGATTAATGTTTATCTTAGATGATCTCAAACTGATAGGTTTGAATAACAAGAACATTTATGACCCAGAAACAAAAAAGCTGTTGGATCAGTGAAAAGGTGAGGCAAACCCAGGGTCTGGAAGAAACTGAGCTGGTTTCAGGCAAATAGTTGTCATATACAAAGCTACTTGGCAAGAAACAGAAGATTGGAGTCCAGAGTCCCTCTTTTGGGGGGAGATGAGCGGTGGCAAAATTCGAAAAATAAAATAAATAAATACAATCCACTCCATAGATTTTTACCCAAAACACAGCTTAGGTCACGTGGGTAATTAAGACAGTTTTCCAGACAGTCTAGGAAATTTCTATTTTAAAGTTGATTACGAATAAAAGATTCCAACTTCACTGTGAAAGTAAAAAACTATTTCCTTCTCTGAAGCTTACCACTTACCAAGAACAAGTATTTTCTGGGTCTGTGTTTTGAATATTATAACCTGTAAAAGTCTATGATCTGAATAGCATGAAAAAAAGGAGGACTAAATTATGGATGTTCTAAATATTTACTGTATATGTGGAATAAATTAAAGTGTCTGTTTTATACCTGGGTTATAGAGGAAATAAGCAATATGCAGTCCTCATACACTCTGTTAATTAGATGGATCACAAACAACTGAGTAAATGACTAGTTGTATACATTTTAAGATTACATTTATGGATACATCAATTTTAGTGTCCTTTCAAGTTGATCAACTCCTAACTTATAATTAAAACAAATTGCCCATTCCCCCCATATTGAAAAGCATTACTTTAGGATCACTTGAAATACAATATATTTTGTGTATGATAGTTCTCTCATCAGGAAATAGAATTTAAGCCATGTTTAGATGTGTAGATGAGCATCACGTGCAGGTCTCTAAAACAATCTGTCCACTTATCCTCAAAACAGCCAGATTTCAAAATATCTCAAAATATTTAATAATTCTGTCTGTGTGTTTATCAGCCTGGACCTCAAATACATCTTTTATTCCAGCAAGAATTTAGGCTAGCATCCATATGGGAGGATTTTTATTTCTAGAATATCTGTGTAGGGTGCCTTTTCACTTTTATTGCAGCATTATCTTTCCTATTATTAACATGGGAATTATACAGAAAAGAAAAAAGTAGTAGTAGTAATTTTGGCTTTAGAAAAATTACTTTATTTTCTTGCAATCAAGAATCCCCCATTTTCCCTGGGACTCTATAAGCAGCACTATTTTTCACCTTTTTACATTCCACATTTTTAAAAAGCAAAGTAATATGTACATGCTTTTTATTCTTCTATAGTAGAAATGGGAACTTAAGGAAGATGCCATTCACACGTCACCTAATCCAGAGTTAGATCTTGGTACAGTTTTTAACTATTTCACAAAACCTTTGTTCAGAATTAAGATAAACAGATAAGCAGCTACTTCTCAGTACCTCTCACCAACTGGTAATAATTCTGCCTTCCTTTCCTGATCATCCTGGTGCATTTATAGTCAGAAAGTGCCAATTTAGAAGAGCTACATCCTTGAACTTCAAGCCCAAGAAGTGTAGCACTATATGTGGCTTGAATAAACTGGAGGGTGGGTCCCATTCAAGCTTTCTCCCCTAGCTTCAGAAAGGCAGCTATGACTGCCCTAATTCTATGACTTCCTAATATGGAGATGAGCATTACCCTTTCCAAGAGAAAGAGGTCAAGGGAGTGGCAGTAGTTTGAACAGCAGATGGGGAAATCATGAAAAGGATAGCACTAAAAATTATTCCTACTTTTTGTCAAAATCCAAAGTTTCTGCTTTTATACAATACTGGCATGATGAACACCAGGTTAATGAAGCTAAAATGACACTCTAGTCAAGATCAACTCCTGATGACAACGTAGGTGTTGTTTTGTTTTGTTTTGCCAACAGTACGGGTTGGTTTGCCTGTGCCTTTTTCCAGGATGTTTTCTTTACTTTCCAGTCTGGCCTACAACCCTGGCATTTCCTGCTGGTCTCCCATGCAAATACTGACCCTGCTTAACCTCAGTATCCAGTTGCTAGACAGCCATTGACCCCTGCTGAGACAAAAATAATAAAGTTTCTGCTACTTCTGTAAAATACCTTAGACATGATCTATAGTGAAAAAATTGCTTATCAACAGTTCCCAGGAATCTTCTCAAACTTTTAGATAAGCTAGCAAAGTTAGATATGCAAAAATACTATTTAGATATGGCTACATTGGCATAAAGCTACATGTGTAATGGTTCCTCTGTACAGAATAGTCTGTATGTATGTTATCAGCTCTGAAATGTACATAATATGCAGATATTTTTGAAATATCAGCAGGTCACAAAGATAGCTAAATACTAATATTAAGCAATATTTGTCAGCTCAAACCCTACTTCTTCATCAAAACGTTTGGATTAGATCAAACGAAATTATTGGTTCTTTTAGCCCTGTGTACTGTTTATTCTGCAGCCCCACTCTAGCAAAACTCTTTTTGAGTTTTCAAAAAGATCTGTTTTCAAAGATATTTTTTTTAAAAAATTGAGGTTATTAGTATGAAAAGCATCTGACTTCTGAGCTACAACTCCTGCTTAGCAGAGAAAATGAAGCTTTTGAATCAATTCTTGGTAGAATCTCAAACTTTCAGCTCTCTGGTTGTAGAAAAAAGTGTTGTGTTACTCATATTGCTAAATATCAAATATAAAGTAGTAAGGTTTGAAAAAAGACAAATATTTAATGTTACTTTTAATGTAATTGTCATGTCTATAGATCACAATTATCTGAAATGATTATTCAAATATTTTAAAACAACATTTGAGTTAGAAAACAAGGCAGGCATCATGTACTGTAGTTAGCTGCATCCACTGGCTAAATTTTCTATAGACTACCAGAACTAACATTTAACTTTGTTTTTCTACAAATATTTCTGTCCCAAAAATGGTTGGAAAACCAGGGAAGACAAAAATATGTTGATCAAATGCAGCCCTCATGATTATCTGGATTTTGTTTTAATTCTGAAATTAATCATTCAGAACCACAATAAAACAAATATAACAAGGCACAAGTTCACAAACTGTTATACATATGCATCCCTCCAATGTGTTTTCAAGCATAGCCTGTACTGAAACTGGTTTTCCTTGCAGTAAATATTACCTGAAGGGTGAAATATACATACAAGTTGAAAATTACCACGTGTACAGTAAGTGCTAAGTGGTTTCTTTAGTGTACAGTCTAAGATGAACAATTCACAATTATCAAGGATTACATAATAGACTGTTTCCTCTTTAGGAAAGGAGGAAGAAACCAGTAGGGAATGTATATATCATTATCTTACATGCACACAGAAATCCCTAAAAGGTTCTTTCCTGAGATTATCAAACTTTTGATTTAACTGGACATGGCAGATTGTTTCTTCCTTAAGGAAAATAGAAACCACGAAAGAATATATACAGTACGATACATCACAAGCTTACATACACCATTAAACCTAAAAGGTTCCTCCCATCTTTGTATCTGAAGATACAGGCAAAGATATGAAACTTCTAAGATCTGAAATGACTAAACACTTGCACCACCTGGACATAACAATTATAATCTGAATACAGTGGATTAGTATGCTATTGTGAAGATTTTAATAGAACTGTGCTTTGAAATGTTCAATAGTAATGGCACACTATAGAACATAATTTTATGTGAATGTATTCAGAGATTGTATCTAAAAACTGTTTCTCTAATTGTATTAGCCAAATTAGTGTTTATAATAATTGATTTGACTGATAAATTAGTAAAATCAAGGTCGTTTAGGTTTCAATTTCCATATGAATCTTGAATGTACATTAATCTGTGTTTGTTCTAGCAGTTATGTAAATATTTTCAATTAATGTACATCAATAAAGTGCTATATGTATCAGACCACCACTGATAAAACCCCAAAAAGCTTGTGAATGCAAAATGAACTTGACAATCACAAATGTCTCTTTCGAGCTAACAAACAAAGGAATGAAAAACCAAAACTGTTGTCCTGGCTTAAGAGCTACAGAGTATTTCTGCATTATGCAGCGTTAGAAAGCATCTCACTAGCTGCTGATGGAAATATATTCATATATGGTTTCCAGAAAACAAAGACACTATATTTCAAAATCTCAATTCTCAAGACATGGATTTGCACACGCTTCCACTTCCAGAGGACTATGTGTCTATAAGCGTTTAAAAAAAGCAGGGTCTTGGGGACTGGATTAATTCCAATGTGAAGTAGACTTCAATACTGATTTTCTGCAGTGTTCATGGAGTGAGTTTATTCAGAGGTGTCTGCAGGGGGGGTTGTCAAATGATGAAAACAGGATCACACCAACAGAACACAAACTCCACCTCTTTTGTATGTGCATCACGACATCGCACACATAAGAAAGGGGTGAAGCTTGTGTCATAACAACACACTTTAGTTATTTTAATGAAAGTGCTGAATCTTGCAGACACCTCTGAAGTTATTCTTCATTTCCATCTCCATAATTTACAAGCTACAAGATTCTATGCATTCCTTTGTGTTTATTAATTCCTGACAGAACATTAAATCTTAAGAAAATATGTATTTATTATTTTTAAATTAAAAGATTTATAGGCTGTTTTTCTTTTAAAAACAATATGAAAATACATATCACTAAGATTTATAACAGAATCCCCTGAAACTGAAAAATCTCATTAAAGGAAATATATTCCCAGGTAATAGATTATAAGATTGCAGTGTTAGCTTTATTTATATACTTTGACCCTTGTTTTATTGTTAGCAGTTCCTGATGAATTCCAAACAATGTTGATACTATTCATAAAACCCTGGAAAACAGCTGGAAAACATTTGTGTTTTTATTCAGACAGACAATACACTTTCTAGTGTATCAGTCTTCTTGATTGGGCTATATAGCCGTTTGCACTGAGTTCTTTTATTAAAGTTTATGAAATCCAGAATTTTAGATAGACTCATAAATAGGCCTTAAGAAAAAAAATCTTCACCTGCTTTGTTCATTACTTTTCTGGAACAAATTTATTTACACAACTCTCAAATTCTATGTTACATAGTGAACATTTAAGCATACATTTATTGGAATTCCACATATACAATATTATTTCTTTATAGCTAAATGTAAGCCTTTGCATATGAAAGCTCTAGAAATCATTTTAAAGCCCATAAATTGATGAGGGAAATGTAGACTAATCACCCTTCCATGGAGACTCATAAATATTGAGTTAGAAAATTGAAATGTGCAAGGCAAACGTAACTCCTCAATATTAACTAGAAAGTTTATATTCAAATAAACACACAAAACTGAAAATTTAAAAAACAATTGCTGCTTCTGACAATACTGGAAGTCTAAGTATTATGCATGAAGTTTCTTTCTGGGAACCCATTTCTTTCCTCCCATTGCTTTTTGAGGGTTCATGAACGCCTAGGCTGGGTTTGCTATTCAGACATCAGGCTTTTTTATACATACTTGCTCTTCAACCTGTTGCACTGAAATAGTTATGTACACAAGTCAGTATAGTCTGGACAGTTTCTAGCCTTTCGTACAGGATATCAAAGAGCACCAGGTCAATAAAGAAAAGCACTTGGTCAACATCTGGAGCATTTCAAACCAAGATTCAAACACAGACCATAAAATGAGGTGAAACTTGATCACTTGAAAAGTACTGCCATGTGAAAGCAAAGAGAAGCCATCAAGATCATTATCAAGTATAGAGCAAAGGGGAAGGTCTTAGGGCAAGGAAGATGGTCACATGTTATGAAGGAGGAGATGCAAGAGCAAGCTGGTATGAAAAAGCAATCCAGAAATAGCTATACTATTTTACCACAAAACTTTAATTTTAGTCACAATTCTCTAAACATCACTTTTAGACACAAAATTCTTAGAAATCAAGGACTGGGTTACTATTCAAAGCAGTTTATAGTCAATGGTCATTTTTATAAGAATTACTTAAACCTTCTGCAAGGACCCCCCAAGTCTGGGTAGTGATCACTACATTAACTTGCACTATACATACTTAGATCAAATTGGCAAATACTCTTAGCTTTTTCAAGCACAATCTAGACAAAACATAAGCAGACTTTCATTGACAGTGCTCAACCTTGGCCTGAAGGCAAACAGATCTAATAGAAAAGGAAAGTTAGAACCACATGGGTCTGTTGGCAGAGTTCTTAAAGAAGAAAATGGTATGTGAAAAATAAAGTAGTTGCCCCTATCACTATTGACATTAAGGACACCAACATTTCTCTGCTTACCAACTTGTATTAGGTGAAAGAGTTTTCACCCTAAAAAGGTATTTACAAACTTGCCATCTTTCTTATCAATGCTAGTCCCAAGTCTTCAGACCCCTAGACAAAGGCACTTGAATGCCATGAACTACCTTGAAGCCTAGGATTTATAAAATTTAAATTGTATTTATTTATTATATCAACTTATATTGCTGCCCATCTCGCAACTGCAACTCTACTCCTCAAATATGTAACTAGCAACTGAAGCTTCTCCAACTCACAATGAAAGCAACTTGAGAATTGATAGGTGGTGGGGAATGCAGAGATAGTAGAAATAGCCTTGATAGCCAGGTGCCTATATTACATCAGTTATTTACTATAAATTTAACAATGTAGGCTACTTTCACAAGTGGTACTTAAATAAGTTATTGCATTTCTTGTGTCAATCATTTTAACATGACATCTGTGCTGGCTAGAACATTTATTTTGGTGAAAGATTGCTCTATATATTTATACAAAAAGGACCTTAATATGCTTAGTGTAGAAAAGAAAATACATTCTGTACTACACTGCAACCTTTATCAGAACTCAACAACGCAACAACTTTATCAGAAACAGCATCACTCCTAGATTTATTGCCTTTCCTATTCCTTCGCCCAATTATGAGAACAAATCACAACTAATCTACTTCTTTGATGTTAACAATGAGCACACAGAGAGAATAAATCTAAAATAATCTACAGTTTTATTCACTTATATAATCAGAAGTGCAAGACTCTTATGATCACTAGATTGCTTGTAGCATAACCCAAGCTCTGACCCTCAAAAGTCTTAAGCAAAACAAGTATATTTGCATGTGTCTTGAAATTTATGATTCCCAGAAATAAGAAGCCACATCTACTATCATTATGTTTTGCCAACATAGAGACACGAAAGACACATTTATATATGAACTGCTTAAACAGAATTAACTGTTGAAAATGTCCCATAATGATCTGGGTATAGATGTTGATCCAGAAACTGGGGGCAGGAAAGAGAAAGAAAACGCTTCCACACGGTACAGAGCACAGACAATGTTTACAATCACTATGAATTAAAATTGTGTGTAGTTTCAGTAACAGGACAGCACTCATTGGTCAGAGAAATATTTTCTGTTCACCTGTCAGAGTGAGATAGTCACATATCTACTAGCCCTCCTATTTAATTAACAGAGGCAAAACATTTTACTACTTCATATCTCAATGCAAAGGGCTTAAAAAACTAAGTGATAAACTAAGAAGCAGCTTAGCAGACACTTTCAAAAACATGTTTAAATCTTTTAAAACACCACTCAGAGCTGTTTTATAAAAGGCAACAACATCCCCAGGATATGGTATTACCAGATGACATATGCTCTCAAGGCACATACACTGACCATCTTAAAATTACACTTCTGCCAACACACCTTACTATTCTGCACAGATGGAATAAGAGGTATTCCTTTTTATTCCCAAATCTAAATAATAAACAAAATGACAGTATTAAAAATACTTATGAATGTAGGAGACAGTGACAAAAAGAAAATGCAACTTGTACAATCAAACTCTCATACAATCATTTTTCAGTAAAACAAAAACAAGAAAATTCACATCTGAAACTCACATCCTGAGTTTCAAAGTCCACAGAGAATCACTTTACACCAGCCCAACTCTTTACAAAAGGTTCTCTGTGTCATCATTCAGAACCAAAAATGTTTTTCTAAAAACCCTATATATAGCAATGCATGCGAGCACTGTGACCCCACAAGTTCTTTTAATAACAGGTAATAATATGTGATGTGATGTCTTTGTACTCTGCCTTTCCCTGCTATCCTGCAACCAGACTAATTGCATGAAAGAGGGAAATACAGTACAATGTCATCAGATGATACATCTTACTTAAACATTAGCAACAGGAGATTGGAGAAAATACAGGATGGCATTGTAATTCCCACACTTGCAATGCGTAACTCAGGTTAAAAAGTAGATGTATCAATACATACCTGCAGTTGGGAGGAGGATCTAAGGTGATGTCAGCCAATTCCTTTTGAATCCTATGACAATAAATTAAGAGAGAAGGTACATAATTTCATAAAGTTATTTTGATCTGCTATATTGGTTTCCCTAAATTAGCTATAAAACCCATTAACAAGGGTGAAAGAAAATTGCACAGATCTACAAAACAAGATCTGTTGAGGGGCGTGGTGGCTCAGCGGTTAAGACGCCAGGCTTGTTGATCGGAAGATCGCAAGTTCGGAGGTTCGAATCCCTAGCCCTGCGTGCGGAGTGAGCTCCCGCACTAGCTCCAGCTCTTGCCAACCTAGCAATTCGAAAGCATGCAAATGCAAGTAGATGAATAGGTACCACTTCGGTGGGTAGGTAACAGCGTTCCACACGTGTCATGCTGGCCACATGACCGTGGAAGCGTCTTCGGACAACGCTGGCTCTTTGGCTAACAAACGGAGATGAGCACCGGCCCCTAGAGTCGGACACGACTGCACAAATGTGCGGGGGGAACCTTTACCTTTTTACAAAACAAGAGCCAGGTCAACATTTCCTAATCTGATAATAGCCATTTAACAAAGACCTCTGTTGTGCCCACTTCACAATTAGGGAACAGATCAAGAGCGAGAGCTAGCCTGAAAAACTAACAAACCTGAGCCTGCATCTGTTCAGCAAATTTATCATTTTGATGCCATCATAGGGATAAAGGCAAAATAGAATGCACAGATATTTTCTCATTAACCACAATAAAGCAAATTCAAGTATCAGTTAAAATTGGTAACAATATTTTCAATTATTTTTATCACTTAAGTTAAATGGAAGGCAGTAGTCAGAGAAGTACAGATATTCCTTCTCTTTGCTTCCCAGACAAGAGACAGATCTATCCTTCCCTATATAAATCCCTAATGAAAATCTGCTTCTTCTATTTTCATTGTTTCTGTGTTACAGTAATACCAATAGGAACAAGATACAGAGAACTGGAACTATCAGACAACTTGGTGAAAATACTGCTTCAAATTTCAGTCACAGAGCAAACATATAGGAAGGATCATAAGCATGAAGTTGGTACAATGCAAATATTTGCTGTCTTAATTGACACTGACAATTCTTGTTATTGAAACAGGGGATATATTGCATGAAAGTCTTAAAATATGTATTGAATTCAAACTGATTTAAAAAATAGAATTTGTTAATTGAAATGCATATTATAATAAAAAGCAGAATTCTCCCCCTTTCATAAAAGACAAATATTTTGTCATTTAATTAGATTACCTCAAAGCAGCAGCCAAACATAAAACAATCTTTACATTACTTATGCGCACAGACTATTGTTATAATCTACATCTTCAGAGAGGTGGAGAAATTAAATGTCTTCCTCAAGGCCATGCAGTAAGTCAGAAGCAAGGCAGGAATTTACAGTCTTGGTTTCAAGTCACATGCTTCTAACTTTTCTCACTGTCAATATCAGAACTATAGACAAATGCTGAGAAGAAAGTTATCAAGAAAATAATGCATCTTGAAAGGACTGGTGATTCTGATTTGGAAAAAGCTATCAATTTGCACAAAGAGGAGCGAAACAGGGATATTGAAAAGGGTAAAAATCACAGTTAAAAACACAGCAAATACAGGTCATAGATACACTTAAAGACAATCTCACCTTTTTGCACTGGTGGAAAGGAGCTTGGAATTTTTACTCATACTGACTTTACTTTCCTTCTTCTTAGGTGTGTTTGTCTCTTTCTCGGTCTGTTGGTTGGAGGATGAAGATGAGGAAGAGCTGGTGCTAGCCCTTGAATCGTCATCCGACATAGCTACCCCCCACTATGTACCCCAAACCTGGAGAAGAAACACCACAAGGAACAGGGAGGGAAACTGAGAGTTACTAATCGCTGGATGTTTGTGTGTGTGTGTGTGTGCACAAGTCTCAAGATTCTAACTCCTGGGAAACATTTTCTTCTCCCTTTGCAGGGAGATACAGAGAGTGGATTGAAAGAGGAAAAAGAAGTAACTCTCCTCCCCCGCCCCTTCTGCTTCAGTAACATTTAGTGCCAGTTCCATCTCTGGAAATGGGGGGAAAGAAGGAGAAAGGGTGACACAGGTCGCAGTAATGAAGGGAAGAAGGGGAAACAGGATTACGGATTTCCTTAAAAGTCTGCTCCTGCAATTTTTTACTTGAGTGAGACTTATCAAGACCCCTCTCCCAAACATCTACTCCCAAGACACAGGCACATGGAGAAGAGAGACTGCCAACAGTAAATCACTGCCTGTTAAGCAGAAGAAAATATTGGTGGGAAAGCAGGGGAATCCTTATTTACAAGATTAGGGCGAAAGAAGAGATTCCTATTTGGAAAGGGGGCTATTCTAAAAACGGCTGATCAAAAGCGAAGGCAGGCGGGTGGGGTGACATTTTAAGAGATTAGAGCGGAAACTTAGAACCCCAGGATGAGTGGGAATATAATACTTTTCAGGAGGAGCATAATCCATGACTACTAATTTAGGGTGGGGGAGGGTTGATCAGAAAAGAGACGAACTAGAGCGGGGGGGGGGGGTGGAGGATTTGTAGCTTTCGGCCACCATTTGTGTGTTAAGGGCAATAGGAATTTCTTAAAGGCGTGTGGGGGTATTTGGGTATGCCTCCAATTTGAAAACAGCTTCTCCAATGGGACTCCCTGCCCCCACGTCTTCTCGCTGCCTACTGAGACCCCCTCCTTTCCTGCTGCCCACTTCTCAATCCTGAGACCCCCTCCTTTCATTCCAGCCCTCTCCCCCTCCAAATTTCTCCCCCTCTAGCCCACCTCTCGCCTTCATTCACAAGCAAGACGGGGGGGGGGGGGGAGAGGGAAAGCTGCACATCGAGGCACCCCTCCTGCCACTGCCGGCCTCCTGCGGCTCAGCCGAAGGGACAGCTGGGCTGGGGGCGATGTCTGACAGCCCCAGAAACGATCACCCCAAATCTTCTCCCTCTCCCTCCCCCCGCTCCCCCGTCTCCTTTGCCAACCCACGTCGTTCTCCCATCTCTCGCTTTCCCCGGGCAACCACAAAGCCCCACCGGGTCGCTTTCCCCCGTTTTCCCCTCAGCGCTCGCCCGGGCCAAGCCGTGACGCAGGAAAGGGGAGCTGCGCCTTGTCGTGGCGATGGGGTGCCCCTTCCCCATACCTCTCCCTTTGTGTCTGGCTGCTCCTCCTCGGTGCGGCTGGGCCTGGCCACTCGTGTGTCTCTCGCAGGGAGAGAAGCGGAAGTGCTGCAACAGCAACTATTAAACAGGCAATGGCTTCCCTGCCTGGCTCAGCCCCCCCCTCCCCCCCGCCAAGCAGGGAGGGCATCCAGCCAGCCGGTGCCACATACATTAATGCACACACACACGCACACACACACACACACGTACTACTTTCTAATCGGAGGGGGTCAGTACCTAAACAGGCACCTACCGCCCCATTCAAAGAGTGCTTCCCCTGGGGCATGGCTTCAGGTCGCCCCTATTCACAAACTGCACCCTGAAGATTTTTAGATGAGCCACGAGGAAAAGGGGGTAGGCAGCCCCCCCCCCCCCGCTTGTGAGGCGAATCTCTCCTTGCCTGAAGCAAGCTGTGTAAACACTCCACACCTTGACAGGGCACTCTTCAGAGGACTTTAAAAATAATGATAATGACAACAGCAGCATGAATAATAAATGAGAGATCTGCTTTCTACGAGGAGAAGTGTCTGACAAGGAAGACGAGCGGAGGCCCCCACCCCACACTCACATTCCTACCAGTTGGGCTCTTACCTGTAGAGACTTCAGAGCATAAAACATAAGGGGAGGAGGAAGTGTCCAAGTAACAACTTGTATGCAATATTGGTAAGTGCGTCAGATTTAAAAATTACCCTTTTCATTTACTCACAGGCAGCCCCCCTGCTCCCAGCTTTGGAGGCAATAGGCCTGCTCTCCCCGGGACTATCTTCCCCTCCAGGGATTTGACTTGTACAAACTTTGTAGAAGGAGAAACATCAGCTTCTCCATGCGTGTATCGCTTGAAACTCATATTCTTCTCTTCGGCTCAATTAATCTGCAACGTTAACTTCACACCTGTCTTTTTTTGCATACTTTAAATAAAGCAATCAGTAACCATTTTTCCTCCTGGTTGTTAAAACAATGCAGAAATATCATTAAGAAACTGTAGTCATGATCCAGCCAGAGGTGTTGATGGCAAGCTATGGATTCTGGCACCACTGCATTTAAAAAATGAAATTGTTTGATTGAGTAAGGGTATGTTTAAAATGTTAAAAGCATGACATCTTAGTAAAATGTTTATTAACATCCACATCATCTCATTTTCCTCACTTGGCTTTGATCTCCTCAGATGTACCATCCTTTAGTGCTGACTCCCATTGTTTCTTTGGGTAACATCATTACCTTACAATGGGGAACTCTGTGATGTCATAGATCCTATTCTGGGATTTTTATGAACATACCTGAAATTGGCAACAGACTGAAACAAAATCCAGTCTTATTTTCAGATTTATGACTAACTGACAAATCTATGAGTCAAAACATTTCTTCATTTGTTTTCTTGTCTAAACTGTTACACTGATGTGCTGCTGTGTAAGAGACAAGCTATGTGATGGTATACTAATTAGAATTATAAATGGCAGAAATTCCTCACATATGGGCAGGCACAACTTTGTAGTTGGCGATGGAAGGAAGCAGTGGCTTTGCCCTTCTTTCTACTTACTTTTTACTTCTGAGTAGACATGAATAGGATTGAGCTGCTAATGTGGCCTAGAATGGGAAAGGCCATTCAGAACGCATGCCAGCGAGAAGCAAAATTGGGTGGATGAATCCAACTGGACAGTCCTTTTCTTTCCTTAAGTGTTTTCGTTTGTGGAAAATAAAAACTACATAAAATTCTGATTCAACACTGGGGTCCAAGCTGAAGTAAGTTAGAATATCTTGAATCGCAGAAAATGTATTGTGCTCACAGCAAGCCACCGGCATTTTCAATTTCACCTCTCTGGCATCCTAGAATCCTAGAACTGGAAAGAATCATTTAGGTCATCAGGTTCAACCCCTTGCTCAGTGTAGGAATCCAATTTAAAGCATCTCAGACCGATGGCTGTCTTGCTTCCTGTGAACATACTCAATGATGGGAAGCCCACCATCTCTCTCGTAATTGGTTCCACTGTGAAACTGCCCCGTTAGGAAGCTTTTTCCAACATTCATTTAGAATTTGCCTTCATATTGAGGAGGCACCACATAGTTAAGAGAAGCAACACTGCTCTATCCTGTGTGGATGCAGTGGGGGTAGAGAAGTCAGCACTCCAAATGAGCTTTAAACACTTGCTTGATTTGATTCACTGCAACATTTCTTTCATATGGAGTCAAGCTGTTTCCCTCAGCCCACCCCTACTAAACCAGAAGACTCTGGAAAAGGGAAAACATTTAAAGAAGTGATATCTAACAATGTTGTAAATTTCAGACCTACAGTAAATATGACAATGGGGAGGGAAAGCCCCTCGTGAGCTAATGTTTCAATTCCTGAACTGGTGTGCAGCAGCAAGGAATTTTAGCCAATCCTTCTTGCACATTTTTTTTCTGTTATATTACTCACATTTTAAGATCAAAAGAGATTGGTTTTAGAACAATCTGCTGTTCATTTTCAAGACAGGATTTTCAAGTGCATTATTCCAAAGTTTGGTTTGTTGGTTAAATAAATACCTCTTGTGTTTCTTGGTTTTGGGGCTATTATATCCATTGACTTGCATATAAATATCAGTGACTGCAGTGAAACTTCCTTCTGAGTGAATATGTATAAAATTGTGCTATTAAAAATGTATTTTAGTTTTGCTTCATTTATACTTTATTTCTATTTATTTTTTGCAATTTAATAGGGTGGAAATGACATAAGAAAAGATCTTGATTTGCCTCAGTGATCCAGGATACCTAGAAAGTGACGCTTGTCTTTCTACATCTAGATCAGGCCCGCATAACTTGTCGAGGGGAAAGGGCCATATTGATAAATTAAAAATCCTTGTGGGCTGCAAAGTAATACCTGGAGTGCTGATCAGTTGTTCTGCAGTTAATGGAGTGGCAGAAACACTGGAGCTGGCAGTGGCGGCTGTAAATCTACTACTTTTAAAAAAAACAGCAGCAGGCCGTACAAGGCTGCTTGGCGAGCCACGCGTTGCACAGGCCTGATCTAGATGATGATGATCGGTCTTGAAAAGTTACTCTCTGTGTGTGTGTTTTTGAAATACTTCATTTATGTCAATGGTTTTCTCAGATAGGCATAATTGGTTTCTTTTAAACTAGAGGTCTGCCAATATAATTAGTGTTCCAGAATACATTCCAGAATCTATTCCTTCAAAGGTCCTTATATTGAATTATAATCTTTTAGGTTGCAAATCTGAGAAGCTGATACTTATTTAGATGTTGTCATTCAAGACATTTGCATTAATGCATGCATATTAAGAATGTGTATGTGTGTCACACTATTATGATATACACGTGGGACTGCTTGTTGTGTATTCTCAGCCTTATGAACAAGCTGAAGTAATCCTGTTCAGGCTACATGGGGAAGGAGGGAGTTTCAGGGAAGACAAAAATAAAACAAACATGTTTTCATTTCCATTCATGTGCTACAGGATAGCATTAGAGTCTTCCAGCCTGAAAGTACAGCATATTATTGCTATATATTGTCTGAGGTGGGATGGGGGTAGGAAATGGGTTGTGGAATTGAGATGGGAGATTCTGGGGAGAGAAACATGGTAGGGAAAGCATGCCGAGCATGGTTTCTGGAATTCTTTCCAACCCCTTAAGAGCAGCTCCACTCTAGATCACCTGACTAATGGAGGGGCTAAAGAATGGAGCAATTGGCAGCATTCTGAGCCACTGCCCAACGGCTTCTTCCATAAAGATGCATTAGGGAAACGTTTTTAGATTTTTTTCTCCACAGCCCCAGCTGGATCTGGCCCATTTTTTAACTCGGAGCTTTCCAAAGTGTGTGTCGTGACACGTTAGTGTGTCGGCTGCAGTGTCTGGGTGTGTCGCGGCTGCTGCTGCCTCCGAGCCCTGCCAGGATTCCACGCAGGTCCTAGTGCCTGCCTTGTGCCTTGCTGCCTCCAAACCTGCTGTGATTCTGCTCGTGTCCTAGTGCCTGCCTTGTGCCCTGCTGTAAGAGTGTGTTGTGAAATGATGCCCTGCTGTAAGAGTGTGTTGCGAAATGATGCATGTCTAAAAAGTGTGTCACCAACATGAAAAGTTTGGAAAGCTCTGTTTTAACTGAAGCTTTCTATTGCTGGCTTATCCCAGCATACCAGACTTGCTCCACTTCTGTTCTCATTTTGGAGTTATCATGCTAATGGATGGTCAGCTAGAGACCTCAGCCCCTTTACATAATTTCTTTCTAAGATTTCACTGGAATTAATAACAAGGTAGGAAAAGCATGCAGGGCCTGGCTTCTGGAATTCTTTCCAACTCCTTTAGCAGTAGTGACCTTAGGAAGCATCTGTATTTTCTTCTCTGTTATGAAGTACCATGATGTATGTGTCTGCTTTACCCTTGTGTTGTCTCTCTGTGTTTGTGGGAAGCAGAAGACATCCTGCATATGTTCCATGAAAGGAGGAAACAGGAGGGAGGGCTTAGAATGAAGCAGTAGGTAGCTTTCTGAGCAGCTGCCCGGATGCCTTTCTGTAGGGAAGTATGAAGGGATTTTTTTTCTGAAATGTTTTTTCTTGCTTCTCCCACCATACCAAATTTGGCCCTATTCTGTTCAGTTTTTGGAGAGGCATCTTGTTGACAGACAGCAAGACAAATGTCCTGAGCCTCTTTCATTTCAACATTCTGTTGGGTTGGCAAGAAGAAAAAGGAGTCCTCTTGAAATTATATGTGAAGAGTGTGGCTTGATTGTCATTCTTTCTTCCCAAATTTAAACCTCTATACTGATTGTACTTTGCATCCCTTCATGAAGTGGATGGCATCTCAATACATGCTATTGGTAATATCAAATGCATGATGTTTCTGGACACCTGTTACCAGAGTATATAAATGGGAGGATGCTATTGGCTCATGTCCTGCTCAAGCTTTCATAGTCTGATTAGCCATGGTGGGAACAGGCTCATTTTGTAGATTTGGCCTAGAGTTTTATCTCCTGGAAGCACCACAAGAGTCCACAGCTCTACCCTGAAGGTTAAGGACTAGGTTAGAGGTAGAGAATTCAGACATTCTTTTGGATTCCTGCATGTGTTTTAGGTGGACACTCTTTTGTTGTGTTAAGAAGAACAGGGCATACTGGCAAATGCTGTCCCCTTCACCTTGTCCTTTCTTCATCTGTGTTTCTTCTAAATTTGGAGATGTGTGACCTTCTGATGCAGGTGATGTATGGACTCCTCTGATGTGATTTTGAACCTTGATTGTGCTGGGCACAAGGAGAAAGTTTCACACTTTAGACGTTTGCCATCCTCCCCAAGAAGAGATCTAAATGAAGGAGTGGCTTGAGAGTATGTTCACCTTTTTTTTTCTTTAGGTGTCTAATTGCCGGTGAGAAAAAACCAGGACATGAGCCAATAGCATCCTCCCATTTATATACTCTGGTAACAGGTGTCCAGAAGGGCTATAATGAATTGAGGAGAAAACTGTAGAAACAGCTTCCAGCTGGCCTAGCATTATCATTGTAGACAAGGCAATTAATTTTTCATGCTCTAGCTTTTCATCTACAAAATGGAAAACCAAAAGTGATGTAGTAGTTAAGTTTTGATTAGGAGTGGGGAGACACAGGTTCTAGTTTGCCCTCAGCCTTGGAAGCTCATTAGGTCACTCGGTCTTTCTCTCCTAGCCCAACCCACCTCACAGTGCTGTTGTAGCCAAATTAGCATGAGTGAGTGATATGTATGCTGCCTTAAGTGGGAAAGGAAGGATACAAATACATAAAATAAATCTGTGACTCTGAAGTTGTCTTGATATTATCTGGCAGCCATAGTACAAGCATTTTTTAACTTTATTACCTTTATGCTCAATGAAGATGCATTGTTCCATTTGTTTTCTTCCTTATGTAATAACACTTTTCCTTTGTTTTTGATTTGCATGTTGATGGAAGCTCCTGTTTCCTGCATATTAGTGAAGCAAACAGGTGATACTATGCTTGCAAAAGATTTGATCAACTTTCAAAACTAAGAAACAATCCAAGTGAGTTATACATGTTTTGGTTTTTTGCTTGTTGTTTCTTTGTTGGTACAGGATCCAAAAAAGGAATTCAGCTAAATGCCTGAACTAGATAATAGAAATCTACCTTTCTGTTGATAGTGCGGTTATCTTGAGTGTAACTTACCATATTTCCTACTCAACTCATTCAAGGCACAGAGGTTGTAGATATCCAGAAACTAATATGAGCTGTAGATTCAAAGAATCATCATTATTCTTTGATAACATGATCCCCAGCTATTTCACTCCTACATCAGTATTTCAGCCTTTATTAATGGCACTATGGACTTTGAAGAAGCACGAGTACAGGGCGAAAGGGAGAAAAGAGCTAAAAGGAAGGCACGTCAAGCAAACCCTCATCATGACCGTCTCCCACCCGGAAACCTATGCCCTCATTGTGGGAGGTTGTGCGGATCCAGAATTGGCCTTTACAGCCACTTACGGATCCACTGTTAAAATTTTACCCTTGGAAGACAATCTTACTCGGCTATGAGTGATCGCCAATGAATTTCCTGTGGACCAGAATTAGTAACCTTCATCATATTTTCTTATTATCCCTATATCTACCAAAACCATGCCATCATGAATTAGTTAAACGTTCACCTTCTACATCCTTTGTTCTATCTATACCTAATATTGTAACAAGTGCTCAGTGGTCTTTTACATCTTCAGTATAGTTTGTTTACCAGTTTAGCTGTACTGTAACAAATTAAGGCCCATTTACACAACACAATTATATTGGTTTGAATTAGAAATAAATCTCATTTTCACAGTATTTCTTCAAAATGCAAGAAATTGTAATCTTGTAAAGATGAAAATACTTTGTAAGTACTTTAAGTCCTTCCATGGAATTATGATTCCAGAGGAAACAATGCAAATTAAGGTATTCTGAAACTATTTGCAATGCAAACATGCCCTCTTAAGCTCTTTGCAGTGCAATACTATACAAGTATAGTAGATTTCTATGAAGTACCCAGAAGAAAGGTCCAGTGCATTTAATGGGTTCACACAACATAAATATTTGCACATAAAATATGTATTTGGTTTATGGTTCAGATAATCATGAAAACCGAGAAATGTGGGTTAATTTAATAAAGCCTGGTTAGTTAACCATTGCCAAACATATTGTAGGAACAGAACTCCCATCCGTCCACTTTTTTATCGTAGCATCCTAAATCATGGTACATTTTTATTTCGTTGAAGTCAATGGTCCAATAAATAGGAAATCCTAAAGCACTGAAATGACTTCAACTTCATTTAATTGATCACTTCTACTGCTTTGGATGAAAAATATTGATCTTTTCAACTACTGAGCCTTATGGTGCTTCTTTCATGTGTGAGACGTTGGGTTCCCATTGTCCTCTGAGCTGCATATTACTAATGGCATGGTTGCAACTATACTACAAAATTGTAAATTTGCTCCTGTGCACTGCACTGTGATTCTGCATGCATCTCTTTCATCTGTCTTTTAGTGCTAGCACTAGCAATAAATTTAAGGTGGACTGTGGCATTGGTACTGGGGACATGTGACTACTGGTGGTTCCTTGTGCTTTGATCAGGTGATCAAAAGGTGATGCTTAAATTATTGCCAAAAGGAGCTTCAGGGATTGAAGATCTCTACACCCAGGGATTTGCTGAGCATAAAAGGGCAGATGAAGGGAACCAGCATTGTCCCTTTTGTGCTGGGTAGTGCCACAAGGTTGTGAATCAGGGCTCTGATCTTAAAAGTATAGAGGAAAAATTGTTTACATTAACCCAGTACTATCAAAGGAGATACTCATATGTAATTGCATTTTTGTTGTTGTTGTTCAGTCTTTTAGTCGTGTCCGACTCTTCGTGACCTCATGGACCATAGCACGCCAGGCCTTCCTGTCCTCCACTGTCTCCCGGAGTTTATTTAACGTTAATCAAAAAAGGTTGTTTTGATTTATAAGGCGGAAAAGTCCACTGTATTTGCAGATAGGCACTGGATGGCTGGATATAGCTGCTGTCAATTTTTCAGAATGCCCTAAAATAAGGCTAGAGTGGAAAAATTGGAATAGTCTTTGCTTTGTGTGGCACGTTCCAGCTAATCAGCAACTTGCCTCTAGCTGAGGCAGTCCCAGATCCACCAGGGTAAATATGAAAGTACTTTCCCCCTTTTAAAGATCGTATTGAGCTGAAGCTTTCCTTCTCCTTTTGGATCATTAGCCCTGACCTTTGGACCACAGCTTACAAGTGTCAGAAGCACAGTAAGAGCCACTCATATATGCTGGTCTCTCTGAAGTCACAGAAGGGGCAAAAATTCACTGAATCTGTCTTGAATTTAGGAGTACACCATTTAAGCCACGAGTATACAACCCTTGTACATTGGAGTAAAAAGGCAGAGTATACATTGATAGATAAATCAATCAATAACAATGCAGGCCCAAGTTACATGTCATCTTTAAAAGCTTTGGAGGTGGCCCTCAGAGGCCTCTCCAAAAGTTACCACATAGTTGATGGGACTGAATGTGAATGTTATATCATATATACTTGATTTAATTGTAATTAAATTATCTTCGATTCTTTTGTCGTTCTCCACTTATGTTTTTGACCTCACTCACCTACTTTCTGAATGTGGCTATTAGCATTTCACTCAAAAGCCAAGTGTGGCTCTCAGCAGTGCCCCCAAATTGTGCACACCTCTGATTTAACCCATGAAAGGGTGGTGGGAAAAAATTAAGTTATGCCATCCATAAACATTTTCCAAGCTGAGCTGAGCTTTACATCTGAAATAAAGAGAGCAAAAAAGGGGATTTCAAACATCTTTTAACATGCTGAAAAAGATAGATTTTTGGGAACAATTTTCTACTGTGTCCACTAACAGTTTTATTTAACTCTTGTCAGAGTGAGGCAGAAAAGAGGCTGAGGAATCCAAGCACCTTTCTTTGTATCTCTGCCAAATCCACATGAGGAGGAGAGTGTGAGTTCAGCAAAGTCATGTACAAGGCATGACTACTAACACAGAGAACTTTTTATTCCATCCTTCATCCAGGCTTTATCCACACAAAATACTTGCTTGTACATCACAGAACTATTATTTCTATAACTGTGTTGAGGATGCATAGGTAAACCCAAAAGAAGAATACAAGGTGTTCTTGAAAGAATACATTTCTTTGCCAAATCTCCTAAGCTTTACTTGTTCACCCCAAATAGTCTACAATTTGCCCTTCACTGTATTCCTTTTGTTAAAATGCCCAGCAAAGCATGGTTTGCATGCACTTTTCAAATGGTGTCTAAACCACCCTTATGGTTTAACTTTTTGGCAGTAACACTCATGATTTTACATTTACACAAGCAGTTGAGGAACACAGTGACCACATTCAGCCCACAAGATGCTCTTATTTCATTAATGGTTGTCAAGAAGATTGCATTCCACTCAGTGCCACTTTTCATGTGACAGGAGAAATCGTGGATGCAATTGCAAAATCAAAATCAGTTACCAGATATATTCAGTTGATGTGAGGAAAGATCTGTTGTATGATAAATCCAGCTACAGCCACCAAAATGGTCTCTACATTTATGTACATAAATTGAGCATTGTGACATTGTGGTTTATAACTTCCTGAAAAATGCAGCAAGCTTAAACCCGAAAGCTTGCTGTGAATCAGAATGTCACAAAGTGTTTGAATGCATGATATGACATATTCCAGGCCTGAAGAAGCCTTAGCCCATGAGCCCAATTCAACCACAAGGTTCCCTATTTGCCTGCAAGTTTCTTAGAAGGTGTCTGCCTTCTTTCCCTCTCTCACACTGTTCCCTTCTTCCAAGTCCTCTTTTTCATAGGCATATAATTATTAATGTAAGAAATGCCCTTGTTGCTTCACTTAATAAATATTAAGAGACTTGCTATTCTCTTCTATTGAGACTTGCTACAATATTCAGATCCTGTACCAGCTTCTGTCTTTATCTGTCGCTTCCTCTGCTGCCCCTTTCTTATCTTGTTATATACAGTAGGAGGGCTACCCTGAATGTGAACAGATGAAGATTCTCCATCTGACTAGATTGTCTCATGACAACCACTGTCCCACAGTCTCAGCTGATCTTTTGTGACTTCTCTCCTGAAAAGACAAAAGACTTTGGACTTAAGAACAAGAATAAAAGTTGATAGGTCATGAATATTTCCAACTGGCTTGAGCAATAGATGCCATGTAATGTTGAGTCGCTCAGATGAAGCTGGTTATTAATGTTCATTTAATCTGGCTTCAGATCTGATTTTGATAACAGAGAATGGCTGTATTTGCACCACAGATTTTTTTTAATGGTTAACTTATTTATTTATTTATCTAACTTATATCACCGCCTATCTCCCCCCTCAGAGGGGACTCTGGGCGGTTTACATAGAGTTAACAATTAAAACATATAAAAACATATAAAATACAGTACATAATATATATCTATATAAATTAATTAAATATATAAAACCCAAGAGGCTCTGATGTTAAGTTTAAAAGAATTCTACGGAGCAAGCCATCCCCAAGAGGAGCTATTACTCCTCCCATCCCAAGCGAGGTGGCAGAGCCAGGTCCCTGAATGTGTTCAAGCCCTCTCTGCATAACCGAGTGGGCCGGGTCGATGCTCTGGGGATGAGGCGGTCCCTTAGGTAACCTGGTCCCATGCCATGTAGGGCTTTAAAGGTGACAACCAACACTTTGAATTGGACTCGGAAGCAAACTGGTAACCAATGCAGCTCGCGCAGTAGAGGTGTCACATGTGCCGATCTTGGGGCATCCATAACTGCGCGCGCAGCCGCATTCTGGACCAGTTGAAGCTTCCGGATACTCTTCAAGGGTAGCCCCATGTAGAGTGCATTGCAATAGTCTATATGGGAGATGACCAGGGCATGAGTGACTGTACGGAGGGCGTCTCGGTCCAGGAAAGGGCGTAACTTATCCATGATTTATTCAATTAACCCCATTGCCTGACTCCACACTATGCTCTAACTAACCTCATGGACTGCTAAACTGTGATTGGCTGGTTTGTGGTTTAGTGTACTGTGTGAAAACAACCCATGTGATCTTGTTAATTCTTCTATATTCCTCAGCTGGATTTGATACGGTTAATGGGATTCTTTTGGAAGGGTGCTAGGAATTTGGGCATAAAATTTTGCTGAAACATTGCTTAGAGATGGTGATTAATTGAATGAGATAAATTAAATTTTTCTCCCCCAAATGACAGAGGTACTTTTAAGATATGTTTCATGTGTCTAGGATCTAGTGATAGTAAACTTGCTCTGGAAAGGAAACTTGCTTTGATTGCAACCTATTCCCTCATTTTTTTTTGCTCTGAATGGCACAGAAGTAGCCACATTTCAGACTGCATTTGATCCTACTTTTTGAGTTCTCTTGAGAACTCCTCTGGCCTGACTATTTCTTCTGAAGGCTCTCAAATGGAGCTACCTGAGCCAGGAGTGCTCCCTGGACATGAGGAATCAGAAACATATCTGATGTGTGCATGGTACCCATCTACTACCCTTTCCAGCCTGCTTCTAGGGAAGGGGTTTATTCTGCTTCAGATGGAGCCTTTGTCAGTTTTAGTGCCAGCTAATTACTTCAAAATTCACACTACTGTACAATAAACCTGATTACAGAGACAGAGGACACAGAGAGTAGCAAGAGGTGAGCCTGGATTTGAATCTTATTCCATGGGCAAGTTTCAAAAGGGCTTCTAAGGGTCACAGCATACAAGGTTTCCAAGGATATCAGGCAGCAGAACTATTACATGTTTGGAGTTCAAAAACAGACATTCTCCTTAGTACTGAAGGCATTTGAGTTTTCAAAACCTCATCTAAGGTTTACTAGATATATCTTTAAATAGTTCCTATTCTTGAGGAGAGTTTACTCATGAGGAGTCATGTTTCTAGTCTCCAGAAGAGTAATTTGTCTGGATACTGATAATCTATATATTCTTGACACCCATAATCCTTAAGACTAAATGATACCTCAGCTTCCTTCTTACAGTCAGATGGTGGTTCTCAGCATCCTAAGAAGGTAGGTCTGAGAATTTCTTTCTAAAACAAATCAGGGTGTTTTGGAGCACCTGTCTTCCCATGATCTTTCAAATCATCTTTGAAGGATAATGGGTGGAATTCCTGCTACAGGACCAAATTGCAAAATGCAAAGCTTCTAATTTATTCACCTATTTCACTTGAGGTCCAAGTGATCTCAATTGCCCAGAGCATCTTTTACCTGATAAAACTGGTGTAGCACTTCTAACTCTCTTGGGCAGGAAGAGTGTGTCAGTAGTTATCCATGCCTTGGGATTGGGCTGTGGAGTCCCCTCTAGTTACATTTGGTTTTATAATTGAGTGTATTGTTTCTCTCTCCTCTCTCTCTCTCTCTCTCTCTCTCTCTCTCTCTCTCTCTCTCCCTCCCTCCCTCCCTCCCTCCCTCCCTCCCTCCCTGCCTCTCTCTCTCTCTCTCTCTCTCTCTCTCTCTCTCTCTCTCTCTTTCTTTCTTTCTTTCTTTCTTTCTTTCTTTCTTTCTTTCTTTCTTTCTTTCTTTCTTTCTTTCTTTCTTTCTTCCAGGTCTATGCTATGTGGCATATCAGGAAGTAAGGGTTTTCCAGCTCTTTCAGTCTTGGGCGATTGTTTCGGTGTCTTTCCATGTGATGTGCAATGCCTTCGGGTATTCTATCAGTGTTCTTCGCCATGTTATTCGAGGGCGTCCTTGTTGTCATTTAGCGTTAGGAGGAATCCAACTCATTGCCACTTTAGGGATCCGATTGTTCTCCATGCGGAAGATGTGGCCAGCCATTTGAAGTCTTTTACATACAACGATGTTATGGAGTTTACACGAGCTGCTCCTACGGAGCACCTCTTCATTTGTGATGTGATCAAAATATCGAATCTTTAGAATTCGATGGAGGCATCTCTGTTGAAAGATGTCAAGCCTCTTGTTGATACTTGCTGATGCCTTCCAAGTCTCGCTGGCATAAGTAACTGTCGGGATCACGATAGAATTGAACAGATGAAACTTAATCTTCAATGATATGGATGACGAGGACCAGAACTTATTCATCCTCTGAAAAACAGCTATTGCCTTCCCAGTGCGGCACCTAACATCCACCTCTGCATCTCCATTCTGGGCGATCACACTACCCAGATGGGTGAACCTCTCCACTTCTTCTAACTGCTGCAGTCCAAGTACAATTCCCCATGCTGGGTCCGTGGAGCTCACATGCGTGACCTTCGATTTCTCGGCGCTTATCCTAAGGCCAACTTTATTTATTGTTTTTCTAGTTGGCCTTTATTTCCTTTTATATGTGTTGGGTTTTTTTAATCTGTGAGCCACCCCTAATTATTAATTATGTTGAAATGAAGAATTGACATTATTAGTAAATTATTTTGTCCTTAGGAATGAAGACATAAGAATCAAGAGCGTAGGCAATTCATGCACCAGTGCTTGTTGTATTCATACACTGCATAGGAAAGTCAGGAAAATATTCTTCTTTATATTTGTCTTACAAACTAATTATACATGCTCTAGCTTGACCCAGTGGCAATTTTTTAAAAAGTGCTTTTAAAAACAACAACCAATAAATGGAAAAATCCAGCCCATTACAATGTCTTGTTATAAAATCAATCCAACTGAGCTGAAATCAGGCAAAATTTGTTTAACTTCTACCCATTCGTATTTCTTTTGAGAATTTTTTTTTAAAAAAGTGGTCTGGGCTTCCAAGTAGGAGTGCTTAATAATACTATTGTGAAGTTCCAAGAAGGAAAGCTTTTTTATCCCCTCAGATCCAAACATTTGAGAAATTGCTGTTTTTGCATTTATAGATAAATTTTCCAGTGGAAAAGACTAAGGAAATGCATGCAGAGAGTTTTTTTGAGCCATGCTTTTCAATCCAGTTTCTTTTAGACAAACTTGAACCTTCTACTGCAAATCAATATATAGTGCACTTTAAAGACAAAAATAATTATTTGGGGGGCTCAAACTTAAATGTGTGGTCTGAAAATTGTGTGTAGATGTGGACTTCAAAAGTTGTACTCCTGGCTGAAAGAAGAGCCAGACATGCGAAGAGTAGCTTTCCTATCCAAACCGGCTGAATCACAATTTCTTGATATTGAATATTTAAATATTTGCATGCTAGATTTAATGTAAAACGTACTACAATTAACTATCCCTATTTAAGGATAAAAACAGTAGCTTCCATAATCAGTAATACAGCTGAGTAAAAGTGGTCAAGTTGACAGGCAACAAACGAGCCAAGGAAGATCTGTGTGTGGTGGCAGAATGCCATCACAAAGGTTGCAAGATAGATTTCCTAGAGAGGAAGTGACAAAGTCCTTTTTAAATAGAAAAAAAAGAGAAAAGAAACAAAAAAGCCCCACCTTCCAACAACCAGCTGCTTAGGAGAAAACAAAGAGGGAGGTCTGGAATCAGGCCTGCTTGATCCCCTGCCAAACACTGAAATGTGGCTTTTCAAAATGGGTTATTGCACACATCCCCAGCTGTTCAGTGCCTGCTGCTCTGCATGGAAGCCTGTCCTCATCTTCAAGATGCTGCAAAAGTCTTTTTCTGATGTTACTGCAGATTAGCATAGCTGCTCTTCCAGATGTCATAGAAATTTGCCTGAATTGTTGCCCATGATCAGGACTTCGAGAATCCAGATGACCATTAGATGGCAGCAAGGAGTTAGAATTTTCTCTTTGCTGGCATCTGGCTGTTATCTGGGCCTTTGCATCCCACAAACAGAAGCTGCCCATGCAACCGGAATCAGCCAAAATGTGTTGGGGTGTTGTGTTCCCTTGCATGTGCATAAAATGTGTGACATCACTGAACAGACTTTAAACAAAGAAGTCCATCCCATAAAGCTCACATGCTAAGAACTATGTGGATGGGCAGGTTTATTTATCACAAGCACTTGTGTCTAAACTGAAAATACTGTACTTAAATTGATTTTGTCTTTGCTTCTTCCATTCTAGATACCAATTCTGTCCCTTCTTTGGGGTTAGTATATGATCCAAGCCCTATTCTATTCATAGTTTGCTTAAAAGGTCTTATTATCGAGCCTCGTGTGGCGCAGAGTGGTAGGCGGCAGCACTGCAACCGAAACTCTCCCCACGACCTGAGTTCGATCCCAGCAGAAGTTGGTTTCTCAGGTAGCCGGCTCGGGTCGACTCAGCCTTCCATCCTTCCGAGGTCGGTAAAATGAGTACCCAGCTTGCTGGGGGAAAGGTAATCACGACTGGGGAAGGCAATGGCAAACCACCCCGCTCGATAGTCTGCCTAGAAAACGTCAGCGAAAGCGGCGTCCCTCCAAAGGGTCAGTAATGACTCGGTGCTTGCAGAGGACCTTTCACACAGATACTGTTTATTTTATAACTTGACCTTTATCTATATAACTATATATACATCTACAACTGTTTTGTAAAAACAAAACAATCCAATCATTAAGAAATACAGAAGGAATTCTCAGCTCATAGAATTGATACACAAAACACTGTGATTATGGTGAAGTTTAGTTTTCTTCCATTTTAATTTAAAAAAAACCATTTAGGATTTTAAAAACTGTTTAAGGTTTAAGGAGGCATTCACATTCAAATTCAGTTGACATGATTTAAATTCACTTTCCCTGCAGTGACGCCAAGGCTGTAGCCCAACTGCACAAACCGTGCAATCCTGTGCCAGTTTCAACGGAAGAATGTTCCACTCTGCTCAAAAGGGCTCATTCTGTAGAACAGGAACTGGCAGTGTAGTTCCTGGGGCACCAAAGCACCTGCAACATCCCATTTATTGGGCTCCTGACATTCAGTTGAAATAAAACTTTTTAAAATGAAGAAATCGCCAAAATCACCGTCAAGAGGTTTCAGGTAAAAATGGCAAAATTGTGTGAGATTTTGAGGGGTGAGATAACTGCAGACTTTCTAGGTTTGTCAATTTCATAAGAGTTTGGCTATTTATTTTAAATTATTGTTGTTATTACTACTATCATTAAAACTGTTTCATATTTGCATCAGTGCACGATGAAAAGCTCCCCGGAGCCAACATACTCCAGAAGTGTTGAATTACACCATCCGTCCTAGCTAGATAGCAGAGCATGGCAGGAAGGGAGAGGGTGATGGCCAACCTAGATCTACATATCTAAACATGCCAAGGAAGTGGGGGTGGGGGGGAGGCTGGCTTAGGAAATGTATTAAGCCTTGCAGCCTTTTGAAGGAATAGACTCCTTCCAATTCAGTGAGTAAACATTGCATTGCAGGAAAGTGGGCACTATATAGATAAGAAGTAAGATACCTAGATAAGTAAACATTTCACTGCAGTGTTAGAGCATTGGCATTAGCACCTTTTTCCAAAGCAGAGTTCTTTAGGAGACCAGCCTGGCTTGGCAATTCAGACATTAGATGGTGCCAGTTCCTTTTGTCATCTCAAACCATGGAAACTCAAGAGCATTATCCCCAAAGGCTTTGCTTTCTCATGGGATGGCATTCATGATGGATGCCTGAACTCAGCTCCATGCTGTCCAAAAATCACGTCCACATTATAGCCAGTTTGGTCTAGTGGTTAAGGTGCTGGGCTAGAAACCCGGAGACTGTGAGTTCTAGTCCCGCCTTAGGCATGGAAGCCGGCTGGGTGACCTTGGGCCAGTCACTCTCTCTCAGCCCAACTCACCTCACAGGGTTGCTGTTGTGGGGAAAATAGGAGGAGGAAGGAGTATTAGGGTATATTCGTCGCCTTGAGTTATTTATAAAAATTATAAAGGCGGGATAAAAATGAAATAAATAAATAATAATTTAGTTGGTCGATTGGTTGCAAAATTTCTAATTGGCTTGTTCTCGAGTAGTCTGCACTGTTACTTAAAAGCATTAAACATTTCTAAAGACATTTAATAAGAGCACAACAATACTAAAATATTTATTTTATTCCTTGGATTTACATCCTGCTTCTCCTCCAGGAACTCCAGGCAGCTCACATGGGTATCTCCTTTCATTTTATTCCTATAACAACAACCTTGTGATGTTGGTTGGGCTGAGAGGGAATGCCTGGGCCAAAGCCAGCCAGTGAGCTTCCAAGTTGAAGGCAGACACAGGACTTGTTCTGGCAGGAGACTCCATGCTGGGCTGGAGCCTGGGGGAGGGGGCTTTGTTGCCTGCCCTGAGCTATTTATTACAGCTCTTGGAATTGCAAGTGTAAGTCCGATGGCAGTTCAAAGATGCTTGGGGACAAGAAAGGATGCTTTTAACTGTATGCAGTTGCCTATCTACAGTTGGCAGGGCAACAGATAGAGACTGTCAGGATCGCAGAGAGATTGTCAGGGAGCCAAAGCAGCAGTTCTCCATTAACAGGGTAAGAGAAGTGCCATGAACCGGTGCTGGAAATGATTATGTAGGCATTTTCTCAGCTTTGTTTTTGCAGCTGGCCATTATTTCCTGCCATATAGTTTCCAAATGGAGTCTGGAGTGGCTAAAGCTCAGGAGAATATGTGCCTTGCAGAAAGGAAGCTGCAGGTTCAAATCGCTGAACCTCCAGGCAGGAAAAGCTAAGAGAAGTTTTTACCCAAAATCTCAATGGCCCAACGAGCTGGTTTAGGGTTAGGTAGCTCTTTGTATTTAAAGATAGCACATTCTAGTATTGATAAATGTAGAGGGGTCACTTCTTTTATCTGGGTGGATGCATTATATATGGGCATGTTTCTGAAAGAAAGGAAAAGGAAACATTACTTTTATATTCTTGGTATATTTTGCTCATTGGATGTCTACCCCTCGTCCATATTTCACAAGAAAAGAAGCAGGAACTTGATTTTAGGGAGACTTCTGTATTACGTGTGTGTGTGTGTGTGTGTGTGTGTGTGTGTGAAGGAGAACAAAAATCTGTCTTATACCAAGTAGAATGTCCATATGGTCCATTAATGTATCAGAGATTAAAAAACATCTTCAGGGGAAAAAAGAGAAGAAAAAAATTAAACAGATTAAAAAAATTATAACAGATTAAAAAAAACCTTTATAGGGAAAAAAGAGAATAAAGTCTTCTCCCCATCACTTTACCTGATCGTTTTAACGTGGCATATCTAGAACTGAGTCTGAGGGCTTTGGCATGCATGACATACACTTATCATTAGGGCTTGAAGCAAGTTATATTTGGCTCATAGGCAGGAGCCTCCCCATCATTTCGCTCTCCATCCTTTCAAGAGTCGTTCCTCACCTGTCTGTGAGATCCTGGAAGCTGGTATCGCTGATAATCATAAGATAAAATACATGGTAAGCAAAAGAAACAGAGCACATACTGTATCTATGTTACACTTAGATTAGATGCAAGCTATGCATCATTTTCAATCCTTTACAGCACAAAATGTAGATCTACTGATAAATGAATTATTATGCTCTGAATAACCATATTAAATTAAATTTTATATTTCATCTCAGCAACAAAAGCCTATAGGAACCATAGAGACACTACCCATAATTCACTTGAAAATTCATTTCAGGTTAGATATAGCTCTAGGTTCCAGAAGGTAACCATCCTAGCTAAGATCTGGATAGGTGAGGTCAGTTTTACTAGGTGTTTACAGCATTTTTCTAAATGGGAAATTAACAAATATAACAAACAACTGGTTCCTGTTTGCTGTATGTACCATGTGATGGATTTCTAAATACTGGATCACTCATCTATATCAACTTCAGAGCCAGTTTGGTGTAGTGGTTAAGGCACCAGGCTAGAAACTAGGAGACTGTGAGTTCTAGTCCCACCTTAGGCACAAAGTCAGCCAGACACTCTCTCAGCCCTAGGAAGGAGGCAACGGCAAACCACTTCTGAAAAAAACTTGCCAAGAAAACTTCAGGGACTAGTCCAGGCAGTTGCAGGAATCAAGACTGACTTGAAGGCACGCATATCAACTCAGTTAATTTCTGGATTCAATTACCAATCAGCCTAAAAACCCCTGGAACAAGAAGAAAAAGAATTACTGAATAAATTCAAAATATATTGGATTTTGAAAATGATACTGATTGAATAATTTTGTAGCTAAATTCCTTCCATGCCCAAAACAACAACAAAAGTTAGCTGTCTTAGCTATCTCTCTCTCTCTCTCTCTCTCTCTCTCTCCAGTTTCATACCTTCAACTTTATGGTGCAGTTAAATTGATTGGAACCTTGAAAATACTTCCAATTTGCCAAGATTTCCTTTAAAAGTTTGTACTTCCTGAGAACAATGTAAATAATCTGGGCTTTCTGCTACTGTTTCTCAAGACAGCAGAAATAACTATAAGTTTGCACAAAGGCTGGAGAAGCTCTTTCTTGATGTTTCAGTCCCCGTGCTCCAAACAGCCATTTTCCCCCACTGCCATTAAGGGAAAGAAAACAGTCCAGAGACAGTTTTGCCCTGTCCTTCACCAGGAGTTTTGAATGTGCTCGGCCTGAGCCAAAATATATTCCTTCCTGCCCTTTGTGAGCAAAGACAAAGGGGGCCCTAGAATATGGAGATGCAACCAGATTGTGTGCTTAGGATTGCTACCCCTGGAAATGCTAGTGAATTCAAATACTCTAGTGAAATGCTAGTGAATTCAAATTCATTCAGGATGGTGATTGATTAGGTTTCACATTGCTGAATAAACAGAAGCATCAGAATACTGAAAGGAAAAATCATTTTAGAGTTTAAAATATAGCAGGATCAGATGTTGTGAGTACTTGGACAGGACACCATGAAGAAATCACAGGGCACTACGTTAGGCTGAGAAGTTGAAAAAACATCTTGAAAGAAGTCAAGGACAAACCACTCCCATGCTGTTGCCAAGAAAACTACATGGACCTGGCCTTGCAGTCACCAGGACTGGACCTCAAGTTGAGGGAGTCTTTATCTCTTACCTTGGCAGGATCTCCAGGCCATATTAAACATTGCTAAACATTTGTCACAGCAAGCCTGCTTATATCAGAAAATCAATGGAGCCAGATGGATTGCTGGCCAGCTTACACTCATCCTTGTTAGCAAATGGGGAAATAGTGCAGCAAAGAGACCCAATCAAGCAGGGATGCCTGGACCTATTTCACGCTTTCAAATCATTTCAAAAAATGACCTTAGCAAAGCACAAATGTTCTTCTGCATATTATCTCTCAATGCTGGAAACATATACCAAAAATATTCTTGAGTGCTAATTTAACAAGCACCTACCAAAGCAAACAGTCTTGATCTCTCTAACCCAGAGCTTTCCAAACTGTGTGTTGGGACACGTTAGTGTGTCGACAGCAGTGTCTGGGTGTGTCGTGGCTGCTGCTGCCTCCGAGCCCTGCCAGGATTCCACGCAGGTCCTAGTGCCTGCCTTGTGCCTTGCTGCCTCCAAACCTGCCCTGCCAGGATTCCACGCAGGTCCTAGTGCCTGCCTTGTGCCCTGCTGCCTCCAAACATGCTTAGATTCCGTGCAGGTCCTAGTGCCTGCCTTGTGCCCTGCTGTAAGAGTGTGTCGCAAAATGATGCATGTCTAAAAAGTGTGTCATCAACATGAAAAGTTTGGAAAGCTCTGCTCTAACCATTGTTGAAAGTGCACAAATGGCAAATGCTGTTACAGAAAAAGCAGAGTATTTTCTCTCTCTCTCTCTGAAAGCAAAATATGCTTGCATGTTGCAGAAGACCAAAGATGCTGGTGGGAAGGGAAAAGCAAATATTTTCAAGTTCTTTTGTAGAATACTGAAAACATGCAAAGTATGCAAAAGGGTGTAGAAAAATGATGCAGTGCTTCTTAAGGCAAAACCCATTTCTTTTTAGTCATTTATTTTGTATCAGCTTAATGACAAAGATTGAAGACTGGCAAGCTGCTAGCAATAATGAGCAGAATAATTTGAGAATAACTCTCAATGAATTATCAGACTCCAAAAATTGTACAAGTCATTCTACAGTTACTTTCTTTGAACATAACAGCTTCTTAAAAACATCGAAAGCTTCTCTCATGTTTAATTACCCCAGACTATATTTACTTCTTATGCTTGTTATTTGTACAACCCAATTTTTCTGGAGGCAATCCTGTTGCAAAATTTGAATTTGCTTGTGAACCTTCTTTGTTGAATTAAAAAGCATAATAATAAGGAAACAGTTTTCATCTGTGTGTTGGTTTCCTGCTGTAGCTATGGAATTTCAGCAAGTTGTACAACCCTTTCTCTGTTAAAAAAAAGTTGCTATTTGTCATAGGAGAATCAAGGGGTTAATTAACTTTGTTGTTTATTGTGTTAGTATCCTGTCATTCTTCCAGGAGAATCATGGAACATCCAAGATTATCATCACAGCATTCCTGTAATATAGATTAGAATGTATGGTGAGCAGATATTTGAACCCATTTTCCCAGTTCAAGTTTAGTATTCTGTCCACCATACCCTATTGTTACAATTTAATCCAGCTTTCCCTAAACTGACTTCTTCCAGATATGTTGACTACAACTATCAAATTTCCCAGCCAGCCAACATGCCCTTTGGCTGAAGTTGTAATCCAATACATTTGAAAGTACTAGGTTGGTGAAAGCTGATTAATCTTCAGCAGTTTGCAATTAACTGTTTTGAATAACTTCTATATCATGCTTCAGTACAAAATTCTCAGCATACATATTAAGCAAGGTAAGGAAAATATGCAGAACATGGCTTCTGGAATTCTTTATTTTCAGATCTATACTCCTTGTTATATTTTCCTTTTTTACTGTGTTAGTAAAAATCTAACACAGGTTTCGAAGAGGCAGAGGAACTAGAGATCAGATTGCCAACATTTGCTGGATCATGGAGAAAGCAAGAGAGTTCCAGAAAAACATCTACTTCTGCTTCATTGACTATGCTAAAGCCTTTGATTGTGTGGATCACAACAAACTGTGGCAAATTCTTAAAGAGATGGGAGTACCAGATCACCTTACCTGTCTCCTGAGAAACCTGTACGTGGGTCAAGAAGAAACAGTAAGAACTGGACATGGAACAACCGATTGGTTCAAAATTGGGAAAGGAGTACGACAAGGCTGTATATTGTCACCCTGCTTATTTAACTTATATGCAGAGTACATACTGAGAAATGCTGGGCTGGAGGAATCACAAGCCGGAATTAAGATCGCTGGGAGAAATATCAACAACCTCAGATATGCAGAGGATACCACCCTAATGGCAGAAAGTGAAGAGGAACTAAAGAGCCTCTTGATGAGGGTGAAAGAGGAGAGTGCAAAAGCTGGCTTGAAACTCAATATTAAAAAAACTAAGATAATGGCATCTGGCCCCATCACTTCCTGGCATATAGAAGGGGAAAAAAATGGAAGCAGTGACAGGTTTTATTTTCTTGGGCTCCAAGATCACCGCAGACAGTGACTGCAGCCATGAAATTAAAAGACGCTTGCTCCTTGGGAAGAAAGCTATGGCAAACCTAGACAGCATATTAAGAAGCAGAGACATCACCTTGCTGACAAAGGTCTGTATAATCAAAGCTATGGTTTTTCCAGTAGTAATGTATGGCTGTGAGAGTTGGACCATAAGGAAGGCTGAGCACCGAAGAATTGATGCGTTCGAACTGTGGTGCTGGAGAAGACTCTTAAGAGTCCCTTGGACTGCAAGGAGGTCAAACCAGTCAATCCTAAAGGAAATCAACCCTGACTGCTCATTGGAAGGACAGATACTGAAGCGGAAGCTCAAATACTTTGGCCACATAATGCGAAGAGAGAGCTCACTGGAAAAGACCCTGATGCTGGGAAAGACTGAAGGCAAAAGGAGAAGGGGACGGCAGAAGATGAGATGGTTAGATAGCATCACCGATGCAATGAACATGAACTTGAGCAAACTCCAGGAGACAGTGGAGGACAGGAAGGCCTGGCCTGCTATGGTCCATGGGGTCACGAAGAGTCGGACACGACTTAACGACCGAACAACAACAACTGTGTTAGTATAGATCTTGATACTATGTGATTTCAATACAATGATATTTATATAATATACTTAAATTATTAACATTCTATTATTTAGCTACCTTATAGTATTGGATATAAAGAAGAGGGGGGAAAAGGTGGATATTCTATCTTTATTAGTTACAGTTTAGGATATCAGCGTTACAAGCATTATGATTATTTGGCTTTTTCATTCAAGGTTAAGTATAACATTGGAAAGGAAAAGGTGAAGTAACAGCATACATCAAGGTATTTGTTATATAATAAAGGTTTTGGTCTTAGGCTAAATGACTTGATATTGAAATCTCCATTGTATTGTTACTTTGTGTGTGTGTT
Source organism: Charina bottae (assembly GCA_023362775.1). Lineage (NCBI taxonomy): Eukaryota > Metazoa > Chordata > Lepidosauria > Squamata > Charinaidae > Charina > Charina bottae. Next base: position 26,170,399 of record JALMGJ010000007.1, read on the forward strand.
TATACATGCTAATAGAAGGAAAAAATAGATGAACAAAACAACTTCTGGAATTCTTTCCAACTCCTTAGTGGCCACAGGAGGCATCTTTTCTTCTGTGTAATGAAGTAACCAAAATGCATGTAATATTCAGTGTTAAATGCTTTGTGACAGCAGAAGCTGCGAACACACATAATATTAATTATGAGTAAGATTTGGACATCTAAATATGGATTTCAAATCCTAACCCAGAAGAATTCAGAGAAAATGCCCAAGATTTAGAGTTATCTAAAGTGAGTTTTAGTCTCCAAATTGTTTGACCTGTAGAGGCATAATTCTATCCACCAGCATGAAACTCTTAGAAACGGATTAGTGACTTCCTTTTTTATGGCTGGTTTTTTGAATGGGAAGCACAAAACAATAGTTCATTAAGTCAGGAACAACTGTTCCCTGATTCTTCTATCTAAAGAGGTATACGTGTATGTGTTGTATATATTTTGGGGAGAGAGATTTCTACTTTTTTGTTCCTAATACACGATGGCTTCCCAAATACCATATAGATTAGTTTTTGTCTATTGCTCACTTGGTCTTTTTAATGACAACCCAAATGTCTTGATATTGTTTTAGTGCTCTTCACTTCCATTTAAAGATGAATCACAGGGTTTAAACCTGTGGCTCTTCAGATATTGTTAGGGCTATCAGACCTTGGCTGGAAAAATCTGGACCACCATTAAATAGCAGCAAAGAAATATAGAAGACACTCACTTTTTGCTGACATCTAGGGATCATCCAGATTTTTCCAGCCCAGACAATGGTAGTCTTAGTTTTACAACTCCCAATAGTCCAACTCCTAACATCTGTTATCATTAGCCATGCTGTTCACATCCAGTGACATCCTGCTCTGGAAAAAAAACCTGTATCTTTTCTTAGAAACACTGAAGAGTCAGATCTAGGGTTGTTTTATGTACTTCAGGATAACTGAGGAAAAAAATCAGATTGTTTCCTATTTATTTTTATGGAACTGGGATGGGGACACTCCCTTCCTTCCTAATAAGTAACTTTTTCAGTTCTTATTCAGAACTGGTAAAATTCCCCCAACTTATCTGTAGCTTGAATCATGTCAACTGGATTTCTATTTTCTTAGTAGAAACGTTTCGCTCCTTATCCAAGGAGCTTCTTCAGTCTGAGCAAAGTTGGTAAGGGAATCCTAAATATGTTCCTAGGTAGCTGTGTGACCTTACACCTGGGGCTAGGGTCATGGTTATATTGAGATGTTATTTTTAAGTCCTTTTATCATCTAAAGGAGGGTCGTTAAAATCACCATGCTGCTGTTGAGCTTCTGAAATGGTCTTAATCTTCCTAGGCACAGAAGACAAAACGGGGAGGAAGATGGGGGAAAGATTGTGCCTGAGGCCCCCACCTCTATTCAAGGAAGGATTTTCCAAGTTGGCATAAATGGATTCCTTGACCCCTCTCTCAAACCACCTATCTTCTCTGTCTAAAATGTGAACATTAATGTCCTCAAATGAGTGTCCTTTTTCTTTTAGATGAAGATAAACTGCTGACTCTGGTCCTGTGGTGTTATTTCTCCTGTGTTGGGCCATCCTCCTGTACAAAGGTTGTTTGGTTTCTCCAATGTAGAGTTCAGAGCACTCCTCACTGCACTGGATTGCATAAACTACATTGCTTTTCTTGTGTTTTGGAGTTTGATCTTTGGGGTGTACAAGCCTCTGTCTCAGTGTGTTGGTGGGTTTGAAATATACAGGTATGTGGTGTTTGCCAAATATCCGTTTTATCTTTTCAGACACGCCAGCCATGTAGGGAATGACCAGGTTCTTTCGTTTACTCTGAGTCTCAGCCCTATCTGTCGCTGTTTTAGGTCTGGTAGATTTAGATTTGGTGAAGGCCCAATTTGGATATCCACAGGCCTTCAGGGCTGTTCTCAGGTGCTGATTTTCATTCTTTTTGGAATCCATGGAGGTGGGGATGGTTTCTGCTCTGTGTGACAATGTCCTGATGACTCCTAGTTTGTGCTGCAGTGGATGGTGGGAGTCAAACATCAGATATTGATCTGTGTGTGTGGGTTTCCTGTAGATCCCTATTTCTAGCTTGCCACCGGTCCCAATGAGGACTTCACAGTCTAGGAATGCCAGTCTGTTGTCCTTGGTGTCTTCTCTGGTGAAGCTAATGTTGGCATCTATAGTGTTTATATGGTCCGTGAAGGCCTGTACTTCCTGGGCCTTGATTTTGATTTTGACCCAGGTGTCATCCACATACCTAAACCAGTGGGTGGGCACCGTTCCCTGGAATGTGTTGAGTGCTTTCTTCTCCACTTCTTCCATGTATAAATTGGCCACAATGGGTGACACAGGAGAACCCATGGCACAGCCGTGTTTTTGTCTGTAAAAGTCACCTCTGTATGTGAAATAAGTGGTGTTAAGACACAGGTCCAGAAGATGGCAGATCTGGTTTGGGTTGAGATGGCTTCATCTTCTGGACCTGTGTCTTAACACCACTTATTTCACATACAGAGGTGACTTTTACAGACAAAAACACGGCTGTGTCATGGGTAGCTAGAAATAGGGATCTACAGGAAACCCACACACACAGATCAATATCTGATGTTTGACTCCCACCATCCACTGCAGCACAAACTAGGAGTCATCAGGACATTGTCACACAGAGCAGAAACCATCCCCACCTCCATGGATTCCAAAAAGAATGAAAATCAGCACCTGAGAACAGCCCTGAAGGCCTGTGGATATCCAAATTGGGCCTTCACCAAATCTAAATCTACCAGACCTAAAACAGCGACAGATAGGGCTGAGACTCAGAGTAAACGAAAGAACCTGGTCATTCCCTACATGGCTGGCGTGTCTGAAAAGATAAAACGGATATTTGGCAAACACCACATACCTGTATATTTCAAACCCACCAACACACTGAGACAGAGGCTTGTACACCCCAAAGATCAAACTCCAAAACACAAGAAAAGCAATGTAGTTTATGCAATCCAGTGCAGTGAGGAGTGCTCTGAACTCTACATTGGAGAAACCAAACAACCTTTGTACAGGAGGATGGCCCAACACAGGAGAAATAACACCACAGGACCAGAGTCAGCAGTTTATCGTCATCTAAAAGAAAAAGGACACTCATTTGAGGACATTAATGTTCACATTTTAGACAGAGAAGATAGGTGGTTTGAGAGAGGGGTCAAGGAATCCATTTATGCCAACTTGGAAAATCCTTCCTTGAATAGAGGTGGGGGCCTCAGGCACAATCTTTCCCCCATCTTCCTCCCCGTTTTGTCTTCTGTGCCTAGGAAGATTAAGACCATTTCAGAAGCTCAACAGCAGCATGGTGATTTTAACGACCCTCCTTTAGATGATAAAAGGACTTAAAAATAACATCTCAATATAACCATGACCCTAGCCCCAGGTGTAAGGTCACACAGCTACCTAGGAACATATTTAGGATTCCCTTACCAACTTTGCTCAGACTGAAGAAGCTCCTTGGATAAGGAGCGAAACTTTTCTACTAAGAAAATAGAAATCCAGTTGACATGATTCAAGCTACAGACAATTCCACCTGGATGACTGAGAACCTTCATAGACATATTTTCCCCCAACTTAGTAAACTCCAGATTACTGAACTGCAACTCTCATCCCCAGCCAGCATTGCCATTGGCCCAGCTGACAGACTGTAATAGGAATTTCAATGAAATACACCTGCATATAGCCCACATTTAAAATTAAAGGGCAAGAAGCACTCATCAGCCCTTCAAATTAGGCCAGGAAACAGACTTCACAAGAAATACTGGAATTCTGTATAGGCTATAGTTAAATTACTATAGGCTATATTAAATTACTGATATAGGCTATAGTAACAGAATCTTAAAAGCCTGAGGGTGTTTTCTCTCCCCTCATCTTATGCCAAAGAAAGTTAAGATAGAGTCAGTTTAAATTTCTTTCTAACAGTTTCTTCCTATCTCTTTCCTGGGCTAATATCACATTTTGCTAATTGCTGCATTCAAGATAAACTCTGTGGTTTTCTACAGAAACTATGGCTCCCACACAGTATCTATTTATTATTTATTGTATTTATATAATGATTTTCCTCCAAGGATCTAGATGATGTTCTCTCTCACCTATTTATCCTGTTTTAGATCATACAGCATTGGTATCCATTCCAAGTACCTTGGTGAAGTCTCAAACTATCCTCACCATCTCAAACTGAACATGGACAAGACACAGATTTTTCTGTTCCATCTTGATGTCCCACTTCTTCTTTTTCCATTTCTCTTTCTGTTTTCACAGCTGCCAGCCTCCTTGGAGGTGGGGGACCCAGGAGCCCAAATCAGTGAGGAACTTTCTTTAAAACCTTGTGGTTTTTGATAAAACCACCAAAACATGTAATTTCATTTAATGAATGTTCATAGCATCTGCTGGTTCCTCAACACAGATGGCAAAGCAGCTGGTTCATGACCTGATTATTTCACATCTGGATTAGTGCAGCTATTTGTTGGTTAATTATAATATTGTATTTCTCTCTGCTCCCTGATCCAGGTCCAGATCAGTGCAGTTTGGGTTGTTCTAGACTTTACTGATCTATCTGTATCTCCCTCTATTACCAATCTCTACATTGTATACCAGTTTAAGTTGCTGTGTTAATTCATCAGGCCTTGTAACAAAAATCTGTTTGTAGTTCACATGCTCAACTCAGCTGTCTAGTCAAGGCTGATTGCAATAAAATAGCCATGTCATGGTTTGACAGCTTTTCCCCACCCGTGCCAGTCCTCTGAAACCAACTTCTACCAGAATTACACCTGAATCTCATTTTTTATTTATTTAATGTTTTGATGCCTTTGAATCACTCTAGGTTCCTGATGATTGCCTAGATCAGGGGTCGGCAAACTTTTTTTGCCGGGAGCCATTTTGACATGCTCGTGCACATTTTGAAGTGCTCGAGAGCCAGGGGGCGGGGTTTGCAGGCGGGGGCCAATCGCGTGGAAGGGGGCGGGGTTTGCGGGCGGGAGCCAATCGCGTGGAAGGGGGCAGGTTTTGCGGGCGGGAGCCAATCGCGTGGAAGAGGGCGGGGGAGGTTTGGAAGAAGAAGGGAAAGAGAGGCTCGACTGCTTCGGCAGCGGTGCTTCCACGTTGTCGCTGCGGCGGCAACGGCTGCCCCTTCGAAAGGGCAGGCTCCGGAGACCCCGAAAATGCCCTCAGTTTAGGCAGGGAGGCTGCGCGCAAGCTGCCTCAGCTGTTCTGCGGGGAGAATTTCCACCCCAGGGCAGCGTGTGCATGTGGAGAGGGGAGGTTTCTGCCTCCCTGCCGGAACCGAGGGCATTTTCGGGGTCCCCGGAGCCTGCCCTTTCGAAGGGGCAGCGGCAGCAGCAGCTGCAGTGCTGCCCCTTCGAAAGGGCAGGCTCCGGGGACCCAGAAAATGCCCTCGGTTCCGGCAGGGAGGCTGCGCGCAAGCTGCCTCAGCTGTTCTGCGGGGAGAATTTCCACCCCAGGGCAGCGTGTGCGTGTGGAGAGGGGAGGTTTCTGCCTCCCTGCCGGAACTGAGGGCATTTTCGGGGTCCCCAGAGCCTGCCCTTTCGAAGGGGCAGCGGCAGCAGCAGCTGCAGTGCTGCCCCTTCGAAAGGGCAGGCTCCGGGGACCCCGAAAATGCCCTCAGTTTAGGCAGGGAGGCTGCGCACAAGCTGCCTCAGCTGTTCTGCGGGGAGAATTGCCACCCCAGGGCAGCATGTGCATGTGGAGATGGGAGGTTTCTGCCTCCCTGCCGGAACCGAGGGCATTTTCGGGGTCCCCGGAGCCTACCCTTTCGAAGGGGCAGCGGCAGCAGCAGCTGCAGTTCTGCCCCTTCGAAAGGGCAGGCTCCGGGGACCCCGAAAATGCCCTCGGTTCCGGCAGGGAGGCAGAAACCTCCCATCTCCACATGCACACGCTGCCCTGGGGTGGCAATTCTCCCCACAGAACAGCTGAGGCAGCTTGCGCGCAGCCTCCCTGCCTAAACTGAGGGCATTTTCGGGGTCCCCGGAGCCTGCCCTTTCGAAGGGGCAGCGGCAGCAGCAGCTGCAGTTCTGCCCCTTCGAAAGGGCAGGCTCCGGGGACCCCGAAAATGCCCTCAGTTTAGGCAGGGAGGCAGAAACCTCCCCTCTCCACACGCACACGCTGCCCTGGGGTGGAAATTCTCCCCGCAGAACAGCTGAGGCAGCTTGCGCGCAGCCTCCCTGCCTAAACTGAGGGCATTTTCGGGGTCCCCGGAGCCTGCCCTTTCGAAGGGGCAGCACTGCAGCTGCTGCTGCCGCTGCCCCTTCGAAAGGCAGGCTCCAGGGACCCCGAAAATGCCCTCGGTTCCGGCAGGGAGGCAGAAACCTCCCCTCTCCACACGCACATGCTGCCCTGGGGTGGAAATTCTCCCCGCAGAACAGCTGAGGCAGCTTGCGCAAAGCCTCCCTGCCTAAACTGAGGGCATTTTCGGGGTCCCCGGTCCCCGGAGCCTGCCCTTTCGAAGGGGCAGCACTGCAGCTGCTGCTGCCGCTGCCCCTTCGAAAGGGCAGGCTCCGGGGACCCCGAAAATGCCCTCGGTTCCGGCAGGGAGGCAGAAACCTCCCCTCTCCACACGCACACGCTGCCCTGGGGTGGAAATTCTCCCCGCAGAACAGCTGAGGCAGCTTGCGCGAAGCCTCCCTGCCTAAACTGAGGGCATTTTCGGGGTCCCCGTCCCCGGAGCCTGCCCTTTCGAAGGGGCAGCACTGCAGCTGCTGCTGCCGCTGCCCCTTCGAAAGGGCAGGCTCCGGGGACCCCGAAAATGCCCTCGGTTCCGGCAGGGAGGCAAAAATCGCGCGTGCAGGCTGCCGGGCTTCCCGAGGCACAGCTGATTGGCGTGGAGAATTTCCACTCCCTTCAGCGCTTCCGGCTTGTCACGTGACACACAGTTTGGAAAGCCCTGCCCGTTGTCAAGATGGCTGCCGGAGACGGCTGCCAGGTTGCCAGGGGTATGCCCACAGCAACGCGCACCATGCCCGCTGCCGCGCCTGCCCCGCCACACTCGCTGCTGCGCCATGCCCGCCACGCGTGCCTGCGGAAGAGCCACACTCAAGGGGCCAAAGAGCCGCATTTGGCTCGCGAGCCGCCATTTCCGACCCTTGGCCTAGATGAATCCCTGAGGTTTTATTGGCAACATTTTTGGAAGTGGTTTGCCATTTCCTTCTTCCAAAATTTAAAAAAGCTCTAAAAAGTTTTCTTTTTTATGGGTCTTTATGAAACTGGGTAAGTATTAATTTTTAAAAAAAAAAAATTAATGCAGATTCTAATGATGGTTTTAAATGTTTATGATCCATTCAGATATCAGAGAATCTGTATTTTTTGTTGTGATAAATTGGATTATAGCAAGTTATTGTATATTTTTTTCATACTGTATTTGATTACTTTGTATTATTTTAGGATGTAAAAAATAAAATATGTTTTAGGACGTAAAAAATAAAACTACTACTACAAGAAGCCTTTCAGGCTGGTTAATTGAGAAATAATGAATGATCCCAAATCTCTTACTGAGCTTCACAGTTTGAACCTTGGACTTTTGAACCTTGGTCTCCCTAGTCTGAGTCCAAAAGCCCAACCACTATGCCATCCTAACCCTCTTTAAAAATACTATACAGGGCTTTAGCATCCAGTACAGCAGGGGTGGGGAACCTTATTTCTGCCAAGGGCCATTTGGATATTTATAACCGGGGTGGGTGGGGGGCGGGGTTTCTGGGATTTCTGCAGACTGGGGGCTGGAGTTTGTGGGCGGGAGCCAATCACAAGCACTGGGGGGCGGGGTTTGTGAGTGGGAGCCAATCGTGTGGAAGGGGTGGGGTTTGCGGCTGGGAGCCCCGCGGGCCTTAGGCAGGAGCCCCGCGGGCCTTATACGGCCCACGGGCCTGACGTTGCCCACCCCTGCAGTAAAGAATGGGGAATGATGGAAGGCCTTTTCTACCGATCAGAGAAAGACACTAGACTCAGGAGCAAGTTTTCCTACAAATTCTAGAAGAACTAACTCAGGTATTCTGCAAGAATTACAACATATATAAGCAGACCAAGGTAACTGAGAACCAATACTAGTTCACAAGCACAGTTAATCAATAACAATAACAGGAGAATCAGGAAGAAGTGTTCATCTCTGTCTCCATGGTATCAAGAAACCACAACCATTCCATTGAAGCAACTCCTTGAGCTCTGGTCTACAAGCAAGGAGAAAGAATAATCAAGTTGGCCAAGAATGGGAAGCAGAGTTCGCACAGATTTGCGAGGCAAAAGAGTGATCAAATCCAATCTATGAGTCAAGTTAAAAACAAAGTTCAAATAGTTCAGGAAAGCAAGACAGGCTTTCTGGATACAAAGTGAGATATCACAAGAGCTGATTCCAGCAACTTGACAAGCTTGCTGTGTGAGCTCTTATGCTCCAGGCAGATGAGCCCCACCCCAAGTTAGCTGGCACTTCTCCCGGTAGTAACTCCTGAGGAGCCTGACCTCAGAATCTAGTGCCCTTCATCTTTCAGCTTCTCCACCTAGTGGCAGTGACACTCCAAAAGATTCAGAGGTTGAGGTCTCAGTTCAGGCGTAGGAACTGGCAAAGAAGCCCAGCAAATACAAAATGTCCCCAGACAGGTTGACCAGAGATAGTTTATGCTGAAAATATAGAAAAAGACACCAGCATTACATGACTCTAAGGCAGTGTTTCTCAACCTTGAAACCTAAGGCTGGCTGGGGAATTCTGGGAGTTGAAGTCCACACATCTTAAAGTTGCCAAGGTTGAGAAACACTGCTCTAAGGGATGTATGGGGTCTCATCTTGAGGGTTTTAAATGTGGGAAAGTGAGGAGGAGGAAGAGTAGGAAGCATGGAGATACAGTATAAGACTTGCTTGAGGCTACACGTCTGCAGGGTCTAAAATACTTGGCATTCTACTGCTGAAATGCCAAGGCATAGATTAGCCGGGGCTCATTTTCTTTCCAGGTTTCTGTCTTCTCACCTCTGGCACTTTGAACTGTTTCTCAGCAGACAGTGGGGGCAGAGAGGTTCAGCCCATCCTATCCAATACGGAGAGAAAGAATGCGCTGCTAAAACAGTGGAATATGTGAATAGACTTCTACACTCAGAAGAGATTCCATTGAAAATAAGTGAGGTAACACTAAGTTACTCAGGTGTATCATGTGCAGCTTGTTGACTTTTTAGTATTGCAAAGAGCAGAGATGCTAAAGGGAAAACATCAGGATCCTGCCACATAGCTGAAGTAGAGAACCTGTGGATGCAGGACACATGCGCCCCCTGTCTCACTGAGTCAGATTTATTTAAAATTTGAGGGATGCAGTAGGCAGGGATGATGCCAAGTAGGCAGAGCCATAGCATGCATATAGGTAGGGTTTAGATATTCAGATTTTACTCTTGGCAATAGGCATCCATTCCAAACAACAATTATGCCAAAATGATGAAACACGCATTGCAATTTCATGATGCAAACTTCATCCTTTTGTACTTGCATCAGAACATCTCAGCATCGCAACCTGAGTGCAAAGCAGTGGAGTGTATGTTGCAATGTAGGTCATGACACATATTTTGCCACTTGCCCCTGCTTGCTTCTGCTGTGGATCCTATGGACCTAGGTTGACCAAAATCTTTTTTGGGGGGGGGGTGTCTTTAATTTTTTTTAAATATATGAAACCTATTTTTAGGTTTGCGCTATTGCAAGGGATGTTTCCTGCCCCCAAATAGTGGGAAAGCTTGCGGCTGATTTTCAGCACTTATAGTCAAAGGAGCTCGAACGCCCCACAAAAAATGGGGCTTTGGGTTGCATAGAGCTCTGGAGCTTCAGTTACACATGAATCTCCTCCCAATATGATCATTATAAGAGTTGGTGGTGCATTAGAAAGGAAAGGCCATGGGAATTTCTTGGTGTCATGATGTATAAAAGTGCTGAGTACTGTATCAATAGCAGAGGATAAAGCAGGGGGGAGGCATTATTTTATTATTTATTATTTTATTAAATTTATATATTATGTTAACTATTTCCTGCTGTTACAGAAGCAACTGTTAGGAGCAGAGACAGTGGTGTCCTTTTGGGAGGGATGGGCGGTAGAATCGAGGTTCCATTCAGCAAAACGAGCATATCTTAAATACCTGGCTTATCACATGCTAAAGTAAGTGATGTGCCTCATTGCTTAAAGAACTTCCCCTAACCACAAGACCATTAAGTCTAACATGACCTAATTCCATTACTAAAGGAGTGGTAGGGAGAGGCTGAGAAACTTAGGCCCTTCCTTCCTTCCTCCCTCCCTCCCTCCCTCCCTCCCTCCCTCCCTTCCTTTTGTGACTTCCTGCTGTATTCAAATATAGATGTTTAACTAAGAGCACCCTACAGAGTGCCCTACAAAAGAGGCAGAGGAACTAGAGATCAGATTGCCAACATTCGCTGGATCGTGGAAAAAGCAAAAGAGTTCCAGAAAAACATCTACTTCTGCTTCATTGATTACGCTAAAGACTTTGATTGTGTGGATCACAACAAACTGGAAAATTCTTAAAGAGATGGGTGTACCAGACCACCTTAGGGGCGTGGTGGCTCAGCGGGTAAGACACCAGGCTTGTTGACGGGAAGATCGCAAGTTCGGAGGTTCGAATCCCTAGCCCTGCGTGCGGAGTGAGCTCCCGCACTAGCTCCAGCTCTTGCCAACCTAGCAATTCGAAAACATGCAAATGCAAGTAGATGAATAGGTACCACTTCGGTGGGTAGATAACAGCGTTCCGCGTGCGTCATGCAGCCACATGACCGCAGAAGCGTCTTCGGACAACGCTGGCTATTCGGCTAACAAACGGAGATGAGCACTGGCCCCTAGAGTCGGACACGACTGCACAAATGTGCGGGGGGAACCTTTACCTTTACCAGACCACCTTACCTGTCTCCTGAGAAACCTGTATGCGGGTCAGGAAGCAACAGTTAGAACCAGACATGGAACAACTGATTGGTTCAAAATTGGGAAAGGAGTACAACAAGGCTGTATATTGTCACCGTGCTTATTTAACTTATATGCAGAGTACATACTGAGAAATGCTGGGCTGGAGGAATCACAAGCCGGAGTTAAGATTGCCGGGATAAATATCAACAACCTCAGATATGCAGACGATACCACCCAAATGGCAGAAGGTGAAGAGGAACTAAAGAGCCTCTTGATGAGGGTGAAAGAGGAGAGTGCAAAAGCTGGCTTGAAACTCAACATTAAAAAAACTCAGATCATGGCATCTGGCCCCATCACTTCCTGGCAAATAGAAGTGGAAGAAATGGAAGCAGTGACAGATTTTATTTTCTTGGGCTCCAAGATCACCGCAGACAGTGACTGTAGCCATGAAATTAAAAGACGCTTGCTCCTTGGGAAGAAAGCTATGGCAAACCTAGACAGCATATTAAAAAACAGAGACATCACCTTGCCGACAAAGGTCCGTATAATTAAAGCTATGGTTTTCCCAGTAGTAATGTATGGCTGTGAGAGCTGGACCATAAGGAAGGCTGAGCGCCGAAGAATTGATGCTTTCGAACTGTGGTGCTGGAGAAGACTCTTAAGAGTCCCTTGGACTGCAAGGAGGTCAAATCAGTCAATCCTAAAGGAAATCAACCCTGACTGCTCATTGGAAGGACAGATACTGAAGCTGAAGCTCAAATACTTTGGCCACCTAATGCGAAGAGAGGACTCACTGGAAAAGACCCTGATGCTGGGAAAGACTGAAGGCAAAAGGAGAAGGGGACGGCAGAGGATGAGATGGTTAGATAGCATCACCGATGTAATGAACATGAATTTGAGTAAACTCCGGGAGACAGTGGAGGACAGGAAGGCCTGGCCTGCTATGGTCCATGGGGTCACGAAGAGTCGGACACGACATAACGACTGAACAACAACAACACCCTACAGAGGGGCCAAAACAAGCTTGTATCAAAAACATTTTCTATAAATGCATCTTACATTTGCTGAGATTTCATAATAGGTTGTAACTACTTTTGTGCAATGCCAGTTTTGTTAGCAACTATGAACATGCTGACAGAAAGGGAAGAGAGAAATCTAACAACCACATTTGAAAAACCTCAACATTTCACTAGTTGTGTTATGCAGTTTGCAGAGAAAGTGTTTATAATGCAAAGCTTTCTAGGAAAGCTAAGTGTTTTCTTGCACTTCGCACATCAAGAAGAAACATTCAATGCCTGGGCAACCTCTTTGGGGAAGGGACACTATAAGCTGATGCACTGAATGAAAAAGTTTCCTAGTTCAGTTTTGGGAATTTCCAGGTAAGGCTGGGAAAGATACTTGTCTGAAATATGAACAAGCTATGGCCAGTCAGCACAGACAATGCTAGTGTAAATCAGCTTCTTATATTCCTAAATATGTTTGTTCCAAGCTGCTTTTTGTCAATAGTGGAGAACATGTTCTTTGTGGAGTCCTTGGTGCTCTCTGAGTCTTGCTGTTTTCTTGCATGCAAGAAAACAACAAGGCTCAGAGAGCACCAAGGACTCCACAGTTCAACCCTGAGCTACAAATATTCTCTTCGATTGGTATAACATGTTCTTTGCTTGGGGAGGATAGCAAATACTCATAGGAGATGGGCAATTCACAGCCTATGAATCAAAGCACACACTACCACCACCAGCACCTTGTGTGGAGCCTTGGAACTCACCAAGATCATATTGTTGACATTTAAGGATAAACTGCTTTTGAAAATTTGCAAATGAATAGTAAAGTAAGTGGATTAAGGCTTTAATAGATGTAATACACCTATTTTAATAACAAGAAAAAAAAGGGGGGAAAAGGAAGCCTGCTCATTGTAACCTTCTCATACTCTTGATGTCACTACATCACCATGGTGCTCTCTCAATGATCAGAAGAGATGTAGGGAAAAAAATGTGGCCACAGAAAGATTGACCAACATTGACTTACATGGAAGAAAGCAAACAGGAAAGACTCAGAGATACGGTTAAGATGGGGATTAATACAGTATCTTCTTCCTAAGCCTATGATACTAGCCATCAAACATCAAGCTGTGTTGCCTTATCCTGGCCACAGCTGCTTTGTCATTGTACAGCAGATTCCCACAACCTGGCTCTATCTAAATATTCTGGCAAGAATAATGGACGTTGTGTCTGATATGTCTTGAGGACAGCAAATTGGAGAGGCTGTGCTACACTCTGATCAATGAAAGACTGGCCCCTGCCCTCCTAGCCTTCGGGAAGGCCTTGAAAAGCTGGCTCTTTCCACAAGTGCTGGGCAGAGTGAGGCTGGAACTCAGTAAAGCTGAATGCTGACATGTGGGGGAAGGCTGATTTTGGGGTGCTGGGAGGGTTTTTTATGGTTTTATGGCTTGTTGATGTTATCATTTTGTGAGCTGCTCAGGGTTATGGTACATACGATGGGTGGCCATTTAAGTCTTATAAATAAATAAACAAATAAATAAAGCTGGTTTTGAGACTGGCCACCAAAAAAGGCTTGTCAATCTCCAAGCATTGTTCTATCTTTCTCTCGCCTTCAAAACCAAGCCTGAAGTTCATCTGCTTCGAAGGAAGCTTTGGGTTCTGGCTGATATTATGGAGTAAACCTTATTCTTTGAAACCAGCCAAATTCAATCTGCAGAGTTTTTTTTTATGAGAAAAATATTTCAGATTTTGTTTTTACATTGATGCACCTTAGTCATTTGGAAGCACTTTGTTTCTCTCCGTTTCAAATTTTTAGAAAAGTTAAACATTTGACTTTCTGACTAGACTGGGAAGACCTTATATGTAAGAATGTAACATATATTTCCCCTGTTTTATGGCAGATGTCTATATTGTCTAGTAATCAGGGTTTTTTTGGCTACACGTGCAACAAATTTTAGGATGCAGCTCAATGGGAAACACCTTAACAATGTTGATACATCCAGGAGTGAGTGAATCAGTCAATCAGTGAGAAAGCAAGACCAGAGTGTCTTATATAATATACATTGCCTCATTTTCAAATCTCAAATGCTTTAAAGCGAGGAAACAAATCATAAAGGCGATGAAATGAAAAACGCATAGTGATCATAAAAGCAAACATATTACTATCAGCCATACTCCATCACTAGCCAAACTAAGGATGATGAGCTGTTGATTTAGAAAATGGATTGTTTACTTAAAAAACAATCTTTGCATGTCATGAATTCACTATTGGTGGAATGCTAAACGGCATATCAGCTAATCCAGTTCCATTAATCAAATAGTAGTATTACTCTGTCATTGTTGATATATAGATGGAACATTAACAAGACACATTAAGGAAACTGAACACCACTAAATGCAGAACAGAGTGACCATATGTTTAAATTAACACTGAGTGAGTTACAAAGTCATTAATAGTAAAAGATCCCAACAATTGGATATTTGAAGAATGGCTTATTGTTAAACACGCTAGGCTGTGCTACTTATAGTCTTCATAACTGTATACTTCGTACTCCACTTTTGCAAAATATTTTGTTTCTTTGGGATTTTAAACGTATCTATTAGGCAGTTTGAATGAGGAATCAGTTCAGAACAGTATGCAGGAGAAAGAGAAAAGGTGGCTGCAAAACCATTTCGTAGTAACACAGTTCAGTTGAGATGTATTAGGATATGTAACACTGTTTATGAAAAATTAAAAGAAGACCAAAATTGTGTAACTAACTACATGCTTTAAATCAGCTTACGTACCTATGCAAGACTGTTTTTGTTACAACAGTTGCTTTGTGACTGGCCATCACATATAGAAAAAGCAACAGAAAGTCTTATGTATCTTAAAACTATGATACTGATTATAGAATAATTATTTCTATCTGCCTCCTGTATTTCATTTACCTCTGGCTTTTCATGCCATATTCCCTCATGCCTATCTTGGGATACTACTCCAAATAATGTATAAAAGGTGAGATAATAAGTCTGTAAGAAAATAATCCCAAAAGCTGACATTGTTCTCAAACTGGTAACCTTAAGGTACCATAAGACTTTCTGTTGTATTGGTTTTGCTGCAACATCCAGATGTGGGTACCTTGCTGGAAGGAATAATAATTATTTAACAATTACAAAAGTCACACACAGAAGGTAGTACAAAACCTGAAAAAAAATCAACTCAGTATATTATTTATTATTTATTTAATTAATTAATTTATATCCCACCTTTATTATTCTTATAAATAACTCAAACTAAAACCATCCCAAAGAAAAAGAAATGCAAGAAAGCAAAGTGGCTGACTGATGAGGCTTTACAAATAGCTGAGGAAAGAAGGGAAGCAAAAGGCAAGGGAGAAAGGGAAAGATATAACCAACTGAATGCAGAATTCCAGAGAATAGCAAGGAGAGATAAGAAGGCCTTCTTAAATGAACAATGCAAAGAAATCGAGGAAAACAATAGAATGGGGAAGACTAGAGATCTCTTCAAGAAAATTGGAGATATCAAGGGAACGTTTTGTGCAAAGATGGGCATGATAAAGGACAAAAAAGGCAGGGACCTAACAGAAGCAGAAGAGATTAAGAAGAGGTGGCAAGAGTACACAGAAGAACTATACAAGAAAGATCTTAATATCCCTGATAAATACGATGGTGTGGTCACTGACCTTGAGCCGGACATCCTAGAGAGTGAAGTCAAGTGGGCCTTAGGAAGCATTACTAACAACAAAGCTAGCGGAGAAGACAGTATCCCAGCTGAGCTATTTAAAATCCTAAAAGATGATGCTGTTAAAGTGCTGCACTCAATATGCCAACAAATTTGGAAAACTCAACAGTGGCCACAGGATTGGAAAAGGTCAGTTTACGTTCCAATTCCAAAGAAGGGCAATGCCAAAGAATGTTCAAACTACCGTACAATTGCGCTCATTTCACATGCTAGCAAGGTTATGCTCAAAATCCTACAAGCTAGGCTTCAGCAGCATGTGAACCGAGAACTACCAGAAGTGCAAGCTGGGTTTCGAAGAGGCAGAGGAACTAGAGATCAGATTGCCAACATTCGCTGGATCATGGAAAAAGCAAGAGAGTTCCAGAAAAACATCTACTTCTGCTTCATTGACTACGCTAAAGCCTTTGATTGTGTGGATCACAACAAACTGTGGCAAATTCTTAAAGAGATGGGAGTACCAGACCACCTTACCTGTCTCCTGAGAAACCTGTATGCAGGTCAAGAAGAAACAGTTAGAACCGGAAATGGAACAACCGACTGGTTCAAAATTGGGAAAGGAGTACGACAAGGCTGTATATTATCACCGTGCTTATTTAACTTATATGCAGAGTACATCATGAGAAATGCCGGGCTGGATGAATCACAAGCCGGAGTTAAGATTGCCGGGATAAATATCAACAACCTCAGATATGCAGAAAATACCACCCTAATGGCAGAAAGTGAAGAGGAACTAAAGAGCCTCTTGATGAGAGTGAAAGAGGAGAGTGCAAAAGCTGGCTTGAAACTCAACATTAAAAAAACTCAGATCATTGCATCTGGTCCCATCACTTCCTGGAAAGTAGAAGGGGAAGAAATGGAAGCAGTGACAGATTTTATTTTCTTGGGCTCCAAGATCACCACAGACGGTGACTGCAGCCATGAAATTAAAAGACGCTTGCTCCTTGGGAGGAAAGCTATGGCAAACCTAGACAGCATAATAAAAAGCAGATACATCACCTTGCCGACAAAGGTCCGTATAGTTAACGCTATGGTTTTTCCAGTAGTAATGTATGGCTGTGAGAGTTGGACCATAAGGAAGGCTGAGCGCCGAAGAATTGATGCTTTCGAACTGTGGTGCTGGAGAAGACTCTTAAGAGTCCCTTGGACTGCAAGGAGGTCAAATCAGTCAATCCTAAAGGAAATCAACCCTGACTGGTCATTGGAAGGACAGATACTGAAGCTGAAGCTCAAATACTTTGGCCACATAATGCGAAGAGAGAGCTCACTGGAAAAGACCCTGATGTTGGGAAAGACTGAAGGCAAAAGGAGAAGGGGACGGCAGAGGATGAGATGGTTAGATAGCATCACCGATGAAATGAACATGAATTTGAGTAAACTCCGGGAGACAGTGGAGGACAGGAAGGCCTGGCCTGCTATGGTCCATGAGGTCACGAAGAGTCGGACACTACTAAACGACTGAACAGCAACAACAAATAACTCAAGGCGGCGAACATACCTAATACTCCTTCCTCCTCCTCTTTTCCCCACAACAACATCCTGTGAGGTGAGTTGGGCTGAGAGAGAGTGACTGGCCCAAGGTCACCGAGCTGGCTTTCATGCCTGAGGCGGGACTAGAACTCTCTGTCTCCTGGTTTCTAGCCTGTTGACTTAACCACTAGACCAAACTGGCTCTGTATATGTAAAACCTTTAAAGCAGTTATTGAAAATTAGCTTGTTGAAAGACACCTATCTTTAAAATATTTTTGCAGACAGAGGGAAATTGCATTTGAGACCTCCAAAGGAAAACCATTCTTTAGTTTAGTTTAGGAACTACAACCAAGAATACTCATTTTCTTCAATTGCCCATTATGTGTAGGTGTCAGGATTGCAGGTTGAATCCTGCCATTAACTTTCAAAGATACATGTCAGCCTGTGAAAGACTTTGAAAGGGAGGGGGAAGCACATTCCAAGAGACGCGCCCCGAGCCAGACAGTTGGAGCCTGTTTTGCAGATTGTCAAGGTCGTCCACCTGCACGAGTATGGAGGGGGTTTGAACGGAGTGGGAAAGAGCTGGACAATGACATCATCGGTGAAGGGAGGCTGGCACAAGGGAGGGAAAGGCAAAATTCAATCCTTTGGCGGGAAATGTCATTCGGGTCTTTGGGAATACTTTGATTTACATGTATCCTTAATAAAGCTTATTCTGCAATTCAAAAGAACTGCATGGAGAAGCGATTATTGGGGCATTGAAATCAGGGTCATCACAACAGGAGGGTGGGCAAACCTTTTAGTTGTTAGCGATAGTGATGTTTTTAAAAAGCAAAATAGGTGTATTGCCCCATCTTATTCTAAAAAAATGAGTTTGACATCCTGTCTAAAATACATGTTCTAATGTCCTGACTCTTCTGTGTCTTTCTTCTTGTGTCTTTTTTTGTGCATTCTTGCCTGATGCAGGGGTCTGGAGAGATTGAAACTTTGCACATTCTTTTCTGACATACAGTACTTTGTAATAAAGGCTTTAGCCCAGCATGGAGATGGAGAGCTGGAAATCTTTGCTCTTCTACTTGGGATTCCTATTGCCACAACTCAATTTATCACCAGCTTTATTTATTTATTTTGTAGCATGATAAAAAGTGAAAGACAAAACCAGTTCTTTTAACTCCCAGCAACCATACCAAATAAAAACAAAAAAGATTATCCAGGGTTCCTCAGATATTATATTAATACCAAATTGTAATTTTGAATTGTAACAAGAGGAGAATTTCTTAAGTGCATGGGAACAATTCGATTAACTGTACTTCATTTTAAGTTAAGTTGGTTTTGCTAGGGCCCCAACCCTTGGTCCAAAAATTAAACCCAAACCCCACCATCTTCTGTATTCCTGAAATATATGCAAATCACTTAAAGAATATGCAAACATGCATTGATTTGGGACATTTTACTTTTTTATAATGTCAGGTTTTCATATGACTCTTGCAGAAGTGAAAGTCTCTCTTCTCTATTATGGAGGACATGCGTCCTGGAAGACAGTCACTCACCCATGCACAGAATATTGCGTCATACCAGACAATTCCTGAAATAGCTCTTCTAATGAAGTATAAAATATGTTTTCTTTTCCCCTTAATTCATTTCCATTACCTTGCAAGTTGTCTGAGGGAAGCAAGCCAGCATCCTTTTTTATATCTGAATGCCAGCCAAGGTGTGCAATTAAATGCTTAGCATCAGGGATGCAAATGTATCAGCAATTATCACTTAGAGATATCTGAAATAGCTTTTATAAGCATGCAAAAGAACAGGAAAACACTGACACCATTGCAGTGGTGTCAGCTCCACACTAGGAGCACAAGCACCACCTTAATATTTTTCAATGGCTAGGTTTCTGTAACAATAAAATGCACATTTCTCAAATTCACTCTAGAGGTATTATCTACTTAATGTCTGTGTGTATTGAGCTCATCTGAACAACATTAAAAACAAAACAAAACCTGATTGTTTTGGTGCCAAACCAGCACAAAAAGGCAGAGAAGAAATTGAAGTAGTAGCTGACTTTATCTTCTTGGGTTCAAAAATATACAGGAATGGTGACTACAGCCAAGAAATAGTTGTTTGCCATTTGAGAGAAAGATTGTGACAGATCTAGACAAAATATTAAAGTGCAGAGACATCATAACGACAGAAAAGGTACGTATTGTCAAAGCCATGGTTTTCCTAGTGGTAATATATTGCTTTAGAATCGGACTGTTGGAAAGATTGAAGAAAGAAAAACGGATGCTTTTGAACTGTGATGCTGGAGCACAAAATGCACAAATCACCGAATACTTGATGAAGTCAAACCAGGCTGCTCAGTGAACGCAAAGTGCTAACAGCGAAGCTGCGAAGTTACTGATTGTTGAAATTATGTCCATTAGGTCATGAAGAGTCAGGAGTGACAAACGACTGAAACATCAGTTTTCTTCCGATGAAGGTTCTCAGTCATCCAGGTGGAATTGTCTGTAGCTTGAATCATGTCAACCGGATTTCTATTTTCTCAGTAGAAACGTTTCACTCCTTATCCAAGGAGCTTCTTCAGTCTGAGTGTTCAGACTGAAGAAGCTCCTTGGATAAGGAGTGAAACGTTTCTACTGAGAAAATAGAAATCCAGTTGACATGATTCAAGCCACAATCAGTTTTCTTCCGTTCTTACACAGCACATGCAGTGTATGACACACACCCTTGTGGAAGACTGTTCTTGATATAGCTTTGGGTAAGTTGTTATTATTTTTTACTTGGCTTTTGGGTTTCGACTGGATAAACACACACACGAACACACACACACACACACACACACACACACACACACAAACTATGTCTGCTCCCTGTTTTATCCCCTGCTCTTCTTTTAGGCTGTTTGTAATGATTCAAAGTTTGCTCATTGTTTTAATTGATACAGCTCTACGTTTTCTTCTTCCATTCATTTTTAGAATGTAACATTGTAGATAATAAAAGGAAAAATAAATTGGTAAAAAAATAAGTAAATCCAAGATTGCCAGTTTCAAACCAATGTAAATCCACATATACTGGTTTCTAGTTTTGACTTACATAACTAATGATTTAAGGAAGCCTAAAGATAAAACTGGAAAAATGTCATCAAAATCCTTAGTATCTATCTTCAGTGAAATCTTAATGTTAAATTTATAAAATCTGGGACAAGCCTTAATTAATGCCTTTAAAAACACTAGGTGTGCTTCTCAAAATGTTTATATCCTTGTTTAAAAGCAAAGGCTATCCTTTGGCATAGATATTTTCAGTTGTAAGCCACAAATACATTACTATACATCAGACAGATGTGGATACATGGGGAACAGGCCTTGAATTAAAGAAAAAAAAGGAAAAGTCAATTGATGTGGTAGATAAAGTTATAATTATTTCATGCAGTAGCTACAGCCCCAAACAGTAATGTGATAATGACAACTGGTGCCTCTTCACATCTCTATTAAGGCAGAGATTTTTTTTAAACTGGGTCTCTGTGCAGCTTATTTATACTTATTGGCATTGTGCCCAAGGTTACCAATTGCTGGGGAGTGAAACAGATGCTGCCAGCAAATAATGTGGAACTGAAAACCTGTTCTTTTTCTTTGAATGACTTGTGAGTATGGTTCATGCTGTAGAGTTTAATTCTGACACATTACCTTGTCTGTCCAGTTAACGCCAGTTGACAATAGCTTACTGCATATACTTACCAAGTTCTCTACCAGCTTTATGCATTTCTTGAAGCTGATTCCTAAAACTTCAAGCTGCAATAACCTCTGGTAGTATCTCTCAATCTGGTACCCTCCAGATGAGATTGACTCCCAACTTCCAGAAGACCCAAACACTATGACCAATTCTGCTGGAAGACACCAGGTTGGAAATAATGGAACTACAGAATATTTCTTCTAATACTAATGATCAGTGACATTGCTTTGCTTGAAAGAACCTGGGGAAGTTGCCATCTGGAGGTCCTATTCTGAGTATTCCTCGCTTGGCTCTCCTCTTTCTACCTAAGAAGAATAAAACAGGAAAAAGAAAGAACCAACCACCTAGCCAGTCATCTGAAGGGGAAAAAGTAGATGAATTGGGCAGGGGGCTCAAAGTTCTGGGGTTCTGGATCCTGAGGTCAGAGATTCAGTCCTGCTGACTTCACTGAGATTTGATGAGATTGGTGAATTGCATTATGTCCTGGTGAAAAGCAAAGAAGAATCAGTATCCATAGTTTCTGATTATATGAGAAAAATAGATTGTGTCCATACAAACTAAAAATCACCTAAGTCAAACTGAACATAACGCAATGTTCTCTGACAGAGAGAACCCTCCCATTTATCACCATTGGAAGAAAAGAAGAGTTAGGATTAGACATGATGGGAGCCATCTTTTCTATCAAACGTTTTATGATTAAATTATCTAACTCAAGACAGTATAGGACACAATTTCCCACCCTATAGAAGCATTAGATGGATATGGTTTGCTTCACAGTGCAGCTGGATAATGGATACAGAAAGCGGAGACTTCCAGATAGGAAGCGGTTTTCATCAGTGGAGAACTTCTCCTGGCCACCAGGCAAACCACTAAGAAGGGAAGGGAAGATTATCAGGCCATTACTAGACTGAGACTCAGCCAGTTTGCCACATACCTGCTGAAGGAGGAGATGAGATTCATCAAGATACATGGGCATAACTTTATACAGTAAAGCCAAACTATTTTTCCCCTGCTCGTGCATCACACACAGATGATCACAGAACTAATGTTCCAGGGTTAGCAGTTAGATTCTAGTTGTCAACTTCCATGAAGCTATTTGGAGAGGAAATCAGGTCTGAGGAAGAAACATGGGCTGAGAATGGATGAGGGTGAGGCCATTCTACCCCTACTTCCCAAAGCTCTTTAACTGAGTTTCTGGGTTACAACTCCAAACATTCTTCACCTTGGGTCACTGTAACCAAGGTGCTTTGTCTTAGATAGGGTGCAATTTAGAGCATTGGGTTAAAACCAGTGGTGGCCCTACTAGCCTTCTAAGTCAGGGGTACCCAACCTTTTTGGCACGAGGGACTGGTTTCGTGGAAGACAATTTTTCCACGGACCGGGGAGGGCAGGGTTTGCAGGCAGGAGCCAATCATGCGGACCGGGGGCGGGGTTTGCAGGCAGGAGCCAATCGTGCGGACTGGGGGCGGGGTTTGCAGGTGGGAGCCAATCGTGCGGACCGGGGGGCAGGGTTTGCAGGCAGGAGCCAATCGCGTGGACTGGGGGCGGGGTTTGCAGGCGGGAGCCAATTGCGCGGAGCAGGAGGCGGGGTTCGGAGAATGGCATGGCGGCCCAGTTCCTAACAGGCCACGGACTGGTACGGACCAGGGGTTGGAGACCCCTGTTCTAACTGAACCTTGAAATTACTCCCTCCTCCTCCCACAAAAAACCATTATAACTTATTTTATTATTTTTCTCAAAATCTGGTACTTATTTAACCTGGCACCATCGCAACTACTTAGTTCACCAGTATGAATGGGCCACTCCTGGTCACAGTTATCCCAGATGGTGGCCATTTCAGATTCATACAGTTAAAGAACCATGTGTGGCAGTGGTGAAAAGGTGCTGTGTGCACACTCAGTAGCTGATTTTTATAACTGAGCATGGTGTGCAAACATAGTCACTATGCAAATCACTGAAGGATACACAGTAGCCGAATAAACCATCAGACATATTCCCATTTGTAGGAGTCAAAAAACTGGCACTGCAGATATTTGTTTTCAGTACATCCCCCAGTCCTTGTGTTTTCCCTTGGCAGAAGTAATTCTTTTACAATGCGTGCCTTTCGGATGGCTCACATTGCATAAGATACTGAGTGGCTCCTGAAATTCCCTGCGCTGGATCAGACCTTTTGCCAGCTCAGTTTCTGTGCATGGAGCAACCCTTTAATTTGGGGGTAATGATAATGATTAGGCTTGCACGGAGATGTTGACACATATTTATTAATTGCAAGGTGGGGCTGGTTGAGCCGTCTACTAAGGCAAACACACGATGAACAATGAGTGCACACAGTAGATTGGAAACAACCCAGTCATGTATCAGCAGCAGCTGCAGAACCACTAAATTACTGTCCTGCCAAAGAAATGAAAATCCTACCTAGCAACCTGCTTATTTTTCCCGCCCCAGTTCTGGAAATTCTTCTCTCCTTCAAGATAAGCCCTTTGCATCCAGTTCTGCTGAAACAAAGGCAGCTCCGAACCGTCAGCCTTGGGGCCGTGCCAGGATTCCCAGTGATTTAGCGGTGAAATTCCTAGATTACAAATGCCCCAGAGCTGCAGCCAGCCAAGGTTAACAGTGCCTGACAGTATATTAAAACAGATGATAACTCAAGTGAAAGGTTACTTGAAAGCAAAACGAAAATACGTTTCCTAGCCGGGAGCTAATTGAATGATCAGAGATCAGCTATTGACCATTTAAACTGCCATTTCCATAGCATGTCTGAGGTCATGTGACCACCTCTCTTTAAGGAGTAGGGAAGGTGAGGAGGGAGCACTGCTCATTTGCATATTTTAATTCATTTCAGGGCCTGAAAATGTAATATTGCTCATAGCCATAATGTTAAGTGATCACATGGTAGTCATTAAACGCAAGAAAATACTAATAATATCAGAGCATTACCTTTTAAAAATAAATTAAATTCACATCTCTCTCGAAATTAGTAGGCAACTTGCTTGCCTTAGGTGAGAAGTACATCCTCTCCAAAAGTTGCCACCAAATTGTCCTTTTTAATGTGGCGGGAGGGGGAGAAACTTCCTTTGGTAGATGATGCCTCTGTCAACAAGGTAACCTCTAGATGTGTTGGAACTAAAAAACCCAGTATTCCTAGCCAGCGTAGCCTGTGCCAAATGTGCAGGATAGCTGGTTGAAATCCGGTTGAACCGAAGATGCCTACGCACAGCAATTGAGTTAATAGAGAAACACGGGCCATCTTTTTATCCATCAATAATCTTTTGGGCGATGCATTGTGGGCAGGCAAGCAGTGGGGAACATGAGGATCCAAAGTAGGTGAGGACAAAGATGACCTTCCTGACGTGCCCTTGTCATCCTTTTAACCCCCTTCCTTTTCTTTGTCTGGCATCTCCTTCTCTCTCCCAACTTGCAGACACAGAGAAAGGGCCTCATCTCTTCCAGAAGGCTTGTGGCACCAGGCCAAGGGCCATTCCTTGAAATAAAAGAATCCCCCCTTTAAATAGTAACTGTCCTCTGTAAGGTTGTTCACATATTGACTCCAATCAATGTGCTTATAGGAGGGGAAGACCCAGAACTTGGTGCCGATTAATCTAGATAAATAAGAGTGTAAATTTGTGAACCTGCCATGTTATTCTGTTAACACAGACCAATACACAAACTATCCTACAGTTACAGATCATTATGGCATCAGTTCACAAAAAGTTCTCACAACAGCTATGCTTTATGACTCATTTTAATTCCTTTTTGCTAACTGATTTTCAAAGATTGGCTTCAAAAGGTTCAGCATCACACTTTCTATTTTATTCTGTCTATATGCACGTGTGAGTTGGACACCTTTTTGTATCTACTCCCCCCCCCCCACCTTCAATTGTGTCTGATTCTCGGAGACTGCCTGGACAAGTCCCTGCAGTTTTCTTGGCAAGG
Source organism: Charina bottae (assembly GCA_023362775.1). Classification (NCBI taxonomy): domain Eukaryota; kingdom Metazoa; phylum Chordata; class Lepidosauria; order Squamata; family Charinaidae; genus Charina; species Charina bottae. The sequence goes on from JALMGJ010000007.1 coordinate 26,195,182, forward strand.
TTTTTCAGAAGTGGTTTGCCATTGCCTGCTTCCTAGAGCTGAGAAAAGTGACTGGCCCAAGGTCACCCATCTGGCTTTGTGCCTAAGGCGGGACTAGAACTCATGTCTCCCGGTTTCTAGCCTGATGCCTTAACCACTACACCAAACTGGCTCTCATATTTACATTATTTACTCTTTAATCTAGTAGTCACCACTTACTATTGAAGTGATTTACAAGGAGCTGTCAACTCTTTTATATTTTCATGCCTGACTCAGTGAACAGAGAGAGAAACTTTATTTCAGTCAATGACAGCAAACCGCAAAGAAAAATATAAAGGCATCCATGCAACTATGAATACAGTAATAAAATATAACATAGAATTACAGTATAAGCATTAAACCTATAAAATCAGTAAAATCTAAATAACTAAACCTCAAAGGAATCTGTTATCCTAGTATGTTAAAACTAATGTTTATGCTAAGAGGCAACAAAAAATACTAACAATAGAATATGAATACTTTGTTACAGATAGTGACCAATTTCATATATTAAATACAGAATAATAAAACAATTGATGGGTAGAAAATATTCGGGTATCATGCTCTCACAAATAATCATGCAATTATTCCCTTTCAATATCTGCAGGCAACATATATTTAGCAACTTTCAGAGATAATGTATCCATTCTATCAGAGATAGAATAAATCAAGATAGCCTGGTTAATTTGCTATTATTGGTGTAAAATAGGGTGCAGAAATATCCTGATAAACGGGACAGCATAGAAGGAAATGAGCAGTGGTTTTAACATGGCCAGTTCCATGTGGGCAAAGCTGCTCATTATAAGGAATTTTCTTGTACCTCTCTACCAAGACAGCTGTAAGCAAAACATTAAATCATGCTAATGTCATAGCCTGCCTAGATTTAGATATTTCGGTCTGTCTCAATTATCTGACCGGACTAAGATTAAAGGGTTGAGCACCCAGATAGACCTCCGCTGGCACACAGGATTGAGCTTCCTGGTTTTCTCTACCTGTTGTTCTCTGATGGGATGTATGCTGGCTTAAAGGGGAAAAACTCGAGGCTTGAGAATAAACAGACAAGAGTGCAGCTTTTAGGGCTAAAAGTATTTTACTTGTAGCATAAGGCAATAATGTATATACAGTACATTATCGCAAAAAGGGAAGTTGAATATACATGGTACAGCATTGTAAAAGGAATACAAAAACAAACTTATACGCAGAGTTCCGTGTATTGATCCCAGGGCCAGAGTTTCTGCCATGGCCTATACCCAAAGCCAGGCATAGCTCACTCTGCCCAGTCCACAGAAGTAGAATACACGTGAAGAACTACATGGCTAAAGACACTAGAAATCAAGAAGCATAGAACACCATTTTGCATGGTTAGATATCCAGTTCTTCTAGCTTTCTGATTGGCTGGAAGTTAGCTGTGACACACACTAGGCCCAAAGCATTAGGCCTAAAGCACATAGCATGACCTGCTATTGGGTAGCAGTGCTGCATCTAAGCGAGCACGTGACCTCCTCCCTCCCTCTGCTCCCCCTGGAGCAGGCTTCCCACGGAAGGATTCAGGAGACCTTGTTCTCATGCAATCTAGCCAAAACAATACACACGTGACAGTTGTTATCTTGCACCTGCACTTCACGTCACCATGAGAAGCCTTTGCTTTGTAGAGGATGCAATTTGCCAAAGCACTTTTGCTTTGTAGAGAAACCCAATTTACCAATTTCATACGAGAAATCTGACATTCTCTGCCTTATCTCGGCTTTGGCTTGATCATAACCTAAGGCTCCTATGGCTTCCAGAGAGTAGCCACAATGATTCACTTTAGGTAAGAGGGAGCTTTTCCATTTGCTGATAAATTTACAGTATCACAGGAGATCAAGAGGACCAGACCACTAGAGCAGAAGACTGTGTTTAACCAATAGTTCAGGCGGTTGGGCCATGTCATCGTATCAACTTTGAGTATACCAGCTTCCAACCGGAGAATAACATTGGGTACGTATTGTGGTACCTGGGAGATATTTCTCAAAAATTTAGACTGTAAAGGAACCATCGATGACATGTTTTTATAGGGTCCTCTCTGTGCACCATACAGAAGTATGGCCTTAGAATAAAGAATTTAATTGCAGCTGGAATATATAATGCTCCCCGAGATCTATGAAAGGCTTGAATAGCCAACGTTCATAGCTTCCTATGGCTGGAAAGATTACCCCCAAGTACTTAAATAGTTTGACCTGTAGCAGCTCATGCCCATTTAGTGTTCATCTATGGACTTTCAAGTGCTTTGCAATAACCTTGGTCTTGTCATAATTGGGAACATCTGATGCTCCAGAACTGTAGCTTAGTACCAAACAGAGCTGGCTTAGCTGCTATTGAAAACATATTTTAAGGAACAGGGAACTGCTATTCTATTTAAAAAGAAAGAAAACAATTTGTCTACAAAGGCATTTCTTGCAAGTATATAGTTTTTTTTAAAAAAAACCACTTTAAAATAGGAAAGAGAAATAGCAAAGAAACGCTGAACCTACAGCAATTGGCTTCACACGGTGTCCTAAACCAGGGGTCAGCAAACTTTTTATGCCGGGAGCCATTTTGACATGCTCGTGCACATTTTGAAATGCTCGAGAGCCAGGGGGCGGGGTTTGCGGGCGGGGGCCAATCGCGTGGAAGGGGGCGGGGTTTGCGGGCGGGGGCCAATCGCGTGGAAGGGGGTGGGGTTTGTGGGCGGGGACCAATCACGTGGAAGGGGCGGGGTTTGGGGCAGGAGCCAATGGCGTGCACTGGGGGGCCGCCACGCCTGCCGCCATGCCTGGTGTAGGGGGATCAATTACGGACCTGCTGGCTTAAAAGACAAAATGGGGGGATGGGGGGCGGAGCTGTTAGTCTACTTCTGGATGGAATATGCTTCTCTGGCTGGACTTCGCTAGAGTCGCAGCTGTCTCCAACCGCCCGGTCCGGATCGACGCCTTGGGCTTCCTGCCCTTCGCGTGCGGAACCTCCTCGCTGGGCGTCATCTACCTGCGACCCGGAGGCGGCGCGCAGAATAAGTGTGTGGCCCCTTTAAGGTGGTGGCGTTCCGGGGAAGCGGAAGTGGCAGGAGACACTCCGCGTTCGGAGCCGAACGTTGGGGCGCAGGCGGCGCGCTGTCATTGGTCGAGCGCAGCGGGGCAGGGCGGCGCGGGGGGGCTTTCGGCGGCGTTTCATTGCCAGTCGCGGCCCTGTGTCTACGCACCGCCGGGCAGGTGAGGGTCGGCGAGCGGCGGCCCCGAAGGTGGTTTCTGGGAGGAGTCGGGGCGCGGGGGTAGCTTTGTGGGTGGCTGGGAAGTGGGGGGTGGGGGTGGGGCAGGGCGGGAGAGCCGCAGAGTTTGGGGGCGGGATCCAATCGCGTGGAAGGGGTGGGGGTGAGTTCAGCTGCGGAGCCAGACTCAAGGGGCCAAAGAGCCAGATCTGGCTCAAGAGCCGCCATTTCCGACCCTTGTCCTAAACCATAAAACGGCTTGTTTGTGTTTGGCTTAATGTCTTGTGTAAATCTGGCTGATGTGGGTGCTAAATCTTTATACCTTAGCATCTTACCAGACCCTACCAATTATATGGTAGACGGAGCTGAGACAGTCCCCCTCGCTCCTGGACTTCCGTAAAAGATTAAAATCCTGGTTTTGCCATCACACCTGGGGCGGGAAGGATAATAGGCATTCCTGGGGATGGCTAGCTCCCTAGAACGGCCTGTTTTACTTGCAGATTGATAGAGACTTTTAACCATCTGGAGTTCATTATATTTGTATTTTATCATGTATTTATATTTGTTGTATTTTACTTGTATTATATTGTTATTAATTGTGCTTTAATTGTAAACCGCCCAGAGTCCCTCCCAGGGGGGAGATGGGCAGTGATAAATTTGATAAATAAATAAATAAAATATATTGTTCAATAAATGCTGGTTAACAAATCATGGCTTAGCCAGGGTGAGATATATGTATAAAAAGTGGAAGCATCCTTGTTGACTATTAGAAAAATAATTTCAAAACTTGTACAGAGGCAACATTTTAATTACTAGGGCAACTGAAACTTGCAATTCTTTAATAACTGTTCAGTTGGACTAATAAACCTATTACCTCAATATGGATTCTGACATTAATATGAAGGGCTAATTTTGTGACAGTTTTGTTGTTGCCTATTTTAAAACTTTTTTTTACTTCTTCTCTAGTCCCCATTTTTTGGCCATATTAGTTGATAAAGAATTCTGGAAAACTCAAAACTTTGTACAATTTTTGTCGCATTTTGGTTGGTCCTAATGTTCACCTAAAGCTCAAATACTTTGGCCACCTAATGCGAAGAGAGGACTCACTGGAAAAGTCCCTGATGCTGGGAAAGACTGAAGGCAAAAGGAGAAGGGGACGGCAGAGGATGAGATGGTTAGATAGCATCACCGATGTAATGAACGTGAATTTGAGTAAACTCCAGTTGACAGTGGAGGACAGGAAGGCCTGGCGTGCTATGGTCCATGAGGTCACGAAGAGTCGGACATGACTAAACGACTGAACAACAACAACAATGTTCACCCATGGATTTGGATGCTGAGTCTTTGCATTTAAGAAGCAGGTACAGAAACAACATATAGCTACCTAAATCAAATTAAATCAAATCAAATCAGATCTTCATTATGGTCATAGACCAGCATAGATATAGCTACCTAAATTTCAGGATCATAGCCTTCCTGCAAATAAACATAAAGTCATTTTTAAAAAATACTGCTTTAGAACTGTACATTCCACTAGGAAGAAACCTTCTTTGGAATCAGTGGGTGATTTACTATCAATCCATGTTTGATATTCAAAAGTATTTTTTTCAAGATCCAGGGAGGGAAGAATAAAGGAAATACCCTTTCCACATCTGCAGTGATCTGGAAATCTATCTACTGCCCCCAGTGGATGTTATCTGATTTTTTTAAAAAAAAATCCTGAACTTCAAATCCATACGTGATAAATATGGTTTGGCCCACAGACATAGAGAGTGTATTTCTCCACATGCCTCCTTCCACCTCTAGTTAGCTGGAGCAGACAAGTTAGGGGTCATTGTATGCAGAAAAACATATAGTACTTTAATTACTAAGGCTTTATTTATTTTATTTATTTTATTTATTTTATTTATTTTATTTATTGGATTTATCACCGCCCAACTCCCCCAAGGGGGACTCTGGGCGGTTATATAATGGCATATCCTTTTGCGGACCAGAGATCATTTCATCAGGTTCATCTATTCCATGCATACTCCAATATTCCATAAATTGGAGTCAGTTTGGTCTAGTGGTTAAGGTGCTGGCCTAGAAACCAGGAGACGTTGAGTTCTAGTTCCGCCTTAGGCATGAAAGCTGCTGGGTGACTTTGGGCCAGTCACTCTCTCTTAGCTCAAGCCACCTCATAGGGTAGTTGTTGTTGTGGGGAAAATAGGAGGCATTAGGAGGTGGCATTAGGTATCTTCACCGCCTTGAGTTGACGATATATAGATACAGTTATATACATATATAGATGTAGAGGGATAATAATAGCAATAATAATTGTTAGCCATTAAAAGGACAGAAGGTACTCTTTGTATTTGCAGCAGTAGATTAGCATGGTTGGTCCTTTGCATATTATACAGCCTGAAAAATAATGTGGTATAATATTTTTAATATTATATTAGGACTAAAGAAACTCAAGTTCTATTCCTTACTCAATCCTGAGATTAGGTGACTTGCAGTCAAATAACTCTTTGTCAGCTCAGTTTAGCTCACAGGGAGGATTACATAAGGGCAGACCATATATACTGCCTTCAGTTCCTTGGAGTAAAGGTAGGGTATAAGTATAATTAATAATAATAATAATAATAATAATAATAATAATAATAATAACAACAACAACAACAACAACAATAGTACTCCTTCATTCTAAATGCTTTAAGATGTGATGGTCAATGCATTGTCCTTGGGTACATCCAAGTCTAATGTTTTCTAGAAAGCAGGAGTATTACCAACGGCATGAGATTATCTGCCCACATACTTGTTTTAATGCCAGAAGATTTTAATTTTTTAAATAAAGATTGGAACTATCTTTGAGAGAGATAAAAATATTGTGCATCTCTATGGTCATCCATAATGTGTAAGTTATATGACAATTTCTTGATTGTTTTGGACCCAAAACTCTAAATCACTGGGCCTATATTACTGATAAGGGACCTTAGATTAGCTTTAATTCGCTTACAAAAACTACCATCTCAGCAAGTCTATCCTGAGGTTAATTAATCTTGGAGTGAAGTTGAAAAGAATTTTAAGAGTATTCCCATGTAGGTGGTATTTGATTGCTCTGGCTCAGCTTGTGACTTTCTCAAAGCCAAGGAAGGAAGATGAAAAATTGTTAGTATCTGTTAGAAATTTGTGAAAGGGGTCTGCACAGTGGGACCATTTCCACAGCTCTGATGATTTAGAGTTGTGAAGGATCCCCTCTAGGGGATTTTGTGAACCATGCCATGCTAATTAACTCCATTGTTATGTTTTGTTTTGAACATTAAAGTCCCTCTGGGATTATGGCACTTCTGTCTCCAGCAGGGGATTACATTTTGAACCACTGTATAACATCCATTTGACATCATACAAACAAAAGAGATTAACAATAAGGGGAAGCATATATGTATAATTTGATGATAGAACTGGTGAGAGGCCAAAACTACTACTTCTGTTACTACTACTACTTCCTTTTCCTCTATCTAGCTCTTGTCACAGACACCTTTCACAGATAGTATTTTTCTTTTTTACTTAGTGAAAATGTTGGAATGCAATTTAGATACATATGCAGGCATTTATTTTGTAAACAAGGAATATACCCAACTTCTTCTTTTGGTTCTCTAGCTCTTCCAGGTTTTCTTAAGGGTGCCAAAAGGTTGGGAGATGGTCAGAGAAGATGCATCCAGATTGCCTTCTCTAGAAGGGCAAGATGCCAAGGAGTGCAAAAAGTATGCTCTCTACTTCAGTACTGATCTTCCTAAACTGGGACATTTCCAACCAAAATTATGTACAAGGAGCCTTGGCTACCATTCTCCCAATAAATAGTCTGTAGTTTAAGTCAAAGAGAGCTGAGTTCTGGCCTCTACAAAGTGACAAGAGGATAATTCATTACTTCTACCATAATTCCTTGTATGGGAATTAGATGAGGGTATCCTGAACCCTAAATAGCATGGTGAATGCTATTTTATTTATTTATTTATTTATTTATTTAATTTTTATCTCACCTTTATTATTTTTATAAATAACTCGAGGTGGCGAACATACCAAATACTCCTTCCTCCTCCTATTTTCCCCACAAGAACCACCCTGTGAGGTGAGTTGGGCTGAGAGAGAGGGACTGGCCCAAGGTCACCCAGCCGGCTTTCATGCCTAAGGCGGGACTAGAACTCACAGCCTCCTGATTTCTAGCCCAGCACCTTAACCACTAGACCAAACTGGCTCTCTATTTACTTTTATTTTTATACCTCTATACTTTACATAGACTCTTGGCAATGAAAGTTGTGTTCCAAACATATTTTTGGAGCGTGGGTAACGTACCCCTGGTTTGAAGGATATAAGGTATGACAGAACAAATCCTCTTACAATTTTATTTATTTCGTATGGCATAGCAGAATATAGCATTATTGTTTAAAAATTCACAGAACAATATATAAATATGTATAAAATGTAAAACGTTGAAACAATAGATTGTTTTAAAAACACACATTGCGAATACTAAGTGGGATTATAAATAAATTAAAATTATGTGTGAGCAGTTACTAGAGTGGCTAAACCTATGGCCAAGTATCTAGATTGTTTAGCCATTGGACAGCAATGCCCTCAAGATGATGTAGTTCTTGCAGGGAGCCAGGGAATCTTTCAATTAATCAATTCTGCAGTTGTTTTGAATGAGCCTTGGATGGTCTAGAGTTCTAGTCCCGCCTGAGGCATGAAAGCCGGCTGGATGACCTTGGGCCAGTCCCTCCCTCTCAGCCCAACTCACCTCACAGGGTGGTTCTTATGGGGAAAATAGGAGGAGGAAGGAGTATTAGGTATGTTCGCCGTCTTGAGTTATTTGTAAAAATAATAAAGGCGGGATAAAAAAAAGTACAGTATTTCAACTCTCTTTAAGCTTCCTTACCAGAAAGTATCTTAGGGGAAAAGAGAACACTGCATATTCTAGGAGTCCTGGTGGCCATGAGCCACTGGAATATCTGCCTATGAACATCATAAACTAGACATAAGCAGTCTTTGGAAGAGTGATGTCATTGTTTGCCCTTCATGCCACGAGAAACTGCACAGAAGTTGCCTGTCTTCAATGAAATGAAGTACAGGATAAGGCAAAGTTAGATCAATTTAGTTAGAGATTCAGTAGTGATGTATATCAATGGCTTCAGCGTTAGATGTGGAAACTCAGCCTCCTACCCACCCACCCATGGGGGGGGTGGGCAGGATGGTGGAAGATGGGGATTACGAGATGTTAGTGTGATGCATTAACTCTGTCTGAAAATTCTGCCTTTCTTGGCAAAAATGTTTATTTTTTTTAAAAAAATTGTATTTGAATTATTTCTCTATATCTCACCAGTTTTTATTTTAAAACCCAGTTATTAAAAGTTAAAGTCAAGTTCCAAGACACTTGAAAAGAAAAAAATTAGAGGAAAAAGAAAGAGAAAATAATATATTCCACTATGCCTGTGGATGCTTCTGTTGGGATTATCAGGAGTCAATTCAGCATTGTCTCATAAGTGTAATAGGGGGTCTTTCTAGTAAACACATCTCTACTGTGCTTCTGGGATGTTACCTGGGTCACCTGATTTCCTCTTCCTCCTTTTTCTTGGTTTGAGGGATTAACATTCTCTATTACTCTTTGGGCAGACCTGCAAGCAGGAGGGCTGCACCATGCAGCTCTCGTCCATTACATCTCGCTTGCACGCAGATCTACTATGAATCTACTCATATCCAGATCTACTGAATAAATGTAAGCTATCTCTATTTCTTTTTCATCTAACTGTGTGAAGACTGAATTTATTTCTGAACATAATTAAGCTTAAAGTGCAAGTTCCCTGCTGGTTCACGCTTCTACTCTGCAAGATTGTTGTTAGCTGCTTGGAGTTCTTTTATTAACCTTCAAGACTCCATCAGTTTCTACATAGCCAACTTCGGTCTTCCACAATTTCAAACGCAACAGCCTCTGGCAGATGAGCTCCATTTTATTCTCAAAGTGGTATCATTAGTTGACCTTTTGAGCTGGTCTTTGATTATAATAAAGTACCGTATCTTGTCATTAGTTGACCCCCCCCAAAACTGATCAGTAAGATTTAATTTAAGCTTACCTGATGAGATAATGCTGTGTTTATAAATATAATGGCCACAAGAGGTCATAACAAGTTCTGTGAAAGGCCCTCTTGCAACAGATATGCTCTGAAAATACTCTGTGCCTGCAAGAAAGAATGTTTAGTTCCACATGCTACCAAACATCATGTGGGAAAATATTTATGAGACGTGATTGTTGTACAAAACTTTGTGTTGTGAAGTGTATCAGTGTGTTAAAAGCTGCTGCAGAATGAGAAGAATGTGCATACTGAAGTGTAAAGCATATACACAGAAAGAGAGAGAACAGGTCAATATAGATGATGGCATACGCTAGTCAGTCCATGACTATTGCCACATAAGATCTTGGCCAGTTATGATACTTTATGATTAAAGACAAAGCAACTGAGAATGAAGAACAGAGTCAGCATGGAGTAGCTTTGATGTGCTCTGATTGCAGAGACTTGGATTCAAGTTAACTCTGTGCTGAACCTGCAGGACTGTGTGTGTGTAGTCTAGATGTATGTTTATATATTTACAGCCAGTAGTCCAACATAAATATTCCTACAATGCTATGATGCAATTGATCTTCCAGTTTCTCAAGAGTTTCATTTTTTTCTGCTTTTCAACCTAACTTTGAGGGTTTAAAAAGTACTTCTGGGTGGTATTTTTGACTGGGCTTTCTTGTGTGATGATGAATGGTGCTACTTCTGGCTTTCTGATATCCATCTCTCCATCACCTCGCAACCTCTGGGCTTCCATCTCTAATCAGAAAAATAACGTTTGGTAGAGTTCCCTCATGCCGTCTTCCTGCCTTTGAGATTTAAATGAACCAGGAGAAGTGAGAGCAGGCCTGCACAGCTCGTAGAAGGGAAAGGGCCAGATTAATACCTTAAAAATAATTGTGGGCCACAAAGGAAGAGTTGGCCCACTGATCAGCTGCTTAGCGGCTATCAGCATGGTGGCAAGGGTGGAGGCCTGAAGGCATTGGAAGCCCTTGGTAGCATGCCTGTTGGGGAGGAAGTAGCTGTGAAAAGCTAGGCAGCGGTGGATCTTTCTTGTCAGCAACGGATTGGTTATTTTTAAAAAAACGGTGGTGGGCAGCACAAGGCTGCTCGATGGGCTGCATGTGGCCCGCGGATCATATGTTGGGCAGGCCTGAGAGAGAATGCAGATTAGGGCTGTGCCAAGGTTTTGAAAGAGTGTTTGAAGGAGGTGTTTCCTCTTGAAGTATTCAAGCAGCCAAATCCTTTGGAAAGTTTGCATGAATACTTTGGAGGCTGTCTTTAGCTGTCTGTCTGGACAGCTGTTTCTTTTTGTTAGTGACTCCAGTGGAAGTGTTGGGCTTGTGTGAGCATGCAAGCCCAGACAGCTAGAGACAGCCACATGAACCTTCCAGAGGACACCATGGTTTTAAATCGGGTAGAGATCAATTTTTAAGATTTGTTACACAGCCCTACTACAGAGTATTGGAGTGAAAAAAAGATTCCCTTTGACCATCTTGTTACTAACCTAAATGCAAGAATTGCACTGACATTTTCTGCTCTTTGGGGGCAAACATGAAACAATTTGTTTTCTATGAAACTGAAGAAGAAAGCAGAGAAGAAATGCTTTTCATGGCATTAGTGGACTGTCTCCTCAGACACTAAACTGAGTGACTTTTCCACCTCTTGAAGCTTAATCTAGCTGAAACCTAACCTGGTTTAGGGATTTCAAACAGAGGAGAAATAAATATCTAGGACCAAGTTCCAAAGAACCACTTGCAACAATACTGTTTTAATCTCATTGTTCTCTTGCTGTCTTTAAAGCAGGGCATTCCAAAGTTTTCCCGCGGCGACACACGAACCGCCGTTGGTGTGTCGTCGTGGGAAAACCCGGAAGTGCCACCGTTGCGACAGCGCGCAAAAACCCGGAAGCGTTGCTGCCGCTTTCGGGTTTTTGCATGCTGCTGTTGGTGTGTCGCCGCGGGAAAACCCGGAAGCGCTGATGATGATCAGCGCTTCCGGGTTGTGTGGCGACACATCAGACTGTGTGTGGCGACACACTTTTGTGTCGCGACACACAGTTTGGAAAGCTCTGCTTTAAAGATTAACATTAGATTTTCTTTTTAAAAAATGACCACAATATTAGTAAAATACTTTAAAAAAACCTATTCTTTCATTTTTAGTCCTAGTGCCACAGGAACTAAACCCCACTACACTTCGCTCTTTTCTACTTCTGCAGTTCCCATTGTTTGCATTGTATAGTTGCTATTTTTCCAAGTAATGAGAAGTTGCAGGGGAGGAGTTTTTCCTAAGTTTCATTTCCCTTGGAGAAAAAGATCAATGATAATTTACAGCATTTTGTATTGTTTGTTTGCAAATATGCAAGCTGAGCCTAATTTTGACAAGCCGTTTGAAGCACGTGTATAATCGTATTTGCACCAAAATAGTGAGCTTTTCCCAGGGCCTGTTCACCCCCCTCTGTATGCCAGTGGTCAGCTGTTCCTCAGCCATTTTCGTAGTCCTCTCCGCTGTACCCGTGAGAAAGAGGCTTTTCTTTTTCTGATTAAAAGAAATGTAAAACTAGCATGATTTGGGTCAGGGTCACCATAGAGCAGTGCAAAGCTGGCTGGGGAATTCTGGGAGTTGAAGTCCACACCTCTTAAAGTTGCCAAGGTTGAGACACACTGCCATAGAGGATTGGGTGCTGTCTACCCAATGTTTCTCCCCCATTTTCAACCTCAATCCCTCATGTATCCATGGAAGAATAAAAGCCATAATGTCCACAGAGATGGATTGACTAGAGAAGTTCCAGTCATTTTTGTTTTGCATCTCTAGAATATTGGGTCTGCTTCTATAAATGGGGAGAGGATGAGTTAATGCTACCAGATCATGACTGCAAAAATCCAGACGACACTGCTCTAGCAGCCTTAGATCAATTAATCACCCAGTTATGTATGCAGATTAAATAGCTGATGGGGATGCATAGTTTATCCCCATACGATCTAACTCCCTGAGTCAATTGGTGTCCTGTTCCAGACTGAGCAATCACGTAGTAGCAAGTCGCAAATGGTTTAATGATGGAATTGAAATTCAAATAGCTAAGAAGACAGGTAAAATGCTGAACTGCCCAGTTGCATACGAGCTCCAGGAGAAGTTTAGGGAAGGTGAGTGCCGATGTGGGTTGAAGCCGAGAGTTCAGGGATCTAGAGCCAGAGGTCCACAGAGCTCAGTCCAGAACTGCAGCCATAAGAAACAAGAGCTAGAAAGCAGTCACCCAACAATGTGCAGGTCCAGGAAAATGGAAATGAGGCATCAGCAGAGAAGCAAGAATGTGTGTTAGTCTAGGATTCAGATGCCATAGAATTCCACAAGCTGGCCTGAGTCATGAAATCTAGAACCTGAAAGCAGAGCAAAGATACTGTCCTGTTTCAAGCTAAGCAAATACACTGGCTCAGGTGGTTTGCTGATGAGTAGTATTGCAGTCAATTACAAAGATAGGAAGATTTGGCTGGGCAGATGCATGCATACAGGAAAGTGAGGGCTTGCCTGAAAGCTGGAGGCAGCATGGGGTGGTTTAGCGTTTTGTCCAACATCAAGCTGTAGGAGACAAATAGAGTACATCTTCTAGAAAATGGAATGTGGCAGCAATAGAGAACCAAACATGAACTGCAACAGTGCAGGAGTCAAACACCTGAGAGATTAGTCAACCAGCCCAAGTCAAAGAGCTGAGAGACAAGGAGCAGAGCAGGAAGTAAGGACACAGGAAACTGATCCAAGGTTGGTGAGTTGTTTCCAACAGGGTAGTCGCTGGCATGACTAATTAACAAATTAGGCTGTTCTTAAATAGGCCAGATGCAGGTGTGACTCAGTTACAGGCATTGGCGTTCTTGCTTCTTGAGGAGCCAAGCACAGGGTCAATGCTTGGCTCTCTGAAGCTGTTGATGTATGCTGGGGCTGGTCTCTCATCACCTGACTCCTCCCGCACCCAATCCTGCTGATTTTCTGCTGAGTAAGCCTCAGGTGATAGGTTGTTGGCTGACTCTTGGGGCTGATAACCTTATGGATCAGGCCCCTCAGCCTCTGACTCAGAGGAGCCCATAGCAGGTATAGGAATGCAGATATGACATTGGAAAGTTGTTTCCAAGTGAGTGCAAGGTCCTGGCTGCTGCTCCTAAATAGCCCCATCTGCAGGCATGGTGAAATTGAGGTGTGGTTGCCTTTGCTTCCTGGCTCTGTCCTGGGCTTAGGTCCCCTGCCAGGATCTGGTCCCTCCTTCTCTGAGTCTGCCCTCGTTGTCTCCTTGGCCTTCTGGAGATGATGGGTCGCCTGCTGGATTGCCACGTGAGGCTGACAACTTCTCACATCAGACCCTTCAGTCTCTGGCAGAGGAGGCAGAGGAGATCCTAACAAATGGCTTCATATTTCTGTTTGCATAGGATATTAACTCTGCTCCTCATGACCCAGTTAAGCATGTTGCATAAACAGGACTTGTAAGCAGCAAATCCAGTGTCTATATACATACATATAATATACAGTATATAACATACACATATATGTATAATTTATATTAAAGATTTTTAAAAAGGAAGATAAAAACTAATACAAACTAATATAAAGTAAGAAAAAGAAAAATCAAAGAGAAAGCTAAAAGTGCAAGAAAGGAAGAAAAAGTGAAAGAAAAATAGAAAAGAAAGAAAAAAGATACAAAGAAGTAGCTTCCGATCTTCTTTACAGCAGTTATAAGTACAATTATAAATTTACCTCTTACTCTATGGTTACAACATAATTCCCTTCTTTCTATATCCTCAAATCCAGTATCTCACATAGAAGAGAATCATCCTATTGGCTCAGTTATGGGTGAATCCAGTCAACTGTGGCTTAGTCAGTAACTCATGATGCAAACTCAGAGCCATTATCCTTACACATAGGAGAAAGAAAATCCCAGTGAGAAGCTTCTGGATAAAATGGAAGATGGTTTGCTACCTGAGATCCTTCCATATTGACATAGGAAAGACTGCATCAAGGTTTATGACAATTGTTTTTATGGCTATTAAAAATAATCTTTTCCAAATCTAAGGTGAGCTTAACTATGTAGCCAGCCCCGATTGTTAAAGTAAAATTTGGAATAACTGTGCTGTCCCATGTGAGATCTTACTTCCTAGCCCCTTGAATGGTGGCCATTATTTCACTTGAAATACAAAGAAGCAGGTCTTCTGATATTTTTTCAACCCAAGTCAGTGGTTGGTGTTCATGGCAGATAGACCAAGAGAAACAACTACTATTAACTGTAATCTTTCATCAGCCTTTCCTAGCTTAAGCAGCATTAAATCTATCAACAGAAATGCTTGGTTTCTTTAGAGCAGTGTTTCTCAACCTTGACAACTTAGCTGGCTGGGGAATTCTGGGAGTTGAAGTCCACACATCTTAAAGTTGCCAAGGTTGAGAAACACTGCTTTAGAGGGTACAATGTAAAAACAAAGAACATTCAATTTCTCTTAGAAATCCCCTTGGGAATTTTTACCGCATGTATGCTGTGGAATAGTTACTCAGTATGCAGCCTTCATCTGCTGGAGAAATTGGACAGAAAAAGAGAATGCTCATTTCTGCTTGCAGCTCCCTGGTACAAATCCAGACTAATATGTCTGTAACCAATGAAATGATTCCAGATTTAAAGCAGCATGACTGAGAGCCAAATTCAGCCCTGGATAGTGAAGTGTATCTTAAGTGTTGCAGGTAATGTGGATACAGCTGTGCCTGCAGCTGTTCTAATCCTTTTAGGGTAGACTACAGCCTCAGAAAAGAGAGGAGAGGGAAGAGATGGAGGAAAGGAGGAAGAGAAAAAGTATTAATCCAGAGGTATGCCAGTAGTTTTTTTTTCTCTGTTTTTTTTAAGGAGAAGATAGGCCATTAGCAGAGTAAAGGATTAGAAATGCAGTCTACTAAATATACTCCAAGGGTTGCCTGGATTCTTGGTTCATTAGAAATATTTAGCTGTTTGCTGAAATATTGAAGGCTTGGATTGCAGGTTGAACTAGCGCTATCTATCCAAGGCTGCAAACCACCACTCTAACCCTTTGCTGCCACCCAGTGGTCATCTAGGGGGTTGCATCTCATATCTGGAAGCCCTAGTTAAACAGAATGTGCTTTTAAGTTTCAGGGATGCTCATTTTTTTCATCACTGTAAGCCATGGCATGTTTTATTCATGGTTACTGAGCAAGCCAAATGGACTACTTGTGTCTCATAACAATGCCTGAGGGGGAAAACCCAGTCTTCAAGGCTTTCTGGAAGACTATCAGGTTTGTCTATGAAGGTTCTCAGTCATCCAGGTGGAATTGTCTGTAGCTTGAATCATGTCAACTGGATTTCTATCCACTGAGAAAATAGAAATCCAGTTGACATGATCCAAGCTACAGACTATCAGGTTTGGGTTGTCTGGATCTTTGGGGGAGGGTGGTATTGTCCCATAGCGCAGGTGCTGAGTCAGAGAACATATACTGTACTTTCTAGGTCCTACTAGATGACACTGTTTCACAGAGGGGACATGGAGCACGCCCACACCCCCATATCTGGTGGGATGAACAGACACTGTTGGGGAGATGCGGTCTCATAAATAATCTGGCCATATGCTTTATAGGTCTGTAGCTTGAATCATGTCAACTGGATTTCTATTTTCTCAGTGGAAACGTTTCGCTCCTTATCCAAGGAGCTTCTTCAGTCTGAGCAAAGTTGGTAAGGGAATCCTAAATATGTTTCTAGGTAGCTGTGTGACCTTACACCTGGGGCTAGGTCATACACCTGGGGCTAGTCCAGGGAACGGTGCCCACCCACTGGTTTAGGTATGTGGATGACACCTGGGTCAAAATCAAGGCCCAGGAAGTACAGGCCTTCACGGACCATATAAACACTATAGATGCCAACATTAGCTTCACCAGAGAAGACACCAAGGACAACAGACTGGCATTCCTAGACTGTGAAGTCCTCATTGGGACCGGTGGCAAGCTAGAAATAGGGATCTACAGGAAACCCACACACACAGATCAATATCTGATGTTTGACTCCCACCATCCACTGCAGCACAAACTAGGAGTCATCAGGACATTGTCACACAGAGCAGAAACCATCCCCACCTCCATGGATTCCAAAAAGAATGAAAATCAGCACCCGAGAACAGCTCTGAAGGCCTGTGGATATCCAAATTGGGCCTTCACCAAATCTAAATCTACCAGACCTAAAACAGCGACAGATAGGGCTGAGACTCAGAGTAAACGAAAGAACCTGGTCATTCCCTACATGGCTGGCGTGTCTGAAAAGATAAAACGGATATTTGGCAAACACCACATACCTGTATATTTCAAACCCACCAACACACTGAGACAGAGGCTTGTACACCCCAAAGATCAAACTCCAAAACACAAGAAAAGCAATGTAGTTTATGCAATCCAGTGCAGTGAGGAGTGCTCTGAACTCTACATTGGAGAAACCAAACAACTTTTGTACAGACTGTCCAAGTGATGCCATCAAGGCTCTTTCCCAGTGCCTGGAGGCCGTTAGTGTTTGGATGGGGAAGAACAGGCTTCAACTCATTCCTAGCAAGACTGAATATCTGTGGGTTTTAGGGACCCCTGTTCCAGAGATTTACCATCTATGACTCTGGATGAGTTAGCACTCCCCCAGACAGAGTAAATGCACAATTTTGACTCAAAGCAACTAAATGGCCAGCTGTGACCAGGTGGCAGCCATGATCAAGTTGGCCTTTGCACAACTCCATCTTGTGCACCACTTGCACCGATTACTGAAACAGGAGGCTCTGTCCAAGTCATTTTATGTACACTGAGAGATCAAGGAGTACCAAGATGGATGCGCTATCCACATCCTGAGCCCACCAGAGCTCATCCAGAAGTGCAATCAATACCATCTTGGTACTATAAATCAATCTGGAACCCGACTGAAAAGGGTTTAGATAATCTGTTTCCCTAAGCAACCTTTAGGGAAGGTTGTTGGAGCTGTCAACAACCTTCCCTAAAAAGTGGTGGTGGAGACTGGATGAAAGTTGTCCAATTCTGTTGGATGCGGCAATGGATTCTTCAAGAGAGGGCGTGCCACTGCTTCGTTCAAAGTGGCCAGAGCTGTCCCCTCCCTAACCCTAATCCACCATATGGATCCAACTCATGTTGGATCCTGGGAGACCTTAACCAACCAGGTGGGACATGGATCTAAAGTATGGGAGGCAGAGCTCAAAGCCCCAAGGACCCTTTCTACTTCCTCAGCCCTAATTGGTTCAAACTCTTCCCAGAAAACAGAGCAAAGCTAAGTTAGTTCCATGGAACCTTTGCAGCCAGAGTCTAACTCTGAAGCAATCTACGAGATTTTGTCCACCAGATGCCTGGAATAATCCTCAGAGCAGTCCTGCAAATGTGTGTCTGGCTCCACCTTACCCAGAAAGGACTGCATTACTTTAAACAAGGTCACCTGCTTGTTGTCTGTGGATGTGATAAGAGCAGAAAAATAAGCAGGTTTTGCCATTCTTATCACAAGGTAATCACAAGGTTGCGGAGCACCCGAATTTCAATCACGTGACTGTGGGGATGCTGCGATGGTCGTAAGTGCAAGGACCAGTCGTAAAGTTACTTTTTCAGCGACGGCATACACATTGTCTCTTGTACAGGTAGTCCTTGCTTAACGACTGTCCTGTTTAGCGACTGTTCGAAGGTATGCCATTGCTGAAAAAGTAACTTTACGACTCAACTGGTCCCTGCACTTACGACTGTTGCAGCATCCCTGCAATCACATGATTGGAATTCGGGTGCTTCGCAACTGGCAGGCATGTATGACCATTGCAGCATCCCATGGTCATGTGATCGCCATTTGCGTGCTTCACAGCTGGCTTCCGACAAGGAAAATCAATGGAGAACCCAGCAATAAAATTGCAAGTTGTGGTTACGTGATGTTTTGCTTAATGACCGCATCACTTAGCAATGAGTTGTGGGTCCCAATTGTGGTTGTTAAGCAAGGCCTACCTGTACTATTTCATCTCCTGTAGTTCCTCTGACAATCAGAGAGCTCTTCAGGATCCATGCACACAGAGAGTCTGCACCAGTGTGATCCAATTCAAGGTCTTTGTCACCTGCTCATTCTAAGCAGCAACCAAGTCCTTGCTCCAGTTGTGCAACAGAGCTTCAGGGACAAACACCTTTCCTTGCTCTCACCCAGGTGGCCTACAGGAAAAAGCACAATCACCAGCTTACCAGATAGGGCACAACCAGGAGCACGCTTGCCCACTCCTGTCTCCCACCCAGAGAGGAGCAAGCAGCCCTTGACCCCACCCCCACTCCAACACTTTCCACCCAAACTAACCCAGTTCCTTATCGAGAGTCTGGCCAAATTTCTCTTCTGTCCTATAGAAATAAAAATGTAAAACCCTCAGAAGGAGCACCAGCTGCAATAAACAACACAGACTCTGGTCCCTCTGAGTCTAATGGCTGCTGAGCAGCAGGAAGAAGGTGGCCCAAACGGCTGCTGTGCAACCTGGTAGGCCATATGGCAGCCACAGAAAACAGGGTGGTTCTCATGCAGGACCACCATTCTACTCCTGCTCCTGCACAGTCCCATTGGGGGACCGAAACCAATTCACATTAGAGTGGGAAAAGAAGTTGGCCTGCGTATCATGCGTGAACCCAATTGTCCTTTGTCCTTCTCCCCCTGCATTGGATATTTGCGTCAGCAGGTTGGCAGCAAGACAACACTAAATGCCAGAACCTTTGGAATTGCAGGACTGTGGAATGTGGGACTGAGTTGAAACCAATTAAACGTACATTGTGGACAACTTAAAAGAAGGGATCTGTCTTTGTCTGCAAATGGCTGTTTCCCATTCAAAAGCCACTTTAAAAAAGTGTCTGATTTTCCTAGAGGGAGAAGATTTTAGAGCAGAAAAAATACAGAAAACTCTAACCCTTTGCTGTCAACTAGTTTCATTCTTGTGCAGCCACAACCAATTAAAAAGAAAAAGAGATGAACCCTAATTACATAAATCATTTTATTCAATTCTCATACTACAGAATATTAATCATGGAGAACAAACCCAAACTTTTTTTTCCAATTATTTTTGGAACAAATTGTTTTCCAAATTCTTAGTTTTCATTCCTTGCATTTCAGTCAGTTAGATGAAAATAATTTAACTCCGAGTTCAACGAGTCTGTTTTAGATATAACAAAATCTGAATCCTATCCATTCTTATTTTATTTTTCATTCACCCCTTGCATGAATGCTGAAACTGCATTTTTTTTCTTTCAGTGATAGAGGTAAACTAACACTGAAATATTAGCATCCTTTTATTTTTTTATTTTGGCTGTTTTTTATTCTTTAATGTATTTATTGACTGCTTTTAACTCTGTTGCACGCCGCCCAGAGTCCCTTGTTCTGAGATGGGCGGCTATATAAATTGGTTTAATAAATAATAAATAATAAACACAAACCAGTCTGTTGAGGTGGCAACATCCATATTTATGCAGGGACCGCGGTGGTGCAAGTGGTTAAGATGCTCGTTAAGACGCTGAGTCAGAGGCCATTAAGGCTGACAGATCGGCAGTTCGAATCCCAAGAGTGCGAGCCGCGTGCCGGAGTGAGCTCCTGGCAATTTGTCCCAGCTCCTGCCAACCTAGCAGTTCAAAAGCATGCAAATGCAAGTAGATAAATAGGTACCACTTTGGTGGGAAAAATCACAGGGACATGAAAGGAGCCTCCTCGGGCGTCCCCTGGGGCAACGGTGATGTCACCGGCAAATCCTTTCACTACAGAAGCGCCTTGGTGCTTCTGACATGAAAATAAAAATTCCATATCTATCAGGAATATCAAGTCTCAGGATGATCAGATGCAGCATTCTGAATATTTTATTTACAACACTTTCCCCTGCTTTTTCTTTGAATAGTTCTGCAAGCCTGACTTATGACTCTTTGAAAGACAGCAGTGCTATCCATTTTGTTTAAATTATGGTTTAGACTGTCTAAACTTTTGGAAACAGCTTAGACTTCAGCTGGTGTGCACATGGTAGACCAAATCCAGAAGTGATCAAATGCAGAAGTGATCCAACTACCCCTCTATTGTCAGGCTGACTGGCAAAGTCTTTTGTTTTTTGAGATATATAGGTCATGCAATAGTCAGGGATTGCATGTTTGTGATGCAATCACTGTGATGTATGCTTTGTGGTTCATCATCTCAGAAATATACTTTGTTACCCAGCAGTTTTAAGACAGAAGTTCACAATGCGACTTATAATGCAAACATTGAACAAAATGCAATAATGCAAGTTTACATGGTTGTCTGCAATGGGAGGCAAGTAGGTATGTGCATTGTTATTTTCATTGCACAAATGTCATGAATTATGCCATTTGCATCAAGTCCCATCACATGATGCAAGTAATTATCATGATGCAGGCATGATGACATGACATGTATGATGTCATTTGCATGATCGTGTCATGACAAACATGACATAATTGTGGCTTTTCCTAGACACTTATACATGTTGGTCAAGGACCTCAGATACCCTGCTTTTGGTGGCATTAATTTAAACTTGCCTCCCCCAACCTGGTCTGAGAATGAGGGGAGTTCTAGTGTGTGTGTGTGTGTATGGAAGACAGCTCAGGAAAGGTTAACTTATTCTCTGAAATGATGTTCAGATTCCTGCAAAGAGAGAAGAACAAACATGAATTTTGTTGGAATTATTTTATGTTTTCTTGATACACTGAGTTGTAAAATAACTGGGGTGACTGTATAAGAAATCTGGTACAAATCATACCTATGTTATTAGCAAGGGCTAACACTGCCAAAATGATTGTCCCCTTTTTCTGCAAAGACAAATTCCTCATTAATAGTTAGAGCCAGTTTGGTCTAGGGGTTAAGGCAACAGGCTAGTAACCAGGAGACAGTGATTTCTAGTCCTGCCTTAGGCATGAAAGCCAGCTGGGTGACTTTGGGCCAGTCACTCTCTCTCAGCCCTAGGAAGGAGGCAATGGCAAACCACTTCTGAAATCTTGCCAAGAAAACTTCAGGGACTAGTCCAGGCAGTCACCGAGGATCAGACACAATTGAATGGTTAAAATTTTTTTTATTCCAGTCCCATGGTGTTTTAAATTTAAATCACAGTACTGCTTCATTGTACAATGCTTTGGGGTCTAAACATTCTGATAAAAATTCAGGAAATAGGGCCACACTATCAGTGCATTCTGCAATCCTAAATGCCATTTGATTGCTGAATTCTCATTAAAGACAATGTTTTTCTTTTTTTTAAAGCCACCTTGTGCATGGAATTGCAGCAATTGTTTATTTGGGTATGCGGGAGGTTTTAGTTACCATGGAGAAGTAACAACCATTCTACCATGTTTAGTAATAATCTTTTGCCTGTTTAAGATTTAAAAAAAAGACCACCACCTTCTGAGATGTAAGGATTAAAGTTTTACAATAGAAGGCTGTGCACTATGGAACCATGCTTGTTTCTGAAAAAACACAAGACACATCCAGTTCCAATTTATTGCCAGGAGATTTGCTGCTGGAAATATTTTGTCTGACTGTGACTGTTATTTCACATTTGGCACAGTATAATGGTGAACATTTCTGAATTGCCAGAACTTTCTGTAACAAGCCCAAATCCTTTCTGATAGGAAGACTCAATAACAGTAAGCTTCCCATGAAACACTCTGAAACTTGCTGGTAAATTACACATCTAATTGTGGGTTTCAGAACCCCACTTGTGTCACGTGCTGTCAGGGTAGTGCATATACCACGTTGAGGCATTCCGTGAGGATGCAAAATAAATTGACAGCTCGCAGTCTGTTATAGACAAACTGTACACAGACCTTTACTGTACAATATTCACAGAAACAGAACTTACAATACATCAACAACCAGCCACACCTCCAACCACCAGCCACACCCACAACCCATGGTGCACTTCTCTATATACAGTGGTTTGTGCTGTGTCATGTATCCACACCCTCAAGGTGTGAGCCCTGAGAACTGAGCTAATCACATACACAGCTCAGCTGTGCTCTGTCGTTTCCATATTGACACTGACAAAATTCTTACTCCAGGGCAAAACCCTGGCACGTGCTGCTTTGGCTGCCTGGACATATTTTTTGACTTCTTCAGCAAAACTTGCTTCAACATTTCACTTGCGAGGTGTGCCAGTTTTCTCTTCATGGAGCCAGAAGATGCAACTAGAAATGGAAATGAACATGAACTAACCAAAGAACCTTGTCGTTCTTCTATTGGGAAATCACTTGTGACCGATGCATAAAAAGTGCTGTCTTCTATTTTTCCAGGCTATTACTAAATGCACAACAATATTGAGAATCAAACTGAGTTTATGTAGAAAAATTAGTCTGGCTTCTTCATTCTTTGCTTCACAGAATCATTTAGGGCCAAAGTATGTAATAAGAGGGTATTTGGAAATACTTAGGCATCTACAGGATGTCAGACGAATACCAACACTGCTACTAGAATAGAGCATTAGGATCACAAAGGCAATGGCTGGGACAGTGCAGTCTTGATACACTCAGCATACTTACAGAAGTACATCAGCGCAGCTGCAAAACAGATAAAACAGAGAGGAGCTCTGTCAGTGGACCTTATCTCCCCACTCATGACAGGGACCATTGTTATTGTGTTGCTATCTAGTGCTCAAATTACTAGAGGGCTAAAGAGGACCCAATTCTCCTCACCTTTCACATCATATTCCTTCGCTTCCGTTTAGAGGCAACTGCAGGGCAGTTTAATTTAGCTAAATTGTAGGAAGACTAGTGGGATCTGGATTTCATTAAAGGCTATTCCATGTTTCTGAACACTAGCACTTTGTGTAGTGAAAGATGTTGCTACTAAAAACATCTGTACCTTTTCTGCGGACAGCCCCAGATAGACAAGTCTTCCTTCTCCATCACATGAGAATAGAGGATAAGAGCAGAGACCTAAAACAATTGTTTCCCTTGTCCAAAACTTCCTCAATAACTTTGTTAACTAACTGTTGGAGCTGAAGGTGCCAGGTTGGATCATAGGAAGATACTATTTGCAAATCTATGACTTGGATAAAGGGAGAGGAGAATTCGCACTCTCTCTGTCTCTCTGGGTTAAATCTGTCCCAATTATCTCTGGGCCATCAGTACAACAAGCCTCTGGCCACATCTAATAGGTGCTTTGCCAAGCTCCCTTCTGTCCCCTAGTCTGTGCTGCATTGTTATCCATACAGCTTTAACTCGCACAACATTTTAAGGGCTATGATCGACAGTTCCTCGGCTGAAATTTCTGCCCAATTCCATCCATCATGTGAAAAGCTTCCTCCAATGGCATGAACAACACCCTGGTTACTCAATGTGCTACATTTTTTTTCTTTCCCACACTAGTGTCAATTGATTTAATTTTAAAAAAAATAGTAATTATAGGTCAACCCTTTGACCATTAGGTGTCAGCAAAGAGTTAAGTTTGTATCCCTTGGCTGCTGTCTAATGGTCATCTGGATTTGTGCAGCTGTTGGATAAGTACCGTTGAAGAGCTGGAGACTGAGAAAGGGGGAATCAATGCGGGAGCTGTAATCTACCCTAAAAACACGTGAAAAGAGGAAATGAGGAGCCACTGCAAAGGGAATTCCCTGTCAGGCAGGCTACAAGTACAAGAGACCATTCTTTTCATTTACATTACATTAAATTAAATTTCCAATTACATATTTAAACCAGGGACAGGCTAGCTAATCTCAAGGCTTTGTACTCTCTAGGTTGAACAGCTGACTCATGGACCAACCCATGTAAATTAACAACAACAACAAAGATGAATATTTCTAGTCTCCCACACAGCTAAAAGAGGATTGAGGGGTAGGAAAACAGGTCAGAGACACAATGGAAGGGACAATTCCATAGAAGCCACAAGCTTGCTGTACTAGAACATGTCATTTCAGTCCTCTCCCGTTAATGTGCCCTATTGCCTAAATGCAGTATCTGGAGTCAGGATAATAAGGAAACACTACTTCTAGGCCAGAGCACTTAAAGCTGTCCTTGGACTGCCTCCCCTGAAGGTGATGGACAATAATAAATAGTTGCTGGGACATAGACTTGTTGTTTGGAAAAGGACCATCCTTGTGACAGGCAAGGAGACTGTATGGATTTGCCATCTATTAGAATAGACAGGTGGGACTCCGATGATTTATCCAAGTATTCTCATTATATTTGCCTTGCTCATGGCGACTCTTGCATTAGCCATCTCCCATTTGGACTACTATAATGTGCTCTACATGGGGCTGCCCTTGAAGAGCATTCAGAAGCTGTAGCTGGCCCAGAATGTAGTGGGTGTACGCAGGCTTTTGTGTTACTTGTTATGCTCATGTAACACTGCTGCTCTGAGAGCTGCGGTGGCTCCCAATAGGCTTACAAGTGCAATTGGAGTGCTGGTTATCACCTATAAAGCCCTACATGGCATAGAGCCAGCGTATGTGCAGGACCGCCTCTCTCTCATTGTTTCTGCTCGACTCACCAGAGCTAAGATGTGCACAGTATCATGACTTCTACCAGACACATATGTTGCAGCACATTAATTGCGGTGACTAATAACTGTTAAACAGCACAGCAAACTTAGTGGGTCATACTGTTATTTTTTCCCCATATGGGAATCCTCTTCCTTTTCGCAAATGATTGGCTGTTTGCAATCCATGACCAACTTAACTATGGTTTACTCAATTTAACTCAATATAAATCTTGTATCAATTGACTCATACTCGCAGTGGAGAAACTAAAATTTTCACCATACTGAGGTATAAATCAGAAATTGGCCTGTATGAGACTAGGTAGAGGGGGAGCAGGGAAATTAAGATGAAGATCAATTAGATCCTACAATTAATGGCTCTGACCTGGCACACTTAAAATGGAAAGAAGAAGTATATATGTACCTGAATATTTTTCCTCTCCTCCTGAAAGCTAAAATATAAGGTTTGTCATATCATTTGGTATGTGCTTAGTGTACATTATGCATTACATTTTACATTAAATTACATTATAATTTATATTATAATTATATAATTATATTATAAATTATAATTTATATTATATATAATTTATATATATATATATATAATTTATATATATATATTTATTATTTATATATATATATTTATATTATATATACATTATAATTTATATTATAAATTATATATATAATTTATATTATAATTATAAATTACATTAAATTACATTATACATTACATTATGCATGGCTAACATTAAGCCATCCTTAGTGTACAAACATACTTAAAGGATTTGCGGGCAGTTTCCCATCCAGGTACTCTTGAGACATCTATTTAGGATGAGTAAATTGCTGTGTCTATAGAGGCAGGGGGCGCGTTGGCTCAGTGGGTAAGATGCCAGGCTTGTCGACTGGAAGATCGCAAGTTCGGAGGTTTGAATCCCTAGCCCCGCGTGACGGAGTGAGCTCCTGCACTAGCACCAGCTCTTTGAAATTTGAAAGCATGCAAATGCAAGTAGATAAATAGGTACCACTTCGGTGGGTAGGTAACAGCGTTCCGCATGCATCATGCAGGCCACATGACCGTGGAAGCGTCTTCGGACAATGCTGGATTTTCGGCTAACAAACGGAGATGAGCACCGGCCCCTAGAGTCGGACACAACTGCACAAATGTGCGGGGGGAACCTTTACCTTTACTTATAGAGGCACAGAAAATGTTTTATTATTGTGTAATTAATATTATTTTCATACTGCTTGCTTATTGTTTGCCACAGGGGTCGGCAACCAGTGGTCCGTGGGCCATTAGGAAGTGGGCCGCAGGGTGAGCTGGAGCAGCTGATTGGTGGGGGCCCGGAAGGGGAAACACCTCCACCTACCTCAGTGTGCACGCGTGGGGTGAGGCTTTTGCCTTTCTGCCAGAACCAAGGGCATTCTCGGGGTCCCCAGAGCCTGCCCTTTTGAAGGGGCAAGATCCGGGGACCCCAAGAATGCCCTCTGTTCCGGCAGAAAGGCAAAACCCTTGTCGCGCGCAGGCTGCCGGCTGCTTCCCCACTGCACAGCTGAGCAGCGCAGGGGGGCGGGTAGAAAATCTCTGTGCTGGAAGGGGCCCGGCAGCATGCGTGCGCGTGGTGAGGCTTTTGCCTTTCTGCCGGAACTGGGGGCATTCTTGGGGTCCCCGGAGCTTGCCCCTTTGAAAGGGCAGGCTCCGGGGACCCCAAGAATGCCCTCGATGCCCCAGAGCGGCAGGCCTGCAAACCCTGCCCCATCCTTCTGATTGGCTGCCGCCCGCAAACCCCACCCCCCATCCGTTCGATTGGCTGCCGCCTGCAAACCCTGCCCCCTGGTCCTTGAAAATTTTTTTTCCAACGGGGGTGGTCCCTGATGGAAAAAAAGGTTGCTGACCCCTGGTTTACCATATACAGTGGCTCCTTTAATTTTTTTAAAAATTCCAAATTGCTATAGATAGAAATTTCAGACAGCTAATTAGATGAAATTACCATAAAGTAATTTATGTAATAAATTCCCCTATTCGGGAGATGGGCTGGGATAAATTAAATAAATAAAAATAAATAAATAAATAAAGTGATAATAGTAATTTATACTGTCACAGCATATAAGGCTATGAGATTCTCTGATCATGGTGTAGTCTTTAACAGACTGGTGCCTTCTTGAGTCACACTGGCTGGGAATTCTGGAATTATAGCCCTAATATATTTGGCAGCACTGGACTACCATAATGCATGTGTAATAGAATATACAGTATACAGTGGTATCTTGCAATATGATTACAGTAGCCACATAAAATAGTTAGACACACACACACACACACTGTATATACATACATACATACAACTTTAGAATATTTTATAAACATAAATCTAGAATCTATCTTGTTTTCTAATATATTCCATGTGGGATTACATTTTCAACAACAAATCTATTTCAAGAGGGAAGTAAGTCAAAATTGAGCTTCAAAGTCAGCCATCTAAAGAAAGCCTTGCCTGGGATATCTCTGCATATTGCATTCATTAATAAGTGAGATTTTATGTAGCAGAATCAATTTGTCTGGCACTTTAAAAACCTGATTTAACTAGACTGTGTCTAAAAGCATATCCCCTGAAAATGAAAGTGAAATGACCATTTACATCATTTCTCACAACCAAATTTCCATGACAAGACAGATAACATGCACTAAAAGAGTTATCTCTTTCATCTGCAGGCTGAACAATTTTATGGCTTAATACCCTTCTTTTAATTGTCCCTTATTAGTAACCCAGCTGGAATTAGCCAATTTCCACTCTTTGACCTGCAGTCTCAGACCTAGTTCAGAACTAAATTTATGGCTAGGAAACTAAGTGGGAATATTTCTTCCTGTTTAATATCTAAAGCCATGCCAGAATTTAACTGCCTGAAAAACCAGAATTGGGGACAGTTATCATAATGACCTCACGTGGACAGAGTGAGTTTCAGTATAGTAACTGAAAGATTATAATAAAACAATACAATACTTTTTTCTACAGTACTTTGCTGGTGGCAGTTCAAAGCTTTCAAAACAGCTTCTCGTATGAAAAAACTCCAGAGATAATTGTTTATACAGTATAACTCTTGTGTGTAAGCACGTTTCATTGATACTGACATAGCCATTATACAAATTGCAAAAATCTTAAACTCACTGAGTCCAGAAATATGTTATGTGTTATATATACAAAATAATCAGCCTTTCCTGCACAACATATCCAATTAAAACCTAATTACAATCAATTTTAAGCTGAAACAAATGACACAATTGTACTAATCAGTTGGAAGTTATTTTGTTCAGTTGTCACTCAGATTTTAGGTGCTTGGTTGTAAATAGGAGAAAGGAACAGCAAAAATAATATAACTTTCAAATTTCCTCAAGTATCTTATGGAAAAAAAGAACAAAGTCATCACAGGATTTTTTAAAAAAACAATTGTGATCTTTATCCATATTTATCTGAGACAGAAATTATTTTCTAGATTTTTTCTTTGTCAAAGCCATATGTCATACAAATTATTTTTTTTAAAAAGCTACATGAACAGTCATGAAGCTTTTCAGGGAAAAAAAAGGATTATAAAATGGTTGTCTTTGGCCTTTCAGATTCCTTCAGAGACCAAGCTACATTATTCCCACACCTACAAAACTGTATTTATTCTGAAGGGCTCCAATCCAGAATGTATTTCTATGATGGTATCTTTTTGTAGTTTAGCAAACTAAACAACAATAACCAAGCAAACAAAAAAGTAACACAATAGTATATATCTGAAAATGTATCAGTTCTTTGGAAAGCTGCTTTAATCTGGAGGAGAAGCATGTTTTTAATTGGAGCCCCATAACTGCTTTTTCTTCGAAATAAAAGTAGAGATAAAATAAAAGCACACTTTTTAAAGCATGAAAAAGTAACATGTAGTTTGGCCTCAGGTGCATGTACATAACTTTTATAGGTCCATAGTTATGAGTGGAACTTTTGTCACTTAATTCAACAGTCTCACTTATGTACCACAAGATACCTGTCCTTTACAAGTTTTACTGGTGACAAAACTGCAAAAGCATTTTTATACACGCCACAATAAAGCTTCTATGGTGGGGCAGATACTAGTTTAAATATCTAAATTAAATATCTAATTTAAACTCACTTTGTTAATGTGTATATAATTGTTCTTCACTGGTTCTGTGAACATGGTGATATGGACAAGAAGTTTCTTAAACTACTCTTTAGTACAGAGCTGTCCAAACTCTGTGTCGGGACACATTAGTGTGTCGGCTGCAGTGTCTGGGTGTGTCGCGGCTGCTGCCTCTGAGCCCTGCCAGGATTCCATGCAGGTCCTGGTGCCTGCCTTGTGCCTTGCTGCCTCCAAACCTGCCCTGCCAGGATTCCACGCAGGTCCTAGTGCCTGCCTTGTGCCTTGCTGCCTCCAAACCTGCCCTGCCAGGATTTCACGCAGGTCCTAGTGCCTGCCTTGTGCCTTGCTGCCTCCAAACCTGCCCTGCCAGGATTTCACGCAGGTCCTAGTGCCTG
Source organism: Charina bottae (assembly GCA_023362775.1). Taxonomy (NCBI): domain Eukaryota; kingdom Metazoa; phylum Chordata; class Lepidosauria; order Squamata; family Charinaidae; genus Charina; species Charina bottae. The sequence continues at coordinate 26,224,525 of JALMGJ010000007.1, forward strand.
CCTTGTGCCCTGCTGTAAGTGTGTCACGAAATGATGCATGTCTAAAAAGTGTGTCACCAACATGAAAAGTTTGGAAAGCTCTGCTTTAGTAAAACATACAAAAAAAAATTTCAAGACAGGTTTAAGGTTCAGTGAATGCTAAAAATTGTGGTAGATTTTTCACAGATGGAGATAACATACAGCAGTTAAGAAACTGCCATATTTTCTTTTTCCTGAGCCTTTACTATATTTTAAATATTTTCCAAGCACACATTGGCTTCATGTTCCTTAGATCAAATCCACTTTATGATTTAAAAATAGCTACAGTATTTTCTTTTCTATCCTTCATTAACAACATTCACATAATGGGCTCAAAGGTAATTTAAATGCTGTGTGGGAAACAGTCATTGAAGGCACCAGGTTGAAAAGAATGTCATTCATAGTCCTGAATCCCATGATTTACCACATTCTCTCAGGCAATTCTCTCAAATACATATTTATCTGGGAGAGGTAGCCTTAACACCGTCTTTTGATTCTGTTCTGTGATATAATAGTTTAAATAGGTGACAAACGAAAAGACCACAGGTAGAAATGCTCTCTGAAAATGCTGGTCTCTCTTTTTTAAATGAAGAATGAGTTTGGGAATGTCTGTAGCTTGAATCATGTCAACTGGATTTCTATTTTCTCAGTGGAAACGTTTCGCTCCTTATCCAAGGAGCTTCTTCAGTCTGAGCAAAGTTGGTAAGGGAATCCTAAATATGTTTCTAGGTAGCTGTGTGACCTTACACCTGGGGCTAGGTCATGGTTATATTGAGATGTTATTTTAAGTCCTTTTATCATCTAAAGGAGGATCGTTAAGATCACCATGCTGTGATCTTAACGATCCTCCTTTAGATGATAAAAGGACTTAAAATAACATCTCAATATAACCATGACCTAGCCCCAGGTGTAAGGTCACACAGCTACCTAGAAACATATTTAGGATTCCCTTACCAACTTTGCTCAGACTGAAGAAGCTCCTTGGATAAGGAGCGAAACGTTTCCACTGAGAAAATAGAAATCCAGTTGACATGATTCAAGCTACAGACAATTCCACCTGGATGACTGAGAACCTTCATAGAGTTTGGGAATGGTTAAAGAAATCATACAACTGGATTTATTTACAGGCTATGCTCTTTCCTGTCACCTCTTGAGTTTGCAAATACAGTAGTTGGCAACATCATCAAAGGATAGGGATTTGGCATGAAGGTTCAGCACAGGATGTCCTTTAACTGTCTTTTAACTCAGATTACTAGACCCTTTTATGAGAATTGAGATACAATGTGCAATAGAAATATATACACTGCTCAAAAAAATAAAGGGAACACTGAAACAACACAATGTAAGTCCAAGTCAATCACACTTCTGTGAAATCAAACTGTCCACTTAGGTAGCAACACTGATTGACAATCAATTTCACATGCTGTTGTGCACATGGAATAGACAACAGGCGGAAAGCATAGGCAGTTAGCAAGACAGCCCCAATAAAGGAGTGGATCTGCAGGTGGTGACCACAGACCACTTCTCAGTTCCTATGCTTTCTGGCTGATGGTTTGGTCACTTTTGAATGCTGGCGGTGCTTCCACTCTAGTGGTAGCATGAGACGGAGTCTACAACCCACACAAGTGGCTCAGGTAGTGCAGCTCATCCAGGATGGCACATCAATGCGAGCTGTGGCAAGAAGGTTTGCTGTGTCTGTCAGCGTAGTGTCCAGAGCATGGAGGCGCTACCAGGAGACAGGTCAGTACATCAGGAGACGTGGAGGAGGCCGTAGGAGAGCAACAACCCAGCAGCAGGACCGCTACCTCCGCCTTTGTGCAAGGAGGGACAGGAGGAGCACTGCCAGAGCCCTGCAAAATGACCTCCAGTGGGCCACAAATGTGCGTGTGGCTGCTCAAACGGTCAGAAACAGACTCCATGAGGGTGGTATGAGGGCCCAACGTCCACAGGTGGGGGTTGTGCTTACAGCCCAACACCGTGCAGGACGTTTGGCATTTGCCAGAGAACACAAGATTGGCAACTTCGCCACTGGCGCCCTGTGCTCTTCACAGATGAAAGCAGGTTCACACGGAGCACATGTGACAGATGTGACAGGGTCTGGAGACGCCGTGGAGAACGTTCTGCTGCCTGCAACATCCTCCAGCATGACCGGTTTGGCAGTGGGTCAGTAATGGTGTGGGGTGGCATTTCTTTAGGGGGCCGCACAGCCCTCCATGTGCTCGCCAGAGGTAGCCTGACTGCCATTAGGTACCGAGATGAGATCCTCAGACCCCTTGTGAGACCATATGCTGGTGCGGTTGGCCCTGGGTTCCTCCTAATGCAAGACAGTGCTAGACCTCATGTGGCTGGAGTGTGCCAGCAGTTCCTGCAAGACGAAGGCATTGATGCTATGGACTGGCCCGCCCGTTCCCCAGACCTGAATCCAATTGAGCACATCTGGGACATCATGTCTCGCTCCATCCACCAACGCCACGTTGCACCAGACTGTCCAGGAGTTGGGGGATGCTTTAGTCCAGGTGTGGGAGGAGATCCCTCAGGAGACCATCTGCCACCTCATCAGGAGCATGCCCAGGCGTTGTAGGGAGGTCATACAGGCACGTGGAGGCCACACACACTACTGAGCCTCATTTTGACTTGTTTTAAGGACATTACATCAACGTTGGATCAGCCTGTAGTGTTCTTTTCCACTTTAATTTTTGAGTGTAACTCCACATCCAGACCTCCAGGGGTTGCTTACATTTGATTTCCATTGCTTTTTGTGTGATTTTGTTGTCAGCACATTCAACTATGTAATGAACAAAGTAATTAATATGAATATTTCATTCATTCAGATCTAGGATGTCTTATTTCAGTGTTCCCTTTATTTTTTTGAGCAGCTTATATATAAAGGCGGTCGACAGCCGATGCCGGCTGCCGAGCTGAGAGTGATGTCAGTTTGGTAACTTAAGACCCCCCTCACCCCTTTTTTACCCCCCCTTACCGAGTAGGGATGGCTAGGGGTATCCTGACCCCATAGTTAGTGGGTCCGGGCGCTGGAGGAGCCTGGAGCAGCCCTGGCATTCCCTGGGGCCGCGGGACAACTCAGCGAGTGGCGAGCCAAGCGGCAAGTAGTGGCTTGGCACCCCAGGAGCCAAGGTAGATGGTGGAGTTTCTGGGAGACTTCAACCTGCCGTCCCTGGGGCGTGGCTCGGAGGTGGCTTGGATGTTCATGGCCACCATGGTGGCCATGGGCCTCTCCCAGATTATTTGGGACCCGACTCAAGACAGTGGCCTCACACCGGACTTGGTTTTCTTCTCAGAGCAGTGGCAAGGTCACCTGAGGGGAGAGTTACATCTGACCCCATTGTCATGGTCAGATCACACCCTGGTGACCTTGAGATTCTCCTATGCTGCCCCCTTCCACAGGGAGGCAGGACCCATTCGATTGGTCCACCCCCGGTGACTGATGGACCTGGCAGGGTTTCAGAGGGAGCTGGGGGTTATAACCGAGGATCTGCTGCACGGTCCAGCGGAGGCCCTGGCTGCTGCCTGGAACAGGAAGGCAGCCAGGGCCTTGGACAGGATCGCGCCTGTGCGACCTCTCTTGCCCCATCGAACCCGACATTCCCCGTGGTTCACGGAGGAGCTGAGGGTTCTGAAGAGGATTAAGAGACATCTAGAACGCCGCTGGAGGAAGACAAAGACCGAACCCGACCAAACACAAACTAGACCTGTTGTTAAGGCCTACCTTGTGGTGGTAAGAGCGGTGAAACATCAGTATTTCTCCGCTCTTAGGGTATCCGCAAAATGCCGCCTGACGGCCCTGTTTAAGATCACCCGATCCCTTTTGGGGAAGGTGGGTTCAGAAACCCACCTACAGGGCTGTGCTGAGGAGTTTTCCAAGCATCTGGAGGATAAAATCGCTCAGATTCGTTCCAAGTTGGATGCCAGGCGTGTAGCAGGGTATGAGGAGATGCTTGGGGAGCGTACTTACCCAGTTATCTGGGAACGCTTTGATCCTGTTGGCCCCAAGGAAGTGGACAGGGTTCTCGGGTCTGTAAATGCCACCACTTGTCAATTAGATCCTTGTCCCTCCTGGCTGGTGAAGGCAGCTCGGGAGGTGACGTGTAGGTGGGTCCAGGTGATGGTGAATTCATCCTTAGGGGAGGGAGTGTTTCCGGCAGCCTTTAAAAAGGTGCTGGTGCGCCCCCTCAAGAAACCATCACTGGATCCCACCATTCTGGACAACTTTCATCCAGTCTTCCACCTCCCCTTTTTAGGGAAGGTGGTTGAGAAAGTGGTGGCGTTGCAGCTCGAGGATCCTGGATGAAACAGATTATCTGGACCCCTTTCAGTTGGGTTTCAGGCCAGGTTATGGGACAGAAACAGCTTTGGTCGCACTTATGGATGATCTCTGGCGAAAGCGGGATGGAGGCAGTGCATCCATCCTGGCTCTTCTTGACCTCTCAGTGTCCTTTTGGGTCGGCTCAGGGAGTTGGGGGTGGGTAGCGTGGCTTTGCGCTGGTTCACCTCCTTCCTCCAGGGCCGATCTCAATTGGTGTTGATGGGGGCGAGGTATCATCAGTAAGCGGATGATACGCAATTATATATCTCCATCCTGGGTGATGTAAGTGACGCTTTGATCACCCTTTCTTGGTGCCTGGAGGCTGTAGGGGTCTGGATGGAGAACAACAGGCTTCAGCTGAATCCTGGTAAGATGGAGTGGCTGTGGGTTGGGGGCTCCCCGGGGTTCCAGGAATTTACCAACTTTGGCTCTGGATGGGGTTGCACTGCCCCCAGACAGATCCGATGCAGAACCTGGGGGTTCTCCTGGACTCACAACTCCTGTTCTAGGAGCATGTGGCAGTCGTGGCCGGGGGGGCCTTTGCACAACTTCAGGTTGTGCGCCAGCTACGCCCTTTCCTGGATCAGGAGTCCCTCCGGTCACTCATGCCCTGGTCATCTCCCGCATAGACTACTACATGGGGCTACCCTTGAAGAGTATCTGGAAGCTACAGCTGGTGCAGAATGCGGCCACGTGGGCAATTTTAGGTGCCCCAAGATCGGCACACATAACACCTTTGCTGCGAGAGCTGCATTGGGTACCAGTTTGCTTCCGGGTCCAATTCAAGATGTTGGTTATTACCTTTAAAGCCCTAAATGGCATGGGTCCAGGTTATCTGAGGAACCACTCACCCCCGTTACATCAACCTGTCCCACCCGGTCAGGCAGAGGGCATGTTACGGACCCTGTCCATGAGGGACTGCCAACTGGCAGGGTCCAGGAGGAGGGCCTTCTCTGCTGTGGCACCTGCCCTTTGGAACAAGCTTCCCCTGGAGGTAAGACAGGCCCCCACTCTCCCGGCCTTTTGGAAGGGAGTGAAGACATGGTTATGTCACCTGTCCCGGGATGGTTAATACTGTGAGGGTGCCAAGGAGAAGATCTCATCTCCCATCTTGAATTTTATATTTATATTTAATATTTGTATTTATATGTATTTATAGTTATATTGAATTGTTTTTGGCAATTGTTATTTTTATTATCTGTAAGCCGCCCAGAGTTGTTATAGATGAGTTGGGCAGTAGAGAAATTTAATAATAATAAAATATTGTGAGCAATTGGAGCAGTCTCCAAGCCACATAAATAATAAACCCATTTAAATAAATTTAAATAAATAACTTTTAAGAGTTACTTCTAAGTAGGCCTTTTTAGGTATCCTATTCTATATTGTTAACTCAATGTTCTAGACAGAATTCTACAGAGTTAATAAAAGGTAAAAATATTGGCTCAGTACAGTTGATTTGTACATACTCATTTTAAAATGAGTAATTTTAATTCCCTCAAATAATTATTTTTTTATATTGATTTAATTCTTTAAAATCCTTTCTGCTTTCTCTTGAATGACTCATATAAGTTTCGCCAGCTCATAATAGAATTTGTTCTGCTTGCTTAGCTGATAGAACCATTGCTTACAGAGGAAAGAGTATAGGAGGTCCTTCTTATCTGAGGAGTCCAATTCCCACTTCAGGGCTATGGATAACAAAACCACAGGTAATGAGACATTTAAAAAACATTCTTTATGCATGTACAAAAGCCTATCTGCCATATTGTGGATGTGTAAGTAGAAAAATCAAGGCAAAAACCACCTAAGTTGAAAAACCCCTAATGTGTATACTGAAGTCTGGTCCCCTTTTAGCAACTATGGATCCATGGAACTGCAGATAATGGAACAGCAGAAAAGGACTACCTGCACTTTTTGTAATCATTGGATATATGAACATTACTTACATTAAAGTCATAAAAACAGTGAGTCCATGCAGCTGTTGCTCAACTTCAGCACACAAACATCCAGAACTAATATGTGGGGACCACAACAACCAGAACATGGTAGAGACAACCATTTAAAGAAGTGGACTTGTTTCTCTCTTGGAATGTCATTTAGAACTTTAGAAGATCAAGCTATTAGGATTTTCAAGATGTTAACCTGATGGAATGACATAAATACAGATAAAAATTACACTGATAAGACGACTCAATTCGCTGTAGAGGTTTACCTGGATTAGGAGGAAAATTGTTTGTATGAAATAACTGGCTGAATTTACATGGTATTCATATCCTACAGTTGAAATGTTTTTCATGACTGTCAGTCTCATTATATTTCCCAGAGTCTAATAATGGGACAGCAGGAACTTTGATGAGCTATTGCAAAGGTGAAATAGATAACAATGGTACAACATATTGCTTCCATAATTGTTTCTCTTACTACTCTGCCTCCTGGTGCTTGCCTGAACATATTGCCTTGATGCTATTTTAAATGCTGACATAATCCTTTTCGATTGTCACATAAAATAATGAAACTGCAGAGATGAACTGTGAAAACCTGGCTTGTAAATGTGTTGTTTGTATTTATAATAATAAATAAGAGGTAAAGAATAGCTTTTGAAAAGCAACTATAAATACTGAGAACTAATCCAGCTAGATTATTTAAAAGTGCATTACTCTTTCCTAATGCCATTCCAAAGTGCATAATTTACAATAGTGAAATGACAATGATTCCAAATCTCTTTTAAATCAGGAAGTTAAAAAAATGGACAATTACTTCTTAAATCATTGAAATTTTCATATACATACACATATTTCTATACTCCTAAATACATTTTGCTTTTTAGAACTAACATAGTGGATTTAAAATTGTAAATAAAATATTTTGTTCCTTTGAAACCACATTTTACAGAAAGGATATAAACATAGAATATATATTTGAACAGAATCAAATACATGGTTTTGTTTTAATTAGCAATAAAATACTACCACACATATGCCTGGTACAGTTTCTAAAATAATCTTATTTAATATGAAATTCTGTTGTTTGTATAATACATCCACATATTTTGACTTGGAAGGAAATTTCAGAGTTCAAGGAAGTATACTATCAAGTAAGTCTTTACAGGATTGCAGCTCTTGGGTGAGGCAATATTGTGAAATTATAAGTTGCAGAAAACAATGTCAGTTTGAATATCAGCACCAGAACATATATTTTCCAAATCATCACACACACTCTGCCTTGGAAGAGCAAAAGTTTTTCTTCTAGTTCGGTGTGTCTGAAATTAGCTTGATGGTCAATTCTGAGCAGATATACTCTTATACAATACATGGTGGAAAGGTTTAAGTCATGATTTATTTTATATAATTGCATAGCACAACCTGGACTTATAAAGAAAAAAATGTTGGTTTCAAAGCATAATGTAGAGGGAAAACATAAACAGATAATTTTTAGTATATGTAAGTGAAATGTTCGCACACTACATCAGCCCTCTATTTGAATGCTGAGTACAGCTACTATATTGGAAGTGGGGTGGGGAGGGTGTAATTGACAGGATCTCATCACCATTTATTATGTGATAATTATCATGCCCCACTATATAGGATAGTTGATTTGTGGCTATCTACTGAATTAACCTGCAATCTAGCATATATGTGACTTGTAGGATATAGTTTAGCAGGCTTCACTGAGGAATTAACTGAATGAATTATATATAATTTCTCCTACTTGGCATTTATGTGTATCTCTCTCTTCTCTCTCTCATTATATGCCCGGGTTGATGGACAAGAATATGTTTACCTTTTAGGGTACTTTCCTTTATGTGGCATGGAAATGGTTTCTATTTCATATAGGTAATATTTTGCTATGTTCCCTGTTTATTTAAAAGTTCTGCTGCAAATATATCCAGTGTCCACAATACTTCTGAGATTTCCTGGAGGTATTCTGTCAGCTATTTAGGTATATTCTCAATTCCATCTTCCACCAAGAGTTATTCTTGTATTTTGAGATCTGCCAACATAAAGTTCTACAGACTTCCTTAGATAACTGCTATTCTTGGGATGATCTATCCAATATTAGTAATTCTTATAGCTGAGTGATTCACAGCACTTGTATCCTAAACATTTTTTGCAGTAAGATATATTGAACAAGAAAAATGCATGTCTTCAAACCAACAGAACTTTACTCATAGCAACACTTCCCTTCATGAGTTTGTATGAATCTGAAATGTGCTGCAATGGCTTCAAATCATACTGCCGTGTAATAAATAAAGAAGGCTAAAGAAATACATTTTAAGAGATGACTGAATATATATAACTGATACTGTAAATAAAAAACTATAAATCAAAGTGCACTTTCCTTTACAAATGCACTGGCATTAACATTTTGTTTGGCATCAAAAGTGAACGATACAAGCCAGTCTTCGTTTGAGATATTGTTTTCAACAAAAACGGTTATTCCTTTCTTTCTTTTGGTCCAACAATAGTAAACCTAGTTATATAGTACAGACTGTAAGATCAAGTTTTTTCCAGATTAAGAAACATAGGTGACATATAGCATGAAGATTTATAACAGCATTATTTATCCATCCCAATGTCTCTAAATGCTAATCAAACAGATACCATCTCAGTTAAAATCAGTCTGCGCTTACTTGCATACTGTACATATTTGCATTTTAGAATAGCAACTTGTGAATTGGGGCTTGTAAAGCCATGAAAACTGCTAAGATGCTAAATCCTGCTAATATCCTTTTGGTGATACACAGTGGTGCTTAAAAGTCTGTAAACCTTCTTGAATTTTCAGTATTTCTGCAGAAATATGACCTAAAATGTGATTTGTTGTCCACACAAGTGCTAAACTAGATAAAGAGAACCCAATTGAACAAATGAATCAAAAACATTATACTGGTTCATTGAGGAAAATGATTCAAAGCTACAGATTTGTGTGTGGCAAAATATGTGAACCTTTGCTTTCAGTAACTGGTACGCCCACCTTGGGCAGCAATAACTGCAACTAAATGTGACAACCATTGATCAGCCCTGCACATTGGCTTGGAAGAATTTGAGCCCATTTCTCCTTACAGAACACCTTCAACTCAGGGATGTTGGTGGGCTTCCTTGCATGAACCGCCTGCTTCAGACCCTTCCACAATATTTCTACAGGATTAAGATCAGGACTTTGACTTGGCCATTCCAAAACAGTAACTTTAATTTCTGCTTTAACTATTCTTTGGGTGCATGACTTGTGCGTTTTGGGCCATTGTCTTGCTACATGACCCACTTTCTCTTGAACTTTAGTTCACAGACAGATACCCTGACATTTTCGTGTACAATTTGCCGGTACAATTCAGAATTCATAGTTCCCTCAATGATGGCAAGCCATCCTGATCCAGAGTCAGCAGAGCAGGCCCAAACCTTGATACAGCCACCATGATGTTTCACAGATGGGATAAAGTTCTTATGCTGGAATGCAGTGTTTGCCTTTTGCCAAACATAAGGCTTTCCATTCAACCCAAAAAGTTCTCTTTCGGTCTCATCTGTCCACAGAACATTCTTCCAATAGCCTTCTGGCTTATCTACATGGTCTTTGCAAACTGTTGGCAGGCAGCAATGTTCTTTTTGAAGGGTAGTGGCTTTCTCCTTGCAACCCTGACATGCACACCATTATAGTTTGGTGTTTTACTGATGGTATTGACATTTGCCAATGCAAGAGAGGCCTTTACTTCCTTAGATTCTTTTAGATCTCCCAGAATATTACATGCCTTGCTCTTAGTGTGATCTTGGTTGGTTGACCACCCCTGGGCAGGGTAACAATTGTTTTGAATTGCCTCCATTTGTACACAATCTGCCTGACAGTGGACTGGTGGAGTCCAAATTATTTGGAAATACTCTGGCGAGTATCAACTACTGTCTTTCGGAGGTCCTCATAAATCTCCTTTGTTTGAGCCATGCACACTTCCACATACAGTACCTGTGTTGTGAAGATCAGATAGTGAATACCCAGAATTCTGTTCTTTAAATAAGGAAGGAACTCCCACACTCCCACCTGATTATCATCCCAATAACTGAAACACCTGACTCTAATTTCCCCTTCAAATGGACTGATAATCTTAGAGGTTCATATATCTATGAAGGTTCTCAGTCATCCAGGTGGAATTGTCTGTAGCTTGAAACATGTCAACTGGATTTCTATTTTCTCAGTGGAAACGTTTCACTCCTTATCCAAGAAGCTTCTTCAGTCTGAGCAAAGTTTGTAAGGGAATCCTTAAATATGTTTCTAGGGTGGCTGTGTGACCTTGCACCTGGGGCTAGGTCATGGTTATTTGAGATGTTTATTTCTAAGTCCCTTTATCATCCAAAGGAGGCTCGTTAAGATTACCTTGCTGTTGTTGAGATTGCGAAATGGTCTTAATCTTCCTAGGCACAGAAGACAAAGCAGGAAGGAAAATAGGGGAAAGATTCATATACTTTTGCCACACACAAATATGTAGCTTTGGATCATTTTCCTCAATAAATCAATGAACAAGTATAATGTTTTTGACTCATTTGTTTAATTGGGTTCTCTTTATCTAATTTAGGACTTGTGTGCAGAACAGATCATGTTTTAGGTCATATTTATGCAGAAATATTGAAAATTCAAAAGGGTTCACAGAGTTTTAAGCACCACTGTAAGGGAAGTTAATCAGGAGCCCTAACAAAATATACATTTAAGAATTTGCTTGTGAGATAAATTTCTACGATGAGTCTACAAATGCCAACACTGGAGTTTTACCTTCAAAAAATGAGTAGCTCAAAAGAAAGCACAAATTAAAAACTCTTTAGTTCTCTCTAGGCTCAGATAAATGCAGGGCCAATTTGGATCTATTCCACAAGGAGCAAAAGCACTCCCTTACAAGTAATGCATATTATTAGCCACAGTGTTTTTATTGAGTGTTTTAATAATACAAGTGTACATCAACTAATCTGTAATCAAAAGTGGCAGGTCCCTAAGAAATTTACAAGCACTTTTTAATATAAGTAAATCAAAATACATATCACCTGGTTCAACCCAGTAGCCTTGTGTTAAAACATAGTCTTAATAATGCACAGTGATTCTTGATTTTATGCTTTTTATAGAAAACCTGTTCCCAGTAACATGCACCCACCATTAGAGACTTCCGTAAAAAAAAACCCTCTAAACACTACATTTAAGTAGAAACAATATATAGTTCTGAGTTTGCTTGCTTTTCCCAAAACACACAAAAGAGAAAGTACATTAATACAAAGCTTTGTGACAAAGCTCTATACTATTACAGATTCAACATTCCTTGCACTGTAACCCAAATTCTCAATCTGTATTTTAAAGATACATTTTTCAAGTTCAGCAGAAAAATAAAATAAAATAAAATAAAATAATACAAATAAAAAGGGGAAGGGGAAGGGGAAGTATAATCAACTTTATCACAAAATACTTCAAAATTTAATAAAAATTAAAAGGGAGGGTTACTGATGCACTTAGTGAATGTGCTTGCACAGATCCAGCATGTTCTACAGCAGTTTCCTATGTCGCGTATCTCTTGGTCCACTGTCTGGCCATTCTGTCATGCTCTGCTCTGTTTGTCATATATTGAGTAGCAATACTTCCAACCAGGGGATCAGCTGCAAAGAAAGTAACACAGTCAACCATTTGCCATACTTTAAGTGAATTGCTCATTCTGACCATAAATTCAAATTCAGTTTAAGAATTAAAAGAGAATATTGATCGGCATCCTGATCCTAATCTGCAACAAGGACAAGTTTCAGGATTTGTTACGTTCTGCTGGCACATTTTACTTTTTGTTTTGCCAAGTGTCCAGGCAGTGATCAGATGCCCAGACAACTGGTTCTTTTAGATTCAGAGACAATTAACATACCAGTAAGTAAGGAGACTTTAAGCTTTATTGTTTAACTGTGGCAGGCAGATTAAACAGAAACGAGAAAGCATAAAAAACGAGATGATAACCAGTCTCGCTTCAGCTGTTGGGAGCCCCAGTAAATGACAGGGGAGAGACCCCAAGCGAATTTGCACAGCACCCAGCGCTAAGTCTGTGCCCAAGCTCAAAACTCAAGAGGCAATCTTAAGGTTTTTATCAAAGTCTGGCACTAAACTTCATGACCCTATTTCCATGGTGCCGAGACTGCAGGACCTGACCTTGACTAGATGGTGCACCTGCTCATCATGTGACCTGACTGAACCCTGGAATGCCTGGGAACTATACAGATAAGCCAGTGCTACCCTAAGCAATCTTGAGGCCTTCCCACAACTGTGTGAAGATTCCTCCCCCTTTTCAAGCAAGAGTGAAAAACAAACAGGTTAAACATAGCTCAAGATGAACTCTAAACTTCTCGAATTTTCTTAATATGAAGGCGAAATTAAAACATGTCACTTAAACTCCTCGAAATCCAATGGTCTTCTGCATTGCCACTACACTCTTATAATTGATTGCTCATTGAAACACCTCATCCCCTTGATTCCACTGCAAGTAACAAAAGGAAGACTAATGGTATTACACAAATGAGTCCCTACAACAAAGTACTGAAGTATATGGTACTGTGCTTCTATATGATTCTGATTATTCAACTCTCTTTGTGATTTTTCCATTTTCCCATTTGTCCAAATGAAAAAATCCCAGAGAGTGTTGAATGGAGTAATTCTATTTGTATTAAGCATGTTCTGTCCTCACTGGGCTATTTTAGATTTGCTCAATCAAGCTTTTCAAGGATGGACACTAATTAGATCAACTTTGCTTTAATAAAGTACCAAAATTCTCTTTTGATGTCTATGGTAGGTTGCTAAAAATCAGTAACAAAAATAATAAAACCAGTAACAAAAATAATAACATTAGGTAACATACGAATTGTAGATTGTAGAGTAGACTCAATGTGCACTCAGACCATTATGAATGTGCTTTTATCCAAAGATATGTAAAGGTGATTATCTGAAGTAATTCATACATTTGTTAGTTTTGTTCAGTGTAGGAATTGCTCTAAATGTTAGAACAGACTCCCACGACCTGATTACCTTCAGAAGATTGGTGTGATTCTCAGAATTCTGGAATTATTCTGCATGGATATTCTGGCAGCTATAAAAGCAATGCATCTGAAGGAGGCTAGGTTGTTAGAATAAATGACCAGAATGAATTTGAATTCTTAAATGGAAGCAGTATAATTAGGCATAAATGCTAACTGGCATGCTTAATTAATTAACCCTATTCACCACAAACAGTGGTATCATAATTATCTGTTATTGCAACAACCTTGTGAAGAGGCCAATGTAATGTCTTCCACTATACCCAATTTAGTTATCTGAACCCGGTTATAATATAACCATTGGTGTCTGTGTAGTAGGCGGGATTGTACTCAAACCAGGCAAGATGGCAAATACAGTGTCATGATGCAAACCCTGCCCATTTTGTATGTGCATCAACATACAAAATAGGCAGAACTTCCATTGCAATGCCACATCCTCTTCTCCCCTGATGCCACTGTAACTACTTCTCACATACTGTACCCTCTGAATTTCTTTCTGATGTGAGATCAATTGTAAAGTCTTTCAAAGCCTTCTTCTAGTAAAATTAATTCCAAAGTCCACCGGGAAAGATATCCTGAATCATAATAGATAGACCCTTTAGGCATTATAAATGATTGGTCCCTGTGGATAACTTTTCTATGAAGTTGCTTATACAAAACTGAGGGAGATCTCCCTGTTGATATTCTGATAAACTGAGTATTAATAAATAGGAAAACAATTTATTTTATTGAACACCCCCCTCTTCTTTATAGCACTACTTCTGTTAAATCTCAATGTTTGTTGAAATAGGAACAGAGATCATTTAAAACCAGTGATAAAATATGGAAATCAATTCACTTAACAAAGAAGAAAGTATAAAAACAGACATACTGGAGTAAACAAGCATCACTGCTTACGAAGAGATTTTCTGTTCCATGCATAGAAAGCATTAAGAAACTTTGATTTTGCTGATTATATATGTACTCTAAGAACTTAATTAAACAAGCTGAGTACTCTAAAGGGAAAATGCCAATGTCAGTTAAGATCACAGAATAGAGCATGTCACATATTAAATTCCTTACTGCTTATATCATCCTGATCAGATTAAGATCCATCTTAGAGCCACGTACTGTTTTGCCCAGGGGATCAATCACTAGATGCCTCTGGGATGCTGAGACATACCCCTCTGTAGCCATAGACACAACACAGCCAAATGAGAAAAGATAATTATTGGGGGGGGGGGGGAAATAGGCTAGAAAACTAAAATAACTCCAACTGCTGTTTGTGTACATCAGTGTCTGAGATCAATACGACAACTAAATTTTTAGATTCTGTATTCAACAGTAAAAAGATTTTTGTATCTCTCTGATGAATAGTAATTTAACTGGCTATCTATTTTTGTTTGCTGACTAATCTATAAAATATCCATGCTTGTATTTGGACAAATTTTGTTTCAGCCTGGCTTGATCTGCAAAACTCAAAGGTATCTGAAGTGATAACAATGTTAATTAAATTGTTGCTAGGTTTTCTTGGCAATACAGATCCTAAAAATACTGAACACTACAATTTATTTATGATGATGTTACTTTATAAAAAACAATACACTCTTTTAAGTACATTATTTTAATTTATCGGAAATAGACTTAATTGCAAAGACAGATTCCAAAACACATGTATCCACTTATCAGGTAGCAACCCCTTTCCAAAACATATACACCCATTCCTCGCTTAGCAACCATTTGCAAATATGACAGTAATAAAAAAATCAGTTTCTTTATGACCAAATTTTGGGCGCCTGACAACAATGCATGAAGGAGTGAGAGTAATGCTGGCGTAGCTGTACGAGAGAACTTTATCTGAATGGGACGGCAGCAACCAGTGATCTTTGCAGCATCCCTCTCTCTCTGTCACGTGTTCACTTAGTGACCATTTCACTTAATAATCTGGTCATTGGAACTGAATGACCAGGTCATCAGTCACTAAACGAGGAATGGGTGTACTTTCACATATGTAGAAAGAAGCCTTGCCTTCCAAATACATAAAAGGTAAAGGTTCCCCCCGCACATTTGTGCAGTCATGTCCGACTCTAGGGCCGGTGCTCATCTCCATTTGTTAGCCGAAGAGCCAGCGTTGTCCAAAGACGCTTCCACGGTCATGTGGCCGGCATGACGCATGCGGAACGCTGTTACCTTCCCACCGAAGTGGTACCTATTCATCTACTTGCATTTGCATGCTTTCAAATTGCTACGTTGGCAAGAGCTGGAGCTAGTGCGGGAGCTCACTCCGCACGCAGGGCTAGGGATTCGAACCTCCGAACTTGCAATCTTCTGATCGACAAGCCTGGCGTCTTACCCGCTGAGCCACTACTCCCCTTCCAAATACATAGGATACATGAATATACGTATAACACCCCCACACATCCACAAATGGCCCTGCCTTCTACATTTCCTCTGGTTGAGAGAGACCTCTACAGTGAATATCCTCAGAGTATATGATAAAGCCCTCTAACTCACATGGCAGAAGAACTAACTGTGCAGACATGAAAACTGTATCATGACCTTCTATATGTCCATGTGGGACATGACATGAGTTTTTTTTTCTCCTTATCACCTGTGCTCTCTGACTAGAACAACCCATCTGGTATATTTATTACAGGAAAAATTCTTGAGGGTCTCACATTTTTGCAAGACTAGCGTGGCCAAAGCCAGAAGACTAATGGCTGCAATATTGTGGAATGGCCTCTATTTGAATATCAGGCTTGGCCCCAATGTAGAAGCCTTTGGTGGTTGATGTTATCTTGCTGGGTTTGGTTATGGGGTAGTTTTCTTTTATGCTATTAAATGTGACATATATGATATTGATTATAATTTAATTGTGTTTTGATGTAATGGAGTTGTTTGTTTATACCATTGATATTTTAATTTTGGGATGCTGACGTTGTTTTATACTTATCATGGATGTTTTATTATTTTTATTATGTATATGTTATATCAAGGATTGGGGAGTCTTTGGTGCTCTCTGAGCCTTGTTGTTTTCATGCAGACGTTTCATTGCCAGGCTAGGCAACATCTTCAGTGCGTAAAGGGAGTGGAACTTGCTGTCTGTTTATATACCCTGGCTTGTCCTGCCTGTGTTGGTGGGGGTCTTGTACTCTCCTTGGTAGTTCCTTGATTGGGCTGTTG
The DNA here is from genome assembly GCA_023362775.1 of Charina bottae. Lineage (NCBI taxonomy): Eukaryota > Metazoa > Chordata > Lepidosauria > Squamata > Charinaidae > Charina > Charina bottae. The sequence goes on from JALMGJ010000007.1 coordinate 26,241,052, forward strand.
TGTGCTGTTTGGGTGATTGACTGAGTTAATAGTTCCTTGATTAAGGTCTATTGTGTTGTTTGAATGCTTCTCTGCTGCTAATCTTGCTGTTAATCTATGCATATCTTGTTGTTGATTGCTGGCCCAGGGGTGTTCTGGTCTTCTGGCTATTCTATTGTCTCTTATGAATGGTATGTAAATGTTGTTAACCTCTATGTGTCTGTTGATGGCTGCTTTGTCTGAGTGCCAAGCTTCTAGGAATTCTCTAGCATTTTTGGATTTGGCCTGGTCTAATATGCTCACAGTTTCCCAGTTGAAAGTATGGTTAAGTCTGTCCATGTGTTGTGAGATTAAGGAGTTTTCATCATGTCTTCTGACTGCTAGTTGGTGTTTGTGGATGCGTTCTGCTAGTCTTCTGCCAGTCTGTCCTACATAGTGGCTGTTACAGTCCTTACACTGTATGTTGTAGATAACTCCTGTTTTTTCTTCTTGGGCTACTGGGTCTTTTGGTTTACTTACAATGTTCTGAAGGGTTTTGGTAGGTTTGTGTGCTACAGTGATGCCGTGTGGATGTAACAGTCTATTAGTAGTTTCTGAGATGTTTCTGATGTATGGCAGTGTAATCCTTTTCATAGCTTCTGTTGGTTTTGCTGTGGTGGGTTGAGTTCTCTTCGATTGGTATATCAAGGATTTTTAATCTTTTTGTAAGCTGCCATGAGTTTGTATGGAATATAAACTAATAAAACAAACAAACAAACAAACACAAACAACCCTAGTATTTTGGTGACTAAAATATTGTGTGGGTATGTAGGAACTTCAATTCAATTCAATTTATTACGGTCACTGACCAGTACAGTATGTAGGAACTGTGTTACATTCCTTAGCTCACAGCTTTCCAAACTGTGTGTCGTGACACAATACTGTGTCGCGCCGCTGGCGGGCCATCAGTGCTTCCGGGTTTTCGCACGGCACACAAGGACACCGCTGCCACCACCGCTGTGGCGCGCAAAAATCCGAAAGCGCCGTGGCTTTCAGGTTTTTGCGTGCCGCCGCAGGGGCGGCGCTTCCGGGTTTTCTTGCGCGCCTCCATTGGTGTGTCGCCACAGGAAAAGTTTGGAAAGCCCTGCCTTAGCTCTTGTAGTATAAAGAAAATACAAAATAACATACGTTTATGACATTTTCTAAAATGCAACAACACTGATTCACCAGGGCACCTGCATCAGAACAATGTATAATATATGCACTGATATCGTCAACATATTTACCATACACTTTTAGTGATCATTATTATATTGCCCAGCAGCTTCTGTACAGCTTGCTGCCTTTATTCAAGAAAGTGGAGAAAAGAATAATTCTCCCACCTCTTTTTGTTCCTTCCTCTCAATTCTGCTCCCCATAATCCATTTGAAGATCAGTGTTCTGTTTTAGCAGTAGGAAATAGTTAATTACGCCATATTCTTTTTGCCACCCTCGGAATCACTGCTACAGATCCTAGATAACACCTCTTACCTTCATACATGGCTTTTGAAAGAGGCTTAGAGAAAAAAATGTGTTCTAGGATAGGTTGTAGAGCGTTTCTTTTAAAAAAATATCACTTCAGCTACTTTGACAATAATTTTAAGATTATTTTTAATTTTAAAAAATCATTTTTCATGCAAAACTAAACATGAAAGTAATTGTATAGTTACTTTTTAAACAGTAAACTGCAAATGTGGATGGAGACTAGTTTACAAATCTAGCCTGAATGGGTAAGGAAGGTTTTAACCTTTGTCCCTTGCTAGCGGCCGACGGTGCTGGTGGTGAACGACGAATCTGATGTTCTAAAGATCAACACACCATAGGAACCTGGAATGTAAGATCTATGAGCCAGGGCAAATTGGATGTGGTTATTGCTGAGATGTCAAGATTGAATATAGACATTTTAGGTGTCAGTGAACTGAAATGGACTGGAATGGGCCACTTCACATCAGATGACCACCAGATCTACTACTGTGGACAAGAGGACCACAGAAGAAATGGAGTAGCCTTCATAATTAATAATAAAGTGGCTAAAGCAGTGCTTGGATACAATCCAAAAAACGATAGAATGATCTCAATTCGAATTCAGGGTAAGCCATTTAACATCACAGTGATCCAAATATACGCCCCAACCACAGATGCTGAAGAAGCAGAAGTAGATCAGTTCTATGAGGATCTGCAGCACCTACTGGATAATACACCAAAAAGAGATGTTATTTTCATTACAGGAGACTGGAATGCTAAGGTGGGTAGTCAGACGACACCTGGAATTACAGGCAAGCATGGTCTGGGAGAACAAAATGAAGCAGGACATAGGCTGATAGAATTTTGCCAAGACAACTCACTGTGCATAACAAACACTCTCTTCCAACAACCTAAAAGACGACTTTATACATGGACTTCACCAGATGGTCAACACCGAAATCAGATTGACTACATCCTTTGCAGCCAAAGGTGGCGGACATCTATACAGTCGGTAAAAACAAGACCTGGAGCTGACTGTAGTTCAGATCACAAACTTCTTATTGCAAAATTTAGAATCAGACTAAAGAGAATAGGGAAGACCCACAGATCGGTTAGATATGAGCTCACTAATATTCCTAAGGAATATGGAGGTGAAGAATAGATTTAAGGGACTAGATTTAGTAGATAGGGTCCCGGAAGAACTATGGACAGAAGTTCACAACATTGTTCAGGAGGCGGCAACAAAAAACGTCCCAAAGAAAAAGAAAACCAAGAAGGCAAGATGGCTGTCTGCTGAGACACTGGAAGTAGCCCAAGAAAGAAGGAAAGCAAAAGGCAACAGTGATAGGGGGAGATATGCCCAATTAAATGCAAAATTCCAGAGGTTAGCCAGAAGAGATAAGGAATTATTTTTAAACAAGCAATGTGTGGAAGTGGAAGAAGACAATAGAATAGGAAGGACAAGAGACCTCTTCCAGAAAATTAGAAACATCGGAGGTAAATTCCAGGCAAAAATGGGTATGATCAAAAACAAAGATGGTAAGGACCTAACAGAAGCAGAAGAGATCAAGAAAAGGTGGCAAGAATATACGGAAGATCTGTATAGGAAGGATAATAATATTGGAGATAGCTTTGACGGTGTGGTCAGTGAGTTAGAGCCAGACATCCTGAAGAGTGAGGTTGAATGGGCCTTAAGAAGCATTGCTAATAACAAGGCAGCAGGAGACGACGGTATCCCAGCTGAACTGTTTAAAATCTTGCAAGATGATGCTGTCAAGGTGATGCATGCCATATGCCAGCAAATTTGGAAAACACAAGAATGGCCATCAGATTGGAAAAAATCAACTTATATCCCCATACCAAAAAAGGGAAGCACTAAAGAATGTTCAAACTATCGAACAGTGGCACTTATTTCACATGCCAGTAAGGTAATGCTTAAGATCTTGCAAGGTAGACTCCAGCAATTCATGGAGCGAGAATTGCCAGATGTACAAGCTGGGTTTAGAAAAGGCAGAGGAACTAGAGACCAAATTGCCAATATCTGCTGGATAATGGAGAAAGCCAGGGAGTTTCAGAAAAACATCTATTTTTGTTTTATTGACTATTCTAAAGCCTTTGTGTGGATCATAACAAATTGTGGCAAGTTCTTGGTGGTATGGGGATACCAAGTCATCCTGTCTGCCTCCTGAGGAATCTGTATAACAACCAAGTAGCAACGGTAAGAACAGAGCACGGAACAACGGACTGGTTTAAGATTGGGAAAGGAGTACGGCAGGGCTGTATACTCTCACCCTACCTATTCAACCTGTACGCAGAACACATCATGCGACGTGCTGGGCTTGAGGAATTCAAGGCTGGAGTTAAAATCGCTGCAAGAAACATTAACAATCTTAGATATGCAGATGATACCACTTTGATGGCTGAAAGCGAGGAGGAGTTGAGAAGCCTTATGACGAAGGTGAAAGAAGAAAGTGCAAAAGCTGGGTTGCAGTTAAACCTCAAAAAAAAAAACCAAGATTATGGCAACCAGCTTGATTGATAACTGGCAAATAGAGGGAGAAAAAGTGGAGGCAGTGACAGACTTTGTATTTCTAGGCGCAAAGATTACTGCAGATGCTGACTGCAGCCAGGAAATCAGAAGACGTCTACTTCTTGGGAGGAGAGCAATGGCAAATCTTGATAAAATAGTTAAGAGCAGAGACATCACACTGACAACAAAGGTCTGCATAGTTAAAGCAATGGTATTCCCTGTAGTAACCTATGGCTGTGAGAGCTGGACCATAAGGAAGGCTGAGCGAAGGAAGATAGATGCTTTTGAACTGTGGTGTTGGAGGAAAATTCTGAGGGTGCCTTGGACTGCAAGAAGATCAAACCAGTCCATACTCCAGGAAATAAAGCCAGACTGCTCACTTGAGGGAATGATATTAAAGGCAAAACTGAAGTACTTTGGCCACATAATGAGAAGACAGGATACCCTGGAGAAGAAGCTGATGCTAGGGAAAGTGGAAGGCAAAAGGAAGAGGGGCCGACCAAGGGCAAGATGGATGGATGATATTCTGGAGGTGACAGACTCAACCATGGGGGAGCTGGGGATGGTGACGGCCGACAGGAAGCTCTGGCGTGGGCTGGTCCATGAAGTCACGAAGAGTCGGAAGCGACTGAACGAATAAACAACAAAAACTTTCAAATTACTTTTAAAAGCCATTCCTGTAGTTCCTAACTATGCAATTGTTGAATTGTTGTTATATCTAGTTTGGCCCTAGTTGTGAGGAGGTTGCAAAGACATTTGTATTGGAGTAAATTCCCCCCCCCTTTCTTGCATTTACTTGAGGATTCTTCCTAGAGAATTATCTATAGTTTTTCTGTTTGTAGAGCTGTAGTCCAAGCATGCTCCCCTAACTCTCTATTTTCACATTTGTTTCCAACTCTGTGGCAGCAAAAGAGTTTTCTCTAGAAGTTGGGGGAAAAAAAGAGAATTGCCTATTCCCGCTATGGAGAGTGGAAATATCAGAATACTTTTGGACAACAGTGCACAATGATCAGCCAAGATTCAGGCAACAGGTATTCCAGGCTGGGCAAACTGGCCAGACAAAATGGGGACAAAGTACAGTATATTTTGGAAGCAGGAGAGACAAAAGCTTGAGAAAAAATATAGAAACATTGAGAGATATACAAGATTAAATGGGAATAATTGTATCTGAGTATAATAAATGTGCAGTGGCAATAGTGCTTATCTTTAAAAATATTAAGTAGAAGATTTATATTTAAACATACAGTTTTCTATGAAGATCAAACATTAATCTTCTACCTTACATATAAAACAGGATCTTCTAAAATTAGTTTATTAGTGTAATAGTTTCTACCTTTTCTGCCCACAAATACAGTTTTAATTAAAAAGAAAAGTAAAGCCCAACCCTTCTAGTAGAGGATTAATTAAGAGTTATGAGTTTAGTGATTGCATGTAATGCTGAAGTATAGATTTAAAGATGGGGAAGGGGGGAGAGAAAACTTACAGAGGGAGAGGGAATTTTGGATTTGAGTTAACAAGTTATACAATGGGATTATTTATTTATTCATTAAAAAAAACTAACTTCCCTTACTATCTAGCAGGGATGGTAAACTTTGATGGCCAGGGACTGCACTGAACCTTTTTTAAGGCTGAGAACTACATTAGATAGGAGAATAACACAAAGGGCCACATCACAAACATGAGCAGAGGCAGAAATGGAAGAGGGAGGAGGGAGACATTTTATTTTTAGAAGATTGGATATGTTTCCTGATAAAATGGCAGGAAACTGCCACCAATTCATCACTGCTCAGATTTAAAAGCAGAATGGGAGGGGATTCTGGGGTCAGCATATATTCCTGGAGCTGCAGGTTGTCTGCCCAGGTATACAGATATGTTTCAGGAGGAAGAAATATGAAAGGGACAGCTTTTTCTTTCCCATTTCCCATCCCCTAAACCAGTGTTTCGCAACCTTGGCAACTTGCAATTCTCTAGAATGCTGGCTGGAGAATTCTGGGAGTTGAAGTCAACACACCTCTTCAAGTTGTCAAGGTTGAGAAACACTGCCCTAAACAAAAGCTGTATGTAAAAAACCTATGAAACCTGTACAAGATTGGAGTTTGAAAGTAGCAATTGTCCTGATATTTCTAATGCTGCGTATAGTCGCAGTACAGTAGGAAAGAAAAAAAAATGCTGTCATCTCCTTTCCTCTGCAATAAACTTTAATGGAGTTTATTTGTTCTACTTTTGACTTTTTTCCTGTCCACGTATTAATGTCAAATTACAAATTAAGAAGAGATTCTGAATAAAATTACACAGAACTGATAGCTGCATCTTATTCTTCCGCTTCAGTTTTACATCATGAATTCAATATTGTCAATTCAAGGAAATATGGGTCTTACTTGAAGTTTGTAGTAATTCTGAAATATAGAATGACTTGTTTTGGTAGGGTCAATGTTTTCTTTTCTGAAGTTTGGGAAGTATTTTTTTCTAGGAATTACAACTGAATTAAGATGTTCTTTACATATAAGTGAGACAGAGTCTGTATCACATACATTAGTTAGCTTGCACCCATTGTCACTCCTAGGATGAACTCACGAATTCCTTGCTCTTTGGACAAAAAATCAGGAGTCTGGTAGCAACTGATTAGTAGCAACTTTTCTACTAATGAATTTTATTAAAAGGGATAAGACTTTGTAAGCTGCAGCTCACTTCATCCCAATAAAATGTTAAACATTGTTAAGTCTTTAAACATTACTGTTAATACTAAAATCTTTAATGAAGGTGAATTATCTTTATTTTCTGAAACAACATTTATTCTTTGTTTTCTTATGGTCCATGGACTATTACATCATAAACTCTAATTAAAAAACTGAAGTAATAAATAATGTGAATTATTGTATTACCTTGGCAGATTTTTAGGAAAACAAAAACTAAATAAATGTGCAAAATATATATAACCTAATGCATACTAACTAAAATGATGGGTGAAGCCTTTCTGCATATCCTAAGCAAATTCTAGCTTAATAATGTTACAAAAACAACATCTCTGCAGATATTATGAAATGACAGTAGATACTGGGGTAATACAAAAAGGTGGAGATTCAGTCATACATACATTCATTCAATTTATCATGCCATTCCCTTTTAGGATAAGGAAAGTTATTTAAAAAAATAGTAAGTAGTAAACAAAATAAATGAAGAGTTGAATAAAAGAGAAAGAAAAAAATAATCTAACAGAATCTAGTTTATATCAACACTATTTACTATAAATTTCCATACCTTTCTATCTTCGCACATTATCCTTGCTTCCATCATGTCCATACACAAATTCATAAAATGCCTTCTCTTGTCACTTTCATATACTGTATCAAAGCAGGCAGAAGCACACTCTTATACATTGCCATTTTTGCTTCTTCTTCTTTTTATTTTACTTAACATTTCTCCATTTTCCCAAGGAACACAAATTCATTAATTTGCTGTATTTTTGCCATTTATGTATATTTTGTCCATTCTATTTTCCCAAACGCACTCTCTTCAAACACTCATTGTTCCATTATACAATCTAACATTCACCACAAATAATCTGACATCTCAGTTATCAACATGCCCATTGACTGCATATAATACTGCATACACATTCATCCATAGCTTCTTTCTCCAAGTATTCTTTTTCATACTTCCCATTAGTGTAAATCCACATCCTTCTGTGGCACTTTGTAATGTAGTATTTTACTCCATTCTATACAGCTTCCATTTAATCTTTCTTTACATTACTTTTCATACACTGTAATGGGAAATTAATCTATCATCTAATTCTTTGTCATATAGGACTTGTTTATTTTCGAGAAGTCATTCTAATTTTACTCTAGTTTTTTTGCTTGTTCTATTTTCTTCAAGATCCATTTTCCTCCAATGTCCACTCTTGACACTGTCAAAAACGTCCCAGATTCAGAAACTCTCATAATCCTTGTATCTCAAGCTTTCATCATAATCAAATCAATCATATTTTAGATACATTCCTTTTCCATATGTATACATAAACAGACATGCTTAATCCCACATAATTTAAACAAAGAGACCTTTCTCTAAGCAGATCCTCACAAAAAAAAATGTTTCTCTTTCATTCTTGGATTTTCAAATTATCCAATCATGCCTTTCATTTTCTTGTGTTGTTCCCACCCGTCTATTTATGTCACCCAGCAAAATAACTTTTTCCTTTAGATGACATTAATTCAGGATGTTACATACAATATTTTCCCCCAGTACTCATCCCTATTTGTTTTCTTTAGCTCCATTTACTGGAACTTAATACTTAATACACAACTATTGCCAACCTATGAATACCTACTTCCATATATACCTACAACAATCTAGATGACATCAATTCATATATTTTAATTCTTTCATTCATAATTAAGAATACTTTCACTTCTATGTGTGCACTCCATTCAACAAGGTCAGACCTTCATTCAGATCTCTTACATCCTTCCCCTTATTCTTAGCTTCACAGATGCACAACATACCTATTTTTATTTCTTTCATTTCATTATTTAATTCACAATCCTTATTTCTCTTACATTCCAAGTTGTAACCAAAGTCAAGTTTTAGCCTGGGCTCGCTCACTCTATTCTGTGAGGACTGTGATCTCAAATTAAAACACTTGCAACCCAGGATACTGTTCTTTGCCTCCCACCAACTAAGAGATACAGGCAGTGTAATGAGACACTCAAAAGATGTCAGAGATTATTTATATAAGAAAATATTGAGTAAGCTCATAATGATATGTGTTGGGTACCAGTTTGCTTCTGGGTCCAATTCAAGGTGTTGGTTATCACCTTTAAAGCCCTACATGGCATGGGTCCAGGTTACTTGACGAACCGCCTCACCTGTTACATCGACCTGTCCCACCCAGTCAGATAGAGAGGGCATGTTGCAGACCCTGTCCATGAAGGATTGCCAATTGGCAGGGTCCAGGAGGAGGGCCTTCTCTGCTGTGGCACCTGCCCTTTCGAACAGTTTACCCCCGGAGGTAAGACAGGCCCCCACTCTCCCGGCCTTCCGGAAGGGGGTGAAGACATGGTAATGCCACCACGCTTGGGATGGGAGGGCGGATAGCCATTCATGGGGGTGGTTGGCACCGTGATGGTGCCACGGATAAGATCCTATTGCCATCTTGAATTTTATATTTTATATTTTTGTATTTTTATACTTGTATCTGTATTTATGTGTATTTATACTTGTATCGATATTACATTGTAATGTTTTTACTGATTATCATTTTATTATCTGTAAGCCGCCCAGAGTCGTCGTATATGAGATGGGCGGCAGAGGAATTTGACAAATAAAAATAAATAAATAAATAAGCAATCTCGAATTAAAATAGATAAAAATGATGAATTTATTTTATTCTCTGCTCTAAAGGACATATATTATCTGCCCAACATGGCTCAGCGGTAGTATTTACAATTACAAATGTATTGATGTCCCAATTTGGACCTGAGACATTTTTAGCCTCAGAAATAACCAATCTATTACAAGCATTTATTAAAACTTACAATATAAAAAAGCCTATAAATACTCTTCATAGAATTCTATTGGTGATGAATCAGTTTGATATGGAAACTTTAATGGTTGAATGGAGTAAAATTTAGAGATTCCTATTTTGTCTAGACAATGGGAAAAAGTGTTTATATAAAATTTCAGTTGATCTTAAATTACCTCTCATTCGTTTTAAAAAAATATATATTTGGGATTTAGTGGATCTCACTGTACTTATATAGAAAAGGCTTGAATAAATTGTCGTGTTGTTTGGAGATTCAATGAAATCAAAGTTTCATTTGCAGTATCCTATAACTGGATATAGGATACTACTATATACTGTATGTATTAAGTCAACTGGAGTTAAGATGTTGACACGTCCGTATCTTCCCTTCATTTTCATTTGAACCATATCCTTATCATATGGAAACTGACATCTGGAAAAAGAAAAGGGATTCTCCATACGCTACTTATACCTGAAATACTTACTTTTTAACTCTTTGGGCCAAGTTGTAGTATGGTAAGAAACCTACATGATTTTATTTGCGTTCTGAAACTAGTAGCTACAGAACAGTTTTATGCTGGTTTGCTCCCCACTCTAGACTGTGGGACATGAGGTAAGGGTTGCACCCTATTTTCTATGCCATAGCCCAATCTTAGTTCATCCTTCCAGAGTTGCTTTTTGAAAAGAAGAATTATGTTCATCTAATCATAAAACATCAATATAGTAGATTAGCAACACACATTCCTGCTTATTAAGTATCCCTTAAGGCAGGCGTTATCAAACTTCGTCCACTCTTTTCTCTGCTTATTTCCCCTCCCCCTTGTGTCCAGGCAGCCCACTTCCTAAGGCAGGAATGCACCGTCATTGGAGCCAGAACATGCCGTGTAGCTCTGAGGGGCTTACCAAACAAGCAGCTGGAAAAAAGAACAATAAGCTAGCTCCTTGGCACATTTATCCCCTCCCACATGCACATACATCATACCGAAACAGGCCCCAACTCAGAGAAAAAGCAGAAAACAGGAAAGCCACCCACTCAAAAGCTAGGATTTTCAATGCTAACAAGTGAATGTTAAAGAAGTTACCTTTAGCAGCCTTCCCCTATGGTCCACTTCAAAAAGGCCTGTGTGGATGATAGGCACTGCTATCCAAACAGGTTGGGGGAAAGTTGCTCTGTAATGCCAGTTGTTTTGATGCATGTATACCCACAAACCAAAGCAGAAAGCCCAGATTTCATGAATGCTGTAGAACAAAGCAAACTCATCCTTCCCATTTAAAAATATAGTTTTAAAATGTGATTGTTCTATTATTTCCAATGAAAATCTTTTATTTTATAAAGATTCAAAGTTTTATTGTTGATACATAGATTACAATTTAATTATTAAGACTGACTGGTATATATATTTCTCTTGTCCGTTCCTAACTCTGGGAAATCCTACATATTCATTTATCCTTTAGGGGGTCACAGTGTTGCAAGGTTTCAGGGTCCTTGACTTAAGGACTTTTTCTAGTATCACTTTTTTTGCGTTTCTGAAAACTTAGCACATTGTGATAGTAAACATGAAGATAAGGTGAGAGCAAACCTTATCAAATGGCAGGCAAAAACTTACCATAATGTGATAGTAAACATGAAGTTTTGTGGAATCTTTGGCGGTCCACCTTGGCTATATATACCTTTTCGTTTTACTTCAACAACTTGCCCTTTATTAGAGTGCATGTCTGGAATACGTGGCTTGCCAGGGCTTCTGCATAAGCCTTAATGGAAGTGGTAGGTCCAGCTTCGTATTTTGGAACAAAAACCTCAAAGTCTTTTTTTAGCGATTCCAGGTCATATTTTATACTGACAGCTGCTCAAATAACAAAATAACAGTTTGCCCTGTAAGAAGGCATTGCTTTGCCATAAACTCTGTTGAATTTTCCCATGGGAGCCTCTCGATATCCTGATTTTACATCTTATTTTTAAGCTTATTTTTATTTCCCTTGAGATTAGCAGGTGAACTAGCAAGTTGTACTGGAGACACACAATGAGAGACCAGGAAAGAATCCAGATTCTCATTTAGCTCTTCCCTGACAGATAGTGAAAGATCTAGCAGCTGCTGTTTTTCCAGTTCTGTTTGAAGGTCCCATTCAAGTGATTCAAGGGCTGCAAATTTATTAAAGGTGGGAGGAAATTTTGTTTTACTTAGATTCCTTCTGTGTAAAATGTTCTTCTATCTTTGTTTGTTTAGCAGACTTTAATGAAGAAAGGGAGCCCAGACTGATGCCATGACGTTTCTTTTTCCCATGTTGTTTTATTGTAAACCGCCCACAGTCCCTCCTTGGGGGGAGATAAAAATTTAATAAATAAATAAATCCACTCAGAATCTTTTACCTGCCCCTTTTGCCTCTACGTTCGTCTTGCCCGAAGAAGTTAAGATTAAATTTAAAAAGATCTAATAAGTCTAATAAAAATCTAATACATCTACTGTAACCTAGTATACTTATTTTAACTAAAAATTAGCTAAAAAAACAAAAGCAAAGGTAGTTAAAATTGTATTATAAAGTAAGAGCCAGTTTGGTGTAGTGGTTAAGGTACCGGGCTAGAAACCGAGAGACTGAGAGTTCTAGTCCTGCCTTAGGCACAAAGCCAGCTGGGTGACCTTGGGCCAGTCACTTTCTCTCAGCCCTAGGAAGGAGCCAATGGCAAACCACTTCTGAAAAACCTTGCCAAGAAAACTGCAGGGACTTGTCAAGGCAGTCTCTGAGAATTGGACACAATTGAATGGATTAAAAAAAAAGTAACATGAAATTAAAAGGGCAGGAGCTCAGAAAAATGTGTGTTGCTGGTCATTGGACGAACAAACTACTACTACTACTACTACTGTTGTTATTGTTGTTGTTATTATTTAGGTTGATAGCAAGTCCTTGGCAGCTAGCTGTCTACAGCCAATCTTCAATTCTGGGCCTGTACATTTTAGAATACTTTCTTCTAAGGTATTTGCCTAAATCATAGCTTTCCAAACTGTGTGTCACGACACTTTAGTGTGTCACAACACACAGTTTTGTGTGTCGCAACACAACCCGGAAGTGGCAGTGGGGGTGTGCATGGCGGCGGCGGTGCGCCATCAGCACTTCTGCATTTTAGCGGAGGCTGCCGCTGCCACTGTGCATGCTGCCGCGCCCCCCCGCGCCACCGCCATGCACACCCCCGCCCCCGCTGCTGCTGCCGTTGGTGTGTCGCCAACGGCGGCACTTTGGAAAGCACTGGCCTAAATATATGTAGCTTCACTGCGTGTGTTCTCCCAGAATGCGCAAAACTGAGGCAGAAACTGGACTTTGTAGAGTAAGAAATGTTGAAGTATTATATTTGCCATTTAAGTCATTTAAAGGCAATGGGGCTATAAATGTTTAACTCATCCCTAATTATGTAACAATCACTGTTTGCTTGTCTTTGCTGGTACTTAAACACTAGATATTTCAGCTCATGCTCACATCATATGTTTCAAGAAAAGGCTACACAACTTAATATATAATTACAATTGAAGTTTATTATTCATAAACAATGTGGTTATATATATTAGTCTCCCTCATTTGGCTCCTCACACCAACTGGAGTTGTTAAACTAAACAGAAGTTAACAAAGATTATATACAGTATGAACCTGGACTATTGATTGATTGATTGATTGATTGATTTTATTTTCCGTGTCCAGATCAAACTTTACTCTGCCAAAATGTAGCCTCTGGCACAGCTTTGTCATTAGCTTGCTGTAGGTCGTCAACAGTACAAGGCTCCGGCAGTAATCGACACACCATCAGATGTGCCGGGTCTAGGGTTTCTCCACATTCACATAATGTATTGTCGTCAGGCAACAACCCCCACTTAAATAAATTTGTCTTACACCTTGGTACCCCCATCCTCATCCTGTTCATTGTCCTCCAAACTATATAAGGAACAGTGTTTCCAGTGGCCATTTCTTCCTTCGGTAAAATACTCAAATTGGTGAGTTTAATCCTCCATTTACTTATTCGATTCTGTTCTTTGGCCCCCTCTAGGGTATTAGTTCTTGCCATAAAGCTCTTTCTAGATTGATTGATTATGTGCCATGAAACTGTTGACTCTTAGCGATCACACAGATTTTTTCCATTATAATCTGCCCCTAATCTGGTCTTTCTAATGGTGCACTTATCACCACTGTAACTGAGTCTATCTACCTTGCTGTGGTCATCCTCTTCTTCTCTTTCCTTCCACCTTTCCCAGCTTTAGAACCTTTTCCAGAGAGTTCAGTCTTCCCATAATGTGTCTGAAATTGGATAATTTGAGCCTGGTCATTGGTTTCCTTGAGTGAGAACTCTGGGTTGATTTGTTCGATGATCCATTTGTTTGTTTTCTTGGCTGTTTATGGTATTCTCAGGAGTCTTCTCCAACACCAAAGTTCAAAAACATCAATACTCCTCCTATCCTACTTCTTCAAAGTCCAACTTTCGCTTCCATAGAGTGTCACAGGGAATACCATGGTTTGCATGATTTTTATCTTTGTAGGTATCATCATCATCATTCATTGGCGATCACTCGTAGCCAAGTAAGATTGTCTTCCAAAGGTAAAATTTTAACAGTGGATCCGTAAGTGACTATAAAGGCCAATTCTGGATCCGCACAACCTCCCACAATGAGGGCATAGGTTTCCGGCTGGGAGACGGTCATGATGAGGGTTTGCCTGACGTGCCTTCCTTTTAGCTTTTTTCTCCCTTTCACCCTGTACTCGTGCTTCTTCAAAGTCCATAGCGCCATTAATAAAGGCTGACCTCCAACTGAAACGCTCATGAGTTAGGGCTTCCCAGTTCTCAATGCTGATATTACATTTTTTTAAATTAGCTTTGAGAGTGTCTTTGAATCTCTTTTGCTGTCCACCAATATTCCGTTTTCCATTCTTAAGTTGGGAGTAAAGTAGCTGCTTTGGAAGACGATGGTCAGGCATTCGAACAACATGGCCGGACCAGCGAAGTTGATGTTTTTAACATCAATTAAATAAATTAAATTAAATAAATAATAATAATAATGTTGGATGATCATTGTTTCAATGCTGGTGGTTTTCGCTTCTTCTAATACGCTAACATTAGTAACATATATGTAGGTATAGACACATCATGACATTTGAATATCTTTAAAGGCCTTAATGGCTGCTCTACCAAGTGCTAGTCTGTGGCGTATTTCTTGATTGCTTGTTCCTTTGATGATGGTTGATCAAAATGCAGAAGTTATCCATCACTTAAATAAATTCATTGTCAGTTCTACGGCTGGTTGTTCTACCTGATGTTATTAGTTTGATCTTTATATTTAATTTTAGTTCCATTTTTTTTTCACTGTGCTCCTTGACTTTTCAGGACTTCAAAGTGATTCCTCATGTACTCCTTGAAAATGGTGGGTTTGCTCAAGATCATATTGTGGAAACTGACTGGCCTTCTTCTTCCTCTTTATTTTAACTAACCTGGATTATAAGCTGTTGTTATTTTAACAACATAGAAATGCAAAAACAACTTCTCCTCCAGATCTCTGATTCACTTGGTAGAGCAAAATTCCATGAGCTTGGATTCAGTTGTACAAGAAACTTTTCCTTCCATGTTATGTCTAGTTAGGTTAGTGCTTTTGCTGGTAGAAGGAATCAAGTGCAGTTTATCAAACTGCCTTCACTATTTTGATGTTAATTAATAATTAGCTGGGGATCTCAACCATTCTGACTTATCATTAGGTCTGAACATATGTATTACATCCCTTAAATTGTCTTAATTGGAATTTAGTTTTTATTTTTTGAAATTTTTAAAGTTCTACAGTGTGAAATTTTAAGGCTGAAATTCCAGTGAATGCTGGCCCTCCAGTAGCTTGCATAATAGGTATAACCTAAATAAATAAAAAATACTGCAGCTTTAATATAATAGTAATTTATTAAACTTGTATGCCGCTTGATTCTCAACGACTCTGGAATTTTATTCCTCTATTTCTATCTCAATTGTTTCATTAAATCCCTTCCCTGCAGTACCATGCATTCATGTGTATATATTCTCCTTTCCCATCACAGATATAAAGTCATCCAGTTAACACAATTCAGGTAGTTTTAATGCAATTTACTGTCTGAAACACAAAGCACAAAAGTAAGAGAACAGGAAAGCTGAGATCTATTTAGAAGTCAAATCTCACACCAGTTGTTTAAAATGGGAGATGTACCTATCTTCAGTGATCAGAAGCAAAGGGCAATGATGTAAGTATCTTTCTTTTCAGTATCTTTTGTAGATCTTTTGTAGATTTCTAATTACTATTCTTTTGTAGATTACTATACACATGTCAGAGGAGCAAATACCTCTTTTCATTTCTTTGTCTTGTTTGTAAAGAAAAGCACTGCTTGCCAGTGAAGCTGCAGCTGTGCATCAAACTCAGATTAATGATTATGTATGGCTGGAAGTTAATTAGCTGCCATCCTTATTACAATTTGTTTTATTCTAATGAAAAATTGTATAAATTTAAGTCTACCAGGTAATAATACTCAATTTTTCCTTTCATAGGGAAAACCTAGTGTGCATTTTTTCCCCCATGGAAGAACTTACAGTTCCCTTTCAATCTGACCTGATTTGCTTCTCCCCATTAAATGGGTGGTGAATATTCAATAAAAGATTGCTTATGATCCCTGCCAGAGTTCTGTCTTCAAAATGGGCTGCAGTAGGCTAAGATGAAGTGAAGATGGAATGCACTAATAACTGCATCCAGCTGATAGCTAACAGAGGTGTATGTAATTTTTCAGATGTGCCTGGAGTATTTTCAAAGAATTTCATTCATAGAAAGGTAGTCAGTTTTCTTCACTATGATCAAAAACAGATCACAAAGCATGACTAGCAGACAGCTTCTTAACTAAAAGAATTGGGTCTAAATTCATGAGATAACACTGCCAGAAAAGAAAAAAAAATCATGACAACATGTATTATTCTACTGAAGGACCTATGAATCCACTTTTGGTCTTAAAAAGAAATACTACCATAAGAATTCCAAGCAACAAATGACCCAGGCAAGAGAAAGTAATTGAAAGAAAGCTGAACAGAAAGGTGTACAAATGATGAACTTGGGCCTGTGTAGCCAAAGAAATCTAGATTTGTTCTGTCTTCTATTCAAACATAAATACAAGATTGAAAGAACTAGCCAACTAAAGACACATTTGTTAGACTTATGTCATTAATTTTCCAGCCTAACCTTATGCTTAATTAGTTATTTCTTAATTTGTGGCACACTATGATTGCATATTGCACACACTGCAGCCTGTAAAACATGACTTTAACCAGAATAAGTACTGGCATATAATAACTAGCAATTTTACTAATCCAATTTCAAAATATGATTTGCTATAATGTATTGTTGCTTTGTGGGGAAAATGGGAGAAGGAAGGAGTATTAGGTATGTTCGCCGCCTTGAGTTATTTATAAAAATAATAAAGGCGGGATAAAAATCAATTAAATAAATTATTTGGACACAGGTGCACTATATGGCCAGTTTAGTGTAATGATTAAAGGTATGAACTGGAACTGGGGAATCTCAGATTCAAGCTGTCTTTACGCTATAAGATGACTTTGGACCAATCTATCAGCCTAATCTACTTCAAAGAACTGTGGGGATAAAATGAGGAGAGTTCTGCCATGGATGTTTACCATCTTGAGCTGTGAAAAAAGCATATTCTAAATGTAATAACTAAATAAGTAAATTCAGAGAAATAATGCATATTTCTATTTAGACTATTTTTTTAAAAAAAAACATTTTATGGTAGAAAAAATAAGTTGTTTTATATCAAGCTATCAATCAATCATGATGTTCTTGGTAATAAAATCTGCTACTATCTTGTATAATAATTTTATACATTAGTAGCATTGATTAAATAAATATATCTGAAACTCAACTGCTTCATATATTAATAGTTTTGAGTGCCAATAACAGAATGAATATGGCTGTTATTCCCCCTCACACATTCCTGTGTTTCAACAAATCCAATTTAACAAGTAGATATTTTATGGCATAAACTTTGATGAATCAAATTCATCAGATATGTGAAGTACTATCCTCCATTATAGATTATCATAAATAGCAAGCTTAGAAGGAAATAAAAACTGAAAACAATAATTATCTAGACACTTTATGAAGCAACATACTGTACATACTTGTTCAAAGATAACTGGTGATTTAAATCTATTTTATCATCACCGAACTACATTACCACTAGCAATTTATGAAAGAGTATATTCTTGGATGTTAAATAGTGGAATTCTATAACTCATGCAGCTTAAAATACCGTGAGTTATCCTAATATGGTATTTCTTGAGGTCAATTAGGGTAGAGAGAGGTTTATTGTCACTTTTTAAAAAGTTACAAACAAAAATAATCCTACGGCCAACATAAATCTAGATTCCAATATCTTTTGTAAAGTTCTTTTTGTCTTACCAGGATTGCAGTCTGTAAGAAGTGAACAGATGGAGAGAAGGACTTTAGATATAGTTAATGCTGGGCTCCAGTTGTCTTTTAAAATGTCCAGACAGATCACTCCTTGGCTGTTAATATTACAGTGATAAATTCTTGTCCGAAATGTGACCTGGAAAAAAGAGGGCTATATTATTCATATTTTCCATGTTCAGGCTGTGAGCAATGTTGCTTAAATATCCAAAAAGGATCACCCACACAAATTAAGCTGGCATTAGGTAGCTTGGAGGAAACACCAAGATTTATCGAGGTTTGACTACTAAAAGGTAGCAGTGGACACACACACTCACGCACATCACACACACACACACACACACACACACACACATAGTGAGTAAAAAAAATGAAGGAGCTCAATGGCTTGCTGAAGTGACAGACAAATACACCCCAGAGACAAAAAGGGAGGCAAGTCAACACAACTAAAGAAAGACAAAATAAAGTAAGTGCTGGATGAGAAGGAATACAGAAAAGTAGAGGAAACAACAGGACAGAAACCCTGGGAGGCTGATAAACAATCTACAATAATGTGTAATACATTAAAAAATATGGGAGATAACTTACAAATAACATTATAAAATTACACTTTGAATAAAATAATTTAGGATGGTCAATGGTAAAACAGGGTAGGCAATCTTTTGATGGCCAAGGTACCCAAAAATCTGAGGGAGGGCTGTCGGTGACAAAATAAATGCACTTATTATATGGGATGGATCTGGGGGCAATTTTCAGTTCAGTTGAAGTTTATTCTGGTCATTGGCCAATCTTTCATACAAATCTAAAATTGTAAAATGCCAAAAGGAAATGAAGAACCAAAGGGAAAAGTAAAATAGATATGTGAAGGTGTAAAAAGAGTTTAACTGCAGTCCTTAAGAAACTAAAAAGGGAATAAAATAATAAAAGAAAATACAATAGTAACAATAGCATATTAACAAAATAGAATTAATTGTGTATTAAGAGCTAAATTAAGAATCCCAAAATATTAGAATTGTTAAAAAAATGTATAAACCATAATCTCTCAGAAAATCAGAGTTCACTGTGCACTTCCATAAAATCAGATGTCTTCAATCAATGTGCGGGAGGGGGGATTTAAGCATAACTATATAAAATCTGAGGGGCGTGGTGGCTCAGCGGGTAAGACGCCAGGCTTGTTGATCGGAAGATTGCAAGTTCGGAGGTTCGAATCCCTAGCCCTATGTGCGGAGTGAGCTCCTGCACTAGCTCCAGCTCTTGCAGCTGTTCCGCGCATGTCATGCGGCCACATGACCGTGGAAGCGTCTTCGGACAACGCTGGCTCTTTGGCTAACAAACGGAGATGAGCACCGGCCCCTAGAGTCGGACACGACTGCACAAATGTGCGGGGGGTACCTTTACCTTTTATATAAAATCTGAAAGGAGTTAGTCTCTACTGCAGTCCATCAATGATTGTAGTAGTACATACTTAAAAATAGATACAAATAAAGAGAGAAAAGTGGGATTCTCAGTGAGTTAGTTTGCCATGCCCAATACCCTTAGTTATCTGTCTATAGATTTTAACTGCTGCCACACAAATCTGGAGACATTATGTTTGATAAATGGTTCCTTATCTGAGATGAAAAAATCAAGAAGAAAACTTTCATTATGGCATATAAAACATGTCAAAAAAGGAAGAATGGGGCAATTTTCTTTATTCTTAAACAGTGGTATCCCAATTTTTTAGATTAACACCAGTTTTCACCTCAAAATAGTGAGAAATGATCCTGTCAGTTTTTAGAAATCATAATGAGAGAGTCCTTTGGGTTCTGTAAAAAGGGAACTTGAGGTTATAGTTGCTTTCCCTGAATGAATGAATGAATGAATGAATGAATGAATGGGGCTAATTAAACCACTAGGTTCATAACAAAAAGTACCACATATTCTAAACGCCAAGGGATCTTTACAATTTCGCATTTATTTATTTATTTATTCTCTATCCCACCTTTATTATTTTTATAAATAACTCAAGGCGGCGAACATACCTAATACTCCTTCCTCCTCCTATTTTCCCCGCAACAACCCTGTGAGGTGAGTTGGGCTGAGAGTGAGTGACTGGCCCAAGGTCACCCAGCTGGCTTTCATGCCTAAGGCAGGACTAGAACTCTCATTCTCCTGGTTTCTAGCCCTGTTGCCTTAACCACTAGACCAAACTGGTATTAAAAGTTGTACAGTGATATCTTAATAAACTCAGCCCTCAGAGGTTTTAAAATGGAATATGACACAATGAATTTTAAAAACAGCACAGCTGTACTTCTGGTACTCAGCATATAAGGCCCTTGAGTTTTGAAAAAAAAAGTTTAATTTGTTTTCCAGCTTGGGAAAAAACCCAGACGTTTCCAGAATGAAACATGGCATATTTGTTTAAGAACAAACTTTATACTTCAAATTATTTCAAGCCTGAACGTGTCCCGTGGAATCATATTTACTAGCATAATTCAGCTGAAGAATATTTAACTTTAAAAGAATTGTGACTGAAAATTGGAATCACAGGTAGTCCTCGACTTATGACCATTTGTTTAGTGACCGTTCAAAGTTACGATAGTACTGAAAAAAGTGACTTACGACCGGTCCTTGCACTTACAACTGTCGCAGCATCCTTGTGGTCACGTGATCAAAATTCAGGCACTTGGCAACCGGCATGTATTTACGATAGTTGCAGCGTCCCAGGGTCACATGATCAACATTTGCGACCTTCCCAGCAAAGTCAATAGGGGAAACTGGATTTGCTTAACAACCATGTGATTTACTTAATGACCACAGTGATTCACTTAATGACCACAGCAAAAAAGGTTGTAAAATTGGGTGTGACTCACTTAATGATCGCCTCGCTTAGCAATGGAAGTTCCGATCCCAATTGTGATTGTAAGTCAAGGACTACCTGTAAAGGCATCAGCTATTTAACAATGAACTGACGTACATTGATATTAATAACAGAAATATGATTAAGAGTAAGGGAGAGAAACTCTAAGTCTTTCAACAGGATTTGCCTGCTTTCACCTGCCTTGCTCCACCTTTTCTACTATATAAGGTTGGACTATTTGAAATATTTTGCACTTATGTGGAAATGGCAAGGTCTGAGGTTCTGACTTGGACGACCTTTCCCCTGGCCTTGCTTCCATGCTGAGTAATACATCTGAGTTGCTCCCTCGTCCTTCCCTCACCACCCACTGCCATTAAGAAATTTCTAATTTCAACCTCGGTTCCAAAGCAGCCAATTGCTGCACGCCCATTGGGCCTTGCTGCCAGCCAATTGCGCGAGGCATGGGAGTGGGAGCTGCTTCCGACTTCCTCATTGACTTTGCTTGTGGGAAGCTGTCAGGGAGCATCAGAAATAACTCCTCCTCCTGCTTGGCTGACCCGCAGAACTGCCTGCCACTTTGCTGGGGGAAGCAAACAAAGGAATGACCACAGGTGGGCAAAAAAGCAGTAGGAGCGTGAGCAACATTGGACTTCCTGCCGGCTTCCCCATTGACTTTGCTTGTGGGAAGCTGGCAGGGAGCATTGGAAATCACTCCTCCTCCTCGGCTGGCCTGTGGAACTGCCTGCCACTTTGCTGGGGGAGGGAAACAAAGGGAGAAAAACTGCACCCATGCTCATCCCAGTGTGTCCACAAGCGCCCCATCCCTCTAGGGAGGAAGAGGGCTCACCCATCTACTGTTGACAACCACCAGCCAGCCCTACCTCACCAGCAGGCATCTGAGTCATGTCCTTTCTTCACCACCCACCGCCATGATGAGTTTTCAAATTTAAACCTCGGTTCCAAAGCAGCCAATCACCGCTTGCCTGTAGGGCCTTGCCGCCAGCCAATTGGGTGCAGGGGCCAGAGGGAGGTGGGAAAGAGGGCAGGGATGGATATATATATATATATATATATATATATATATATATATATATATATATTTCATTCATTCATTCATTCATTCATTCATTCATTCATTCATTCATTCATTCATTCATTTTATATGACCGCCCATCTCCCCCAACGGGGAACTCTGGGCGGTTTACAATAAAATCACATTTAAAATGAGGATATAAAAATATAAAATTACAGTTTAATTAATACAATTAAATAATTATAAAATCCAATTTGGCGAATTAGCTTAACAAAAAGGAAGGACATTATGGAATTAACCACCCACATGAGGAACTATTACTTTCCCCTTCCCATGCTAGGCGGCAGAACCAGGTTTTCAGCTCTTTCCTAAAGGTAGGGAGGGATGCCCCTCTCATCTTCCCTTGTGCCACGCAACCTACGGGTTTCTGGGAAGTGTAGTTGGAAGGCGCGGTGGTGCTGAAGCGGCCACAACTTTGCCAAATTTCAATCCCATGGGAGTAATGGGTCCTGGATTTTGGACACATTCTGTAAGTCAGCCCATTTGAGGTACCTTGGTTAAAAAATCGTTGCCCTAGGATGCACCATTTCCCCCAACTGAAGGTTACAAACAGACATGAGAGTTTTAGTGATATATAGATAATAGCACCAACTGCTGCTCAAGTCAAGCACAAGAACGCAGACCAATTTATTACATATACCACTCTTTTTCGAAGTGTTTTCTACTGCCAATATGGGTTTGAATAAAATGGACTATAACCACCTTTCTATACTGGCTCTCAAAAGATTACACTTAATATTTTATTGTTTTATTACTGGGCATATGGGAAGCTTACGTATATAAGCATTACCATTATTTATAATGATGGGTAAAGACAATTGACATAAAAATCACAGGTATGAGAGATGACAGCATATAGAAATAAAAAAAATGTAAGGTAATTCTGTAATGAGCTCCTCTATGATAGTTCTTAGGCTTTAAATAATTGTATATCAGTTATGGATATCAGTCATCCTACAACAACTTACAGCACAGTGGGATGTTCACATTGAAATGCTTTTTTCCAGTGCATGAACCAGCTGTATATACTATGGGTAGAATAATCCATGTAAACAAACAAGAAAACAAACATATAAATGAATAAGTCGCCCTGTCCTCATTGGCAATGCATATTCAACCTCAGTAATGAGTACTGTTTTAATGGGGTGGGGGTGGGGAGTTAAGGATAAGAATTGGTGGATTCCTCTGACTTTGTTTCTTCTCCTACTGAGTGTTACTTGTTACTGGCTACAAAGGAAAACAATCAACAATTGCTCTCTTTCATATATGCCTGGTTGAGGAGGAGTGAGTGCAGACAGGTGCTTAGAATGTATGGTTTAAACACCTGTCAAATTGCCAACTAACACTGTCAGATTTCCCATATGAAAAGTGTTTTGGCAAATTGCATCCTTTACCAGCGAAGCTTTCTCATGATGACGTGACGCCAGGTGGCTAGATAATAAAAAGCCTTCCCATAACTTTGAATGGCTTTGCTTACATCTTCATTAGATATGAAGCTAGAAGGTACCATGTGATGTATTGTTATGGCTAGTGCCTACACAAGCAATGGGACCTTCCCATGAGAACAAATCCTCCTGATTCTGTCTGTGGGAAGCCTTGCTCTGTTTAGAGCAAGGGAGGGGGGAGATCACATGCTTGCTTAGATGCAGCACTGCTATGGCCTATGCTTTAGGCCTGGTGTGTGTCACACCTAACTTCCAGCCAATCAGAAAGCTGGAAGAACTGAATATCTAACCATGCAAAATGGTGTTCTATGCTTCTTGACTTTTTGTGTCTTTAGCCATGTAGTTCTTCACGTGTTTTGTTCCTGTGGACTGGGAAGGGTGAGCTATGCCTGGCTATGTGAGTGATGCCATGGTGCTCCTTCATGTCTATCATGTCTGTCAGTGGAAGCAATACACTGGAGAAGATTTATTCTGCTTTGTCTGTACCTTTTTTTGCAATAATGTAACTATATATGCATTTATTGCCTTATGCTACAAGTAAACACTTTTAGCCATAAACGCTGCACTCCTGTCTGTTTATTCTCAAGCCTTGATTTTTCCCTTTAAACCAGTGTACATCCTATCAAAGACTTCATAGGTGAAGTTACTTTACAAGTGTGACTGTCAATTGGGCTTTCTCTGAACTAGCGCTCTTCTAAAAGAGGCATAGGAGTGGAGGAGGGCCACAAGGTGAAGCAGAAAAAAATGATAAATAACATGTGAGCTCTGTCCTTGGCTAGTACAGCAAGCTATTGGCAATGCTGGTAGTGAATGGCCATGTGAATGGCCATGTCCAGCAGGATCAGAAAAATGCCCAGCAAAATGATTTTTTATTTTTACCCACTATATAATCATAGGGTTGGAAGTGTTTTCCTAGTTTTCTAGTCCAACGCCCTGCCCTGTGCAGGTATCCTCATAACATCCCCAACACTCTTTTCTTGAAAACTTTCAGTGATGGAGCACCCACAACTTTAGGAGGCAGGCTGTTCCACTGCTTATGTAGAGAGTAAGGAACTTCATCAGATTTGCAAGCCTAAAAAGATCCCAATATGTTGGCATACTGTGTGTCCATGGTTGTGCTACTGATTTGTAGGTACATGTTATTGCCAAAGATACCTGCAAATCAGTGGCAGAGTGCCAACGTTTTAATGGATGACCAATAATGTTTTTTCAGCTCTTATCCCCTGAAGCCTCTCCTTTACTTGAGATTCATTGATGACACTTTCATCATCAGGATATTTTCATCATGTGGACCCATGGAAATGAATCTCTCATCATGACTTCAATAACTTCCACTCCACCATCAACCTCAGCCTTCACTTATCTACAGAACAAGTCCACTTCCTTGATGTCACAGTAAAATGACACAAACTCTAGTGATTAATACAGAAGTTCAATTTGTTCACATTAATATAGAGTATAGCTTCAGTCAGATGTATTGGTGAAAGTAAGTGTTGGACCCATACTAAATTACTAATGCTTTAGTCTAACTGAAATTATGGGATAAGTTATTTATAAGTAACTTAAATCCCACTGACTTCTACGGAATGAGTTGTGACCAGATTGGACAGCAATGTTAATTTTACTTTTCTTCCTTACCTTAGGTGGTTTAAATGGATAGTCTGGAGAGAAGGTGATATCAAGGAAAAAAACTCCTCCCTCATATACAGAACCTGGAGGCCCAAGTATAGTTGATCTCCATTCATAAATGTTGTCTCCCTTGGGTCCAGCACTATAATACAAAGTAGAAGATATTTAATAATTCCTTAGCACAAGAATATTTTCATTAGAACTAAAAAAAACCCCACTTTCTTAAATTCCTTTCTAGTTTACCATGTATCTGAATTCATTTGCTGTTCCTTAGCTTAAAGTAACTTTTAAAGACAAATCCTTTTCAGGCAACATTTAAAATACAAACAACAATCATGAGATAAGGGGTATGCACCAAATAACAGAGGCATCCATTCCTCCAAATCCAGCTAATGACTGCAAGGATATGGCATTTGCTTGGAAATTAATGAATATAGAATTGTATGTTTCCTTCATAAAAACATTGGGTGCTATGTTCAGATGGCTCTAGAAGAGTGATGTCATAAGTTATACTAAGGTAATAGGGCTACCTGATTGTGTTCATGTGTACATACTGTGTGTCAGCTAAGATCTATAGTTGTTTGACATTCTGTATGAATTCACTCGACCTTTTTCTTATCACTAAATCGAATTGCAATATATTATTTTATAGGATATATTAATCAGAGCGAATATTTTTTTCAAAAATTGACACATTATAATAATGCACTTAAAAGCCAGGATTATCACAAGAAAACAACTTTACATTTTAAGTCCTATTTCCTATGCTATATGTTACTGAAATGTTTTTCTTCTGGATTCTAGTATTTTTTAAAATTCTTTCTATTTCATTCATCTAGACCAGAGAACAATTATTATTGGAAGGACTGGAAAAAAATAAAATCCACATACATTAATTTAATTACACAGACATTTATCACTCAAGCAAATTATGCATAATGTTTACAACATGACCCAGAGCTTGTCAATTTTTTAAAAAGAATTCTGATTGCCTTGAGTTATATCTAAATTCATACTCATAGGACTGATCTGGTTGAGTAAAACCTAATGATAGAAAAATCTTGAAAACTAGAAAGTATGTTTAGAAAAGAAGCAAATCATTTTTACACCTGTCATCTCATAATTTCATTTTGTAAGCTTTAGTTTTTACCCCCCGTTTTCAGTTTTGGGAACATTAACTTGCCATAAACTGCTATAAATTATAAATTAATATTAATTGCATGCAGCTAAAATACTATGTTCATATGCCTCATAACATACTACTTTTCTTTTAAACGCCGCTTTTTGTGTTTTATAAACATAGTCATAACATTTTATTTATAATAATGAGATACTTCAAAAATGAAACTAAAACCCCAAATGGGGAATTTGTAAAGTGCCTATAGATAATAATTCATTATGCATTTCTAATGCTGCCCTTATTATTGATAAAACTGCCCATAACTGAAGAGTTATATAGTTGAAGTTATATATTGCTTTGACTGTGTAATATAATACTATTTCTAATATTTAAGAATAACTTTATGACAGTGATTGTTAAATAACTTTAGATGTTTTTTCATGTCTAGACCCCCACTTAATCCTGAGCAGCAACACTAGACCCATGTATATGACTCTTTTCATTCTCTTATGACCTGATGCAAAAGAATTTAATATAATCTACCTTAATATAGTTTACTCTAAGAACACACTTTTATTCAATGGGCAAAATTAATTAGTTCCTTTTGCTGCAGTAAATAAAATATTTGTTTTTGTTGTCCCTCTCTGCTAAATTCGTTTAGTCAGGAATAATAAATAAAATAGTTATCTACTAATCAGTATTAAGCTTTGTACTTGAAAACCTTCTTGTATTTGAACAATTTACAGTATGCCTCTAGGTTTGTACTACACAAGATAAATTAACAAAATTTAATATCACTGTCAATTCCAACAGTAATATTGGATTTAAAAAATGCCACACAGTATTTTTCCAGAGTATTTCTTATGTTTCCTACAATTTCAATATTGCAGTTAAGAAGGCATGAAAAATATCTACAACAGATAAAGGCTTTACTAGTACTTCATGCCTTATACCCAAGGCATGCTATTATCACACTGTTTCATATTGTGTTCAGTACTTAACTATTCATTTTGTTCACTGAATGTTAATAAAACCCCTCTTTACCTGTAACTCCTTAGGGTCCCTTTAATAAAATTAAGCAATGCTTGATTCCTTCAATTTAGCTGTATTATGACTACTGTTTAAAGCAGTCTATCAGTTTGTTAGCCACAGTATCAGCATTAATTTTTTGTCAGAATTCATATTGTTTCATAAATGTCCTTACAGAGCAAGAGAGTAATCCTAACTATATTACCAAATCTTTTAAAAGAGAAATTGAAAACATGATTTCCTTATTCGGAAGGAGAAAAAGTGGCATATTAGACACTGAAGCAGTGAAAACATTACTGCTCAACTGCAACCCACAATGTCTACATCAAGTCGCTAGCTGAAAATGAATTTAATTTACCCAGTTCTCAGTTTGCATTAACCTTTGAATAATGCAACACAGCTGTGACTGCTGTAGGGAATAAGCCAGAAAATTAAGAATTAAAAGCACTACTCCTGTCCATGGAAATGTCATTCTGAGGAATAAAACTGAAGAGCAGCATAAAACAAAATTATTATAATAATAAATAAACAAAATGATTATAAATCCCAACTTGTTTGAGGAAGTTCAACTGGCACTGAATTAAGCTTTCATTCTTTCTCAAATGGAGAAATGATGTCCTTATCACACTTCATTAGTGAACAAGGAATACAATTAACCACATATATGTTTTCTAAAGAATGGAAGACCTTTTACAGCATAGCCTCCATTTAGTAGAGCTTAACTTCTGGTGACCTCATGGACACATTGTGCAGTTTTTTTCCCTAGCAACAGTATGGATGTGGCCTGCTATTGCTTTCAACTTCCCAGTCTAGCCTAGAGCCCTGGTATTCCCTGGAAGTCTCCAACCCAAATACTAACCAACCCTGACCCTGCCGTAGACTGAATACAAAAGCAAGTCAGCAGGATGAAAGTAGTACTTTCAGATGGCTGGCTCATACAGAGAAAACATTATGAGGACTGAATCACAAAGCAAAGAGTAAATGGGTTGAGAAGACAATTGAGCATGAAGTTGATGACATCCTGAAAAAAAAGTAGGAAGTTTAAAGAACAAAATGAAATGTATGAAGTGATGTATGGATATGGTGGAAGCAAAGATGTTTTGCATGGATACGTATAGTGTTGGTTTAAATTAGTTTTAGCTATGTCTTTTTGTTTTTCTCATGCCTTTTGTATCTTTGGTGTACCATTTCTTACTCCTTTTATGCATTCTGCATAACACTGTTTACCATAAAACAGTTTACCATAAAAGAGCATGATGGACATGTATGCACGACAGTCTAGATAGTTAGAAAAAAATATTAATATCAGATGAACTTGGATCTTTAGAATGCTTACTGATAAGCTCTGTGTTGTCTGTGTTTAGTCTCAACTCTTCAGGTATTCTAAGAGCTGATTATGAGATGCTAGCACTTATATTTTACATCTGTTACTGCAGCATTTAATTTTAAATTAAATGTTATATTTAGTAATTTAATTGCTATTTCATTGTTTTAGACAATGAATTGTTTTCACTTATGGCTTGCAACTCGATCTCTCCCTTTAATTTCTTCAACTTGACTATCCAATCTTCATCCAGCATTTCAACAGGAGTCCCAACCTCACCCTTAGAAGAGACATTCATGTCGCTGTTAAGTTCCTCAGTTTTATCCACAACATCCCCAACTAGATGACACATTTTAGACCTCATATTTTCCACAATATCCTAAATGCCCTGCATAAAAAATTAGTAAGAATCAGAAAGAATCTGTTTAAAATCTCGGTGGAAGTCAGAGAAAGTCTGATTAAAGTCCTCCATGTCTCATGCAGTAGATTATGGCGCCCCCTAGGAGGTTAACCAGCGAAAGTTGAAGATATGGAATGTGTTTACACAAGCGAAAGTGAGATTGCAGACAGTTCCCCAGGGAAAGTAGAAGCAGAAAGCTGAAAGTTCAAAACAGCCGATTCAACGTGTAGGAAAATGCTAATATCTTCAAATTTAGTATAAAAATAGTAACAGGGAGACAATTATTTACTCTCAATCCTCCTTAATATTTGGATGGAAAGCAAAGTCGAAAACTTAAAAAGATTTTTTTTAAAAAAAATTAATCCCCAAAATAACGATAAGCACCAAGAGAACCGGCTTCTCCTTGCTATAGAAAGCCTCTCTTAGGGTACACGTTCTTAAAATATATGTATATAAATTGGGTTTTAGAAATGGGGTGGTCGGTCTTAGTGTTATATAGTGTAAGGCTATAGCGCGGCTTGGAAAATGGTGACGCCTCCATCTCCCGCCTGCTCTTACCAGTCAAGCGCGAACGCTGTTTGTGATCTTCTGGCTGTAAGCAGCTGTCCAGAGTACAGATGGAGTGATTCCGACCGTTTTCTTTTCCGGAAAAATACTCCTGGGCTTCAGGAAAAACCTGCCTGAGCCCGAAAAAACTGCCGTGTTGTCAGTTCTGCCTGCTAAGCCTGTGGGCACAGCTGTTCAGTCCGCCATATCCCCACCAGAAGTCCTAAAGAGCATATGTTTTTAGTTCAATCCTTTTTGATGTAGAATTGCTGCTATCAGCACAGAGAGCACCAAATGCCTCAGTAGTCTCAACTGGTATAAGGCAGTTTTCTGTTTTACTATATTGGATGTTTCTGATGAATACACTTAATAAACACAGTGAATAATTTGATAATGTAATTAAGTAATTAAGAATACAATGGGATAGTAAGAGTGTGATTTTTTGAGTATTTACTTGGGAATATGTTCCACTGAAGTAATGACTTTTTTTCTGGATAAATATGTATAAAATTGTGGTTATACTTTCTGCAAACATGAAGAAATGGGTGAACAATAAAAAATATATTAGAATTGGACGCAAGATCAATCATAACTAACTTCAGTTAATCAGCTTCTTTGATTTCAATAGATACACTAAACATGACTAAATAGAGATCCAGCTCATTGGCTCCATTCTAAAAAGCAGGTAAGTAGCTCTTATTTATTTACATAAGTAGCCATTTATTTACATTAATAAGCATTTATTTTATTTATTATTTATTTACTACCCGCCCAGAGTCCCTTGCAAGGGAGATGGGCGGGGAATAAATTGAAATAATAAATAAATAAATAAATAAATTTTCTTCTTTTGTACTTCTCCATAAGTGTTAAGCAAATTGAACACCTACAGTCCTTAAGGCAATGACAATTTATTGGGCTCTCCAGAAAAAAATGTTCATATTACAATCTTCAGCAAGAAAATAATTGCATAAGGTTTATAACCCAGAAGGCATGTCTCTTCTGGGTAGACATCTGTTGAATATGCTGTATTTCATGAGATGTATATTGCCATTCTAATCAATTATGCTGGCATATAAACTGCAGACCTCAATGAAAATAGACAAATCATATCAGTATTTGAAATATCATCTTTCATTGGACTGATTCAGAGGGATGCTAATTTTGAAAAAGGGCAGGCTAATGCTTCTAAGACTGAACTGCCCATGTGTGTTGCTGCTCTCAATCTTGCTAAATCAATGTATTTTAATATCAAGATAATATTGCCCATTGTAGATTCATTTAGAAATAGCTGAAAAATAAAGATTTATGTAAAATGGTTTATGTAAGAAATAATTAGTTTACATGTCTTTTTCCAATAATTTATAAATTAAGCTGTTTACAGTGGTAAACTGGAGTATGATAGTATCTGATAAGATTAAGGGAATGCTTATTTCAAATGAAAGGAATTTTAAAAAAAATACAGGCTGTTGTTCTCTATGCTTGCATTCTTGTGGAGATGCCTACAATGAGAGTCACAGTGAGATGGCAGTGTGTTCATGCTGTATGGATTTGTGATCATGCTGTAAATGTAAGACATGAATTAGCATTTTGATGCCAAACCAAGAATCAGGAAAAGATATGCTCTTTCACAATTTGTTCACAACAAAAAACCCCACCTAATCTCCTATAACTTAGCTCTATAAATAGAAAACAAACATTGCCACTCTACCTGAGCACAGAAAGAGCCTTCTGTCTGTGCTCCTGCCCTCTGAAGATGCTGGCCACAGATGCTGGCAAAACGTTAGGAACCACAACTTCCAGAACACGGCCACACAGCCCGGAAGACCCACAACAACCATCGAACTCCGGCCGTGAAAGCCTTCGACAATACATTCTCTATTTTTGTTTTTCTTTTCTTTTTATATTTTCTTAATCTATATTAGTTTTTTTATCTTTGTATATGTAAACTTTAATAAAAATTATTATTAAAAGAAAAAAGAAAACACAAGGGCACTTTAAACCTGGTATCTGGTAGTCAACCTGGAGCAGGTTAGATTTTCTGAGAAATGTTATCAGATTACAGTCCCACCAAAACACAAGTTGGCAAAAAATTATTTGTTTAAATTGTATTTAGAATTTATAATGAACACATAGTAGCAAAGAAAAGCCTGGACTGGTGTGATATTTAAAGAAAAGGATTAGGTTTTAAAAGAGGAAATATGAACAATGGATTAGCACATCTAAAACTGAGAACTTAAAACTAGTTTTGAAGGAAACAGATAAGATTTACGTTGAATACATGCAAAAAAAAATTAAACTGAAATGAAACCTTTTCTGTAGTTACTCACAAAAGAACAAAAGCTTCCAGCCTCTTCACTATGTAACTACAAGGTATGAGAGATTTTCTTGCTTAGGGATTTAGCCAGCACTCACAGACTTATCTTACTAGAGAGAGAAGGGATTAGTCTGTAGGTCAGTTATAAGTGTGTTCTGACCTAAAGAGGTTTGCATTGCTACAAGTGCCTCTAATAGCCACATTATTGTGGGAAGTTCTGAGTCTGCTCAGGGAGTGCTGAATAGGTTTTAGCTGAGGAAGTTATGGGCAGTCAAGCCTTTGAAGCCAATCCAGCTGGCAATCATCAGGAGCAGCTGTGCCCACAAAGGATAAGGAACGCGAGCCCAGTCCATGAACACGCTGTGCGCTGCAGCAAGAACAGTGCTCCACACATCTCCTTATCCAGCAAGGATGTTCTGTTTTGACGGGATTCACTGGCGTGGGCTGTACTTAAAAGCCCCCACTAGCCTGGTTTCCCTTGTTGGAAACAACTGACCAACCTACCTGGACTCTGTACATACATTTGAAATTGTGATCCTCTGGAATCCTGAAACTGCCCCAGCACTGGCTGCTGACATACCCATGATGCCTAGACCTCTGGACCATGACATGATTATACTTCTGCTTGCTGCTTTGGGCTCTGGATGCTTGAATACTTGTCACAGGCAAGCTCTCTAGGAATTTGAAACTTTTGTTTGTACTGTAAACACACTTGGACACATACCCTGCCCGCTACTGCCTGTATCTGCCTGATTCTAACTAAAGCTTCTTGCAAACTATTCCTCTTTGTGTGTGTATGTCTGGCCTGGAACAGGACACGCGTAGATCCAGATTTTATCAGAATAGCACTACTGGATTTAAATTGGTTGTTACTAAGTCCCATATATATTAATGAGTTTACTGTATGACTAAGTCTGAATCTAAACCAAAGTCAATGATCAATTAATAATATCACAGAGAAGCTTTTTAGTATTAAATTCTTAGTGTTCCACAGATGGGAAGTCACTACAGGAAGATTAACAAGGAAAATGGAAAGGAAGGTATCAGCAAAAGTTATTTTTTCTATTTGACAACATTCTTCTTAAACGTTTTGACAATAAGCTCGATTTTTAAAATACTGCAGACCTTCAAATTAGACTGTATCAAAGCTCTGGTGATTTCAAATTATAATCTGGACTCCCTCTAGAATTGTTGGGATATAGATGTAAAGAAACAATTTCTAATCTTCCCTTTTGGAAAATATAAAATCCAGCTGATGCTGATGTTCAGAATGATGTTAACCACATTTGTTTAACATCCAGCCTGAGGAACTGCTATATGAAACTTCAAAGCCATCTGCTTGTTTTGTGACACTGAACTTCTCTCTGACACGGAGAGAGGGTGATCACAGCATCACTTACTTCACCCAGGACAGAGATGTATAATTGGGTATCATAAACATATTGATGATACCTCATCCCGTGGTGATGGATGATCTCACCCAGTGGTTTCATGTAGAAGGTGAAGAGGAGCGGAGAGAGTACCGAACCCTGCGGCATCCCACAAAGGAGGGGCTGTGGGTCAGATCTCTCGCTCCCCATCACCACCAATTGGGACCGGCCCTGGAGGAGGGAGGTGAACCAGCGCAAAACCATGCTGCCCACCCCCAACTCCCTGAGTCGCCCCAAAAGGATACCATGGTCGATGGTATCGAAAACCGCTGAGAGGTCAAGAAGATGCACTGCCCCCATCCCGCTCCCGCCAGAGATCATCCATAAGTGTGACTAATGCTGTTTCGGTCCCATATCCGGGCCTGAAACCTGACTGGAAGGGGTCTAGATAATCCGTTTCATCCAGAATCCTCTGGAGCTGCAACGCCACCACTTTCTCAACCACCTTCCCTAAGAAGGGGAGGTGGGATACTGGATGAAAATTGTCCAGTACAGTAGGGTCCAGTGATGGTTTCTTGAGGAGGGGGTGCACCAGCGCCTCCTTAAAGGCAGCCGGGAACACCCCCTCTCCCAAGGATGTATTTACCATTGCCTGGACCCAACCACACGTCACCTCCCAAGCTGTCTTCACCAGCCAGGAGGGGCATGGATCTAATTGACAAGTGGTGGCATTTATAGTCCGGAGGACCCTGTCCACTTCCTCGGGCCCAAAAGGATCAAACTGTTCCCAGATAACAATGTAAGTACGTTCCCCAGGCATCTCCACAGACCATGCTTCACACTTGGGTTTCAACTTGGAACGGATCTGAGTGATTTTATCCTGCAGATGCCCAGAAAATTCCTCTGCACGGCCTTGAAGGTGGGTCACTGGGCCCACCTTTCCCAAAAGGGATTAAGTGACCTTAAACAGGGCCGCTGGGTGGCATTCTGCAGATGCAATAAGAGTGGAGAAGTACTGATGTTTCGCTGCTCTTACCACCACAAGATAGGCCTTAATAGTGGCTCTAGCCTGTGTTTGGTCGGGTTCGGTCCTTGTTTTCCTCCAGCGGTGCTCTAGACGTCTCTTAATCCTCTTAGAACACTCAGCTCCTCTGTAAACCACAGGGAGGGTTGGGTTTGATGGGACAAGAGAGGTCGCACAGGCGCAATCCTGTCCAAGGCTCCAGCTGCCTCCCTAATCCAGGCAGCATCCAGGGCCCCCACTGGACTGTGCAGCAGATCCTCGGGTATACCCCCCAGCTCCCTCTAAAACCCCATCGGGTCCATCAGTTGCCTTGGGTGGACCAATCAAATGGGTCCTGCTATGATATACTATGGAAATACAGTTCCACCCTAATTAAAAAGCTTCATCTTAGCATCAAGCTTCTGTTTTCAGTTTTAAACAGTGGGATGTTTAATTGAGAATGTTCCTGTATGTTTTCAAATCACTAGATAAGAAGATTCATTTCAATGATTTAAAACATGATTTATTCACTAGTCAAGAAAATTCTACAATAATCACGTCTAGTAGAAGTCAATATTTGTTGCTTCATACAACCTGAATACTTTGGAAATACGGAATTCTTTGGGGGGGGGGAATTTATATATCTTGCCTTTCCTCCATGTGAACATGATGCTCCTTCCTCCAATGTTTTCTCACATAACAATCTCTAAGATTGGATTGAAAGCAGTTAACTGGCCCAAAGTAATCCAGTGAACTTCCACAAGAGGGTGGATTTAACCTGGATTTCCTTAATTCCTGTTGAATCCTTAAGAACTATACCTATCAGCTGACTGCTACAAAAAAGAAAAGAGGAACCTGAATACAACCACAATTGCTATGACTTTTCTCAGTAAGGAACCATTATAATTTTCCAGTACAGCCATGCAGGAACATGTACGAAGAACCTCTTTTCAAATGGTTAAAGCAGTCACATATTTTCTATAAACTATTCCTATCTATTACCACATATGCATACATGCACAGCCATTGCGGAGATAACTGGGAACAGCTTTCAAAGGAGGTATTGGAGCCTGGAAAAAATGGTGGCATTTACAGTTTATCAAGAGGTGCCTCATACTTTTTCAAAGGATTTGCCCTGCCTTATTATCCAGTAGCTTATCAAAACGCAGTCTCCTCCTTCACTGCCAGCAGCTATCACTTGATAGAAAATAAACAGACAACATAAATAGTACTGAGAATCTCCACAGAGCTAATTTCCAATGGAAGGTACTTCCAAATACGAGTGCTTACTATTCTGGACTTTTATTCTAATTCTGTCATGTTGCACATTTGTATATTAGTATGACATTGATGGTATCTTTCTCATTAATAAAATATTGAAATAGCAGTTACTTACATTGAATATTTTTGTAATCTTGTTTATTGCTTTTAGTTTTCCACAATCAAAAGAGTTGTCTACTCTTACAAATAAACCTCATCACATTGATAAATTTCATGTAAGGGTTCAGTAAACATTTTCTTCCCTAATAAATCACTTAGATAGCATCTTATGTTCATTAGGGAGTAAAGCAATCAGGGGTCTTTACTTGTGTATTTGCACAACTTTTAAAAAGTGAAGATGTCACTATCTCATCCTTACATGTAGCAGTAATGAGCAGCCAATCAAGAGATTTATCTATTATATTATCTGTATTGTCAAGAGAGGCATGGCAAAATAACTTTTACTAAGCCGTATTAATTCTTACTAATGCAATCTTATAATGCTCACCTGAGAAAATAAAAACATAGCTGGATTCAGATGTGCCTTTCCAAATGTACTTCTTGATAAATGAAATTGAGCCTTCTTTTCAGAGGGAAATGGAATCCCAGGGAGGAATCCAGTGAAGGAACAGGATACTCCAATCCCACATTCTGTTGCTGCCCACAATACTATTTCTTATATAGAACACGATTCTAGATTTAATTTGTTAAATATATTGAGATCAAGGAAGGAGCCTGAATTTATAAAAAAATGTATGTTTCCCTAATTCCACCAAGTACTTGAATTAACATGCCACTTATTTCTCTAATCCTAGGTTTAGAGAAATAAGTGGCATGTTAATTAAATAAGTATCTAATCCTAGTACCATATATTTATATGATACTCAGCATAACAAAATAACCAACCACATTTTAGCCTGATAAATTATATAAACCCCAACCATAATTAATTGTTCAGTGAGAAAACTGTGGACAAGTTAACCATAAGTCAGTGTGTCATGCAAATACAACCACTTCCTCAGTTCTGATTATCTGAAAACATCTGAAAATGACTAATGCCTCTATGTTATATGCCATAGTCCTCATGCCTGGACATTATTTATTAAAATTTAGACCCAATCATTTGGGATAATTACTCTCTAGTACCGTATCTTATTCTTGGACAAGGTAAACAAATACATTTTTCATTTCTTTCCTTTTCAGAGAAGTTTTAAACTGATGCCTAGAGGTGGTCTAGGGATGGCTGAGTGTAAACCAAGTGAAACTTAATCCAGATAGTGAAAATGCTATGGGTGAAGAAGCTGGCTATTCTGGGTGGAGGCCTACAATGAGATCTCAGAAGTGACTACACTTCCCTGAAGAACAATTATACATCTGAAATCAGAATGGCAAATTAATTAAATTAATTAATTTAATTAATTAATTAATTAATTAATTAAAATTAAGATTTATACAAATTCCTGGAAATTTCAGACTAGGTTTTTCTTCCTCTAATTATAATTAGTTCCTATATAGCCCAGCTCTGAAAGAGAAAAATGAGCTATCTGCCTCTTGGATATCATTGCCTCTGGCCACATACAAGGACTGCTGGATTTATATTATTGTCTGAAAACTGCCTTAGAACTACTGGCAATCTAAGCAGCAACTGGCTGATTTTTTTTTTTTTTGCTTTTTTACCAATTTCAAGAGAAGATACATCCTGATGAATATGAAGTTGCAGTGTCAGTGTCAGCAGGATTTATTTATTTTATTAAAGAGACTGCCTGACTCCAGATGATGCTGCACGACTTACATTATAAAAGACAATAAAAACACAAAGAAAAATAATGAAATATCCTAAGA
Organism: Charina bottae; assembly: GCA_023362775.1. Lineage (NCBI taxonomy): Eukaryota > Metazoa > Chordata > Lepidosauria > Squamata > Charinaidae > Charina > Charina bottae. The sequence goes on from JALMGJ010000007.1 coordinate 26,278,234, forward strand.
GTCCAGCGGGATGAGAACAACATCCCAAAACCCTGCAAAGAAAAACTAGTAGGGGCTCAGGATGTGGTGACCCAGGAAGGAGAACACAATTCTGCAAAATACAATAGGAATCCATTGCTGACACTGTGACAGGGCGAATATGGTCTGCCTTAAAAATCCAGACTCATTTCTCAGGCTGCAGACAGCAACAGTCCATACTAGCATATGACAGAGTAATTTTTACTAGGATTCAAAGATGGCTAGTCAGTTTCATTGTTATTCAAGGGTATACATCAATGACAGATTCTGATGAAGTACTCAATGAATTCTATGAAAGATTATAAAAAGTAATAGATCAAACACCAAAGAAAGATAACTTTAAGTCAAAAGTTGGAGAAGAACCCATGTTGGAAAATTAGGAGACGGAACCTGTAATGATGCAGGATAATTGACAGACTTCTGAATAGAAAGTGGGCTGTGTGTTGCTAACTCATTATTTCAACAACACAAAAGCTGGCTCTATACCTGGACTACAAATGGACAACACCATAATCAAATAAATTATATCTTATGTAGCAATAGATAGAAAAGATCTATGTTGAATTGCAAAACACTTCCAGTGCTGACTGTGGATCAGACCATCCACTACTTTCCACAGGAATACACATCAGACTGAAAAAGACTGAAAAAAGATCCAGTCCCAATTATAAGATATAACCTAAAACTCATTCCAGAACAATATAAGATTGAGGTTAGAAACAGATACAAAGACCTGCACCTAGTTGACAAAGTTGAGAAGTTAAAATGATTGTAAAAAAGCCAGAAAGCATATAACAAGGGCCAGAAGGAAATGAAGAACACAACTAGCTATCAAACTAGGCCACAAAAACAGTCAAGGAAAAAAAAAACTGGCAAAAGCCAGGGGAGAGCCAGAAAAACTACAATGATAGGTGAGAATGTGTTTATTTATTAAATATATTTCTGTTCTGCCACAATTTTAAAAAGACACTAGGGAGCTTACACTGGATAATTAAAACATGTATTGTAGATCTAAAAAAACTTGACAATCATAAGTAAAAACAATAACAAGCAACATAAACAAAAAACAACAATACTGTAATACCACAAAAGTAGAAAATAACAATAAAGATGGGAGCACCATATGAGAGACAGCTTTCCAAAACAGTTTGGTTTTCAGCAATTTTTTTAAAAATCAACAAAGAGAGGGCCATCTTAATTGTCAAAAGGAAGCTATTCCACAGCATCAGCTCTGCTATGAAGAAGCAACACCTTCTTGCTTCACCCCCACCCCCAATCTTCCAGAAGTGAGAGATTTGTAGCAGTTTCTGCTTAGTACAGTGCTTTCCAAAGTGCCGCTGTTGGCGACACACCAACGGCGGCAGCGATGGGGGGGCGGCGGTGGCGTGGGGGGGCGCGCGGCGGTGGCATGCACGGTGGCGGCAGCAGCAGTGGCCTCCCCTAAAACGCGGAAGCGCTGATGGCGCGCTGCTGCCGTCGTCGCTGCCACCACTGCACACACCACCACCGCCATGCGCACTGCCGCACCGCCGCTGTGCACGCCCCCGCCGTCGCTTCAAGGTTGTGTCGCGGCACACCAAGCTGTGTGTCGCAACACACTAAAGTGTCGCGACACACAGTTTGGAAAGCTATGCCTTAGTAGATCTAACCAGTCCAGCCGAAGCTGGCTGGAAAATAGATAAAGAGGTACATTTAAACTCAGAGTGTGGACAGACAAATAAGAGAAAATAATAGATCTATTTAAGAAAATCAGAGAAATCTCAGGAACATTCCGACCTTGTGTCAATGTCATTAGGAACAAGCATGGAAAGGAGTTAACAATGTAACTTAACGTGAAAACAAGATGGAAGGAATACATGGAAAACCTGTGCAAGATCAACTCAGATGACATGGTATTTGAGAGAAAATAACATAAGGAAGAACCAATGGTAACTGAGGAGGAAGTCAAGCTATAAAAACAACTGGTAAATAGGAAAAGGATATCTTTGAGGTCCCATACAGTTTTTAAGAGATTGACATGGAAATAATAAAATAATGACAGCCCTCTGCCAACAAATATGGGGAAAAAGTAGCATGGCCCTCTAACTGGAAAAGGTCTATCCATATACCAATCTCTTAAAAGGAAGATTTAAAGGAATGTTCTAATTGCAGGGCAATAGCTCTAATACCACATGTCAGTAAGATACTATAGACCATTCTGCAGAAGAGATCAGAGCCCTGTTTGAAGAGAGAAATGACAACTGAGTAAGCAGGCTTCAGAACGAACAGGGGAACACAAAGCCATATAGTTAACAGCAAGAGAACATTTTAAAAAGCTCTACTTCTGTTGTATAGACTTCTCCAAAGCTTTTGATAGTGTTGATCATTCAAGACTTTGAAAATCTCTTAAAGCAATGTGTATACCCCACCACCTGATTCTTCTGATAATACCTGTTTAATGTATACATTGAATATATCATATGGGCTGAGATCCGGCAGAACTAAATGCTGGAGTAAAAATTGGACTGTTGATAATCTGAGAAATGTGGACAACACTACCCTGCTTGCAGAGTCTGAAAAAGACATAAGGTTCTAAAAGTAAAAGAGGAAAGTGAAAAGGCAGGACTTTCCTTGAACATCAACAAACTAAGAAACTAAGATTAAGTCAACTGGAAAACTAGAAGAATTTGTGGTGAATAATGAGATGATAAATGTAGTTGACAGTTATACTTTTCTAGGCTCTAGAATTGATAAAGACAGTGGGTATGCAAAAAAGATTCAGAGATGAATAACAATGTGCAAAAAGGCACTGAGGAGCCTAGACAAACCAATGGAAGACTGAGACATTTAAATCAAGAGTTAGAATGGTCAACTCAATGGTATTCACTGTTATGATGTACAGATGCTAGTGATGGCTTCTGTGTAAGAGTGAGAGGAAGAGGTTTTTCTTTGAACTAGGATGCAGGAAAAGGCTGTTTTGCATTCCTTGGACAGCCAAGAACCAAGCATCAGTAGTAGAGGAAAGCAAGCTACAATGCTCTGTGGAAGCAAGGATCATGAAACAAAAGTTTGGACACATCATGAAGGCTGATATATCTATGGAAAAGATAATGCTGGGCAAGGTGGACAGAAGGAAAAGAGATTGTCATCACATGAGGTAGATACAGTAAATGGAGTGCTGAAAGCCATACAAATGCACCTGCAAAATTGCATAATGCAGTGAGAGAACACAAGTCACCAAGAGTCAGCTATGACTAGATGTGCATGACAACAACAATGGATGTAGTGAAATGAAGGGTGGTTTGCAAGAATATTACTTAGATTGGAATAAATTCCATTCCATTCCATTCCATTCCATTCCATTCCATTCCATTCCATTCCTTTTCTATCCCGCCTTTATTATTTTTTATAAATAACTCAAGGCAGCGAATATACCAAATACTCCTTCCTCCTCCTATTTTCCCCACAACAACCACCCTGTGAGGTAAGTTGGGCTGAGAGTGTGACTGGCCCAAGGTCACCCAGCCGGCATCTAGGACATCACCTAGAACAGGGGTCCCCAACCTTTTTGGCGCCAGGGACAGGTTTCAAAAGATGATTTTTCCACGGACTGGGGAGGGTGGGGTTTCTGGGATTTCCGCAGACTGGGGGAGTGAGGTTTGCGGGCGGCCCACAGGTTGGGGACCCCTGACCTAGAACATGTCCCTGAACAAGTGGTTGTTAAACTAGGACTGACCACCTGTAATTACCAGGTCCCCTACTAGTACAGAAAGCTTCTTCTCAATCGTGCACATGCTTCTCTTTAGAAGGAAATCTTATACTGTAATAATTTATCTTCACAGCAGGATGATTTATCACCTAGTTTTCTTTAAAGAGCTTTTCTTTCATGTAGGTACTGCATTCTGAAGAGTCAGACGCAACTGAAAGAGATTATTTTGCTACAGATACCTGGTGATTGAGAGTAAAAAGAAGGTAGACAGAATACTGCTTTGTTACCTTTTCTTCATAATGTTCTTCAGGCACATTCAGAGTTGCAAGATTCTGCTACTGTAGCCCTATAATAAAAGTAGTTTTAGTATTCATGTCTTTGGTGTTCAAGTCTGGGCTACCCTGAAAGGCTGACATCACTCTTGCAACTCTGAATGTGCCTCCCCACTCCCTGCCTTTATCCTAAAGAGAACTAGGGAGGGTCAAGTCTGAGATGCCTTCTCAAATTCCATTCCTGCTTTGGACTCAGATTTCTCTTATCTGATTTTGCCTTGGCTCCAGCTCTTCTTCCTGTTCCTCAAGGTTATTCTCATAGTCCATTACAGGTGCTCATAGACAGGATGTGGAGACACACCCATCTCCTGCCATTGTTTCCCTACAACTAGTATTTGGAGGCATGTGGCACCTAACTCAAAAGTAATAAGTCCCTAAAATAAATCGCTCTTGACAGACCTGTCCTCCATTAAGTCTCCAAATTTTCTTTAAAACCATCTAGAGAGGCCATCCACCACATCCTGTGGTAATGAATTAACCTGTGGCCAAAAGAGTACTCAACCTCAAGCCAAATCCAAAAATGCTAGAGAATTCCTGGAAGCTTGAAACTCAGACAAAGCAGCAATCAATAGACACATAGAGGTAAACAACATTTACATATCATTCATAAGAGACAATAGAAAAGCCAGAAGACCAGAACGCTTCCTTGCCAGCAATCAACAACCAGATAGGCAAAGATTAACACCAAGATCAGCATCAGAGGAGCAATCAAACAACACAATAGACCCTAATCAAGGAACTATTAACTCAGTCAATCAACCAAGCAGCAAACAACAACCCAATCAAAGTACTACCAAGGAGAGTACAACACCCCACCAACACAGGCAGGACAAGCCAGGGTATATAAACAGAGAGCATGTCCCACTCCCTTTTCGCACTGAAGATGTTGCCTAGCCTGGCAATGAAACGTCTGCAAGAAAACAACAAGGCTCAGAGAACACCAAGGACTCCACAGTTCAACCCTAAGCTACAAATATTCTCTTCAATTAGTACTCAACCTAGCTCTCTATTTGAAACAACCCACTGAAGGAAACAATATTGCTGAATCTCTCGTTATTGTAAATTCAGAATCTTACTGGATTCTTGAACATTGACCTGTATTTTTTTACCCATTTCTATACTTATTCCTCTAAATCAGAGCTTTCCAAACTGTGTGTCGGGACACATTAGTGTGTCGGCTGCAGTGCCTGGGTGTGTCATGGTTGCTGCTGCCTCCGAGCCCTGCCAGGATTCTGCGCAGGTCCTAGTGCCTGCCTTGTACCTTGCTGCCTCCAAACCTGCTGTGATTTCACCCAGGTCCTAGTGCCTGCCTTGTGCCCTGCTGTAAGAGTGTGTCGCGAAATGATGCATGTCTAAAGAGTGTGTCACTAACATGAAAAGTTTGGAAAGCTCTGCTCTAAATCTATATTACCTCAGGTTTTTTGAACCTTGACTGGACTAACCTTGCTATCTTCTCTTACCTATACCCCTTGAATTGAACACTGGGTACCTAGGAATTGCAGTTTGGAACAAGAAATTTATTTGAAGTTCACTTGGACTTTTTCAGTTTCTTATGAATATTAGAAATATCAGGGATAATAAGTTCCACTCATTTACCTCATTCTCCTATTTCTCTCCTAGAATCATAGAAAATATAAAATTTAATTTCAGAATATGAATCTAAAATAACTGAATACAATTTGATTAAAATATTCTCAAATATAAACTTTTCATAGAAAATCAACACTTTACTATTTTTAGTATGCAAAGCTTGAACTAAGGCAGCTGCAGTTGTATCCTCTGTGATGGAAAACTCTCCTGAAAAGGTTCTCTGTGAATTGCGCCCATATTATGGTTCTGAAAACTGTCTTCTTAGAGCTATGAATGTGTAAACTTTTCCTTTGCTACAAATCCCTTTAGTATAGGTCAATATAGCTCAAACGCGTAATTTATTTGTAACCTTTGCAGAACAAAATTCTCATTTTTCATGAGAATAACTGCAAGTGATGCTAAAAATATGTTTGATGTTGCTACGTTTAAAATATAGCCTTAATCTTCAATGCTTTTAATGAGAGGCAGGATACCAGGAAGTAAAGTATTTTCTTTATTTTCTTTTTTAACTTTTTACTGTAATGTTGAACAAATATTTAAGTATCAGCATGGAACAGATTATTGTTAACATGTTACAAGAAAACTGCACACTGCTAAAGCTTGCAATAAAAATGAGCAGAACAATCACTTTTAATACACTGTAGTTAAGTGCATTTGCCACCTTAAAAAGCTTTAACTCCCACTCAAATAGCAATAATATTTTGTCCAATTTATTACACAAAGACAATAAAAACCACAGTTGGGATTATCTTAAATCTTTATGTCCCTGAATAGTATCCTCAAACAAAATTGTTTTAATAAAATTGAAAATAGTGTATGTGCAGGATTCCTTATTTACATAAAGAAAAGTATTTCCATAAACCAGGGCAGATAAGATCTCAAAGATTATACATTTCTTTTAAGATTCATATATCATTTATCTCTTTTTTTTTCTCAGCATCTGAAGTATATCATGTCATATTTTCTACTATACCAGGGTTTCTCAACTAGGGTTCTGTGGGCAACTTCACATTAAAGAGGTAAGTTTCATTCTTTATTTTTATATAAGGACACTGTGAATGCATATATACAGGCCTACACGTGAAAGAAATATAATAATTTTGTAACTTCTGGCCTATATTTGAGCCTGAATGTGCAGGGGTTCCCCGAGGCCTGAAAAATATTTCAAGGGTTCCTCCAGGGTCAAAAGGTTGAGAAAGGCTGCTCTATGGCACAAGAGACACATGGCAGAGGCATTCATGCATGCTCTGAAATGTCTCTGATTTATTAACCTGCTGACTTAGTGGTAAAGGCAGCCCTCCAAGACTTATGTTGCCTTGGTGCCACAATAATATCTTGCTGCCTTCCCATGTCAGGAATCCTCTCCTTTAATATTCATTTTCCTTGATTGTTTCCCATTTTTGTATTGCCTTGCTAGAGAAGCCATAAAAAAAATTCCCTTCTCACCCCTATGGGTGGTATGTGTCTTCCTCAACCTTGGGTCCTCTACTAGAGGCCTGGGAGTTTGAGGGTTCTGCGCAGTATCTTAGCTGTTCCTAGCATTGCACTCTTCTGGACAGAGAGCTCTGATGTTGCTCCTGGGATCTGTTGGAGCCACTCTCCCAGCTTAGGAGTCACAACCCTGAGTGCTTCTACCACCACTGGGACCACTTTGGCCTTGATCTTAGCCTCCAACCTCATTTTCCAGGGGGGTATATAGTGCTGTTCTTCTTGATCATGCAGCCAAGCATCTCCAGGATTACAGCGGCTGTAGCGTATACCAGTTCAAATATATATCACTTTTTTCTCTGATGTGTCTTCTGAGTAGATTGGAAGTTATCCTTGTTTATCAGAGATATCAGCCCCACTGGGGTAAACATCTATTTCAACCAGTATTTAAAAATGGCAATCCAGATCCTGGATTCTATCCTTGTGGTTCCTAATTCTAAATTGAAAGCCGCATTGGAGACACATCTAGGAATTTGCATAACTGATCTTAGAAACTTAAATTGCAACCTTTCTGTTAGGCTGGAATAAGGCCCTAATTGAGTAAAAAAAAAGGTAAAGGTTCCCCCCGCACATTTGTGCAGTCGTGTCCGACTCTAGGGGCCGGTGCTCATCTCCGTTTGTTAGTCGAAGAGCCAGCATTGTCCGAAGACGCTTCCACGGTCATGTGGCCACATGACGCGCGCGGAACGCTGTTACCTACCCACCAAAGTGGTACCTGTTCATCTACTTGCATTTGCATGCTTTCGAATTGCTAGGTTGGCAAGAGCTGGAGCTAGTGGAGGAGCTCACTCCGCATGCAAGGCTAGGGATTCGAACCTCCGAACTTGCGATCTTCTGATCGACAAGCCTAGCGTCTTACCCGCTGAGCCACCACGCCCCTTATTGAGTACCATACACTAATTATATGACTGTGGCACTCCTCTGAGCCAGCTGAGATACACAGCCCTTCATACCTTATGAAGGAAAGGTGATTCTTAGGTAATTAAAGCATTTAACTTACTGTATGTAACAACTAACAAACACACTGCCTATCATTTTCATGACAAATCTGTTGAAGCAATCTATAATTCTTGGAATTAATTTTAATCTTATTTACCACAATATTTAGTGTTGTGAGAGAGCTGGTTCACACTTTCATTCTAAGGTGCAGGTTGGCCTACCTCTCAAAAGATGGGCCTCCTCACTCTACACTGAATTTGTCTATGTTTGTAAACCGCCCAGAGTCCCCTTTGGGGGAGATGGTGCGGTGATAGAAGTTTAATAATAATAATAATAATAATAATAATAATAATAATAATAATAATAATATTCATGTTTCTCATTTGGAAAGTAAAGATCATCACCAGTATTCCTGTTATTATTTCAATCCTTTTCCTAATAAATCTTACTAATCTAAGACTTACAGTATATGGTTTTAGCCTTAGTGCCAGATATATTTGATGGTAAGTCATGTAACATTGATCAAGTTTTTATAACTGGCTCACTAATTTGGATTGTTTTTTGGATACCCATATAGTTGTTTATATGATTCTCTGGTCAAGGACTGAAACAAAGATGATGATGAAGATTCTGCTATTCATAATTGTGAATTCATCCAACGGTAGGAAGAATTTTATTGCTTTCAGTAGTTTTATAAATTGTCTCTCAATATTATAACCCAATTAATTAGTGTCTACAGCTGTATCACTAAGAAGCATGAATTTCAAAATCACAGTTGGATGTTGATGCATTACTTTGGAAACACCTTCCTGCAAAGCTGCATTATTTATTTCTTTAACAGAAATTATAACCTACACCAATCCTGAAGGACTCTGGGTTACATACAACAGTAAAACAAAACAAAGCAAGAGCCAAATAAAAACTAAAACAAAAAACCCATTGATGAACAAGAATAAGGTTAAGCCTACGCTTGGGACTCCCAGTGGGGACAGTGGCGGCTTGAGCTGTTTTTTTCCGCTGTCTGCGGACTGACCTGTCAGAGCAGCTTTTTTTTCTTGGGCTAAGGCAGGCTTCGTTGGAGCCCAGAAGCGTTCTCCAGATTAAGGAGAACCCCAGGAATCACCCCATGTGTTCTCCAGACTGCTGGTCACAGCCAGAAGACCGCAAAACAGTGTTTCATGATCAACTGGTAAGCGATCAACTGGGAGGCGGGGCCGTCATCTTCTTCCCAAGCCACTCTGAAGCCAAAACGGACCTTAAAGCTGCCTACCCCATTTCTATAGCACTGAGGGGTTTTTTTGTTTGAATTTTACCAAAGAGAGGCTTTCTACAACAAAGAAATGCGGAATCTCTTGGTGACTCTCATTATTTTTGAAAATTATTAACTTGGTAATTTGGCTTTTTATATATAATTTGTTAAACTGAGATTTAAAGAACTTTGGTTTTTTATTTTTTTATTAAAGTGATTTTTGAGGAATATAAAACTTTCTCTTTTTTGTTGAATCTGCGGATTGTTCTGATCTATTTGCTTTCACTTTCCCATGGGAATGCTGTTTGCTATTACTTTTCATTTTCCTGATTGGCCACACCAGAGATAAAAAGGCTGGAGAGAGTGTTTAGTTATAGCGTTAGTGACTTTACCTTCTTGAAGCACTAGAGGGCACCACAATCTATCTTACTGTTAAGAAATATGGAGGAAATTAATTTGATATTTAAAGATCTCTACAATGATGTTATTCAAGTTTTGGAGCATTTCTCAGAATTTGTGGAGTCCAAATTGTCACAAGAATCGACAGAAACTGATAAGGCTGAAAACTACCTTAAGAGTACAGTGGTTTCTCCAAAGAAAAAGATGAGAATTGGTGACTTAAAATAGTAAAAGGAAAATTGAGTTGTTGAAAGTTGAGGATAGGAAGACTGTGTTGCCACCACACCATGAGCAAGGAAGGTAATTAAATTCTAGAGGCTGAAAGATTTTGGATGAATATTTGGGCTTTTTAAAGCAGGTTGTAGAATTTTAAATTGACAAGAAGAAAGCTCTGTACATAATACTTAGATATTAGATGATATCTAATACTTAGATGATACCTTTTATCATCTAAAGGAGGATGTTAGATTTAGATGATAAAAGGACTCCTTTAGATGATAAAAGGACTTAAAATAACATCTCAATATAACCATGACCTAGCCCCAGGTGTAAGGTCACACAGCTACCTAGAAACATATTTAGGATTCCCTTACTAACTTTGCTCAGACTGAAGAAGCTCCTTGGATAAGGAGTGAAACGTTTCCACTGAGAAAATAGAAATCCAGTTGACATGATTCAAGCTACAGACAATTCCACCTGGATGACTGAGAACCTTCATAGACACAAAAGGCATGTTGTTTCATTATGTATCTCACAAGGAGTGGGACTCTCAACATGCCTTCTCTAAATGACCAGACTGATCAGACAGATTAGATACTGGCAAAGTATTTCCTGATAAATGCCAGTGCTGTGCTGTTAAGACTTTCCAGGTTATGACCAGTACCATATTTTCCGGCGTATAAGACGACTTTTTAACCCAGGAAAATCTTCTCAAAAGTCGGGGGTCGTCTTATATGCCGGGTGTCGTCTTATAGGGCGGGTCACTTCCCCGGAGCACAGTTGATCCCCGGCGCACAGCTGATCGGCGCCGAGATTTTCCACCCGGGCCCTCCCCCCCCAAATACATCTCCAAGCTTTAGCAGAACAAACCACGAAGGAGGAGGAGGAAGAGGGTGGTGGTGATGATGGGGGGAGGTTTGAAAAAGCAGATCCAAGCGCAAAAGTTACTGAGTCATTTCAGCCTCCCTCCCTCTCGCTCTCTTTCCCTGGTGATGGATCAGTGCGGGGGGGGGGGGGGTCGGGAGGGAGGGAGCGGAGGGTGGCCCCCCCCCCGCACTGATCCATCACCAGGGAAAGAGAGCGAGAGGCTGAAATGACTCAGTAACTTTTGCGCTTGGATCTGCTTTTTCAAACCTCCCCCCATCATCACCACCACCCTCTTCCTCCTTTGTGGTTTGTTCTGCTAAAGCTTGGAGATGTATTGGGGGGGGGGAGGGCCCAGGTGGAAAATCTCAGCGCCGATCAGCTGTGCGCCGGGGATCAGCTGTGCTACTCACTCAGTAACTTTTGCGTTTGGATCTGCTTTTTCAAACTTCCCCCCATCACCCTCCTCCTCCTCCTCCTCCTCCTTCATGGTTTGTTCCGCTAAAGCTTGGAAATGTATTCTTCACCCCTCTGCCTTGCCCAGGTAATTAAAGCTTTCTTTAAATCGTTAAAGCTTTCTCACCCCTCCCCCCAATATTCTCCTTCACACACACACACCCCGCCCTGCTGCGCTTCGCATTACTAGGTATTCGCTTTCTACTCTGCTTCCCTGTTTCCTCCCTGCAGTTTTTTACTTTCTACTCTGGCGTGGATATTTTCCACCCCGGGGCGGAGCAAGCTGCAGGTTTTGAAGAGGGGTAGTCTGTAGCTTGAATCATGTCAACTGGATTTCTATTTTCTCAGTGGAAACGTTTCGCTCCTTATCCAAGGAGCTTCTTCAGTCTGAGCAAACTTGGTAAGGGAATCCTAAATATGTTTCTACCCAGGTGTAAGGTCACACAGCTACCTAGAAACATATTTAGGATTCCCTTACCAACTTTGCTCAGACTGAAGAAGCTCCTTGGATAAGGAGCGAAACGTTTCCACTGAGAAAATAGAAATCCAGTTGACATGATTCAAGCTACAGACAATTCCACCTGGATGACTGAGAACCTTCATAGAAGAGGGGTAGTCTTATACGGCGAGTATATCCCAAACTCTATATTTTAAGTGGAAAAGTTGGGGGTCGTTTTATACGCCCAGTCGTCTTATACGCCGGAAAATACGGTACTTTGATTTGGGCTGAGAAGCCTATCAAGAAGATCACCGGAAACCAATGCAGTGATTTTAACATAGGTGCTATTTGATACTGGTGGGTTGCCTGGGAGCAATTTTGCTGCCACATTTTGTATCAACTGCAGCTTTTGGGTTGTCTCTAAAAGCAACTCCACATATACTGAAGCTCTCCAATTGACCACTAGACCAGATACAGATGCACCAACCAGAGCAAAGGCTGCCCTGGCCATAACTTCCACCTGCTGTTTGAATAAGAGTTCAAAGTCTAGGAAGACCCCAACTCACAAAGTACCTGCTTCTGGGGGGAACTCAACCTGGGGGTAATTATTGGCACTGATGTTATCAGAATGCCAGATGTTTACTGACTAGGAACTCCACCTTGGTAGGATTTAATTTGAGCTTCTCTCGCCTCATCCAAACCCTCATGGTCTCTAAACACCAGTTCAAAATTTCCACTGTACTTCTGGTTTTGACTCCTGGGAACTTGGCATACAGCCCACAGGCTATGAGTTCAGCATCCATGCTCTAAAACAAGTATATGTGTACATGTTTATTATGAGATGTGAGAAAAAGCATTCATCCATTCACTTGAGGTTATGTATAAGATAACCCAAAATATCTTCTCCAGCTTCACTGGTGCCATTTATGGCAGGAAAATGGTTTGTCAGATTCTTTTGGCTGAGTTCACACAACAGGAAGCAAAGCAATCAAATCACATTACAGATAAGAGTCTAATGTGTTTTATGAACCTAGCCACTGCAGTTTGTACAGCATGTTGTGTGAACTCTATAAATAGGGGCTTATTCAACAAAGCATGGTTTAAAAAAAAGGTCTTAGCATGGTGTCTTATTAATAGGTAAATGCTTTTCTTTCTTTTGTACAATTGTATTGTACTCTTCAGTTTCCTCTCTACCAATATTCATGTAATCAAGTTTCATGTACAGTATATCAAAATAATTTGTCTTTTATCTATAAAGCTGAAGACAATATGAATTAGAATGCAGATGTTAAAATCCTAGCAGACAATGAAAAAGACAGAGAGAACATGACCTACAGATCTTGTTCTGTACACCATGGCATGAATATCAAGGAAGTAAAGTATTCATTTTATCAGCCATCTCTCTTCTGAAAATGGCATTAACTTTAATGGAAAATCTATTTTTCAGTATAGCTACTGAACATGCTAAGCTGGCAGTAATTTACATTCACATATTCTAAGGCACCATTCTGAAGTATATTAGACTATTGCCTCCAAAGATATAGACTACAGTTCCTAGCAAGTCCAAAATGCCATATATGTCTGGAAATCAGTATTATTTGTAATACTTAAAAGCAGAAATGGGCAAATCTATTTTTTTTAAAAAAAAATCAAGCACCCCTAATTGGCCCCCAGTATCAGCAACCAAAATAAGAAAACTCATTAGATTCTTTGAAGCCAGGCTAGAAACCAGGACTGGAGTTCTGCCTTAGCCATGAAAGCCGGCTGGGTGACTCTGGGCCAGTCACTCTCTCTCAACCCCAGCCGTCAGGCTTGGGAGACAAGCCAGTCCGTCGCAACCAACGGATCAACATTTGGTTGATCTGAAAAAAGTGGACCCTGCACATGCAGGAAAAATGCTGGGAAGAAAAAAATGGGTAGAATAAATAAGGGGAGAGTATGCAGCCGTGTTGTACTCCTTTGCCAACCTGGGGCCGGTCTGTCTATGAAGGTTCTCAGTCATCCAGGTGGAATTGTCTGTAGCTTGAATCATGTCAACTGGATTTCTATTTTCTCAGTGGAAACGTTTCGCTCCTTATCCAAGGAGCTTCTTCAGTCTGAGCAAAGTTGGTAAGGGAATCCTAAATATGTTTCTAGGTAGCTGTGTGACCTTACACCTGGGGTCATGGTTATATTGAGATGTTATTTTAAGTCCTTTTATTATCCTCCTTAACGATCCTCCTTTAGATAATAAAAGGACTTAAAATAACATCTCAATATAACCATGACCCCAGGTGTAAGGTCACACAGCTACCTAGAAACATATTTAGGATTCCCTTACCAACTTTGCTCAGACTGAAGAAGCTCCTTGGATAAGGAGCGAAACGTTTCCAATGAGAAAATAGAAATCCAGTTGACATGATTCAAGCTACTGGGGCCGGTCTGTTTCACCATGTCTTGTCCATACTGTGACTTCCTGATCTGTATGTAAGTTTCTCATGAGGACAATGAGATGTTCTGGGATTCCCATTTTTCTGAGCACTTTCCACAGCTTGATGTGATTGCCACAATCAAAGGCTTTTCTGTAATCAATGAAGCACATACTGACTTCTTTTTGGTATTATTTGGCTTTCTCAGTTATCCAGTGTGCATCAGCAATGTGCTCTACATATACCCAAGTGGTTTTTCTTATTCATTCCCATCACATCTGTCTAGCATTACTCTCTTGTTACCTACAGTATATCAAAGCATTTCCCTATGCAACCTTTTCTTTATAGAGATCCATTATTAGCAAGTTATAGCTCTAATACATACCTTTATACTAGCTTCTCTTCAAATCATAAAAAATCTTTATATCCATAAGCATTTAGAAAATTTCTGATTAAAAAAGTTCATCATTCATAATACATGTGGTGTTCTATCAGACACTTACAATTTGCAGTGATCTTCCTACAAGGTCATTGGGGAAATAGTAATGGGTCCAGGGAAAATAAGGCAATTAAGAAGAATGTTAAGACTTTAAAATAAATGTTAAGACTGTTAAGTCTTAACAGAATTATGCTGCTACTATAATAATGATAATAACAGCTTGACTGAATACTTATTTTGACATATAGCACCAGTTTTATTGTAAATGCATCATAGGCCATTTAAAAAGATTCTGTACTTCCATTTTATTAACAATAGTAGAACATTGGAGGAGTTATTTAAGTAAAATTCATATTAAGTACATTACCTGCCATATTCCAAAAACCTTATCTGAGCCCTGTGAATCCTCTTACATAACTATTATTGTTATAAGATAGTGATTTCTGTGCCCCATATGAAATCCTCTTGCTCTTTTTTTTTCATGATTTTTTATGTCCCCTTATCTGCTTCAGTGACATTTTTCTTTCTTCTTCATCAGATGAACCCAGAAATCAAGTTCATGTAATAAAAATGATGGCATTGTGGCATAAGGGAATAAAAGAAAAACAAATTTGACTGAGGAAAAGTTTTCTGTACATTCTGTACATTACATTCATCCTAAATGGTCTTTAGGAAAAAATACAGTTCATCAGAATAGGCTAACATAGTTACTTTTCACCTGAGGATAACAGCTGTGTGCTGGTAAATGATTCTATTATATGGTGGAAATATTGCTTAAACTGACAGAAACAGATCTCCAAGTCATGGCAAATTCTGTGGATGCTATAGGACACAAAGACAATTACTTCTGTCTGTCAGTGTTCCTGAATTTGTTGTTTATTTATTTTTTATTTATCCAATTTATTCCCCGCCCATCTCCCATACAAGGGACTCTGGGCGGGTTACAACAATCAAAGTTAAAAACGATACAATAAAAGTCTAAAAAATGCAATATAAATAGATAAAATACAAGATGGGGGACGTAGGGAACGTAGCGTAGATAGTGTTGCTACGGGGCTAGCCAACCCCAGGAGGCACTACCGCCTCTGTTGTCCCAGGCCAGGTGGCAGAGCCAGGTCTTAAGGGCCTTCCGAAAGGTCAGGAGGGAGGGGGCCAGTCTCACCTCCAGGGGCAAGATATTCCATAGGGCGGGCGCTATCGCAGAAAAGGCACGCCTCCTGGACCCCGCTAGATGGAATTCTCTTGTTGAGGGGGTCCGAAGCATGCCCTCTCTGCATGCACGGGTGGGGCGGGCCGACGTTATCGGGACAAGACGGTCCCTCAGGTACCCTGGTCCTATGCCATGTAGGGCTTTAAAGGTGATCACCAACACCTTGAATTGGACCCGGAAGCAAACTGGCACCCAATGCAGCTCGCGAAGCAGAGGTGTTACATGGGCCGATCTCCTGGCCCCCATAACTGCTCGCGCCGCCGCATTCTGCACCAGCTGAAGCTTCCGGATACTCTTCAAGGGTAGCCCCATGTACAGTGCATTACAATAGTCTATACGGGAGATGACAAGGGCGTGAGTGACTGTTCGGAGGGCCTCCTGATCCAGGAAAGGGCGTAACTGGCGCACAACTCGGAGCTGTGCAAAGGCCCTCCTGGCCACGACTGCCACCTGCTCTTCGAGCAGGAGTCGCGAGTCCAGGAGGACCCCCAGATTCCGCACTGGATCCGAGTGGGGTAGTGCAACTCCACCTAGAACCAAGGATGACAACTTCCCGGATCCAGGGGGGCCGTCAATCCACAGCCACTCCATCTTACCAGGGTTCAGTTGAAGCCTGTTGTTCCCCATCCAGGCCCCCACAGCCTCCAGGCACTGAGATAAGGCATTGACCGCATCACTTACTTCACCCGGGATGGAGATGTATAACTGGGTATCATCGGCATATTGGTGATACCTCATCCCGTGGTGACGGATGATCTCGCCCAGCGGCTTGATGTAGATGTTGAATAGGAGAGGAGAGAGAACCGACCCCTGGGGCACCCCACAAGTCAGGGGTCTCGGGTCAGCTCTCTCCTCCCCTATCAACACCGACTGGGAACGGCCCTGGAGGAAAGAGGCGAACCAGCGCAAAACCATGCTGCCCGCCCCCAGCTCCTCGAGCCGTCCCAAAAATATACCGTGGTCGACGGTATCGAAAGCCGCTGAGAGATCTAAGAGAGCAAGGATGGACGTTTATTCGTTCAGTCGCTTCCAACCCTTCGTGACTTCATGGACCAGCCCACGCCAGAGCTTCCTGTCGGCCGTCACCATCCCCAGCTCCCCCACGGTCAAGTCCGTCACCTCCAGAATATCATCCATCCATCTTGCCCTTGGTCGGCCCCTCTTCCTTTTGCCTTCCACTTTCCCTAGCACCAGCATCTTCTCCAGGGTATCCTGTCTTCTCATTATGTGACCAAAGTACTTCAGTTTTGCCTTTAATATCATTCCCTCAAGTGAGCAGTCTGGCTTTATTTCCTGGAGTACGGACTGGTTTGATCTTCTTGCAGTCCAAGGCACTCTCAGAATTTTCCTCCAACACCACAGTTCAAAAGCATCTATCTTCCTTTGCTCAGCCTTCCTTATGGTCCAGCTCTCGCAGCCATAGGTTACTACAGGGAATACCATTGCTTTAACTATGTGGACCTTTGTTGTCAGTGTGATGTCTCTGCTCTTAACTATTTTATCAAGATTTGTCATTGCTCTCCTCCCAAGAAGTAGACGTCTCCTGATTTCCTGGCTGCAGTCAGCATCTGCAGTAATCTTTGCGCCTAGAAATACAAAGTCTGTCACTGCCTCCACGTTTTCTCCCTCTACTTGCCAGTTATCAATCAAGCTGGTTGCCATAATCTTGGTTTTTTTGAGGTTTAACTGCAACCCAGCTTTTGCACTTTCTTCTTTCACCTTCTCATAAGGCTCCTCAGCTCCTCCTTGCTTTCAGCCATCAAAGTGGTATCATGTGCATATCTGAGATTAATGTTTCTTCCAGCGATTTTAACTCCAGCCTTGGATTCATCAAGCCCAGCACGTCGCATGATGTGTTCTGCGTACAAATTGAATAGGAAGGGTGAGAGTATACAACCCTGCCGCACTCCTTTCCCAATCTTAAACCAGTCCATTGTTCCGTGGTCTGTTCTTACCGTTGCTACTTGGTCGTTATACAGATTCCTCAGGAGGCAGACAAGATGACTTGGTATCCCCATACCACCAAGAACTTGCCACAATTTGTTATGATCCACACAGTCAAAGGCTTTAGAATAGTCAATAAAACAGAAATAGATGTTTTTCTGAAACTCCCTGGCTTTCTCCATTATCCAGCGGATATTGGCAATTTGGTCTCTAGTTCCTTTGCCTTTTCTAAACCCAGCTTGTACATCTGGCAATTCTCGCTCCATGAATTGCTGGAGTCTACCTTGCAAGATCTTGAGCATTACCTTACTGGCATGTGAAATAAGTGCCACTGTTCGATAGTTTGAACATTCTTTAGTGTTTCCCTTAGCTATATTCCAAGGCAAGGATTTCTATTATTTTCATGTTTTATTATAATATGAAGAACTTTTGATAATCTCTTATCTTTCTTCTCCTGTAAAGAAAAAGGTACACACATAACTTGTTTACTTTTGGGAACAGGTTAAATCAATTTTGTGGGAAAGTCTGGTTCTAGTGTGGAGAATTTTTTCTTAATTCTCTCCTATTTATCATATGGGGTGCTGCTCAAACACTCATGCAATTTATACAACAATTAAATCCAAGGTGGAAGAATGATAAATATAAAATATCTGATACACATAGCTGAATTTGTATGAATACTTATTAAAGTTACCCTTTTAAAACCCTGTAATTAAAAAGATTATTTGCCAAATATTGTTTCTTTTTTAAGCATAATGAAACATCTATGATCCAATTGAACAATGACTGCTGTGAATTTATCTATCCATCTGGAACTGTCACAGCATGCAGGTTTTTAAAAAATATATCGAAACACATAATTTAGAAAGGGGTTTCCAAAAGGATAGTTAGGAAATTTAAAGTGGCAATCATGCCAAATCATTTCCTTCACAGTACATGTTACTTTGCATGGCATTGATTAGATCACCTCTTGAATTACACTTCTTGTTAGTATATTTCAGAAATCAAAAAGCAAATTGAAAATTATCCAGATGAGAAGCACAAATATGATACCAATTTTGGAAAACTAGCACAGGAAGAATATCTGAAGTAACTAGTCTCAGTTCTGAGAAAAAGATGACCCCCAATCTATAAAATTTTAATAATTAAGGTGCATGACAATATTTCTCTTAATATTGGTACTGTATTTAGTATTGATACTATCAAATTCTTCCTAAAAGCCACAAAGATGAAGTATGGCTCCAAATAACACACAATTAAGAGTTAAATATATAGAATTAAATTTTAAATAAACTAATTAAAATATAATAATTACAATTCAAGTTTAGTATTCTCTACTACCTCCATGTGCTGTTTACAATGGCAATTATTTCAAATTGCAGTAAAACATTTAAATATAACGTTAGCCATAAAAACTATCTACCTTCTTGTATATTGGGGGGAAAATGATTAAGACAGACAGCATTAAGAAAGATAAATCTTTTATTTACAGCAAAGACCTGCATCTAAAACATGTAACTTCTGAAAGTATTTTCTATGTTGTTAAAGATAGGAAAAAGAGGAATCTGTTCTATTCAGATACTCCTAAAAACTGAAATGTCATATTTCTCTGAGGCTTTACTGCTATAAAAAACATTAGCTAAAACAGTATTTCTATTACTACTTATAATTGAATTAAGATTATAAAAAGGAAAGTGTAAAATAGAATTATAATTTCTCAAACCATATATTGCTAGTATATCAAACATAATTGCTACCTGCCACCAAAGAGTCCTTTGATTTAACCAGAAATCTATCATAAATAGTTGTAACTAAATGCTAACACTGTATTTTATTTATTTTAACAATGTCAAAGACAATTCATATTAAGAATATTTGAGCCCTTCTAAATAAAGCAGTTAAAATTGGAGAGATTTAAGCACATGCTGCTTCTTCCTACTGAAGCTAATGAGGCTTAAAAGTAGTGAACATTAGCTGGATCATTCCAACTAGATTAAAAGCAGTTTTATATATAAAATAATTAAAGCAGGAAAAAGCTGTAACAAGATTAAGCAATATAAATAATAATATATATTAGGGTACTTAAAATATAAAGTACCATGATTCCCTTAAAATTAATCTGTGCAACCCCCCTCCCCCATGAATAAAATTAATGATTTCATTTTGGGTTAGGGATGGGCAAGAACTAATTCTGACCTCCCATCTAAGTTTCTTGTGACTCCTCTGTAGTTCATAATATTTTGTAATACTATCCATAGTAAGAATACTGTACCAACCATACATATATATATACATACATACATACATACATACATACATACATACATACATACATATAAATGTTGCGAACTTCTGTCCATAGTTCTTCCGGGACCCTATCTACTAAATCTAGTCCCTTAAATCTATTCTTCACCTCCACTGCATATTCCTTAGGAATATTAGTGAGCTCATATCTAACTGATCTGTGGGTCTTCCCTATTCTCTTTAGTCTGATTCTAAATTTTGCAATAAGAAGTTCGTGATCTGAACTAGAGTCAGCTCCAGGTCTTGTTTTTACCGACTGTATAGATGTCCGCCACCTTTGGCTGCAAAGGATGTAGTCAATCTGATTTCGGTGTCGACCATCTGGTGAAGTCCATGTATAAAGTCGTCTTTTAGGTTGTTGGAAGAGAGTGTTTGTTATGCACAGTGAGTTGTCTTGGCAAAATTCTATCAGCCTATGTCCTGCTTCATTTTGTTCTCCCAGACCATGCTTGCCTGTAATTCCAGGTGTCATCTGACTACCCACCTTAGCATTCCAGTCTCCTGTAATGAAAATAACATCTCTTTTTGGTGTATTATCCAGTAGGTGCTGCAGATCCTCATAGAACTGATCTACTTCTGCTTCTTCAGCATCTGTGGTTGGGGCATATATTTGGATCACTGTGATGTTAAATGGCTTACCCTGAATTCGAATTAAGATCATTCTATCGTTTTTTGGATTGTATCCAAGCACTGCTTTTGCCACTTTATTATTAATTATGAAGGCTACTCCATTTCTTCTGTGGTCCTCTTGTCCACAGTAGTAGATCTGGTGGTCATCTGATGTGAAGTGGCCCATTCCAGTCCATTTCAGTTCACTGACACCTAAAATGTCTATATTTAATCTTGACATCTCACCAATAACCACATCCAATTTGCCCTGGCTCATAGATCTTACATTCCAGGTTCCTATGGTGTGTTGATCTTTAGAACATCGGATTCGTCGTTCACCACCAGCACCGTCGGCCGCTAGCCGTCCTTTCGGCTTTGAGCTAGCTGCGTCATCACATCTGGGGCTAGTTGAATGTATCCTCTGTTCCTCCCCAGTAGCATTTTGACCATCTTCCGACCTGGGAGTCCCATCTTCCGATGGTATACCGACATATCTCTGGTTGTACTGATCCA
Organism: Charina bottae; assembly: GCA_023362775.1. Taxonomy (NCBI): domain Eukaryota; kingdom Metazoa; phylum Chordata; class Lepidosauria; order Squamata; family Charinaidae; genus Charina; species Charina bottae. The sequence goes on from JALMGJ010000007.1 coordinate 26,299,342, forward strand.
TTTAGTTTTCACAGCAAGAATACTGGGGTGGGTTGCCATTACCTTCCCCAGGGATCGTATTTAGTCTGACCTCTCTGCCACGACCTTCCCGTCTTGGTTGTCCCTTCACGGTTTAGCTCATGGTTTCATTGAGGTGCTCAAGCTCCAGCACCACGACAAGGTAACGATCTCCTTTGCTGGTGTCAAAATTTCTAAGCAGATATAAATAATGTAGTACAAGGGCACAGGGCTTATCCACACAGCTTGTTACCCCAATGTAAGAAGGCCCATTTATAGTTTGCTGAGGACATGTCTTCACATGGAGTCTTGTGGTGAGTCTGCTACTGAGGCCAATTGAAGCCCATCCAAGATGTTCCAGTTTTAAAATAGTATTTTCCTTGAGAAAAACAGGTGGGCTCCCTTCCAGACAAGCAATGGAGCAGGTGGTACACAATTGCAGGATGGGGGTAGGGAAGGAATTTTCTTGCTTACAATTGGCCTGAGAGGTCTGCTCTGGGAGAGACTGAAATTCTCGCTTCCACAATCAAATTCTTTTTGTTGTTGTTGTTTAAATAGGCTGGTTGACCTTTCCACAAATCAGTGCAAGGCCCTGTAGTTTATTAGCTTAAGATATTTAATTGAAAGGACTTGGCCCTAATGCTTCTGCAGCCTGCACAGTACGGGATTCTCTTCCCAGTGGCAGCTGCTCTTAGGGAAGCTATGGCTTCTCATGTCCTCTCTTCTTAGAATGCAACCTGGTACAGATATGGCTTCAACTTACAGCCAGATTGTTTTCTCACCTCCCTTTCAGATAATCAGAGCTGCGTGTATGCTGTGATTTGACACAAGAATCAGTAAAATGATTTCAGCTTTTCAAAACAGTGGCTGCATTTTGGCTGCACATATCCAGTTGAGCATTAAATGGCAGCCAAGGGACACAAAAATCTAGGTCTTTGATGTCACCTTGAAACTGCTATGTCAATAGAAAAATTGGATAACCGGACAAAATTTATTTTGGGGAAATTATGTTAGATGTACCGAAGAGTACCCCACAGCTGAAAACCTCTCCCTTATATACTAAATTCCCTTTTTAAACTTCATCTCCAAGAATGCTTATGCACCAGCTACATACAGTATGTGCTGGAGGAATCCAGGTGATGACTAAGTTGCTTTTAAGACAAACTCTTTCCGACTTACAGTGCTATGTGGGGAGTTGAATGGAGAGTAGCATAATATAGCTCCATTCTGGATGTGTTAGGCTGTGGGGATAGCACAATTTATGCCTAAGTAACATCTTTCCAGCTCTAGGAATGGGAGGAAAGCACAGTGAAGCAGCTGCGTGGATGAGTCCATAACTGCATAAACAGAGGTTTCCATGGTATGTTCCCCAGTAGTATAGAAAGTATACTAAATTGCAGACAGGATGTTTAGTTTTGTTTTGCCAACTAATTAGAATGCATGCTTAATAAGAAAATATATGGATTAGAAACTACATCTATATCAGCCATTTATGCTTTGTTTTAAAACCAATCCACCCTGCTTAAGCTTCCATTTAACTAGCATAACTATAATGAATTTAACTTGTAATGTTTTGAATGTAAGACTATAATTTACAATTGACATATAAGTGTTACCCTGTATTTTAAAACATGCATCTCTTTATGTTTCCAGGAAGAGCTTTATTCAGTAAATGCTCTATTTTTAATTGGTGATTAGGATATTTATCAACTATTGCTTTCAGACTTCTCTCTGGCTTGGCAATGATTCATCACAAATTACAGGATGAAGATCAAATCTGAAAAATGAATTAAATCTGGTGTACAAATACCATCTTTATAGACTATATGATTCCTTGAACACCACAACTACTATACTGGTTTTGTAACTAAAATTGCCAAATTGTTCTTTAATTCATTCTTTAATATTCTATCAAAGGACATGTCTAGTCAATACACATTTTATCATAGGAGTTTACATTTACTGAATGGATGTGTGATTTATTGTGGACAACACTACAGTCACTAAAAGTTAGAGCAAATGATCACACCAAGTTCAAACGTACATTTCCAGCCAAATGTATCATGGATGACAAGAAGAGTGCACAACAGCATGAATGGAGTGCATATGGGTATCTAAACTTAATCGGTCATTCTGGTGGATGCACTTTACACATTTAAATATACTCTGAAGTCTCCTCAAACAAAAGGCCACAAGACAATGCACAGAGTACAATGCTGAACATTAAAAAGTCAGCAGCCAACCAAAATTATTCTTTTTATTTTTTCATATGTGCTCAAAATGAAAAAGAGCTAATATTCAAGCAGCAATTCTAACCAAAGCAAACACCTGAGGAAAAAAAATAAGATTCTTCTAGAATGTATAAAGGCACTTCAAATGTATGTTGGAAATGTGAAAAGGGACATTTTATCATGTTTGGTGGACATGTAAAAAAGCTAAAAAAATTTGGATTCAAATACATACTTTGATAGAGAGGATTTTAAAGATTAATATTCAATTGAAGCCAGAATGTTTCCTTTTAGGACTAATGGATAAACAGAAAAAAAACCATGGAAGATTATTTCAATATATGATTACGGCGATGAGATTACTATATGCACAGAGATGGAAAGATTCGACATTACCCACTACGGAGGAATGGTTGGTGAAGTTGACAGATTTTGCTGAAATGGATAAACTGTTATAGAAATTTGATAAAATAATAAAATAAAAATAAAATAAACTGACTTCTTTGATTGGAGAAAAGACGTTATCTACATTTACTGATGACTGGAAACCTCTTATGGACTTTTTGCATAAAAATGAAAAAAATGAACTTGTGATTTATGATTTTGATTATTAGATAGAATAGATTATAGAAAGAAGAGTAATATGATGTAACTTTAGAGAAAGAGGTTAAAGTATATTTATTCTTATAACTGTTGTGAAAAATATTGGAAGCCACTTCTTTATAACTTTTTTCTTTCTTTTCTATTTTTCTTCAACTTTTTTCTTTTCTTGCACTTTTTTTCTTTTTCTTTGCTTTCTTTCTTTTTCTTTCTTTTCCCTACTTTGTATTAGTTTGTGTTAGTTTTTATCTTCTTGCTTAAAAGTTTCAATAAAAATTATATATAAAAAAGAGAAAAAGTACATTCTATTTTGAAATGTTTGCGAAACTTACTAGCGCATGGACTCTCTGTGCACGCTGTTTTGTTTTGGTGATTGTGGAGTTTTCCAAGTGCCTATGAAGTTGAAGATTCACTGCATTTATAAAACTGACTCTCAAATCTGCCCATGCACGCACTTAAACAGCAGGCCAATTAAACCAATACTGTTCCTAGTACTTTTTCATTTGTATTCAACTTGCTTTTCTTTTGAAATCCCCTTCCCCCAAACTACCATCATCATCCCCATCTAAGCTAATAGCAACTAATGGTTTTTCCTGCTGTATTGGCTCAAAGAAGAAAATTCAGTAGATGACATTTTAATTTTAAGAGGCAAGACAATAACAGAATACTCCAAATTTTGTATTCAAAATAAAACTCACTAGATATGTTTCAAGTTTGAACTGTCCTGCACAATCACAGATCTATGTGACATTAACACAGCTTTTTAATTTCTTGTTGAATGGCAAGAGTGATTGAAATAATTTTTATTAGTGTAGATAGACCAAAAGGTACCTTTTATGCTTTAGAGTAGGCTAATATTCAGGGGACCAATCAAAGTTAGTTTTATTCACTGTAATAAAGTAATTATTTTTTTGTTCAAGGACTACAAACCTGCTTTCATCTTCAACTAAAGGCGTGTGTTTTGTGTATTTGCAATATTATTTGCTATATTTAACACTATTCCAAAAAATGTAATCAGGCTGTTAAACAAAATAAAGGATTATGAGCCATTTTCACAGCAATAATGATTGAGACCAATAACAGGATGTTTCACTAGCCATCTGTTACTTTAACTAGTGGACACTTAATGCTTGCAAATGCATTCATTTTCAGGAATGTTTTAAAATAATTGCACATATTTTAAAAATATGGCATGTTGCCATGTCAAGCTCTTTTGACAACTCTTTTATTAGCTCATGCTTAGTTCTAGGATTCTTCAAAGATACTTGCAACATTAGCAGTAGGTATTCCAATTAGAGCAAATTATTTCACACAGAGTATACTGTATGTGGAAGGAGAGCCTTGTAGCATGCAGGGTGACCTCTTCTCTCCCTTTTTTCTTTTCTCCCACTCCAGAACTTTACGGCAACATGAATAGTTGGACCATACTGTGGTCCAACTATAAAAGGAGGATATCTTTAGCACCTGAGTGTGGGTATGAGGGTTGAGAGGAGATTGGTGTCATGTGGGAGAGCAGGGGGAATTTCTGGGGAAAGTGGAAGAAACAAGACAAAGTGCAGTGGGTGACTGGTGGTATGAGAAAAGTGGGAGTAGAATTTTAATGCACCAGCAGCCAGAAGTTGAGTGGAGCAGCAAAGCCTAACAGCCACTTCACCTTCTCCAGAAATGCTGACAAGCAACAGCAGGCTCCCAGACAAGACTGAAAGACTAAGAGATGGTAAAATTCCTTCTGTAGTTCAGGATGGCAGCTACTGATACTTGGTAGAAATATTAAAATACCAGTAAGCAACAAAGCAAGCTAAAACTAAGGTGGTAAGAGGGTGGTGTAAGAGGTGGCTAAAGAAGGGGCTTAGGAATGTTCCCCAAAATCCTCAGCTGAGAAAACAGCCAAGGACAAAGCTAACCGAGCCTGTTACTTTATGCAGGTGTAAGGAGTTCAAGTCTACCTGTAAGAGAATGGGGTAAAAGACCTGTAAATATGAATCTTTAGAATTTAGACACCTAGGCCAATAGTACAGGTATAGTGATAAGAGTTAGGAATAAGTCAGTAAGTAAAGGTAAAGGTTTCCCCTGCACAGTCGTGTCCAACTCTAGGGGGCGGTGCTCATCTCCGTTTCTTAGCCGAAGAGCCAGCGCTGTTCGAAGACGCTTCCACGGTCATGTGGGCGGCATGACAAGCACGGAACGCTGTTACCTACCCACCAAAGTGGTACCTATTTATCTACTTGCATTTGCGTGCTTTCGAATTGCTAGGTTGGCAAGAGCTGGGGCGAGTGCGGGAGCTCACTCCGTCACACGGGGCTAGGGATTCGAACCTCCGAACTTGCAACCTTCTGATTGACAAGCCTGGAGTCTTAACCAATGAGCCATCGTGCCCCCTAATAAGTCAGTACTTTAGGTAAAAAATAAGTTAGTTTGTTTAAGCATTTTGAACAATGAAATCTCCCTTGTAACAAGGGGAGGGGATTTTTCTTCTCTGTGATCTATATCATTCTGCTCAAGAGCCTGCCACACTACATACTGTAATATGTACTCAAAATAAAGTTATGGTTGGTCTTGTGTACTGAGTTATTATCATGGAATAGGAATCCCTGAGATCTTATGATGTTATTTGATTACCTTGGGCTGCTCATATATGCTGTAATTCTTGCAAACTTACTGGAAGTAGTTCTTATACAAGTTTCACTAAAGCAAGCAGCAGAAAAACCTACCCCTTAACTTAAATACCTTATGTAGAAAAGATACAATGGATGACATTCTAAGGATGGGATCGTAAGAAAACAACACTTTGCAGACTGAACTGTATGGTATGGCAAATAAAGACAAAGGAGGAAAGAACACAGCTTTACCGGGAAAATTAATGTATTTGATGGATGGTTCAAACAACTTTTTTGAACCAAACAATTACTTCCTGAAAAACGATACCCATTTAACTGAGTGTTATGGCAAGCAAAGTATATAGCCTATTAAGAAGTTTAACTACTCCATAAAAACCCTCACAATTCAGCTTTGCAGAATGAGTAAAAATAATGAAGTGTTTGGTGCCAGATCCATTGTTGATTTGCAGAGCATTTCAGATTTTTCAAATACAGACAGGAAGGAATGCACCATATGCAGCTGAACTTTAAAAGCTGTGTGAACATTGCAAATTTGATGAAGGGCTAAACACTATGCTGAGAGATCAGCTGCTCTGTGGACTTTTGAAAGAAAACACTCAACATTTTTTAACAGAGGCAGGTTTAACATTTAAGAGAACATTTGAAAAGGCTGTCTCCATGGAAACTGCTTTAGAGACACTATAGAGCTGTAGTCAGGAGTAAAAGCAAATATGAATAAGCTTCTAACAGCATACAAACAGAGTAACAGGTCAAAATGAACTCTGCTACTGTTGTGGCAGAGGCTCGTGCACACTAGCTCAATGGAGATTTAAGAAGAAAATGCAGTAAGATGCGACATACTCAGCCCTGTTGCTCAGGGAAAAGCAAACAATTTACTTAAGATAAACAATCAAGCTACTAATTAATAAGGAGTGCAGTGGTACATGCCACAGATAATCTGAGCAATACTTCTTACTTGGAATTGAGAACACTTTTGCTAACCTCGCTAGGGACATTTCAGCAAAATAGATTTAGTAGATACTCATTTACAGATGAAAATGGAGGAAAATTCTAAAAGCATTTCTCACCATAAATACACACAAAGGATTATATTGTTATAAGAGACATATTTTTGGATGCCAGCACTTTGGCAGACAGCCAGATACTGTGCTACACAATTGCCCAGGCACCCAGTACTATTTAAATGACATCACTGTCACTGAAGAATACACCCACCCAGAGTCTGGAGAAAATGGAAAAAGGGAAGTCCTTATTCCTGTCTTATAACGTTTGAACCTTATATCATTTTATGAAGCTGAATGGTAAGAAATTTAGGATATGCAAAAGGGAGTACTTCTCCACATCTCCACATCTGTAATGATTAAAAAGGAATTACCGTATTTTCTGGCGTATAAGACGACTTTTTAACCCAGGAAAATCTTCTCAAAAGTCGGGGGTCGTCTTATACGCCGGGTGTCGTCTTATACGCCGGAAAATACGTACTCGCCGTATAAGACCTCTCCTGGCCAAGTGCAGCCGCTCGCCGGAACGCAGCCCCCAGGGAAGAGCAGGAGGACGAGTTTGGAGCCCGTCGTGGAGCCGCTGCGTTTTGCCCCCTCCCTTCCCAAGGCTGCTCCGAGGGAACGGAGCTCGCTCCCCCCTCCCCGCGTTTCTCCTTCGAGCGACAGGACCCAATGCAGTACGCCGCCCCGCGCTCGTCCTCCTGCTCTTCCCTGGGGGCTGCGTTCCGGCGAGCGGCTGCACTTGGCCAGGAGAGGTCTTATACGGCGAGTACCGTATTTTCTGGCGTATATCCCAAACTCTATATTTTAACTGGAAAAGTTGGGGGTCGTCTTATACGCCCAGTCGTCTTATATGCCGGAAAATACGGTAGTCAAAAGAGAACTGTATAAATTCATGGAGGACACTACTGAAATATATAGTCATGTAAGCTATATACAGTTGCAATCGAAATTATTCAACCCCCATTGCAAATCAGGTTTATTGTCAAAATTTACAGACTTTCAGCTGTTTGCAATGAACAATTCAAACAAAAGCAACTGAAATAGCTCAACACAACGAATGCTTCAAGTGGTGTCCCCAAATTCAACTGAAAATGCAACTTATAATGACTTCTCCAGTCTCGTTGTGTTGAGCTATTTCAATAGCTTTTGTTTGATTTGTTCATTGCAAACAGCTGAAAGTCTGTAAATTTTGACAATAAACCTGATTTGCAATGGGGGTTGAATAATTTCGATTGCAACTGTATATTGCTCCAGAATCAAAAGAAGAAGCCTTCAAAATACCAGCTGCTGGGGGAACAGCAATACCTCTTGTGAACTCATATCCAGTTTGTAGGCTTCCATAGAGGAAAGGACACTATGTGAAAATAGAATGCTGAAGTAATAAGACTTTGGGATTGGTCCAGCACAGATATTTTGAAATGAGGGTTTGAATGGAAGCAAGTTCTTTGGCTAGCAATCTTTTGTTCCTAGAAGATAACTGACAACAACTGCTAACAATGACTGACAATTTAGCATGTATGAAGTATGATAGGACATCCAACGTGTACTTTGTGTTTCTAGAAAGTTAATAATTCAATAAGGTAAGCATTCTCATAGTTTGCAATACTTTGACCTCCTAAAGCAATATAATATAAATATTATATACAATATTTATTGTATATAAATATACAGTACAAAAACAGAAAGTATAGTAAAGATATAAAATAGGGCTAAGGAAGAAGAGAAAAGAAACTATAAAAGTGCAGATAGACAAGAAAGAGAATCGAAAGGTAGCTTTTTATATACAGATATGTAATTGTAAATTTACAAATATAACCTCTTACCATTATTTAAACCTTAGTAACATTATTTCTATTAAAACAAACCATTTAATCATTAAAACCCAACATTAAAACTTTTATTTTTTCTCAACCAGGGTTTCATGGAGCCCTCGGGTTCCACGAGAAGTCACTAGGGGTTGCCTGGGAGATCACGATTTATTTAAAAAAATATTTCAAATTCGGGCAACTTCACATTAAAGAGGTAAGTTTCATTCTTTATTTTTAGTTTAAGAACACTGTTAATGCATACAGTATATACAGGCCTACACATGAAACGAATATAGTAATTTTGTAACTTCTGGCCTATATTTGAGCCTGAATGTGCAGGGGTTCCCCAAGGCCTGAAAAATATTTCAAGGGTTCCTCCAGGGTCAAAAGGTTGAGAAAGGTTGTCCTAAAGCGATACAAAACTGTGAGACCTTCTCATGAATAAACATGACTAAATAAACTAACTTCTGTGACTGACAGATGCTTCTGACTGTTGGTTAGACTCATGTATTAGCCATCTTTCAAAACAAGCTCTGCACATTTTTCCTGTTTGCCTGAGCAAGCCTCAGAGGGTTGTGACATCCAGTTTGAGAAACCTTGCAGTAAGGCAAACAGCCCCATTGTATAAACAGCATAGTAAATATGACATAGGAAGAGAACATCTTCATTTCCTTGATCCCTCATCCACTATTATTTTAGAAGTCAAAATAAGGAACACCTAACTCCACAAAAATTGCAGAAATTACAGCCAATAGCTGGTAGTGTTCATCATGCTAAAGTGGTTTAACATGATGTGCATAAGTCCTAGAGGTTCCAGCCTGCAGATTATCCTCTCTTTCTGCATAACTGGAAGGCTACAGAAGCAATTGCCTCAGCTTTTCATTTATAAACATTCAGATTAATTTATTTATTACATAAGTAGGGTGACCATACGTCCCGTTTTGAACGGGACAGTCCCGTTATTTTAGCATTTTTCAACCGTCCCGTCGTTTTGATCAAAATCTCCATTTTGTCCCTTTTTTAAACCCGGCGGGAAGGAGGACAGGAAGGAGGACTGGAGCTGGACTTGCCATTGGAGGCAGCCCGGAAGAGGCCCTATCAGCGCGGCAACTGGAAGCCCAGTTGCCACGTGCGATCCCAGCAGCAGAAGCAGCACCACAGTCCAGGTTCCTGCCTCCTTACCTGATCCTGAGATTGTCTGCCCAGCAGTGGTGAGGCCAGGGAAAGCAGGCACGGGAAGGTTGTGGGAAGAGGGTGCGTGTGTGTGCGCGCGCAGATTACTTGCTCAGCGTAATCGCGCGCACACACACACACTAGGCTGACCATACGTCCCGTTTTGAATGGGACAGTCCCATTTTTTAAACAATTCTGGAGCTTCCCGTCATTTTAATAAAAATACCCATTTTGTCCCATTATTGAAAGTTCCTGCGGCGAAGCGTGCGCGAATGCACGCCCACTTTCTCCAGGGTCATTTTTTTACCTCAAAGAAATATGGTCAGCCTATCCAAGCGGGGCTTTTCATGCCGGTGCCGTCCGGGTTTTGCATCTTCCCCACGTGACTGGGGAAGTTGTATAGGAGCCGAGATTAACTGCGGGAGTACAAACGTCGCTTTTATCCCCCACTTATTCTCACTGCTGCTCGGGCTGCCTTCTGCTTCCCTGTCTTTAATCCCTTGCAGAAATGTCAGGCGAGGAGAAAGAATTGGCTTTAACTCCCAAGGAGGGAGGCTTGGGAAGCCGCTATAGATCAGGAACAGTGTGCTGTAGATGGAGGGAGGGAGGGAGGGAGGGAGGAAGGGGGGAGGGGGGGAGGGGAGGAGGAAGAGGAGAAGAAGGGAAGGAAGGAAGGAAGGAAGGAAGGAAGGAAGGGGAGAGAAGGAAGGAAGAAGAGGGGGAGGAGGGAAGGAGGAAGAGGAGAAGGAAGGACAGAAGGAAGGAAGGGGGAGGAAACGGGAGGAAGGAAGGAAGAAGGGGAGAGAAGGAAGGAAGGAAGAAGAGGGAGAAGGGAAGGAGGAAGAGGGGAAAGAAGGAAGGGAGGAAAGGAGGGAGGAAGGAAGGATGTGAGAGCAGTACACTATGGCTGTGCAGCTCTTTGGATCACGAGGTACGAGGAAGCTTCTAAACCTGCTCTTAGAAGTATCTTTTTGCCTTTAAATCCAAAGAGCAACTGATCCATGGTTTATAACATGCAACCTCCTTGGTGGTACCCTGCAAAGACCTCCAGAAAGGGTTAGCCAATTATCCTTTTCAACATGACGGAAGGGGGAAATCATTATCTTCAGGACTGGGCAGTAATATTATCTATGGCACCCATTAAATGTACATCAAAGCAATCTGAGCTTTCCACAAGGCCCCATCCCCTCCGTTTGGAGCGTGTCCCTCCCAGCGCACCGAGGTTCAGTGCAATCCTTCAGTTGCAATCCTTGGTGGGACACCAAGTGCAAAAGATTAGGAGAAACGCTAGTGCCCCGTCGAATGATCTGGGTAGGAAGTGTGCCAGCCTCACAAAACAAAAAAAAAAGCTGAGCAAACTTCCTGCTTGTCTCTAGCAATCGTTCCATATTCCTCTTGTCCTAATAAGGGAGGGGGAAAAAACTATTTTAACCCTAGAGTGGGAAATAAACATCCCTCTTTTTCATTAATTCCTTCTCGCAAAGCTAGACAATCTCTTTGCTGCTATGGTTTTAATTCTATTTTTTTTCCAGTTTCCAGGGGATATAAGGTCTCTTAATGCACCTATTCCACTTTGAGGAAGGGCATTGAAAACAAGCACACACCTGCACAAATGTGCCCCTGAATTTCTTTCGTTTGCTGTGCAATTTTGGCCATGGGACCTTGGTGGGGCTTGAAAAAAGGGCCTGCAATTTACAGAAGGCCATAAACCCTGGTTGGCTTATCCTGTTTTAGCTAGTGGTGTCCCTTTCTCTATAAAGATATAGATATAACTATAGATTAGTTATACAGTGTGTGGGATATTGAGAGCCAGTTTGGTGTAGTGGTTAAAGCAACGGGCTAGAAATCCTGAGGCCGTCAGTTCTAGTCCTGCCTTAGGCACAAAGTAGGCTGACCATATGTCCCATTTTGAACGGGACAGTCGCTTTTTTTAGCATTTTTCAACCGTCCCGTCGTTTTGATAAAAATCTCAATTTTGTCCCATTTTTTAAACCCGGCGGGAATGGCGCGGAAGGAGGATCCGAGCCGGAGCTGCCGATTGGAGGCAGCCCGGAAGAGGAAGCCCTCCTGCCTGTCAGCACGCAGCAAAGGAGGGCGGAGAGGTGGAGAGGAGGGTGATTGGCTAGGCGGGAGCCAATCGTGTGGACCGGGGGGTGGGGTTTGCAGGCGGGAGCCAATCGTGTGGAATGGGGGGCGGGGTTTGCAGGTGGGAGCCAACTGCAGAGACCGGGGGCGGGGTTTGCGATTGGGAGCCAATCAGGCGGAACGGGGGGCGGGATTTTGCAGGTGGGAGCCAATCACGTGGACCAAGGGGCGGGGTTTGCAGGCGGGAGCCAATCTCGCGGGGCGGGGGGAATATTACATAAGACCCTGTCCCGTTTTTGCCATCCCAATGTCCCGTTTTTGCCTCAAGGAAATATGGTCAGCCTATACATAAGGTTTTATGCTACTTCATTTGTTCTGATTCTAAACAACCTTGTGCATTTCTGATTATGGTTAAGACAAAAAAAGTTCAAGAACTGGTCTCTGAAACCAACTTTGGGCATTAAAAAACCAATTAAGTTAGTATTAACTACAATTTGCCCTGCCAGACAAAACAAAATGCAATCAGCTAAAGTTAAAGCAAATACTGCTAGTATATTGTTTCTGGCCATGCTAGAAGGGAGAGTATACGAATTTAAGCTCATTGGAGCTCTCTTCTGCTCATGCATATTGTATTAAATAATGCACTCCCAATTGAGAATCCAAATAATGAACTGGGAAAGATAAAAAGCATTTACAAATATTTCAAACAATCTCATCTGTGCCACATTTCCAAGGCTGGGAAATGCACATTTTAAAAATATATATATATGATAGAGTTTATTAGAGTCTTTAAGTAATGCACAAGTTTTTCTCATAAACATAACCTACAAATTAAACTACACATTTTATTGCTACAAAATTTAATACACCAGCAAATCAGCACATGTTTGTTTTTACCGGTAGCTGCATGTACAGCAAGAGATAACACAAAATTTAGCTACACTGCTGGAAATGCCTGGATAATAGTAAATAATCCACATAAAAATCAACCTCCTTTCCTGGCAAATCTTGTAGTATAGATGCATCAAGCTGCAAGGGACAGTGGAAAAGAACATAAAACACTAATTTCACCTCTCTAGACTCACAAGGACAGGTACATAGAACAAAAATAGTGTTATATTTTTGCCCATTAACACTACTGAAGGAAAAACTTTGAGTTAGGTCAACATAAAAACTTGACAATATTTCACCACTGTAACAGTGCAAAATGAGGCATGAGTAAATTTGTTCTTAGGAATTCCTACATAGTAATAGCTAGAAATTGAACTTTGTAAGCCCATGTCCCAAATTTTCTGGATCCAATGCAATGTCAAATACATATTTAAACATTATTTATGCTTTCGTCATAGATTTAAATATATTAGACAGAATTAGCATGGCCAAATCTAGTGGAGTAAAAACAAGTTTCAGTCAAAAATTAAAGCAAAGACTTCAATGAAAAAAGATTCACCTTCAGGTATACTGATCCATTGGGTATATATCTGTGATTGCAAGGATAAAGCATCAAAACTTGCACTATACTATTTTAACAGATTGCAATTATTGTAGGATCTAATCTATACTCCATAAATCAGCTGTGATATCTTCTCTTCAAAAACTTTTAAAGCAAGCAGCAGAAACATGTTAGTCTGTTGTACTTTTCTAAGTGCATTCTACATGGATGTAGAATGTATGCGTGCTATCCCAGACATGAGGGCCAGGAAATATCTAGGGATATTTTTCCCTAGGTATTTGAAACATCTCACATGTTCAGTAAGTTGCTGCCTATTGCCACCTATGAATTTTTAGGAGGAAGGCTCTTTCAAAAACTGCAACTATACATTTTTAATATATACATGAATAAATTTATTTAGCCTTGGATTACTGTTATTGCTACCTCATTAAGCAAATGAAAATGCCTCAATCACCCCCATGGTTCCATTGTCGAAACACAAAGTATGTGGTGCTATATTAGAATAGTGTTTAATTATTTGTTTTGTTGGTTGTTGTGGGTCTTCCGGGCTGTGTGGCCATGTTCTGGAAGTTGTGGTTCCTAACGTTTCGCAAGCATCTGTGGCCAGCATCTTCAGAGGGCAGGAGCACAGACAGAAGCATTCTTTCTGTGCTCAGGTAGAATGACAATGTTTGGCAATGTTTGTTTTCAATGGGAGAATGAGTTCTACGAACAGATGGATGGCGTTGCCATGGGAAGCCCCCTGAGCCCAGTCATAGCAAACTTTTACATGGAACATTTTGAAAAACAGGCTTTGGAATCGGCTCCCATTACACCAACAGTCTGGTTCCGGTTCATGGATGACACCTTCGCAATTTGGAGTCATACTGAAGAAGAACTGGAGAAATTTCTGGACCACCTAAACGGCATCCACCCCAATATGCAATTCACTGTGGAAAAAGAAACTGACAGCAAACTTCCATTTTTAGATACGCTGGTCATACGCAAACCGGACCTCAAACTAGGACACAAAGTATACAGAAAACCCACCCATACAGACCGGTATCTGCACAAAAATTCCAATCACCACCCACGACAAAAGAGAGGCATGATCAAAACCTTGGTGGATCGTGCTAATCAAAACTGTGAAACCCAATTTCTCAACAATGAACTTAACCATCTGAATTGGGTCCTACAGGCAAATGGCTATTCCAAGAATGAAATAGAAAGAGCCATCAAACCAAGAAAACAACATCCAACTGAAGAAAAACAGCCCCCCACAAACAAAGTATTCCTGCCCTACATCAAAGGAGTCACTGACCGCATGGGAAAACTGATGGAAAAACACAACTTTCAAACAGTCTTCAGACCCACCAGAAAAATACAACAAATGCTAAAATCAGCAAAAGACAAAAGGGACCCCCGCACCGCTGCAGGAGTATACCGTATACCATGCAGCTGCGGACAAGTATACATCGGAACCACAAAACGAAGCATTCACACCAGGATAAAAGAACACGAAAGACACTGCAGATTACAGCAACCGGAAAAATCTTCAGTAGCTAAACATGCTCTCAAGCAAACGGGACACAAAATCCTATTTGAAAACAAAGAAATACTGGACAACACCAAAAGCCACTACACCAGATTATACAGAGAAGCCACTGAAATTCACAAAGACCAGCACAGTTACAATAAAAAAGAAGAAAGTCTAAAAATTAGCAAAACCTGGCTACCAGTCCTGAAAAACACAGCCTGCAAAAGGTCAATGAACTCAGCTCAACTACCAGGACATGGGAATACTTCTAACAATGAACGTGCTAATCATGCTCAGCAGCCACTCGTTAACATTTCAACACAACAAAAAAACCCACCTAATCGCCTATAACTTAGCTCTATAAATAGAAAACAAACATTGCCAAACATTGCCATTCTACCTGAGCACAGAAAGAGTGCTTCTGTCTGTGCTCCTGCCCTCTGAAGATGCTGGCCACAGATGCTGGCAAAACGTTAGGAACCACAACTTCCAGAACACGGCCACACAGCCCGGAAGACCCACAACAACCATCGAACTCCGCCCGTGAAAGCCTTCGACAATACATATTTGTTTTGTATTTTACAGATCATCTATCAATGATCCTAAACCAATTAAAGTAGCTCCCCCTTAGTTTCAAAGTCCAGCTGAAAGGTACAGGTTCTAGAACTCTCAGGCTCCTGGTTTCTAGCCCGTTGCCTTAACCACTAGACCAAACTGGCTCTTTTTCCTACTGGATTTACAAAAGAGGCTTGTTAAAGTCTTCAAGAACTCTGTGCAATGGGACAAAGAAGAAATGAAGAGAAATAAAATCCTATGACAATATTTGAATGAACTAAAGATTAAGACTATTAGAAGTAAAAGGAAGGAATATAACGATTAAAACAAGGTATTTTGTTGCCTTTGGCAACCCTTTATGGATTTTATGCTGACACCAGGACTGAAAAGACGATGTTTTATGGATGTGAGATGGAATATGGGATAAAGAGATAAATGTTTGTAACCTTAGAGGGGGTGAAGAGTCACTACATTTGTTTATACTTGTGATGAATGCTGGAAGTCACTTCTTTATATATTTCTTTTATCTTGCCCTATTATATTCTTACTTTTCTCTTTTCTCTTTTTTCTTGCACTTTTACTCCTTCTTTCTATTCTTTTCTTTCTTTAAGTTTAGTTTGTATTATATTTTACTATTATAATCAAAATTCTTAATTAAAATTATATATATAAAGCAGGGCTTTCCAAAGTGCCGCCGCCGGTGACACATGAGTGGTGGCAGCGGCGGCAGCGCCGCGGCGGCGCACGCATGGCAGCGGTGCGGGGGGCACGCGCGCACAGCGGCGGCGCGGGGGGGCGTGCGGCGGTGCGTGCATGCACGGTGGCGGCGCGGGGGCGTGCGGCGGTGTGTGTGTGCATGGTGGTGGCGGCAGCGGCTATACTATACTATACTAATACTATCAAATAAAAAAGATAGCAACAAAAGAATTATGGAAACGGGGGAATACTGAGAAACTTGGCTGAATTTGAAAATCATAAAACTGAACATTTGTTAGGGACAATTTATAATTTATTAGTGAAAGAACAAATCATAATCCAAACAAGTCAAAGACTGAATGATTAAATGTATGCAGAATTTTAATATAGCTATAGAGATGGAGCGCAATGGCTCAGCGGTTAAGACGCCAGGCTTGTCAATCGGAAGGTTGGTGGTTCGAGACCCTAGCCCCGTGTGATGGAGTGAGCTCCCGCACTCACCCCAGCTCTTGCCAACCTAGCAATTCGAAAGCATGCAAATGCAAGTAGATAAATAGGTACCACTTTGGTGGAATGGTAACAGCGTTCCGTGTGCATCATGCCGGCCACATGACCGCGGAAGCGTCTTTGGACAGTGCTGGCTCTTTAGCTAAGAAACGGAGATGAGCACCGCCCCCTAGAGTCGGACATGACTGTGCAGGGGAAAACCTTTACCTTTTTATTTTTATATACTTTTAAACTATAGAAATAGTTTAGAAATTTATTCATTTGGCTATAGAAATCAAATAAAAATAAAAAAATAAACGTATACTTATATTTGTATTATTTTCTTCCTTTATTCTTTTAAAATCTATAACAATATGTTGTTTATAAAAAATACGGCAATAGCTATTTAAACAATTTGAGAAATAAAATCATGCACATGGATTATTTCATCTTGTTTTAATATTTTGTCTCTAACAGGTGTACAGATAACAATTCACTTTGCAAATGATTATACAGAATAGACTTCAGCTTTTCAGTTAGTAAATATTACATAAGATATGTAAGAAATATTTATATAACTTCTCTGCTGGATCAGTGGAATCAGGGATATGTGGAAACCTGAAAGCCAATATAGGAAATGGGAACATTTCACTTTGCTTTCTTGAAGCACTGTTGTATGGCCCACAAAGAAAGTGACCATGTCCTTCTTGAGTTACTAAACTAAAACATTATTAAATTGCGGGAAAGACAGCCTTTGAATGATACTGTGAATATTTTGCTTCAAACCCACTTAGGTCTGGTGTGTTATAGTACCAACGAGAGGGATTTTGTTTTTTGTGTTTTTGATCCACAGGGATTCCTTGCATCCACAATGTTAAGAGCCATAGTTCAAAGACTCTGAGGTAGTACTAGTCCAGTCTGAAAGCTGTAGTCACTGAATTGTTAGTATTCACCTACTGTATATGTCTACAAATGTGATAAATTTAAGATTATCATGACTAATCTTTTATTTTTCTTAGATTGCCTTACACCATTTCCTCCCTATATTACCATGTGATTTAATGTAAAGATGGGGTTGGATGATGTCGCCCGATATATGAAATGTAATAGCTTCCCCCAGGAGAATCACTTTAGATTCCTGCCCTAAATGTTATAATGACAAGATGTGCAAGTATGATGTTTTTTTCTAGCTGTATCATGAATTATTAAAGGATTTCTGTAAGTCAAGTTATGAAGCATATTTAGAATGGCCTTTGTATAGAATCAGAATGCTATGTTATGACACTGTATTTCAAATCCCTCATCCTCTAAAGCAGAGCTTTCCAAACTGTGTGTCGCGACACAAAAGTGTGTCGCCACACACAGTCTGGTGTGTCGCCACACAACCCGGAACACCAACGGTGGCGTGCAAAAACCGAAAGCGGCAGCAGCGCTTCCGGGTTTTTGCGCGCTGCCGCAACGGCGGCACTTCCGGGTTTTCCCGCGGCGACACACCAACGGTGGTTGGTGTGTCGCCGCGGGAAAACTTTGGAAAGCCCTGCTCTAAAGCACACACATATGAGAGTGCCCCATGTTCCAGAAACATTCACATGACTTTCAGTAATATCTCATCATCAAAACAGTACATCTAGAGGAATGCCCAGCTTACATTTCTTTTCTTATTTTGTGGAAAAGTACACCATGAACACTAGTTAAAGCATATTCAATTGTGGAAGTAATATAGACAATGTAACATTTCTGTTATTATTTGCCCAAATCAATCCACTGCAGGATCAAGCCCTCTTCATTGACAGTTATGGACTTAAACCTACCATGCTGGTCCAGTGCAAGTTGGTAAATATTTGTTGACTTCCCAGTTTCAGGCTGAGAGAGAATGACTCAGGCAAAGTCACCCAGTTGGCTTCTGTGCCTAAGGGAGCCTAAAACCTGGGTCTCTCCACTCCTAGTCTACCACCTTAACCACTACACCACACTGGCTCTCATTTCTGTATATATGATTCCTTAAGTTAAAAAAAATAGATATGCCTAAAGAAAAAAGGTTCCTATAATTTACTTTCTTTTAGAAAACATTGAAAGAGCATTCAATTTTATTATACTGTTATATTGTGCTTTAGCCAGCAAATAAAACAGATAAAAGAGGAAAAAATCCAAATAGATAAACACACATAAGCATATACAAAGGTCTATCTTAATGCCTACTATGGATCCCCTGCAAAAAACCTTGATGGTAATTAACAAAACTTTGCAACATTGTAGGTTGTATAAAAATTTAATTAGCAAGCAGAAAATCAATGTAGAAACTGTCTGATTGTCCAGAGATTGCTGCTAAAAGGTGAAAAATAAGGCTTTGACTTAATGTCATATGAACCCTGCAATATGAAAGATCATGTCTTATTGATTCTACCTCTTGTGTGCCACAGGGACAGAGACAATGAGCCATAGGAAGTTTGTGATATCCACCCTGTAACAATGCTGAAGAAATTGTGTTACAGCAAGCCCTGGTAAAAGCCCTGGGTAGTTTGAATAAGTCAGGGAGTAAATACACTGTAGAGAGCCATGCCTCTTTGATTGTTTCTGGTAAAATACAGATGCTGGGTAGTCAATTCAAATTATACTGCTAATCAGTTTTGGGGAATCGGTGGGCAACCAGGATTTTAGCCTGAGACCAGCCATGTTTACATAAAATGGTCTGAGAAAGGCCACATGAAAGGAGTTTCTGCTTAAGGGATTTCTTCCAAGTGCATTGGAAAAACAAAGCAGAGCAGCCCATCCAGCTTGCCGAGCCACTCAAATCCTTGACTGTTTTAGATGAGACGTCAATGTTTGTTTTTATATCTTGCAAATTGTTCTGAGAGAGTCCAGAGCTATACTTTATACATTATACTTTAAACAACCATTTGCTTAGGACCTCATGATACAAAACTTTACAAAATGTTAGTTTTGAAAGGCATTTTAAGATACATGCCAAATAGAAAGATTTGGGGGACAAAGTTTCAGCATGAATAGAGCTGACTAAGGAGACTTAATATTCAAACAATTACTAATCAAATACATGTGACATTAACATTAATTATAACATAGTTTGGAAACAGTTTGTTTTTCATAGATTTTATCTGTACTAATTATTCTTGCTTTCCATCTTTTTGTTTATCTTAAGTTCAACTTTACAGGCCTTGGGAAGAGAATTACATGGTAAATTATAATTACATGATATTGTGGCTCCTAACCATCTTTGGATTTTATTTATTCCCTCTATTTATTGTTTTATAGTAATTTTTGTATAGATTTTAAATTTTGATATTTTGTAAACCGCCCAGAGTCCCCTATTCGGGGAGATGGGCAGAGATTGATTGATTGATTGATTGATTGATTGATTGATGAAAGAAAGAAAGAAAGAAAGAAAGAAAGAAAGAAAGAAAGAAAGATTGATTTCAGTTTTTCAGTTTTCTGTATTTCAGTTTTCTGTAATTTAAATAGCTTCTATGGAAGTATAAGACAACAGATTTATCAAATGCTACTAGGGACAATACAATTTAGCCAAATGAAAAATATAACCCAAGTTCTCAAGGTGAAAAACATTTTCATCCCACTTATTAGTATTTTGTACATATATGCCCATCACAGACAGTGATAAATATGGATTATATAACACATAAAAATAGTCTATACTGGAAAAGAACTTTCATCTTTTTAGGTCAGCCTTCCCCAAACTGATGCCCTAATGATTTTTTGGGCTGTAACTCCTATTTGCCCAGATGTCATATTTGGTGATCATGCTGAGTATTGTAATTTATAACTTGAAAGGAACCAGCTTGGGGAGGCTAAACTAGAAAAATAGTATTTACAATCAATTCCAGTTATTTGTGCATTTCTGGTCTAGAACTCACAGCAACAAAACTTAGGGTAAACCTATATATACACTTCGGAGAATAGGCTGGATTATCTTCCATAATAAGTAAGACTAAAAACCCCTGCCCCAATAACACTAATAACAGGGGAGAGTGATAGCATGGGCTGTCATGTCACAGTAGGTTCAAGGTAGATTTATTTAGAGTTCCAAACCAATAAAACACAAATACAGAATTTAAAATACAGAAACACCCATAAAACTATAACGAGAAGAGGATATCACTCAGCTTCTGCAAGCCATAGCTACTGCAAGAAACTTGGCAACCTTTGTAATGGTTGTCCAAGTTAGGCCTTGCAGAAGGAAGGTTGTAATTTCTTAAACAGAAAGACAATTAAATAATCAGGTTTATGAGTGCCAGATGCCATGAGTAGTACAACGGGCAGTGTAGCAATACATAGATTACAGACTCTACCTTTGTTAGAAATGCATATGATTGCTGTGCAGGAGACTAGTATATTTGCCTATAGTCTCCATGGTAGGTAGTGAGCCAATTTGAGCCAAGGTAAAATGTCTCCTGTGTGAGATATTCAGAATGATATAGAGGTAGCTAGGGATCATTCATGGGAAATCCAAAATAAAAATAATAATAATAAATAATTGCACCATAATAGAGATGGGTAATTTTGGCCCTCTCATTTTGTAAATCTAAATCCCAAATCCTCCATTTGAGTTTGATTAAGGCTTTGTTTGGGCCAAGAGATGATATTGCCTGGAATGAGATGCCACAATGTACTAGTTTGGAATCAATCTGCCTCCTCAGACATGAGGAAAATCTATCAGGTGTGTGCAGGGGAACCTAGGGTGAGGTGAACCAGAGACTCACCCCAAAGGATTTGTTTCAGCCATAACCTCAAGCAGCAAAGTCTCAGGTGGGCCCCAAGAGAAATGCAGCCAAGCACCAGCTGAGCAAGGAAATCTGAAGTTGAACATGGGACATGGAGTATCACTTTCAGAAACAGACTAAAGTAGGAGCATCCTTATATATACAAAATTGTGCAACATAGAACAACAAGCTCAGGCCCTTTCTTTACAGTTTTATTGCTGCAGGATTGTAAATATGGTTGTGGTGATTAGCATATTTTAAAATTGCATTAGAAACTTTTTGAGCTCTAACAGAAAGCTCATTCAGTTGGTTGTTCAAGCAGGGGAGGGTTGGAAGTGGATGCCTAGTTCTTGAAGTCCTTTACCCGATTAATAGACCTCTTGTTAATTTCGCACTTAACAGGTGACTTAAAAGTGCATTCTAGAGAAAACCAGAAGCTTAGTTTTTGAGTAACTAAGTTGAAGAAATCCCCTAGAATAGGGTGCTAAAGCAGCTAGGCATCTACGAAGGCCCACTTGGGTTACGGATAAAATGGCTGAATAATCTGGTACAAGATAGGATGGATAAGTGTCGTGGGCTGGAATTCCAGTTTAGAAAAATCTGCAATTATGTCATTTCTATAGTAGTTATATAGAAGTTGAACCTTTGCTGTTATGGCACCTGCCCTCTCGTTTGCCATTCCTCTACAGATCAGATTGGCCCTGTCCCTGTTGGCCTTCTGTAAGGCCCTGAAGATGTGACTCTGTGCTCAAGCCTGGGGCTTGGTTTTGGGTCAGAGCTTGGTTTTTGGTTTTGGGTCAGAGCTCGCCGCTTGCTTATGTTGAATGTTGGATTGTGTCTTTGTATTTTTTTTTCTGGCTGTTATGGGCTTAATATTTTTAAATTATTTTTAATATTGTGAGCTGCCCAGAATCACTTATGTGAGATGGGCAGCCATATAAACCCACAAAATAAATAAATATATAAAAAAAAATATGGGGGCAACGATACATCCTTGGGGATAGGGGTGGGGGTGGTTAAATTACCATTACAATTGTCTTGAATCAATCCGAGAAAGTGATGTTCAATGGATGTTGTGGCTTTCCTCCATATTCTTTCATGAGGGGTTGAATCAAAGACTGCCCTTAAATCAATGAAAGCAGCATAAAGGGTGTCTTTGGTAGGGCTAGAGTATTTTTCAGCTAAATGATTCAGAATTGCACATTGATCCATGGTGGAGTATCCTGATCTGAAACTTTATTTGGTGGCCAAGATATTCTCTGAATATATCCAATCTGAAAGTTTTTAGTATAGAACTCGACAACAGAATTTACTAATTATTGACATTAAGCTAATTGGGTAATACGTTAGCTGGATTTTGCCTATCACCTTTCTTGTATAATAGGAGAGTGATAGAATTAAGACATTCTTTGGTGACCAGTAAAGAATTATTATAGCAGTAAATAGGGAGGCTAACACACAAGCCTAAAATCAGGATCTGTTTTCAGCAATTCTGGCAAAATCATATTTTTACCTAGGGCTCTGCCACTTTTCAACTGAGAAATTAGTTTTTGGATTTCCAGTTGTGAGATTGGGGGCCAATCAGGGTATGGATCAGATAAAGGGGGACCTTGAGACTTACCACCTAAAAGAGCACCAAATAAATTGCCAAAATATTTTGTTGAGGATTCTAAAAAGATTAAGTAATTGTCATTAGAGCTAGGTTTATCTGAAGAGCGAGGAACAAGGTCCAAGAACAGATTATCATCCTTATTTGTTACTGCTTGTTGGAGCCTTGTCCATTTCACTAATGGGTAGTTTTGCTTTTTCTCCCGCAGAAGCTTTTAATACCCCTTTTTAGAACCAGAAAAATTTCACGAGAGGGAAAATCATTATGGAACTGGGCGTTTCTACAAACTGAAATTACCATAGCTTTGGCTTGAACAAAATCCTTCTCATACCAAGGTTTGGAGTGCTTATTAGAGCAATAACAGGCTGGAATTTGATTAGATTTTAAACAGTTCTGAACTAAACCAATACTTTTTGGAAAAGTGGCAAAGAATTCATGATTACTGGTTGTACCAATAATTTGTTTTAAATGGTTGACCTGTGAAAATTCAAAAAAATTGGACTGCAACATTTTACTAGACCATAAAGGGCAGGCCTGAATCTGGGGAGGTTGACTTCTCTCTGTAGAGTTGAAGGAAAAGGAGCCTTCTAATGGTAAGTAATCACTATCAAGGTGGAAGCTAACATTAAAGTTTAAACAATGTGGGGCAGAATCTTCAGAAATTAGCATGTAGTCTATAATAGAGGTTCCTCTGGAGTCCCAAAGGTGAGTTTTCACACTGTGTCACCTAGAGTCGATACACTGCGGATCTCCAGGCCAAATTTTGCCACCAATTGGAACAATCCCCATGTTGATGCCTTCATCTTTAGATGTCTAATAAGCCACTCTAGTTAGGGAGAAACATGGGATGTTAAAATGCTGGAACAGGGCCTAATTGTTGGGTTCCATCCTAGCATTAAAGTCACCTGTGATTCTTAATACTGAGCTTAGAGACTGGGTCATTAGATCGAAAAGTCAGTTTTCAAGGCGGTCCCAGTCTTGATTTGAGAAATGACTATGTGGAGGTAAACACACATTAATAAAGAGGAAATTGGTAGAACTAATTACTAAAGGGGAAGCTATGGCTAACTGATTGCATGTTAAAGCCAGTGAAATGTAAG
This sequence comes from Charina bottae, assembly GCA_023362775.1. NCBI lineage: Eukaryota > Metazoa > Chordata > Lepidosauria > Squamata > Charinaidae > Charina > Charina bottae. The sequence continues at coordinate 26,323,003 of JALMGJ010000007.1, forward strand.
TATGCAATTTAGTAGAGATTAAGGTGCTTACAGTATATCTCCAAGAGCTCGGCCTCCTTTTAGAATGGGTCTAGCTGTGACAGAGGAAGAGTTAAAACCTTGAAGGTCTAAGGGTTCTAAGTCCCAGTCTCTTATAGGAGAATAATTTCAAATTGATGTAAACAAGCCATGAATGCAGAGTTTGAAAGTGCTACCCTGCGATGTTCCAGTACAGCAGGCGCATATTGGAAGCTAGTGGTAGTCATTCAGATGGAACATTTTGTATATGGGAGGTAGAAACAATCACTGGCACTGGATTTTATGAAGTATATGCAGACATAGGGCAGAAGCTTGGATGATGGAGTCTGTTGACTTATAAGACAATTTAGAATAGGATCCTTGATAGAGATAACCACCTTCCTGTTGAGAGAAGTCAGTATTCCTCACAGGAGCATCAGTGAAGACTGGTGAGGTAGAAAGTGAAGGCTTTTGAGACAAATGTTCAGAGGAGGATATGATGAAATCTTCGCTTCAGCAGGAATGAACAATGGAAGGCACATGCAAGCTTGGGGAAGCTTGAGCAGCACTTAATAAGTTGCTGGATAGAGGAACTATATAATCATTAGAGCGGCAATGTAGATCAGACAAATTATAAGGCTCTTTATTAGATAAACTGGGTAGGTAGGTAGAGCTGTAAATAGGTAGAGCTGTAGGACTATTAGAGATCAGGCTAGAGATCATCATCATTGGCGATCACTCGTAGCCGAGTAAGATTGTCTTCCAAAGGTAAAATTTTAACGGTGGATCCGTAAGTGGCTATAAAGGCCAATTCTGCATCCGCACAACCTCCCACAATGGGGGCATAGGTTTCCGGGTGGGAGACGGTCATGATGAGGGTTTGCCTGACGTGCCTTCCTTTTAGCTCTTTTCTCCTTTTCGCCCTGTACTCGTGCTTCTTCAAAGTCCATAGCGCCATTAATAAAGGATGACCTCCAATTGAAACGCTCATGAGTTAGGGCTTCCCAGTTCTCAATGCTGATATTACATTTTTTTAAATTAGCTTTGAGAGTATCTTTGAATCTCTTTTGCTGTCCACCAATATTCCGTTTTCCATTCTTAAGTTGGGAGTAAAGTAGCTGCTTTGGAAGACGATGGTCAGGCATTCGAACAACATGACCGGTCCAGCGAAGTTGATGTTGGATGATCATTGTTTCAATGCTGGTGGTTTTCGCTTCTTCTAATACGCTAACATTAGTCCGCCTATCTTCCCAAGTCATTTGCAGAATTTTTCGGAGGCAGCGTTGATGGAATCTTTCAAGAAGTTGGAGGTGGCGTTTGTAGAGGGTCCATGTTTCACAGGCATACAGAAGGGTTGGTAGTACTATGGCTTTGTAAACAAGCATTTTGGTCTCCCTGCGAATGTCCCGATCCTCAAACACTCTACGCTTCATTCGGGAGAAAGCTACACTCGCAGAGCTCAGGCGATGCTGAATTTCAGCGTCGATGTCGGCTTTTGTAGATAGATGGCTGCCGAGATAAGAAAAGTGATCGACATTTTCTAGTGACACACCTTTAAGCTGGATTGATGGCGCTGCAGAGGGATTGGTTCGAATTTGCTGGTAAAGCACTTTGGTTTTTTTAATGTTAATCGAGAGGCCGAGTTTTTCATATGCTTCTGCAAAGATGTTTAGGATAGTTTGAAGATCTTCCTCGGAGTGTGCACAGACTACGTTATCATCAGCATATTGAAGTTCTATAACAGAAGTTGCAATTACCTTATTTTTTGCTTTCAGCCTACTAAGATTAAAAAGCTTTCCATCTGTTCGATATATAATTTCTACACTAGTAGGAAGTTTCTCTTCAACAAGGTGCATAATCATAGCGATGAAGATAGCGAATAAGGTTGGAGCAATAACACATCCCTGTTTAACGCCGGATTCCACTTTAAATGGATCGCTTTGAGAGCCATTGTTATTCAGGATTGTTGCCATCATGTCGTCATGGAGTAACCGCAAGATGTTCACAAATTTATCAGGGCATCCGATTTTCAGAAGGATGGTCCAGAGAGCAGTACGATTTACAGTATCAAAAGCTTTAGTCAGATCAATAAACGCCATGTACAGAGGGCGGTTTTGCTCCTTGCATTTTTCTTGAAGCTGTCGTGCAGTGAAGATCATATCTACTGTTCCCCTGGAAGGGTGGAAACCATTTTGCGTTTTAGGGAGGATGTCTTCTGATACAGATAGGAGACGGTTTGCGATGATCTTTGCCAGGATTTTGCCTGCTGTGGCTAGAAGGGAGATGCCTCAATAGTTTCCACAGTCTGTTCTATCACCCTTTTTAAAGAGAGTGATAATTATGGCATCCCTAAAGTCTGCTGGAATCTCCTCCCTCATCCAGATTTTTTCGATGAGCTTATGAAGTTGTTGTGTAAGTTCAGGCCCGCCTTCTTTAAAGACTTCAGCAGGAATCCCATCAGGTCCACTAGCTTTGTTATTTTTCATTTGTTTAGTGGCTTTGCTGACTTCCTCCAAACTAGGGGGTACTGCAAGCTCATTTCTTATTTGTTTTTGCGGGATTTGCAAGAAGACTTCATCAGCCACAGTAGAGTGACGATTAAGGAGATTGTAGTAATGCTCTTTCCAGCGCAGTGCAATAGACTCTTTGTCCTTTAGAAGTTTAGCACCATCTACTGAGCGTAAGGGATTTGTACCATGGTTTGTTGGTCCATAGATGGCCTTTATGGCATTAAAAAAGCCCGGTGCATCATGAGCATCTGCAAAATGTTGGGTTTCTTGGGCTTTTTTTATCCACCATATGTTCTTACGTTCTCTAGTTCTTCTTTGGACTTCTGCCTTTTAGCTCCTCAAGTCTTTGGAGGACAAGATCTTGTTCACTTCTGCTTAGTACAAATTCCTTACTTCAATTTCTTCTGTCAAGGCAGGAGAAGAAAGAGGAGTTTGGACAGTCAAATGAGAGTCTATATATTGTTTTTGAAGGTCAGCTTATCTGGATTTCTTGCCATGCTGTTTGATGGACTTGTTTTTTTCAGTTTTGCTCTTGGCAGTAAGCCCAGAATCAAAACAGGGCAGTAAAGGTTTGATTGTCAGATTTCTAAAGACCTGATTGGGGTAAATTTGAAAGGATGCCAGATAATTTCTCATCCTAATTAACATTAGTGAAATTGCGGGAAAATTAAACTTTAGTAGAATCCTTCAAATATCCCCTGAGCTTGGGAGCCATTAAATCCACCTGAGAGGCTAGAATGCATAATAGCAGACTTAAAGAAAGTGCGGCTTTTTTTTATAGGAGTCCCATCTGTGAGTGTTTATATCATTATTCTAAATAGTGAATAAGTCTTGAGCCAGCTGTAAAATATAGCTTGATGATAAAAGGTCTGACTCATAGGAGTTGTTCCATGTCATTCCTGTCTGTTAATATTCCTTTTAGTGTTATTTTAAAAGCCATAGAAATATGTCTAATTTCTCATTGATGGTGTTTATATTCAAGTATATTAAAGACACAAAGTTAGCTATTAAGAGACACTATTTGCCAGCAAGTCTGTCTGAGAAGGACCTTTAAATGACTCCTTATTTCCTGAATTGTCTGTCTGTTGATTTATAAAGGGAATTTCCTCTGAAGAGGGAGCAGCAGACATATCATGGTTATTTCCAATTTCTGTCTCTAATTCTGGCTCCACTTCCGAGGCTGCTAAAGGCTCAAATTGACTGGATACAACAAATGAAACTTCTGTGCTTACTGGCACTGAGTCAGGTCCAGGAACTAGTTCATTGATCCTTAATTGTTTCAATGTTTTGTTGGGGCTTGCAGATCCAGAGTTTGAACCCTTTTCATCTTCTTCTCCATTGGAAGGAATGTATAAAAGTAAATTTTATAAAGTTTAAAGAAGAAAAAACCTTACTAAAAGAAACCAAATGATAACAGCTAAAAGTCTAATTGGCTTAAAAGTCAGATCAAAACTAAAAGGAGGAGAAACAAAATACTAATTAGAAAACTAGGGGAAGTGGAGATAAGAGGTCTTGCTTCACTGCCCCACCATTGTGGGCAAAAAAACAAAAGGGTGACCTGGTGACTTGGCTGTGACATCTGTCAACTCATTGAACACCAGGGTTGTCATGTCACTAATGTATATCATATTTTAGAATACATATTTTAAGAAACATGTTAATTCTTATATAAATCAATAATTACCAACTAAAGAATGCTGGCCCAATCTGTCACTGAAGGTTGTTATCTGGTGAGAAAGATATCAAGATAGTGATCTAAGAGGAATATGGAGAGCAGGCAAGATAGTTGTGCTAATAGTAATCCTCACTAGACTACTTTGATTTGATGTACAGTACTAAAAAGGTAAAGGTCCCCCCCGCACATTTGTGCAGTCGTGTCTGACTCTAGGGGCCGGTGCTCATCTCCGTTTGTTAGCCGAAGAGCCAGCGTTGTCTGAAGATGCTTCCATGGTCATGTGGTCGCATGATGCACGCAGAACGCTGTTACCTACCCACCGAAGTGGTACCTATTAATCTACTTGCATTTGCATGCTTTCGAATTGCTAGGTTGGCAAGAGCTGGAGCTAGTGCGGGAGCTCACTCCGCACGCAGGACTAGGGATTCGAACCTCCGAACTTGCGATCTTCCGATCGACAAGCCTGGCGTCTTACCCGCTGAGCCACCACGCCCCTTAGTACAGTACTAGCCCAGTGTTAAAACATTTCAAGACCATAGATTACACATTCTTTTAAAAAAATGACTATTTCCTAAAAAAAGAAAGAAAAAAAGTGTATTGAAATAAAATTTCTTTTTATAATATTCTTTATTTCTCTTATATTTAATACATTGCTTATATATCTTAATAGGGTATAGTAATAAACATTTAATACTACAGGTAGTCCTCAGGAAACAATGGTAATTGGGACCGAGAACTCCTTCGCTAAATGACAGAGTTGTAAACGTGATGTCACATGACTGCACCGATTTATGATGGTAGTTCCAGCAGTTCCAATTGTGGTAATTAGGCAAATCCCATGCGGTCATTTTTGTGTGATGTCACGTTATTGCCATTTGTGACCTCATGCTGGGTTCCCCATTGACTTTGCTTGTCAGAAGCCAGCAGTGAAGGAGGCAAATGGTGATCACGTGACTGTGGGATGCTGTGACCGTCGTAATTGCGAGCCAGTTGCCAAGCGCCTGAATCACGATCATGCGATCGCGGGGATGCTGCGACAGTGTCAGGCCCAGCCCAAGAATGACGAAGAATCAGTCCAGTCCATCTTCAGTTCTTTATTTGCTCACACCGTATAGACAGAATCTTGCCAGACTAAAGCTATTCTACCTAACCTAAGGGGAAATAACCTGGGAGAGCTCTAGGGCAGGGCTATTTTGAACCTCTTCGTTTTCCCACCACTGCTTCCCGGGCTGCGCTTCCTCTTATCTCTTCCACCTTCTTGGAATGTCCCTCCTTCCTGAGAAGCAGCGGCACCGCTGAAATCCACCACAGACAGCTGCAACTTCGAGAACCAGCCATAAGTTTCCTCATTCAATGTCATCAAACAGTTGCTGAATGAATGGTCATTAACCAAGAACTACCTGTATATGCAATAATTATTGTTGTTTTATAAAATTTGTGATCAGAGTTATGGAAAAAAAAATTGAGACAAGCAAACTGAAAGCTTGCAGTAAAACGTTGCTTTATTTTAAAACAAAAGAACAGAAAAGATTCAGCCAGTAAGCCACATGGCTGATTAACATAAGCTACTTACATTTTAGAAACACAATGAGATAGCAGAGCAGAGTAGAGAGAACAAAAGCAGAGATAACACTTTTTAAAGCTTTTTACAATTGCAACCTGGCCATACCTAAGTGGACAGGATCTGGCATGTGACCAAAACACCTAGGCAACAGATTCCCAATATGGGGAAATCTCAAACAGGTAATTCTGATTGGCTAAAAACTCCCAGACTAGCTGGCTCCAAGTAAATTAACATTCCTGAGAAAAGGGGGGTAAACATGTGCTCCTGAGCCCAAACAGGAAAAAAGTTTGAGGCTTGGCTTTTTTAAAAACTAGCCTTCCATATTCTACAGACACAAAAAAATATATGCAACAATAATTGTACTAAATGTGTCATAATCTCTCTATGATGTTTGTTACAGTAGAGTTAAGAGAAGTTATTTATAAAATTTATAAAACTCTTGCATTACAGCCATTAGACCTGAGCCTCTAAGTGCCTACTTAGTTTGAAAAATAACATAGAAAACCTCCATCAATATTGGTTTATTAAGTCTCAATCATATCTCTTCAGATAACAGTTTCAGATATTTGGCCTTGGTTGCAGTGAGTATTGAATATCCACTTCCACAAAGATAAGAAAAGGTAACAGAATTTCAGTGCCTTTGCACTTAAAAGCCATGAACGTTTTATACTAACATCTACTAGTGAATCCCCTCTCCTATTTTTTCCAAAGTGACATCTTAGAAACAATCTGACATCTACTCTTCAGTCATGGATAGGTATTTGTTTAGCGACTGAAACTGAATGGATCCAAAATCCGTAAAAATTATCTTGGAACTTGATCTGAAAGAAAATATCCTTTGAACTGGAATGACATTTTCAATTAAATGATAAACAATTTAAGTTGAGAAAAAGACATTATCTTCATACTCTTTTGGTTTGTTTGTAGCTTCCAGTACAGTTAAAGTAAGTGAACAAATAAAAACAGTCCTTTTCAATTCTTTTGAGTGGCTCATGAAAAGAATGAGAACAATTTGCTGAATACCTTATGAGGTTTAAGAAATACTGTTCTAGCTTTCCTTTTCAAATGCTGATTCTCTGGCAAAATATTGCTCTCCGTAGAGGCATAGGTAAACAAAATGACTTACATTTTATTAAGAGTCTGACAAAATGAAAATATTTTATTTAATTATACATTTCTTAAAGAGCAAACAGGCATTGCTGCAGAAAAATTAAAAAGATCTTAAATATGGTAAAGGAATAAGCTTATGGGCAAATTACAGCTTAAAGCTATTAAGGTATATTATAGCTGTTAAACTCTACTGATTAGTGGAACCAAGCCTCACTAGAAATGTAAGATCAATGGAGATGCCAGCTGCCTAATATCCACTCAGGATTTGTTTTTGAGTCAATATTAAAGCTTTTAATTTAAAAAAACACTATATACAGTCTTTGTGTATTACACACTCTACCACTACCCCTCTACCCCAACACTACTTGGCATCAAAAATAATGTTTAGAGTTTATTAACAATAGACAACAGCAAAGAAAACACAGACAGGTGTTAACTTTAAAGAAAAGGATTGTGCTTCAAAAGAAGGCACATGAACAAAGGACCAATCAATATACCCATCTAAAATGTAGATGGCTTTAGACAAAACCAGCTTTAAAAGAAACCAGGCCAGGCTTGCTTTAAACACATATAAAATAAAATCAAACCCTAACACTACTTTCTCTCTGGTTCCTCTCTGCACCTAGAAGTCTATCTGGATTAAATTCCTCCCTGTGTTCTGGAAGATCTTCCCTCCCAAATCTAGCAGCTTACATTCCTTTTTCCTTCCCTATAGCCAGATATTGCTCTCCTGGGATATTCAAAAGAACAAAAATAAGCATCCAGCAGATTCCCCCATCACTATTTAACGTCAAGGGAGGAGTGGCTGCTCAAGTGATTTAGCTAACCAACTCCTATGGAATTAGTTTCTAGAGACAGAAGATATTGGCTTCCTGCTCTAAAAACAACAAAGGTAAAGGTAAAGGTTCCCCCCGCACATTTGTGCAGTCGTGTCCGACTCTAGGGGCCGGTGCTCATCTCCGTTTGTTAGCCGAAGAGCCAGCGCTGTCTGAAGACGCTTCCACGGTCATGTGGCCGGCATGACGCACGTGGAACGCTGTTACCTACCCACCGAAAAACAACAAACATTTTTTAAAATAATTTTTATTGAGAATTTTTATTTGAATAAAATAAAAATAAAAATATAAAAGAAGGAAAGAAAAGAAGAAGAAAAAAAAGAAAAAGTGCAGGAAACAATACAGCTAAAGGAAAAGAAAGAAAAAAAGATAATTAAATAAGTGACTTCTGACCTTCATTATAGCAGTTACAATCAAATTAAAAAGAACAAACCTCAAGCTGTGTCCTTACAGTCATATTATACCTCATATTATAAGTAGCACTGTGTAAAAAAATTCAAATGCTTTACAAAATACATTGGTGACAAAGTGGCTTTCCTTGTAAATATTCAAAGATGGCAAAAATTATTTCTCACCTTCGTACATGTAAATAAAAATTCAAAGTTTACATACAATAAAATGCAAACTAACGAAAAGATGCATTGGGTATTCCCAATCTTAAAATGTATCATGAAGCTGTATAGATGAGAAATAATGTAGGAATGGCAACCATCACAAAACCCAAGTCATGATTTTCTATGAAACTTCATGGCAAATTTTTAAAAAAGGATTAAAAGTTTACCCCTTTGTATTGATTATACTAAAGTAATTATCAGTTCTGCATTCATTTCTGAAGTCAGCTGTAGAAATTTGGAAAAGAGGGCAACCTCACATTTCTCCTTTTGTTTCACCACTTTTATTAGTTGTAGATCTTACTTTACTGTGAGGAAACACTGGGATAGAATGAGAGGGCAAAGGATAACCATGTCAGAATGAAAGATACATACAGTACATATTGTAAGAGAAATTTACTTCCCCTGGAGCAGATAAAACAAACATTTTCAATCATACCTGATTTAATTTGCTACAAATGTGTTCTTTTTTTCTCCTCCCAACATAATAATCAAATTATTAAAGGCAGCTTGCTAAATTTGAAAAATTAATTCAAACTATTAAGAAGTTAATGACAAAGTTAACACCTAAACTTTATACTCCTTTAATGAAGTACAAGTTCCTGCACTTAGGTGGATTAAAAATGATTTGGGGAAATATCCTACAAATGGAAGGGGACTGAAATTAAGTTTGGATTTCCAAGCCTATATTCTCATCCTCTGTTCAAAATAAAGACAATTATTTTAAAATAATCTATAGATGGCACACATTCTGGTGAAACTGACATATATAATTAAAAATAAATCCATCCTCTGCAGGAATAACTGCAATGAAAAAAATTTATTTTTCATTTGAAGTAAAATATGTCCAAGGATTAGAAATTTCTGGGATTCAGTATTTACAGAAATGGGTAAAACCATCAACCAGGAAATCTAAACAAATCACAGTTAGCTTTGGTAGGAACATTCAAGACAATATAACAATAAGATTTGGTGATTTATATGTTGATAATAGCAAAATAGCCACATCACTGTGGAAGCGTCTTCGGACAGCGCTGGCTCTTCGGCTAACAAACGGAGATGAGCACCGGCCTCTAGAGTTGGACACGACTGCACAAATGTGCGGGGAAAACCTTTACTTTTTTAATAGCAAAATAGTGATAACAAAAAATTGGAAGCTGGGAATTTATCCTTAGATGAATACTAACTTTAATATATTGCAATGGCAGAAAAATTAACCCATTTGTGACACCCTTGAATAGCGTAATCTAAACCATATTCTTTTGAGATACAGGTAATCCTTGCTTATCAACCCTAATTAAGACCGGAATTACCATCGCTAAGTGATGAGGTTGTTAGGCGAAACATCACATGACTACACTGCTTATCAACAGCATTTTTGGTAGTCCCGGTTGCGGTTGCTAGACCAGGACTGTGCTGTCATTAGGCGAGGACCTCATGATTCTCCTGCCCTGCCATGCTTGCCTCTACTTCAACTCCCCCCACCCACCTATTTCCCCCCATCTCTGCCCTTTTGGCTGTCCTGCCCTCCGCTGCTCTCTCTTTTGGATGCAAATCCTTGCAGGGAAGAAGTGTGATCTGACTCAAGAACTTTTTGTGTATAGTTGATACTGAACAGCATAGCATCGTTGGTACTGAGGAGGCAGCATAACTGTGTGCCAAACAGTGTGGTCCGTTTTGGACAGTTTGGGGGCCAGACAATATCTAGAACCCTTTGAGGCATTTCCTGTTTAGGAAGAACTATTGGCCACAATTGGTCAAACAACCCATGTAGTGCTTGGATTAGCTTGTTTTAGAAGAAAACAGAACATTCCATGAATGGTATTTGGGAATCAGCCCAACTATTTTGCAAGTTACTAAGGTGCTGGATTTCATCAATATAAGCAAAGCAGATGCTAGTTTCTCAGAAACAACAACAGGTACAGACGCATGTATTTAGCCCAAAGAGGTGGGAAAGTATTAGAAATAGAATCAGGCTGTGCCCTCCTCACCCCCCAACTCTATTACAGGTAGTCCTTGGGTTATGATGGCAATTGGGATCAGGATTGCCATCACTAAGTGATGTGATCGTAAAGTGCAATGTCACGTGACTGCATTGCTTAGTGATGGCAATCCCAGCAGTCTCAGTTGCCATCATAATTCCAGGACTGTGTGGATTAAGCGGGAAGAGGTGGGGGGTCCCAGGGAAGAAGGGTGGGGTGTGTGCAGGTGTCACAGGGTGGGTGCTAGGGAGTGCGGGCAGGCCAGTAGAGGTAACAGGAGGGTTGGTGGAGACCATGGGCAGGCCAACAGAGGCTGCAGGAGGGCCGGGAGGCCTCTGGGGGGTCGGCAGAGGGTGCAAGAAGGTGGGGGGATGGTACAGGCTGGCGCACATGCTAAGGAGTACAGGTGGGGGGTGCTATGGAGTATGAGATCTGAGCACCCGGATCGTGATCACAGGATGCTGTGACGGCTGGAGCTTCGAGGACCGGTCATAAGTCCATTTCTTCAGCACTACCTTAACTTTGAACAGTCACTGAATGAATGGATGTAAGCCAAGGACTACCTGTCTATTGGTTGCAAAACCATACTCAGCCAATTGGATGCTAGGGAGATCAAGTTCATATTAGCATTATATTCTGACAAAAATGAAACATCAAATTTGGCATTAAGAAGATGCATAAAAATATTTCATATTGTGCAAATTAAATTTTTGAAAGAAGTTATGAAGAAAAATGTAAAATTTTATTTTAATCCTTCCACTCAGGAAATTATGAATGGGATTATCTATTCTGTAATCAAAGCAAGATGTTGAAAACCTCAAGGAAGTCCTCTAGTGTTTGAACTTTTGGCATGCTTATCAAGACTATCTGGTAATATTCGGGAAGTGCATGGAGTAGAATCTGAATATAAAATGCAAATTATATGGGCACCTTATAATGTCAATATTACAATTCCAATATCTTACAATATTTGGGCCTTAACCATCAGGAAATAATTTAAAATTTAATTTGATTTTAGTTCTCCTGACAAATCAAAGCTTTGGAACTTTCCTTATTTAAAAATTATAGGAAATTCTTCTTCTTTTGGGGTAACATAGGTTGAAAATGGGATGATTACTCTCAATCAGTTAATAAATTATGATACCTTTAAAACATCTGCAACACTATAAAAGGAATATAATTTACTAAAAACAACCAAATGCCAATAGATGCAATTAAATATTTGTTATGTTTCTCGTGTAGTCCCTATGCCTTAGAGACTCTGAAACTGTGGTAACTCTGAGTGCATTTGGAGATATAAAGGTTCAACCAACAATTTAATAATGCCAACAGTTAAAATCAAATCAAATCAAATCAATAAAATAAGATAGGATGGTACATAAGAAATCTAGAATAGTGACAGATTCTAAGAAATCTCAACCTTTGAACTTGGTATCAACAGAAGGGCAAAATAAGACAATATGATCCCATATAGCCTAGGTTTAACGTGTTGTTTAAAACCCAAATGATTTGTTTAAACTTACTATTTTGATATTGTAAAACTCTAATGAAATTTTAATTGTTAATTAAACTTAAACTTAAATTAAATTAAATTAACAATTAACTTTTATTAGCTTTTCAACAAAAGGCATGTTAATATTAGCAACCTTTAAGCATAAGAAGCCTAGAGCTATTGAGATTTAAAAACAAATGAGAATATAATAGTTTCCGGGGGGGGGGGAATCACACAGAACTGTTTTCAGTTATACTAGTAGGATCAATTAGAAGACACCAGCTGAAAACCATCAACTTACTACATTGGCTGTTGTTTAACGTAACACATTTAGCTACTATGCTTTCTGATGGGAGGCCACATTGGGCAAATCCTGAAGCTCTTTCTAAGCAGTGAAACAGTAGTTTCACAGCTCTGAAAATTCATACTGATGATTTTGGCTGAGATACCATCCAATTTCTCCAACGTATGCTTGAAACTTGGATATGGTCCTCAACCACTGGCCATCATGCAAATCTCATTACTGTATTTTCCAATGTGAAACCTTAACATAGATTGGAAAAAAAACAAAGCAAATTACATAAACTTTGAAATAAAGCCTTTCCTAGATAATGAGCAGAAGGATTAAGCAGAAGGAAAAAAGAATTCTGAAGCATTTGAATAATGGAGCTCAAAAAAAACTTGAGAAAGGATGAATGGCCTTATGTTGTGAAGTACATAGGCTTAAAAAAAGCACATCAATATTTTAGCTTGGGCTTGTTAATGTAATAACCAATGGCTGGTAGGATGAAGAATGAACATTTTAAGACAGTATATTTTAGAAGATACTGTGCTTGTTTTTGAGACAGAAGCATGGAGCCTGAAAAACCAATGCCTCAAGAAGCAACACAAGAATCTCAACCATGTACCTCTGCAAAAACAAATTTGAAGGTCCGCCTTAAATATGATGGAAAATGCAAGGGACTGCAGAAATTGAGAGACAGATTTATCTGATTGTCAGACAAGTTATAGCAAGAAGATAATTAAGACCATCAGACCTGAGGCAAGGCTATACTCTTAGGAAGTATAAATAAGAACCTGAGTTCACATATACAGTAAATTGTTAAAAACAATTTTTGATCTACCTGGTTTGAACTTATGTCCTGCTCTTACTTGTATCAAAGATCTTGACTCTCAGATTATGATCTGAATATAATTCTTGTGTCATGATCCCCATGTTAATGGATTTTAAGACTTGGAACAGATGTGGTTTCATCCAAAGCACAATCCTGTTAGAATGATGCCCATGTTTTGAACCAGGACTGTTGATTCACAATTTGCTTATTCTGATGTGGAATAATTAAGTAGTTGGGGTGGTAGTCCACAATGACTGTTGTCTCTCAATCTACAGAATAATTGGCTAATGGAATGGTTTTATTTTTTAAAAAATGGGGAGAAAACACAGGAAAATGGGAAACATGGAACACTCAAGTTGTTTCAAGTTTTGTGCTGTAAATCAGAAGATTCCAACAGAACATTTCAAGTGGCATTTTTGAAACACATTCCCTATTTTAGCTACACCCTTACTCGGCAGATGAACTCAGTAGAAAGGCATGAAAGAAATACGTACATATTCACAAGAATCATACTGGGCTTCATTTAATGTTTTTGCCTGCAGAACAAGCAATATGTCATCCCATTTAAATACAACTAATCTTTTTGACAGTAAAAACTCCTTCAAGCAGGAAAAGTTAAGTTCCATATCACAGCCAAATACTGCAATCATAAGATCTAAATTAAAAGAGTCTAAGAACAATGAAATAAATCTAGTTTAACAGATTTAGAAGAGTAAGAAAAAGAGGCTTACTGTCAGATAGGCAATATAATACCTAATATTATGACTGGTCAATTTAATCTCTTTTCTGACACTGTTAGATGCTGTTAGACTGTTTTATCCTAGATTAAATTTTATTTCAAATGGTTAGAAGAAAGCTTTTGATCAACGGCTAGCTGCTTGTGAACAATATACTGTATAAGCAGTTAGATAATATGACTATTCTCTATTCTCTGAAGAAGAGATCTATCTTTATCTTCTAATGCCGGATTGTGCAAAAATGTGAGTACATGTTACAATGACTTCTTGCCTTGTGCAATACTGCATTTTTGAAAATCAATGAACTGTTTTCTCCTTCAATCCTTTAATAGTAGATTCTGCCACAACCACTGCAAAACAGTGCCCTACAAGATTTCTCATCTTCATGCAGATTGCAATTGCCCCTGGCAAACATTTTAGTGACAGGTCTGAGCAGGCCAGGGAAGCAAGTGAGCAAACATAAAAAACTGGTTTTGTCCACATCTCTTCTTTGTATTACTATCTTCACAGAGAGCACCCTTATCTTTTGATCAAAGCTAGCAACAACATTATTATATGGAATGATAACCACGTAATAGTAATTACATAGAGATGTATCACTTTACCATATTGTTCTTCTTATCCAAGCTATTATAATAAAATTAATCCGAAGGATGGATGAAAAAAGAGCATAATTAAAGTGTATGCAGCCTCCACTTCAGTTAAATTTGGGCAACTTAAAGTTTACAATTTGACTATTCCGTATCTTTTTTTCAATACTTTTTATCTCAAATAGTTTTACTAAAAGTAGACTAATTTGAAGGTAATACTGTGGATTGTGAAAACAACACAGTATTCTATTTTCCAATTAAAGTAATCTATCAGTCAGTAATCTTTTTCAAGCACTGGATGTACCACCTCACTTTAAAAAAAAGGAAACAAAAATATCACATTGTGATAAAATCATCTAACAACATTCTACATTCTAACAATCATACTCCTGACATCTTGCACTTTGTCACCTGAAACCTTGAAACTTCTCATGCAAAAGTATAACGGCCTTGTGAAATGTGCTGCTGTTAGGATATTTGGACTAGTTTTTAATTTTATTTTAATTGCATTTTTATTTAAGGTGTGTGTGTCTGTGTGTAAATGCTGCCTAGGATGCCACAGTGCAGATCCTTGAAATATTCTAAAACTATGGCACCGTTTTAGAAGCCTTTGCTTTTTTTTAATCTATCCATTTTTCTACCTTGACACACAAACAGGTATGTGTCCAAAAGCATCTCCCACCCACCCCCTTTTTTTAAATTACAGAGATTATTAATCCTTCTCAATTGCACAATTATACCAAATCAGGAATGTGGAATGAGGCAGCTTTTTGGGGACTAATTTAATTTCCATAAGTAGGTGATTATCTTTATAATTTAATTAATAGAATATCACAAAGTATTAGTGCTAAATAAATATTGGAACAATAGTATATAGAGAGGAAAAAATATAGTGGCAGTAATATATATGTTAAACGTTCTTAAGTTCTTTTCAAAAGAAAATAATACTATGAGCAATAATAATTCACATCCACTGGAAAAATCGTTTTCTGTATTGAACAAGTAATTGTCAGTATTAACACTTCCAACTTTTTTGTATTTGTGTTATTATTTCTAAAGAAAGGTATAAATTAAGGAAGTATAAATACTCTACAATGTATTACTTATATATAATTTAATACTAAGTATATTTATGCAATTCTGTATTATTTAAATTGGCATGACATGCACATAGCAGATTTGAGGTTAGAGAAAGATTTAAATCAGAAGAAACAGCACAGGGCCCAGGTACTAACTCACCTCAGTGCGCCCATGTTACTCCCAGTAGGTTTCCAGGTGCAATTCTAGGCTCTGGTTACAAGGGATAAAGCTCTTCGTGGCATGTGGCCAGGTTACTGGTTGGACCACCTCTCTCCAATTCTTGGCCCAATAGACCTAGCATGGTGAGCATGCTCTGGGTCCCGTTTATGAAGTAGTACTATTTGGTTGGACTCAGGGAGTGGCCCTTCTCTGTTGAGGTGTCTGCTCTTTGCAGAACATCATGTGGTTTGAGTTTGATTGCTCTTGGGTGCCATTGTGGTATTATTGTGTTATTGTGGCTTTGTTATTATTTATTCCTTTGTTCTGTTGGTTTTTAATCTTGTGTTTGCTGTCAAGAGTCATGATTGCAAGATGGGCGGCAAATAAATAAACAAACAAACAAACAAACAAATAAATAAATAAATAAATAAATAAATCTCCAAACTATTATCCAAATCCAACTTTTCATTTTCCTAGCAATATTTATCATTTAAAAAATAACAAGCAATCTAACTATGAGCCTCATGTAATCTTATTTATCTAAGCTAGAACAACCCTTTGAACTTTATTCTGACCTTTGTATATCCACTAAACGTGCACTATTTTTTGTGGATATTGATGTGAAAATTAAATTAATACACATTTCTATTAATATAAAAATATTGTACTTATTTTCTGCAATATATTCTATATAGTAAATTAAAAATGCCACTAC
The DNA here is from genome assembly GCA_023362775.1 of Charina bottae. Taxonomy (NCBI): domain Eukaryota; kingdom Metazoa; phylum Chordata; class Lepidosauria; order Squamata; family Charinaidae; genus Charina; species Charina bottae. Next base: position 26,339,176 of record JALMGJ010000007.1, read on the forward strand.
TTGCTACTATGTTGCTAAGTAAAATTATTTTCTAATAAATACTTATTGCTAGATTCAGAACAGAATACAGCTATTAAATATGATCTGGGGTTATAAATGTCTAATAAGCCATCTAATTCAAATAAAGATACATTCAATCTTGTTACAATGAGTTTTCTATATTTAGAAGCATACAGTGTTGTATTTTTCTTAAAAGTATGCTGCAACAAACATATTAAAATATTAGGTACTGTGGCAGAACAAGATTATTTCCAGTTCTATTTATAAAATTCCAAGCAGATTAAGATCACAATGATGCTAGACCTCAATGAGAAGCCTATCTAGCTCTCTGCCCTGAAAAATCAAAGAATTAGAGACAGCAAATTTTGTTTGCTGTGAAGTCATTTGTGCATTCTATAGTCGCACAGAGTAACTGTAAGATTTTTGGCTGAAAGTTCCTTCCCTAGCCTACTTATCTGATCAAAGGCAAATGCCACCACTCCCTTTAGTTCCTAAAATGAAACAAAACTCATGAGAGGAGATTAGAATATTTGCATTGAAGTGGTGAGAACATTCAGATGATAATTTAAAGAACCATAGTTTTGTTGAGTATGACTTACCTATAATATTTGCTAAGAGAGAGAGAGGACATACATTAATTAAACTGTATGGCCCAGATGGTCTAGCAGCCTCTGAGGTACCTGCAAATTTAGGATCTTTAAGAGATGTAGCATTGGCTGGAAACCAACAATTCAATTTTATAAAGAATTATAAAATGAAATGAAAATTTGTGTGTGTGTGTGTGTGTGTGTGTGTGTGTAAGTAATTAGAATATCCAATTTTGGGGGAATCAATCAATCCAGGTATTAAGAAATGTTAAATATACTTACAATTTAAAAATGAATTTAATTCATCAGCAAATATTAGTTCATGTTTATTCAACCTCCTCAAAGAATGTTAAAAAAAGGATGGACACTATTTTTTTTATGTTGGTATTGCAAGAAATTTGAAGGCTCTTGTCCAGCTATAGGCTACTTTTGGTTTAAAATCACTACATATATCAATACAATCTTGGGAAGAAATATTAAAATTATGGATCTTAAAGCAATGTTGAACTATATTCTTAAAATATGGAATTTGTCATCTTACAAAGAGCTTTGGTTCTACCAAGCTTGGGGCACATCTAAGAAGATAACTATATAATTAGCAAGAAATTTACTTTCCTTATTTAAGGAATGGTTCCATGATATGAGTTATCTATTTTTGGGAAAAAAATCTTGTGTTCTAAAATGAAAAGATGATGCAATAAAATGCTATACAGTCCACGTTAAATGAGAAGCTTGGGAATTGGATTAATGTTATATTGTCAGCTGTAGTTATTATATGTACCTTTTATTCTGCTAATTAGTTTTCTGTCACATTCAGTTTATTTTAATCATTATAATATATTTAGGTTTCTTTTAATTTAATTGCTACCTGTTTTTTGTTAATGATGTTGCAGATTTTTGTCTTTCTCTATTTTAATATAAAAAAACTCAAAATAAGTATAGCTAAAGCTAAGCAACATTCTTCACCATGACCTCTATACATCATACATACAGTTAAGTACCACACTGTAATTTCAAGAAGTAGGGCAGATTATCATATCAGTACAGTAACAAACAGAGACTAGAGAAGCATCTGGCCAAAGGAAGCATCTGTCCTGGCTTTTCCATCCAGATGATAATGCCTGACAAATATTAAAAGCTATGTCCAGGATGCTGCTCTGCAAATATCAGATGAAGAAATAGCACTCATGAAAGTTGTAGATGAAGCCAGAGCCTGAGTACAGTGGAAGCTGATTGAGTGGAAGAATTCCTTGATTGAGCTATTGTTGAGAGGCTTTAAACCCTCAATTTAATAATTTAATGGATCTCAGTTTAGTGAACTTTGGATATAATGGACAAAATCTGCTGGATCCAGAAAGTTGTTTCAGTTGAGGCCACCCAGTGCCTAATCTCATACTGCCTCTGCTGATCTCTGTTGCCTTTGGAAGCTCCTCTGAGTCCTGGATCAGCCTGGTTTACAAGCCTGGGCAATCACACTGACTCCAATGCTTCCAGGACTCATTCTCAGTTTCCACATGGTCTCTTGGCTGTGACCTATCTTTGGCCCGTTAGTCTGCCATACTTCTGATTGCTGGACTCACTTTTGATTGTAGCACTGGCACCTGAATCCCTGTGGTTTACACTGGCTCTTGTTCCTTGGCTGCAGCTTAGATTCTTTTTTTGGGGGGTAGGGAGCGGGTAAGGTATTGCTTGAATTTGAAGAAAACGTCCATATACCATATACCTGGCATGTAGCTTTAAGAGACGCCCCCTCACACTATTCGATTAAGAGTTTACTATAAGTAAAAAAATCCTTTTATCTGTCTCATCTGATTACTGTGGTCAAAACACCTGATGTATAATGGCACTCCTAAACGGGAGTGGAAGAGAATATATAAAAGGATAGGTGGTTATTAGACCTAGTTCAGGTAAAACTGAGAGGCCAATTTATGGAGAGAAATTAAACCTGCTTGCAAAACCACCCAAATGTTAAAGAAATGCAGAAATACATGGTCAAGCTGCAAACCCTAATTCACTTGCCTTATGGTAGATATAACAGCCAACAAGAAGTCATAGTCAAATCAATTACTCAAAAGTCCCTGTAAATCATGTGAGAAAAACCAAAAGTTTCAAAGTGCAGATAGATAACATCTGGATTGGAACAGATTTTGGACACCCTTCATAAATTGCTTTATGAGTTAACCAAAAAAAAAAAAAAAAGGAACCAGATCATCATGTAACTAGAAGTGGTAAACAGAAATAACAGCCAAATAAACACGATGAAAAGTGAGTCCACTGAAATAAAATAAGTCTGTTCTAACGTAGAACGCTTTGGAATTCTACACAAGAAATCTGGAATATACTTTCCAATTAGCAGCATATGAGTGGAGCTTTTGTACAGCATTAAGAATATCAAGAACTATCTACTTAGGATGAATCAACCAAATTGTTTATCTGAGGGGAAGAATCAGATGAAGAACTGCACTATGCTATACTGAAATTGGGTTCAAAACTGAGGTGTTTCTAGCACTGACAGGAAGAAGATAAAAACAAAAACAAAAATCCAAAACTGGTGAGGACTGAAGGATTACCTGATTCCTTTTGGTTCTGGCAACAGTCTAAGTCAGAAGAAAAAACGGGTAACTTCATATGGCTTCAAACCCAAGCTATTAAGGGAAGACAAGAGGAAGTATTGCTCAAGAGCAATACATTTTGCATTTGGCATTTTGGAGAGATGGAGATGTCCCCCAAAGTGAGGTGAATAGAGCTGCTATAATTAGATAGAAAACAACAGCAAATTGTTCTGAAAATAAATAGCTTAGATGGTCAGTGATGCAGTTTTCAGTTCTGGCAGAATGGACAGAAATATGATGAAAAAAGCACCACTGTACCTAGTGCCAGACAGAAAAGAGTGGATTATCATATTCTTCCTAGCTTATTGACTGAGAACGAAACAATACTATCCATTGCTCCTTAATATACTTGGCCCCTCAAAAATACTCCAAAAGAATGAAGTGTCTTGAAAACTGCCAGGATCTCCAAGACACTAATATGAAATAATGAGTCAAGCCCTTACTGTCAGCTCACATACACAAGGTGAACTCTATGATGTATGAAAAGTTAAAATGCCCATTCACGTGAAACATGATTTAAATGTGCAAAATTATGATAACTCTAACAAATTATTTCTGTAAAATTGCAGCTGAACATTTTAAGTTCTGAAACTACAGTTTATTCCATGATATCTTCAAAGAAAATAACTCTAAAACAAAAGCAACAATTCATTAAAGCAGAATTTCTCAAACTATGATACAGCAATACCCTAAAATGATAAATGATTTTATGCAAATTCCTTTATGAACAAAATTAATGATTTTATTGGGGCTAGGATTGGATAGGAAAGAAATACACTATTTATTACAAGACTTAGATTTATTTTTATCAGCACTACTGGTAGATTTTCAGTGTTTCTCTGACCAACCAACAAAATGCTTCCATTTTGGAAGGCTATAAATTTTAAATAACAAATAAAAATACTTAATTCTGCAAATGCATATACTTTTATAGACATTCCAAGACTATATGCCACACTGGAAGTTACCACATGCCAGCATGCCAGTTTGCTTGCACAAGTTGCTCTAAGTTGCCTACACTGGCTCTTGTTCCAGTGATATCATTTCCAGGATATCATCTGCTGGACATCACTTGTTCCCTGTTAAACTTTACCTATGTATTTCGTATGTGTATATGTGTATGTATATGTATATGTATACAGTGGGGCAAAAAAGTATTTCGTCAGCCACCAATTGTGCAAGTTCTCCCACTTAAAAAGATGAGAGAGGCCTGTAATTGACATCATAGGTAGACCTCAACTATGAGAGACAAAATGAGAAAACAAATCCAGACAATCACATTGTCTGATTCGGAAAGAATTTATTTGCAAATTATGGTGGAAAATAAGTATTTGGTCACCTACAAACAAGCAAGATTTCTGGCTCTCACAGACCTGTAACTTCTTCTTTAAGAGGCTCCTCTGTCCTCCACTCATTACCTGTAGTAATGGCACCTGTTTGAACTTGTTATCAGTATAAAAGACACCTGTCCACAACCTCAAACAGTCACACTCCAAACTCCACTATGGTGAAGACCAAAGAACTGTCGAAGGACACCAGAAACAAAATTGTAGACCTGCACCAGGCTGGGAAGACTGAATCTGCAACAGGCAAGCAGCTTGATGTGAAGAAATCAACTGTGGGAGCAATAATTAGAAAATGGAAGACATACAAGACCACTGATAATCTCCCTCGATCTGGGGCTCCACGCAAGATCTCACCCCGTGGGGTCAAAATGATCACAAGAACGGTGAGCAAAAATCCCAGAACCACACGGGGGGACCTAGTGAATGACCTGCAGAGAGCTGGGACCAACGTAACAAAGGCTACCATCAGTAACACACTACGCCGCCAGGGACTCAGATCCTGCAGTGCCAGACGTGTCCCCCTGCTTAAGCCAGTACATGTCCGGGCCCGTCTGAAGTTTGCTAGAGAGCATTTGGATGATCCAGAAGAGGATTGGGAGAATGTCATATGGTCAGATGAAACCAAAGTAGAACTGTTTGGTAGAAACACAACTTGTCGTGTTTGGAGGAGAGAGAATGCTGAGTTGCATCCAAAGAACATCATACCTACTGTGAAGCATGGGGGTGGCAACATCATGCTTTGGGGCTGTTTCTCTGCAAAGGGACCAGGACGACTGTTCCGTGTACAGGAAAGAATGAATGGGGCCATGTATCGTGAGATTTTGAGTGCAAACCTCCTTCCATCAGCAAGGGCATTGAAGATGAAACGTGGCTGGGTCTTTCAGCATGACAATGATCCCAAACACACCGCCCGGGCAACGAAGGAGTGGTTTCGTAAGAAGCATTTCAAGGTCCTGGAGTGGCCTAGCCAGTCTCCAGATCTCAACCCCATAGAAAACCTTTGGAGGGAGTTGAAAGTCCGTGTTGCCCAGCGACAGCCCCAAAACATCACTGCTCTAGAGGAGATCTGCATGGAGGAATGGGCCAACATACCAGCAACAGTGTGTGCCAACCTTGTGAAGACTTACAGAAAACGTTTGACCTCTGTCATTGCCAACAAAGGATATATAACAAAGTATTGAGATGAACTTTTGATACTGACCAAATACTTATTTTCCACCATAATCTGCAAATAAATTCTTTCCGAATCAGACAATGTGATTGTCTGGATTTGTTTTCTCATTTTGTCTCTCATAGTTGAGGTCTACCTATGATGTCAATTACAGGCCTCTCTCATCTTTTTAAGTGGGAGAACTTGCACAATTGGTGGCCCCACTTTTTTGCCCCACTGTATATCTCCCAGATTTAGTGAATTTGTAAATACAGGGATCCCCAACCTTTTTGGCACCAGGGACCCAGTTCCGAGGAAGACAATTTTTCCACGGACCGGGGGTGGGGTTTGCAGGCAGGAGCCAATCGCGCGGACAGGGGGTGGGGTTTGCAGGCAGGAGCCAATCGCGTGGACAGGGGACGGGGTTTGCAGGCGGGAGCCAACCGTGTGGACCTGGGGGCGGGGTTTTCAGGTGGGAGCCAATTGCGTGGACAGGAGGAGGGTTTTGCAGGCGGGAGCCAACCGTGCGGACCGGGGAGTGGGTTTTGCAGGTGGGAGCCAATCACGTGGACCTGAGGCGGCGTTTGCAGGCAGGGGCCAATCGGGCCTCGCACTCCTCGGCCCGCCTCTCCGCCCTTTGTCGTGCAATGATAGGTGGAGGTGTTTCCCCTTCAGGGTCCCCATCAATCAGCTGCTCCAGCTCAGGCTCTGTCTTTGCGCCTTCCCAGCTTCTTCCTGCTACCGGCTGCTCTTCCTCCGACTCATGGCGGCAGGGACAGGCTCGTTCCTGACACCACCGCTCACCTCCTGCTGTGTGGCCCACTAGTGGGCCGTGGCCCACAGGTTGGGGACCCTTGTGTAAATAGATAAATCTGCCTGGCAGTATCAGGGAAGACTCTTGTGTTAAGTCCTTTTCCCACTTTGCTTCCTATGTTCAACAATTTCTGACAATAAAAGATACAATTCTCAGATAATTTAAATATCACCTTTTTTAAAAAAGAAGTAATATCTTACCTCTTTGGGAAAAATATCACAAATATATAACAGATACACTTCTGCAAATACATGTTAAGTACACCTTTTAAAGCCTTGCTAGAGACTGCTAGGGTTTTAACTGTAATTAGTTATGATTAATTCTGTTTAATTAATTAATTAGTTTTAATTTCAATTAATTTTAATGAGAAATTATTTCATCTATTTTTTAAAATATACAATTTAAAATGTTAAAATCTGATTTTTTCCTTATCTACTACAAATATTTAACTATATTAGACATAGTGTTTCAATTACAGATTATGCTAAACATAATAGCATTATAAAGTTATTTGCATTTTTATGACTTAAAAAAACCTAGGCACTGAAACAGCACAGTATATGTTTATGTTTAAAATATAGTATGTTTACAAGATCAGTATTTTTCATTGCATATAAACTGAGTTATGCAACTTATAATTCTGTACATTCCAATTTTAATGATATAAAGATTGATGTAAACAATATAGTATTTATGTATAACACATAATAATTGATGATTTGATCAGTTTTTTTCTTCCCATATAACTTATTTAGATATAATTCATTTAAGCCTTATCAGGAATTATAGCTGCAACTTCACTGAAAACTGACTAAAAATTTAAAAATGGGAAAGCTCCTGGTTGTGATATTAATCCTCCCAAATGCTGAACATGATCATGGATTGCTGGGTCCTAGTTTTGGCATCCATGTTTACCTATATTAATAATATTTTGGAAGAAATTATGAGGGTATATAATAGTTCCCATATATAAGAGAGTGGATAGGTTTGATACGACCAATTATTGCCCAATAATATGATAAATCACATCAATTTGTTCTGGAAAGTCCTGGACCGGCTTATGCAAGAAAAAAAATTATGGCAGGTGCATAAGCTGGATTTACAGAGGGAAATCAATCACTGTGCTATTTTACACCTTTAGTAGAAAAATATATAAGCCCCATTCCTGTCATTTTCTATAGCCTTTGCTGCTTTAAATAGTATTTGACTCCACACCTAAAGGTGGGCTCTGGTGGAAACTGGGCCTCCATCCCACAGACCTGAGGCTGTTGTTTTTCATTAAGAAGCTGCATGACAATATATCCGTTCAAGTTAGACTCAGCAATCAGTAATCTCTCTGCTGAAATCCAATACAGAAAGAGGTAAAACAGGGATGCATTTTGATTCTTCTTTAATATTTATCTGAGTGCTATAAACATATGTGAATTTCAACTTCCTCCAATGGATAATAGATAATAGTCAAGATTCTTTATGCTGATACTGCACAATTATTTTGGAAGGAAAGAGAAGAGGATGACCAGCAGCAAGGTGGATGGATTCAGTTACAATGGCTATGAGTGCACAGTTGGAAGACCTGAAGGACCAAGTTAGAGACAGATCGTCATGGAGAAAATCTATCTATGTGGTCACTAGGAGTCAAAAATGACTCGATGGCACATAATCAAATAAATCAACCTATTTGAATGAGGAAAATTTAATTATTAGATATTCCAAAGCAAGTTTATGATCTTTCAAATATGCTCCAGTGCCATAAACATTGCTGGCAAATAAATGGAAGCTTATTTGAGTAGTGTTAAGAACAGTTCATGTCTTCAGAGTGGAGTCCTTGGTGCTCTCTGAGCTTGGTTTTTTGCTTGCAGATGTTTCATTACCTGGCTAGGTAACATCATCAGTGCTAGTAGTGTAGGGTTTGCTCCCTGTTTATATACAGTAGCTTGCCCTGCCAGTGTTGGTAGGGGCATGGTTTTCTCCTTGGTAGTTCCTTGATTAGGGTATTATTTTCTGTTGATTGTTTGTCTGGTGTTAATCCCTGTTTATCTGGGTGTAGACTGCTGGAGAGGATGTGTTCCGGTCTTTTTGTTTCATTCTTAGTTTTTTATTGTCTCTTTTTTGAAAATATGATTAATCTCTTTGTGTCTACTGATGGCTGATTTGTCTGAATGCCAAGCTTCCAGGAATTCCTTAGCATTTTTGGATTTAGCTTGGTCTAGGGTGCTCACAGTTTCCCAGTTGAAACTGTGGTTGAGTCTGTCCATGTGTTGTGAGATTAAGGACTTTTCATCGTATCTTCTGACTGCTAGTTGGTGTCCATGGATGCTAGTCTTCTGCCTGTCTGTCCTACACAGTAGCTGTTATAGTCCTTACTTTGTATGTCGTAGATGACTCCTGTTTTTTCTTCTTGGGCTACTGGGTCTTTTGGTTTACTTAAGATATTTTGGAGGGCTTCAGTTGGTTTGTGTGCTACGGTGATGCTGTGTGGTTGTAATAGTCTGTTGGTTGTTTCTCAGATGTTTTTGATGTATGGTAGCATTATCCTTTTCATAACTTGTGTTGGTTGTGCTATAGTGGGTTGAGTGGTTAGGCACTTTTTAACAAAGTTGCATGGGTATCCATTTTGTTGGGAGATGTTGTATGGGTGGTCTGTTTCCTTTTTCTGGTGTTCTGGGTTGCTGCAGTGTGTTTGTACTCATCTGAATAATGTTCTTACACAGCTCCTTTTGTGGGAGGTTGGGCCGTTACTTTGGTAATAGAGCACTTGGTTAGGGTGGGTTGTTTTTCGATAGACTTGCATTTCTAATTTGCCATCGTTTCCTCTGCTGATGAGAATATCCAGGAAGGGTAGTGTGTTGTTTTTTCTTAACAGCACCAAGGACTCCACAGTACAACCCTGAGCTACATATATTCTATTGGGAGAGGCTGAAGAGCTTTACCAGACTGAATCTCAGCCTTTACCATACGAAGTAATTGAAATTAGTACACCTGAAGAAACACAGGTATAGGCTGAATCAGCTGACCTAGAGCCTTAGTTAGGCAAGATTCTAAGTCCAGGAACAATGTTGCAAATTACAAAGGGAAGAGCCAAATAAAGTCAGGCTTTATTCAAGAAAGAAATATGACTCAGCGAATCAGTCAAGCTGGTACTCAGAGCTATTAAAAAAAAAAGATTGATGACCTGACTGGCTGTTTGTGGCAAATAATGTCCAACTTCCCTATCTGCAATTCTGTCTGTACACTGTGTGGGATTACTTGGAATTTTGGATGGGAAACTGACTATTCTTGGATATTCCCTGAACTTGATATCTGCCAGCCTGGACTCTTGAAAAAAACAAGTCCTTGTGCCTTTTTCTACACAGAAAGCTTTACATTTGCAGTGCTCTTTGTGTTACTAAGTTAAAGATTTACAACTGCAATAAATACCTTGAGCTACCTTTGTAGCAGAAGCTGGCTATGTCTGTGTGATTGGCAGCACTTAACAGCAAGCCAAGTCCTTTAAATATCTCCCACACTTTCCATTCCCCTGAATCATGGAGGGAACAAGTTAGGCTGACTGCAAGGGCTACACTGGGTTTCTTCTATTATATACTAATGGATATTAAGATCATCAAAGCCAAAACAATTTCCCAGATGCTACATGGTTCCAAGGTCTGCACTTAAAAGAAAAAAAATCAAGTAATAATGGAAACCAATTTCATTTTTAAGAATCATACCAAGCTCCTTCCTGCATCTGTAATTCATCTGCAAGTCTTGTATTGGGCTGATTGTTCTGGGAGGGGACCTATATTTGCTGGCTCAAACTAATTTTTGTTAGGGATTCTTTACTGCTCTTACTCCTTTTTGTAATTTCAAGTCAATGTGGAAGATCAAGCTCCAGAAGGGTATTTGCCAATGCAGGATTTTTGTTTTGGTTAGCAATTGGATTCAATAGGTCAAAAGCTGAAATTTAAAAAGTGCCTTAGGTATAGATCTACAAAAATAATCTGTCAAATTGTGGGGGTTGAGGGCTAACAGAAAGCTGCTCACTCTGACCAAATTCCTACAAAATATGATGAGCTTAAGCCACCACAAAACTTTCTACTTAGCTCACTCAGCAATACTATTGGGAAGGTATATCATCCCCATTCCAGAGCAAATAAGTTGATGTGAAGCTTGAGTCTCTAGCCCATGGATTTCTATGCTGTCCTTTCTATAGGATTCTATGCTCTTCTATTGTACCTTAGACCTCACAAAACAGAGAAGAAATATATCCTCCTCTATATCAGACCAGCAGCCTGAGATTACTAGGAAAGTTGTAAAATTTCTATCTACTGCATTGAACCATAACCCTAAACTATTAGAACAAGCCTATGGTACTGCTGGAATTAGCCTATGATATTGCTTTTCCATGTTATGTTTCTCTTCCCTTTATTTTAATTTTAATTTCACTTTTAAAAAACGTTTTTCTGTATCATCTGGTGGTTGTTTGAAATAAATGTATTGTTTTTGTCTGCAACTTTTAAATAATTCTCTTTATACTTTCATCATTGTGTGTGTGTGTGTGTGCATAGCCAGTGGAAGCATCTTGTCTTGTATTTGTAAAGTTTTCTTTTCACATTATGAGTGAAAAGTGCCACAAATCAGTCAAAACAATGAATATGCATTGTGTGAGCACAACTGAAGCAGTATCTTTCTTGTGCAAGGTCTTGTTTTCCAGAAAAAGAATTAGCCAATATAGTATTAAGAATAAAGTGACTTTCTGCTTTCAGTTCAGAAAATTTACCTAAATATGAAGGAATCAGGGTGCATACACTACAAACATGTATATCTGCAAGTGAGTGTCTGTAGGAGAGAAAACATGCAAATGTATAATCATAATTCTATAATTTCCAAGTTGTGCTTATACTGGTCAATATAAATTCTTAAAAATATCAACCTGGTGGATAAAATCAGGCATAATTTTCTATTATATACAGGTAATATTTTTACTACTTGAAGCTTTGCAACAGTTCTCTTAACCAGTGATGACAAAGAAAGATCAGATTTCCAGCTTTTTGGGTTCCTACAGCTGTTTCCTTACTAACCTTGCATTTTTTATATCACTAGAACTCTACCATGTGGGGCTGATGCTTTACAGTACAATGGGGAAAGGAAGGGGAAAGGGATTAGCAACTTCTTCCCTCATCTTAACATATTGTGTACAGGGGATAAGTGTAATGTATGTGCCAAACATCTTTAAGAAAAGTATTTTTTCAAATCTATTGACCTTTTCAAAGATGCTTTGCCTAATTTTGTTTTTTGTTTTTAGGCGGTTTAATGGAGGGAAGCATTCAGAAATATGATTAACAATTGTCACATGGTGACAGGGTTCTCTTTTTGAGCTGGGGGTATATTGTTTTGCAAGAGTGGCAACTGACACAGAAAAACAGGACAGTGAAGGCTTTTAAGCTTTTTATTATATACAGTGACATTATTTACAGCAGGTATTTACAACAGGTACTGTATATACAACACAATACTGGTGTTTACCCGGAATCAGGTTTCCTCCTAAGTCTCCCTCCCAGAGACTATCCCCCTCTATCTCTCCTGCTTCCTCCCCCTTTCTCTCCATCTCCTTCCCAGTTTCCGGGCTTGACAAAAGAGAGAGAGAGAGTGAAAAGAAAGGAATGGGCTGGAATTCACTGTAGTGTGTTGAGCGTGCTTTGACTTCCTCTTGGAACTGCTCAGCTGAACACCTACTGCTTCTCCGTTGGAGGAAGAATCTCTCTCTCTCTCATGGTCTTCTTCCCAGTCCTTCCCCAGAGACCAGGGCTTCTCCACTGACAGCCAATCCCCCCATCTCCTCTGGGGTCTTGGTTAAGCTGCCCCCTGCTGCCAGCCGGGTTCCTTCTTCTCTCCTTTTCAGGCCTTGGGTGGAGCTCTTGTCCCTCTGGGTCTTCACTTCCCTTCTTCCAGGGAAGCCTTCTCTGGACCTTTCTTCTCCCTTCCTTACCAGGAACCAACAACTGCTCTGAACGCTTAACTTCTCTCACCAACTTCTTTTTCCAGCCACTCTGTTCACTCCACGCACAGACTTTTTCTCTCCAAGTTTTAGGTTAGACCAGCAGCATGTCCCCCCGCAACTGAGAGGTGGGTGTCCCCCACCCCCGGCTCTAGTCCCCAACACCTATATAGCAGGCTGGACCAATGGGACTGCTGTCTCAACATCTCACTACGCCAGCTTTGGCTAGCAGCCAGGTCAGCTCATCAGCCCTCGAGACAGTGCAGCTGCCTTTCAAAGCCAGAACTAAGCTGTTTTTTCTCCTTTTACTCACTCCAATGGCTGACTCACGCCAGAAGAACAGCAGCCAGGCCAGGCCACTAAAACCCACATGCCACAACAATATAAAGCAATTCAGTGTGTTTCTAGTAGCTTGGATTTTGCTATCTCAGTCTGTACATATAGACAGGCTTGAAATGGTTTGAAAATGGATTTAATACATTTATGGAAAACTCTTGTTCATTCTCTTTTCTTGAAGATCTGCATCCTTACTCTAAAATGCTAGATAAAATCAGGATAACCTATGCTCAGATTTACTATGTACAGTTGGTAAAAAGGCACTGGAGACCCAAATTATCAATTTCTGTCTCATTCAAACAGTTACAGCCAGTATAGTATCACTGAATTTCAGGTTGTTTTGAAATAGTGGCTGCTTCCACAATGAAGGCATAGGTGCTTATCTAACAGTTTTATGGACTACCCTCCCATAATGTTACGATTGTTCATATTATTCATGGAAGACATGGAAAATTCATGGAATATATATATATATATATATATATATATATATATATATATATATATATATTTCATACAGAGACTAATTAAGGTTATGAAAAATATACTGGTGAGCTTAAAACTATTTCATGTGTAAATAATTCAGTTTTATTTTATACATCAGTAAAAGCTGACAAGAACTATAGGAGGCCATTTATTTTTCAAATCATTTCTCAGGAAATCTAATCTTCCTGACTCGCTACATGATCAGAGGCTGAAAGAATTACAGATTTATTACAACTGCTAACATCAATTATACTGCCAAATAAAACTTACTGAAGCAGCCCTTTAAAGATTAATAATGGACATCTTGATAACTTTTGACCAGCTTATGAACTGTAGAGCTGGAAACAAAGCTTCTGTTGAAACAATGTATTACTAAATGAAACATTTCATTATCTTTGTTCTTGTTGGAATGTATGTATACTCATCTCAGCAAGGCTGGTCTCTGATTACTTGAATAATTGATTAACAATTATTTTTTAATTTTGTGAAGTAATGCAAATTTCCATTATATACCCGTTAAATTAATAGCAGTCACTATTTCTGCAATGTTGAAGATAACCTGGAAATTCAATGGAATTTCCTTGAAAAAACATGCTGCTTTATATTATTAGACATGATTGAGTGTGAGGAAAGGAATAAGAAATATTGTCCGTGCCTTTATTTTTGGTTCTACAGCAATTAAAATAAAGTGTGTGAGAAAGGAAACTGGGTTTGTAGTTTTGCAGTGCTGTATTCTGGCGTAGAAATAGGTGGCATCTCCTGTCTGAGCTTGGAAGATTAGCAGGATCAGCCCTAGTTAGTAATTGGATGAGGACTATGTGGAAATTCTAGGGCTATTGATAAACTGGAAAGTCAGAAAAAATGTCCCAGAAGTGTGTAATGGCAAACCACTTGTTTAAGCCTGTGCAGATACAGTCATCAAGAGCTAAGTTTGATTTGAGGATGCATTTATTTTTTTAGTTAGAAATGCCAAAATGTTTCAGTCTCGTTTGAAAGTTAAATAATAAAAGTCTAGCAAAAAGCCAAGTGTTTGAATATGCCTGAACATCTCTTCCTCCATCTGAGTAAGGGCTCTCTCTTCTTAGATCTTATTTAAATATTCACCAAACAAATAATAATACAGACATGAGCTAGTGTTACCCATGAACATCAGTTCTCTCATCATTGCATACAACCATTCAGTATATGCATTGTAGCATGGACAAACAAATCAGGGGTTCTGGATGAATAGATCATATACAAACTAATAATGGAGTGTAAATAAAAGAATCCTTGGTTTATTCTTATTCCACAGTCTTGCCTGCATATATGGGTTACTACCATATGGCTAACTGTATTTCAAGATGGATGGATAGGTAGGTAGGTAGGTAGGTAGGTAGATTTGTTACTTTACTAACAAAAAGGTTGTAATAAAGTCATAATGCTGAGTTTAGGAGGTCTAATAAGAAAAGCTGTATACAACAATATAAATAGCAGAGATGAAAACAGGAGACTTACAGCTAGGTGGCTGACCAGCTCAAGATAATTAGAACCAGAGACATGGGGAGGGACAAAGTATACATGAAGCATTCTTATACAGCCTGTTGGGAAGGACATAAAAGAAAATATAAGATTTTGCCTTCTTATCTTAGAATTAATCTTGCCCTCATATTTTGTACTATGGAGGGGGGGGAGAATTCTAGTTTGCTTAAAATTATTCTGGTAATTAATATATAATTCAAAGAGGGTAAAAGTTCATTGAATAATTACCTACTGCAGATGTGAAGGAAGAGGAACATTTTTCACAAAAATGGTAGAGTATGTCATATCATTGGCGATCACTCGTAGCCGAGTAAGATTGTCTTCCAAAGGTAAAATTTTAACAGTGGATCCGTAAGTGGCTATAAAGGCCAATTCTGGATCCGCACAACCTCCCACAATGAGGGCATAGGTTTCCGGGTGGGAGACGGTCATGATGAGGGTTTGCCTGACGTGCCTTCCTTTTAGCTCTTTTCTCTCTTTCGCCCTGTACTCGTGCCTCTTCAAAGTCCATAGCGCCATTAATAAAGGCTGACCTCCAATTGAAACGCTCATGAGTTAGGGCTTCCCAGTTCTCAATGCTGATATTACATTTTTTTAAATTAGCTGTGAGAGTATCTTTGAATCTCTTTTGCTGTCCACCAATATTCCGTTTTCCATTCTTAAGTTGGGAGTAAAGTAGCTGCTTTGGAAGACGATGGTCAGGCATTCGAACAACATGACCGGTCCAGCGAAGTTGATGTTGGATGATCATTGTTTCAATGCTGGTGGTTTTCGCTTCTTCTAATACGCTAACATTAGTCCGCCTATCTTCCCAAGTAATTTGCAGAATTTTTCGGAGGCAGCGTTGATGGAATCTTTCAAGAAGTTGGAGGTGGCGTTTGTAGAGGGTCCATGTTTCACAGGCGTACAGAAGGGTTGGTAGTACTATGGCTTTGTAAACAAGCATTTTGGTCTCCCTGCGAATGTCCCGATCCTCAAACACTCTACGCTTCATTCGGGAGAAAGCTACACTCGCAGAGCTCAGGCGATGCTGAATTTCAGCGTCAATGTTGGCTTTTGTAGATAGATGGCTGCCGAGATAAGAAAAGTGGTCGACATTTTCTAGTGACACACCTTTAAGCTCGATTGATGGTGCTGCGGAGGGATTGATTCGAACTTGCTGGTAAAGCACTTTGGTTTTTTTAATGTTAATCGAGAGGCCGAGTAGAGAGGGTAGAGTATGTAAAGAGGTATTAAATGGAGTAAAAAAATAAGACAGCTTGATAGGTATCAAGGGAATTTTATCTAAGCAATCAGTTTTATGAAGACCCTAAATAACTGGTTACACACCATGATACTATTTACATGAACTGGGGATACATGAAGGTACCCTAATGATGGAAAATCTGGGCTAATTAAAGTCCATTATTATATACTAGAGAAATTACCCCAACAAAATTTCAGCCATATTACAGGTAGTTTTCACTTAATGACCATTCATTGAGCGACCATTCAAAGTTAGGATAGCGGTGAACAAATGGTAGTTATGGCCGGTCCTTGAAGTTATGGCCGTTGCAGCACCCCTGTGGCCGTGTGATCAAAATTTGGGTGCTTGGCAGACTGCCCGCATTTACAACTGCAGCATTCACTTCAACTCCCCCCACCCACCTATCTCCCTCCCTGCCCTTTTGGCTGCCCTGCACTTCTCCACCACAGCCTACCCCTGCTGCCCCCTGCTGACCTTGCCATCTTCCTTCCAATGCTGATGAGGCACACCCAGCCAAGGCAGCTGATGTCAGGTCCAGCCCAAGAACAGAGAATCAGTCCAGTGTTACACAACGCTACTCCCAGGTTCGGCTTATGGTCACTCACACACACTCACAGACTGTTGAGGCATGCAGATCTTGTCTGCCCCCCCTTGCTTTCTACCTGGGTTTTCCAGATAGGTGCGGCCTGAGCAGACAAGACACACAGCCCTGGTCAACAGCCGGGGAAATAATTAGGATTACACACATACAGTACAAATAACTTCCAAATGAACATGGAGGCACAACAGGTTCTTTGAAATACACGGAGACCCAGCGAATTTAAAGTAATCAGCAAAACTTTACTGGTTGCAAGGTATTTTTGCTCTTTCTCACACGTGCACACACATACACACACACACGCATCCACACTTACCCACATCCTTCCAACTAGGCTGCCAGGCACTAGCCAGAAGGACAGAAGCCGCCAAGTCTGGATCCAAGGAGGAGTCAAGGAGTAGGTGGGCTTTGGGACCCCTTTTAACCCCAAAAGTCCTTGCTTTGTTGATTCACAAGACTGGCAGCTACTCCTGCATTGTTAATTTACAAGTCTGGTAGCTGCTGATGGGATTGGGGTGGGGTTTCCATGTGCTCAGGCCCATCTTCCTCTGTCAGGTTCAGGTGACACATTTTTCCTATTGTTTCCTTAACTACTTGTTTCCTTTTTTTGCTTCCTTCTTATCTACCTCCCCAAAGGGATCTCATAGACAAGATTCCTGGCTTTGTCCTCTCTGCTTAAGTGCCTGCTTCATCTTTAGGTTATGGCAGCTTCAGCCTAGACTCACATATTACACCAGTCAAACTCCAGTTCTTTATTTGCTCACACCGTATAAACAGAATCTTGCCAGACTAAAGCTACTCTACCTAACCTAAAGGGAAATAACCTGGGAGAGCTCTAGGGAGGGGCTATTCTGAATCTCTTCGTTTCCCCACCATTGCCTCCTGGACTGTGCCTCCTCTTATCTCCTCCACCTCCTTGGAATGTGCTCCCCTCTTCCTGAGAACCAGCAGCACCGCCGAAATCCACCACATCTGATGACACTTCGCGAGGCCACATGAGGCCTCCCCAAGGCTGCAGGGAGGCCTCACTCGGCATCATGAACGGACAGCAGCTGCCTCAGCTGGGCACACCACAGCAGTGGAAGGAAGAAAACGATGAAGGTTAGCTGGGGCTGGTGGGGCAGGTGGTGGCAGCAGAGTTCAGGCAGGTGGTGGCAGCAGAATGCAGAGCGGCCAAAAGGGCAGAGGTGGGTGGGGAGATAGGCAGGTAGGGGGAGTTGAAGCGGAGGCAAGCGTGGCAGGGCAGGAGAAGTGTGAAGTCCCCGCCTAATGACAGTGTGGTCTTCGCCTAATGAAGAATTCCGGTCCCAGTCAGGGTTGTTAAGCAAGGACCACCTGTATATGAATGTAAAACTCAATGTGCACTCATAATTGTATAACATTTTGGATATTTTCCTATAGAATCATATAGCTACATATGCTAGTTTGTGTGTGCACTGGAGAATTCCCAATTTATCAGTCCAGGGAGAAACTGAAAAAGAAAGATGACTTTTAGCACCTGAAGTAATAGACTGGGAAGACAAATACTTTTACATATTCTTCCATAAAATATAAATAAAAAAGAAATTAACCCTAAACTAACTGCCATTTAACTTAACATGAGTGGGCAATCTGTGATTGCAGATGTTGTTGAACTATAACCCTTAGCAACCCTAACCAGTATGGTCTATGGCAGAGCTTCTTAACCTGGTTTCATGGGGTCAGTGAATTTGGATGTGAAAAATATTACAACTTTATTTTCACTAAACTCTAACTGAAATTTAGCTTTTTATTTAATAATGAATATAAATAACAAAGTACTTCATGGTCTACAGACTCCAAAAATGTTTGTTAATTTCAATACATCTCACTATCTAAAAAAATTTCAATTATATTTTGATAACTGTATGTGAGCATAATTGGTTTCCTTTGTAATACAATTCATGTATTTATTTTATGCATTTCTCTGAGAAGGGGTCTGTAGATTTCAAAGAGGTCCATGGTCTAAAGTTTAAGAATGCCTGGTCAATGGTAATGGATGCTAGACATTATTGCTCAGCATTTGGAGATTCATACATTGCCAACCCAGTCTGATCTAGTTCCATGATGATTTCTGTGGCCTTTTTTAAAATGAACCACTACAGCTACATATACTTTAATGCAGTTTATTTTTTTATAAATTAAATAAAAATAGATTTTTCCATGATCGTCTCCATGGAAGAAATAAAAAGGAAATAAGCAAACAACTGAATGGATCAGAAAATCACACAGATGAAAGCACAAAACAAATAGCCATAAAGCACTTAGAAATGCATTGATCAACAATATGCAACTGTTAGAACATTTTTATGACCTATCTTGATAACAAGGTTTTTTTGTTTTGTTTTGTTTTGTTTTACCCATGTCTGTCCTCTTCAGGAATTGACATGCTATGCTTAAGCTTTCATCTAAAAGTTATGGGTTTTGAAGGAGTGTAATTTTGGCTATATTGTACTTTAAAGGTTTCACCATGATGTGATATATAATATCCATATTCATAACTCATAATTTATATATAAATTCAACTTTCTCCTACAAGATTATGCAGTGAAGTTATTGAAAGCTTTCCCAATGCCTTAACAGCTTCTTATAGGCTGTAGTTGGCAGTGTGAATATTGCTTAAGAAACACATACATGACTGAAAGTGTAAGCTATCCTCCAGGACTTTACAAAACACTTCTCCTTGCAGGAGAGAAAGTACAGACTTTTTCACATAGTTAGCATAGCAAATTGGTCAGCAGAGGCCTTAAAAGAAACCTGATTTCACCTTTCTTTAAACACACCTGAATTTAGCAAACCCATGCCCAGAAGACCTCAAGACAGCTCTGAAGCAGCTGGGTTGAGCTTTTGAGCAGCTACAAATAAATGTTAAAGAATATATACTGGCGAAATGTTAGGAACCAAAACTGCCAGAAAACGGCCACACAGCCCGGAAAACCCACAACAACCAAATGTTAAAGAGTTACTACTTATATTAGAAGTAACTATGCATATTAGATAGCCACAGAATGCTTTCCTCCCCTCCCAAAAAGTGCTACTTTTATTTTAAAAAGAATATACTTAGAGAAGGGCATATGTGCCTCATGCTCACTCTAGGCGATCTCTTCTCTGTTTCTGACATTGGTTGCAGAAGGATGGGAACATCTAATGACAGATGAGATGGGATAACCATTAAATGCTTAGTATTTGCTTTGCAACAACAGGATTACCCTCCAGAAAATGCAGCTGCCACATGCCTATCACATTAAAAATGTGATTAATCAGAGCCCCAAGAAAAACCTCTAAACTTAGAGTGCATCTATCTTAATTGCTTCTCTCTTTTCTGTGTAACCCAATTGATCTGGAGTTTGATTCTATTATTTAGGGTGGTCAATCTTAACCCTAGGTGCCAGAGTAAGAGTGACTGCAAAGCAAAGAAAAATCCTCTGCCAGATGATAGCTTTGATATTCATTTTCTGCCAGCACGCAGGAAACCTTTTCCCAACAAAACTAGACTAGACACTAGCTTCTTCTACTTCCTACCACTTTCCTTGATATCTTACTTGTGTTTGCCATTTTGAATCTTTGGTATAGTATATAAATAGCAATACTAAAAGTTCACCTTTTCAGTCCTCAGCTCCAGTGCATCCAGTACGGTCAAAGCTTGAAGAAGCAGGAGGCATCATAATTCAAACAGCCATCCTAAGTAACTGCTTTCCTTCGGACTTGATTTTGTTTTCCAGTCTATTTTCTTTTCCTGTCCTGTTTTTTCCTGAAGTTACAAAGTTTTCATTTTTGAAGGAAGTCCTACTCTGTTAATATTTGCACTTACACAAGTGCTTGTCTGATCTTTTTTCTATTTGGCATGGAGTCTCGCCCCAAATCCATGTTGATGAGTTAGTTACAGTGATTCCTTAGCTGTAAGCTGATATTATTTATTTGTTCGCTGGAACTCAAAACCAGCTCTGGGCAGTGTACAACTAAAACCAATACAATACCTAAAGACAACAAAATAAAGAAAAGGAACATCATGTAGCAGGGGAAACACATAAACAAGCCAAGAATGGGACAGACAAAAATTAGAATCAGCATTACTTTGTGCCTCTTTGAGAGACAAAAATTAAATTAAATTAAAAAGTAGTGCCTAATTTATGTCATTTCACCATGTCATTTATATCACCTAAATATGTTTACTAAAACTAAAACTATTAAAACATCCACAAAGATCTGACAGAGGGCAAGAAAGCTTATTACTCTCTTTGCCTAAAGTTGGCTTGGTGGGCAAGGGTTTTTAATAATTTGATTTATAGTTTCACTAAAATGAAAACAAGGAAGATGTAAGCTTAAATATTGTATAAATCATTAATTACAGTAACATTTCTGTTTGAATTATATTATTTTTTGTTTTTTGCTCTTAATTTTCAAAATTGCATTTTAATATATACAGAAGCACTTTTAATTTCCTGAGATTATAAACTATTTTTTTTGCTCTAGAGCGCTTTGCATCTATCTAATCAATAGACATTCATGTTTCTTAATGCATGTATAATGACAATCAAATGCTACATATTAAAATATATATTAGTTAAGTTATATAAATTGCTGTTATCTACTGACAACACTGGAGAAAATACAGCAGAAGAGACCCAAGACTTTTTGTCATGGATTATGTCTTTGAAGCCTTTTTCTGGTAATCCAAAAGACTGCCTTTTCCAAATATGATACTTTCCTGATTCATTGAAAATTCTGGGAATTGGAATCCCACTACACCTGGAGGGTGACAGGCTGCTCTCTATCCTTGATTACCAACGAAATTACCAGCAAAAAGTTTGAACCTAATAGCTACTTTAAAAATAAGCTTACATGATCACATGGCATTTAAAATTATGTAGCATATTTTTGGTAAGTATACTTCCTATAGTAGGTAACATACGTTAACCATGATGATGATGATGTACTGTATTATAATCCATGTAGTTTTTCTGTTGGTTGGTTTCAAGAAAAGGGAAGTATTTTGAATTCTTCTGGGATTTTTTTTCCTTTCCAGTCTAGTTTATAATCCTGGGATTTCCAGTGATTTTCCATCATCCAACACTGCCCAGATCTGACCTCTCTTAGCTTTCCAAAATCAGCCAAAAGCTACTTTGGTGCTGCTGCTGATGTAGGCAATTACTATAATGTTAATGTGTTTTTGGTAACAGAAGGTAACCTCTGTCCCCTTTCACTTCTATTTTTCCCCTTTAAATAGCTCCATGAGACTCATCTTTTTTTGAAAATTTTCAATCATTTTTCAGTTCCAGAAAATGAAAAGTTGGCATCTAACTGAATAATGATCTCTAGGTTAAAAGTTGAAAGTGAAATAATAGAATCCAGACAGAGATGCTTAGAATAGGCAAGCCAATCTTGACTCTTAAGTCTTACAATTTCAATGGGTCTACTATAACTAAATCTAAACCCATCTTTGTATATCTAAAATGCTTTCTATATTAAAATATTTGCTACTAGATTACTGATAAGCTTTATTCATATTTCAAAGTATGATGTTCACATAAATAATACAGAATTCTAACATGAGCACTGCATACTAAAAACATCTACTCTGAGTTCCAACATCAACTTGGAAGAGAATTGAAATGATGCATCTGGAAGATACATTATGTTCCAAATCTATCATTAGCAACACATTTAATTCTGCTGTTATATTTCAGTACTTCTTATATATCATAACTGTTCAATTTCTTAACCTTAGTTTTCCTTATAGACTTACATGCAGATTTTTCTACTGTTCTACTGTGCTGAGTGCTCCTACACCATTATCTCAGACACAACAAAAGGAATGGCATGGAATCCCAAAGTAAGACCAAGTTCAGCAGTGTGGAATTTAACTAACATGCATAGCTGGCACAATATATCAATAAAAGAAATGTCCAAGTAGATGTTTTTCTCATAACTGTGTATTTGCATAAAGCTTTCATACAATCTAAAAAAATTGTATTCCTTATACCAAATCAAATCAAATCTTTAGTGCGGTCAAAGACTAGCATAAGGAGGCTGGGGTACAGTCAACTTAAAAGTATAGAAAATACATCAGTCTAAAAAATAACAGAAAGTATATATAAAAAGCAGAAGTCTAAAAGGAACCTAGAGGGAGGGGTAGGAGCATAAAGGTTAGTATATGGCAGACTATATCTATCAAATTACAGATCACTCTAGTATGGCGAACCAGATGCTCACTAAGCCTAGTTTATGGCACAGGTCATCATCTGATGAATTCTAAGTGTTGCTGCGCAGAACCTGGCAACATTATATGTTGTAGCAGGGTTGGTATCTGAAAGTAGCAGGGAGGTATAGAATTGTCCTATGTGCCCTGGGTATTTATGCAATAATGGTGAGATGAGGTTAGTACGAATGTCTCTGTAATACAGGCACTGGAGAAGCACATGCTCTGTTGTTTCTGTGTGTCCAGAGTCACAAGGGCATTGTCTCTCTGGGTAAGTGTTCCTTATACTTGTGTAATACAATCGTCACACACAAACACACACTTTCCTTTATTGCATTTCAGTTCAAATAGCTAGTTATGGCATAAGAACTGTAATAATGAATACAGGTATTGATGTATCCACATGAATAAGCAAGCTATAGTTCTTTAACAACGCAATAGCTACACATAAAGGCAACACTGAATTATCTGGAAATCATCTTTGCAGACTTCCTCTGAAACAAGGGTCGGAAATGGCGGCTCGCGAGCCAAATGCGGCTCTTTGGCCCCTTGAGTGTGGCTCTTCCGCAGGCAGGCGTGGCGGGGCAGGCGCGGCAGCGGGCATGGTGTGCGTGGCTGTGGGCATACTAGGCCCAGCCTCTCTTTTTCCTCCGGGGACGGGCTTCACACAGTCTCGCGAGAGTTTGGAAGCCTCCGTCTCCGGCAGCCATCTTGACAACGGGCACTTGCCCATCGCCTTAACCCAGGGCTTTCCAAACTGTGTGTCGACACAATACTGTGTCGCCGGGGCCCCCAAGTGTGTCGCGTGACAAGCCGGAAGCGCTGATGAAAATGCCCTCGGTTCTGGCAGGGAGGTGAAAATCGCGTGCGCGCGCGCTGCCAGGCCACCAGGAGTGGAAATTCTCCGCGCCAATCAGCTGTGCGTCGGGAAGCCCGGCAGCCTGCACGCGCGATTTTTGCCTCCCTGCCGGACCCGAGGGCATTTTCGGGGTCCCCGGAGTCTGCCCTTTCGAAGGGGCAGCACTGCTGCTGCTGCTGCCGCTGCCCCTTTGAAAGGGCAGGCTCCGGGGACCCCGAAAATGCCCTCGGTTCTGGCAGGGAGGCAAAAACCTCCCTTCCCCTCCCCGCACACGCTGCCCTGGAGTGGGGTGGAAGTTTTCCCCGCAGAACAGCTGAGCGCTGCTTGCGCGCAGCCTCCCTGCCTAAACTGAGGTGCTGCCCCTTCAAAAGGGCAGGCTCCGGGGACCCCGAAAATGCCCTCGGTTCTGGCAGGGAGGCAAAAGCCTCTCTTCCCCTCCCCGCACGCACACGCTGCCCTGGAGTGGGGTGGAAGTTTTCCCCGCAGAACAGCTGAGCGCTGCTTGCGCGCAGCCTCCCTGCCTAAACTGAGGTGCTGCCCCTTCGAAAGGGCAGGCTCCGGGGACCCCGAAAATGCCCTCAGTTTAGGCAGGGAGGCTGCGCGCAAGCTGCACCAGCTGTTCTGCGGGGAGAACTTCCACCCCACTCCAGGGCAGCGTGTGCGTGCGGGACTGGAATGCTAAGGTGGGTAGTCAGACGACACCTGGAATTACAGGCAAGCATGGTCTGGGAGAACAAAATGAAGCAGGACATAGGCTGATAGAATTTTGCCAAGACAACTCACTGTGCATAACAAACACTCTCTTCCAACAACCTAAAAGATGAATTTATAAATGGACTTCACCAGATGGTCGACACCGAAATCAGATTGACTACATCCTTTGCAGCCAAAGGTGGCGGACATCTATACAGTCGGTAAAAACAAGACCTGGAGTTGACTGTAGTTCAGATCACGAACTTCTTATTGCAAAATTTAGAATCAGACTAAAGAGAATAGGGAAGACCCACAGATCAGTTAGATATGAGCTCACTAATATTCCTAAGGAATATGCAGTGGAGGTGAAGAATAGATTTAAGGGACTAGATTTAGTAGATAGGGTCCCGGAAGAACTATGGACAGAAGTTCGCAACATTGTTCAGGAGGCGGCAACAAAAAACGTCCCAAAGAAAAAGAAAACCAAGAAGGCAAGATGGCTGTCTGCTGAAACACTGGAAGTAGCCCAAGAAAGAAGGAAAGCAAAAGGCAACAGTGATAGGGGGAGATATGCCCAATTAAATGCAAAATTCCAGAGGTTAGCCAGAAGAGATAAGGAATTATTTTTAAACAAGCAATGTGCGGAAGTGGAAGAAGACAATAGAATAGGAAGGACAAGAGACCTCTTCCAGAAAATTAGAAACATTGGAGGTAAATTCCAGGCAAAAATGGGTATGATCAAAAACAAAGATGGTAAGGACCTAACAGAAGCAGAAGAGATCAAGAAAAGGTGGCAAGAATATACGGAAGATCTGTATAGGAAGGATAATAATATTGGAGATAGCTTTGACGGTGTGGTCAGTGAGTTAGAGCCAGACATCCTGAAGAGTGAGGTTGAATGGGCCTTAAGAAGCATTGCTAATAACAAGGCAGCAGGAGACGACGGTATCCCAGCTGAACTGTTTAAAATCTTGCAAGATGATGCTGTCAAGGTGATGCATGCCATATGCCAGCAAATTTGGAAAACACAAGAATGGCCATCAGATTGGAAAAAATCAACTTATATCCCCATACCAAAAAAGGGAAGCACTAAAGAATGTTCAAATTATCGAACAGTGGCACTTATTTCACATGCCAGTAAGGTAATGCTCAAGATCTTGCAAGGTAGACTCCAGCAATTCATGGAGCGAGAATTGCCAGATGTACAAGCTGGGTTTAGAAAAGGCAGAGGAACTAGAGACCAAATTGCCAATATCCGCTGGATAATGGAGAAAGCCAGGGAATTTCAGAAAAACATCTATTTCGTTTTATTGACTATTCTAAAGCCTTTGACTGTGTGGATCATAACAAATTGTGGCAAGTTCTTGGTGGTATGGGGATACCAAGTCATCTTGTCTGCCTCCTGAGGAATCTGTATAACGACCAAGTAGCAACGGTAAGAACAGAGCACGGAACAACGGACTGGTTTAAAATTGGGAAAGGAGTACGGCAGGGTTGTATACTCTCACCCTACCTATTCAACCTGTACGCAGAACACATCATGCGACATGCTGGGCTTGAGGAATCCAAGGCTGGAGTTAAAATCGCTGGAAGAAACATTAACAATCTCAGATACGCAGATGATACCACTTTGATGGCTGAAAGCGAGGAGGAGTTGAGGAGCCTTATGACGAAGGTGAAAGAAGAAAGTGCAAAAGCTGGGTTGCAGCTAAACCTCAAAAAAACCAAGATTATGGCAACGAGCTTGATTGATGACTGGCAAATAGAGGGAGAAAAAGTGGAGGCAGTGACAGACTTTGTATTTCTAGGCGCAAAGATTACTGCAGATGCTGACTGCAGCCAGGAAATCAGAAGACGTCTACTTCTTGGGAGGAGAGCAATGGCAAATCTTGATAAAATAGTTAAGAGCAGAGACATCACACTGACAACAAAGGTCCGCATAGTTAAAGCAATGGTATTCCCTGTAGTAACCTATGGCTGCGAGAGCTGGACCATAAGGAAGGCTGAGCGAAGGAAGATAGATGCTTTTGAACTGTGGTGTTGGAGGAAAATTCTGAGAGTGCCTTGGACTGCAAGAAGATCAAACCAGTCCATACTCCAGGAAATCAAGCCAGACTGCTCACTTGAGGGAATGATATTAAAGGCAAAACTGAAGTACTTTGGGCACATAATGAGAAGACAGGATACCCTGGAGAAGAAGCTGATGCTAGGGAAAGTGGAAGGCAAAAGGAAGAGGGGCCGACCAAGGGCAAGATGGATGGATGGTATTCTGGAGGTGACGGACTCAACCATTGGGGAGCTGGGGATGGTGACGGCCGACAGAAAGCTCTGGCGTGGACTGGTCCATGAAGTCACGAAGAGTCGGAAACGACTGAACGAATAAACAACAAAAATAAGATATGGCACAGAGAAACTCTGACAAGCTTTCAAGATCGTTATAATATCCTTTATCAACAGTAAAAAGTCTTCCTGAAATCCCTGCTCCTGTTTCTTGACCTTGCTGTTTTCAAAGGGTGGACAACACCTAATAGTCATCCATACTGCAGGATTTCTCAAAGACAATGGAAACCTCTGACTATCAGCATGTTATTTCAGTATCCTAAGGATGTAATTCTAATGGCCCTAGAGATTTGAACTTAGTAAAGGTCAGAAGCTATTCCTTGATGTTTCTATGAAGCTTAAATGTGAGCTGGAATCTTGTTGCTTCAACCATCCTTTGCTAAATTCAGTTCATTCAGAGCTTTCGCTACTCTGACCCGATCATTACAAACCTAGGGTACTATAAGTAATTTTCTTTGGTCATTTCTCCCTCTTTCCATCTTCGGTAGGTATCCATTTTTACATTAACCAAGTTTATTGTATACAGTGGGGCAAAAAAGTATTTAGTCAGCCACCAATTGTGCAAGTTCTCCCACTTAAAAAGATGAGAGAGGCCTGTAATTCACATCATAGGTAGACCTCAACTATGAGAGACAAAATGAGAAAACAAATCCAGACAATCACATTGTCTGATTCGGAAAGAATTTATTTGCAAATTATGGTGGAAAATAAGTATTTGGTCAATATCAAAAGTTCATCTCAATACTTTGTTATATATCCTTTGTTGGCAATGACAGAGGTCAAACGTTTTCTGTAAGTCTTCACAAGGTTGGCACACACTGTTGCTGGTATGTTGGCCCATTCCTCCATGCAGATCTCCTCTAGAGCAGTGATGTTTTGGGGCTGTCGCTGGGCAACACGGACTTTCAACTCCCTCCAAAGGTTTTCTCCAGGACCTTGAAATGCTTCTTACGAAGCCACTCCTTCGTTGCCCGGGCGGTGTGTTTGGGATCATTGTCATGCTGAAAGACCCAGCCACGTTTCATCTTCAATGCCCTTGCTGATGGAAGGAGGTTTGCACTCAAAATCTCACGATACATGGCCCCATTCATTCTTTCCTGTACACGGAACAGTCGTCCTGGTCCCTTTGCAGAGAAACAGCCCCAAAGCATGATGTTGCCACCCCCATGCTTCACAGTAGGTATGGTGTTCTTTGGATGCAACTCAGCATTCTCTCTCCTCCAAACACGACGAGTTGTGTTTCTACCAAACAGTTCTACTTTGGTTTCATCTGACCATATGACATTCTCCCAATCCTCTCCTGGATCATCCAAATGCTCTCTAGCAAACTTCAGACGGGCCCGGACATGTACTGGCTTAAGCAGGGGGACACGTCTGGCACTGCAGGATCTGAGTCCCTGGCGGCGTAGTGTGTTACTGATGGTAGCCTTTGTTACGTTGGTCCCAGCTCTCTGCAGGTCATTCACTAGGTCCCCCCGTGTGGTTCTGGGATTTTTGCTCACCGTTCTTGTGATCATTTTGACCCCACGGGGTGAGATCTTGCGTGGAGCCCCAGATCGAGGGAGATTATCAGTGGTCTTGTATGTCTTCCATTTTCTAATTATTGCTCCCACAGTTGATTTCTTCACACCAAGCTGCTTGCCTATTGCAGATTCAGTCTTCCCAGCCTGGTGCAGGTCTACAATTTTGTTTCTGGTGTCCTTCGACAGCTCTTTGGTCTTCACCATAGTGGAGTTTGGAGTGTGACTGTTTGAGGTTGTGGACAGGTGTCTTTTATACTGATAACAAGTTCAAACAGGTGCCATTACTACAGGTAATGAGTGGAGGACAGAGGAGCCTCTTAAAGAAGAAGTTACAGGTCTGTGAGAGCCAGAAATCTTGCTTGTTTGTAGGTGACCAAATACTTATTTTCCACCATAATTTGCAAATAAATTCTTTCCGGATCAGACAATGTGATTGTCTGGATTTGTTTTCTCATTTTGTCTCTCATAGTTGAGATCTACCTATGATGTCAATTACAGGCCTCTCTCATCTTTTTAAGTGGGAGAACTTGCACAATTGGTGGCTGACTAAATACTTTTTTGCCCCACTGTAGATACCCGAGATTCTTCATCTGTCTTCCATTTTCCCCCCATTGGAATTGTTTGCATTTGTGCCTTTAGTATCTTCTCTCATATAAACTCCACTCTGGAAAAAGCAGATATATCCATAATTATTCAGATCTGCAAACACAGAATAATAATCTTCATATTTGGAGCAAATATTTATCCCATACTAATCAAATTGAGTCCAACCTTTGCTCTGTACAGGAATCCATGACAGATTATTCATCATCTGTTTAAATTCATCCAATAAAGGGAAGTTTCCCAACTTCCTTGATAATTTGCTGTACTGCAAAAATTGCTCTTGGTGTTAATTTGTTTTTCATAATATTCGACAAGGATGTAACTAAAGACAATTATTGCATATCCTATAATCAGAAACAACAGAAACCTTCTGTGTGATACTTCTTTAGGAGCTTCAAGTACTATACATTACTGAAGATATTCTGGCCCATTCCTCTTTACAGAACTACTTCAACTCATTGGTATTTTAGAGCCATCTTGCATGAACTATTTAGTTCAGATCATGCCAGAACATTTCAGTTGGGTTAAGGTCAGAACTTTGTCTCATCCAGTCCAAAATGCAAAATGTTTCAGCCATACTGTTATAGATTTATTTGTGGTTTAGGAACATTGCTGTGCTGCATGACCTACATTCATTTAAACTTCAGCTTAAAAAGACAAATACCCTGACAATCTCTTGTGAAATTTGCTCATACAAACGGAATCCATTAATCCCTGAATGGGAAGCTGTGCAGATCCTGAAGCTACAAAGCAGGGTAAGACAATGACACCAGCATGCTAAATAGCTAGAAGGAGGTTTTTTTGTTGGAATGCAATGTTTAATTTCCCCCCAAATACAGTATTTTTCATTAATACCAAAAGGTTACATTTTCATCTATTCTGTCTACAGAACACTTTTCCAATAGCTTGGTGGACCATCCAGATAGTCTTTAGCAAACTTGAGATGGGCAGCAATATGCTTTCTGGAGAACAGTGATTTCCTTCTGCTGTCTCAAGCACACAACTCCAGCTTAGTGTTTTCTTTATAGTGGCCTCATGAATGCTGACATCAGATAATGTGAGAGAGGCCTGCAGATCTTTTGCCATTACTCTGGAGTTTTACAATCCCCTAAGATCCAGCACCTTAACCACTATACCATACTAGATTTCAATATACCTGTACATGAAATATTTTTGCAGCTTAAATTATAATGGTTAATTCCACAGAAATCTATACATTTAAATTTTACTAATACCAAAACAATTTTCCATTGGTGAGGATGGACTGGACATTCCAAATCCCTATCCCATGCCTCCCTATTCTTTTTAATATATGATTTGGTATAATTTAACAACCACTTCTAAATGGCATTTGTAGGCTTGTTATTTTGCACAAAGTCTGTTAAATCCACTATTAATAAAGGGGGTTCTGAATTTGTTAGAACTGCAGGACCATATCAACATATCAAAAAGTGTTTTAACTGAAAATACAGCACTATGTGCTTTTGGGGAAATGATATTTATGTTGCAAGTTCTTAAGTGGCAAAAATTTATTACCTAAATTATAATTGATGCTATATAATTGATGAGTGTTCTATTTTCAAATTTGGATTCCTTAATACAGCACAGTATTGTTAATTTATAGCAAATAAATCAAGCAAATAAATCATAATGATCATATCATAATGATCAAACTGAAAGTAGCAGGCTTGCTTAGCAATTTTTTTTGTAGGCTAAGATAGGAGGAGAAATTCCATATTTGTCACAACAATTGGATCTTAAGGCTCTGCAATTTATTAGAAGTGTCAGATATGCTGATTCCAAAGCAACCCGTGAGGGGATGTTTCCAGCAGACATTATTTTTTGATAGAAGAGAGGCTTTATGATATATTCAAATATCGAAAAGTAAGACCTCGTTCTCTGACAACTAGAGCTTCCTGACTGAAAAACAAAGAATTTCTACAAATAAAATTCCAAAACAGTATGTTTTAGGAATATGCATGCTTTATATACCATATAACCATTACATCGTAATCTATACTTCATAGTTGTTTAGATTCTGGTATAGATTACTCAAAGCAAAACATTAATTTGTAAGATGTTAATTTTAGCTCAAATACTCACCGCACGTAAAGCCCATCTATCCAAATTACTGTTATTTCAGATAACAACATATTTAAATTCAATTAAATATTCTGAGGTATCTCTTAAAATTTTCAATCCAAGAGAAGATACTGCCTCCATGCATCATTGAAAATTTCCAAAGGAAACCAATTTTGACATGGGTCTTTAATATAAGAATTGTTCTGCATGACTAACCAGGTTAACCTAGCTTCTTCTTGTCACTTTTCCTGCTTTTCCCTGAGGAAGCCACAGGCTGCCTCTCTGTGCGAAGCTCTGATTACAGACTTGCAGCTTTCCCCTTCTAGCCTTTCTGCTTGTTAACAATGTAGCTGCTCTCACTCTAACAATTCAATTGATATCTTGCTCTCACTAGCACGTAACCAGCTTCACGTTCTCCTGGATTGATTTCCCACACTCACTGTGGGGAGGAGGAACTACAGCCCATTTCCACGTTTTCGCTGATATGTCAATGTTGTGATTGATTGCTCTAATGCTGGTTCCGGTGCTGGATTGGGTGGGTGGGTGAGCCTGGGGATATAAATGTGTATACTAAAGACCCCTATGTGTGGACTTAAGTCATGATGAGTGACCTCTCCCACCACTGTCCATCGCAGATGAACAGGATGAGAGCTCTCTTGTGTGAGTACATTGCTTTTATTAATAAAGCTTCACGTATTACTTATGTTTTGACATCTGTTGTCCATGTAGAGGGCAGAGGGAATGGTCTTGAAGGACAGAAGGAAGAGCCACTACAACTCTGCCATGACAATAAAATGGCAGGGCACTGGGGTGTTTAAGTCTCAGCATCGACTCCTTCAGGACTTCTGGTAGCTCGGGGAAAGGCAGACGTCAGGGATTACGTTTCATCTTGTCATGTCTGCCACAGAGCAAAACCTGTTCCTGGAAAAGCAGCTGGCTTGCTGCAACCTCTAGATACCCCTTTACGGTCCTGGGTCACAGTATCATTAGATTTTATTACCGATCTATCCCATGGATATACCAGCAATCTGGTAGTAATGGATTCATTTACAAAACTGGCTAATTCATCCATTGGAAGGGCTTCCTGACAGCTCAGGAAACAGCACAGCTCTTTCTGGATGTTTTTAGATAAAGAGTGTTAGCCAATCATATCATATCGGACAGAGGCATGCAATTTACATCAAAATTTTGGAAGGCCTTTTTCCAGTTATTAAATATTAAAATTCATTTGTAATCCTCGCATCATACGGTGCCTACCAGAGAAGCTCTCAAGGTACAGCTGTATTACACGACTTGTCAAGTGGTTTTGGGGAGGAGGGGAACAGCACATCTGCACTTTATTCCCATGGCCTAGACTCAGATTTCTCTGGGAACACAGGAGGGGGGACTGAGGCTGATGGGGGAGGTGATGTAGAGGGCAGAGTGAATGACTTTGAAGGACAGGAGGAAGAGCTGCTACCAAGGCAAGGGTCATATAAAACCATTGAGCCTGGGACAAGAATGTAATGTGAGTAAACGTCTCAGACAAGCCCCTCCCTAGTTCACATGAGGATAAGGGAGGGATGGCTGGAGTGAAATACATTCAGACTAGTTTTACAATAAAAGCAGTACTGCTCTACTGTGGTGGTGTTCAGCTCTGCCGCTGATTCCCAGGGAGGAGGGAGCGCATTCCAAGCTGATAAGAGGAATTGCAGTCTGGAGACTGTTACTGGAAAGTTAAGAGGTTCAAGGTAGCTCCGCCCTAGAGTCTCCCAGGTTATTTTCTCTTAGGACAGTTAGAGTAGCTTTAGTCTGGCAAGATTTTGTCTGTATGGTTGGAGCAATAAAGAACTGGAGATTTGGAATACACTGTCTCGCCGTTGTTCTTGGGCTGACCCCTGACATCTACACAGCATTGGTTTCTTAGTCTGACTTAACTTGAAGGTCTGACAGTTCATTTCTTCTTCAGGATCATTCCTGTGGCTGCCACCACTACCAACACTCTCACATAACACCAACCATATATTAGCTAGACCCTACTTTCCTCAAAATTTTGGGTCACATATCCTGTGAAGATATTTATGATAATTATTAATAAATTCCTTCATTCCACTGTCAACTAATCCTATCTATTTTGTTTTTTCCTCTGTTAACCTAAACCTTACATGAAATTGATATTCTTCCAATACCTTCAGTAACATCTCCTTTGATCCTGAAAAAGATTACACAGTTTCTAAGTATATCTTAAAGATATGCCCTACTGTAGAAAGAGAAGGTTCTCCTAGAGTACCCTCCCATCTTTTCATTTAACACTCTAATTTTTTTTATCACAAGAAATTTTACCAGCCACTATTAATTGTATTATATTTATAGCTTACATAGAACTTTTTTCCATTACTTTTAGAACATGGAAAGTTCATTCATTAGTTCAGTCCAAATTCCCGAAAACTCTAGATGAATGAGAAACAATGTGACGCATCCCAAGTTTTGGACATAAACTCCATCAGCCTCTACTAGTATAGCACTGGTTTAGATGGTAACTAGTGTCCTGATAATCATAGATGGATTAAAAATATGAAGAGGCAACCTTGCTTTTAAATAATACTTCTATATACACTAGCAGTTGAGATAATTAAATATAGAAATGAACTGATCACTTCTTATAGAACTGAAGATGACCACTAAAACTAGAACTGAGATTCTGTTATGACTACTGATGTATAAAAACATACAATTTGTATGTTTTGTTAATTGTTGCACTAACTATACTTCTGTTATTTAACTGTATTACATCTTTAAAATTGGTTTTTTTGGTTTTAACAAATAATAATGTCTTCTCCAAACATAATGGATTTCCTCAAAATATTACCTTCCATAATGTGGTTTCTTTTGAGGGAATCCCAATTCCCCAAAGATTCCTGCAATGTAAGTCAGAAATGCATACCTAGCAAGCAACAACAGTAAATCAATCATGTATAAAATGGTTTAAGACTTGAGTGACTGAACTGGTAATTCTAGATGCTATGTAACTTTGATATCAGTTCTATATCTGCATGTAGACTACAGTGTGCCTGTGCACACTGATACGAAAGAATATTAGCTGCAAACTGAAATCCAGTTGTCTAGCAAACATAGCACTCAATTCAGCTTAAGTAAGTATTTAATTTGATACATAATAGTACTTCAAAAGTGAGTCATATTCATAGTCCATTTGATCTTTACATTGAGCAGATATTTTCCTTTTGTATCAAGCAAACATCCAGGGAGAGAAAGCAAAATAATATCTAAATGTTTCACATCTTTAAGCTTGATATGACAGGTAGCCATGAACACATTCATAGCTCTTTGAATACGTATTTCTGT
The DNA here is from genome assembly GCA_023362775.1 of Charina bottae. NCBI lineage: Eukaryota > Metazoa > Chordata > Lepidosauria > Squamata > Charinaidae > Charina > Charina bottae. The sequence continues at coordinate 26,373,505 of JALMGJ010000007.1, forward strand.
GTGTGTGTGTAGGCACACGTGTGTCTTCTATGCCTGCTGCTACTGAAATGGTAGGGAAGCAAACACTTCCCTTTAAAAAATGAAATGGATTTAAAAAAAAAAACCTCTTGAAAATAAACAAGACAGATAGTTAATTCCCCCCCCCCAAGCTATATATATTCTTTGAGTCAGAATATGATAGACTGAAAAGCTGGGCCATGAAGCAGTTAAGGAAAATAGGCATCACACTCTGTTAGACTTAGTGATAGTGTTCAAAAAACAGCAGGGCTCAGGCTCATTTTTTCTTGAAATCAGCCAACTAAAATGCCCTTTCTTATTGTACGGCATATGCTATCCTATCTTCTTAGACAGAAAAGATGCTGCATAGCAATGAATCAAAACAAGCATCCTCTTGGGACTCCTGGTGCAGCAAGACCCCTACGTTCTCCTCTAACAGAGAATGCTGTTGAGGTCATGCAGCATGCTATTCAATTAATAAACTAATTAAGGAAAGCTATGTTAGAGAGAGGCAGAATGAGAAAAAACAGACATCAAGAAAGGCCTATGGCAGAGTAGCCGTATCAACCCAGCAAGATTAATCAATATCCTATAAACTACACCAACATCAGGATTTCCACACAACTATACCTAATTATCCCAACAAACGTCAACTGTAGAAACATAATTTGAGGAAAGCCAGAAAATCACAGCAAAATGCATATTTAATAATTATTAGAAATACCATGTTACAAGCAAAATCTAGACTGAACACAGCATATGTTCAGCACACCTACTACAGCTGGTGCAAGCTGAAGGTAAGCATAATCTTTGGTTAAGGAATTGTTGCATTTTTTCACTTTCAGATGACTAGACCCTGAAGATATCTGGTCTATAGCCAGTTATTTGAAAAAGTAAGGAGACATACAAAGGCTTCTAATGGCCCCACTTACTTATCTCCTTGAGGGGGAGATGGGCGGTTATAGAAATTCAACAAATAAATAAAATTAAATAAATAAATAAATCTCCATCAAACCTACCCACTTGTAATACGGTAGTGTGGAGGCCTTGCTTGACATATGGAAAGACAAATTTCTTAGCATTCATGTAAAAAGCTTATCAGAGGACAGTCCATTTATTGTTGTTGTTCAGTCGTTCAGTCGTGTCCGACTCTTCGTGACCTCATGGACCATAGCACGCCAGGCCTTCCTGTCCTCCACTGTCTCTCGGAGTTTACTCAAATTCATGTTCATTACATCGGTGATGCTATCTAACCATCTCATCCTCTGCCGTCCCCTTCTCCTTTTGCCCTCAGTCTTTCCCAGCATCAGGGTCTTTTCCAGTGAGTCCTCTCTTCTCATTAGGTGGCCAAAGTATTTGAGCTTCAGCTTCAGCATCTGTCCTTCCAATGAGCAGTCAGGGTTGATTTCCTTTAGGATTGACTGGTTTGACCTCCTTGCAGTCCAAGGGACTCTCAAGAGTCTTCTCCAGCACCACAGCTCGAAAGCATCAATTCTTCGGCGCTCAGCCTTCCTTATGGTCCAACTCTCACAGCCATACATTGCTACTGGAAAAACCATAGCTTTAACTATACGGACCTTTGTCGGTAAGGTGATGTCTCTGCTTTTTAATACGCTGTCTAGGTTTGCCATAGCTTTCCTTCCAAGGAGCAAGCGTCTTTTAATTTCATGGCTGTAGTCACCGTCTGCGGTGATCTTGGAGCCCAAGAAAATAAAATCTGTCACTGCTTCCATTTCTTCCCCTTCTATTTGCCAGGAAGTGATGGGACCAGATGTCATGATCTGGGTTTTTTTAATGTTGAGTTTCAAGCCAGCTTTTGCACTCTCCTCTTTCAACCTCATCAAGAGGCTCTTTAGTTCCTCTTCACTTTCTGCCATTAGGGTGGTATCGTCTGCATATCTGAGGTTGTTGATATTTTTCCCGGCAATCTTAACTCCGGCTTGTGATTCATCCAGCCCGGCATTTCTCATGATGTACTCTGCATATAAGTTAAATAAGCAGGGTGATAATATACAGCCTTGTCGTACTCCTTTCCCAATTCTGAACCAGTCGGTTGTTCCATGTCCGGTTCTAACTGTTGCTTCTTGACCCACATACAGGTTTCTCAGGAGACAGGTAAGGTGGTCTGGTACTCCCATCTCTTTAAGAATTTGCCACAGTTTGTTGTGATCCACACAATCAAAGGCTTTAGCGTAGTCAATGAAGCAGAAGTAGATGTTTTTCTGGAACTCTCTTGCTTTTTCCATGATCCAGAGAATGTTGGCAATCTGATCTCTAGTTCCTCTGCCTCTTCGAAACCCAGCTTGCACTTCTGGTAGTTCTCGGTTCACATGCTGCTGAAGCCTAGCTTGTAGGATTTTGAGCATAACCTTGCTGGCATGTGAAATGAGCGCAATTGTACGGTAGTTTGAACATTCTTTGGCATTGCCTTTCTTTGGAATTGGAACGTAAACTGACCTTTTCCAATCCTGTGGCCACTGTTGAGTTTTCCAAATTTGTTGGCATATTGAGTGCAGCACTTTAACAGCATCATCTTTTAGGATTTTAAATAGCTCAGCTGGGATACTGTCTTCTCCGCTAGCTTTGTTGTTAGTAATGCTTCCTAAGGCCCACTTGACTTCACTCTCTAGGATGTCCGGCTCAAGGTCAGTGACCACACCATCGTATTTATCAGGGATATTAAGATCTTTCTTGTATAGTTCTTCTGTGTATTCTTGCCACCTCTTCTTAATCTCTTCTGCTTCTGTTAGGTCCCTGCCTTTTTTGTCCTTTATCATGCCCATCTTTGCACAAAACGTTCCCTTGATATCTCCGATTTTCTTGAAGAGATCTCTAGTCTTCCCCATTCTATTGTTTTCCTCGATTTCTTTGCATTGTTCATTTAAGAAGGCCTTCTTATCTCTCCTTGCTATTCTCTGGAATTCTGCATTCAGTTGGTTATATCTTTCCCTTTCTCCCTTGCCTTTTGCTTCCCTTCTTTCCTCAGCTATTTGTAAAGCCTCATCAGTCAGCCACTTTGCTTTCTTGCATTTCTTTTTCTTTGGGATGGTTTTAGTTGCTGCCTCCTGTACAATGTTACGAACCTCCATCCATAGTTCTTCAGGCACTCTGTCTACCAGATCTAATCCTTTAAATCTATTCCTCACTTCCACTGTATATTCATAAGGGATATGATTTAGGTCATACCTGATTGGTCTAGTGCAAGGGTCGGCAAACTTTTTGAGCCGAGAGCCATTTTGGTATGCTCGTGCACATTTTGAAGTGCTCGAGAGCCAGGGGGCGGGGTTTGCGGGCGGGGGCCAATCACGTGGAAGGGGGCGGGGTTTGCGGGCGGGAGACGGCGTCCACCCGGCCCAGCTGCCCGGGGTCCAGGGAGATCAGCTCCGGCGGGATCTGTGGCGAAGAGCGGCTGGGGGGGGGGGGCGACGACAAGCGACGCGCTTCAGGCTTTCAGCGCTGGAAGGAGGCCCGCCTTCCAGCGCTGAAAGCCTGAAGCGCGCCGCTTGTCGTCGCCGCCCGACCCCCCCCCCCCACGGCCGCTCTTCGCCCGCCCGCGTTGAACAAAGAAGATGATGGAGGGTGGGAAACGAGGCCTGCCCGCTTACCTGCCTGCCTCCCTCCCTCCGCGAGGCCCTCCGCTGCCTTCCCGGGGTCCAAGCCGGATCTGGGGCCTCGCGGAGAGAGGCAGGCAGGCAGGTAAGCGGGCAGCCCTGGCCTCCGCCGCCGGGCCCGCCCCCCTCGGCCGCTTCCGCCCGCCCGGGTTGAAGGAAGAAGACGATGGAGGGTGGGAAACGAGGCCTGCCCGCTTACCTGCCTGCTTGCCTCGCTCCGCGAGGCCCCCCGCTGCCTTCCCGGGGTCCAAGTCGGATCAGGGGCCTCGCGGAGAGAGGCAGGCAGGCAGGTAAGCGGGCAGCCCTGGCCTCCGCCGCCGGGCCCGCCCCCCTCGGCCGCTTCCGCCCGCCCGGGTTGAAGGAAGAAGACGATGGAGGGTGGGAAACGAGGCCTGCCCGCTTACCTGCCTGCTTGCCTCGCTCCGCGAGGCCCCCCGCTGCCTTCCCGGGGTCCAAGTCGGATCAGGGGCCTCGCGGAGAGAAGCAGGCAGGCAGGTAAGCGGGCAGCCCTGGCCTCCGCCGCCGGGCCCGCCCCCCTCGGCCGCTTCCGCCCGCCCGGGTTGAAGGAAGAAGACGATGGAGGGTGGGAAACGAGGCCTGCCCGCTTACCTGCCTGCTTGCCTCGCTCCGCGAGGCCCCCCGCTGCCTTCCCGGGGTCCAAGTCGGATCGGGGGCCTCGCGGAGAGAGGCAGGCAGGCAGGTAAGCGGGCAGCCCTGGCCTCCGCCGCCGGGCCCGCCCCCCTCGGCCGCTTCCGCCCGCCCGGGTTGAAGGAAGAAGACGATGGAGGGTGGGAAACGAGGCCTGCCCGCTTACCTGCCTGCTTGCCTCGCTCCGCGAGGCCCCCCGCTGCCTTCCCGGGGTCCAAGTCGGATCAGGGGCCTCGCGGAGAGAAGCAGGCAGGCAGGTAAGCGGGCAGCCCTGGCCTCCGCCGCCGGGCCCGCCCCCCTCGGCCGCTTCCGCCCGCCCGGGTTGAAGGAAGAAGACGATGGAGGGTGGGAAACGAGGCCTGCCCGCTTACCTGCCTGCTTGCCTCGCTCCGCGAGGCCCCCCGCTGCCTTCCCGGGGTCCAAGTCGGATCGGGGGCCTCGCGGAGAGAGGCAGGCAGGCAGGTAAGCGGGCAGCCCTGGCCTCCGCCGCCGGGCCCGCCCCCCTCGGCCGCTTCCGCCCGCCCGGGTTGAAGGAAGAAGACGATGGAGGGTGGGAAACGAGGCCTGCCCGCTTACCTGCCTGCTTGCCTCGCTCCGCGAGGCCCCCCGCTGCCTTCCCGGGGTCCAAGTCGGATCGGGGGCCTCGCGGAGAGAGGCAGGCAGGCAGGTAAGCGGGCAGCCCTGGCCTCCGCCGCCGGGCCCGCCCCCCTCGGCCGCTTCCGCCCGCCCGGGTTGAAGGAAGAAGACGATGGAGGGTGGGAAACGAGGCCTGCCCGCTTACCTGCCTGCTTGCCTCGCTCCGCGAGGCCCCCCGCTGCCTTCCCGGGGTCCAAGTCGGATCGGGGGCCTCGCGGAGAGAGGCAGGCAGGCAGGTAAGCGGGCAGCCCTGGCCTCCGCCGCCGGGCCCGCCCCCCTCGGCCGCTTCCGCCCGCCCGGGTTGAAGGAAGAAGACGATGGAGGGTGGGAAACGAGGCCTGCCCGCTTACCTGCCTGCTTGCCTCGCTCCGCGAGGCCCCCCGCTGCCTTCCCGGGGTCCAAGTCGGATCGGGGGCCTCGCGGAGAGAGGCAGGCAGGCAGGTAAGCGGGCAGCCCTGGCCTCCGCCGCCGGGCCCGCCCCCCTCGGCCGCTTCCGCCCGCCCGCCCGCCCGCGTTGAGCGAAGATAATGATGGGCGGGAAACGAGGCCTGCCCGCTTACCTGCCTGCTTGCCTCTCTCCGCGCAGGGGCTGCTGCGGCTGGAGATGGCGCTGCCTCCCTGCTGCGCCGGGCCTCGCTCAGTGCGAGAGCCAGGGGGCGGGGTTTGCGGGCGGGGGCCTATCACGTGGAAGGGGCGGGGGTGAGTTCAGCTGCGGAAGAGCCACACTCAAGGGGCCAAAGAGCCGCATCTGGCTCGCGAGCCGCCATTTCCGACCCTTGGTCTAGTGGTTTTCTCTACATTCTTCAATTTAAGCCTAAATTTTGCAATAAGAAGCTCATGATCTGAGCCACAGTCAGCTCCAGGTCTTGTTTTTGCTGATTGTATAGAGCTTCTCCATCTTTGGCTGCAAAGTATATAATCAATCTGATTTCGGTATTGACCATCTGGTGATGTCCATGTGTAGAGTCGTCTCTTGTGTTGTTGGAAAAGAGTGTTTGCTATGACCAGCGTGTTCTCTTGACAAAACTCTATTAGCCTTTGCCCTGCTTCATTTTGTACTCCGAGGCCGAACTTGCCTGTTATTCCGGTTATTTTTTGACTTCCTACCTTAGCATTCCAGTCCCCTATGATGAAAAGGACATCTTTTTTTGGTGTTAGTTCTAGAAGGTGTTGTAGGTCTTATAAAAGGATCATATGCAGATTTTTCAGAAAAAGTCCAGGAATAGTATGCAGATAACAATGTTACACCAGAAATGTATTAAAATAACTCATTACCATAATCCTAATTTCTTATTTTTAAAGATCAAAGGCAATACCATGGAATTCTAGAGAGCCGTTTAATATATTCATTTGTAGTCATTAGTAACAGAACTCTAATAAATATACATAATTACTACAAATCTACATATTATTGCTTATATTCATTGTCACTAAGGGCAGTGCAAACAAGCTTAAATTGCAATGTATTTCCATTATTTAAGTTTCCATTTTCATTCAGTGTTGTAAAGCAAGAACCTGAATCCTTAAAATGACAGGATTGGCAAAATGCATGAACAGGGCTAAATGAAGACAATTATCAATTTAAGAGTTACATCAAATATTTCAGATCACTTTCTAATGAGGCAGTCACTCCAGACAGTTTTGACATACAGTTTAGTTTAACTTAGTTTGGTTTAGAGATTCAAAGCGAGGCAGAGACAGACAGACAGACAATTCCAGGAAGAATACTGTTTCTGTCTCCTCCCCGCCCCCCATGTTTCTGGTTTTGTTTTTTTTAGTCTTCTCATCTCTGATTTTAGTAGGATATTGTATAGTCTTTTGCTTACATTACTCCATATCATAGAAATAGTGTATGAACTTATTGTGATTCATTAACTGTGAGGCAAACCTAACTATAAAATCATATTAGTATTTAAGGAAATGTAAAACTTCCTATACATTATCAACTCAGTAACATAAATAAGTGGCTAAGACAGATGTGTCTCTTAACATTTGAGATTGTGTTTCCCATCTTTTCTAAAAATGCAAATTTTAGAATCTAAATATTCAGCATCTTTCAGATAGCAACTACTATTCAAAATACTTTGTTGCCTTGCATTTTTCTCTTACAAAACGCAAAACATGAAGTTTTTTCTTTTCCCTTTATATTTTATATACACAATAAATGGCAGAATAGCTATTTCTTCTGCCAACAGAAGAATCCTTTGCCCACTTCACACAAATTGGCATTATAATTTTAATAGGACTTTTTTTAAAAAATATTTTTGCCACTAAATCCCTGCTTTCAATACAAATCTCAAAATCTATTCTTTGTTTATAGGGGAAGCCTGAGGACTTCAATAACTAAATGCCAGTTGTAAGATAAGTGAAAACCACATACTTATCAGATTTTGGTGATCTCTGTAAGCACAATAGTTACCTCTATGTAGATGAGGTCACCTAAATGGTAATTTTGTGCAGAACACACTGTAAATTGCATACTAATGGCTTTTCATTCAATGCAAATGAACCTGCAACATATTTCTCTTGAACATTTTTATTAATCTTAAATCAAATGAATGTTTTCATTACTGTATTTTAAATAAGCTTATTTAATGGTACATAATAAGCTGTTATGTTGTATGATGCATGGTTTTAGTTAAACTGGCAGTAATTGGCTTCTTGCCAAGCAGCCTGGAAGTATTTTTAAAACCTGCCTAATCCAATTCTCTATTTCCAAGAAAAATAAAGTCAAGACTGTAGAAAGTGTTTGTGAAAAAAAGAAACACAGTAAAAAGTAAACTGAAAACCGAAGAATTAGAAAACAAACATAATTTCATATAGATAACTTAATTATAATTAATAAACATTTGGCATGTGTTTTGATATAATTCAACGCTGTAGCAAATTAGATGGCTGAATAAACTTGCAAAGCCACAACATTTAATTAAAACAAAGATACTGTATTGCATATATCAAAATGCCCAAGTAATGAAGAGCTTGATTCACTTTTCAAAGAATTTTAAAACCTTATGGGCATAAGTCACCCAAATTAATAATTAATTATCAATTAGCATTATTAATAAAAACACAAAATCTAGTTTTCTTTATGTGTTTTAAGGTTAAGAATGTGTATCCTAAATGTTTAGCAGTACACAGGAAATCTTTAAAGAAAGCTTATTTTCTTAAACCCCCGTAAGTAGGCATTAGATGGATCCTTGTAAGCTGGCATAATAAACCATTTACAGCTTTTCAATTTTATAACCTTTTAAGGACTTCAGTTCTAAAGTCCTGCCTGAACTGGACAGGAGCTGCCAAGAGGTTTTGTTGCCCATGAAACAAATTACCATGATGGTGACTCAAATTAATTTAATCATTAAAATCCTGGGTAGAACTGTACATATTATATTAGTATACAACTTGGACTGGTTCATTCACCCTGCCCCAATACCAGGTTAAGAAATTGTGGGCACAATGCATCTGGAATGTACCAAGAAAAGAGAGAGAAGTCTGAAATTATCATAGTGAAGGCTTCAAAATTGAACATGGTCTTAATACGACATGTTCTAAGAAACACAGAGACTGATTCAAAATGGGTACATAACTGTTGTCTGCAATTTTCTCCAATATATTATTTTTCATTTTTTTCATCCTTGGATAGTATTTTCTAAACATTTTCATTTCAAATAAATATCACTACTGTATTTAGAAAATACTGCTGAGGCATTGCTACTGTTTATTCATTGTATGTAGATTAGCACAGTTTATGTTTGCTTGGAGGATTGTTTATTTTTTTAAATAATGAATGAATTACAAAAAAACAAACAAAAATGATGTCACCTCATATTGAAGAGGCTTTACAACTAAGCAGAAATAAAAACAATTTACTCTTATGCTATCAACCTATCTCAGCCTTGATAAAACATTCAAGATAAACTATAACCAAAATCAGTGGGAAGGAAATCATTCACAGAGATACACACTCATGAAAATGTAATACCATAGAGGAAGAAAAAAGCTATAACAGATGCAGAAAAAAGATCTGAAAATGTAAAGCTCAGTTTTGAGAATGAGCAACTATATGGTATCTATGGAATCTACTTTTCATATGCAAGATAAAATTTACACTAGGGAAATCTCACACAGTATAAATCTTACACAGTATTGACAATCTTTTTCCATGAAGCAGAACTGCATATTGTACAAGTATTTATTATGGAAAGAATCCAAGAAGCATCCAGGCTTGTTCCTTTATCCACTTACTTAAACTGGAAGAGATCTGTGTCTCTCTATATATGTTGTTTCTCCTGCCACTCAAGTTTAGAATCCTCATTTTTCAATAGGAAAAGAAGGGTAGGGCTGCTAGAGGCAGTGCTTCTGCATGTTCCCTGGCATTTTGCTGAAAATGGAGGGTAGTATAACAATTTCATCCCAGATCTTGAAATTATACAAAACTAGTTTTTGGAGAAGTAAACTGGTACTTGTACCAGGAATTACAGCCACCCTTCCTGGAACACAAACTTCAGTGAGCTCGCAAAGTCACAAAGCCTTACTATAAATGCATTTCATCGAGGGATAGCAGATCCCTGATGACTGCTGACATATTGGAAGACAATATGTGATAATTGACAATATGATAATTGATATTCAGTGGTCTATTCCACATAAGTGGGAAATCTGTGGCCTGCAGGTACTGTATTCCCTTTGAACCTATTTATGGACTTCTATTACCCAGAGATTATTACTAATATGTAAGGGCAGTGATCAGATTTCAGCAGTGCTATTTTACATCATTTTGGAAGCTTTAGAGGGCATTGAAGTGACATGCCTTTGAGGCCTTCTGCTGCAATTTCCACTCTTAAAACACTGAAAAAGCCGCCCTCCCTGGCCCAAACGAGATTAAAACAAAAACAACAACAACAACAACACAGCTCCATTCCTTCAGATGCTGTCACTGCGTTACAAGATAGTGCCTTGTGGCCTTCCACAGCAGAGGCTGAATTGTAGACCTTGACCACTCTGAACTTGTCCCCCCAGACCTTTTCCAACTACTTTCTCTCACACTGTTGGATTTGTCTGTGTTGAATCATCTGGGGTGCTATCAAGAGACTGGTGTTTTGCTTTATATTTCCTTAATTTTATGGTTGGCAGGTGAGCCATGATAGTCCTGAATTTCCTTCAATTGTATCATTCTCTGGGACCAAAAGAACAATTACCTGGTTAATACAACATACTAGCAAAATTTCAAATTTGCTAACAGCAAAGACTGATGAGAGAGACTATAAATCCCCACTGACACAAAGGTTCTACATATACTTCCAATCTCAGACTGAAGATCTGCCTCATTATTTGCTTCACTTTCTTTTATATGTATCTGTTTTACTATTCCTTCTATTCATCTGTGCAGAAAAAGATCCTCAAATGCTGGGTTTCTATCATCTAAATTCAATTAAGGACAAAGTAGCATTTTTTGCTATCATTTCCTTTTGCCCAGATATATCATATATGGCTTCTTTTGCTATAGCATTAAAGCTATGGTTCAATACTTGAAGGCTATCAATAAGACGCAAAGGAGATTTACTTACTTAACATGGCAAATACTCTGTATGTAGTATCTCAAGGAACACTGAATTGATTGTTTGGCTGCTGCTGGCCTTCTTTTTATATGCAATGTTTATGTGAATGTGAATGGGATTCAGTTTTAAAAGCCAAAATATTTTTATTCCCTAAGGGAAAATTAAACATCCATTGCTAAGTTCTTTTCAATAATAACTTATAAGGCGCATCCATAAATGGTAGTTGCAATATAGATAGAAAATCTAGACTTAGTATCTAGATTACCAATTCCACTGAAGTAGTACAAAATCACACATCTCAGCAAAGTATGAATGAACACTGATTTGTGCCTGAAGTCATTAATCCTGTGTGATTAAATAACACTGATGCTTTCAGTACTTCCCTGAATGACACAAGCATATAATATCCTGCATGATTTAGAGAATCAGATATTTGCTCAAAGGTGCAATAAACAAGAACACAGCCTTTGTATGTATGTTTCCACTGTTTACCATGTACCTATTTTCTATTCTCAATGTAATGCATATAAGACACAGAATTTTAATAGTTTGTAAAAAATAATTGATAGCAGTTAACTGTTAACAGTTAATTAGACAAGGAACAAGTCCATAATTTCATATGCACAGTTTTCAGATTTGTCTTACAAATTATTCTGCAAAGTGTTTCTGTAAAATAAACTTTGTTTATGCAAAAAAGTATAACGTGGTTTCTTAATTATTTAAAATAGCACCTCATTGTATAATTATTAAAATGAAAACATTCAAACACTTGAGAACTTGTCATTCATTTGAAATTTACTGTCTAAATCAGCATCTATTACATGAAATGTATATATTGTAAAAACAGTCTATTACAGAAACGTTCATTCACGTTCTTTGAAAACATTTATTCACGTTCTTTGAAAACATTTATGTAGCAATAATGGCATGGAAACAAGGTGAGAAAACAATCTGATATACTCCCTCCCTCTTTCCCTCAAGTTATGAGCCTAATGGATTTCTTCATAATATATGGATACAAAAACAGCCAAGATGTAATGGAAATGAATTGTGGGTTCTTATGGGGATAAAAGAATAAGATAAAGCTGTACAAAGTGACAGTGAAAACTTGTGACTTCCTGACTTCACTGATTGTGCACATCCAGTTTTTCCTGTTATATTAAGGCTGTTCATAGCAGAACTGGGCTGAATCACTATGAATGAGAATCTCACTACACAGTAATCTTTCTTGCTTTTGCTGTATCTTTTACTTCAGCTTGAGAGTATATTAAAGTTGGAACAGAAGTAATGTGGAGAGGAAGAACAACACAAGCTATTCTCCTTTGCTCTGACAGCTTCATGTGAATCTTTCCCATACAATTCCCCACACACCGCCTTATTCACCATCCAGTGCTACTGCAACTATCTTATATAAATGTTATGAACTGAGACAAATTTGGGTAACTTCTTCCAAAAATACATTTACTTTACTTTCTCTTTTTAAGAATGTGTAATGGTATGTGGGAAAGACCCTGGGAGAATGGGCCAAGAAACGCTGCCTAGGGAACAACCAGAGACAGCATAGCCCACAGCTGGATAGTGGACGGGGTAAGAGGCTCAGAAGAGACCCTCCCTAGTTACTCGGGCTGTAAAGGAGATGGCAAGAGAATTGTACTTTCAGACTTGTAAGATTCTTTTAATGTAGTTTTACAATAAAGTAGAATTAGCTCATCTGTCTACCAAGTAAGGCTGACAGAATCTAACAGATCTTAAACTACGTAAGATTGGAGGGAAATTTAAAGATTTTTCTGTACTATTTGGACTGTTTTTAAAAAATCTATGTGGTTGATAGGAGTTGACAACAACTTGATGGAACATAATCAATAATCAATTTGGACTGTTTAAATGTTCAGTTTTACTGAAATCTTTTTTATTTTTGGTGTTTTATTTTTGATGTTTCCTTTAAGTTGCAGCATCTGTAATGTTGTGAATGCATGAGAAACACATTTTTTTTATTTAGTACAAAATAAACAAGGCAGACTGTAAGAATTTAAAATTCAACTGATAAACAAACATGAAAGTAGTAGAATAATATATTATTTCTTGAATATATATAGCCTACATCATGCATAAAAACAACTGAATCAAATTTGTACCTCCCCGTTTAAAATACTGAAAAAAAATTGGAATTACTTGGTCATACCCCCTATCAATTGCCTTGACTTAAACTATTATTAACCAAAGCATTTTAAAATGCAGAGTAGGATGTGAAGAGTAAAGAAGAACATATTAGTGGGATTCAAACGATCATACACCTCCAAAGAATTTTTCAGTCAGAGTTGCAACAAGAGGCAGATTCACACACACATATTTTGAAGTAAGTTCCCTGGAAAACATATAGTACCATAACCCTTCCTCTAAATATTTCAACACTGTAGTAAATCAATTCACTAAGAGGAGTTGTCAGCAACAACTGGGTCAAGATCTGCCATTTGCCTTTGACATGCACAGTATAAAACCTTCATCTGGAAATTACGAAATTACAAAATTACAATTGAAATTAAGATGTTTTATTTTGCAAAGCATTTCTATCTAACTTGCCTGAGACAATTTAACATCAATATTCCATGACATTATAGAATTATTTGCCAAGATTGAACATATGACTACTATTTTAAAAATATCAAAAAGTCAGTTTTTATTAAATAATATATTGTATTAAATTCAAATCAGAAATAGGCTTAATTAAATAAAATATCCATCACACTCTGACATATAATACTTCTAAACAAACAGTACTTCTAAAGAAGCATCCTAAATTTACTAATGACTATATACATTTAACTCTCATGGTTAGAAATACTTGTAAAGATTTAAGTACAACCCTGGCTAAATTCCAAGAGTGGATGGATATTAAGTTGGCAAACATGTAGTTTAGACTAGCTGAAATACAACGGAGCTTTAAATGCTCTCACTATTTATGCAGAATAAATGGAAATGGCAAAATCCCAATCCTAGAAAAGTTCAGCATTTGACACAAATTCATTATGCTTCTACAAGAGCTTCATGGTTTTCTTCATGAAGAAAAATAAGTCCCCCAAATATGTCTTAAATATGTTTTCACTAAATCTGCCAGCCACACAAATCAATGACCACCAAAGCACTATACAAAAGTGAAATATTTATCGCTCAAAGGCTGCCTTGACCAATATGTTTAATTTTTCTACCATTATTATCTTTCCAGGATAACTTATGCAAAAAATTAGTCACATGAAAAACAACTCTAAATAATAACCAGACCTTTTCGTCTTAAGTCTAATGAAACTGAAGAAACATTTATGTTGGATGAAATATTGTACGTATTCCAGATAAATAAAATTCAAAACTCACCTACAGTTTGGAGGAGGGTCTAATGTAATTTCTGCAAGTTCCTTCTGAATCCTTAAGAGAAAAGAAACATAAATTAAAATGACAGAACTATTAAAAAAACTTTTTCCTTCCAATTTTATTAAAGGTAATTAATCCCAGGGAATAAAAGTAGGCTTTTAATTGCAAATGAAAGACTATGCCACATAATTGTATATTTCAATGTCTTTATTGGCTATGAAATTGAAGGGAAATGATTACCTAGTCAAAACATTTTTGTAGCTTCCATTCCAAAAGACAGTCACACACAACATAATTCATCAATAAAAAAATCCTGATTCAGAAGCAGTTCAGATATATAGTTTACATCTGAATAAATACAAGCAGTATACACCAAATAGTTAATTTTGGCTTTCTCTTTATATCAATTTCAAATCACCAAATCACTTTTTGAAAACTTTTTTGATTATATAAAAAATCAAGAATTTGTAATTTGCATCCATGTTTTCAACTATTCAGCAAAGATGCTTTCATTTTAAATTGAATCTAAGTACATGGAAAAACAACAACAAAAACTAAATCCATATAACAGAATTCAGTGTGGTACACAGCAGCTTACCCGAGACATAATTTTACGTATGTTTATACTGTGCTTTCCTTTTACACAAACTTTTAAGAAAGGAAAATTGGGTCTGTAATTCAATTAAGCTACATTTCTTAAGATTTAAAAACACCAATTTGAATGTAATGCAGTCTAGTTTCCCATGAAAAACCTCATATATACTACTTGATCAGTTATTCTGGTTTCTACTGCCATGAGGAATAGCTAAACAAACTATGATGCCTTTATACTTCAACATGAGAACTAGGATCCTTGAAGATAATTTATGATTAACTTCACAGATATGTGCAACCCAGTGGTTTATTCCGAGTTAATTCATATATATATATTATATTATATTATATTATATTATATTATATTATATTATATTATATGATTGCAACTAAAGCTAAATAACTAAATTCACACATGCATTTTCGCTAATTGCAATGAGAAATGATTATCTACAAGAACTTTGAGTCTGGTTACAGGGAAAGAAAACGGGCTGGCATATCTTGAAATATGAAGTAAGAAACCATATTCTTGCTCCACCATAATTTTTCTGTATTTCATATGTATTTCATTATTTTCTGTATTTCATTATTCTTCCCTCTTCTTTATGTTCCAACCAAATCAGTATGCATCAGCAACTCAGTACCATTTATACGTAAGCACAGGGTCCTGGCTTTACATTTTTATTTTTTTTCCAATAAATTTTATTGAGTTTTAAAATACATATTAAAAGTTGAAACAGAAAAAAGAAATAGAAATACAAAGTAAGAAAAAAGTAAAGAAAAAGTGAAGTCAAAAAATAATAAACAAAGGAAACATAGAAAATAGATGTCCTCCAATCTATCTTTGAACTTTAAATACAATAATTAACTTTAAATGTTAGTCCTTCATACAATACACAGGAACTTTTCTTTGTCATATACTCTTTAATTTCTATAATCCAATCTTCTGATCTTCATATAAGTTTCACCTTTCTTGCTATCTTCCAATAGTCCATCTTTAGCTTCCACTCCTTAAAGTAATAGTTAAATGTTCATTGCTGCATCAGTTTAATATTTTTTATTCGCTCTTTCCATTTTTATATCTATATTTGTATCTTCAATAAAATCCAATTAGTATAACAAATAAAAGCCTTATTTACTTCTAATAAAATACAATATATTCTATTCATATTATGACTACATATTCCACTAATACATAACCTAACATATTACATAACGTAATACATAATATACCAATTCTTATAGTATTCATACATACATATTCATACATAATATTGTAAAAATATGTCATCCTGTCATAACATAATTCTA
This sequence comes from Charina bottae, assembly GCA_023362775.1. NCBI lineage: Eukaryota > Metazoa > Chordata > Lepidosauria > Squamata > Charinaidae > Charina > Charina bottae. Next base: position 26,389,223 of record JALMGJ010000007.1, read on the forward strand.
ATTCCACCTCATCATCCCATTATCTTCTTATATACTGTATATATATGATATATATATATATATATATATATATATATATATATATATATAATCTCCATAAAAGAAAAATCCATCTGTAATTTTCACTCCTTGGGATAATGTCCATTTAAACTCAATACATAACCTAACATAACACATAACCTAACACATAATATACCAATTCTTATAATATTCATGCATACATATTCATACATATAATTATAGAAATGTGTCATCTTATAAAAAAATTGGTCTATAATATCAACTTCTATTTATGTTTGTAATCTTATATCTTACATTACAATATTACATTTTTATGTGTTTATAGTTTCTCATATCAACTTTGTTCCATATCCGATCCAAATCCATATTTTCATTAACCTTGTATCCCACATATCGTTTTCCTGTTCAAGTTATGCCAAAATCACAGTATTCAACTTGTTTTGTACTATAGCTCATATGGGATGACAAAATATTTTTCTTAGCCTTTCCCAGTATTTCACAATGGTTATCAATTTGCACATTAAAATCTTCCTGTCTCAACTGCAACAATGTGTTTAAACCCAGATTGTAATATATAACTTGTTTAAACAACCCCCTCCTGTAGTGTATCGAAATCTTCTTCTGTACCAAAGTATTTGAAATCCTTTCTTCCTGTTTCTCTGCTGCCTCGAAAATTTTTTTCCATATCTAAATCTGTCTTTTGTGTCTTTTGAATCTGAACCTGAACCTCCAAATCTATTAATATAAATTCTATTGATTTTTTAATTTCTGAAAGAGTTTCATTAAATTCTTTTTTTAAATCTCGAAGTACTGTTAAAAAAGCCATTTCTCATCCACCACCCCCTCCTTCAGGCTGCGTAGCCAGTCGTTCTAGACAAAACAAAGTGATTTCCCAGGGAAGGAGTGATCAGCTGATCTATTCTATCTATTCAATAAAAAATAAAAAGATGAAAAATTCCAATAATCCCAAAATTAAAGGAAGAAATAATATTTCAAACAGTTTATAAGAAAAAGAAAGGATAAATGTCAATCAATATTAAAAAATGAAACAAATTCATCAGTATTTAGTCCAATAAAATATATTTAAGAAATATAAAAAAAAAGTTTCTTGTACTTCCAAGTAAAGCAAAATCCACACTAAAAAATTAGAAAGGTAAAAAGAAAAAATGCAAATGTTTCATTATACTTCCATTATAAAATCCATCATGTTTCCACCATGATTATTATTATAGCAAAGAAAACACAAAATTTGCCAACATTTATATACAAAGTCCATAGATAGATCTTAGATGATAAACAATTAATTCTAAAAAACTAAGAAAGAAAGGTGATAATCTAAAAGTCGTCTTTAGCTCTAACTTACTTTCCCCTATGAGAGCAATGCTGTAATTCCAGTCGCCTCACTGTTCCAAGCCTCTCACTTTCTCCGCGGTGGAAAACAACAGAAAAAGCGGGGGAAAACAATTCCAACGACCTTGTGATTAATCTTCCGATTCTCCCCTCTCCGGGGAAACATTCCAGTGATCTTATCTTATCAATAGATCATTGCAAATAGGGAGAAGCAAGCCAGGTATTCAGCAGTCTGAAATACTCTGACTTGTCGAGCTGCCAGTCCGACTTGGAGTGCTGGCTTTACATTTTTAAATGTTATTCAAGAAAAGTATTTATTATTTATTTCCAGTTTTTATACTGTATTTCACTAGGCAATTTACAAATCTAATCACAAAAACAAGAGTTGCTTTCTCAAAGAAAACTAAAGTGTGGGTTAGCTCGATCTCCATAGGGAATATATTTTGGAGGGTCAGAGCAGTAATGGAGAAACATTAAGTAATCAATCATTTTTCTCCATAATCATGCAATAGAAATGGTAGTTTTTAAAACTGATTTCAGGATTTATTTAATACCGGAAAATAATACATCTAGTTCCCGTTTGCACATTTAATTGGGACAAGTGAGGTGGTCAGCATGTCATATGCAAACAGCTGTACACAGTCTAAACAGTTCTTGACTCAACCCCATTTTGCCATCAAAACAGGGATGGGAAGGTTAAGGGGGGGGTTAACATTCTTGGTGGCTGATGGAATAAAGATGAAATCCTAGAGAAGTCCCACAAAATGGGGATTGAATATATTCTGACTCAGTCTCTCCATCTCTTTTTGTCCTTCTTCCCATTGACAAATGGGGGGAGTGGTTTATGGTAGATGAGGGCAGAAAGGGAAGGGCTCAGTAAACCCTCCTGACTTTATCCATGGTGGCACCGACTGAATCAATAGTGTCATGCTGGCTTCCGGTGGGAATGGCGGACTGAACAGCTGTGCCTGCTGGTTCAGTGGGTGGAGCTGACAACACAGTAAATTTTTTCAGGCTCAGGAAGGTTTTCCTGAAGCCCAGAAACGTTCTTCAGATCAAGGAGAATACTTGGAATCATCCCATCTGTCCTCTGGACGACTGCTTGCAGCCAGAAGATCGCAAACAGTGTTTCGCACTTGACTGGTAAGAGCAGCCAGGAGGCTGGGACGTCACCATTTCCAAGCCATGCTGTAGCCTTAAAGGGACACTAAGACCAGCCACCCCATTTCTAAATCACCAATTTGTTTTTGCTTTTTTTGAAGTATATGTACCCAAAGAGAGGCTTTCTACAGCGAGGAGAAGCTGGTTCTCTTGGTGCTTAACATTCTTTTTGGGATTACTTAAAAAAAATAATTAAGTTTTGGATTTCGTTTTCCTTCCAAAGGAAATTCCAAAGATTGAGAGTAAACAATTGTCCTCCTGTTATTATTTTTGTATTAAATTTGAAGATATTAGCATTTTCCTACACGTTGAATCGGCTGATTTGAACCTTCAGCTTTCTGTTTTCACTTTCCCTTGAGAACTGTCTGCTATTTCACTCTCACTTTATGTAAACACACTTTAGAATGCTTCCATATCTTTGACTTTCGCTGGTTAAGCTCCTAGGGGGCGCCATAATCTACTGCGTGAGACATGGAGGATTTTAAACAGATTTCTTCTGACTCTTCTATCACACTTTTATGCAAGATATCCAGGACATAGTGGAAAATATGAGATCTAAAATGCCATCAGGTTGGGGATGTGGTGGATGAAATTGAGGAATTTAAGAGCGATGGAAAGGTTTTTTTAAGACCGAGATTGGGATTTTTATTGAGATGCTGGATGAAGATTGGATAATGGAATTGGAGAAATCTAAGGGAGAGAGTGATCTGCAACCCACAAGTAAAATCCATCTCCTTGTGAAATGCCATGAAAAGGACCTGGAATCTTTGAGGGGGGCAGTTGGGCTGTTTGATTTTTTCAAGAGGAAAGCTTTGTGCACTTTGTGGGGATATGTAACTGCTTTGGTTTATTTTGAAGTGGGATAAGGGTTGAAGAATGTTCATCTGGTTTGCTTTAAGGATTTGATTGATGCTATTTGCCTTTAAAGATTTGGATTTACTGTTTTGAATTGGCTTTGTTTTTTGTGTTAATTAAGATTAAAATTATTAAAACTGTTGTATTAGGGTACAATACATTTATACCAATTACAAGGATTAGTAATGAGCCAGTTACAAGGATTCTAACACTCTGTAACTCAACCAAGAATAAGATCCCAAAACAGTTCATTGCTTACTGGAAACTCCTTATAGACTTTTTTGCCTGAAACAGAAAAAAAAGAACTTATGATTTATGGTTTAGATGATTAGACAGAATAGATTATAGAAAGAAGAGAGTTATGTTGTAACCATAAAAAAAAAGAATCAGATCACAGAACAGATAGGAGCAAGGTCCAGTGCACTTATAATAATTTCAAAACAACACTTTTAGGAACATGTGAAGGTGGCTGAAAGTATCATGTTCAGTGCATACTTAATAACAGGAAGTAAGCTTTTATATGATGTTTAATTCAAAACTTTATTGTAAACTTGAGGTACATAAACAGAGAAATAAGAAACAGTAATATTAAAATATAAATTAAGAGTTATGGATTAAATTAATTATGATTATGCATCATACATATAATGTGTGAATGCCCAAAAGAAAAGGACAAAGAAGGAAGAAGTTGAAACTGCCCAACATCTCAGCTGGATTCACCAGATAGATATATAGATTCTACTTCAATCATATTTTCAAGTAGCTGTCATTAATTGTTATTGAGAGAAAAGGAAAGACCACATGTGTGATAAGCTACCATAAAACTGTTAAGAGTTTTTCTATGTAGAATGCATACGGATGGATTCACTATGAATTCACTATGGATTCACTATGAATTCCTAGCCAGTATTTTTCCATTCCCGGAATCCCATTCCATTGGATTACTCTGCGCCTGAAACCCCAAAAGCCAGCAACACCCCACAAAAACTGCATATTTGAGCATATTTTATAGATAATGTATGTAAGGGGCACGGTGGCTCAGCAGGTAAGACGGCAGGCTTGTCGAAGGTCGCAACTTTGGAGGTTCGAATCCCTAGACCCGCGTGCGGAGTGAGCTCCCGCACTCGCCCCAGCTCTTGCCAACCTAGCAATTCAAAAGCATGCAAATGCAAGTAGATAAATAGGTACCACTTCCATGGGATGGTAACAGCGTTCCGCGCACGTCATGCCGGCCACATGACCGCGGAAGCGTCTTCAGACAACACTGGCTCTTCGGCTAACAAACGGAGATGAGCACCGGCCCCTAGAGTCGGACACAACTGCACAAATGTGCGGGGGGGAACCTTTACCTTTACTTATGTCCACCTCATTGTTTCATACAAATATTAAGAGAGCTTTTCTTAAGGAAAATCAGATTTTAACACATTAATTTTACCCTCATGCAAAATTCTCTCTCAGGAGACCAAAAGAAATGTTTTCTAATGTTTTCAGCACTGCATGAGGCCAATATGGCACACCATAATGGGAAGCTATTAAAACAGAATATTGCTTATTTGAAGACTAAATCTGTGATTATATGCAAACTTATTTGGAAATGTTTTTTTTTTTTTAAAGGAATTATACTGTAATCAGTTTTAGGAACATTTCAGCAGGTGTGCCTGCATTCTATTTGACATAATAGATACATACTATATGCTATAATGCAAAGTCTATACTCAGAGTAAAATCTGCCTGCAGGTAGTCCTTGAGTTATGACCATTCGTTCAAAGTTACAGCAGCGCTGAATGAATGGTACTTACGCTCAGTCCCCAAACTTATGGCCTGTGAGACTCACGATCTTAAAATCTAATTCCAGTAACTTTCAACAAAAGCCACAAGGGATATGTGTAGTTATTAGATTAGCATCATGCTCCATTAAAGTCACGAATAAATTCTCTTGTCCCAAATCCCTCCTTTAACCGCTCAATTCACGCTCTGTCCTGCCCCCCCCCCCCCGTTTCGATTCTTGCTTCGTGCTGGCCGGGGCGGATAGTTCTTTCTGTCAATGGCCTTGTGTGTTCCTGGTCCGGAAGTGTTAATCGCTGTCTGCTTTTCTTGTCGGCTTGTGTGTTTCCCTCCCCAATCTCCCTTACATTCCTTTATTTATTAAGGTTTGGGACATCCAGGTGCAATTAGCCATTGCTTCTGGATTTTCCATCCTTACACGGCCGCTGCAGCACCCCCGCAGTCACAGAATTAAAATTCAGGCGCCTGGCAGCCTGCTCACACTTACGACCATGGGGGCGCTTCAACTGCCCCCAACCGCCTATTTTCCCCATCTCTGCCATTTGACCTCCTGCACTCTGCAGCCCCTGCCGCCCTGTGGTAGGCCCCCTGCCCCCTGCCGCCCTGTGGCAGCGCCCCCCGACGACCTTCGCTGTCTTCTTGCTCCCGCTGCTGACCAAGCACGCCCAGCCTGGCCCATCGTGAGGCAGCTGCTGGCCACGTGAGGCTTTCTTCCTGAGGTCGTGCACAAGTTTTCTCACAAGACCTGGGGAAGTAGGCCCCATGTAGCCAGCCGCTGCCTTGCAAAGGGCCAGTGGGCATGCCTTGTCAGCAGTGGGAGCAAGAAGACAGTGGTCAGCTGGGGCTGCAGAGTGCAGGGCGGCAGGCCCTTGGAGTGCAGGACAATGAGGGTGCCTGGGGCTTCGCACCACTGGGGCTTCCAGGGTTGGCTGCGGCTTTGCCCTGAGCTGCAGCACAGCAAGCAGCCCCAAAGCCACACGGTTCTGGGGCTGCTTGCCACCCCGCAAGGCACGGTGCAGGGTGGCCAAAAGGGCAGAGATGGGGGAAAATAGGCAGGTGGTGGGAGTTGAAGAGAAGGCAGTCCCCTACCTTGGAAGAACCAAGGCTCGGGCCTGGGAGAGACCAAGCCGGGAATGGCTTCGACAGGGGTAGGTCCTCGGCTAACGACTAGTGGGATTCGGTTAACAGTGGCAATGGGGAGTACTGGGATTGCCATTGCTAAGCGATGCGGTCATGTGATGTCGGGCTTTACAACCGCATCACTTAGCGATGGAAATTTCGGTTCCAATTGCCGTCGTAACTCGAGACTACCTGTAATTTGAAAATAAAAAAAATAAAAAACTTTTAAGCTCAAGTACATAAAATAAGAATTGAAGTTCAGTTATTTCTACTTAATGAAAATCCAGGTGACATAACGGATGATATCCGGAGGCAGAAACCTCCCCTCTCCACATGCACACGCTGCCCTGAGGTGGCAATTCTCCCCGCAGAACAGCTGAGGCAGCTTGCGCGCAGCCTCCCTGCCGGAACCGAGGGCATTTTCGGGGTCCCCGGAGCCTGCCCTTTCGAAGGGGCAGCACTGCAGCTGCTGCTGCCGCTGCCCCTTCGAAAGGGCAGGCTCCGGGGACCCCGAAAATGCCCTCGGTTCCGGCAGGGAGGCAGAAACCTCCCCTCTCCACATGCACACGCTGCCCTGGGGTGGAAATTCTCCCCGCAGAACAGCTGAGGCAGCTTGCGCGCAGCCTCCCTGCCTAAACTGAGGGCATTTTCGGGGTCCCCGGAGCCTGTCCTTTCGAAGGGGCAGCACTGCAGCTGCTGCTGCCGCTGCCCCTTCGAAAGGGCAGACTCCGGGGACCCCAAAAATGCCCTCGGTTCCGGCAGGGAGGCAAAAATCGCGCGTGCAGGCTGCCGGGCTTCCCGACGCACAGCTGATTGGCGCGGAGAATTTCCACTCCCTTCAGCGCTTCCGGCTTGTCACGCGACAGTTTGGAAAGCCCTGCCCGTCGTCAAGATGGCTGCCGGAGACGGCTGCCAGGTTGCCAGGGGTATGCCCACAGCAACGCACACCATGCCCGCTGCCGCGCCTGCCCCGCCACACTGGCTGCCGCACCACGCCCGCCGCGCCACGCCCGCCACGCCTGCCTGCGGAAGAGCCACACTCAAGGGGCCAAAGAGCCGCATTTGGCTCGCGAGCCGCCATTTCCGACCCTTGCACCAGACTATAGCCAGGCGAATTGAAAAAATAGGAAAATCTATCAAAAGAGGTTTGAAGAGTAAAGCTTTATGCTTTGGCGATGGATGAAATTACTGATGCTACAGATACGGCTCAACTTGCCATTTTTATTAGAGGTATTGATAACGAATATAATGTCACTGAAGAAATGGCTTCTTTGGTGCCATTAAAAGACACAACTAAATCTCTTGATTTGTACGAAGCAGTAAAAATGACATAAAAGCTATTTTCTTTAACCATTGTCAACATATCTGGTATATCTACTGATGGCACCCTGGTGATGGTTGGTAAAAGTGAGGGACTTACAAAATTGACAGAAGACGATACAAGTGCCGCTGGCAACTCATGTTTGATGAAGTATCACTGCATTCTACAGCAAGAAAATTTATACGCGAAAGGTTTAAAAATGGATAATGTCATGCAAATTGTCATCAAAGCAGTGCATTTCATAAGGGCCAAGGGATTGAATCACCGCCAATTCCAGGAGTTCCTTAAAAGTATGGATGCTGATTATGGGGACATAATTTACTTTTCTGAAGTAAGGTGGCTAAGTTGGGGTAAAATGCTGAAAAGATTTTATGATTTGCGAAATGAAATCAAGTAGTTTATAGAATCAAAAAGAAAATTTGTGCCAGAACCTGAAGATGAAAAATGGCTCACAGATTTAGCATTTTCGGTGGATTTGACCACTCATTTAAATGAGTTAAACATGCATCTTCAAGGTGAAAACCAACTTATCACTGCAATGTTTCAAACCATGACAGCGTTTGAAATGAAACTTAAAGTATGGCAAGCTCAAGTTCTGGAAAATAATTTTATACATTTTAATACGTTGGCTAAACACAGTCCTGTGGACAGCGAGAAATATGCAGCCTTGCTTTTCGGTTTGATACAGGAATTTGAGAACAGGTTTCAAGATTTCCAGAAAAATTATCAATATTTTGGTATATTTCCGACTCCATTTTCAGTTGACATAACTACATTACCTCCAAATTTTCAAATGGAATGCATAGAGTTGCAATCAGACATTCAACTCAAAGAAAAATTTGATAACGTCTACTGGACTTTTATAAGACCTATCTTCCCAGAGAAAAACATCCCTCGCTTCACAATCACGCCTTATTCATGACATCGCTTTTTGGCAGCATGTACATTTGTGAGCAACTATTTTCAAGGATGAAGCACATGAAGAGTAAAATTAGAATTAACATTTCTGACGAGCACCTTGAGAACTCACTGAGAATTGCAACCACTTTCATCGAACCAGACACTGATGCATTAGTTTCACAAAAACAAAATATCCCACTAGTTTTATGTTGCCCCCTTTTTTTAAATTTTATAATAAAAATATAAAAAATAAATGAAGTTTTATTACTTATATACATTAACTATATTATATATTTTATGTGTGGCCCAAGACAATTCCTCTTCACTCAATGTGGCCCAGGGAAGCCAAAAGGTTAGACACCCATGATCTACAGTAAGGGGAAATAAAAGAAAAAGATAAAGTTGCATCGGCTTTTTGTGGTTTGCAAAGTCTACAAGGAGTACAAGTGTTACAATGATAGAAACAAAGTATCTTTTAACTGTATGGATTGAGGATTGTAATAAAAAACACATTACCCTTAGCAAAGCAGCCATTCAGACAAAAGCTTTACATTTGTTTAAGAGAGTGAAAGAAAAAAATAGTAAAAAAAAGGTAGAAGAAACTTTTAATGCAACTGTTGCTTGGTTTGATCGATTTAAAAATCAAGTAAGCTTACCTTTAGGAATGATATTCAGATTTTTTTCCCCTTTCTATAACTACTCTGTGGATTTGTTAACAATAAATTTAAATTAAAAGTATACTCTTTATCCTTTACTGTAATATTTCATTAATAAACATATAAAATTTATGTTTAGAAATTTTCATTGCCTATTTCTGTCAAGCTGGAACCAATTACTATATTTTCCATAGAAATATAACTTTGAATAGTGCTTATTCAAATAATGCAAACACTTTGTGGGATCTGCACTAATTGAGACCTAGCTGTACAGTGATAACATAGCTCTTTCAGGTTATCATTGCTTTGTTACCTAGTCTACTGTTACTGAATGTGTGCTGTGCACATGATTGCTACAGAAGTCTATTCAGAAATAGTTAGCTATTTAATAAAAATAGTTAGCTATTTTTATTTCAGCAAAGCATTTGACAAAGACTCTGTAATATTCATGCTTAGCAAGCTGGTTAAGTATAAATGTAGTAGCATGTTTTTGGCATGGACTGACAACTGACTTAAACAACTCTAGTCAAAGCATCATTATAGTCAATCTTGGATCCTGTAATTCAGTATTTTTATTACTTATTTACTTGAAGAGGTGGAAGGAATTCTTATCAAATTTGCAGATGATGCAGAACTGAACAATACAGCTAATACTCTAGAAAGCAGAAATAAAATTCAAAATAATCCTGGTAATTTAGATAAATGGGTTGAAAATAACAGAATGAAATACAAAGAAAAGCATAGATATAGGGTGGAGGAATTAGTAAGAATACATTTGAAAAAGATATTGACATTATAGTTAATCAGAAATTGCATGAGTTGGCAGTATTATCTGGCTGCAAAAAAGGCAACCACAATCTTAGACTGCATCAACAGAAATATCGTTTCCAAATCATAGGAAGCCAGAATTTCATTCTTTTCAACACCGGCTAGACTTCATCTCTAGTACCGTGTCCAGCTCTGGGCACCACATTTTAAGAATGTTTCAGTAGAATTGGAACAGGTGCAAAAAAGAGAAACAAGGATGATCAGGGAATTGAAACTAAATGAGTGAGGACAAAGTGAAAAAAAAATGGGATTGAGCCTTAAGAAGAAAAGACTGAATGGGGCCTTGAGAACAGAGAGTTATTATATAGAAGAAAGCCACGACCCATCTTCGAACATCTTAATGTATAGGACATGAAATAATTATCTTAGTTTTAAGGAGGCAGTTGAATCTTTGGGGAAAAAAACAGTAACAATAATTTGATAGTAGAACTAGTTACCTATGAAATTAAGTAATTTCCTAATTAGGTAACTAGGACTTACTTATCTAAATTTTGCTGGACGTCCTCAAACAGAGGTTATATACACAGTTTTAAGAAATGTTTTAATTTGAATTTCTGCACTGAACAGAGGGTTACACTTAATGGCTTAAATGGCCTATTCCAAACTTATTATTCTAGAACAGGGCTTTCCAAAGTTTTCCGGCAGCGACACACCAACCACCGTTGGTGTGTCGCCGCGGGAAAACCCGGAAGTGCCGCCGTTGTGGCAGCGCGCAAAAACCCGGAAGCGCTGCTGCCGCTTTCGAGTTTTTGCGCGCCGCCGTTGGTGTGTAACTGCGGGAAAACCCAGAAGCGCTGATGATGATCAGCGCTTCCGGGTTGTGTGGCGACACACCAGACTGTGTGTGGCGACACACTTTTGTGTCGTGACACACAGTTTGGAAAGCTCTGTTCTAGAACATAGCTCCCCAATTGGGACTAGGAGAGAGCCAGTTTGGTGCAGTGGTTAAAAAATCAGTCTAGAAACCCAGAGTCCGCGAGTTCTAGTCCTGCCTAGGGGACAGCCAGCTGGGTGACCTTGGGCCAGTCATTCTCTCTCAGCCCTAGGAAGAAGGCAATGGCTAGCCACTTCCAAAAAAATGCCAAGAAAACTGCAGGGACTTGTCCAGGAAGTTGCCAGGAGACAAAAACTGACTTGAGGGCGTGCACACACATACACAAAACTTAGAATAAGTCTCATCAGTAATAAATAGCTATACTGGTTCCTGATAACATTTTTGTACACAATTCAGTATGTAAGTGATTACATTTAAAGTTACACACAATTAAAATCATGTATCTCCACCTCAGCTGCCTTTATGTTAATAAAGACATCAGAAGCACTATTTCAGGTAACTAAACCAACTGAGGTAGGTGACAAGGAGAAAGGTCTTTTAATTAGTAACACCCAAATTGTGGAATGCATTCCCTAACAATATTTGCTGGCATCATTTATTTTACCAGCAGAAAGTCACTATTGTCCTTGGTTTTAAAATTAATGTTTAATTATTGATGGAATTAGTCTTATATTTCTTTCTATCAATTACTTACACTATTCTTTTTTACTCCTTTTTAAATTATATTTAGACTGTGCTTCTAAATATAAAGTTTCCCTTTAGGGAAATGCTTTGAAAGGCATAATAAAAGTTTTCAATGACTAAATTGTGCAACTAATGGTGATAGGTCATATTAGCCAATGTAAAAGATATAAACTGTATCTCTAAAACAGTATAATATAGATATTTCCAACCTTTTTCTTTAAATGGATTACTACATCATCTAAATGGTTTAGATCCTCTTGAGAACCTTCACATAAACTTGGAGTCAGCAAGATCTGTGGCCACCATAGCACATATGACACCCCTGTCCCCTCATGGTTTCTGGGGAACTAGAAAATTAAATAAAAATTAACATTACAATATCATCAAATCTCGTGAGATATTGTTGTTTCACCTGGGAACATGAAATTTGGGGCAAGAACTCCAGAATCTCACAAGACAGAGAGTAAGAATGCCCAAATTTTGCAAAATATGGTGAACTCATGGGATGTTGCATGTATATTAATATTAGTACTTTGGCCTGCACCAGGGGCTACCTACACAATCTTTCCAAAGTATCACTTGTCCCTAGACAATGGAATGAAACCTCTGGTTTAGTATATAAGGTGAACTCTATAGCTAATAACAGGAGTATACCAGGAAAGTCTTTTTCTCCCATTAATCAAAGCTATATTTTCCTTTTAAAAAATTAACTCTCTCTTCCTAGTGATAGTTTCTTGAGAATTACAGATTGTGGTTGAAGCTGTTGATGATACACCTCTAAAATAACCAAGAAGAACTGCAACTTGGACTTGTTAAAAGACCAATGGTTATTAAATTATATTTGGCATTTTTTGTATTTTGCATTCAGAAGCTCTCCTAGATGGTTAAATGTTGAGGGAATATTTTGGATACACAGATCATCTCAACAACACTGTAATAAATTAACAGTACCTACTCATGATAGATTCACAAAGACAGTGGAGTACATACTGAACAGAGAGGAATAGAATTATGGCATGTCAAAATGGTGTTGTCAGCATGAGGTACAATTCAATAATGCATAAGAACTGAAAGGAAAGAAAAAAAATAGCTCTACTTAATAATTATATTTCTGGCAGTTCCACATTAACCAGTAAGATTTACTGATTAGGTACAAAATTGTAATGGTGAAACAAACAATTGCCCTGAATTTTACAGAAAAAACACAGCTAGTACTGTATTCTAGGAAGTTTTCTGACTTTAATAGGTTGTGAATGTCCCTGTTTAGGCTTGAAGAGCCATGAGCTTTGGGGAATCCTATTAATGCAAGCTCCATCTCTACAAAATCTAAGTATAGCAATCATTACATTGAAATGACTGATGCAATCGCCTAAAATCTCTAAGTGTTCTCCCAATTTCCCTTACCTCTTAGGGGCAAGAAAGCCAAAAGTGCTAAGACATTCTGCCATTCAACACTATCTGTCAGGAAAATGGGCGAAGAAACAACGCTGAGCCGAAATTCAACTCTAGTTCTTTATTGTTTCTACCTCATACAGAATCTTGCTAGACTAAAGGTTCCTTTACTGAGCTAAGGGGAAAAATACCCTTGGGAATTTAGGGAGATGCCAGCTTGCTCCTTTTCCTCAGCCCCCCACTCTCTCCAAGCTGTGTGATCTCTTATCAGCCTGGAATGTGATCTCAGCTCCCAGCTCCATAACACTATCAAATTAAAAGTCACACTGACATTTTATCTAACCAAATGAGGAAAAAAACACTGAATTTTACAGCAATAAGAATTACTGTATCCTTCTATCATGCTAAATTACTGAAGTGTCTGAAATATTTAAGGCTAATTAACTATAAGCTACACTGACAAATATAAGTATTAGTCTGTCTCTTACTCACTCACACATACATTAAACATATAAATATGACCCAATTTTAATAACAGTGAGGTCAGTATATTTATTAAACAAGCTACTATTTTTGCAAGTTCTACAAAATCAGTTGTCAATCAACCAGTTAGCACTATAAATATGGCAAGACTACCAATTATAATTATTAAAAGAAAAAAAACCCTGAGAATTAACCCAAAGAGCAAGTACCTTTTAGCACTGGTTGAAAGTTTAGCCGCTGTTTTGCTAGAGATTTTGCCCTCCTTTTTCTTGGGTTGAATTTGTTCTCTTTCTTGATCTTGTTGAATACTTTCTCGCTGATCTCCATCAGAGCTGCCTCCACTGGTACTTGGACTATCATCAACTCTTTGCCCTTCAGTGGACATCTTATATTCTAAATGGAAAGCAATAAATATTAAAAACAGTTTTCATTTTTACTTCAATTCATCCTGCTCTGGTTTTATTAGTCATCTAGTTCCAAAAGATTATGCCTTAAACTTCTGATTTATGAAATGCTGTACCCAGTTTGACAATGTGAAATTCTGATTGAACAAGATTCCTTTATCTTCTTTCAACTACATTCAGTCACTACTGCCCTAGTGCATTTATGTCCTCAGGTCTTAATATCCTCTTCGTTGCTTTATCTAAATGGTCTACTAAGTCTTCCAAAACTTCTTTAAGGAAAGGCAAATGCTATTATTTTACCAATCACATATCACTTTTATCTCATTATACATTATACTTTTGTTCATGTAAAATATACACATAAGAATGCATGCTGCTGCCTGTTTTGAAGATACTAAATAAAATATTGTAGGATACCCAATTAAATCACATGTATTTGAATATTCTCACATATTAATTCTAAATATATTTATTTGAGGCTTTAGACTATTTGACTCTCCGAGTCACACCTCTGTAATGCAATCTTTCCTATATTAAGATCCAATGAGACTTAGTTCCAAAGAAGTGAGAGTTGAACTGAAGTATTAAACTCCGTTCCTGTCTTTGTGATTTTGGGTGACCTTATAAATTTCTAAAATAAAAATAAATACTACAACAAAGGGAAAAATATTTCACAAAAGAATCTCATGGGAAAACTATGAGAATCTTACATTGGTTTAGTCATAAAAAAAAAATATGACAAATATAAAGCACAAAGCTAGAAGAACTAATCCTAAATGGACTGTAGAAATATTGCCTCTGTACCAAATTCAACTCCAGCAAAGGAGATCATTACCTTGTCATGGTGCTGGAGATTGAGCACCTCAGTGACACCATGAGCTAAACCGTGAAGGGACACCGAAGACGGGAAGGTCATGGCAGAGAGGTCAGACTAAATACAATCCCTGGGGAAGGTAATGGCAACCCACCCCAGTATTCTTGCCGTGAAAACTGAAGGTGAAAGAAGAAAGTGCAAAAGCTGGGTTGCAGTTAAACCTCAAAAAAACCAAGATTATGGCAACTAGCTTGATTGATAACTGGCAAATAGAGGGAGAAAAAGTGGAGGCAGTGACAGACTTTGTATTTCTAGGTGCAAAGATTACTGCAGACGCTGACTGCAGCCAGGAAATCAGAAGACGTCTACTTCTTGGGAGGAGAGCAATGACAAATCTCGATAAAATAGTTAAGAGCACACTGACAACAAAGATCCGCATAGTTAAAGCAATGGTATTCCCCGTAGTAACCTATGGCTGCGAGAGCTGGACCATAAGGAAGGCAGAGCAAAGGAAGATAGATGCTTTTGAACTGTGGTGTTGGAGGAAAATTCTGAGAGTGCCTCGGACTGCAAGAAGATCAAACCAGTCCATGCTCCAGGAAATAAAGCCAGACTGCTCACTTGAGGGAATGATATTAAAAGCAAAACTGAAGTACTTTGGCCACATAATGAGAAGACAGGATACCCTGGAGAAGATGCTGGTGCTAGGGAAAGTGGAAGGCAAAAGGCAGAGGGGCCGACCAAAGGCAAGATGGATGGATGATATTCTGGAGGTGATGGACTCGACCGTGGGGGAGCTGGGGATGGTGACGGCCAACAGGAAGCTCTGGCGTGGGCTGGTCCATGAAGTCACGAAGAGTCGGAAGCGACTGAATGAATAAACAAAACAAAAAAAACCCTAATTCAAAATAAACGTTTTATCAATCACACTAATAAACTTACTACTTCCTTCCAAAAAAAAATGCAAAATTCATGCATTCTCTTTTCTAATACCAGCAAAAGGAGAACATTATATTGAACTCAAATACATCTATTGTACTCCATAATCTTTCTTTAAATTTCTCTATAGGTAGAGCTGTCTTGAAAATTCTTTTTAATAACAGGGCATAGCCCTTTGAATATCCTGAGTAATAAGGAGAATTATGGAGCAGCTCACTGACGTGAATGAGAAAGCTTGGCTTTTAGGAAAGAATTTAATCACTAGCCTTCAACTTACTACTGTATGCAATATGTAAGAATTAGCATTTCCACATCTCCTATTCTCAAGACTGTCTTCAAAGCATGTAGTAAAAACTGTGGAATTCACTACTACCAGATGTAATAACTTTAATTGCTATAAAAAGGGATTAGCCAAATTCAAGAAGGATTGATGTACAGTTGTTACGGAGATCGCAGGCGAGGAAGGAGGGGGCGCCTTCCAGGGAGAGAAGCGGGTTCACAGTGTCAAGGACCTTGGGCGCCCGGCCAAGATCAGGCCGGATCCGCCTTAGAGCGCCTGAGGTTTTTCCCCGAGAACTGGTTAGCGTAGCTTAGTTTGGCAAGAACAATAAAGATCTAGAGCTTAATTCCAGGTTCAGCGTTGTTCTTCGCCTAACCACGACATCAATCTTGCTAAACCCTTACTCCCATCAAAAGAGGGAGGAACAAAGGATTTTTTTTTCCAAAATGGCTTCGGATCCCCAGGAGCTACAGCAAGCAATCCAGCAGTAAGTGGCTGCCTTAATTCAGCACCAGCAACAGGTAGACACCCAGGTGAATGCCTTGCAAGCTGCACTATTGCAGAATATACAACACCCTGGCCAGATGGTTCCATAGCTGGCGGCAGCAGTGGCAGAGCCGTCAGTACTCCTGAGAACCCAGGGCTGCTTAACGGAAAAGTTTGGGGGAGAAGCCATGCGCTTCAGAACCTTCGTTACTCAATGCGGCATGTTCATTGACAGCAGACCTGCTGAATTTCCAACAGATCGCACCAAGCTAACTTTTATTTTGAGTCTGCTAAAGGGACCGGCAGCGAGGTGGGCCATTCCCATGATAGAGAACAACGACCCGATTCTCAACGATTACCAGAACTTCATGGTGAGATTCAGAGGCTACTTTGATGACCCAATCAGGGCAGTGACAGCCAGTCGGGAAATTGAGAGACTCAAGCAAGGCAGCAAGAGAGTAGGACTTTACATAGCAGATTTCAAGCTGTTGGCTGGGGACGTCGACTGGAATGAAAGTGCCCTAAAGGACCAATTTAAAGAAGTGCTAAATGACAATATTCAGGATGAGCTGGTGAGGCAGGGGACCCCAGCCACCTTGGAAGGACTGTATCAGCTTTGCTGACGCTAGGCTGGAAGAGTTAAAGCACCGCTGACAGCTGAGAGGAAGAGCGAGCTACAGATCGGCATTTACAGGTTTTACAGCTCTCCCTGCTGCAACAGCATACTCAGAGGCAGAGAAACCCATGCAGATCAAAGCTGCAAGGAGGTTAGTTCCTGCGGTGGAGAGACAGACGCAGGGAGAGGGCTCTTTGTTTTTCTTTTGGGGCCCCAGGACATATAGCGAGAGCGTGCCCGCTGAGAAACCCAGCAGCTAGGGCTAGAGCATCACAGCAAGTTGCCGAGGTGCGCCCAGCGACTTCCACAGCTACGAACCAGGGAAACTCCAACGGCTTCCCTCTCCAGAGCTCGCAAGGGGGACTGTTAAGCAAGTAAGGAGGGCTCATTCTGCAGATAATAGACAGGCATTTTTCTTCATCCCTGTCACAGTGACTTTAGACTCAAAGCGTAAAATAGAGCTCGAAGCTCTCATCGATTCTGGGGCGACCACTAACTTCATAGATGTAGAAATGGTGCAGAAACTACAGCTGCGTACTGTACAACAAATGTAATAATGTAAAGGATGTGCAGCGCTTTCTCAGATTTGCAAATTTTTATAGAAAGTTTATACCAAATTTTGCTGACAGGGTGAAACCTCTCTCTCAACTTTTAAAGAAAGGAAAGAGGTTTGCCTGGAGAGAGCAGGAACAGGCAGTGTTCCAAGAGTTAAAGCAGCTTTTCACCTCCCAACCCCTCCTTCGTCATCCCGACCCGTCCCAACCCTTTCAAATTCAAACAGATGCGTCTGACATGGCGATCGGCGCGGTTTTACTCCAGGCTGAGAAGCCAGGGGGAGAAACTGCTTCCTTGCGCATTTTTCTCTCGCATGATGTCCCCAGCAGAGAGAAACTATGATATATTTAATAACGAATTGCTGGCAATAAAAACAGCCTTCCAAGAGTGGAGACAATGGCCAGAAGGGGAAGCCTTTCCTATAAAGGTCTGCACGGACCATAAGAATTTGGAACTCTTGCAAAACACCAAAGCGCTCTCCCCCTGCCAAATCAGGTGGAGTCAGTTTTTCTCCTGTTTTAATTACCACATAACGTATTTGACTGGCTCAAAGAATCAGCTGCCAGATGCTCTTTCCCACAAGCTCGAATTTATTTCAGCTTCGAGGCCCTATTCCCACACAGCAATTCTGCAGCCTCACAACTTCCAGCAGACACCCGAAGGAAACAAGACAAATATCTTGGCAGTCAGACGGCAGGTGGAGGATCTCCTCACAAGAGTCAAGGCTCAGCAGCAGCAAGACCCGTACACGGGGGCCAGGATGGATGACCTCCAGGGGTCTCAGCAAGGTGCTGCTTCTCCATTCACAATAGACAAGGGACTGCTTTGGCATAGCGGTCGGCTGTACATTCCCCTTCCTTTGAGGGAAGAAGTGTTGAATCTCTGCCACGATAATCCAACAGCTGGCCATGGAGGTGTATTCAAAACACTCCATAGAGCCTTAAGAGACTACTGGTGGCCAAAAATGGCTGCGGACATAAAGACTTATGTTGCCTCTTGTCACACTTGAAGGAGAGCAACAGCTCTTCCAGGGAAGTGGGCAGGTTTGCTGCAACCCCTGCCTAACCCCCCCCCCCAAGCCTTGGGGGACAGTCTCCATGGACTTCATTTCTGATTTACCCCTGGTCCAGGAATTTAATTCAATACTGGTGGTAGTGGATCTGTTCACAAAAATGGCACATTTTATTCCCTGCAAAGGCCTTCCTACAGCACAAGCCACAGCGCAGTTATTTTTGGATAGTGTAGAGGTAAATCACATTATAAGCAAAAGGGGAAGTCAATTCACCTCCAGGTTTTGGAAGGCACTTTTCCAGTCGTTAGGGGTGCAGATCCACCTGTCTTCATCGCACCACCCATTGACCAATGGAGAAGCTGAGAAAACTAACCAGGTGTTACAGCAATATCTCAGATGTTATAGCACTTATCAGAAGGATAATTGGCCAGCTTTGCTTCCAATGGCAGAATTTGCTTATAACAATTCTGTGCATTCGTCTACTAAGATATCCCCCTTCCAAGCACTCTATGGGGTTAACCCTTTGGTCTTGCCCACCTCATTGCAGCAAGGATCAGTTCCTGCTGTGACAGACTTTCTCAAAGAGCAACAGGCTGCACACAATCTTTTAAAGGAGCAGCTGAACAGGGCAAAGGCTGCTTGTAAGAGATCTGCAGACCTCCACAGGCAAGAGGGGCCAGCGATTTCAGAAGGACACAGAGTATGGCTCTCTACCAAGTTTTTAACTTCCAGCAGACCTTCCAAGAAGTTGGACTTTGTGGGCCCTTTCACCGTGCTGAAGCAGGTAAACGCAGTGGCTTATTGTTTACAACTCCAAGCCACCATGAAAGTCCACCCTGTATTTCACAGGTCTTTGCTGGCCAAAGAATCGCCTCCTAGTGCCTTGCGCTCTCACTTACCACCTCCACCTCCGGTAATTGGGCAGGAGGAGGAGGAATACGAAGTAGAGGACATTTTGGACTCGAGGCGATGGGGAAGGGGATTTCAATATTTGATACATTGGAAGGGGTACTCTGAGGCTGAGCACTCATGGGAAAATGCCAGAGACATTCATGCACCCATGCTGATCCAAAGATTTCACCAGCGTTTTCCAAACAAGCCCAAGCCTCGCAGGCTCCCAGAAGTTCCTAGCTCGGCTGAATCCCAAGCAGAGGAGTTCGAAGAGATATCAGAACTGGAGGACACCAGCACTTCTTCCTTTGAAGATCTGCCCCTGCTACCAAGCTCCCATGAGAACTCAGAGGTAGGGACAGATTCTGAGGATGGGCTGGTGTGATGGAATGTGTCTCTGAGGGGGAAGGTGATGATATGGAGATCACAAGTGAGGAAGGAGGGGCGCCTTCCAGGGAGAAAAGCGCGTTCACAGTGTCGAGGACCTTGGGCGCCCGGCCAAGGTCAGGCCGGATCCACCTTAGAGCGCCTGAGGTTTTTCCCCAGAGTACTGATTAGTGTAGCTTAGTTTGGCAAGATTCTGTGTAAGGTAGAACAATAAAGATCTAGAGCTTCATTCTGGGCTCAGCACTGTTCTTCGCCTAACCATGACAACAGTGGTGCTTAAAAGTTTGTGAACCCTTTTGAATTTTCAATATTTCCACATAAATATGACCTAAAATGTGATCTGTTCCTCACATGTCTGCATGTCGTACGACCAAAGAATGGTTAAAGCAGATGAAAGTTAATGTTTTGGAATGGCCACGTCAAAGTCCTGAGCCATAAGCAGTATGCTACCAATAACAGTAGTTAGGAAGCAAGTGGGAAATGCCACTACACTCATAGGTTTCCTATAACAATCTAGTTAGCCATTAAAGAATGGAAGCTGGACTAGATAGGGCAAGAATAAGCTGTAAGTGTGAAGCTTTCCAGTAATTCCTCTCATTAACTGTAGTCCCTTTTTTTCACTTCATGTACTGTACCTTATATACGTATTTTAAGTCAGAAAAAAACCTTTTCATTTTTCTTGCTCATTGGAATTGCTTGTAATTGTGCCTTCAACATCTTAAACTCCATTCTTTTTTATTTCTAACCATAGGATCCTATCCAGTATTTCCTCAAAGTAATAGCAATGCTATCAAAACTATAAGAATCAACAGGCTGTCTTTTTGCTTAGTAACTGCCTCCTTAAGGACACCCAAGACACTCCTTTTCATGAAGAATATACCAGCTTCCAGATCCAGCTGGTTAATTCCTCTATGCTATAAAACAATAAGAGAATAATCTGTGGTTAAATACAGTAACTTGTGCATGCTACAACATATGTGCCAACTGAAATTTATTTAGCTACTGTATAACAAAAAGCATTGACCAGTCAGTGAATGGTGAATGAGTGGAGATTTTTAAAATGGGTAAAACTAGACTGGAGAACCAGAAAAAACATGCAAAACCATGGATGTGAATAATAAGAGCAAGACTGAGCCAATATACTACAACAGCTGGATAGAGGAAGCTGTATACCTGGGAAAATGATAGAATGGAATGTCAGCATGAAACCTGTCTGAAATTATTTTGAGAAAATCTGATAAAACAAATATCAACAAGAAGATACCCTTTCAGAATATTGTGAGAAAAAATGAACAAGTATAGCATTTGCATAACAACAAGAGAACGTTCTTGTAACAAAAGACTATAGATGAAGATAACTGTCTGAAAACTGTGACAAAGAACAATGAGGAGCAAAACAATAGAAATGCTATGCAAAGCCTCCTAAAACAGGGATGTTCCTTTGAGAAGATTTTAGAAAGTGGCAAGGCAGAGTTCTATAAAATCTCTACCTGATAGAGAACGTCCCCTACAGCTTGTCCATGTACTCATTTTCTCCATCCTGTCTCATTCTTATGCTGGCATAGTTACTGAAAAATATAGTGAAGCAAGTATGATGAGTGAGCGAATGAAAAACAGGAAACTAGCATTTCAGATTATTTAGCCTTTTAGGAAATTTTGCTTATT
Organism: Charina bottae; assembly: GCA_023362775.1. Classification (NCBI taxonomy): domain Eukaryota; kingdom Metazoa; phylum Chordata; class Lepidosauria; order Squamata; family Charinaidae; genus Charina; species Charina bottae. The sequence goes on from JALMGJ010000007.1 coordinate 26,410,662, forward strand.
CTTCATAATTGTATGCCATCTATCTCACTTATATCTCTATGCTTTAAATGAGAGCCAGTCTGGTGCAGTGGCTAAGGTGCTGGACTAGAAACTGGGAAACTCAGTGAGTTCTACTCCTCCCTAAAAGCCAGGGCAAGCCAGCTGGGTAACTTTGGGGTCAATCTCTGTCTGCCCAACCCACCTTACAGGGTTGTTGTAGCAGGAAAAATAGGAGGGAGGAGCATTATGTATACCGCCTTGAATTCTACAAAATAAAGATGAGATATAAAACTAATAATAAATAAAAATATTTAGCAATAAAAGTTACATAAACTTTTCTATCACTCCTGTAGTGCCGATTGATTTTTCTCCCCTGTTGGAATTTTAAATAGAATATATTACAATTATTTCTTCACTTTTTCGCTAAGGTGAACTATAGAAAACATTACAGTTGTGCATACAAAAATCAAACTGTAGAAAAATTGGGCTCAGGCAAGAATGTTGCCTTGAAGAGCTGAAATTCAGTCAAAAACATGGACTAGAAAAGTTCTGGAATCACCTCTTAATTGAATAGTGCTAACAGTACATCACACACACACAAAAATCACATCAGTCTATTGTCTGGAATTGCGTTATGTTTTACATCCAATAATGGACAACTATACCTACAGATATCATTTAACACTATCAAAAGAAAAGAATTATAGGATTTTAAAAATTGAAATAAGAATTTAAAGGAGCCTAGCTGCAAAAATATGACATCTATTTTTCTGCAACCATGCATGCTTCAACCATTCAGGAGGGACTACTATGTCTGAAAATGTAATACTATTTCGTAAAACAATACATTTTTTAAAATCTGTATTTTTTTATGCTAATCAATGGGAAACACAACATTAATCCCAAATGCTGTGTTTCCCAAACATGTTTGAAATCAGACTGCAAATCATGTAGCTCCTAATTTCTTCCAAGTCAACAGAATTATTTTTTGAATCAGGAACTAAAACTTTCTGAATCAGCAACCAAAACTATTTGGGGGGGGGGGGGGGTTAAGTTCATACCCCTAACCTAAATGCAATCAAAAGAAGTTACATTTAAATTAAATCATTCTATTTCTAAGAAAATGTATAAGGATCAAATTATTAATCACAACATCTATTCTAAATAAGGTAATGTTTGTCTCTAAATGACATTGAGTCATCATAGTCCATAGCAAAGGACTGTAGGAATTGTAGTTGAAAACATCTGGAGGGCACCAATTTACGCAATACTGATTGGAGTTTGAATCACAATGGCTTCAATACAGTGGCTCCAACTCCCAAAATTTACAAGCAACCCAAAAGGAGCCTGTAACTCACATGTCATACTCCTGATCTAAATATCGCCTTGGAAATAACTGTTCTAGAATTACAAAGCAGTGTGACTCCTGAAAGTCACTATTTTTGATCATTTTGATACTTATTTTATGTTTTAACATGTTACTTTAATTGGAAAATACTTGATAATCTTTTATAAAACTGAATCACAGGGGGAAAAAAACCTAAAAAAAATGAAACCAAGCCACTCTCTCCAATCAAGCCAGTACTTAACAGTGATCAATACTCATAGAAGCTTTAAGACAATAAATAAATAAATAAATAAATAAATAAATAAATAAATCTATCTATCTATCTATCTATCTATCTATCTATCTATCTATCTATCTTGCGGTTTCATTTATGCATTTATGTATTAAATTTGTATACCACCTGACTCCCAGCAACTCTTTGTGGTTCACAAAATAAACACACACACACACACAGAGAGAGAATAACAATAAAACCATATAACAAAAACAAAGAAGCAAAAAGATGGAAAACTGGGCAACAATGAAAGCACACACATCCTACTCAGGAGGTTTCAACCATCCCAGCCAAAAGAGCCAGATCTTCAAGGCCCTGCAAAATATCAGTTCTTATATATATTTCAGTATGTAAGCTGATACAGTAATTCTAATAAATTAGAGAGTAGAATAATATAAAATAAACATTATCATCAAATGGGTAGATTATTCTGTTATACCAGAAACAACAGTGTTAACCAGCAATTATCCTACTGTATTTCTTATGAAACGAACCCTGCTTCCTATAAAGCACACTGCTTCAAAAACAAAAGACAAATCATTACAACCTGTCTCATAGAAAAGCCCCTTTTGATTCTACTGCTGAACAGTACTTACCAGCACTATGGCCTTGAACTCTGTTCTCAGGGCAAACATGATCCAAGGCACAAAGGGTACTCAGGAGGTAAGTATACTACTGAGCTGTCTCCTTAGACTGCTGCCTGTAAGGCCAAAATAGTCTAAGACTAGCACCCATATTTTCCCCCCCCTGAAGTGAGCTGGGTGGTATTCTCTCTTAGCTTTCCTGCTGGCTAGCCCCTACTTGTGATTAAAACTGGTTTAGAGGTTTAGGATAATAGGATAAAACTGATGAAAAGGTGGAGATAAACAAATCAAGTAACAAATTTTAGCTACTTGCTAAAAAGCAATATAAAAGTATTAGACATTTTTCAGATTAAACCATTATAGAAATTAGAATTCAATCTTATATTTGTAATGATTTTCCAGAAGTAAAAAGCAATTTATTTTTTCCAGAGACAATCACAAAAATAGTACAGCAATATCTAAATAATCATTAAAAATAATTTACTTCAAAGATGCCACTGATTAAGCACATTTGTAATATTAATTTTTTCAAAACTTGGCTTTGGTCCCAGGCCTGGGGTTGATGTTTATTGTTTATCTAAGACCACTGTTTTATTTTGTGGATTTTGTTGTTTGTTAGATCATTTTAGGGTGGGCTGTCTGATTTAATGTTTTAAGCTGTTTTTATGGGTTTTTTTCTAGTTTTGTATGCCACCCAGAGTTTCACAGCCAAATTTTTAAAATAATAATAATAATAGTGATAGAAGTAATTATAAATATTGCAAATGGCAACTATTGTTTATAAAAATACATCACTTCACTAAGACAAAAAATTCTCAAATATTTACTCTATTATTACTGTTCAATATTTTCAACTATTATTGTCATATGCATATTTAATTCATCTAGCTTTTGAGTTAAATTAAAAGTCCAATAAATAATGGCAATATTCTAGTGCCAACTGAATTATTCTTCCCTTTAAAACTGATCTTTTAATTAACACATTTTTAAAAAAGGAAAGCAAAACCTGTGCATACAGTACTTTCAAGTGGTTTGCCAGAAAAAAGTAACACTGTGTTCTCCAAGTTTATGCTTGTTCTAACAATTGTGTACTATAAAAACTATTGATGAAAAACAATTACATTTTGTTTTTCAAGGATTAAAATTCATCAGATAAATGCATAACAGCAGCAGTCTATAACATATCATTATTTCAATAAGTAATGTCAGCTTTTACAACCAAAAATAAAAGCTTAAATCTGTCATTAGCTATCTATCTACTTTCTTAACTCTTTTCCCCCTTCACTCCCCAAACAAAATACAGTTACACAAAGTTCATGTAGTATACTGAAAGCATCTGAAGTGAACATCAAGTTACATTTTAAGACATTTGTAACTAAATATAAATGTTTGGAATAAATGTTTTCAATATAAAAACATGTGAAGTTCAGTCTTTTACATGTTTCCAAAAGAAAAGAAAACAAAAACAAACAGTCAACCGTGGAGAGTGACGCAATAGGAAAACATTTTATTGCTGCTATTAACACCACATACAATCAAGTAGCCTCAAGGTTAAGTCACAATGCAACATTTTTTTAAAAAGAGGCACAGCCTAAATCCCTTCTATTAAATTGCTCCACATGCAGGGAAAGGATTTAAGGATCTGCTAAAAGAAGCAGGGATGTAACATGATCAGAGAGGTTAAGAAGACAAGAGAATGAAACAAACTTGGGTATCATAGAATCTGGGGTCTCTATGAATCTTAATAAATAACTGGAGACCTCATCCTTTTCCCCAAGTCTGCCCTTTTAACTCCCTCCACAAGCATGAGCAGAACTTGAGGAACATGCAACTGTGATTTAGTGGCAACGGAAGATAGTGATCTTTAATTTCAAGGAAGCAAAAATGAATTGAACATTTATTCCAGGTCCTTATAGAGCATCAGCCAGCCCTATCCACTTCTTTATTAGGAGCTAATCAGGATAAGAATGTAAAAACACTGGTATATGGGGGGGAGGAGGAGGAGGAGGAGGAGGAGGAGAATAGGGGATGGTTTATACTCAAGTAGGCTAGGGTTTGAGATTCTGGAGGTGGGAGAGAAAAGAGTAAAGCAGCTGACTTATACTGATACGCAAACACAGGGAATAGATTCATACAAGCTGCCTATTTTTCTATCTCCCTAGAGGGGATGAAGAGCCACATGTCATAGACATAATTATGCAGCACTGGAAATGGCAAGAGGTTAAAATGCACACTTTTTAAGTGTGGCATCTTCCATTTTTCAAGCATATCTTTTGGAAAGGCAGAAAGAGAAAATGGGGTAAAAAAAGAAAATGGTATTAAAACTACTAACAAAGGATAAAGGAAATAGGTGGAAATAGATAGTGGAGAATGGCATGAGATGAGATTAAGAGGCCTGAGGCTAGCCTGGAATACATATCATGGGCATACCAGAAAGGACATCAGTAAAGGTAGGGTGGGAGGCAAGCTTAGAAATTTCCCATCACAAAATGCTATTATACAAAAGCCTGGAGTGCGTGCTCTCACACTTCTCTGATCTCTGTGTTAAAAAGGGAGAAGGGGAAGTTGTTTGACCTTTTCTTCTGTTTGAGAACTTAAATATCTATCACAGATAGTTGGGTTCGCACACCATTTCTTACTAAAATACTTGTTTCACTTAACTAGAAAGGAAGAAAGGATTTATTTTGTACTATGGAGATAAAAGGTGATTATGGACATATAACAAGTAGTAAGATAATAAAGGTTCAACACTAACAGGATAGTGATAGTAGCAGTCACAGGTTATCATGGGAATATCATTTTCATAGACAAATCAAGGAATTCCCCTCAGTACCTGCTAGAGTAATAGAATACAGGGTTATCATAAATATATGTTTAAAATTTAAAATACAGAATTAAAAAGGGGGAAATAAGAATGATGTAAAAACTCAAATGGAAAATATCTTTTTTAAGGGGGAAAAACTTGTTAGGCTGGCTGAGTCACTTAAAAGAAACAATGAAGAAGCTACAGGAATGCTGGTGGTGTTGATGAAAAATGGTCCACTGAGAATGTAGGAATGATTGAGAGTGATGTGGGATTTACTGACAATAGATTATACAGACTGAAGGATTGTCTCAGGAAGTGGGAATCTAGTACTAAGTTGCATATAATGAATTTCCTACATCAATACCACTTCTGCATAAGAAGTTGCACACCAGTAGAACTGTCAGCTAAGAAAAATACATGAATATCTATTATTTTATATCAGAGTAACATAAAATTCCTGTTACAAAGGGCAATACAGAGTCAGGTGTTTTTCTAAAGAAATAGTTCATATGGAAAACTAATCAAATGAAAAGCAATCCTAAGGTTGAATTACTGTATTACTTACCTTGAGGCGAACCTCACTGTTGCCTACTTCTTAAACAAGTTTGGTTTGCATGTGCTGTTAGTATAGTGATCCTATATATATTGTTATCCTAAAATCACAGATCAGAAGACATTTTGTGTAACTAGCTCAAGTCAGAAATTAGGGTGATTTGGTATAAGAGTATTTCTTTGTCATGGTAAATTATGACATTTGGAAGATAATGGGCTATAAGCATCTAAGAGGGCAATGGAGTGATTTTGAGTTTAGGAAGGAACTCTGTGTTAGAAATTACCTGTTAGAATATCTAGGCCAATAACAGCATTGCTCTGGAAAAGGTTATATTTTAAGAGGACATTGAAAGATTGGTTATGATCCAATCTTTATTTGACAGGATTAAGAGATAAGAAATGAATGTGTACTTTTAAAACTTAGTTTTAAAAAATTAAATAAAAAAATAAAAACTGATAAGATATTGTTTGTGAGGATTAAGTAGGACAGCAAAAACTATTTTAGGAGTGGATTCCTTGGTGCTCTCTGAGCTTGGTTGTTTGCTTGCATACATTTTATTACCCAACTAGGTAACATCATCAGTATTTTAGGAGTGTTTGCCACAGGAAGTTAGCAGGCCAGAGCAGCACTGTTTGATTGATGGGAGTAGAAAGATCATGCTATATGAAAAAGGACTGCATACTTGACACGCACAAATCTATCCAAGAAGCACTATTTTTTTTATTTTTTGCTTTACAAATGTCCTACATACCTTAGTCATCAGTGATACCCAAATAGCCCATTATAATATGGGTCAGAATTTCCACTTCAGTGTGCATAAAAGCACTGGGAGAATCAAATCCACCTTTCTCTCTTGCGAGTACAGAAGGGTGATGAAAGGGCATTTGGTCTTGGATAGTGTTGGCAGACAGCTGGCGATTAAAGGGATGGCACGAGGGTACAGAGGAATTGATGATGTCTGTAGGAGAGACGAAGGGGTGAGAGAGAACGAGGGAGGGAAGAGCGACGGAGGGGGAGGGTAAATAGCTGCTGTAAAGACTGGGCAGAAGAAATGGGGGCGGGAGGAACCGGAATGGAACGGGAACTACTTGCATGTTATTGGAGCCTTGACTACATTAAGAGGGATGCAGAAAAGATTAACCGGGAGCTGAGGGACGTTTTAGCCTGAAGGAAAACACCGCCAAGTGAGTGGGGAGGGGGGGTCCTGCCTCGTGGGCAATCAACATCATGGAGCGGAAGGGGGTTAGCTCTGCTTGCTGCGGTAGGCGGGGCCAGATTAATACTGGGGGAGCGATTGTATTCGAGGAGGGGGCACTTTCAGGAGTGGGATAGGGGGGAAACGAGCGCTTTTACCTGTGGGAGGAGGGGCAGGCGCGGGTCTTTCGCCCTCCAGCTTCGGTGCGCTGCGTGTCAATCCTTAGCCAGGGGAGGGGGCGCCCAGCAGGGGGTGAGGAGTGCCTCTTCACGGTCGGTCACGGAGACATACGCGCCCGCCACTCTTTCACCCACCCTCGACGGTGACTTCTCCAGCTACCGCTTTCGCCGCCGCCTGAAGAAAAGTAAACCCGCCGTGCGGACGCGCGTTCCCGACTGGCCCAATTAAGCCAAGAGTTGGGCTGGAGCTGGGGGAAGGGAAGGACGAGGCGGCGGCGCGCCTGAGCACGCGGGCTGGGCAGAATGACGGCGCGAGGAAAAGTAGCTGAGGAGTCGGGAGCGAGTGCGCGCGGCCGCGAGGAAACGAGACGGCCGGGAGGGCGGGGGCAAAAGCACGAGTTTAAAGGGAAAGTGAGGCTGAGGTAAGGGGGGAGAGAAGGTTGGTTTGGGGCGAAGTAGGTAGCGTAGGGAAGGGGAGATAGACGCTGTTCCGTGGGTGAAAAGGGAAGGGGTGTGGCAGAGTGTGGGGGAGGGGGATGCCTGGGTGGTTGCTTGAAGGAAAGGCTGATTTCCGCAGGCTCTGTAAGCTGGTTTGGGTTAACAGCCGAGAGGAGACCCAAGTTTAGGAGTGAGAGAATAATAGGACTAGCTCTTGATCATGTGAAGGGGAGAAGGTCACTTAGCCCACGCGAAGAGGGCAGAAATCCGTGATTCCCTGTCCCTTTCTCTCTGGGGGGCATGGAGGGAGAATTGGGCCTTATGGGGCTGACCCACCAGAGTTGCCACCTGCGAATTTTCTCCTGCCCTAAGAAAGTGGAAGAGGTGCAGCCCTCAATACGATAAAAGGAATGGAGGGCCTGGGGAGGATTCCTCCAAAGTAACAAAACTTGCATATTGTATTTTGGTCTGGTCCACAGCATAAGCATGTTCTCCACAACTATTTTTATATGATATATCTCCATGCTGTGGCTGTTGTTTCATCCCCAGCTCACAGCTGAGATAGCTTGAGGTCATCTTTAGTTGTGCAGTCTTAAAAAATGTTTTCCATTTCTACCTATAATGTGTTTCACTATGGACATGATTTAGCAGGTATCATCAGTGGTGTGGTTGATGACATGGTCAGGGGATTTGTCAAGGCCTATCAGCCACTTGAGGCTTCTCTTCCTTCTGGTCACTGGGGTCTTCCCTCCATAGCTGTATTGGCTTGGCCTGTCTGAGAGACTGGGCGTCCGGCTTCCACAGAGATGACTACCACACAGTGCCTGATCAGGGCTTTCTGAAATGTTTGCCAAGTCTTAACAGGGTCCCTCTATAGGTGGGTTTAGAGTTATTTTTTAAAAGTGTGGACCTGTTTTTTTAAATTAAAATGAGTTGAGTTTGGCCAATAAGATGTTGCTGGTTCTGTCACCAAAAAGCATATTACAGACTTTCCACTGCTTCTGCCAACATGGCTATACTTTTTATTCTCTTATTACTGTGGTGGATCTGTTCCATTTTGCCATGGGCTACTTCTGGCCATGGCTGCTTACTGCCAATTCTTCCACTCTGTTGCTGGATGCAAATGTGGAAGAAAGGTGTTGAATAAAGTGGGAGGAAGTTTTCCCAATTCTCCTCCCTCCCACTTAATTAAATGCCCCTCCTTTGATCCAGCAACCTGTCAGTTTACTACCCTTTCAAGAAAGTGCTAAACCAGAAACAGTCTGACTTATAAGTCATAGGTGCAAAGCAGCTCATCATCTGCAATTTGTTAGGCAACTTGAGAGGTGACTAAACCTGCTCTTCAAAGCACCAGGGTACACTCATCCTGTTCTGTCCCATCACATATGAAGGTAAGTGATTGGGGTTGCTTTTCCTGCAGGCAGGGTTGCTTGCTGGAAGAGAAAAGGGAGCCAGGTGAATCCAGCAATCATTTTCTTTTAACTTGTCCCATATTAAAACTCTTAAGGACAGTATTACTTACTGGCCTTATTTGTGAGGAAGAATACAGTTTATCATTGGGATAGCAAATGTTACTGCTGGTATACTTTTCTACAGTCTCAGGGATGATTGGATTATACTATAGTGCAGCCATTTTGCTGTGCCCATTGAGGTAAATGAGCTAATGAGCTTTAATGTGAATCTAAAGTGACATAATTTGCACCACTGTCAGTTGGGTTGTTGAGGCAGGCAGAGGTTGCTGTTCATGTAAAAAGCAACCACCTCACCTTCTAGCTCACTGGCAGATTCTCACTTCTTCCTGTTATAGTGTGCAGGAAAAGGTGGTTGCTCACTAGTGATTTATATGTTACTCAAACATCATTGTGGAGATATAAAGCCTGTGTTCATTACTGCTATATTGGTGACGGTTGATTATGTTTTAAGATGCTATAACTCACAATGAAGAAAGAGAAATATAGCAGCTCCAATTTTCCCTATTCTGTAACCCAAAGAAAGGGGATGATCAGATAGAACATTCCAAAGAAAGAAAAGACTAACTAATTAATAGAAGCATTGTCCCTTATAATTATCACTTGTGCAGTACTTTCTGCCATGTTGGTCTGAAGTAAGGTGTGAATAGCCAAAAGGTGGCAATGCTGTACCATATCTACAGTTCTCTCTGAGGTGGTTTCCTGGGTCTGATTCTTCCAGTTATAAGGTGGGCACAGACAAATTAGAGAATGAAACCTCCACAGAATTACTTCTCCCAGTTTTGGTTTGTGGATTGACTATCAAGTAGGAAAAAGAGCATACAAGACTGTTTTGTCATAGGTATGTAGGTATAGCAGCCAGTGGCATTCCTTGGAACTTTTCCAAATGTGGCAGTTTTAGACATACAGTTAAGATAATCACTCTATATTATTGGGCAAAACATTAACAGAATTTGTTTATTCATACTTGTATAGACAATTACTACAACATACTAACCTGTGATATAAGTTATTGACCACATGTCTGGGATCATACTTCATGTTAAGTCACAAAACACATTATTTCTTACAGTTATGTATTATTATTATTATTATTATTATTATTATTATTATTATTATACAGATTTATAAGGCCACCCAACTCACACACGGTGACTCCGGGCGGCTTACAGAATTAAAAAACATAAAAACACAATAGACACCCCCCGGCGGCAGCAAACACATTCATACCAGCCACTTGATCAGCTCTGAAGCAGCTTGGGGTCCCCAGGCCCATTGACAGAACCACGTCTTCAGGGCCTTCTGGAACAGGAGCAAGGAGGGGGCCAATCTTATATCTGGGGGAATGATGTTCCAAAGGGAGGGAACCACTACGGAGAAGGCCCTTTTCCTTGGTCCCACTAGATGTACGTCCCTAACTGAAGGGACCTGCAACATGCCCTGCCTCCCTGCTCTGGTGGGCCTGGTGGATGTAACTGGGGAAAGGCGGTACTGCAAATAAAGGTTAGGGTTATAAACTTGAGTGTGTTCACCTCACTTTACCATCTGTCTGGTCCTTGTTTTTACAATAAATTGTTCTGGAGTTAAAATAATATATTAAATATTCAAAATTATTATGAACAATGCATGAGTAAACATTGTACTATATAGTACAATATATAAAAATATGGTATATCACTGAATAGTAATGTGTTTTCTTGTCTTCATTTTGGGCCTCCAAGGTCATGACTCCATTTCTTTATAATATGTTCATAGACTAACCCTATTGTGAGATAGTGTGAAAGGAGGTTGGGTGTGCTATTAAGCAGTTGAAATTACAAGTGCTTTGTTTGTGAGATAATAGAGATATCACAGTTTTAATTTTCTATCTTGGGGGAAATGTGAATGCAACAAGGACAAAGTTTCATACTACAATGTGCACTCACATGGCAAGTATGTGTTAATTGACCCCTTTCACAGTTTTGAAGGCATAACTGATTTAGCATATTGCATAGTTTTTCATATTATCTTGGCTTATACAAGTATGGAAATGAAGTATTTGTGCACTGCTGGCTCAAATAGCCATGACAAGAAAAATTGGAGTTATTTTGTGAGTTTTAAGTAGATTCTCTTTTAGGTAAGATTTTTGGGGCATTGTGGACATTGTTACAAAATGGCTGCTATTGAGGGATGTTTCCTATTCACTAGAATCTAGTGAATAGGAAACTAAACTCTAGTGCATAGCTTTCCAAACTGTGTGTCGTGACACTTTAGTGACGATGGCAGCGGCGCGCCATCAGCGCTTCTGCGTTTTAGCGAGGCCGCTGCTGCCACCGCCGTGCACACCGCTGCCGCCGCACACACCCCCAGGCCGCTGCAGTGCACGCCCCCGCTGTGCGCGCCCCTGTGCCGCCTCCGCCGTTGGTGTGTCGCCAACGGCGGCAGTTTGGAAAGCACTGCTCTAGTGACTAGATTACTTGCAGGACAAGACTGACTACTGAAAATTTATTTATTAAAAGGCAACCTGGTATCGTAGCTCTAGTATGTTCACTTCTATCCTAACTTTTGCCTCCCACCCACCCTCCAGACAGATGTCTGCACTTCTAAACAAAGAGGTTTTGTTGTCTAAGGAATATTTGCACTGGATGTTACTAAAGAAGCCACTATTCTATCATTGTCAGGGTCCCAAGTACAAAATAGCAATCTACAGTACAAGCAATTTGAAAGAATTTCAACATTCAAAAGTATTATGGTAATGTTAAATTTGGATTAAATTAATTAAATTGTCTTGTTATATCTATTGGCAGCATTTGATACCATCAACTGCACTGGTTGCCATTTGCGTGTAGTGCCTGTTTTAGGAAGAGAGGCTCTTTTGAAAATGCATATAGTGCCAGAGGCTTTCTGGCATGCAGGAGAGGGCTTCCTTCATTGTTCCCAGGCTAATAAAGGCCTTCCTCAGAAGTTGTGTTTGACCTACACTTGCTCAGCGTTTGAGAAATCTAAAAAGACATAGCTTTTTTGCCAGGTTTTTAATTGTTAATTAATTTTAGTATTAATTTTAGCATAATTTCACTCATGCTTTCAACTTATTAGCTTGTTTTTTAAAATTGTGTTAGCTGCCTTAAGATTTATCGCCAGATTTATATTAAAAGTACTTTAAACTATTTTTTGAGATTAATAATTATTTTTTAAAATGGCATTATGGAAGCCATGTTGTTTACCATTGTGCAGAGGCTGTCATTCAGCATGCTACAGCTGGTGAGATTCTTCTTGAGTGGTTCATTATATGTTTGGACAGGTATGATTTTCTGGTATGTCTTTAACCAAAATAACATTTTTGGCTGTAGGACAGTAAAGTATAACGGTAGGACAGTAAAGCATAATGGAAGGTAGCTTTGTTGGAAATCCTTGATATAGGGTGTTACAGATGTCCTCCTATACTAAGATGTTTGAAGTCTATGATTTAACCTGCAGTTGACATGAACTCTGAAAGCATTAAAAACTGTATCTATTTCCAATGATCTTATGTCTCTTTTAATGTAATTCTAATTCTAAGAACTTAAATTCTGAAGCGCCACCAATCTATGAACCATTGAGCCACAGTCCCTTGGTACTTATAAGTATGTGATTTCTATTCACATTTGCCGTTGCAGGCCGTGGAGCGCTAGAGAACAATCTCTCTATATGCCTCTAACTTATAAAAATAGAAAGGCACCTTCTATAAATATCCTTTTCCTGCTAAGTAATAAGCATCTTAATTTCCACTGAAAAATAACACTAGGCAAACTATAATGGATTTAAATAATTCACATGGATAAAAAACTTGTATTTGACTTTAATTTATTCTGTATTTTGAAACAAATATAATGAACAAATATAATAAAAAGCATTAATGATACAAAAATGCCAAAATGACAAGCTGACTTTACATTTTATAGTTATCTCTATTAGTTTTCTTTCCAAGTATTTTCAGTTGCTCCTTGTTCCCTTTGAAAAATAGCAGTTTTATCCAAGTATCATTTCAGCAAATCTACAAGGAGGGGAAGGGTTACCATTCAATAACAATGTGAAACCAAGTGACACTTATTATGTGTTGTATAAGCAAGCTGTATCATAAAAAATAAAGTAACATTACAAATCAAGTGGAGGGATGAATTACTTGTTTCTGTGGCTTTGATAAAATTTTGAGTTGGAAAAGAAACAATTGCTTGGTGTCAGAAATGAAAGCTTCTTCATATGCTGCTAGTTCAAAGAGATTATAGCCAAGATAATTGCAGAAGGTAATTCTAGGGTAATTTGTCTTCAAATAATCTTTTAGTAGATGCCCAATTCAGTACAGTAATTAAAAGTTTTCTGCTTTCTGAGCAGATGGAAAAGAAAAGAACACATACCATATTGGGTATATTATCTCTATTTTATATCCATTCTTCTGATTTTGTAACTTAAGCAATGCAATCAGAGTCCTTGGTTAAAATTTTTGTTGCTTATATTTATCAATTTTATATTATACAGTAGTTGATTCCAGTACTGTAATGCTGTTTTAAGAGAGTATAGTTCTAAAGGAAATAAAACATATTATAGTTAAGGACCAATGAAAAGTGTTAAAAATAAACCTGTTTTTACTATTTTCTTTCTGGCAGCAGGACAAATATATTAAAATAAAGAGGAATCTTCTGTTTGTGAATAATTATTCTAAGCTATTTGTACCAAGAGCAACATATAAAAGCTGCACTTGCAACACTTATTTCTTTGTAAGTGAAAGAAGCCTAAAGCAAAGGAACATATTGAATCTGTAAAGAAGCACATGGAAAGATGCACAGTATTTATTATGTGGTTTTAAACACCTATGTGGTTGGTACCATTAAGATGAGAAGATTTATATATTTTATGTCCTGCTTTTTCTCTAACTGCAGATAAATGCTGATTGTAAAATCATAGTGAGTGATCCAGATTAGAGAATAAATATTTGAAGTAGATTTAATCAGATCAGTAAGTGTGTGTGGAGTGTCCTATAGAAATAGGCTCTTTAGTAGATAGAAACAGCGCCTCTATTCGATTACATGAGAAATATTGGAAAATTATGAGAAGACGACTGGTTGAATATAGAACTACCTTGTACAAAGCACAAGTGAATAATTTTATATGACTAAAGGATTGTAACTCTGGGGAGGGGCATCCTTTGCTAGGTTCAGAGTCTTGGGGCTAGAATCAAATAAAAATGGAAATGTAATGTACGTTAAAGAGAACATGAAATCCACATACACAAAATAATTATATGTACATTTTCTGGGCTACCCTGATTAGCAATGTAAAATGAAAAATAGTACTTCAAAGCCTTTTTTCTTTAGTAATTACAAGTAAGTTACAAAGTTGATTTTAATCATTCGAGTTGGTCTGTGCTCATCTCTTGGGGCACTAAAGGAACTGACAGCTGTTCACAATCATTTTCATCCTCATCTTCTTGGATTATGTAGAAAAAGACAAATAGTTGTGATATTCTTTGTCTTCTTGTAGTTCCAGGACTACTTCAAACATGTCCTTTTCCTTTTAAATTTTTAATTAGTAAATACAGTATCACCATATAGCTTCATTATGGGAATAAAATTGTGGGAGACTCCTTTATAAGCTGCCTTGCACACAGGAAAAATACAGAATATAAACACAGTAAATAAATAATAGTTCTACCTTAGTACATTCTGTTATTTGTGTCTGCTTCTTTACTGCACTCAATCAATGTGGATATTTTTTTAAAAAAAAAGTTGCATGAAAAAAATAAACATATTACATTTAAAACACTTTGCCTTAATGCTGATGTACAGGAGCAGTTGTCTGTCTATTGATCGATCTATCTTTTGAGTTGGTATAGGCACAATGTCTTAGAAACACCAAAACAGCTGGCATCCTGCCCTATATTGTAGAATCATACTCAACAAAGCGCAAACGTTTTTCACAGTTTGGTGAAGGGATAGTAGGGCTTGCTTGTTAACTAACTGCAGTCCAAACCACACACAATCTTCCCCTCATCCCAATCTGTGAATCTGTTTCTCAGTTTCCAGAGTATCATCCAGCTATTGCCATTAGGCCAGCAAACCCGTCTTGGGAGCAGTTTTGAGAGGGCAGTTCTTATGTTCCTGTCCACAGCTGATGAGTGCTTCCACTGTAAATCTTAGAAGATTTTGCCAAATCTCAGTAGGCACTGGTGAACTTGTGTGAAATATGGAAGTATATATAAGAATGTTTCATTCAGTTCATACATCACACTAAATGTGATTTCTTTGGTCTTGGCTTAGTGTGTTACACAAAGCAAGCTGTTGTGGTATACTGTAACTTGATTTATGGCTTAACATGTTGCACTTGATAACCCATGGTTAAACAAGAGGGGCTGCTGCCAAGATGGATGCTTCAGCTGCTGGCATGCTCAGTTAAGTGTTGGCATTGACTGTTGAAGCCCTTACTTCTTTAAAATATCCAGGAATGGCTTGGATGTGCACTAGGAAAAATCATTGGGAAAATGCTCTAGAGCTTTTTTTAAATAAAATGTTAAATTACCAATTTTTTATAACCAGGAAACGCATCTGAGTTACACTTGCTCATTTTGGCACTGTGGGTGGCTGCTTATTACATATCTATTTACTCATTTATTTTAAATGGCATGCCTCTGCTTCTCATAATTTGGCAAAGAAAGTATGCTCTATGTGGGTTGAAAAGCAGGGGATTCTGCCATTTAATATAGTGGATACAAACAACTGTGTAGTTTCTTAAAAGGGAAATGGTTAGCATAAGGAGGTTGTTATTGTTGTTATTGTTATTAATATTTCCTTATTTGAGAGGAAATGGAGGAATCTGGAGAAAATAAATCTGAAGGAATTAATATTCTAGTTCTGATTCACACATCACTTAATAATGTTGTTTGGTTTTGTCTTAACATTGTAATCTTGGACAAGTTGGCTTTACATTGTTGTAGTATTTACTTATTTGTTTGTTTACATCATTTCTATACAGATGATTCCCCCAAGGACTCCTGGCATCATTGGCGATCACTCGTAGCCGAGTAAGATTGTCTTCCAAAGGTAAAATTTTAACGGTGGATCCGTAAGTGGCTATAAAGGCCAATTCTGGATCCGCACAACCTCCCACAATGAGGGCATAGGTTTCCGGGTGGGAGACGGTCATGATGAGGGTTTGCCTGACGTGCCTTCCTTTTAGCTCTTTTCTCCTTTTCGCCCTGTACTCGTGCTTGAAAGCAAAAAAAAAAAAAATACTCCTGGCATAAATTATCCATATCCTATAAATAAATTATCCATAAAACGTAAAAAATGAACAATCCCTACCTATAAAAATATACAGATACAGTTCTCTGGAGGTAAAGTATTCCAAGTTACTGGGGCATATCGTTGAGTTCTGTGCCTCCCATCTCTGATTTCGCTTATCAGACACTCTGAATATCCCCATTCTGGCCAAACACATTGGGTGCAACCCAGGCTTTAAGCCATAAAGGATCTTATAGATTTAAACCAGCACTTTGAATTCAACTTAGAAGCCTACTGGTAGCCAATGCAGTGCTTGCAAAACTGGCGTTATATGGCACTGGCAGCTCTTACTGCCAATGTTGAATATCTCCTGGATCCAATCTCTCACACCCCTTATGCTTCACAAAAGAGCTAGGTGGGTGTGGATTTAGTCCTCAAGTGGCAGAGCTCATATTTACTGCAGATCACTGTATCCACTTCCTCAGAATCAACAAGCCAAAACAAATCCTAGAAAAAGATATCACAAACTAATACTCCAGTCACCTTTTCTGCCTTACCTATCCAGAGTCAAGACTAGAGTGAATTAGAGAGATGTTACCCATGAACTGCTGCCCCAGTGTCTCTGTACTGCCAAAATATATATACTGTAGGACATTGGATTGGGAAAAGATGATTTATAGTAGCATTATAAAGAATTTACATTTATCTACAAAATCCTAGTATAGAGTAAAATATTCCAGAATTAAACCATAAACTAATTTTCAGTTCACTGAGTGACCAAAATGATACAAATTGATGCAAGTATCATCAGTGGTTCTTGGGAAGATCTCTCTGCTTCGTACCCCCCAGGAGGATGGAGTTCACCCAGAGTAGGGCTGCATGGGCACAGTTGACAGATCTGCCCTATGGAACAGCATGTTCTCCAAGAACCACATGGCTCCAACACTACCTAACTTTCAAAAGGCTCTAAAGACCTGTTTTCTTCCCAGGCAGTGGGTCAGGAGATCTTGTGCATTGATCTTGAGTGATTGTTCTCAGTTGTTTGAACTGTTGCACAATACGTTTTATTATATTGCATGATTATTGTTTGCAGTGTTTATCTGTTTCTTTTATAATTGTGTATGCTATGCAGAGTCACATGCCGAGTGGGTGGCTCTATAAATTGAATAAATGAATAAATTGCTCTAGATACCTCCTAAATAAATGTTTACTTAGCTATGGTTTATTAAATAAGCCATCGTAGCTGAGTTCATAATATGGTAAGCCAAAATCAGATAAATCACATAATGGCTATATATAAATCAGATCAGCCTTTTGACTATGGCCAGAAAAATTAGTTATATCAGCATTTGAACAGGGATATTTTTGTTTAGTTAATTTGGCTAATTGAGAAGTGAGTGAAGTTACTAGGGGAGAAGCTCAAAGTGGGTAACATTTGCAGCATCCATGTTTTTTAGAGTAACCAGATGCTAATTGTCTATGAAGGTTCTCAGTCATCCAGGTTAAACCGCTGAGCCGTTAGACTGCCGACCATAAGGTTGGCAGTTCGAAACCGCGTGGCGAGGTGAGCTCTCGTCACTAGCCCTAGCTCTCTGCCAACCCAGCGATTCGAAAGCTAATATAGCAAGTAGATGAATGGGTACCACTCACGTGGGGCAATTTGCGGCGTCCAGCGGAGGGTCGTCCTCAATCCAAAAGAAGACCTGGAGAATCCCGGCGGAGACCTGGAGATGACAACGGAGGACGACGGATCCGAAAGAACAGCTTCCTGGACGTCAGCAGCCGGCGCGGAAGTGAGGCATGCTGGGGCATGTAGTCCGATGCCTGCAGCTGAAGAGCCGGTTCCCTGTCCTCCTCCCTATCGCGCGGTTAAATTCTAGATATGATATATGATGTATAAGTTAATATATATATATACTGATGTTGTAAGCCGCCTAGAGCCCTCCAGTAGGGAGGGGATAGGCGGGGTATAAATAAGATAAAATAAATAATAATAATAATAATAATAATAATAATAATAATAATAATTGTCTGTAGCTTGAATCATGTCAACTGGATTTCTATTTTCTCAGTGGAAACGTTTCGCTCCTTATCCAAGGAGCTTCTTCAGTCTGAGCAAAGTTGGTAAGGGAATCCTAAATATGTTTCTAGGTAGCTGTGTGACCTTACACCTGGGGCTAGGTCATGGTTATATTGAGATGTTATTTTTAAGTCCTTTTATCATCCTCCTTTAGATGATAAAAGGACTTAAAAATAACATCTCAATATAACCATGACCTAGCCTCAGGTGTAAGGTCACACAGCTACCTAGAAACATATTTAGGATTCCCTTACCAACTTTGCTCAGACTGAAGAAGCTCCTTGGATAAGGAGCGAAATGTTTCCACTGAGAAAATAAAAATCCAGTTGACATGATTCAAGCTACAGACAGATGCTAATTGGTTTAACAGTAAATAATTGACACTATTTACCCATGGAATCAACAATTGTTCAGACTAACATTTATTTTATCTTGAGGAAAAATGATAGTACATTTTGTTCTTGAATGAATTTTGAATATATGATCTTGTTGTTTTACTTACCTATGCAATGGTAAGTAATGCTCTGCTCTATGACATTTCCATGAGGTATGCTGCCACAGAATGATGGGTATAACAGTTGCTTATGCTTCTCCAGTGAAGTAATGCAAATCAGTGCCAGCAATTCACATGTAATAGATTGCTCAGAGCACGAAGATAAGACAGTCACAAAAACTGCAGATACTTCCTTCTCCATCTTCCTATAAAAGCTGTAGGAAAAGGTGTGCATTTTTTTTCTGGAGTTAATCCAGCTGGAGCGAATGGAGAAATTCCTACAAATTTCACTGAATTTTTGTTTACATCCTAATTGGAATTTTAAAAAGATGTACACGGTGCAGACTTCGCTGCTTGCTAAGACTATTCTCAGACATGCAGAGGGAATACATCTTAACTTTTTATGTTGGTTTTTTTCTTATAATATTTATTTATTTATTTAACTTATATGACCGCCCATCTCCCCCAACGGGGAACTCTGGGCAGTTTACAATAAAACTGATTTAAAATAGAGAATAAAAATATAAAATCACAATTAATTAATACAATAAATAATTATAAAATCCAGTTGGCAAATTAGCTTAATAAAAGGAAGGACATTATGGAATTAACCACCCCCATGAGGAACTATTAGTTCCTCCTTCCCATGCTAGGCGGCAGAACCAGGTCTTCAGTTCTTTCCTAAAGGTCGGGAGGGAGGGGATCTGCCTCAACTCTGGGGGCAAGATGTTCCAAAGTGTGGGTGCCACCACAGAGAAGGCCCGCCTCCTAGACCCCACCAGATGACATTCCCTTATTGATGGGGTTCGTAGCAGGCCCTCTCTGAATGATCGGGTGGGACGGGTTGATAATATGGGGATAAGACGGTCCCTCAGGTATTCTGGCCCCATGCCATGTAGGGCTTTAAAAGTGATGACCAACACCTTGAATTGTACCCGGAAGCAAACTGGCACCCAATGCAGCTCGCAGAGCAAAGGTGTTATATGCGCCAATCTTGGTGCCACTAGAATTGCTTGCGCAGCTGCATTCTGCACCAGCTGTAGCTTCTGGATAGTCTTCAAGGGTAGCCCCATGTAGAGCGCATTGCAATAGTCTACATGGGAGATGACGAGAGCATGAGTGACTGTTCGGAGGGTATCGCGATCCAGGAATGAGTGTAACTGGCGCACCAGCCGAAGCTGTGCAAAAGCCCTCCTAGCCATGACTGCCACCTGCTCATCGAGCAGGAGTCGTGAGTCTAGAAGGACCCCCAATTTCCGCACCAGCTCCGAATGGGGCAATGCTACCCCGTCGAGAACCAAAGATGACAACTTCCCAGAAGACGCTAAGCCATCAATCCACAGCCACTCGGTCTTGCCAGGGTTCAACTGAAGCCTGTTGTTCCCCATCCAGGCCCTCACAGCCCCCAAACACTGAGACACGGTGGTTACTGCATCACTTACTTCACCTGGGATGGAGATATACAATTGAGTATCATCGGCATATGGATCATACCTCATCCCATGGTGTCGGATGACCTCACCCAACGGTTTCATGTAGATGTTGAATAGGAGAGGAGAGAGAACCGAACCCTGCGGCACCCCACATAAGAGAGGTCGTGGACTGGATCTCTCCTCCCCTACCACCACCGACTGGGAACGGCCCCGGAGGAAGGAGGTGAACCAGCGTAAAACTACACCACCCACCCCCAACTCCCTAAGCCACCCCAAAAGGATACCATGGTCGATGGTATCGAAAGCCGCTGAGAGATCCAAGAGAGCCAGGATGGATGCACTACCTCCATCCCGCTCCCGCCAGAGATCATCCATAAGCGCGACCAATGCAGTCTCCGTCCCATATCCCGGCCTGAAACCTGACTGGAAGGGGTCTAGATAATCCGCTTCATTCAGGGTCCTCTGAAGTTGCAACGCCGCCACTTTCTCAACCACCTTTCCCAAAAAGGGAAGGTGGGAGACTGAACGAAAATTGTCCAGAATGGTAGGGTCCAGGGATGGCTTCTTGAGGAGGGTGTGCACCAATGCCTCCTTGAAGGCAGTTGGAAACACCCCCTCCAACAAGGATGCATTAACCATCGCCTGGACCCACCCACACGTCACCTCCCTGGCCGATTTTACCAGCCAGGAAGGGCACGGATCTAAATAGCATGTGGTGGAATTTACAATTTGGAGGATCCTGTCCACTTCCTTAGGTCCAACAGGATCAAACTGTTCCCAGATAATAAGGCCAGGCCACTCTCCCGGCATCTCCCCAGACTGCATTTCACGCATGGAGTCCAACTTAGACCGAATCCGAGCGATTTTATCCTGCAGATGCTCGGAAAATTCTTCCGCACGGCCCTGCAGGTGGGTCTCCGACTCCACCTTACCCAAGAGAGATCGAGTAATCTTGAACAGGGCCGTCGGACGGCATTCTGCAGATGCAATAAGAGAAATATAGCTTAATTCTATTTGGAGAGCCAGTTTGGTAGTGGCTAAAGGTACTGGGCTAAAAACTGGAACATTATGAGTTCTAGTCCTGCCTTAGGCATAAAGCCAGCTTGCTGACTTTCGGCCATTCGCGCTCTCTCAGCCTTAAGAAAGAGGCAATAGCAAATCACTTCTGAAAATGTTACCCAGAAAACTGCAAGGACTTGTCCAGGCAGTAGCCAGGAGTCAAGACTAACTCGGAGGCATCAAAAAACAAAACAATAGTTTTTTCTGCTGTCTGCGGACTGACCTGTCAGAGCAGCTTTTTTTCTTGGGCTCAGGCAGGCTTCCTTGGAGCCCAGAAGCGTTCTCCGGATTAGGGAGAACCCCAGGAATCAACCCGTGTTCTCCGGATGGCTGGTCACAGCCAGAAGACCGCAAAACGGCATTTTGCGATTGGTAAGCAGTCAGCTGCGAGGCGGGGCCGTCATCTTCTTCCAAAGCCACTCTGAAGCCAAAACGGACCTTAAAGCTGCCCACCCCATTTCTATAGCACTAAGTTTGTTTTATTTGAATTTTACCAAAGAGAGGCTTTCTACAACAAAGAAATGTGGAATCTCTTGGTGACTCTCATTATTTTTGAAAATTATTAACTTGGTAATTTGGCTTTTTATATGAGATTTCTTAAATTGAGATTTAAATAATTTTAGTTTTTTATTTTTTATTATTAAAGCAATTTTTGAGGAATATAAAACTTTCTCTTCGTGGAATCTGCGGATTGGAGTTCTGATCTATTTGCTTTCACTTTCCTGTGGGAATGCTGTTTGTTACTACTTTTCATTTTCCTGATTGGCCACACCGGAGATAAAAAGGCTGGAGAGTGTTCAGTTACAGTGTTAATGACTTTACCTTCCTGAAGCACTAGGGGGCGCCGTAATCTATTTTAGTGTTAAGAAATATGGAGGAAATTAATTTGATATTTAAAGATCTCTACAATGCTGTTATTCAAGTTTTGGAGCCTTTCTCAGAATTTGTAGAGTCCAAACTGTCACAAGAATCAAGAGAAACTGATAAGGCTGAAAACTACCTTAAGAGTAAAGAAAAAGATGAGAATTGGTGACATGTGTTTAAATAGTCAAAGGAAAATTGAGTTGTCAAAAGTTGAAGATAGGAAGACTGTGTTGCCACCACACCATGATCAAGAAAGAGAATTAAATTCTAGAGCAGGGGTCGGCAACCTTTTTTGCACCAGGGACCACCTCCATCGGAAATTTTTTCCAAGGACCGGGGGGCAGAGTTTGCGGGCAGCAGCCAATCGGACAGATGGGGGCGGGGTTTACAAGTGGCAGCCAATCGGATGGATGGGGGGGTGGGGTTTGCAGGCCTGCTGCTCCTCCGCCAATTAGCCTCCCCTTGCGGCGGTAGTGTGTGCAAACGTGCGACGAGGCTTTTTGCCTCCCTGCCGCTTTGTGCAGCATTTTTTCATGGATCCGAAGGCATTTTCGGGGTCCCTGGAGCCTGCCCTTCCGACGGGGCTCCCCGGTGGGGTGCGGGGCAGACTTTTCCTCCCCCCACTTTTGATCCCCGCAGTTTTTTCAGCCCCTACTGGTAGCACGGACGCGCCTCCGCTTCCCCGCCGCACAGCTGATTGGCGCGGAGATTTTTCACCCGGCCCCCCCACGTCACTTTCTGCGGTGATCTGAGGCTTTTTCGCCTCTCGACAGTGGAGCTCTGCCAAGAAAAGCTGCAGTTGCGAGGCGAAAAAGCCTCGGATCACCGCAGAAAGTGATGGGGGTACCCAGGCCGGAAAATCTCTGCGTTGATCAGCTGTGCTGTGGGGAGCCTTGCTGGAAGCGCCCAAGCTGCCGACACCGCGAGCGGAGGCTGATTGGCGGGGGTGCTCCTCGGCCTGACTCCGCCCGCCCTTCTTTGCTGCACACTGATAGGTGTAGGTGTTTCCCCTTCCGGGCCCCCACCAATCAGCTGCTCTGGCTCACCCTGCGTCCCACTTCCTAACAGCCCGCGGACCACCGGTGGGCCGCGGACCACAGGTTGCAGACCCCTGTTCTAGAGGCTGGAAGATTTTGGATGAATATTTGGGCTTTTTAAAGCAGGTTGTAGAATTTGAAATTGACAAGAAGAAAGCTCTGTACATAATACTGAGATATGTAAATGCCTTGGTTTAGTTTGAAGTGGGATAATTGTATAAATGTGTTTATCAGGACGGTTTCTTAAAGGTTTGGATAAATGGTTATGTGGTTTTGAAAATTCCTACATTTTTGGTAAATACTTAGGTTATTGTTTAAATGTTTTTTACGGGTTTAGATAAATGTTTATGCTGTTTGGATAATCCTTATATTTTTGGTTAATGTTAGTTTAGTTGGCAGATAGGAGCAGATTATAGTGAAGAAGGATAGTGTTTGTTACTATATTAGGTTCCAAATTATGTTTGAAGGGTTTTATATGTTTTTCTTTAATTGGGAGGGTAATTTTGTTTTAGAAGGGAATGTAATAATGAGAATTTAAATGCTTTATAGAAATAATGTTTATAATCTGAATTGGAGTAAGAGATTGATACTGATTTATGTATATCTTTGTTATAGAAAGTCAGATGTCACTTTGTAGTAGTTTGTTTTGTGTTTTTTTACACCTTTTTAGTTCTGTTTCTTTTTCTTTGTAGGCTTCTTTGTTTCAATCTTTTCAGTTTTTATGTATATTTTGAAAATGCTTTAATAAAGTTTTCTTAAAAAAAAAAGTAGTAGTAGTCTTCCCTAGGCCAAGGGTCGGAAATGGCGGCTCGCGAGCCAGATCTGGCTCTTTGGCCCCTCGGCTCTGGCTCTCTCTCTCTGTGCGGCCCCGCCGCCGCCGCCCTTTCTCTCCGGCTCGGATCCCGGGAAGGCAGCGGGGGGCCTCGCGGAGGGAGGCAAGCAGGCAGGCAAGCGGGCGGGCGGGCGGCCCGGGCCTCCTCCGCCGGCAGAAGAGGAGGAGCGGCTGCCCGCCTGCCTCCGCCCGCCCTGAGGGGACCCACCCGGCGGCGGCAGCGGCTCCCCTGAAGCGCGCCGCTTGTCGTCGCCGCCCGCCTCGTTTCCCGCCCATCATTTCCTTGGCTCGACGCGGGCGGGCGGAAGCGGCAGCCCCGCCTGCGCCGAGTGGCGGTAGCGCGGCCCCGCCGCCGCCCTTTCTCGGATCCCGGGAAGGCAGCGGGGCGCCTCGCGGAGGGAGGCAAGCAGGCAGGTAAGCGGGCGGGCGGCCTGGGCCTCGTCCGCCGCCGCCGCCGGCTCCCCTGAAGCGCGCCGCTTGTCGCCGCCCGCCTCGTTTCCCGCCCCCGTCATTTCCTTGGCTCGACGTGGGCGGGCGGAAGCGGCAGCCCCGCCCGCGCCGAGTGGCGGTAGTGCGGCCCTGCCGCCACCCTCTCCTTGAATCCAGGGAAGGCAGCGGGGCGCCTCGCGGAGGGAGGCAAGCAGGCAGGTAAGCGGGCGGGCGGTCCAGGCCTCCTCTGTCGGCGGGAGAGAAGGAGGAGTGGCTGCCCGCCTGCCTCCGCCCGCCCTGAGGGGACCCACCCGGTGGCGGCGGCTCCCCCGTGCTTGCTCCGCCCGGCCAGACATGCCCCGCTCTGGAGGCCGGTCTCACCGAGGAGGACCCCCAGCCCTCCCAAACAGATTCGCCCTCCCACCCGCCCCAATAAGCCACGAGGGGCAAAGGGCGTTAGGCAGAAGAAGGTCAGGCCCTCTTCCTCCCTTCCAGACAGGGATCCCGTCCTCGGTTACCGAAGGGCAGCGGGGATGGTGGCCAAGCCTCCCTAGCAGGGAGGGAGGCGGACGGGGAATCCGCTGACCCCGAGCGGTGGAGGCTCCCCGGCTATGCTGGAGCACAGCAGCTTCACAGGGGCTTCGGTGAGGCTCCCTGCGCTGTGCCGGGCTGGGTTCCCGGGTGCCTCCCAGCCTTCAATTCTCTCCCCGGTGACCAAGAGGCTGCTGTCGCCCGCCCGACCCACTCGCAGCGCCGGGAGACGATGCCGGGCTGGGTCAGGTGAGCCTCAGCCTGAACCCGCCAAGGCCGACCCTTCCCCGCCTGGCCTCGGGTCGCTTTAGAGGAGGGCCCCGCCCCCTTCCCCGGAGGCTGCGGGTGGATTTCCCCGGCGGCCGGGCTCGACAATGGCCCTTTGAGCGCCGGGCGGGGCTGCCTCCCTCCCCACCCCGCAAAGGCTGCGCGACCATCCCAGTTCCCAGCAGACAGCGCCAGTGATCGCCTCCGCTCTGCCGCGCTTCGTCCGGGGGGCGAGGAGGGAGACCGCCGCCGGGCGCAGCGCTGCGCGACGGGCGGGGACGGGCCTTGCTGGCGCCGGACCTCAGGGAGCCGCAAGAGCCCGCCGCCCGGTTGCGCTCTCGCCCGGCCTTCGGGGCCGCCGGAGCGCTCCGTTCTCGCGGCCGGAGCCCGGGGCTGCGCTCTCTGTCAAGGGCGGCGGCACCCTGGAGCATCCCCATCCCTCGTCGCTCCCTGCGCGCCTCCAAAGCCGCGCGCGCGCTACAACCGCCCTCGTTTCCAGAGATGGGGAAGCGGTTGCTCCGGACAAAGGGCTGCGTGCCAAGCCGTTCCTTCATCCCCAGAGCCCGGCCCATGCCCAGGACACACAGCTCCGTCGAGGGACGGAGAGAGTCCAGCCTCGCCGCTTTCCGCCCTCCCATTTTGCAAGGGGGAAGCTAGTTTAAGATACTGTACTATGTTAATTAACATTTGGGATACAGCATTACACCCTATTTTTTTGCACGTCCTAAAAAGCACGGGAAAGCAGCCCTTTGCACGTGTCGCAAACGAAAAATAGGAGGAGGAAGCACTGGGAACGCCGCCTTGGGCTCCATTTACAAAAGGTCGGATACAAACGCGATAAATACATTCAGGTGGGGTGGGGTGGGGTGGGGTGGGGAGCTGCAGCTACATTTTGCCACCCAAAATTGTTTTCAAGGCTCCCGCCCACAAACCCTGCCCCCAGTACGTGCAATTGGCTCCTGCCCGCAAACCCCGCCCCCTTCCACGCGATTGGCTCCCACCCTCAAACCCCGCCCCCTTCCACGCGATTGGCCCCGCCCGCAAACCCCGCCCCCTTCCACGCGATTGGCCCCCACCCGCAAACCCCACCCCCTGGCTCTCGAGCATTTCAAAATGTGCACGAGCATGTCAAAATGGCTCCCGGCATAAAAAGTTTGCCGACCCCTGCCCTAGGCCAACCAAGAAGAAAGTCTAAATGATGTAGAGCTAGCAAGCTATTCTAGACTATATCCTGCATCAGAAAGCTTATTTTTTAATTAGCCTTGGCGGTATTTTAAACATCTGCACAATTTAACTGAGCGAAAGTTTCCAAAGGAATCCTAAGTGAACCTTGTGAATCTTCAAAGGTAGGAAGAACCTGTCAGAACTACCATATATCCTTAGTGAAAAGTTTTTTAATCACCAGAACTTTGTCATAATTGCTTTTGGTTGACACCCACATTCCCCTTTCCAACACCATGAATAAGGTAAAGTTCAAAGTTACGGTGGCGCTGAACGAATGGTACTTATACCCAGTCCCTGACATTATGGCCATTGCAGCACCCCCGTGGTCACGTGATCAAAATTCTGGCACTTGAAAACTTGACTGCACTTACAACTGCAGGGATGCTTCAACTCCCCCCACCCGCCTATCTCCACACACATCTCTGTCCTTTTGGCCACCCTGTACAGCAACACTCCTCGGCAGTGCCAGCGCTAGGGCTGAAGTAGAGGCCCGGGGCCTTCAGAGTCCCAGCCGGCTGCCACTGCCCCCAGGCCTCTAATTCAGCCCCAGCGCTGCCGCCTCCTCCAAGGAATGCCGCCTCAAGCCTGCGCTATGGCCAGCCACCACAGCACAAAGCCCCAGCCACCCCTGCCACCCTGTGCTCTGCAGGCCCTGCCATGCCCAGCTGACCTTTGCAGTCTTCCTCCCGCTGCTGCTGAGGCATGCCCGGCCTAGCCCTATGCAAGGCAGCATATGCCTTCTTCCCAAGGCCATGTGTGCCATTCTTGTGATGCTTCAGAAGGCTTCTGAGGCCTTCTGAAACCTCACAAGAAGGCTCCATGCGCACCATTCTTGTGATGCTTTGGAAGGCCTCAGAAGCTTTCTGAAGGCTTCCAAAGCATCACAAGAACGGCACGTGCAATTTGGAGAACGGTGGGTGCGGACTTCTTGCAAGTCCCTTACTTTACTGAGTCCCTTACCTTACTGAGGCTCGGGGCTGGAAGGGACCAAGCCAGGAATAGCTTGGATTGGGGTGGGTCCTCGCCTAACGACCGGTGGGATTCATTAACAACAGCAATGGGAACTGCTGGGATTGTTGCTAAGTGATGTGGTCATATGACATTGCGCTTTATGACCGCATCGCTTAGTGATGGAAATTTCAGTCCCAATTCCCGTCATAACCTGAGGATTACCTATAGCTGGCTTTTGTGTATGTGCAGTTATTTCACTTTCCAGAAACATTCTGCCCATCAGTTTAGTGAACCTGACATTCACAAGAAATGGCAAATTTGCTGCAGTAAAAGGCCCTGATTGAGAAAGCCCCTTAACTGGAGCACTTTCAAAAAGTATAATACTCTTATGGATAAGAAAAACTTGTACATTTAAGCCCAGGTACTCAAATCCCCTATTATGCTTTCTGGTGCCTCATGGTCAGTAGATTCTGCTCTCTAAAATCCTGGCTGATCCTACCGCTTTATTCTGATGATTCAACCAGGTAGGGACCACCACCTCCTATTGTGTTAAAGGTATGCACCAAGCCCACTCAATAGCTGATTTTAGAACAATGTCTGCCAGTGGCTTCATTATCCAGCAATAGCTTCTTCTCACCTGGCTGTCAAATATAGCTGTTATAACTGACAGTGGTGCAGTTTTAGTCAGTTTGATGTAGTGGTTAAGGTGCTAGCCTATAAATGAGACTGTGAGTTCTAGACCTCCCTTAGGCATGAAAGCTGGCTGGGTGACTTTGGACCAATCATTTTCTCGGCCAAACCCACCTCACAGGGTTGTTGTGGGGAAAATAGGAGGCATGTTCGCCACCGAGAGAGAGAGAAGGCAGGATCTAATAATAATTTTAAAAACCTTGGCACTATCTCATCTGAACTCTGAGAAATGCTGAAGGAGGCAAATGCTACCATCTTTATTTTCTCAAAATACATGAGACAAGATAATGGAGAAATTCATAGTTTAATGTTGCCTGGCCAGACATTTCTTGGTGGCAAGGTCTAACTTTTTAATGAAGAAAGACCAGTATGAATTACAAGGGACATTCATGACCAATGAGGTAGTATATTGCATTCTTATTGATTAAGCACGCCTGTCATCTAGTATTATTACTTGATTACTTTAGCCTGTCTGTATATGTTGTCTTTCTTACAGACTCATTTTACATTTTCACATTTTCCAAATCAGAAATAACATAATTATTAAAATACCAATGAAGTATGAAAGTAACAGCATTCTGTGTGCGTCATGCCGGCCACATGACCGTGGAAGCGTCTTCGGACAACGCTGGCTCTTCGGCTAACAAACAGAGATGAGCACCGGCCCCTAGAGTCAGACACGACTGCACAAATGTGCGGGGGGAGCCTTTACCTTTACCTTTTTATGAAATTATTAGAATTTAATTTGTAAATTTTATTTTGGTTGTGTATATTAATATAATTTGGATAGACCTGTTACAGAAGCAAAACCTTTAAGCAAAAAATAAGACAATGGGGAAATTATACAAATTAATTATCAAATATTATCCAGTGTTCCAAATATACATTTGTGGCAGAATAATAATATGGAAATTTCTGATGAGTTTTTAAATTAGTTTGTACTAGCAAGGTCATCACATACAGGTCCACTTGTCATATCAAAGCATGGCAAATATGATTTATTTTTGTACATAAAATTGTGGCTTCATTTAGAACTACTTAGAACATGAAAATAATGGAATTTACTGTTCTTTAGGTCCATTTCTACCTATAGAATTATAATTGATATAACTGGATATGTCCTTTCTTCCATATCCCATTCCAGCAAATTGTACATTACAGTACTGCGCATAACTAGTTTTGGAGCAGGGAACTAAAATATTGTTATATAGCAACTAAAGGGCAATTAAACCATTATTTCAGCATAAATCGAAGAGTATCAGCCTGGTTGCCTGGGTAACAGGAAATAGTTCCCTCTTTCCTCACGTTCAGAGTAAGGAATGTGAAATTTCAGTTACACTCAAACAGGCAAATCTGATTGGCTCCATGGCTACCCTGATTACATAATACAATTATGTCATCACATTTAATACATGGTGCCAAATTGGTTGGGACTGCAGGGTGAAGAAACTCTGTCAGTTGCTAAAAAATGTTATTAGTAACTCTACATCGATAATAATTACTGTAAACACGCAGTAAATTGGTATAAAAATAGAAGGTAGATTCCTCCAGCATGAAATAGCTAATTTAGCAACAATGAACAACAAATTCAGCACCCTCTACTTCTTACATCTTTGCTACGTTTTGCTTTTTTTGCACAATCAAAAAAAAGGAACTTATAGCCATCAACTTGTGGGGAATAAATATGATTTGTGGGGGGAGATGGGCGGTGATAGAAGTTGGATAAATAAAGACTGCCTGTGTTATTGTATAATGAAGGAAAATGATGATAGAAGCAAAATATATAATGATTCTCAAAAATTATTATTAGTGTGAGATGTTATTAAGTATTCCAGCAAATGTTCCAAGCATGTGGGAATGGAAAGTGGTCTGGTGTTGACTTTTTGTTTCCATAGAATGTATATTACACACTTCATAAGCAAATAAAAAATATAGAAAATTTCTATTCTTGTTCTTCTTGTCTCTTTATCGTATGAAGAAGTAAGTTAGTAGTTATTCTTTCAAATATTTTACACTGAAACTTTGCTAGTAATTA
The DNA here is from genome assembly GCA_023362775.1 of Charina bottae. Classification (NCBI taxonomy): domain Eukaryota; kingdom Metazoa; phylum Chordata; class Lepidosauria; order Squamata; family Charinaidae; genus Charina; species Charina bottae. The sequence goes on from JALMGJ010000007.1 coordinate 26,440,644, forward strand.
TAGGTCTTTTAATCTAAAACTTCGAGACATAATAGGCTGCAAAAATGTAGGATTGTGTTAATAAAACATTGCACTATTACATTACAGTGGAATCTTAGTGTTTGTGACCTTGATGCAACAGTTTCCACATGCAGTGGACCAAATTGCATTGTGATTTATGTCATTTATGTAATCTTATCAGTATGCAATTTGCTTCATACATATTGCTGCAATGATATATATTCTTCAGTTTACCAGACTTTGGGAATATCTGACTCCCACTCCTATTAATCCATTAAAATGAGGTTTCACTGTATGGTTTTGGGTAAGATGGCTGAGCAAATTAAATGAATAATTTAATGAACAGTGGCTTTTTTGGATAATTTCACCAATGTCGTACTAATTCCAGGCAGGGTGGTTTCTGGATAATCATACTATTTCCCCTGTCTTGGGTAATCCAGTGTACCCTGTGAGCTTAGTGGGTAGCCTGACAAGCAGGAACAAAATGTAGGGAAGCAGGTACAGAAGTGCATAATGCAGTGAAGGTCCTTTAAAGGAAAAAAAAATATGCCAGTCGAGGCAGAATTCTATTTAGGCCAGCATGTCTTTTTCAAAGATTCAAAGATTCACAGTGAAAGATACACCAAGACGAATGATATGTGGTAATTCCCATCTTCTCTTCCCAAATAACCCCAGGGCTTGCCTTAGGTTACTTTCGAAAGAATGAAGACAGCTGCTGCAGAGCACCTAATTTGTTCCATCTCTTTTAAATGCTAGAACTTCTGGAAATCATTTAATTCTGTTGTCACCTCCAGCGGACTTTCTGAAACAAAGTACCATTATTTTTACTCGATGCAACTAACAAATTCACAAATAGTGAATTACAAATTAATGGACAGGAGATGTGATTATCATACAGTAGTTTTATTATAAATATATGCCAATATATCAGCAAATAATATTCCATGGTGGTAGTTTGGACATCCCCCCCCCCAAAAAAAAACCCCCACCTGACTACCATAGTTCAAATAAAAATGACTGATACAGGAAAATTAACTGGCTGATGTATCCAGTATAGCCAGTTAATACTGAAAATAATTATAAATGCTAATTATATTTGTATAAAATTGTATATGACTGTCAATACACTGCTGGACGAAGCCCTCTTCAATGAAGATTAGGGGCCCTGTCATGCCTCATGGCAGCTCACAACCAAGAAAGCAAGATTCTCACAGATTCATAGCAGGCAGTCTTACTGCATTGTAAAAAGTTACAGAATCTTGAAAACTAGACATGGCCCTCGTTTATCAGTAAGTTAAGGCAGGCCTCTTAGTGCCCTTTGTTCTTCTTTCTTATCGAGTATTGCTTTAATGGGGAGGATTTGCTTATTTGACACCAGAAAAACATCCATCTGTTTTGTATTCCAGTATTTTGGAACATACATTTTCATTCCTAGGGTCAGATAATACCACCACTGTCCTTGTGTTAGGATGGTCAAGCATTGCTGTATTTACTGAGAATTAATTAAATCCATATCTGAGTTTGTCCTTATTTTCCTCTTTTTTTCTGTTTTGTGAGTCCCAGTGAAGAATTATAGGGAACTTGAAAGCTTGCTCACTGTCATTTTTCTTAGCGTTTGCCCCACATGGTTGCCTAGTCCACTTGTTTCTGCACTGTACTTGTCTAGTTCTCACAGCAGAGCTGTCAATGCGTGATGCGATGAAGGGTTTTGTTTATTAGCCAGCTTGTTGCAAAACCTGATGCTGATTGGGACTGAGAGGGAGTGACTGACCCAAAGTCACCCCACTGGCTTCTATGCCTAAGAGAAGATTAAAACCTGCGTCTCCCAACTCCTAGTTCTGCACCTGAATCATTACACCATACTGGCTCTTGGAAGCATGCTCACTATTCTGTAATATTTAATTGGTCCTAATAAACATATTACCTTATTGGTATAGGCATCTGATACAAATTGTGATGATGAAAAAAGCAATAAAAAGTGTGTTACAACATCACGACACAAGGCTTGGTCTTTTGTTCTTGTGTCCCAACATTAGATGCAAGCATGTATGTCACGTCTGTTGTGTTGGAGTCTGGAATGTAATTAACAGAACTCCAGGCAGCACTTAGCAAATTTTAGCAGAGTGAAATGGTCCCAGAAAGGGCTTGCACGTGAGGCTTGATTACATTCAGGAAAATAAAGCAGTCTTCACACATTTGTTAGTGGAAAAACAAAATAAAGATAGCTTACATTTTATTCAGCAGATCTTGGTTACAAGCAGTTCCATTGTAGAAAAGTTCTGGTGCGTGCGTGCGAGGTATTTTGATTCTGACCAGACCCGCTTTTGGCGGCCCTGCTGAAAGTGTGTGTGCATGCTGGAAGAGTAATGGAGACTGGCCATGAGGGCCCAAAGAGAAAGAGGAAACAGGAAGTCAGGTGACAGGCACCTCCCACAAACACAGTGGAGATACACCTCATATTGAAAGCCATGTTTCAGTAGAAGAGTCCCTCCCCTTATGTTCGTGAGACAATGCACAGTTGAAACCTGATATTCCCAACATACTGATGTTGCAGTGTCATGATACAAATTTCAGCATTTGCTCCTCCCTGCCTGCTTTCCCCCCCCCCAAAAAGCCTATACTTATTATGGTTTTTTAATGTGTTTGGGTTGTATTAAAATAATATGAAAGGTGAAAAGGTGAGCCTGCCTACATTCATGTCTTTTAAAGTATGTATCACTGAGAATATAATGAGAACATAATGAGAAGACAGGATACCCTGGAGAAGAAGCTGATGCTAGGGAAAGTGGAAGGCAAAAGGAAGAGGGGCCGACCAAGGGCAAGATGGATGGATGATATTCTGGAGGTGACAGACTCAACCATGGGGGAGCTGGGGATGGTGACGGCCGACAGGAAGCTCTGGCGTGGGCTGGTCCGTGAAGTCACGAAGAGTCGGAAGCGACTGAACGAATAAACAACAACAACAATCACTGAGAATACATTGGAATTCCATTATCTGAAGCTTATTACATGGCAAAATACTGTAAAAAATGCCTGTAATTTTTATTTATCACAAATCTTAAAACAGAGTAAGCATTTTCAAAATGAAGAAGCCAATTTCTGTTCCATCAGAACTACAACAAGCTCTTGGGGAGATGGGAGGTAAACCTTTCACAGAAAAGCAAAGTATGTCATACACAGCTAGATCTGGAGAAAAGAGTAAAGTTGACCTTGAAGCTTTTACAGTTAAAATAGGGGGCAAATACTTGTAGGCTTGAAGGCCATATGCTAACAAGGCAGGTGTTCTTGCAAACCAAGCTATTACAATGACAGTGCTAACTACAATTTTAAATTTAGTACCAATTATATTTACTCTGCAATGCAGTAGCTTCTTTTTACAAAAAGCAAAATACACTATTGCATAGTTTCCAAATGTGTTTATGTTCCTCTTTCTCAAAAATAAAGCTTTAGTGAAAATCAGGAAGCATTTCAATATTCATAGAAAACAGCGTCAAGGTAAATTAGATGGAACTTAAAATGTTTATAGATTTACATTATCACAGAACTGCAAAATTACATGCATTGTAAAACATAAGCCAATCACAGTTATATAATTGGTACTAAAATGTAATTTAGTTGATAAACATATAGCATAATAAACTCTCACCAAAAGTATGATTTCAGATAAATTTGACAACTTAGACCCAAATTAATTCCTGTTATAAATAATCAAAGTTAATTCTTTTTCTTTACTCATATTGGTAACTGTAAGTAAACAGAAAAATGGTTTTCCATCATTCAGTGATTGCTATCTCTGTTGAATCAAATAAAAAAAGTAACATAACTCTGTGCTAATTCAAAATTGGCTCCAGACCTATCTGTTCAGATGAGGTTGGCTCCTTCTGAGAGCCAAGTCAGTTTTTTTCTGGTTCTGTGCTGATTTATCTGAAACCAGAGCAAAGTTGGCTTTTCTTTCATAATGCAAGGGCTGTTTACCTATTGGAAGAAATTCTTGCCTTTCCCTGTCTTCAGGATCTTGGACTCAAGTCATTTTGTTTCAAGGCAATCGTTTAAAAAGCTCAAGCAGCCTTTTTGGCTAGCCTCCTGCTGAAGTGAAGGAGGAAACAGAAAACTCTTGTCAATTTTACCCCTTCCCTCTGTCATTGTAGTCTGGGTTACATGTGAAAGGGATTATAAAGATCTGCAGTCAGTCAAAACATTGTGGATTAATTTCAGCTGTGTTTTAAAGAGTATTTCTTATAGTTCACCTGCATTGTTTAGGATTTTTCTCCCTCATCCAGCCACTCTAGCAGCAAGCAATTATAGTTAAGAGATTTTGGGGAAAACACTTGGTTGTAAAATTGTTGATATATTATTACAATTATAGATGCTTTTATATGTGACACAGTGACGTTATCTCCAGTTTGGAGAGAGAGTGAGTCTATGTATGTATATGTGTGTGTATCTATCTCTCTGAATGAAACTGCCACCACCCCTGCATAGCAAAATTGTGTGCTTGGGGAGGGGGGCATATAGTAACAGTTCCTTTTACTTTCTCTTTGTATGGAAAGGGGGAATTTTGCTTCTGCAAACTCATCAAAGAGTGAGGAATTGAAATGATTATTTTATTATTTTGGTACTTTCCTGTTGGTCAGAGGAGGCAAGTGCTAACTAGCTCATGATGATCTTAATATTTTCCCTATTTTTGAGGTCAACATAAGTAAAGACTGTTGCAGGATGGTTTCGTGCTACTTTTGGAGGGAGTGGGAAGGCAAAATGTGGAAGTCCCCAGATAATTACTGCTGTGGTATAAAAACTTTCATTAGGCAGGATAGCTATATGACATTATACTTCAGAGCATTACAGTATAATGTTTGAAGGAACTATTTTAACATATTAACACAAGTATGTCTATTTTAGATTTATGGTATATATCTCATCTTTCTGCCTATAGGGCACTTTAGGCAAATAACAACAATATAATAAAATATCTCTTCCATGTGCCCAACAAATGGATGTTGGAAAATAAAATTTATTGTATTTCTCTTACCTCCCAGGCAGTTCACAGAAAGGTAAGTGCTATGTTGTCTCAGATAGTCAAGCTTTAATACATAAATTCTATTTTTGTTGACTTAAAAGGCCAGAGAGATGAATGCAGAATGGAGTTTTATTAATGAGTTCAGTCTGATCAAAACATTTATTTAAAAATATTGTAAGAGTAATGTGCTGAAACCAAACTTTCATGCAGTGGGCTAAATCCAGCCATATATGTCAGCTGACAGAAACAGTTTCCCTACTTCTTGCCCCTTCCCACAGCTCATTTAGTCATATAAAATGTAACAGATAATGTTGGTGTTAAATTAAGTTATAATGGTGGAATGGTGGAAATTGGACAAAGATCCCTTTTGTCAGTGGTGCATTGTCACTGTAGAAGGTTCTTTGCTCAATTTTCAGAGATTTCAATCCTTTCCCCCCTCATCCCTGCCAAACTATTTCACTGGCAGGGGCCCCAGCCTTCTGTAATATTTTGGGAAAGTTGGAGGGGGTGCCATAGGGAAGAGGAAATGAATCTATTTTCACCAGCCTATTTCCAAGTGCCTCAGTCTGGATCCAACTCTATGTCACCATTATGGATACTACTAATAAAGTTAAATAAATACAATTTAGACCTATGATACTTTTTAAACATTAGTAGAGCTCTTAGGCAAAATCCTCGGCCAGCTGCAATAGTCTCCAGCAAAAAAATATGAAGGGACAGGTTGGCTTATTCCCATCAGTGCATCAAATCTAATTTTTTTTTCAGTTGGATAGAAAAGTATTTTCTCTCACTTTCTTTTTAATTCCATAAAATCTTCAGCCTTGTTTTTGTTCCACACAAGAGCAATGAAATTAACTGTAACATTAAAATTGTACTAAAGGAACTCATAATAATTATTAATAATAAAAATGAAATAAAATATTTTAAATTAAATTAAATTAAATAAAATTAAATTAAATTAAATAATTAAATTAAATTAATAAAAATAATAAAGGAACCGACGGCCAACAGGAAGCTCTGGCATGGGCTGGTCCATGAAGTCACAAAGAGTCGGAAGCGACTGAACGAATAAACAAAAAAAAAAGGAACTAAAAGATGAGCACTTACTGTATGTTTGCCATTGTTGATATTAATAATGTCAGCAAATCGTTTCCTCGAGAACAAGGAATAAACACAAGACACTAACCTTTGTTTTACCCTTCTTTTGTACCAATTTAGCTGATAATAGAATTTAATGTTAACAAAATATTAATGTTTACACACATTTCCTATTTGTCTGTGGTACGGAACAAAATAAATTGGATGCATGCTGATTTGACTACTAGTCTCTACATCCATTGGCAATTCCCTTTAAAGTTGCTTGCATCATAAGGAACAGAGCATAAGAGGAGGGACTCCCGCTGAGCCTTCAACTCCACTTAACATTTTTAATCTCCAACTAATTACTTTTTAATGAGAAGTGTCCAAATTTGGAACAGGAAGTCATAGCAATTTCTGGAAGTATACAGCTGATGAAAGATTAGCTGGTTTAATATTTTTTCCTAATACAGAGTAAGTAATTTTCAAAATAAAGAGAATTTTGATACAGATAATTCTTAAAAATGACTTTTAAACATTAGGGCATTACAACACTTTGTATTTGATTAAACTCCCTAAACAAATAGGCCTGCACTTTCCTAGAGTCCATAGACATATTTTTTGAAGACCTATTGCACTTCTTGTTTTTTTCTCCTTTATCTCTATAAGCAACTTTTAAGCTCTCTGCATCAACTTGAAGCTTCTACTTTCTACTACTAATTATAGCTTAACTTAATTACAGCTATAATTACATTTGCATGCAGCATACATGATACTTTCATGTCTTGCTGGTGGCAAATGTTGGTAGGGAAAAAGGGTCTGCTGCCTGCTGAAGTTCCTTGAGTTTGTTGATAGATCCTTGCTTACTACTTTGAGAAGTATGTGGGTTGCCATGATCTGACTAAAATTAGGGATAGGGTCAGAAAGTGGGATTTATTATTTTATTTAATAACCCATAGTGGGGAAGGCTGCCCCATAATTTGAACACTGTTAAATCCTGCCATTGTAACCCACTCCAGCTTACATCTTATGCTTCCTATTTGCAACAGCTCTTCTTCATGTAAAATATAGCTCAGTGTATGCAAGAATCCATGTTGCTTACTTTTCACAACTAGTAGAAGCATCTGAGGAAGAAGTTGGAGAAAAGGCTTTTAAACATATTTATATATTAGAGGTGTAATACACTTTTTGATTTCAAAATACCCTATTTTAAGTTTGAAACAGCTGTTTTGCATTCAAAATAATCTGTCTTGATTGTTTTGGAATTGTTTCAAGCTTGAAACAGAGTGCTTCAGAGCTGTTACAAGCCTGAAAGATTTCTAAAATGATTGAAACAACCTGTGTCTAGTGTGAAACAGCTATTTCAGACTTGAAATAAGTGTTTTGAATTCAAAATGGTTTGAATTTGAAATGTTTCACATGCCACTGTTTCCTATGCTGCAGCTCATAGCCAAGTCATGTTGTTCCCCGTTTACCCATGGTTGCTGTTTGCAGATTTTTTAAAATGCTGAATAATATATTTATTGTCCTATATACAATAGTTTAATTTTGTGGGTTAGATAAAGTGATGGAACATAAGTTTAACAGTGCTATTAGCTCTCAGTGGTTAAGCAGAACCTCCATATTCAGTTCTAGCATATCTAGATGACCTTGAGACCTTGACCTTGAGACAAAAACGGGACATTGGGATGGCAAAACGGGACGGGGTTAAACTTATGTAATAAAAATGGGCAGAACTTCCATCGTCCCCTTGTGGCTGCCATTTTGACTTTTTTGACCACACCCTGCAGGCACCCCTGAACATGGATGTGCCCTTGGAGTCGCCAGGAGCTACGCTTGACCAGAGAGTGCTGTGTCTCCTAGACTTTGAAGGATCATTCCATGCTGGGTAGCTGGGACTTCGCTTTCTCCAAGGGTGCATCTCTCCAGACCAGCGTTTCTCAACCTTGGCAACTCTAAGATGGGTGGACTTCAACTCCCAGAATTCCCCAGCCAGCATGGGAATTCCCCAGCCAACAAGGACGGGAAAGCTCCCTCTTTCGCTCACACGCGCCAGGGTTCCCTCGCCATCCCTTTCCCGCCTCACAAGTTCCCTACAAGTATGGGAATGGGGTCTATTTAAGAATAGGATTTAAAAAAAAAGGGGGGTGGAGCACACCACCGATGGGACTGCCAACCCTTTCCTGAAAAGTGACCATGTGTCCCAAACTCCAACACACACGTAGCTGCTGAGCGAGAAGGGGGAGAAGGAGAGATAGGAGGGAGGGGTGGGGAGGAGAGGAGAGGAGAGGAGAGGAGAGATTGAGGGAGGAAAACAATGGATGCGACGGTTCTAAGGGACCCTACTTACCGATCTCCAGCACAATAAAGACATTTGCATTTTTAAGTCCCAGCTTTATGTCTTACATGATTAAGAGGTATGTTTCATTTGCCATGCTCATGCTGCTTGCTCAGGAGGAAGACACCACGTTGCAGGGGCAGATTGAGCAAAATAAACCATCCCTTCCCAGAGGAGCACTCAGTACAAAAGGGCGGCCGGGCTGGGACGCGGGGGTGGGGGGTGAGTTTGACCAGCTCTTCAAAAAAGGGGAGGAGAGGCACTTTTTTAAGAGACAAGAAGGCACGCACAGCAACCCCCCTTTCCTGTAACTCAAACTGGTTGCTCTCTCAGTCCGGGAGAAAACCTGATCGCAGACAAATCTAGAGCTGTGTTGGGGTTGGAAGCCTGGGCGCTGTGATTATGCAGGCAAGGCGTTTGGCCGGCTTCAGCTGCGACTTCCACCCCTGTCGGTGGAAGGGAAAAACCAGTCCAGCATTCTTTGCCTCCCTGATTTTCACAGCGCTAGCTCCTCTGAAAAAAAGAGGGAAGGGGAAGAGAAAGTGGAACGCTTCTCTTGTTCCTTATTATTTTACAATGACTAAGGTACTTTTCTGCTTATCTTGCTCGTTCACCCCCTCGTGAACATGCCGTCCCCCAGAAAAGTAAGCGCACTAATTTCATTCCCACGCGCTCCGCTCTCAAACGCTCCCCTCTATGGAAGGAAAGCATGTGCTGCACAACCCTTTTATAGCCAAGCGGGCTGATCCATTTGCGCCCCATGAGGGGAAGGGAGAAAAGACAGTTAAGGATGGCATAAGAAAAGCAGAGAGCCCACCTCTTCCGGGCTGCCTCCAAATACGGGACAAAATTGAGATTTATATCAAAAAGATGGGACGGTTCAAAAATGTTTAAAAATGGTCACCCTAAGCATATCTAAATATTAGTTACTGGCACTATATTTGTTGGGAAGCTTTGCAGAAATATCTTGCAAGATTGCATTGGAAATGGGAGGCCGAACTAGATGAGCTATTAGTCTGATCCACCAGAATTCTTGCTCATGTGTTGTTAATGAAGGGTACCAAACAGAATCAGAAAATTCATGCAGACTGAGGCAAGGCTAAATATACAATTAAACTAAAGCAGAGAAAGCTACTAGATTAGTCTAGGCAATGGAGACTTTAAAAGGCTTGTTCATTTTAGCTTCTTGAGCAGCTATTGCATTTGGCTTTGCAGAACAGAGGGTGAGTAAGTGCTAACATCCAAGATTCTGGCTGTGAAGTCAGAGCTGGAAGAAAACAGTCCTATGTAGGAGGAACTGGATTGCTTTAATACACCAGTGAGTATTAAATCGTCCTTGAAAAATTAAAGAAGGTTGCTAGTTTCCATCAGCTGTATTTCCTCTGCTATTCCTCTTTATGAATACAGAGAGTACTGCCTCTGAGACTATAGTAGAACCACTACAGCTAGTACCTGAGATAGATCTTCTGGTTTGGAATGATGAAAATATTTTCGAACACAACTAGAGGATATCAGTTTTGAGAGGACACTTATGGGGTTAATATACTTCAGAGAAACAGCATCTGATTTACATAAGGGATGATTATTAACATAAATAATATAGGCTCTTGTTCCTTTTTGGCCTGCCAATCAGTTTTGGTGGCTCATTTTGGCTGTATTGCAAGTGTAATATTTCCAAGGCTGTTGTAACTTTGAATGGTCGTTAAGTGAGGACTACCATAGTGGGGAGAAAGGGCTGAATTTTCTAGCTACATGGTCAGAGAGATGGAATTATTGAAATTATTTCATATTTTGCATTTTTATCTCTCCATTGCTAGAAAGGCAGCATAGGGTTTGAGAGCCCTAACTCTCTTATATACCGAGATTATTGGTGAAGCTTCTTCTGGAAAATAAGTGGGGGCAGTAGGAACTACCAAGCCATTATCTCAAAGCAAGAGGTAGAATGGGGATGAAGACTCAGAAGGATTCCGAAAGAAGAATTTTGAGAACTCCAGAGTTCCATTCAATGGGTTCAGCTGTCTGCTACAATAATACATAAACTATATGCAGTTGCACTTCATAGAATATGCCCACAGCAGGTCTCACCACAAATAATTACTATGGTTAGTTGTGGTTGGTTCTCCAGCAAAGGAGATCGTTACCTTGTCGTGGTGCTGGAGCTTGAGCACCTCAATGAAACCATGAGCTAAACCGTGAAGGGACACCCAAGACGGGAAGGTCGTGGCAGAGAGGTCAGACTAAATACGATCCCTGGGGAAGGTAATGGCAACCCACCCCAGTATTCTTGCCATGAAAACTAAATGGATCAGTACAACCAAAGATATGTCGGTATACCATCGGAAGATGGGACTCCCAGGTCGGAAGATGGTCAAAATGCTACTGGGGAGGAACAGAGGATACGTTCAACTAGCCCCAGATGTGATGACGCAGCTAGCTCAAAGCCGAAAGGACGGCTAGCGGCCGACGGTGCTGGTGGTGAACGACGAATCCGATGTTCTAAAGATCAACACACCATAGGAACCTGGAATGTAAGATCTATGAGCCAGGGCAAATTGGATGTGGTTATTGGTGAGATGTCAAGATTAAATATAGACATTTTAGGTGTCAGTGAACTGAAATGGACTGGGATGGGCCACTTCACATCAGATGACCACCAGATCTACTACTGTGGACAAGAGGACCACAGAAGAAATGGAGTAGCCTTCATAATTAATAATAAAGTGGCTAAAGCAGTGCTTGGATACAATCCAAAAAACGATAGAATGATCTCAATTCGAATTCAGGGTAAGCCATTTAACATCACAGTGATCCAAATATACGCCCCAACCACAGATGCTGAAGAAGCAGAAGTAGATCAGTTCTATGAGGATCTGCAGCACCTACTAGATAATACACCAAAAAGAGATGTTATTTTCATTACAGGAGACTGGAATGCTAAGGTGGGTAGTCAGACGACACCTGGAATTACAGGCAAGCATGGTCTGGGAGAACAAAATGAAGCAGGACATAGGCTGATAGAATTTTGCCAAGACAACTCACTGTGCATAACAAACACTCTCTTCCAACAACCTAAAAGACGACTTTATACATGGACTTCACCAGATGGTCGACACCGAAATCAGATTGACTACATCCTTTGCAGCCAAAGGTGGCGGACATCTATACAGTCGGTAAAAACAAGACCTGGAGCTGACTGTAGTTCAGATCACGAACTTCTTATTGCAAAATTTAGAATCAGACTAAAGAGAATAGGGAAGACCCACAGATCAGTTAGATATGAGCTCACTAATATTCCGAAGGAATATGCAGTGGAGGTGAAGAATAGATTTAAGGGACTAGATTTAGTAGATAGGGTCCCAGAAGAACTATGGACAGAAGTTCGCAACATTGTTCAGGAGGCGGCAACAAAAAACGTCCCAAAGAAAAAGAAAACCAAGAAGGCAAGATGGCTGTCTGCTGAAACACTGGAAGTAGCCCAAGAAAGAAGGAAAGCAAAAGGCAACAGTGATAGGGGGAGATATGCCCAATTAAATGCAAAATTCCAGAGGTTAGCCAGAAGAGATAAGGAATTATTTTTAAACAAGCAATGTGCGGAAGTGGAAGAAGACAATAGAATAGGAAGGACAAGAGACCTCTTCCAGAAAATTAGAAACATCGGAGGTAAATTCCAGGCAAAAATGGGTATGATCAAAAACAAAGATGGTAAGGACCTAACAGAAGCAGAAGAGATCAAGAAAAGGTGGCAAGAATATACGGAAGATCTGTATAGGAAGGATAATAATATTGGAGATAGCTTTGACGGTGTGGTCAGTGAGTTAGAGCCAGACATCCTGAAGAGTGAGGTTGAATGGGCCTTAAGAAGCATTGCTAATAACAAGGCAGCAGGAGACGACGGTATCCCAGCTGAACTGTTTAAAATCTTGCAAGATGATGCTGTCAAGGTGATGCATGCCATATGCCAGCAAATTTGGAAAACACAAGAATGGCCATCAGATTGGAAAAAATCAACTTATATCCCCATACCAAAAAAGGGAAGCACTAAAGAATGTTCAAACTATCGAACAGTGGCACTTATTTCACATGCCAGTAAGGTAATGCTCAAGATCTTGCAAGGTAGACTCCAGCAATTCATGGAGCGAGAATTGCCAGATGTACAAGCTGGGTTTAGAAAAGGCAGAGGAACTAGAGACCAAATTGCCAATATCCGCTGGATAATGGAGAAAGCCAGGGAATTTCAGAAAAACATCTATTTCTGTTTTATTGACTATTCTAAAGCCTTTGACTGTGTGGATCATAACAAATTGTGGCAAGTTCTTGGTGGTATGGGGATACCAAGTCATCTTGTCTTCCTCCTGAGGAATCTGTATAACGACCAAGTAGCAACGGTAAGAACAGAGCACGGAACAACGGACTGGTTTAAGATTGGGAAAGGAGTACGGCAGGGCTGTATACTCTCACCCTACCTATTCAACCTGTACGCAGAACACATCATGCGACATGCTGGGCTTGAGGAATCCAAGGCTGGAGTTAAAATCGCTGGAAGAAACATTAACAATCTCAGATATGCAGATGATACCACTTTGATGGCTGAAAGCGAGGAGGAGTTGAGGAGCCTTATGACGAAGGTGAAAGAAGAAAGTGCAAAAGCTGGGTTGCAGTTAAACCTCAAAAAAACCAAGATTATGGCAACGAGCTTGATTGATGACTGGCAAATAGAGGGAGAAAAAGTGGAGGCAGTGACAGACTTTGTATTTCTAGGCGCAAAGATTACTGCAGATGCTGACTGCAGCCAGGAAATCAGAAGACGTCTACTTCTTGGGAGGAGAGCAATGGCAAATCTTGATAAAATAGTTAAGAGCAGAGACATCACACTGACAACAAAGGTCTGCATAGTTAAAGCAATGGTATTTCCTGTAGTAACCTATGGCTGCGAGAGCTGGACCATAAGGAAGGCTGAGCGAAGGAAGATAGATGCTTTTGAACTGTGGTGTTGGAGGAAAATTCTGAGAGTGCCTTGGACTGCAAGAAGATCAAACCAGTCCATACTCCAGGAAATCAAGCCAGACTGCTCACTTGAGGGAATGATATTAAAGGCAAAACTGAAGTACTTTGGCCACATAATGAGAAGACAGGATACCCTGGAGAAGAAGCTGATGCTAGGAAAAGTGGAAGGCAAAAGGAAGAGGGGCCGACCAAGGGCAAGATGGATGGATGGTATTCTGGAGGTGACAGACTCAACCATTGGGGAGCTGGGGATGGTGACGGCCGACAGAAAGCTCTGGCGTGCACTGGTCCATGAAGTCACGAAGAGTCGGAAACGACTGAACGAATAAACAACAAAGTTGTGGTTGGTATATATTACAGCTCTTGTTCCTTTTTTCCTGCCACTAGTGATTAACGAAAGTTCACAGAACCTGTGTGTGCAAATTTATTTGCCATCAGGCAAAAACTTTTTGGACATGAGATTTTATCACTAATGGCAGGCAGGTTCTGTGAAGTTTTATTAATCAACAACTCAGTTACATGAATATTACACTGAAAATTTGAGCTCCACTCCATCAGCCCCATGAAGGATTCCCCCTCCATGCACAGAGGGGAGGGGAAACCCTTTGGCGGCCTGAAGGAATGGAGCTCAAATCCTGAAGATTTCAGCTCTGTTCCTGCAGCTCCACAAAGAATTTCCCCTCTGTGCTCCATTTGAGAGTGAAAGGGCTGCCTGCCAGGAGGATTTCAGCTCTGCGTGGAGCTGAAATCCTTCAGCAGACGGCTCTTTTGCTCCATCCGCTTAATGACCTGAGAGATTGCTTAACAACCACAACTAGGAGTGCTGGGATTGCAGTCATTAAGCAAAGCAGTCACGGCATCTCATGTAACGACTGCTTCACTCAACGACCGAGATTCTGGTCCCAATTGTGGCTGTTAATCAAGGACTACCTGTACTGGGATATAAACCAATCTCACAGGAGATATACAAAATCAAACTTTATTAAAATAAGAAAAGATTAAAAATGCAAAAATCCTTTTTAGCTTTAAATATTAAAATGCAAACATTCAGTATTGAACAGGAGAAACTTCTCTTTCTCCATCTAGGGTTGCCTAATCACTGTAGCCTCTTACAAATCAGTTTTTAAAAATTCAAAAGAAAATATAATGTCCAGACAGATCAGAAGATCATTCTTTGCCAGAAGGTTGCAAGAGATGCTGGGAGAGTATTTCAAATATTATTAAATAAGTTGTTTCTGGGTAGGCTGACCATACGTCCTGTTTTGAACGGGACAGTCCCATTTTTTAACATTTCCGGACCGTCCCGTCATTTTAATATAAAAGTAAATTTTGTCCCGTTTTTAAAAAAACCTGTCAGGAACTAGTCTGTCCCTGCTACCAGGACAGACTCCGAGAGCCAGAACCGAGAGCCAGAAGTAGCTGGAGTGGCGTGAAAGAGACGGAGCAGCTTATTGGAGGAACCCGGAAGAGGAATTGCCTCTGCTTATCAGCGCGCAGCAAAGGAGGTGGGAGGGGCGGGCCGAGCAGCGTGATAGGCAGAGGCGATTCCTCTTCCGGGTACCTTCAATAAGCTGCTCTGTCTCTTTCGCGCCGCTCCAGCTACTTCCAACTCTCGATTCCTCTTGTCCCGTTTTTGTCTCAAGGAAATATGGTCATCCTATTTCTGGGGGAAAAAAATAATGTCATGATCAAGGCAGAGATATGAATAAAAAGCCAAATTTACATCCAATTTCATTAATGGCATGTAGAGACAGACTAAATCTAGCAGAAACTCCTGGTTAGATGGTTTATATATTTTGACAGAAATTTCTATTTTCTGAAGCAAAATTTAAGCTGCATTTTTCACCTTAACTTTCTCTAGATTCTTGGAAATTTTAAACTTTCTTCAGAGGATACAATTAACAATAGTAGTTCCATGTTTTTCTCAGACTTAGTCCACAGACTTCATTGGAGTTCTGCCCTTTTTTTAAAATGACCAACTCTTTTCTGTTTCCAGCAGAAGTAGTAGCTGGGGTACCTGAATCTGTACATGTCCCCAAACCGTATCTACTTATGGGGATGTAGATTGTATGCCTCAATCTGCTGCCTTAATCTGGCATGCAATCTACATTCATATCACTTTTGTCTCCTTTTTTGTTTGCTTTTAAAAATAATACTTTGTAGAGCTGTGCACATTCCAGTTTTAAGGCAAAATGTGACCCAAAACACTTCAGTAGACTAATCTAAAACATGCAATTGGTATGAGAAAGATTCACAGCCATGTGCAGATTTGTCTCATTACAATTTCTCTGAATATCTTCATTTGTAAAAAAAAAAGTTTATTAGAATATTTATGGCTTTGCCACAATGTTGGAAGAAATATTGCATTTAGATAGCTAGGTTACCCACTTCAGATTTTTTTAAAAAAAGTTCTTTCAGTGCCATAATTATTTTGTATTACTTCTACAACAAGAGGAAGAACTTGAAAAGTAATTAAAATACCTTTGAATATAGCAGGACTTTTGTCTACTAAAGATAATGAAAACAAAATATGGTTGAACATGCAGGAAAATATAGGATGATTAAACCATGCATTACTCTAAAAGCCATAGGATGACAGAGGTCATAGGTGATTTTGTTCTGTTTCTTTTTTAACAGTGAGCACTAGAAAAATATATTTTGCCTGATGACCTTTAGCTCAGGTCAAAACTCAATTCAGATCTAATCTAATCTAATCTAATCTAATCTAATCTAATCTAATCTAATCTAATCTAATCTAATCTAATCTATCTCCCGCCTTTATTATTTTATAAATAACTCAAGGCGGCAAACATACTTCATACTCCTTCCTCCTCCTATTTTCCCCACAACAACAACCCTGTGAGGTGAGTTGGACTGAGAGAGAGTGACTGGCCGAAGGTCACCCAGCTGGCTTTCATGCCTAAGGCGGGACTAGAACTCACATATTTACATATGGACCAGATGGGGGCCCAGTAGTCCTTCCAAATTTTAATGAAGCTGTAGTTTTTTAAAAATTTGTTTTTATCAGTAAAAGCATGTTTAACTGTGATAAAGACAAAACACACATGTTAATATTTTGTCTTTTAAAATATTATATATATGCATTTTATGCAAAGTCATCAGTTTGTGAAGAATAGAGTGGTGACTGAGAATATAGAAATTGCCCATCCTTAATACAGAGCAAAAAGATTTGTAAGAGGCTTCTCTGCGATAGCACCCGCCCTATGGAATATCTTGCCCCCAGAGGTGAGGCGGGCGCCCTCGCTCCTGGACTTCTGGAGGTCTTTAAAGACCTGGTTCTGCCGCCTTGCTTGGGACAAAGGAAGTAATAGTTCCTCCTGGGGGTGGTTGGCTTAGTGGTGTCCTCCTTTTAAGATTTTACCATTATTTGGATTTTTACTATTTATTATTGGGTTGTATTTTAAGATTTATAGGTTTTTAGTTTTAATATTTTATTGTAAACCACCCAGAGTCTACTTTTGTAGAGATGGGCGGTGATAAATTTGACAAATAAATAAATAAATAAATAAATAAAAAAGGGTGTGGTGGCTCAGTGGGTAAGACGCCAGGCTTGTGGATCGGAAGATTGCAAGTTCGGAGGTTCGAATCCCTAGCCCCGTGTGACGGAGTGAGCTCCCACACTATCCCCAGCTCTTGCCAACCTAGCAATTCGAAAGCATGCAAATGCAAGTAGATGAATAGGTACCACTTCGGTGGGTAGGTAACAGTGTTCCGCGTGCGTCATGTCGGCCACATGACCGTGGAAGCGTCTTCGGACAATGCTGGCTCTTCGGCTAACAAACGGAGATGAGCACCGGCCCCTAGAGTCGGACATGACTGCACAAATGTGCGGGGGGAACCTTTACCTTTAATACAGAGCAGATGAAAATCCCAACATATTTGAAAGAGGCAGGGATATTGTCTAATACTTTTGTTTCTTCAGTATTACACATATACTTGCAAAATTAGAGGAAGGATCTAGCACTAATCCCTTATTTTCCTGGTGCTGTTTTAGTTGTATGGGTTAAATAGTTTGTAATAGCCTGATTGTAACCTCTTCAGCAACATTTTGTGGTAGCAGCAGAGACAGTCTGAGACTAACAAAGAAGTCATTGATAAGTGTTGCTGTTTTTACAACTTGATGCCTCCCTTGTTAAGGGTTTCCTTATCTCCTCTGCCCTCTGTTCCTGCTGCTCTGCCTCTCCCAACCAGATGCTGGTTCATTAGCACTTTCTGCAGCCAAGCTTGTCTTTTAACGTTTGTTTTCTACTAAAAAAAAAAAGATACAGTACATAGGGAATTGCACAACCTGGTAGTTTAGCAGTTTTAAATGAGGCTGAATAATTTACTGGAAGGAAATCCTAAAGAAATTAGTTTAGTTTTTTGAAACGTAGATCTTATTAGGACGTACACATTGAAATATACTGATTTCAGTTGTTTTAGATCTCAGTTCTAAAGTCTGAAAGCTGCAGAAGGAACAAAATGAGTATAATTAAAATCACAAGGAGTGCTTAATAGTATTATGTTTTGAAATTGAAGGTTGAACTGCTGTTTCCTACTGAGTGATGCTTCCTGCTGTCTAAGCTAAATTGCTTAGTGAGACGACTAACTGACTTGATATAAGAGAGAATGGCTATGATTGGAATAACTTTAGGCTGAGCTGTGCTTCTAGATAAGGCTTCATCATAAGCAAACTTTCCAACTCAGCCCCTATTTTTAAGTCCATTGGTCAGTCTACTCTCACTGTTTTTACAATGGTGCTCTGTGAGTGGATTAAATTGCAAGATGTGTTTGTGATAAAGCAGTCATGTGCCAATATCAACAAAAGTGAATTAATCTAATATGTGATAACAATCTGTCTGCAAAATAGGAGCATAGTCTGCCTTAGGTAAGGTCTATTAGTTTCAACAGGAAAGACAAGTATGAGGTTTAACTCACCAAGCAGAAGTACAAGGACTTAGCTTTGCTTGGATCACATTCATAAGATTTCTTGACCAATGTCAAAATGCAGATAGGAAGCCCAATCAAGGAAAATAGCAGCATGTGGTAGCACATTAGAAAGTCTTAAAAGTAAAACACAATTCTCATTTGTTAAAACTTCAAAGTGGAGGATTCTTCATTTTAGTAGCTCATATAACTGTGTACATATTGTCACTGCATAATTACCTATTTAATGAAAGCAAAATTGCTCTTGAGGCAAAAAGTTTCCCAGAGCAGCTTAAATATGATTCATAAAAGCAAGACTGTCCCCAACATGGTTATAACTGGAAAAATACAACATATACAAAAAAAAAAAGGTTCAGTGAAGAATTACTCATCCATTGATAACTTCAACTCTTGGTTACATTAATATCTGCTATGTGGTGATGTCCTTATGCATGATTGGAGCTGCTTTTAATTGCAAAATGCAGTAACAAGATTATTGTCCTGTGCACATAGCCACTGTATAAAGCACCATCATCATTGAAAGAACCTGGCTGACCAGGTTTAAAATTTTACTTTCTGCCTATTAGGCCCTGAGGTTGTTTAAGACCAGTCTTCTCTTGTTTAGATCTGCCCAACGAAAGGTGGGGAAATACTATCACTCATAAATAAGAATGTCTAGAAACTCCAGAATGCTGGTGGTAATCAATACAAACAATACTGATTTAGATGGACTAGTGGCTGGTGTTGATATCGGCCTTTTTCTTATAGCTAATTGCTGTGACTCTGGGGTACAACATGCCATTCTTGAATGCCATCTTTTTGTTAAAACAGCAGTTTCATTCTCTAGGGCAAGAGCTGTCATAAGCAATTTTTCAGGTAAGACCAAGTGATGGAGAAAGAGCTCATCTTCTACCAAAAAAAAATTAAGGATGGCTGAAACAGATGAGAAAGCAAATACCATTAAAGGTTCCCTCTGCCTCAGAATGTGCCTTTTTGTTGTTGTTTTTCTCTGCTCCTATAGTAATTAGTGTTAGTAGTTATTCATTTGAAATCCAGTTAGCCAGAATTGTAAGCAAGTTATCAGCTGCTGCAAATAAACAAATTAAGCTGACAGATCTCTTTACTAGAGTATGCAAATTTATTATTAATACAAGCCATTATATTTGCCATGGAATCATACTATTAGATTCATTATCATTTAAATATATAGCTTAACTATTATGCATTAAATGTTTTCATTTGCATAGCAGCATGACATATTTTACACAAACATGTTCATATTGAAACAAGGTAATTTACATAAGTATTAAAAGATCCCATTGAGTTGGATTGCTAGTTCTACCTTAAGCATGTAATTTCATGGCAAGATGTTGCATGGGCTACTTTGATTTCTTACAGACTAGGGAAATATCACAGTATTTTTATGAGTTTTCTATAAAGATAATCTAAACCAGAAGTAATTAGTGGCCTATTTCTAATTTAAAGGATAATCCTATATGTCTTAAAGACCCAGGGCACCATAAATCAATTAAAATGTGATGGTATTCATTATATTCCATAGAAACTCATATTCTGATTCTGCAACATATATCCCAGCATACATTTCAGTTGTTTATCTAAACAACTAGACTATTAAATTATTACTTCTCTCAGGACTATATTAAACTGTGAGGCCTCCAGCCAAGTGTATCCTAAGCCCAAAAATAAAAATAATTATTATATTTTCATTTTACCTCTGTTTGGGTTACACGTGGTAAGAAGATCTGCACATTACAAGGAACTAGTGTTATCCAATTGTGTTGGAGTTAGAATTCTAAACATCCTTTAACATTATCAGGCTAAATATACTTACAAAATGGAACAGCATTTGCAGAACAATTCACTCTGCCACATCTCTATGTTTAGGCATCAAAGGAAAAATTTTCTGTGGAGTCCTTGGTGCTCTCTGAGCCTTGTTGTTTTCTTGCAGACGTTTCATTGCCAGGCTAGGCAACATCTTCAGTGCGAAAAGGGAGTGGGACTTGTTCTCTGTTTATATACCCTGGCTTGTCCTGCCTGTGTTGGTAGGGGTGTTGTACTCTCCTTGGTA
Organism: Charina bottae; assembly: GCA_023362775.1. Taxonomy (NCBI): domain Eukaryota; kingdom Metazoa; phylum Chordata; class Lepidosauria; order Squamata; family Charinaidae; genus Charina; species Charina bottae. Next base: position 26,461,095 of record JALMGJ010000007.1, read on the forward strand.
GTTCCTTGTTGGGGTTGTTGTTTGCTGCTTGGTTGATTGAGTTAATAGTTCCTTGATTAGGGTCTATTGTGTTGTTTGATTGCTCCTCTGGTGCTAATCTTGGTGTTAATCTTTGCCTATCTGGTTGTTGATTGCTGGCAAGGAGGCGTTCTGGTCTTCTGGCTTTTCTATTGTCTCTTATGAATGGTATGTAAATGTTGTTTACCTCTATGTGTCTGTTTTCTGTTTATTTAGACATTTAAAAATCATGTTGTTTCAGCCTTTCAGTTACGGATGGATGGATAGATTGTGTGCCATCAAGTCAGTGTTGACTCTTACCAACCACATAGATTTTCTCCATGACAATCTGACCCTAACTTGGTCCTTCAGGTCTTCCAACAGGGCACTAATTACCACTGAACTGAGTCCATCTAGCTGCTGGTCATCCTCTTCTCTTTCCTTCCACCTTTCCCAGCATTAAAGCCTTCTCCAGAGAGCTAGGTCTTCGCATAATGTGCCCGAAGTACGATAATTTGACACTGGTCTTTTGTGCCTTTAATGAAAACTCTGGTTGATTTGTTCAGTGATCCATTTGTTTCTTTTCTTGGTTGTCTGTGGAATTCTCAGGAGTCTTTTCCAACACTAAAGTTCAAAAGCATCAGTACTCTTTCTATCCTGCTTCTTCAAAATCCAAGTTTCACTTCCATAGAATTTCACAGGGAATACCATTGCTTACACCAGGGGTCCCCAACCCCCGGGCCGTGGACCGGTACTGGTCCATGGCCTGTTAGGAACCAGGCCGCACTGTCCGGAATGAGTCTTCCCTCGCCGCCATGCCGGTCTCAGACTCGGAAGAAGAGGAGCCGATAACAGGAAGAGGTGTGGAAGGTGCAAAAGCCGAGCCGGAGCCGGAGCAGCTGATAGGAGGAGACCAGGAAGCAGAAGCACCTACGCCTATCAGCGCGTGGCAAAGGAGGCTAGAGAGGCGGGCTGAGCAGCACTCGGCCCAATTGGCTCCACCCTGCAAACGGCACAAAAACCGAAGCCCACCTCCATCGCCTGAACTCCAGCCGCCTGAACTCCAGCTGCTGCCCATAGCATAATGCACTTGAATCATCCCGAAACCATCCCCCCCCCCGGTCCGTGGAAAAATTGTCTTCCACGAAACCGGTCCCTGGTGCCAAAAATGTTGGGGACCCCTGGCTTACACCATTCTGATCTTTGTAGCTATAGACATTACAGCATCTGAATCTCTTTTCCAAGGCCTTCAAGGGTGCTTATCAAGTACTAGTCTGCAGTGTATTTCTTGACTGCTTGTTCCTTTATTGTTGTTGGTTGCTCCTAAAAGGCAGAAGTTATCCACTTCAAAATCTTCATTGTCAATTCTAAGGCTGATTTTTATACCTGTTATCATCAGTTTGGTCTTTTTATATTTAATTTTAGTCCCATTTTTTCACTGTGCTCCTGATTTTTATTACTAGAGCTTGCTCCTTTGCATTTTCAGCTATCAGGATAGTGTCATCAGCATAGCGCAGGTTATTGATGTTTCTTCCTCTAATTTTAAAACCATGTTCATCTTCTTCCAAGTCTGGTTCCCTTAATATATATCAGTTATAAATATGTATGTTTAACTTTGGGTACTTTAAGTTTATTTTTGCTTCTGTATTTTACCTTGATTTGGATTGTAAAGTTTATATTCTGATTTTATTTACAATCTTTTGTAAATATATATTTGGTAAAATATTGTCAATATTACCTTTTGCTCAAATATCTACATTGGGCAAGAGGATAGACTAGATGGTCTCTAAGTTATCTTCCAACCCTTACATTCTGTGATTCTGTGATTTTATGCTTCTGTTGTATCTACCCAGAAAACTAAGTTACGGGTCAGCACACATGTCATCAGTAAAAAGAGTAGGCACAACTAAACTCAGTGGGAATGATTTCTAAATAGACCTGCATAGGGTTTTGCTATAAGTCTCATAGAAATGAATAGGAATTCAACATGCTTAACATGGTAGATATAGTAAATCAGAATATCAATTTTAATTTGTACCTGGACTGTAAAGTTATTACACTAAAGTAAATGATTCTGAAAATATACTTACAAGAATTTGAGAAAAGCAGATATTCAGTAATATTGGTGGTGGATTTTAGAAGGAAGAAAGAGAACATGCAACAAAATATTGCAGTATGGAGTGTTCAGTATTCCAGCCAATCATGCCCCTTTAGGGTACTCATTTCATAATTCCTCTCCCTCCCACTTACAAGGCAAACTTTGTTTCTTAGAAGTCCTGTCCTGGCTACAATCCTGTTGGCACTAACCAAGGGAAAGAAGGAAGAAAAGGCTACTGTAGCCACATATGCTCAATAAACTTTTTGTCAGTTTTTGCTCATGGGAAGATGGTAGAGCAGTCCATTTCATATGAAGCAAGTGTGGCTGAAAATCAAAAGGAGCTCAGCTTCATAAACAGAGCAAAAGAAAGGGTCAAAGAAATACATTTTACGTATCCTTTGGCACGTTCTGCCCCATCTAGTTGAGAAGATTTGATTGGAAGTATAGAAAAATGAGTTGAATTTCTTCTTATCCTAGCAAAATATATGTTTAATTAGGACACTATGGCCTAGGGTTGAAAATATAAGTTGCAGTGTGGAATTTTTGCTGCAAGTTTTGCTTATCTTGTAACTTATTCACATCTATAGGAACGGTTAAATGGTTGGGATGTTATAGATTACAGAACATGTCCATTTATAAAAATGCGGATTTAACAATATTTCTTTGTTGAATAAAATATTTGCTTATAATTACTATTTCAGATAAAGTCCTGAATATATTCTGCTGCCTGAACAATAGAGGAAGTGATTGCTATTTTTATAAAAGAGTGTGACTAACCTTTATTGCCTTAATTTTATAAGAAGAATTAACATTTTTCTTGGTTGACAAGGAAAAAAATATTCTAGATTGCAGGAATAAAAGATGTGGCTTTTTTTGCTCCCTCTTATTTTATCCATATGAAAAATTGCCGTATATTTGGCCAGGTCAAGGAAATCTTGTAACCACACTACAACTTGGAATGTAAATGCAATTAAAGTCTCTTGTGCTTTTCTAGTTCCTAGAAATATATTGTCCTCAAGATACTTTGTAGTACAATTTCCATCATCTCCAATCAGAATTACTAATCCTTGGTGGTTATGGTCCAAAGGAGGACCATGTGGTTCATAACCAACCTATGTGGTTATGGTCCAAAGGAGGAAACTAGCTTGGCGGAGGTTAGCACTTAAGTAAGCAGAAAATCAGTATTGGTTTCCTGAGAAACTTCTGTCTTTAGACCAGGTTAATGAGTATATATAATACCTTGCTATCTTATAAATCTTACTTTCTTTACTATCACTGTTATAGAGGGAAATCTGATATGTATTGGCCAGTAAACACACATGAAGACTGATATGCCCATTGCCCCAGGTCTCTTTGAGGGCTCATGTACACACGTGCTCACATGCAGATGTTAATCTTTCGCATTTCTACTTTTTTGTTGCTAATAGCACTGCCATGTAACATTCACAGTTTGGGTTTAAAAAAGCATGCTATTAATTGTCCTTATAATGAATAAATAATAAGATATACTCAGCCTTGTCCCATTACTTCAGCTTCTTTTCCTTTTCATCTTAGTTTCTTCATTCCTCTAATAACATTGTGAGCATGCCTGCAATATTTTGCACACTTGCATTGATAGCCTTTAAAAAATATTAAAGCAAAATTATGGGATTACAAAATATTCTAGTTATTTAGGCTCCCTTGGTCAGTTTTCTATCATACTATTCCTGTGTTTTGTAACATTGAAAGAACCTGCTATTTGTAATATACTACATTAAGGAAGACAAATATATAAAGTAAAAGTCCTTTGGGAACAATGATTTTTATGACCTTTTTCTTTCTCAAAATTAGTATTTTATGAGCATGCTGGAATGCTATCTGGAGGTAGGTAATTGAGCTGAAAGTAATACAGAGTCCATTGCAGTTGGGTGGCTAATAAATCCAAATAAATAAATAAACAAACAAACAAATAAATAAATAAATAATTTTCATTTAAATGTGAAAGTTAGGTAAAGATGCACAGCATAGAGCTGATCTTGAAAAAGTGAAGTTGAACTATTTTGAAATTCTTGTATTGGGGTGGTGGTGGTGGTGATGGTGAAACTAAAAAATAAAACAAATCCATGTACAAAGCGCTTGTGCACATTCTCAAACTGCTCAGAGAAGCAAGCAGAGAAGGGCTGGTGTAGGTACTGACCATCATTCCTGGTGCTGAGTTAGTTATTCCTTTCAATATATGTGAGAACAAGGTACTATAGGACATCCACATCTTCAGAGACTTACATTTCAGGATCTGTCTAAATTGATTATTCTCATTAAGAGAAAAAAATGGATGAAAGAGAGATAAAATGATGATTAAAGGTTGACAATGATCCCCAGATGCCCCATGAAATTGTTTTAATGAACTGTGCACATTGAAAGGTCCATCTGGAAGCGGCCTATGTCTGGGTGAGTCATTGCAAGGAAAGAGATTTAGTTGTAAAGCTGTTAGCATTCTTGACAAGTTATTCTTGCCAGAGTTTGATTTTTGTGTATAAAAATCTTGTCACCGTGAGTAAAAAATTATGTGCATGAGAAACTATGAAGTATGCATCACTCATAAAATGTGGTTTAACTGAAACGGTAGAATACAGCGTGTAAAGGAATGTATATAAAATGAGATATGTAAAAGTATCAAATAAGAGGAAATTATGTTATGTAGGATTACATGTCTTATAATAGCCTGCATTCCCAATGGGAATTTTGGGAACTCTATTCCCAGGATTGGGTAAAGCTGGCATGTATGCTGTAACTGGCAGTTATCTTCCTATTATGAACATATGTAAAATTAATTCAGTGCTGTATTTGGCCAAAGCTAATGACATAAATGGATTCATGGCTTTTGTCTTCCAGCAGTGAGTTGGAGTTAGTTTTGGGAACAACCCTGTTCTCCCTGCGTACTACAGTGCCATTGCTCTGAGAGCCAGTTTGGTCTAGTGCAGTGTTTTATAAAATCTAGATTTGCATGTAATGCATAGAATAATCTGGACTGTGTCCATTGTATCCACAGCCCTGGAATGGAAAGCTATGTGTATATACATAATAGCTTTGCAGATTAGTTCAAATGGGAAAAGGCAACATTATTTTCTTCTAAAAAGATGTGCAATCTTTGTCTCATGAGGATGGGCATAGCAGGTTTTATTTTATGAGCTTCATGGGTGGGAAGCTATAACTTTTTCCTTGTTTCTTGTTTCAGAGATGAGTGTAGATGTTATTTTGTAGTTGTTATTTTGGATCTTTCCGTATTAAAGAAGAGAATTTGAACTGTTTGCCTCCCAGAGGTCTTCTGTTCCTATTCCCTCCCTCAAAACCAGAATAAAAATTCTCCCCTACCCTTTTCAGTGACACCACTAGGTTGTCTCCTAAAGCCTTGCAAACTCTTAGAAGATTCCATTTTGAACCCTAACCCTTCAACTATTGCCTACCCCTGCATTACTCACATCATACAGTGGTTCTTTGTAAGGAGGATGACTTCTAGTTATATCTACTTTACAAATAGATTTTGCTTAAGACTGCAGATTAAGACAAATATTTTATATTTGTAATTCCCTTTGAGACCCAAATTAAATGTTATGATGTAAACGCAAGTAACGAGCTTGAATACTTTATTGCTTTTAAGATTCAAGACATATGAGTCCATGTGGAATGGGAATATGTTTTTGTCTCCTGATTATGATATAGAACCAAAAAATAATTTTAGTTCTGTTTCAAGATACAGATTGGGAGATACAGCAGTGGAGGCAGAAGTTAAGATCATGATAAGTAAAAGGAGGTAAAATTTCACCCATCTACTTCATCTATGGCCATGGTCAAAGTTTGCTCAGGTTCCCTTGGCAGCTATTTATATAACAAAAATGGGATAAGATTATTTATTTATTTATTTTTCATATTTCTATCACTGCCCATCTCCCCCAAAAGGGGGAGTCAGTGGTTTACATAAAAAACAAGAATTAAAAACCATTCAAATATAAAATTACACTCAGACAACAAATCTAAATAGAAAGTGAATATAAAATCCATGTGGTGATGCGATCTCCTTCAATCGGGAGGGTTCTATGGCGCCAGCCACCCCCAGGAAGTACTATTGCCCTTCCCGTCCCAAGCAAGGTGGCAGAGCCACGTCTTCAGATTCTTCCAGAAGGTCGGGAGTGCAGGGGCCTGACTCACCTCAGGGGGCAGAATATTCCAAAGGGCGGGCGCTACTGCAGAGAAGGCCCATCTCCTGGACCCCGCCAGATGAAATTCCCTTGTCGACGGGGTACGGAGCATGCCCTCTCTGCATGACTGGGCGGGGCAGGTCGATGTTATGGGGATGAGATGGTCCCTCAGGTAACCTGGCCCCATGCCATATAGGGCTTTAAAGGTGATAACCAACACCTTGAATTGGACCCAGAAGCAAAACAGTACCCAGTGCAGCTTGCGTAGCAGTGGTGTTATATGTGCTGATCTTGAGGCACCAATAACTGCCTGCACGGCCACATTCTGCACCAGCCGAAGCTTCCAGATGCTCTTCAAGGGTAGCCCCATGTAGAGTGCATTGCAATAGTCTATATGGGAGATGACGAGGACATGAGTGACTGTTCAGAGGGCATCTCGATCCAGGAACAGGCGTAGCTGGCGCACAACCCGAAGATGCGCAAAGGCCCTTCTGGCCACAACTGCCACCTGCTCTTTGAGCAGGAGTCGTGAGCCTAGGAGGACTCCCAGGTTGAATGAATGCATATCTTTAGTTGGGCCCTGAGTACATCAGTATATGTCTGTGTCTGTGTCTGTGTCTGTGTCTGTGTCTGTGTCTGTGTCTGTGTCTATATATATATATATATATATATGTATGTATGTATGTATGTATGTATATATATACACATACATACATACATACATACATACATACATGGAAGATAAAAACTAATACAAACTAATATAAAGTAAGAACAAGAAAAGAACAAGAAAGAAATCAAAGAGAAAACTAAAAGTGCAAGAAAGGAGAAAAGAAAGAAAAAATAGAAAAGAAAGTAGAAAGATACAAAGAAATAGCTTCCAATCTTCTTTAAAGCAGTTATAAGTACAATTATAAATCTACCTCTTACTGTGGTTACAACATAACTCTCTTCTCTCTGTAATCTATCCTGTCTAATCATCAAAATCATAAATCATAAGTTTATTTTTTTCTGTTTCACTTGAAAATCTATAAGGGGTTTCCAGTCAGCAATGAATGTAGATATTGTCTTTTCTCTGATCAAAGAAGTCAATTTAGCCATCTCAGTAAGTTACATCATCTTCACCAACAATTCCTCTGTTGTGGATAGTGCCAAATCTTTCCATCTTTGTGCATACAATAATCTCACTGCAGTTATCATGTACAAAAACAAAGTTCATAACTTTTTTTCCAACTGTTTGTCCATCAATACCGAAAGAAAAACCTATGGTCTTAATTGTATATTAACCTTTAAAATCCTCTGAATCAGTGTATGTATTTGAATCCAGAATTTTGTAGCTTTTTTACATGTCCGTGTGATAAAAAGTCCCTTCTTCTTGTTCACATTTCCAACATAAATTTCAAGTGCCTTTATACATTCTAGACAATTTCTCTGGTGACCTATAGAGGAAATAATATTCCTGAGTATGTGGCACTTAATATAATTACACTAATTATAAAGTTGAAAGGAATATAAGAAAGCAAGCAAGCAAAATGCTAAGTTGGCTAGGTTATTTGAATTTGGAAATTGTCAGATGCTTTGTTGATGATTAAGCAATTATTATCTGCATGGATGTACTTCTGAAATTCTTTTATATTGATATAGTATTATGTCATGCTTTAAGGAACTGGATGGAACAAAACCATCAATCATCACAATAGAAGTAGAGAGAGAGAAATTTTGTTGCCAAGACTTTCTGCAAAGCAGAATTTATTCATGCAAGACCACAGGCCAATATCTGAAACCAGATAAGATTTTAATAATTTGGAGAGCCATGCAAATTCTGTTTTTACCAATGTGGGCCTAAAGAGAAATTCTAACCCCTTTGAATGTAACATGTTTAAAGCAAGGATGAATGAATATCCTAAACTTCTGAATATAATACAGTATGTTTAAAGCAAGGATGAGTGAACCCATAGAACTTCTAATTATGAAATACATCTCCATTGTTTCTGAGCATTGGCCATGCTGAGATGGATAGTGGAATCCTAATCTCTACAGAAAGTGTTACAAACTTTCCCCCTCTGAACTATATTTGCATAATTATGGGACTGGTTCAGAAACATGGGCACATTTTTATCCAAATACTTTGTGAAGAAATCCTGTACAAAGAACCTACACTACAGGTCGCAGTTATGATCTGAGGATTTGTATGCTTAAGCACAGCTAACAATATTCCAGGAATTGCACAGTCAATACTGTGCTAGTTTTGAAAGTTTCTGTACTTGTCATGGCATGTTTATATGCCTTTTGGTGTCAGATCACTGGGTCTTATTATTTTCACTTTCAATAATTAGAACACAGTACCGGTCTGTTGGTTTGTTTTAAGGAATCAAACTTTGTCAAGATCTGAGGTACAAAATAACAAAACCCCATTATTTCTACTTGAAATAAATTGGAGATCTTAATCTCTTTCATCATAGGATTGCTGCCTCTAAATTAGAATTAGAAATACATTAACTAGTGCTTCCAAGATGATGCCCTGTTACCATTAGACTGAGTTCTGATTCAGTTCAGCAGTATGGATTCATATGACTACTGGTTTTACATTGCAGTTCTATGGTAAAGCAGTAAGTTGTTTGATTTTATCTGTGCTTCCTGTTTTTAGTTTGCAGTTTTATTGCACTCTAATTCTATTTTCTCTGTTTTCATTTCTCTCTGTCCAGTTTATAAACTCCCTTAACATTCATGATTAAAGAATTAGATTACCCTTTAACCCTTTATCTCTATAATCATTGTCCCATCAATGAAATGTCAGAAAGGTTCCATGGCATGCAAGAAATGTGTGTGTGCCTCTCTGTGCATATGCACATTTACAGTTACCATAGGGAGGACAAATTCTCAAAATGCCCAAATTACTGAGAAGGATTTACTGCAGATATTCAGACATATAATAAACACAATGTAACTTAATTAAATAATTCTCTAATTTTAACATTAAATAACTTGTCTGAATTGGTTTGTGAGGTAGCATTCTACTCATATTTGAATAGAAAATAGTCCCACTGAACTCATTGGTGCTCATTCTGGGTAGCTTTGCAGAAGATCACTTCCAAATGTCCTGTGTTTTGCTCTTTTTCCTGTGTTTTGTTAGCTAATCTTTATGTAATACTTTAAAAACGTTGGTATTTTATAATTAAATAAACACAATGGCTTAAACTCCACCCCCCGGAACTATACACTTTAAACCCAAGAACACTTAGGGAAGGGGGGCAACCCAATATTATGCAAATAGATTTTCCCTCAATTATGTCCATCATTATGTGTTCAAATTCAATTCTAGAGGCCTTAGGGAACCTCTGGAACAGATTTTGTGTGTGAGTGTGTAAGAGACTGCAGATGGGAGAGAGAATTACCCTCTTCCTTTTCCTTAAATGGAAACTGTTTGTATTAGTAGACTTGATTTCACTGAGTCATTTTCTGTTTGGAATTGGCAACTACATCCCACTTCATATCTGGATGTGTGTGATGCATCAATGTTTCTAAAGCTAATCAGTGCCTGGAAAGCCTGTTTATACAGTTCTGAGTTCTATGGATGGAAGACAGGAGAGAAATATAATAAATCCATCTATTTGAAGTTGCTTCATGAACAATTTACATCCATCCCCATGCTTTAGTTCATGGCTATTTTGCGGCCTTCCGTAGCACCAAGAAGCTGGGAGAGAATTCTCCACTGCAGAAGCCTCCTGCAGCTATTGGAGGTGGTGAAGGAGATCCCTAAAGTTGTATGAAGCACCTCAGGTATAAATCCGTGAAGCAAATACCATTGCCTCCACAGCAAAAAAAGACCTCATCAAGGTGAAGCATAACCACCCCACACAAACCTATTGGGCAGTTTTGGTGTGTGGAATTCCACTGGGGAAATCCCAACCACTTCTCAGAAGTTTAAGGGCTACAGTGAAAAAGTCAAACTACCTCAGTTTTCTGTGAAATGGAGAAACTAATAGTTTCTGAACATCACATGGATTCAGTATGTAATGAGATCCTATTGTGATACATCAGTGCACTTTCGAATTTTGCTCTTACTAGTTAAAATGTATGTTGTTTAGTAATTTTCAGCTATGGTGGTGTTTCCATAAGGCACTGGAAAAGTTTCACTTCTGCATAGATTTCTAAAGTGAATTTTCAAACTCTTGGAGTCTTTCCCATCTCTATATTTTTATCATTCTGGCAAGGGGCCATGAACAGCTTACAGGTAGTCCTCGACTTACGATCCCAATAGGGACTAGAAAATTAATCGGTAAGCAGTGTGGTTGTTAAGTGAGGCATCACGTGACCACACCCAATTTTACAACCTTTTTGCCATGGTCATTAAGTGAATAACATTGCTTTGCTTGTCGGAAGCCGGCTGGGAAGGTCGCAAATAGCGATAACGTAACCCCAGGATAGGGGCGTGGTGGCTCAGCGGGTAAGACGCCAGGCTTGTCGATCGGAAGATCGCAAGTTCGGAGGTTCGAATCCCTAGCCCTGCATGCGGAGTGAGATCCCGCACTAGCTCCAGCTCTTGCCAACCTAGCAATTCGAAAGCATGCAAATGCAAGTAGATGAATAGGTACCACTTCGGTGGGTAGGTAACAGCGTTCCGCGCGTGTCATGTGGCCACATGACCGTGGAAGCGTCTTCGGACAACGCTGGCTCTTTGGCTAACAAACGGAGATGAGCACCGGCCCCTAGAGTCGGACACGACTGCACAAATGTGCGGGGGGTACCTTTACCTTTTTAACCCCAGGATGCTGCAACCATCGTAAATACATGCTGGTTGCCAAGCGCCCAAAATTTGATCATGTGACTGCAGGGACACGGCAACAGTTGTAAGTGCAAGGACCAGTCGTAAATCACTTCTTTCAGCGTCGTCGTAACTGAATGATCACTAATGGTCGTAAGTTGAGGACTGCCTGTAAGACTGACCTACAAAACCATCACTAGTAGGAGGCAGTATTTTATATGAAAAAAAAAACTTTCCTGTGCACCAGAATGTCTCCTTAAACTACACGCACACAATGCTTTATATATCATAAAATATAATTCATGTGCCTGAATTCACCAAATATTTTGAACCACTTTGAAATCTCATTGTTTACTATTCAGCTGGATTCAGTATATCAGGTTTATTATATCCCATGGGTAGTGTTGGTATATTACATCAATCTTACTCTGACAGGAAAATCCTGGGAAGACTGTTTACCATGGGTAGAAGCTGCAATGATCACAAAACTATAGTCACTCTTCCCCCTCTCTCAGTAATGTCTTTTTCAGGAAAACTGTCTCTGATTCTCCAAAATCACAAAGGAATATTTAGGAGAATTCACATGTAGGCTTAGTCCACTGTGGAGGAGCTCTAATTCTCAATTTTTCTAGATTCAGGATTCAGAATGTTCAGTATAATGATGTCTTATGCTTGCCAGTTGTTAGCAATTGACTAGCTTCTTTTGGCATAAAGTGCTCTGCTTGAAAAAAGCAGGGAAATAGTCAACAAAGATAATAAACAAGTTCTTCATCATGCCGTGCAATACTCAAAGTGATTCACTGTACCAAAACCAGGTTTTAATATGAGACCTCTCTGTTGCACATATATTTATGGTAATTATGTTTTCATTGTTTGTTTATTTATTATTTTTAAATTTAAATTTATATGACCGTCCAACTCCCCCAACGGGAGGATTGTTGCTATTTCTTTCTTGCCAAGATCAGCAAAACAACCAATATGGAAAACTGATGAGTGTAGCAGACATAAGAAGAAATTGTTTCTTTAAAAGTAGACAAACATCATTTGATTTGATTTTAATTTTTAATTTATGTATTTATTTAAGCTCTAGCCTCCCTTTCTACCAAAATGAATGAGTAGCAGTCACTGATGTAAATTATAGGATGAATTATACAACAGCCCTATCTTCTTGATAAACCCCTTCATTATATCTATAACATTACCCATTCCTGTTGATGAAAACATGTAAGAGACAAATAACTATGTTTAAGCTGTGTTTTCCAGTGTGGGTTACTCCAGAAGTTTTGGACTATTGTTTCTCTATACAGTGATACTAATTAGGGAATAAGGGGAATTGCAGTTTCCAAACATCTGGATATATCCAGATTTGGGAAAGGCTGTTTCAAAGCTATTTTATCAAAGCACCCCAAACCTTAAATCAAGATTGGTGCTCCATTTGTATAGACAGCCAGTTATTCTTTCTGTGGTAAATGTAATGACAGTAGGCTAAAATATTATTGCCAGATTTATATGTTCTCTGTAGTTATGCTTATTTTTGGAGATTCTGGCAAAGAGAAACATGGAGAGACTTAAATGTATGTGGGGAAACATTGTAGTATATATTAGGGCTGTGAAATGCCTCATATTCAATTTGGAAGAGAGCCTGGATCTCTCTATGCAGTGACAGAATTTCATGTAGCTTTTCACTTACCACAGTGATGAGATATGCAGAAGTTTCCAAGGATATTTCAAATATTTATACAGTCTAATTTGTCATTCATCTCGACAATTCTACTTTATTTATCTAGGGAATCTACTCAGAATGTGATTTTGTATTACTGCCATTAATTTCACTAGAGGTTGTACAGAATTTCCTAGTGCTACAGGCACATTTGTGAATATTTTGGAGCAAAGCAGACATTTCTGAGCTTGATCATTTGGCTAGAGAATATGTCACAATGTACTAATTTAGCCCTACTGCATATTAAAAGCAATTGTGTGAAGAGCAATAACAGTAAGAGAGAACTGTGTAGGGTACCTGTAAGTTTGAATATCAAGTTGGCTGGAAGATTGGTTATTGGGAAAAATGATACATACGATTATAATCACAATCCAAATTGGGCTTCCAGCTGATTTTTTTTATTTTAAATTTATCAATTGTGGATCTCCTTATATCTAATTTTCCCCCAAGTACATGAGATTCAGCATAAAATTAATTACATACTTAGCTACATTGCTGAAGTGTTGGGTAAAGATTTTCCCCTCATGGTGCTCCATAGAGTGGTGTGGTGGTAGCAATAGATCTTATAACAACATGTTTCACCTAAGGATTCAATCATTTTAACGGCTGACACTGGCTGAGGTTAGTGTCAACATTCATTCAGAAATCTCTGCATCCAGCAAAAGGAACACTGGAATTACAGTAACTGCATGATCAGTATTATAAACAATTATATGTATCATGCAGAAATAGACATTGAATCATAACAGTTTTAATTGGTTACCTTCTGATAGTTAATTACCTGTATCTACCAGATATTGCATTGTGGTATTTTAGGTATTATTTTGAACATCTTCTTGAGTATTCTATAGAAGAATTTAATTTATTTTTTGTTTCCGTGTTTCTTTCATGCTTGGTTCAAATCATACTCCAAAATAAACATTTACATAGTATTTGAACATATATGAGATCAAGTTTTAACATACCTATTAAGGGAGGTTAGGATAAATGGACAGGCATGGGGTTATTATTGATTACATTGATCACTCATCATTTCAGATAAATTTTAAATTTAAGATATGAATACAGAAACTGATGAAGATTGGAATCATTTTCAGGGATGGGAAAAGCTCTTGAGCAAATCATCATAATAATATGTTTACATGATATGTTTCTGAATTACAGGTCCCGAAACTACAGTAAATTTAATGGAGACTGTTGGTAACTGAAGTTGTAATACATCCATAATCATTGAAGTTGAGCTAATTCAAGTCCAATTTATCAAGAAAAGCAATTAAGTAGGACAAATCCACAAATGGCCTCCAGCTGTTAAGGCCCAGCTGCATACATCATCCAGATAAGCAGGTGGAAGAACTTAAAGAACTTCAGAAGCCAAGGAACCAAACCCAGTACTAGCCAAGAGAGTGGAGGCTGTATTGTTGCTGCGTCTGATATAGAGGATTTGTACCTGAAAGTGGAGTCAAGCTCCCTTTGTCCTTGGGAATGCTGTAGGCAGCATGTAGAGAATCAGAAGTCTTCAAGGCAAAGGAATGGCTATTTGCAAGTGAAGGTACAGAATTTACACCAAGGCTCCCGTAGGATCAGAACCCATTTGTCACATAGAGTGGTTAAGTTCTTATTGGTGCTATCTCCATCAGAAGGAAAATACAGGTTTGCCTTGATGCTGTTGATACCTTGTTATCATCCTTGGTTATTACCTAGTTTCATCTTTTATAAATAGGAGGCTTTGCAATATCTGACTCCAGTAAATCAGGTCTGTACAGTTTCAAGTATGCCTGGCTGGGGAATGAAGGAACACTGGCTATAGAAACAACTTCTGTGACAACCCTAAATTTGTTTCCTTGTACCTGCCCATTGCATTGTAAAGCAGTTGGACCCAACCCAACATCACCTACCATCTTGCTCCTTGAGCCTGACCATCTTGCTTGAACTGCACACTGATTCTTGGCTTGACTCAGTACTTTGCAATTGCCTGGCCCTCAGCAATGAAGATGGAAGGCTGGAATGAGATTTATGTCTTGACGAGCAATTACATCAGTAAGTGTCTCTGTGATTTATGACCAGCCTGTTGACATTCAGCTGAAGCTGAGTTAGGCTGTAAAAGAAGAGATAATAGTCAGAAAGGTCCAAGTGTACCAGTTTCTTACTCTTGGCAGGGGCTGGGCAATAGAGGCAAAGGTGTGCTGCATTGGATATGCTGAGACTTGCAGGCTACTGATGGTGACACAGTTGCAAGCAATTTAAGAGTCAATAGGAGAGCCTCCAGTATAGCAGCTCTGTGGGTCCTGTGTTGTCTCTGGATTAAGCAGCAACTATATCTCAGACCTGGACTTTTAGAAGTCATCTTTTTTTAGCACTCTAGGAGGGGACTTGGGCAGTTATATCACTATCAACTGCTATATTCTCTGCAGCACTATTTGAACTAGCTCTCTCCTCCAAGGGATGCTGTGAATCTTCAGACTCCTCCTCTTCCTCCAGACAAGGAGTCCTCTGGGAGAGACCCAGCGGAATAGGATAGAGCTGCCAGGAAAAAGAAAGGTTAAAAAAATTAAATAATTAAAAAAAGTTAAGGGGCCCTGGAGAGATATGTTGTAAAGCCCCTCACTGCAGGACCGGTAATGAACAATTGCAAGATCTGCAATGCATCTCGTGACAGATTTTTTTTTGTTTTGTTTAAATTCCTCAAAAAAAAAAAATCATTTTCCAGTTTCCTAGAAGTTTTTCCTAATGCTTTTCTAAAATCTGCTTCCTTGCTGTTTTTGCCTGGTGGTTTTATTTCTGCCTTCTGCAGCAACAGAAAATGTTCCTGTTCCATCTTATGCATAGCAGACTTTCATACTGTATATCTGAACAGCATTGCATTGTCTTCTCCCCTCCAAGCTGTATGTAAAACTTGCTTTTTAAATTATTCCTTATATGTCTCATCACCAGGCCCCACACTATTCCAATTGCTCTCTTTTCACAGTTCCCAAACTAGAAAACTATTTTTAAATATTCTCAAAGGATAGAAGGGAGCAGTGTCCATTAAACAGCAATGAAACAATTACAGATTGTATTATAGCTATGATTGGGCTTCTGTAAGGCTTTTCCATCCCAAAATGAAGGGAAAATCAAAACAAGAGGACAGTATGTTTAATGGCATAGAAAACTAATTAAGTGGAAGAAAAACAAGGGTGGAGAAATTGAAACCCTCCACCTTGCAATATGTGTTGCAATGCTGTCTTTGTGCTTAATAAAGGTTAACAAACTTTATGTATAATAAAAACAGATTCTAATAAGATGTAATTCACTACAAACATTGCAGCCAATATCATCTTTTCATGCTTCAAAATCCTGTGTGTGTGTATAGCATGGAACTTGCTTTTTAATGCTGGTTAACTGCTTTTCAAGGATATAGATAACTGCAACTTCAAAGCTTTTTGTTTTGCAACAGTATAGCTGTGATGCAGTATATTATTACAGTTCCTTAATTATGAGTAATAGTTTATTGTGATTAATTAAAGTAATACATTTTGGTGCCCTCATACTAGCAGCATTCAGTGATCGTTGTCAAAACAATAATCTGAAATCTTTGAACTCAACTTTAGGCAATGAACTATTGTCTGCTTGACAGAGTTTCCCCCCATCCTTTATGTGGATAACCACTGTCTACAAAGTTAAAGCAATGGGATCATGGTTCAGCGGTAAATATTCTGTGTAATCAGTAACTTTGCCTATTGGGTATATATGGAGTAATAGCTCTAAACCTCACTCCTTCAGTTTCTCTCTAATGGTTTTTATCTTGGAAATGAGCCACTTTCAAATGACAAATTGTTCTGTCTATGCTCAGGTTCACCATAACATCATAGAATAAGGCCAAACAACATTATGTGGCTTTAACAGCACATGGCAAAGGTTTTATCTTTTATACCATGTGTTCAAAGCATTTGGCCTGGTTTTTCCTGCTACAGTTCCTGCATAGATAGAACTTAAAACTCTTTTTCTGCTGGGGTTTAACCCACCTTATGAAACTGGCAATAGATTGAGGATTGTCAAAAGCAAGTAATTATTCACACAAAGCTTGATTAATGTAATGCAAAAATGAAATTCATTGCTATAATGTAGGAGTAGGGAAGCTGCACCCCTAGGGCAACATGCAATGTTTGTGGCATGCATTCGTGCATTCCTCAGCCAAATTTCAAAAATTATCTGCAGGAGATCAGTTCCTTGCTCTGGAGAAAGATATCTATCCTCATCCTACTACTTGCTGCTTGAGAAACAGAAAACAGCATGTAAAAAAAATAAAATATAGAAAATGAGGAAGGGGAAGGGGTCAAAAAAGAAAGGACAAGTTTAAAAAGTGTGTATCCTCACACACATTCAACTATAACCAAACCACTTCTTATTCACCAGTCTATTACAAATTATTTCTGAGCAAACCCTACCCTTGATGGAAAAGAGATTGCACACCTTTGCTATAAGGTAAAAAGGAGTAAGGAACATGTGGGCTTCTGACACTGATGACTACTACTCTCAGCAAACTGATTCGGCACTGCCAACGATGACAGATTCTAGAACTGACTTAGAAGAACAGGCACCAGTTTTCCAGGATTCATGGCTATGTATCTGATTGAGTTTTAAAGCTGTTTCATTACAGTACTAGCAAAACTGGAAGATGAAAGTTATAAAGACTTCTGCTGCTGTTAAAGATGCTCAGATCATATTAATTTTAGAAATTATTGATAGGGACAACATTTATATAAGTAATATTTTAGCAGGTATTTGGAATATGTTCCTGCATTATTGGGTTGTAGGTTTTAATATTTAATGTATAGTTGCTTAATCTTAATGCATATGAAGATTTGAATGTTTGTTTACATTTTGCTTAGTAATGATAACTTACATTTTATTTTGCAATTACTTCAATTTGTTTTGTAATATGCTATCATAAAATTTTCTGTTACTTGAGCTGAATATAGTTACGGCAGGAAAAGAGCATATAAAAACATGCTGATGCTAAAATTCAGTAACAATATGGCACTGAATACAGTAACTGCAGGTAGACAGCAGTATAAAATTATTGCCTTTGTATTCAATTGTGGGAAGCAGGGTATTTGAGTAGAAAAAGCTTTGATCCAGCAAAACTTTTCATTAATTCCTCCTCCCCTCTCTTTTTTGTTTTTGTTCTGTTTATTCGTTCAGTTGCTTCCGACTCTTCGTGACCTCGTGGACCAGCCCACGTCAGAGCTTCCTGTTGGCCGTCGCCACCCCCAGCTCCCCCAAGGTTGAGTCCGTCACCTCCAGAATATCATCCATCCATCTTGCCCTTGGTCGGCCCCTCTTCCTTTTGCCTTCCACTTTCCCTAGCATCAGCTTCTTCTCCAGGGTATCCTGTCTTCTCATTATGTGGCCAAAGTACTTCAGTTTTGCCTTTAATATCATTCCCTCAAGTGAGCAGTCTGGCTTTATTTCCTGGAGTATGGACTGGTTTGATCCTCTTGCAGTCCAAGGCACTCTCAGAATTTTCCTTCAACACCACAGTTCAAAAGCATCTATCTTCCTTCTCTTAGCCTTCCTTATGGTCCAGCTCTCGCAGCCATAGGTTACTACAGGGAATACCATTGCTTTAACTAGGCGGACCTTTGTTGTCAGTGTGATGTCTCTGCTCTTAACTATTTTAAAGTTATTTCTGAGGAACCAATGTATAATAGTTAATTACATATTATTATACCATTACTAGACTAACCAAAACAGCATTACAGGTAGTGCTCAACTTACGACCATTTGCTTAATGTCTGTTCAAAGTAACGACAGTGCTTCAAAAATAGACTTGTGACTGGTCCCTGAA
Organism: Charina bottae; assembly: GCA_023362775.1. NCBI lineage: Eukaryota > Metazoa > Chordata > Lepidosauria > Squamata > Charinaidae > Charina > Charina bottae. The sequence continues at coordinate 26,479,677 of JALMGJ010000007.1, forward strand.
ATTATGACCCCTGCGAGGCCTCCGCGATCACATGACCAACATTTGGCTGCTTTGGAAGCGGTGGCCATTTTAGGCCATCACAAGGCCTCTGTGGTCATGTGACTGACATTTGGGACCCCGGAAGGAACACACACGACGTTTACTTTCACCTGGTCATGTGAGTGAGCAACATCCAGGGACTTTGCAGGCGGTGCACATTTTCTTCCCACATTTTTGCTTGTGTGCAGGACCAGCGGAGCGAAGTACCTGTGTCTGCATACTGCTGTAAGGTAAGCTATACAGTCTTAGTGGGTGTTGTGGTTCTAGGATGTTTGTTTTGTTTTGTTTTGTTTTGTTTTATTTTATTTTATTTTATTTTATTTTATTTTATTTTATTTTATTTTATTTTATTTTATTTTATTTATTTTTATTTTTATTTTTATTTCTTTTCTAATACTGTATGGAAGTACTTTGACTTCTTTTTAAAATAAAACAGGAAGAGTGATAGTAATGTGCAAAATAATGCTGGGAGTCTTCAACACATTCCCATCTGCTTTTTATGTGTTTTCCAACAGCAACAGAGAACCAAATATAAATACAATACATACAGTAGTATTATGACATACTGTATACTGTAGCTTACTAAATCCTGTCCTGGCTGATACTATTTAGACAGTGTGGAAATTTTGGCTTGCTATACAGTCTTAGTGGCTGTTATTGATCTAGGAGGTTTATTTTATTATTTTATTATTTTATTTTATTATTTTATTATTATTTTTATTTTAACTTTTTGAGACTTTTGAGTGTGATCTAGATTACTGTACAGTATCTAAAACAAACATGCATTTGGCTGAATGCCCTTATATGCAGTAATAGTGTATTCAGTGATATCTGCCTTCAGTATGAGTTTGCACGTGTTCAGGAAGTTTCTACATTTAAGTTAAGTTGCAGGTGAGATATCCAACTTTATTTCTACAGTACAGTAATAAATTTTTTCAAGTCTGATTACTGCAATACTGTACAGTACTGTAAAAAATCCTGTTTTCCTCAAACAGCTGAATCCAGAAAAAATTAATCTGCTTCCTAATGCTTGAGTAGGGATTCCTTCCTTCCTTGGCTGACCATATTTTCTTGAGGCAAAAACGGGACATTGGGATGGCAAAACAGGACGGGGTCTTAGGTAATATTCCATATTGATGAAAAAGACAGGGGTCCCCGCCCCCCGGTCTGCGCGATTGGCTCCCGCCTGCAAACCCCGCCCCCGGTCTGTGCAATTGGCTCCCGCCTGCAACCCCCCCCCGGTCCCTCCTTTACTGCATGCTGATAGGCGGGAGGGCTTCCTCTTCCGGGCTGCCTCGAATCAGCAGCTCCGGCTCGGATCCTCCTTCCACGCCATTCCCGCCGGGTTTAAAAAACGGGACAAAATTGAGATTTTTATCAAAACGGAACGGTTGAAAAACGCTAAAAAAACAGGACTGTCCCGTTCAAAACAGGACGCATGGTCAGCCTATTCCTTATCTATCTCAATGTGTCTGCATGTGTGGCAATGATTTCTGTGTGAGAGAGAAAGTGACTGAGTCATGCAGATGGCAGAGACCCAACCTGAGGATAAAATGCTGGTGAAGCAATATTTATTTATTTATTTATTTGATTTCTATAACCACCCATCTCAACACCGCCATTGACTCTGGATGGTGTACAATCATAAAAAACGTAAAACAATTAAAACAGTACAAAATAAATATATATGGTTGCCAAGTAAACAATTGCCATAGATGTTAATATAGCCAAGAAACAGGCCCTTAACACACTCAGGGACCCAGGCCCAGGCACATATCCAGGTCTTCATGGCCCTATGGAAGGCCAACATGGTCAGGGTCATCCTGATCTCTGGAGGGAGAATGTTCCAGAGGGCAGGTGCTACGGCAGAGAAGGCACGCCTCCTAGTCCCTGCCAGCTCACATTTATTTATTTATTTATTTATTTATTTATTTATTTATTTATTTATTTCAGATTTATCACCGCCTATGTCTACAGCAGTAGATTTCTTGGCTGATGGGATCCATAGCATGCCCAATCTGCCAGACTGAATTGGACGCGTAGAAACAACTGGGAGAAGACCAGGTAACCCAGTCCCAAGCAATGAAGGGCTTTAAAGGTGACAACCAGCACCTTGAATTGCACCTGGAAGCACACGGACAACCAATGCAGCTCACGTAGTAGTGGTGTTACATGTGTCGAATATCTGACATCATTTACTACCGGTGCATCCACATTCTGCACCAGTTGAAGCTTCTGAATGCTCTTCAAGGGCAGATCCATATAGAGCACATTGCAGTAATCCAGACGAGAGGTCACAAGGGCATGAGTGACTGTGAGCAAAACCTCCCAGTCTAGGAATGGGCACAACTGGCGCACACCCCGAAGGTGTGCAAAGGCCCTCCTGGTCACAGCTGCCACCTGCTCTTCAAGCAGGGGCTCTGAGTCCACGAGGACCCCCAGATTGCACACTGGGTGTGGGCAGTGCCACCTCATCCAGGACCAACGGTGGAAGAACCTTGTCACCAGAAGGCCCAAATACCCAAAGCCACTCAGTCTTGCTTGGGTTGAGTTGAAGCCCATTGCACCCCATCCAGGCCCTTACAGCCTCCAGGCAGTGGGACAGGACATCCATGGCATAACGTTGTTGGGCTTCAGGAAAGCCTGCCTGAGCCCCCCAAAAAAGCCGCTGCACTGTCTGCTCTGCCCGCCGAAACAGTGGGCACAGCCACTCAGTCTGCCATTCCCACCAGAAGCCTCACTAATCTTATACTGTATTGATGTGTATAGGTACTTGTAAAATCTGATTTTGCACTCTTTTTTATTTTTGTACTGTAATGCAATATTATGCCTATAATAATACTTATGTATTGTTATGTTATTAAATTATTAAGTTATTAAAGATGTTTTATAATGTTAAAAATGTTCAGTTCATTGCAGGATAACAAGAAATTGATTACTGAATTAAAGATGGTTTAACGGGGAAAAGTGTTCCCAACTGTTCAGATCAGCCTTCTCCATCCTGGTGCCCCCAGAGAAGTCTTCAAGTCCTAGAATTTCCAGCCATTATGGATCTTACTACTTGTCATGGCCCAGGACTGCAACCACGTTGTCTGGATTGCAGCCACAGAGTTTCTTAATATAATTGTGCTGTTAAACTTTGGAGGCCAGCCATCTTCCTTAGGGAACTGTTCATTTTTCTGTTGTTCATTACAGTACAGTATGTGGAAATCATAAAGCTGTTCACTTGCAGTTCCAGACATATCAATTGACAAGCATGTCTGACTGAGCTCAGTGGATAATATTCCCTAGTACTGTACTGTATGTCACAACAGTCTTGCTGTAGTTATTTAAGCACTGTCCTCGCTGTACTGTATGAATGACTCAGAAGTCCTGTTCAATTCAAGAGTGGGCTAAGTCCACTGATTGCAATCCTATTTGGGCATCACATTGACTCCAACAAAAACATTTTTCTCATACCAAAGGGAGGGGGAAAAGTTCCTTAGAAGGATTCTGGATGTGAGAGAGTGTTTTATTAATCTCTTGTAAAAACATAACAGTCTAGGAAAAAATGCAACTATTATAAAAAAAAAAAAGGTAAAGGAACCCCCCGCATATTTGTGCAGTTGTGTCCGACTCTAGGGGCCGGTGCTCATCTCCGTTTGTTAGCCAAAGAGCCAGCGTTGTCCGAAGACGTTTCCACGGTCATGTGGCGGGCATGACACGCGCGGAACGCTGTTACCTACCCACCGAAGTGGTACCTATTAATCTACTTGCATTTGCGTGCTTTCGAATACAAACCGTAAAAAAAAAAGTATAATACTATAATCCATTTTATATATACATAATGTCAAAAATTAGAATAGTTTCATTAACATGCACTCATATCACTCTTATACAGTTCATGGAAATACAGTGCCATGAACCAAGAAAATTTGGGAACCTTTGCATTAGAGTACAGTAATATAAATTGGACATTAACAGATCATGGATCCAGCTAGTTTTATGTTTGACATGCCAGCCAAACCTGGTAAAGGGGATTCTGTGCAACAGAAGGCACCACATACTGTATCAAATACAGCTTATTGTCAAAATAATATTGTACACTCAGTAATCAGAACTACCAATAAAAAGCAATAGCTGGCAAGCTTGTATTGTTAGGGCCAATTCTTGGGTTTGGGAGATCTAAGTAAAATGCCCTGTGATAGCCTTTTCCAGGTAGCCTGACAGTAGCAACTATAATCTAAAGGTGGCTTACAGCTGCCATTTAATTCCTCACCTTACATAGTACTGTATTTAATCTTAGATACAGTTTTTAAAACAATCTTTTGCTGATGAAATATATTTTCCCTGCTCCCACTGAAGAAGAATGGTAGCTCTGCGCCACCAAGAGAAAATTTTTTTCTGTTAGACATCCTGATTTTAAGGATGGGCTATCCTTTGTCAGTCATATCTCTCCTAGCTGTGGCTTATTTGCAGTGCTTTAAAGGGAGAACATTATTTTTTGTGGCTTCAGATGATAATGCAAGCTTTTTTAAAAAGAAAAAAAGAACAACTTCAAGTCAGTCTTGTCTCCTGGTGACTACCTGGACAAATTCATTTAGTTGTCTTGGCAACACTTTTTAGAAGTGGTTTGCCAGTACCACCTTCCTAGAGCTGATTGAGAGTGACTAGCCCAATATCACCTAAGTGGCTTATGTGCTTAAGGCAGGACTTGAACTCATGGTCTCCTGGTTTCTAGCCTGGTACCTTCAGCCACTACAGTAGACCAAATGGAAAACAAGCCAACACACTATTTTAAATTAAATGCCTTCATGCTGAATCATCAAGAGCATGGCCATCGAAATCTGAGCCTGTAAATGCAAATAATTTTCCTGGGCATGCCTGGCTATATGGCAGAGGTTCACAGCCTGAGGCCCTTGGACAATATGCAGTCTTCCTCCAAAACTTGCTGATGAATTGTGTCAATGTGTCAAAACTGTAAAATAATTAAATATACAAATAGCAATTAGATTCAATATTAATAACATTGTATTGAATCAAATTTAGTTTTTGATCTGTCCATGTCTATTTCTTGGTTCTGGCCCTACCAACTTTTGGATAAATTCTCCTGGCACACCACTCAAAGACCTAAAATGTAGGATGCTTCACTCTAAAATACAGTAAATACTGTAGAGTAAAATAGCAAAATAAATACTGTAAATAAGTAAGTACTGTACTGTACTGTAAGTAAATAAAAAGGTAAAGGTACCCCCCGCACATTTGTGCAGTCGTGTCCGACTCTAGGGGCTGGTGCTCATCTCCATTTGTTAGCCAAAGAGCCAGCATTGTCCGAAGACGCTTCCATGGTCATGTGGCCGCATGACATGCGCGGAACGCTGTTACCTACCCACCGAAGTGGTACCTATTAATCTACTTGCATTTGCATGCTTTCGAATTGCTAGGTTGGCAAGAGCTGGGGCTAGTGCAGGAGCTCACTCCGCACGCAGGGCTAGGGATTCGAACCTCCGAACTTGCAATCTTCTGATCAACAAGCCTGGCGTCTTACCCGCTGAGCCACCACGCCCCAAGTAAGTAAATACAGTACAGTAAAAATAATTTAATGAAACACTGTTTCATCTTCTTACAAAATGCCTAGATAATTTTGATTTTAAGATCAATCAAAGAGAATGATTTTAAGATCATTTGTCTCCTATCTTACAGTTTCAAGATCTCCACTGTATTGTCACTTATTATTGTTTATACATATTAAAAAGGAAAAAAAAGGTAAAATAAGTTTAAAAAGCTATTTGGTTTCTAACTTCCCCCTTCTTGTGCCTCTATGAATTTTCAGTTTTTATAAGTATTTAGGCCCCCTTAGAAACCATACACTAAGTGTTTATATTTGCCATGCTGTGTAATATATTGTATATATGGGAACAATTCTTGCTTGAATTTGGTTAAACGTCTTGTGAATATATGCTGTTAATTTTGCCACTGCTGCATATTCTCCAAGTTTTAAGTTCCCATTCAAGTAGAAATCTCAAGTAGAAAGTAATATTTTAATTGACTCAACAGTACCCTTTGTTGTCAGGGATTTCTGTACTATATATTCTCTCTAATTTTTGTTAACGTATGGTGTAGATGGTATGCACACTATGTTAATGTATGGTGTAGGTGGTATGCATCCTATGTATATTACTGTTGGCAAAGTTTCTGATGTGTTTGTGGTGCTTTTGAAATGGTAGCACTTCTTTGGTTTGATAAGATAAAACAGCATTATGCAATTATTATTCTTGTTATTCATCTGTAACATTAGGCAAGAATTATGTCTTTGGACAGCACACAGTTTGGCATGGATTTCATGAAACTGAATACTTCAGCTAAAAATAGGCTATAGCATCTGAAATGGCACACAATATGATAGTTGTTTCTGGCCAGTTATAATAATAATAAACACTATATCATGTTATGACAAGTTGTTGGCATCCATTCAAATTGCACCAATACATTTACTGTCAGCTCATGTCATAGCTTTGTGAATAATCATGTGTTTAGGCTGGAAACAACACAAACATTTGCAATCCTTGATTATGTCTATAAGCAGCATTCCTATCCCCCCTCCCCCAACTTCCCCTACCAGATTACACCATTGTCTCTGGTAATCCATATCAAGAAATCTTTTTTGGGAGGAAAAGTACAGTAAGAAGAATTAAGCAGGTGTCAACCAATAATGTTTGGGACACGGTGGCTCAACAGGTTAAACTGCTGAGCTGTAGGCTGCAGATCAGAAGGTCTGCAGTTCGAACCCCGTGCAATGAGGTGAGCTCTCGTTGCTAGTCCCAGCTCCAGTCAACCCAACAGTTTGAAAGCTTTGCAAGTAGATAAATGGGTACCACCTTAAGTGGGCTAATTTGCTGGCGTCCTGTCGGGAAGTCGGCACCACTGGAGGAAAGGATCGGAGGAAGATCGAATGGCGGCGGTGACGACGGATCCGGATGCAACAGCTACAGGATGTCAGCAGCTGGCTCAAGGCATCCTGGGAATTGTAGTCCAGAGCCTGGAAGAGTCGGTTCCCTTACCCCCTCCCCTCATGCGCGGTGAAAATGGTGATTTGTAAAAATTGTATAATTAATGTATATATATGCTTGTAAGCCGCCTAGAGTCCTCCATTAGGGAGGGGATAGGCGGGGTATAAATACCACAATAAATAAATAAAAAATAAATAAATAATGTGTTGCTTACCTTAAATAGATGGTGATGATGATGATGACAGTCGATCAATCTATTTAAATTAAAGTAAACATCTTGGAGTCTGAACTGAGTGCAAAACCTTCATGGAGTCAAGCCTCTTAACTGAAGAGACCAGTCAGTATAGCAATATTCATGTAGATTTTCTCTAATGAGTTTTAACACCGAGAATTAGGAGTCGGAGTACAGAATCTTGAGAACTGATATAGGAACCCTCCAGCATTACTTTATTAGTCAGTTCATTAAGGCAGGGGTCTCTTTGATGTTTTTGAATTTCTTTTTCCAAGTCTGTTTTCATGACAGGCTAAGAATCTGTTTGTTTTATAGGTCTGTAATGACCTCTCCCATCTGCTGATTGTTTGTGTCTATACTGTAGATATCCTTCCTTGTTTCTCTGCCTCAGCATGATCTCTAATACATGGGATTGCCATGCCTTCTGACATAAGTAATGAATCGTGCATCAGCTCCTCCCCTTAACATGGGTATAATCAATTGTATGTTTATAATGATGGTACTTGTAATCATCATCATCTTTATTATAGCCTTACAGCAAGAAATCACAATGCACATTTCAAATATGTATATAAAATATATACAGAAACACACACCCCTATAATCTATGGATATAAATAAAAAGTAAGTATAACCCACCTTAGACATGAAAGCCAGCTGGGTGACCTTGGGCCAGTCACACACACTCAGCCCAACTCACCTCACAGGGTGGTGGTTGTGGGGAAAATAGGAGGAAGGAGTATTAGGTATGTTCGCCGCCTTGAGTTATTTATAAAAACAATAAAGGCGGGATAAAAATTAAATAAATAAATAAAATAAAATAAAATAAAATAACATTTAAAAAAATTATAGCAGAATTAATAATATTCTTCACTCACAAGTGAAACAAATAGAACCAACGGAAGTCCAACATCAAACAACCTGGGAGGAAACATCAGAGGCCTGGTCAGACAGAAGAAGCAGGAAATAAGCTTTGTACTCAGACCCTGGGGGCTACTTGGTCTTGTCAGGAACCTGTCCCTCCCCATCTAGACTCACAAAGCCTCCAGACTGAGGACATTGATGGTGCCATTTTGCCAGCCTAGGGTTGAAATGTACAACTGGATATCATCAGCATATTGATGATACTGGGCCCCGAACCAACGGATGACCTCCCCCTGCAGTTTCATGTAGATGTTAAACAAGAAAGGAATGACCATTGAGCCCTGAGGCAACCCACAAGTGAAGGGCTGAGGGTGTAACCTCACCTCCCCATCAACACTGACTGGAACTGGCCACCAAGAAAGGAGGAGTACCACCATAACATGTGCCCCTAACTCAACAGCTGGTCCAGAAGGTTACCATGATCGACAATACTGAAAGCCACTGAGAGATGAAGGAGCACCAAAATGGATTCATAACCCCTATCCCAGTTCCCACCAAAGGTCATCAGCATGCATGGCCAATGCTGTCTCTGTACTGAATCCTGGCCTGAAACCTGACTGAAATGGGTCCAAATAATGAGCTTCCTCCAGGATCCTCTGCATCTACTGTTCAACTGGGTAGCAGAGCAGAATATCTTAGGAAAGGAAATGGCTGATGGGCCAATATCAGCCCCACTAGGTGGACCAGGCCAGGAAATCAACTCCACAGGAAGGCTAAAACTACTTTTATTGACATTGGCTATTAGGACAGAATCTGATTGTGCTGTACCTTCTTCTTTAGTTCAGTGAATTAGGAAGGTGTCTGCCTGAACCACTTCTAAATGATATTTCTTTGCTCTCAACTTTAAAAAAATGCTTCAACACCTTTTGCCGAGATAATGGTTCCTGCATATCTGTATCAAGGTAATCTTCCTTCCTCTCTACAGACAAAACCTGAATTGAAGTGTTCTGTCTGAGCAGTTTGAAAAGCATTTGGCCATCTTTGCCTTCTTTGTCCATCTCAATAGAAGCCTCTCCTTCTTTCAGCCCAGAGGTGTATGTCTAGTTGTATATATCAAATAGAAAGGCAGACTTCAAAACAAGGGTAGGATCATTAAAACTTTTTAATGTGCTCATTTCCTGCCTGGCATGAATTCCATTTGGAAAGTTTAGTTTGTTTAAAAAGCCAAACTGATTTCCTTGGCATTATTTGCTGATGTTGGTTTAGCTTTTTATGTAGAGCCAAATAAATGTTGTTTTCCTTTAAAGATACTTGGAAATCCCCTCTTTCTCCTTGTCATATTTCAACCATTGTAATGAACAACACATTCATCCTTTGTCATAACAAAGTGACATATTTTGACAGCTTTCATGTATGATATACTTCATGGATAGTCTTTCAGATCTCACTCATCTTTACGTGCATATACACACACTCATATGCCCAAGAATTTTAAGAGCAATCTCTTCACTCCAATACTAAATAGAAGAAAATAATTTAGCATGGGTATTAATAGTTTTTTTAAAAACAACAACATTAAAATACCAGTGAACATTAACCCTAATGTTGAGGGCTTTCCAAGCCAACGGATTTTAAAAAGGAATATCCTGAAGAATAATTGAAGGCTGTATTTTTATTACTTTTTACTCCTCACAAAGCCTGTCTGTTGTGGCAGAAGATACTTTACTGGTGTTTGGCTTTGGTCCAAAGGATTTTTTCCTTCTTTATCTGAAGTGGCAAAATGTTTGATATGGAGGCTTACTAAATATCGTACTCAATTTCAGAGTTGCTGTTATTGTCAGGTGAAAAGGAAACCAGATCAAGATGCAAAGAAATAGCGGTGGTGGTGATGGGGGGGAGAAGATGAAACCTATACACCATTGTTAGACAAGTTAATGCTCTTTAAAAGCTGTAGTAGAATTAAATCCTCAACACCAATTCAGAAAAGGCTTACAGAAATGCAGGAATGTGGATCATTGAGTGTGGCTGAAATGATGCTCCTGGTGTCCATGTGTGGCACATGAGAGCACTTACCTGGAAATTTATTACTCAGCTCTGAGCAAACAAAGCATGACCTACATTTCTCTAAAGTCAGCTGTTGCTCGCTAATCCTATGGGCTTCTTTTTATTAATGTCACTATTGCTAATGTGGTATAACATTGTCATTACTGAACAACACGGTGGGATAAGCTGCAGCTGTTATTTTTTCTTCAATATCTTCCAACTCATTAGCATCTGAGTTTTGGGAAATACAATTACGGAGATTATTTGAGGAAGGTTTTTCTTCCTCCCCACTTTATATACATTAAAATGTGTCCTAAGCTTTGACAGACTATTTTTCATTTTCATTACATTTGATGTAGAAATATTTGATGAAGAAATATTTGTATCAAAAAAAGATTGAAATAAAAATACAGTGCACTATGGGGATGATTCCCCTTATCAGTGGGATATCAAAATAACTATAATGTTCATACATAAAATCTAGATAAAAGGTATCAATTTTACTTCTAAGAATATCTATCAATTATCACATTTTAATTAAGTAATTATAATACCATTAAGATATTCTTTGGAAAATATGCATCTCCAACTGTGTATGCAGTCGTTCATGCATTTTTATTTAATATATGCTTGCTATGTTAAGTTGTTTAAAATTACTTTCCCCCTTTTTTACTCCCTCTCCACAGATTTCTTGTCATGTAAATAGATCTTTTCTTATTGAAGTATTAACCTTTCCAACCCAATATTGCTTTCAATTGTATCAATGTTTAAAAAAAATAGCGCTAGGTAAAATCAGAGGAACTGTGGTTCAGACTTCCTATTCTTTGTTTGTCTTTGTAGAAGTATGAAAAATTGTATGCTTCTTGAGGGGCTATCCCAAGGCCCATATGACTGAACTCTGAATTATTTTGTAATGAAGAAATGCCCACACTCATTCCCACTATATCTGCAATAAGCACACTTTTTCAGCCTGGGGGGGGGGGGGGACACCTTTTTTCTCTGCACCTTGCCTTGGGGGTTCTAGTGGCATATCAATGTAGTTGAAGCTTTTGCACCTGTTCCCCTTCCCATTTGAGGTTTGGGGAGTTTAACAAGCAAAATTAGTATATAAAGCCTTGCAAAATTTGGCACCAAATTTGCCTCTTTATCCCATCAAAATAAGAAAAATCAGCCTGATATTTGAGGAGAGGGAGGGGAGGAAGAAGTGCTATTGTTACAGAACCCTCCCACATGTTCTGTGTTGCTTCATTTGGGCATGGGATTGTTCCTGGGAGGGACGACTGAGGAACATGGGAGAATATACGAGAGTGTGTACTCCTAGCAGAGTTACCCAAGGCATGAAGGTCATCCCTGGTGTCCAGCTTAAGCAAGTAAGAACGTACAGTATATTAGGCTGCAGCAATATAGGAAGATGTTGGAGGTAAATAACTGATTTAATGACAGTGGCAAAGGCATAATTTCATACTGTACAGGAGAAGGCAATGGTAAATGATAGGACTGACTATTAACAGTAAAACAACAATCAGTCAAAAAATACAGTGCAGACTGGCACTTGATAGAGTAGCCATGAAGGCCTCAGAAAAGATATTCAGATGCTGTGATGTCTTATACCTACAAAGATCATAATGGTGATCTTTGCAAGCAATGGTTTGCTCTGTGACAGTCTATGGAAGCAAAAGTTGGACTTTGAAGAGGCAGGATAGAAAAAGTATTGATGTTTTTGTAGTTTGGTATCAGAGAAGACTCTTGAAAATACCATGGATGGCCAAGAAAAAAAATCAATCCAGAGTTCTCACTCGAGGTAAAAACAATATTATATTTTGTTAACAACAAAATATTTTGAACACATTATGTAAAGACCTAGCTCTCTTGAGAAGTCTATAATGCTGGGAAAAGTGGAAGGAAAGAAAAATAGGATGACCAACAGCTAGATGGATGGACTCAATTACAGCACTGATGGGTGTACCATTGGAAGTCCTGAAGGACCAAGTTAGGGACAGGTAATCCTGGAGAATATCTATATGGCCACTAAGAGTTAACACTGACTTGCTGGCACATAATCATGATTGTTAGAGTCTTCAGATTCAGAAATTAAAAAAAAACTTGACCCATCCAAGCCTCAGCCTGCACCACAGGAATTAGTTGAAGACAGCACAGCTGAGGAGACATAGGTTCAGGGTGAGTCAGCTGATCTGGAGCCCAAGCTGAGTAAGGTCCCAAGCCCAGCAACACATCACAAATTAAGGAGAGAAGAGCAAAGGAAGTGAAGCCATCTACTTAAAAGAAAGAAATGTGACCCAGCCAGTTAGTCAAGCTGATAGGCAGGGTTGTATAAAGATACAGCTTTTGTCAATGGCTGTTTGTGACAAATAATGTTTATATTTCCTAACTGTGACTCTCTTAGCATGCTGTTCTTTTATTACCTGGAACTTTGGACTGAAAACGGACTATCCTTGGATCTTCCTGAACTTGATATTGTTTCTCTGGACCAGAGCTTTCCAAACTTTTCATGTTGGTGACACACTTTTTAGACATGTATCATTTCGCGACACACTCTTACAGCAGGGCACAAGGCAGGCACTAGGACCTGCGCGGAATCACAGCAGGTTTGGAGGCAGCAAGGCACAAGGCAGGCACTAGGACCTGCGCGGAATCACAGCAGGTTTGGAGGCAGCAAGGCACAAGGCAGGCACTAGGACCTGCGCGGAATCACAGCAGGTTTGGAGGCAGCAAGGCACAAGGCAGGCACTAGGACCTGCGCGGAATCACAGCAGGTTTGGAGGCAGCAAGGCACAAGGCAGACACTGGGACCTGCATGGAATCCTGGCAGGGTTCGGAGGCAGCAGCAGCCGCGACACACCCAGACACTGCAGCCGACACACTAACGTGTCCCGACACACAGTTTGGAAAGCTCTGCTCTGGACGCTTTTGCTAAAGTAAGCCCTCATACATGTTTTATATGCAGAAATCTTTGAGTCTGCATTATGATTTGTTACCTTGGTGAAAGAATTACAACTGCAATAAATATCTTGAGTTCATTATCAAAAGCTCCCTGTCTGTGGCGCCGCACAGAAAAAATATTGTTAAGGGCCCTTTTGCTCTTTAAAACATGCACTCCCTCCTTAGTGAAGAAAGATCCCAAAATTTCCGACTTCGAAGTATTTTTCACATTGGCATAGAGCTACCATAGATAGAAAAAACTCTTTCTTGCCAGTGGTCGTGATTTTGGCAGCCCACGTCTGGTAACCCTCTTCTAGCAGGCCTGTATGAGTTTTGTGGACTGCAAATGGGGTGCTAGGAGGCCAGATGCAAACCCTGGTTGTGTTTCTCACAATGTCTTAATGAGATGGCATAGGTATTGTTGGGGTTTGATAAACCCAGGAATTTACTTCTAGATATAAAGTATACAGAGAGGCTTGATTTCTAGGTAAAAGGTGAAATATTCTGCACAGTCACCCAATTAGCAGCCATTGTTGTAGGAATGATGTGTCATGTGTGACTCATAACAACAGGTGCTTAGAGTTAGGTTGGGTGTGGTGAATAACGAGAGTGACCTATAATGTGATTGGTCAGGTTCACTATATATGCAGAGACATTCTCATTTCCCATTATTCCCATTTTACCTCGTGAAAGCTGTATCGTTGATGGTGTATCATTTGTTACTTGTGGAAGTGATCTGTAAATACGTATGTATATAAAGTAAATAGGATATTTGATATAACTTCTGTTTGGAGTCTATTTACTGCATAGTACGTGGATCACTGGTGCCTAGGAGAGAGAAGCAGGCCGCTCCATCTCCGCGCTCCCTCTGACAGGTATAGCCCAGTGTGAAATGTGGGAGATCTTAACCCTCCTCTTCCAGAAATCATTCCAATAATGATTTCTGGTGGTCCAACAATACTTCCCCTATCAGACACTGCTGCCAAGTCAGGTCTCCCTATGCAGGTACAGCACCTTAGATTTAACCACCCATCTTCCTCCTGCCTTTGCAGTTCTCATGTACAGTATGCTTACCCTGGAGGAAGTCCCAGTCCAAGGGGGTTTGAAGAACAGTTCACTCCTAATTTTCTTTATTAATTCCCACACAGCTCAGTGAGACTTAATGTTTGTTGAAGTTTGGGACAGGCAGGAAGTTGGTTTTCTGCATGTGAAGATGGAATGGTGGCAAGGGAAAGGCAGCCAGCCTCTACCGGGCGGATTCCTTGCAAATGCCAGTGATGCCAAATGCTGATGATGTACAGCCAGTGAGAGCAGGCTGAGGTAGGAAAGAATGGGACAGCTGTGTGTGACCAGCATGTTCAAGCCCCCCCCCCCAATTTGTGGAACCCATTTAAGTTTTCACAAAACCTTGGGGTCCTGCAGAACCCAGTTTGAAAAATCCTGTTCTACGGTGTTAGCCAATCCTGATAATGTGGTGTTACCTGTGCATTTGAAAAGTGCCCTTTCTACTCTATCCTTTGGGGCATTAATACAGATATTAAATAGCACTGGAGGACTTCACTTGATCCTTCAGGTCAGTGCAGAACCTTTTACTAGCACCTTTTGAGTGCTGTTCAACCAGTTGCAAATCCATCAGGCCGCTCCAGAACAACCTTGCAGCTGCCCCACGGCTATACTGGCTGTACAAGGAAACAAGGAAACTGCAACTTTACACAAGTTATCCTATTTCAGTTATCACTGGGCCCTTCTCTCTGCAGTCTTGGATAGTAGATATAATCAGACATCCTTTTCACACAGAGGATGCCCTGTGCCTCTGATGAAACTGAAGTCTGAGAACATGTCTTCCTGAGGTGTAGATTTTACAAGGAATTGCGCTCCCAACTAATTTAACCCTGAATAGACAGATAGCCTAGTTATTCAGGCCAATGGTATGTAGAATTTTTCCTAAAAAATAAGCACCCTGAAATCACCTATACAATAGCTAAATTCTGTGCCCAAGCCCATAAGGCTTTGCTGTGTTCAGACCCAACAACAGAAGTAGGTGATTTACTTAACTAATGAGATTTTATTGTATTCTCAAATCGTATTTGATTGTTTTAATCTGGTCTTGAACTGTAATAAAATGTTCAATCATTCAAGTTGTCCACACAGACACCAGGAAAGATGTAAAATGCTTTACTCAGATCAATGTACGTTATGTGTGCAGCATTCCCCTGCCATTCTAAACTAGTCAGAGATAATGTTAGCCTGATGTGATTTGTTCTTGACAAATCTATGCTTGTTCCTGGTAATGCCAGCATTCTTTTTCTAATAGCTCACAATTATGCTATTTGATAGTCAGTGTCGTGCCCAGGACATATGTTAGTTTAACAGGTCTATAGTTTCTTGGATGTTCCCTCATGCCTTTCTTGAATATTGAGACTATGTTTGCTTTTCTCCAGTCTTCTGGCTCCTTTCCATTTCTCCAGGAGTTTTGAAAGATTATAGTCAGCAATCTCTAGACCACTTCTGCCAGTTCCTTCAATACTGTGGGAGGTAATTCACTTGGCCTCGGAGATATGAATTTGTTTAAGCTAGCAAAGTGGATTTTTACTATAACTTTATCAGTCATGAACTGCATTTCCCCTTTCTCAGTCATGTTAGAAAAGCTTTCTCCATCTTCTGTGAGAAGCAGATGCAAAGAAGTAGTTATGTAATTCTGCATTCTATTAATTGCATCATCATCATCATCATCATCATCATCATCATATTTATAGACTGCCCCAATCACTTAAAATTCTGGGCAGTGAACAATAAAGTAAGAATAAAACAGCATCAAAAAAAGAACAATATTAAGTTAGTAAAAAGTACAATGCAGTACAATAGATAGCTGCCCACAAACATTATGAGTTTGAGACATGGTGAAATGGAATGGTTTTAACAGCCTTTTGAATTTCAATGAGGGAAGGGACCAAATGTACCTCTGGGGGAAATGTACTCCAAAGCATGGGGACGACTACCATTTGCAGCTTCTGAGCCATCTCCAAAGGCAATCTTACATAAAATGAATGGCAGTAATCCACCTATGGGATGATCAAGACATAGCTACTACTGCCAAAGCATCCTGATCTAGCTAGTGTTGTGACTGGCAGCACATAGATGGCAAAAACTCCCTTGTCCATGGCTTTCATCAGCTGTTTAAATAGGAGCTATGAGTCCTAGAGGAGGAGGAGGACTAAATCATGAACCAATTCTTTGTGAGGAACGTGACCCTATTCAAAGTAACTACCAGGACTAAATGCTACCTGGATGATTTTTGAGGAAGAGCAACTCAGTCCTGGTAGAACTTAATCTGAGTTTGTTTTACCCCATCCAGTCCCTAATAGCCTCAGATTTCAGGCTTTCAGTAGTGCCTTCTACTTGGACTGTACCCTGAAATCAATGGATGACCTCTATCTGCAGTTTCACATGGATGTTAAATAATAAAGGGAAGAGCATAACTTTATAAAACCCCACAGTAGAGTAACCAAGGACCCCCCACCACTAATGATGGCAACTGCCACCTGGTATAAAATGTGCCCCCAACTCCCAACCCTTTGAGGCAGTCCAGAAGGATACCATGATCAATGGCACTGAATGTTTTTAAGAAGTCTAATAGTGGGGTGCATACACAATTTTGCCTTCCGGAAAAATTTAAAAACCTGGTTCTGCCGCCTAGCTTGGGATGGGACAGGTAACAGCTCCTCCTGGGGGTGGCTAGTACCATAATTCCTTTCTCCACTGTGAAGATCAATTCGTCCAGATTGGATTTTAAATTTATTTATTATATTATATTGTTCATTGTAATTTTATATTTGTATTTTAACTATAATTTTTATTGTAAGCCACCCAGATTCCCCCAGTTGGGGAAGATGGGCGATCATATAAAATAAATAAATAAATAAATAAATAAATAAATAAATAAATACATACATACATACATACATACATACATACATACATACATACCACATCTAGGTCCTGACAACAACCATGACCAAGCCAGAATCCTGACTGATATGGATCCAGTTAAACCTTTTCCTTAAGGATCCTCTGTAGCTGATTCCCCATCATCTTCTCAACAGCCATTCCTAAAAAAGGGAGATGAGAGACCAGGCAATAGGTGTAAAAAATGCCCAAACTCGGGAAGGCTTCTTAAGGAGAGGACACATCCCATGCTTCAGATCAAGTGGTATTATGCCTTCCCTCAAACAAGTGTTGGCTATCCCCTGAATCCAGCCGTTCATGTGCCATTTATCTGCTCAAAGGAACCAGGATGCCGCTACCCTGCAGGGAGGAAGGTGTGTGCATGTCCAGCTTGCAGACAGCAGAGTTCATACTGTAGAGAACCCTATCTACTTCCTCCACATAACAGCCTCCTTATCTTTTCTTTTACTCCAGATCGCCGCCTTCTTATATATTACATGCTATCCTTCTTTCATACTGCTGAGCTCCATCCCTACAGTCTTGAGGTACCCATTTGTTTTGAATAGATTTGATTTGATTTGATTATTTTATTTTAGCACACCCACACTGCCTGATACCAGACTGGCTGTGAAGAAGACAGAATAAAAATACAATGTAAAATTGAAAAAATAGAGAACAAGATGGTGAATCTGGCCAGCAACACAGACAAATCCAACAAGGGGCTCCAACCACCTCAGCTCAGGGCCTGGGAGGATAGCCAGGTGTTTAAGGTCTTCCAGATCAGGGTGGGGTCCACACAGATCTCAGGGGGAACTTCATTCCAGAGGGATGATAGAGAAGGCATGCATCCTGGGTCCTGATAGAAGGGACCTGGAGTGTGCTAATCCTGTTGGTTTGTACTGGCTGAGTAGACACCACAGGGGATAGGCTGTCCCTCAGATAACCAAGGCCTATGTTTTATTAGCCCTTGTTTTCATTTCCCTTGCATTTCCTTTTTTGTTTTACAGCTTGTCCCTGTTCAAACATACAGGCCTCCTAAAGCTTTCCTTGTTTTTTTTTCCTCTTGGGGATTTTTAGTGTCTGTGCTTTCACTAACCTGGTTTTCAGGATCTCCCATCCCTCTTAGGCTTCTTTATCCTTTAGGATTTTGGGCCATGGGAAATTATCCACTTTTCATTTCATTTCATCAAACACTCCAGACTTTTCTCAACTTTTTCTCCTAATTATCTTGAATTTCAGCATAATGTGGTTGCTTTTTCTCAAGGTGCCTGACACCTTCAATCCTCATCCCACTAGGTTCCATAAGATTTGAAAGGTCATTTTGGCTTTGTTATATTAGGACCTCTCTTTCTTTTTGCTGCACATATTCTGTGCACTGGAATAGAAACACTGGAGATTGGGTATGCCACTATTTTACTGGTCTCCGTACTGCCACATGCCGAGGAATTCTTAGTATCCTTTCCACTGCTCCATTATTATATGAGTACTGTACTTTTCTACCCAGGTTTGTGCCTTTGCCTCCCTCCCCTTTCTGGTTTAGTTTATAGCTCTTGGGATACAGTTCACAAGGCTCTTGCCAAATATATATATTTCTCCCTGTCCTTGTAAAATGCAGTCCATCCATGTCTTAGAGAACCTTATACTTGTCATATAAGGCCAGGCTCTAGGATCCCAATCTTTCTTGATGATACCAAGTCATTTGTTCACTTATCCCTATCCAATTAAAGGATATAGAAGTGGGTTTTGTACTTTGCATATATTGTAGCTCCGTTTGTTTTTCATTTGAAGGCATGGCAATTGAAAAATTGAGCTGTACACAAGAAGCAAGATTATTTTGAAATAATTGTTACTCTGATTTCTGCCATCTAGCGACATCAGAATGTGAAATTATTTAGTTACAGTATACTACACAATACATGAATGCTACATATGCTTATTTGCATTCTTAGTATTAATCATAACTCTGTGAAATATGAACTTTTAATCAATGTGTATGTGTGTGTATATACATATATACATATGTAGTTTGATGACAAAATCTAAAATTCCTAAATTTGCATGATGGATTTCTTTTTCAATACTACTTTACCAAAGGCTTGCCACAAGGAGGAGCTAAAGTATTGAACTGGATTTTTCTTACAGAGAAATTTGTAGAGATCTTTTTTTTCCCCATCTGGGAGAAGAGTTCTACTAAATTTATGAAGTAAATTTAGTAAATTATGTTTACTAAATTTAGTAAATTATGAAATGCAAGTGTTTGGGGATAATATGTTCAATACGTCTGTCAATTTTGAGTGAAAAACATATTTTTTTGTACTTAGAATGTTTAATTTGTTCATTTGTCACTAAGATTATGATACACCTATAAATGTGTAGCCGTGCTTATGATAATATACTAAGTTACAATGAGCAAAATACATTAGTGCATAAGCATAGGATCACAGAATTGTTGTACTGAGTGACTTAAAAGATAGGATGCCTATTTTCTTGAACTGAGACAAGCATCTCTGTGTGGGGTTTGTCAGACCTCACCAGGCACAGCAATAATATTGACTCACTCACTAGAAACTCAATCCTGCATTCGGTAATGAGCGTCACACACTAGATAAGTTGTTTTATTGAAGATAAGAAATAAGACACACACATATATATATATATATATATATATATATATATATATACACACACACACACACACACACACACACACACACACACATACACACATACAGGTGATCTTCCTATTGCAGAACACAGGAATCAAGCCCTATGTATTACTGTATGTTAGACTCAGGGTTTAAATCCTAGGCTTTTTTCCCCTCCCATTCAAATCAATGAGCATCCTGGCTATTCTTTTCCCAGCATTGAAAGTCCATGTTAACATAACAGTTTTGTCTGGCCTGAGAATAATTGATTTCTACCTTGCAGCTTCAACACATATAGCAACTACTTTTTAAATGTTACAGTAATGTCCTTCCTTTCCATCAAGGAGTATAAACTAACATGTCCCCATTTTTATCATTATCCAGCTCTGAAGACAGTTTCACCTGGGAGATAATGGGTGCATATGATCACCCAGCACACTTCACGACTGAGGATTTAAATTGGAATCTCTATAATAACAGTGTGGCATTCTAACCATTACATTTTAACTGTTGCAGATATGAGGGCAAGGGGGTTATTTGACAGATTTGGTGCCATTCGGTTGTTTAAAAAGTAAGGTGATTAAGATTTAACAGCCAGGCCAAGGAAAATAAGTTGGGAAAGACAGGCTCAAGGGTACACTGTCCCCAAGAAGGAAAAGCAAGATTTCTGGGGAGGGAAAAGAAGCAGTTAAGGGTTGCAGTGGTCACACAAAAAAGAGAGTGCTGGTCAGAAGATCTGGCACTCCTTGTCATTGAGAATGGAGGAAAAGCCACCTTTAACCTGCAATCCTACTTTCCTGGGAATGAATCTAGTGGCATCTCATGAGGCCCTTCTTCTTCCATTATTGGAACTCATTGTTGCTTAATTTAAAGTTGCAATCGAAATTATTCAACCCCCATTGCAAATCAGGTTTATTGTCAAAATTTACAGACTTTCAGCTGTTTGCAATGAACAAATCAAACAAGCAATTGAAATAGCTCAACACCTGTTTTGCATACTGTACTGTATGTGTGCTGTTGTGATGGATTCTATTCAGGGGGTTGAATAATTTTGAGACTGGAGAAGTCATTATACATTGCATTTTCAGTTGAATTTCGGGACACCACTTGAAGCACTCGTTGTGTTGAGCTATTTCAATTGCTTTTGATTTGTTCACTGCAAACAGCTGAAAGTCTGTAAATTTTGGCAATAAACCTGATTTGCAATGGGGGTTGAATAATTTCGATTGCAACTGTAGATAACACCTCTGCTGTGAAACTTAAAAAGTATTGGTTGCTATAATATTATGCAAGGTAGTCATTTATATTGCTGTCATCTATGAATATGTGAAACATTGATTTTTCAGACATCAGTGCACTGGACTGCCTGCACCAGACCAAATTCTGTTGCAGCTTAATTCATTTAATTACTTTAATTATACAAAAGGTGCAATAGATATAATTTACTTCACTTGCATAATAATCCCATTACACTAATAATGCAATTTACATCTACAGGTAATCCTTGCTTAACAACCGTTTGAAGTTATGACGGCCTCGGAAAGGGTGCTTTACGGCCTGTAAAGCACTTCTGGCCATCACAGAACGTCCTGCACCCCCCTGCAGTCACGTGATCGCAATCTGGGTGCTTGGAAACCTGCTCGCACTTACGACCAGTTGCCAAGGTCCCGCAATCATGTGATTTCCATTTGCAATCTTCTCTTCCAGCTTCCCCAGAAAGTCAATGGGGAAGCAGGCAGGGAAGATTGCAAGCTGCTACTGTCTGCCAAGAGGACTCCCTCTCGTCTCTGGGGGCTGTTTCAAGAGCTCCCTGCCAAAGGATTCTCATCCCCTGATCGGAGAGGCAGCCCAGTAACATAAGGAGCGCAGGGTGGGGATGGGTGAAAGCCTTTGAGATTCCTGCTCCGTGCAAGCAGGCACGAAGGAGTTAGCTAAATAATAATAATAATGAAAACATTCCCCTTGACAAAAAAATAACCTTCAGTATAGTATTTTGGCCACTGATCACACCACACTAGAGCAACAAGTGCTGGCTTTTTAAGAAGTTTTTTTTTCTTTCCTGGCCTGATCCTTATAAAATTGTTGAAATACATACTAGGACTGATTCATTTAGTTGCACAACATGCTCTTTGTGTAATGAAATTTTATATTGAATATATATATAAACCTAAATATGTATAAAATCATAGTTTTAATAGAACCAGTTAGTAGCCATGCTTGTCCTGTTTATGACCTCGTTAGGGTGTTCAAGTTGCTGGAATGTACGGAATAAGGAATGTATGAGGTGTGTGCATGGTACTAAACAACAAGATAACATTTGGAACAGACAGTGAATGTACAGTGAGTGAGTGAACGGAGGTGCCAGACAAGATAAGAGAACATGAACATGATGAGCAAGGCATGTCAGGTCTTTGCAAAACAACAAGTTCAGAACCAGGTTAGAACGGACACTGACGTGTATAGTTCTGACGTATAGTTCTGACACTGACTGTAAAGTGTTGGATTTAACACAGTCAGGTATAAAAGAAGGATGACATGCAATGGAGATTTTGAGGTGCGAGACTTTCCACAGGGAACAGGGGACGCCCTGAATGTCTGACTCCCAACTCACTCTAATACGTCTGGCCAACTATTAGGAGTGAATGTAAGTATCTAGGTTTAGATACTAAGTCCGGTAACTGTTGCAGGTATCAATGAAGATACACAGAGAAACTTTGAGAAACTTGAGAAACTTTTGATGAAGTGAATGCGAATAGCAACTTGGATAGCCTAATGAGGCATAGTTATTAAGGTTTAATTGATGGTTAACCTAGTATAATATTGTAACAAGCTCTAGAGAATCTTATTCATTTATTTTTCATTTTTCATTTGTTATTTGTAATTCAATAACTGCTTTGCTTTCTGTCCGAATAACACAAGAATAAAAGAACTATTGTTGAAACTTTACATGGAGTAAGTTGTACTCATTAAAGTGGATTTTTATGACATAATTGGCGTAGTCGGCAGGATCTTGGCTTGCATTCGGACAGAATTTAAAGGCAAAATTAGGATAGAGAGCTGACTCTTTGATCTGTGTTGCCTGGCAGACATCCGGGGCTGCGCGCACTGATTTATGATCAGAGCCTTGGTTTCTGTGGAGGCAGAGACAGATTAAAGATGCAGTAAAATACTTTCTGTATTTGTGTATTTGTGTGTTTTGTACTTGTCTATGTGTATGTCTTCTGTTTTAAACTGTAAATACCTTATTAAGCCACAGTACGAAAGTGAGAGTGAATAGAACTTATTTTTACCTCATTTCAGATGTGTTGGTTTTGTGACTGTAATTACATCTGTACTCATTGCTGTGATTGTGCTCCATATCACAGTGATTGTAACACTCCCTGTGACATAATAATAATAATTGAGGATTGGTTATAGTGTGCTCACTGTGTGAATTGTGGTGTAAAACACACGGATTGTAAAAGGGAGCGTGAAGATTGTGATTGAGAGAAGAAGTGTGAAGAAAAAGAGAAATAGTTGTGTGAACCCTTCTTATTATATCCGGTCGTGACCAAGGCTGTGCGCTGACACTGTTCAAGGTGGGACAGTGAAGGCATGCGTGCCTCACGACGCAGCGTGTGATTAAAAGTAGTGTGTTTGTGAAAGAAGGCTTGGTTGAAAGAACATGAGTGATTTCCTTATAAAACACCCCCTTGGCTATTCTTGTGTTCTGCCAAGAGAGTAAAAGAAAGTGTGTTTGCCTATGAGCTAAGCCTTCTGGAATATATGAGGATTGTGATTATTAGTATTTTTTTTGTGTGTGTGTGTGGCTGCTGCTATATTTCTCAGTTTTATAATTGTTGTGTTTGTGCTTGTGATTATTTTTTGTGATATAATGCCCTGGTGGTGGGGAAAGAAATCTGCTAAGCAAGTTGATAATGGCAAGATTCCTGGTCAGCCTAGTACAAGTATCTGGGGGCCAGGAGTTCAAATGTTGAATCAGTTATCCCCACCGGTGTCACGGGGTTCTGAGATGAAAGTTTTAGACTCCACTCCCCATTGGGAGTGGATCGGAAAAAAGGGCAATGTGTGCAAACAATTAGATATCACTCAGAAAAAGGTGCAACAGGAGGTTGAAGAAGTGACTGCTTTTAAAAATCAGCAGGCTTGTCTGGATAAAGTGGACGGGGCTCAGAGAGACATCCTGAGTTGGCTATTCACGTTATATTGGAGTTCAAATGTGATCTGGCTTGACCAGTTAGAGACCTCGAGAGATTGGGGGGGGCAGTTCCAATTTCCTGGTGGAGATTGGGCAGTGTCTTTAAATTTTTGTATCAGTAAACTTCAGGAAGAATTAGAACAGGAGGAGGAGATTTAATTGTTCAGGTTTGAACTCAGTGAGTAAAAATCTGGTTAATTACTGCTATCTTTGTTTTGTTCCTAATAATGCATTTTAAGGTATTTTAGCAAAAGGAACAAAAGAGATGAAGTTTGATATGTTTTTGTTTTGTAAAGTTTATAATTTAATGTGTGCATTTGGAATTCCTTGCCATCGCAAAAGGGAATGGCGGGTTGTTGTCAAATGTGTGTCTGACTTCAGAAAGGCTGATAGTTAAGGCTGATTTCTGAGAGAAAATCTCCAGCCTAATGTTTTCAAAGGAGGTGGGAGCAGAGTAGAATGCAGTTTGTGATGCAGCAAGCTGCAACTGCTCCACCAGACAGCTTAGGTTTTGGTTCCCTGGAAATAGCAGAATCATAATTTTTTTAGGTTCTGAAATGTAGGGAGAAGCTAGATTCCTACTCTGGTGTAGAAATGATTGTAATAAATCAGTGGGACGTTAAGCCCCTTTAATATTATTGCTTATTTGTTATGCTGCCTTTGAGAGTGCTTGGCAGCCTATCCAGGTTTTTTTTTACCAGCAATTTCGCCCCCTTGTTTTGCAGCAGGAGTCCAGCATTGGCTAGTACGGACTCTTGGACAAAAAAAAAAAAAAAAAAGGAGGGGTGGTAAAACTGTATATGGATTATAAAGGGAAGTTAATTGAATTTCATTTGTCCCTCAACATGGCAAATGAAGTTATTGAGAAATTAATTGGCATTAAAGTTTTTGTAATTGAATTGTATAATGTTGCTTTTATCTAAACAAGAAATGATTTGGACCCTGAGTTTCTTGAATTCAAACAGGGAGGCTAAGACCATAACAATTCCTGTTTCCCTCTCCTGGCGTTTGGTCAAATGAAAACGGGAACGAGGGGTGAAACAGCAGTTTGTTTTTTTTACTAACAGAAGTGAGAGAGGACTTTGGATTTCCCTTACAGATCTTTATTCTGCACTTAGTGAAGGCAGCAGAGCAGACTCTGTCATTCAATGGGAATTTGTATTTTGCTAATATTTGAAACTAACCTTTTGTCTCCTTGAACTTTAGCCAGGGAGCTGATTCTAGTTTTCCAGTGGCTAATGATAAAACTGTTAATGCTTTTGCTCCAAGGTTGCTGCATTCAGCCCTGCCCTGTCAGGGTATGGAGACATGCATTATTGTACTAATGTTAATCTTTGATGATTTATTTTTATTGCAGAAGTGTTCAACTGACTTGCAAACATTTTTAGGAGTCCTATGGTCAGAAAGGACATGAATTTTGCCTCACACCATGGGTGATAAGGTACAAAATTTTCCCTTCCCCAGACGGTGAAGGAATTGCAGCAATTTTGAAAAGTGCTGGGATCTTCCTACACTTAGCACAAGCACTTTGCTCCTTATACAAACTCGTAAATAAAAGGGTGGATAGTGATTCCAAAAGAAGGAACATAAAGAGTTCAGTTCAGTGCAAATCTCTACTTTGATAAAATAAAAATGTATTTATACAAAAATTATGCTAAATTTATCAACATTAAGCATTGAGCAGATGGTGATTTGGAAACCAGTCACATTTCTGGAAAAGGTTGATAATGAGCACACTCTTCCAACAGCCCCTCTAGAAACTATTAAATGGTTGGGGGAGGCAGTTGGTGAAGTGAGTAACTGCATTAGGGGATTTTTGCCCTCCCCTTTCTTTTTGCAAATGATTTGAAAATCCTTGAAGCCTACTTTTATATTTATACATTGATTATATTGATAAGCCCTTGTAACGCAGAGAGGGAATAAATATTTGTTGGTAGCATACCCTATTAGTAGATTGGGGATGAGTCCATATGAAATTTTGTTTGGTACACAGATGGAATTGGGATTTCTATCATTATGGGTCCAAGGTGAAATGGAACAACAATGGTTTAATGTGTTAAAAGATAGAGAAGAAACCCGAGAGACTGTACGACAAGAAATTGAAAAGAAACATAAAGGACTGGTAAATACAGTTGAATGTTTACCTATAGGATCTCAAGTTATGTACAAAGGTTTGGGAAAAAGGAACACACACTGGCGCCACGATACAAAGGACCTTTTGTTATTTTGAAATGTGTTCCACCATTAAGTTATCTTTTAAGTAATCAAAAATGGGTGCACCGTAGTCAAATTAAGCTTGTTTCTGATGATGCGCATGCGTAACCCTTCTTTTCTTTTAGGAGCTGAAACCAGATGTTTATTCCAGATATATACATTGATTTATCCATAAACTTATCTATAAGATTTTTTTTTTGTTATATAATAATTATTTGTAATGTTTAACAGGAAAAGATTGATTTTATAGGAAGTGAATCCAGACCGGTATCCATCACAGCAATTCCTATTAGGATCCCAGGGGATCCAAGAAGAAGAACCAAAGTTTTGGTGATAACACAGAAGAGGAAAAAGAATGGGAATTTGCAAATAATACCAGTAGTAACTTCTGAAGTTTTACCCATGAACATAGAGAATATTGATTTACAAACCGTGAGATTTTTGTAACGTTTTATCATTTAATCATTGTATTTGAATTTTGTTCTACACTAATTTAAATATTCTTGTTTGATCTATTTTCTAATTAATATGGCTTTGCATAAACTAACAACAATATATTGTTTATTAATAGTTATATTATGGATCTATCCTAGTTATAATAAGAAATGGGAAACAAATTATTGGTATAAGGTTACATCATTTGTTCAAAAAGCCACAAATATGACTGATTGTTGGTTTTGTCATCAAAAGGAAAAATTTTTGTATGATGGAGTACATGGTTATTTCCTTCCTATTAACATGTCCACTTGGCTTACTTCACGTGCAACAGCAGGCCAGCATAATGGCCCTCATCTTCCAATAAGAACTGTCACGGGACAATTTGTTTTTCCGCCTGAAGTTTTGATTTTTCAATTGAAAGGTTTGGTTAATGTGGGATTTTTACCTAAAGTTTTATCTTATGATTCTAAATTGACAATGCAATTGGCTGAAGACCAGTGGCTTGTCCACGGTGATAATGTTTCCATTGAACAATGCCCACAAAATACATTTTTCTTTCCTGGATATATTTCCTGGCATTCCCAATCCAAGAAATATATTGACCCTTATGGGTGGTGGGGACAGATAGGAAAAACAAAAGAAGAGATATGTGATCTTCGTGCTAACAAATCTACTGATCTCTTCATTACTCCTTGGATAGATATATGCAGTCAAATTTGGAGGGTTGCTCAGTGTACTAACTACAGTGGCATGTTCAGTAAGCAGTTTAGTAATATAAATAAATTGGATCCGCATTGCCCTTTTAAAGGGACAGTGATAAAACCAATGGTAACCCATGTGTATGGTACTATTGCCCCTCGAGGTTATTTTTGGGTGTGTGGAAAAGGAGGATTTAAAATTCTACCAGGAAGTTGGAAAGGATCATGTACTCTTGCTCACTATGTAACTCCTGTTGCCATGCATAAGGATATACAATCCAAAATCTTTTATGCCCCAGCGCGGTATAAAAGATCTTGGTCTGATGTTGGAGATTTTCTAGCTCGTACACTTTTGCCAGGCTATCAATTTTTGCAACAAATTAATACAGATCATTTTGTTCATAACCTCTCTATGCTTTTAGAGACAGATTTGAATATTACTGGAAAAGCTATTATTGACCTCCAAGAGGAAGTGGACTCTATAGCTCGAATTGCCACTGATAATCGAATTGTTCTTGATAGCATGTTGGCGGAACAAGGCGGAGTTTGCATTGTGCTGAACCATTCCTGTTGTATGTATGTCAACAATTCCGGATTAATTGAGGAGGATGTTCATGAAATTTACAAAATTGCTGGTCTCACATCCAATGCCAGACGATCCTGGGAGAAGATACATAATCTATTCATGAACTTTTGGGACACATTGACTAATTGGATCCCTTTTGGATGGTTAAAATCTGTGTTTGTTGGAATTATTTTTATTGTATTTCTGATCCTTGTAACTTGTTGTATTCAATGCTTTCCATATTGTTTAAATGCTTGTTCTCTGTTTAAATTTCCTAAAATTGATACATCAAAGTGAACTATTACTCCTTCCAGTTCGCAACAGTTCAAGAGAGGGAATATGTAATGAAATTTTATATTGAATATATATATATTAAATATATATATAAACCTAAATATGTATAAAATCATAGTTTTAATAGAACCAGTTAGTAGCCATGCTTGTCCTGTTTATGACCTCGTTAGGGTGTTCAAGTTGCTGGAATGTACGGAATAAGGAATGTATGAGGTGTGTGCATGGTACTAAACAACAAGATAACATTTGGAACAGACAGTGAATGTACAGTGAGTGAGTGAACGGAGGTGCCAGACAAGATAAGAGAACATGAACATGATGAGCAAGGCATGTCAGGTCTTTGCAAAACAACAAGTTCAGAACCAGGTTAGAACGGACACTGACGTGTATAGTTCTGACGTATAGTTCTGACACTGACTGTAAAGTGTTGGATTTAACACAGTCAGGTATAAAAGAAGGATGACATGCAATGGAGATTTTGAGGTGCGAGACTTTCCACAGGGAACAGGGGACGCCCTGAATGTCTGACTCCCAACTCACTCTAATACGTCTGGCCAACTATTAGGAGTGAATGTAAGTATCTAGGTTTAGATACTAAGTCCGGTAACTGTTGCAGGTATCAATGAAGATACACAGAGAAACTTTGAGAAACTTGAGAAACTTTTGATGAAGTGAATGCGAATAGCAACTTGGATAGCCTAATGAGGCATAGTTATTAAGGTTTAATTGATGGTTAACCTAGTATAATATTGTAACAAGCTCTAGAGAATCTTATTCATTTATTTTTCATTTATCATTTGTTATTTGTAATTCAATAACTGCTTTGCTTTCTGTCCGAATAACACAAGAATAAAAGAACTATTGTTGAAACTTTACATGGAGTAAGTTGTACTCATTAAAGTGGATTTTTATGACATTTGCCTTGGAGTATACTTTCAAGCAAATAAAATGACAGCCCACTATTTGGCCTGTTTGGAATAGCTACTGCTCCAACTCACTCAGCTTGCAAACAAATACATGTACAGATATGCAAACTGTTATATTGATCCAGAAAAATCTGTGTTCTGTTCTGTAATATACTTGCCCAAGATGAAGATAATTGGTACCTCTGCTGGTCTATGTAACTGCTCTGGGCTTGGGATGGTAGTTCCATAAATCATTCCAATGTGCATCATGCCAAAATAAAACAGTATTGCAACAGAATTTTTATAGTGTGAACTGTACACTTTACATTGTAATCCTATGCATGAGTGAACTTAGTTACCTCTGAGAAGGCATGTATAAGTTTGTATTGTATTAATGCTGATTGGAATTATGCATCTAATGCATTTTATATTTTAATTATTAGTTGCTTTGCATGCTCATTTGAATCAAAGAGCAGGATATAAATGGAACCGGCTGGGTGACCTTGGACCATTCACACACACTCAGCCCAACTCACCTCACAGGGTTGTTGTTGTGGGGATAATAGGAGGAAGGAGTATTAGGTATGTTAGCCACCTTGAATTATTCATAAAAATAATAAAGGCGGGATAGAAAATAAATAAATACATACATATATCAACCTATGTAAGACTGGTTAGAACTGTAGCCAAACAGAACACCATTACTTCTAGAGAAGAAGCAAACTATTGTTTCCCATAGCCCAGCTGGAGCTGCAGGGAAAGGAGACTCTGGGTGGTGCTTCTCAGGTATTTCATGTATTGTGATTGCCATGGCTGGACATATCTGCTGAAGCATATGACATTTTAATGCCAGTGATCTCTGGATGAGCTTGCTTCACATCATAAAGGACTTGGGGGTGGGGGCCAGAGAAAGCAGAGGTTAGAACAGAACCAGCCAATGAAGCCTGATGTCTATAGGAACTTTGAGGAGTAGAAAAGGTGAAGATGGAGAGGAGTTGTAGAATTATGGAGTTGACTGTGGAAAGAAAATGAGGGGGCTTCTCTCACTGAGGAGAAGATAAAGCTGTAAGGTGGTACTTCTGGGGTGAAAAATTCCTTCCAACCCAGATGACAGCCAGGCTTGTGGGGAGAAAGTTGCAGGTGTGTTTGTCTTGTACAATTCCCTCTGCAGGAGGTAATGATGCAGTTGAGATTCTTTGACTAACCTTTTTCTAGGCAATATATTTGAAATCTTTCTGTCACTGTTGTAGAAGAGAGTTTTACATTCTGATACAGCTTTGGAATTATACATGATATCTCCTAAACCTTACTGGAGGGATCCAAGATGGCATATATTCATTGTTTCATTTTATTCATTAGGTTCATTGGCAGATAATACACACAGAGTGTCGATGAAGGTTCTCAGTCATACAGAGTATTTTCTAGAGGAAACAAATTCCTTTCCATAGGAGTATTTGAGCTAGGCATGTTGTTGTAGGCTTACATGGGTTAACAAAAATACTACAGTTCTTTTGAGCTTGTAGGGAAACAACCATTCTGGAATCCAGGTATGGCCTTACGTAGATACTGCTATTTACAAGGGATGTTATGGAATGCTTTAGTTTAGCTATCAAGAAATCATCCTTTGTGATGATTGAGGGTTAGGATGAATGATAGTTAGAACAGCTTCCTCTGTTTCTAACTATCTCTGTATGGCTTTTCTTAAGAATTTCTAATACAGGAACTGATTATTGAAATATAAATATAAAGAAATCCTGCATAATGTTATGATGACTAACCTGAGCATTTGAAAGTTCACCATACATATTCATCACACTAATCCCTTTCAACGCAAGCAACATTATGCAAAATACAAAAAAAGAGTAAGAAATTAAAGGCAAAAGATAAAAGGAAATCTAGCTAAAACTAGTTTACACCATTCACTGTGCCTCCATAGCTTCCTATCCTTGCAAATTATCCTTGCTTCCACTTGCTTCATATCTATACAACACTTCACACATTGTTCCTTGTTCTGTTAACTCACCTCTCTCTTTTTGAGGATCTTATCAACTCCACCCAATCACAACTTTCTCAGTCTTTACCTTCTTGACCCATTCACTATTCTTTTTTATATATTGTTTTGTGATTCATTCATTCTTTCTACATGACCAAACCACCTTAAACAGATTTCTTTCATACTGGCCATTCACTTTTGTTTTCGACCCTCATTCACTAAGCACCCATTCATTCTTGACCTCTGTCTTCTTATTGTACTACACAGGCTTCTTAAACAACCCATTCCTGCTGCATTCAGATCACTTTTATTTTTCTCACATTTAACAAAATGGGGAGAAGCATGGTGTTATACAGAGCTATATTTACTTCTTGCAACAAATGTTCGTTTCCTGCAACTGATCAAACACAGAAAACAGTAATGGATTAGATAGGAAAGTCATTTAATCTGATATATAAATAAACATTAGGGATGGAGAGCAGGCACAGGATCTGTTGGATCAGATTTGGTTACAACAGCATCCTTATGTCAGGGCTCAGATGGATAACCTCCAGAGAAACCCAGAGTTTGATTTTTCTCCTTCTTCTCTGGCTGAAGGATAATTTTTTCACAACAGTCATTTTTACATTCCTCTTCCTCTCTGGAAAGAGGTGTTGCAACTTTGCCATGACAATTAAGACTGCAGGGCATAGGGAAAGTTTTAAGATACTGCATCTTTCGCTTAGAGATTTCGGGTGGCCGAAGGTGAGAGCGAATGTCGAAAACTTAGTTGCCTCATGTCATATCTCTTGTCAGGCCAAAGATCTCCCTGCTAAGTTGGCCAGTTTGCTTTATTTGCTCCTCTCCCCTGCCAGACTGTGTTTTCAATGAATGGAATTGCCCTTCTTTCAAAAGGTGGAGAATGAATGGTCCTATCTGTTTGCTGGCCTACCTGCCATGAACAGTTCACACTGGGTAGTGCAAGTTAGGAATGTATCCTGAGTGCCCCACCACCACCAAACTTCTCCAACAAGTGTCCAGGAGAACAGAGTATCACCAGTGGTGAAGCAGCCTGTGGGGTTGTGGCAGATTGATCCAAATGCTATGCTAACTGCGGCATATCATTGTGCAATATTTGACTAGAGGTCCCTCCTATTACAATACAGGTACTCCTTACCACTTAATGAAAGTAATTGGGACTGGAATTTCTGTCGCTAAGCCAGAGCTTTCCAAACTTTTCATGTTGGTGACACACTTTTTGGACATGCATCATTTCGCGACACACTCTTACAGCAGGGCACAAGGCAGGCACTAGGACCTGTGCGGAATCACAGCAGGTTTGGAGGCAGGCAGGCACTAGGACCTGCGCAGAATCACAGCAGGTTTGGAGGCAGCCAGGCACAAGGCAGGCAGTAGGACCTGCGCAGAGTCACAGCAGGTTTGGAGGCAGCAAGGCACAAGGCAGGCACTAGGACCTGCGCGGAATCCTGGCAGGGCAGGTTTGGAGGCAGCAAGGCACAAGGCAGGCACTAGGACCTGCGTGGAATCCTGGCAGGGTTCGGAGGCAGCAGCAGCCACAACACCCCCAGACACTGCAGCCGACACACTAACGTGTCCCGACACACAGTTTGGAAAGCTCTGCGCTAAGCAATGCAGTCGTAAAGTGCGATGTCACATGACCTAATCGCTTAGTGATGGCAATCCTGGCTGTCCCCATTCCTGGAAGAAAAAGCAATGGGAGCAACTTATTGGAGTGACTTGCAACCTTCCCTGCCAGCTTCCCCATTGACTTTGCTTGTGGGAAGCTGGCAGGGAAGGTTGCAAATGGTGATCACATGACCGTGAGACGCTGCAACCATCATAAGTGCAAGCTGGTTGCCAAACTTTCTCCCTCGCCTCTCTTTTTTTCAGTGTGTATATGATGTAACTAAGAAATAAAGGAGAACAAAAAACAAGAGTAAGAAGTGCTTGTTTTATATCTAAGAGTAATCAATAGAAAGAAATTGGTTGAAAAATGGAAAAGCTATCATTTTGGAGAAACAATAGCTTGCAGTTATTGAAAAAAATGCTGAGTTTGAACCTTGAGAATTTTTATAGACAATAATATTAAGTACTTTGATTCTTCTGCTTTTATGTAATCTGCTTTAACTACTTTGAATACCTACAAACTTTGTACCAGCTTACTGTTAAATAAATGAAACTATAGACAGTACAGAATAATAAAAAGGCTATGATCCATGATATTGCCTTTGAAAAAATCCCTGCTTCCCATCAAGTGTATCTCTTTTGACATATTACTAGTGTTTTTGTGAATTGTGCTAAGTGGCTTCTGCCTATAACAGAAGATGACAAAGATTCTGGATTCATTATTATATATTATTTTAAGTTACATATGATGTGCTTAATATGTTGAAAAATTATGAACCTGGGTGCATGTTTCTAATCATATTAATAACTGATTTCAAAAACTTGGCAACCAGTTCACAACCATAAGTGTGACTTATTCAGGTTTTCTGTTGTCCAGCTCCTTATTCCACTTTAATCTCATTTGTATGTTTTCCAGCTTTTTTCCCATGCAGTTTCATTGTTGCTCTTAACTGTGACTATTTTCCCCTTTGTACCAAGAGAAACTTCCTCCATGGACAAAGATCCTAGTCAGAGATCCTGTGTCTAATCTGAATAAAAGAAGGAAAACTTGTAGGAACAACCCAAATTAGCTTTATTAAAGTAGCATATAGACTTATGTTCAACAACTAGAGATAATGATACATCACAGTATCTTGCTTTAGGGAAAGCTCTTGCATTCTTGGAATCTCCTTCCAAAGGAAATGGTGTCCAAGGTCCAGAATGATTCAAGAGAGCTTATGAATAAACCAACTGCACATAAACTACCAAAGCAAAAAGTAATTTTCAGGAATTATTACAAAATAGCTCCACAAAACTCAAAACAGAATCGAAGAGTTGGAAGCCTCCATCAGGCCATTGAATCCAACACTTCCTCATTGGAGGAATCCAAATTAAAGCACACCTGACAAATATCTATAAAAACTCTTTTTGAAGACATCCAGTGAAGGCCAGCTCGCTGTATCCTAAGGCAATTTTTACTGCTGTTGATCTGGTCTAACCATGAAGACATTTTTCTTAGTGATAATCTGTTCTCTGGGACATTAGAGATCAGATCATGGTCTTCTGTGTGACATCCCTTTACCTCCAGCTCCCACGTTGCTTTTCTTTGTAAATATTCCAGCTGGTTTGAATCTTAAAGTGTGGTGCCTAGGACCATAATAGATACTCAGGACCTTATCAAGGCAAAATAGAATGGAACTATTAATTCCCATGATTTGGAACTTGTATTTCTATTGATTCAGGTTATGATAAACTACAGTTCATAAAATGCATACTGTTACCAAGCCAGATCTTTCATATACTTGTGTATTTGGTTTGTGTTTCCTAAATGAAGAGGCTCCCATTTATCTCTATTAAATTATATTCTGTTATTTTCAGCCCAAATCTCTAAAGATCACTTTTAATTTTGTTTTTGACTTCTAGGGTATTAAGTGGCCCACCTATTTTTGTGTCATCTGCGAATTTGGTAAAGATTTCCTCCATTATTTCATTTGAACCATTAATAGAATCTTGAAGAGTTCTAGGCCTACAGCATCTTGCTTGATATCTTACTGCAGTTTGATGGGGAATCATAATGACACTCTTTGAATATGGTTTTCAAGTGGATCCACCTAATAGTCATGCCATTCATTACATTCCTAACTTGCTTCCTAATCAGAATGTAAGGGCATATTTTGTCAACTACTTCTTGAAGTTAAGATATATTATGTCCATAATATTTCCACAATCTACTATGGAAATTATCTGAAATAAGAATAGTTTGACAAGACTTACTCTTGATAAATCACTGCTAATTTCTAGTAATTACATCATTAAGTTTAACAGATTAACTACTTAATGACCTATTCTGGAACGTTTCCATGTTCAACTGATTGAACTTTAGTTTCTGTGCTGCCACCTAGCATAGGCACAGGGTTTTAAAAAGGGCTTTGAGATAGAGATGTATAATTGTAGAAGTGTTTATTTTAATCACAGAAAGAATATGGAAAGTTCACATACCTTCAGCTGCTTCAATTACGCTGAGACAGTAGCAAATGAATCTCATCAGGCAATTTTTCTATCATGCAGCTGGCTGCCTTGCCAATGGATATAGTTTGAAACAGCATAGAGACAGGCTGGTTTTATTGAATACTGACACAAACTCTTAATTGCTCTTCATTCCAAGAGGAAACAAGTTAGCTGCTTAGCTAAGCAGATGCATTTTCTCAGACTAGGTTTACAGGCCACTTCACAAATTCCCATCTTGTCAGGCCCAGCCCAAGAATGACCAAGAACCAGTCCAGCCAAACTGCAGTTCTTTATTTGCTAATGCCGTATAGACAGAATCTTGCCAGACTAAAGCAACTCTACCTAACCTAAGGGGAAATAACGTGGGAGAGCTCTAGGGAAGGGCTATTCTGAATCTCTTGGTTTCCCCACAACTGCCCTCTGGACTGTGTTTCTGCTTCTACTCCCCCCACCTGCCTATCTGTACCCCCATCTCTGCACTTTTGGCCACCCTGCACTGAGATAGGTGGGTGTCAGGATGGAGGTTGAGTCCGAGGTGGAGGAGGGGGAGCAGACTGTTGAAAAGGCAGGAAAGGTTGAGGAAGGTGTGAAAATTGAACCAGAGGATGGAGCAGCACAGAGCTTTTGGTGGCAAGATCCTAAGTCGCTGATTGGTGAAAGCCATGGGGCAGATTCACTGCCACCTATCAGCGTGTGAGAAAGGAGGGCGGAGAGACCAGCGAGAGGCATGATTGGTCCCTTCATATAAACAGCGGGAAAATCAAAGGGTTAAAAGGTGCCAGAAACCAGACCAGGTTGCCAGAGACAACCGTTCACGCAGCCCTACGCCTACACCTGTTCCCGTTGAGAAGAGCCGAGACCCCGAGCCTTGCCTTGCTGCCACGCCGGATCCCGCTTCCAAGACTTGCGTTGTAGCCGCGCAGGACTTTCCTTCCGTGCCTTCCCTTGTTACCATGGCGGACTTCGATTCTAAGCCCTGCCTGGAAGCCACTTCGGCCTCACTCCAGATCTCACCTTGACGCCACATGGACCACCATGTCCGTCGCTGCACATCGCTATGACTACGTGCAAGTGAGCTATCAGCCAGCATGGATTTATTGTATATTTTACTGATAAATAAAAGGATTGTTTACTCATCGCTTCCTGTGTCAAGTCTTAGTCGCAACAGGACAGTGAGTGAGGGAGGGACCAAGCCGGGAGTGGCTTGGATCGGGGTGGGTCCTCAGCGAACAAATGGTGAGATTCAGTTAACGATGGCAACCAGGACTGCTGGATTGCCATCACTAAGTGATGCAGCCATGTGATGTTGTGCTTTACAACTGCATCGCGTAGTGATGGAAATTCCAGTCCCAATTGCTCTCATAACTCAAGGACTACCTGTAAATAAACAGTTACATTAAGCAGACATTACTTAAAATAACTATACAATGGGATGTAATATTGTATTTTTCAGTTTGGTAGCTCAGAGATTCAGTTCTTAATTAATTAATTAATTCTATTCCATTTGTATGGCTGCCCATCTCAGCAAGTGATTCTGGGCGGTGCTTTACAAAATATTGTATCAATGATGTTCGTTTAAGGTTTTAATCTCCTTGGCTAAACATGCCACTTGTCCTTGCTCAGAATTCATAGTTAGTTTTCATGATAGCACTATGGCAGTCTCCTAAAAATATTTGCTAACCTAGCATATTTTCTAATTACTGAAAGTACACCAGAAGTAGAGGGATTGATACATTCTGGCGAGGTGTTTGTGCATAATCAAACCACTACTTTCATATGGGTTGATAATCCTGCTGGGTTGATAAGATCATGAAGGGTGGTGGGCAACAACAAGGAGCCATAGAATGTAATAGCCATTCCACCTGATAGGATGCTTTGAGATGACATGTTTTATTTATTTATTTTATTTTATTTTTTATCCCACCTTTATTATTTTTACAAATAACTCAAGGCAGGGAACATACCTAATACTCCTTCCTCCTCCTGTTTTCCCCACAACAACAACCCTGTGAGGTGAGTTGGGCTGAGAGAGAGTGACTGGCCCAAGGTCACCCAGCCGGCTTTCGTGCCTAAGGCGGGACTAGAACTCTCAGTCTCCTGGTTTCTAGCCTGGTGCCTTAACCACTAGACCAAACTGGCTCTGTTCTACTCCTTCCCCTATTTCTTGATGACCATCTGAGTGAGAATGTATGAAGATTAAGAACAAGTTCCAGTTCAATGGTCTGTTATGAATGCACTGTAGGCCAAAAGGACAAGGCCACTATACATACCCTGTGCATTAATGGTTTGATTTTGAGAATTAATTCATAGTTGCTCAGAATGGGATAACCAGCCACTCTTGCCATCCAAGTGGAAGAATATGGACCACCTGAAATTAAGCCATCAATTGGTAGTGAGACATCCAAATTGTTGAGTGTTATTCCACCTTACACCAAAATTTCCAAGTTGGAGATTTGGTCGTCTCATTCACTGTTCAAATTTTAAAAAACAACAAAAAACTGCTGGTTTACTAAAATTAGAAACTGTAATATTGGTCCACCTAGATATAGTATGATCTAAAGCTATTTACACAAGCTAAGGCTGATTATTAAATAATGAGTGTCTCCAGGAAGACTGCAATATGTAGTAAGTGTCTCTAATTCTACCAGGTGTGACCCTATGATGCCAATACTGTGAGGACTTGCACATTCAATCCTCCAAATGAGCTTAATTTGGTTTGCAAAGCATCTGTGTTCAAGGCATTCAAGGACCCTGCAATCATGCCAAATAGCCCCAGGAGGGTTTCTTTTACTCCACTCTTAAGGTGGAATGTAGACTATAAACAGACAAGGGTCACATCTTGGATCCATCTGACTTACATTTATTAACTGGGAGTTGATGTTAATTATGATCCTCTTAATTCAGGGGTACAATAAGACAAGTTGTTTTTTAACATGGATTTTAGACTTGGCCAAGGTCGTCTTATTGGTTTGTTTTCATTTGGGTACAACTGTTATCCAATCACATATACTGTATAGAGCTGCTGCCAAAACTTCTGTGGCTTAATCTG
This sequence comes from Charina bottae, assembly GCA_023362775.1. Classification (NCBI taxonomy): domain Eukaryota; kingdom Metazoa; phylum Chordata; class Lepidosauria; order Squamata; family Charinaidae; genus Charina; species Charina bottae. The sequence goes on from JALMGJ010000007.1 coordinate 26,517,841, forward strand.
TTCGACATATCACTGACAAACATTAATACTTATTGCTGCCTGAAATATCAGAATGGTATTCCACAACTAGGCTCAAACTCTTGATATCTCTCTTGCACCCAAAAACCTGTACCCCCAGCTGAACTTGAAGCTTCATCCTGAGCAGTGCATATCAGAGAAACCAATCCCACTTCCATAGGTTGATTCTTATTCTGCTGGTAGAGGAATAGGTTCAGATGTCTTTCCATTTAAGGATTTGCAGTGATGAATGCTTGCTGCCACCTACTTAACATGCCATGTGATCACAGCAGCAAGATAAGCAAGTAAGAAAACATTCTTGTTTCTCAGTTTGGCACTGTGAAAACAAATGGGAATGTCTGTAGTTTCAAGCAACACCCAGTACATGTGTCCCTTCCCTTCAGGTATCACTTCACACTTAGTCACTAGTTTCTTTTAGTATAATAATCAGACTATATTTCCAAATAGAGTCTATGATTCTATCTCCTAAGCTGGAAAAAGCCCAGGGAAAGGTGGATTTGATCAGTAGAGCCAATTCTGTCTGTTCCTGGGTTGTTTCCTACTTGGAAGGGACCATAGAGGTCATCCACTAGACTATCTCTGAGAGATGACTACCCAGCCTCTGTTTGAAGACCACTGCCCATGGATGCCCAGAAACACCATCAACCTGGCCAGTCCTTGCACTTTTGGTAATTCTCATTCTAGTTGCTGACTTCTAGTGGCCTATCATTCAGCCACTAAATCCTTGGTGGCCTCTTTCAGCATGACTTAATCTATGAAATGATGAGACAGATATCAAATAATGCCTCCTTCCATACATCCTTTTATAGTCTCAGTGATTTCTTTATGTCCTCCTGCCAAGTGGTATGATTTAGGCAGTGGAATCATCAAGAATTACCATCAGACCCCATCCACAATCACATGAATGCCAAAACTAAAACACCAAGCTGTTTGAAACAATTTCCCTTCAGCAAATCCATGCCTACAATATACTCTTGTTTTTGACATATTTGCCCACACCAAGGGACCCTTACTGCACTGCCAAGCACATAAGCAGACCTCCTCCTCCTCCATTCAGATTCATGTAACAGAATCAGTTCTGAGTGTTTTCATGGGTTCGGAAGTCATCCAGCCCTGGAATCTACTAAAGCCATTTGCCTTTTCTTCAGTTAAAAGTTAAAGGCATGTGAGGGATCCAGTTGTTGCTGTTGTTATTATTTAATACTGCAAAGTTAACTTTATTCATTTTTTTAGTATTTGTATTTATATTGTGTTCTGGATCTTAATTCTTGTGTATGTTGTTGATTGTCATTTTTCTTTTCTTGTGTCTCATTACTTTTGCTCTTCAATTATGCAAAATCCTGAGAATGAACCTCAATAAGAATTTGGTGTAGTGGTTAAGGTATCAGACTAGAAACCATGAGCACCATGAATTCTACTCCTTCCTTAGACACAGAAGTTGTCTGGTTGACTTTGTGCCAGTCAATTCTTTCTCACTCCAACCCACCCTACAGGGTTACTGTTGTGTGAAAAATAGGAGGAGACAGTGTTATGTATGTTGCTTGACTTGTACAAAATAAATAAAATAAACATGTACCAAAAGGTTGACATCTGCTTGTGAAAAACGGGCTAGAATGGTAATTCAGTCTCATTAAGAATTATAGCTGTGATAACTCTGGAATAAACCCTATTTAACAAGTTAACCATAATTAATCATAATTCAATTGTGCATACATAATGTGTGGCCAGATTTCCTCCAACCTTGTGGCTTCCAGATGTCTTGAGCTACCATGTTTTTGCAATCCCATCTTGCATATTTAGAGATTATGGGAATTTTAGTCCAAGACACATGGAGGCTGTCACTTTGGGGACGATATATGTTATAAGATGATACTTGATATTAACCAAGATCTTCTGTACTACAAAAAGAGCGATGTGTGCAGGCTATTTCTGAGCAGACTAATAATTGTTCTTTTCTATGCATTTAACATGTTAAACTGCAAATTAGAATTCATGGAAAAGAAAAAAAGTATGAGATATGCATGATACAAAATAATTAGCAATACCTAAGCATGCCACAGTTGTGAGGAATCAGTTATAACTAAAAAATCCAGTCCAATAATCATGACTCTGCAGGACATCTTTTTTTCTTGTCTGAGCCTTACTTTGGCAGACATAGCTCTGTTTTTTCCTTCCATATGCAGCTCCATGGAATGCTTCATCTTATTGTCAGATTAATTGTCCACCTTCTTTCCCTTTCTGGCTGCTTTGCACTGATTTAGGGAAATGCAGGTTTATCTCAAGTAAATCATCCTTAAAGGGTACAAGTGTCCTTTGAAATGCAGCTTTGAAAAGGTACCATTCACATTTTTACCTTTTCAGGTACAAAATCATGTTGGCACTCATGTCAGCTTTTCTATAGGAAAAACTGATTAATGCCCTACTCTTCACTCAGTTTTTAATTTGAGTAAAGAGGTAAAGGAGTTTCATGATGCAATCAACCAGTATAATGAGATTGAAGTTTCTGAAGAACAATTCTAGAAGATCTGAGGTCCCTCAAAATAATTTTGCCAATTTTGTAACTGATCCAACAGAATATCTCTATGCTGATATGGAATCAGTAGAAGCCGTGTGACCCATAAACCAGATGTAACCCACCAGCATCATCTTTGTTGCCCCCAAACACTCCCAGAATAGGTGGAACCAACTCCCCCCCCCCCTAAACTTTCAGGAAAAGTTTATATATCTCCTCCATTTCTGCTCTTTTGGCATATTGTACTCTGCCACCCAGATCCAAGCCATTCCCAGCTTGGTCCCTCCCAATCCTGAGCCTCAGTAAGGTAAGGGACTGCCTTCTCTGCCTCCGCTTGAACTCCCCCCCACCTATCTCCCCCCATCCCTGCCCTTTTGGCCGCCCGCCTACCTGCTGCTACCAGCTGCCCCCACCGCCCAGCTCTGCCTGCTGCTGCTGTGCCCACTACACCACACACCACTACTGTACTGGACGGGGCCTTCTTTTGCACTACCTTCTTTCACGAAAGAAGCCCCTGGGTGGGGTATGAATGGAGGCTTTGGCTGGTATGCAAATGGAGGCCATGGGTGGGGTGTGAGAGCAGCCCTGGCTGCACCATCACAAAGGGCAACGCAAAATAAGGCCCCGGTTGGTACAGTAGTGGCACACAGTGAAGCGGGTGCAGTGTTGGCGGGCAGGGCCAGGCGACAGCCAGCTGGCGACAGTGGGTAGGTGGGCGGCCAAAAGGCAGTTGTAAATATGGGTGTTGACCTGAGTTGCCTGAATTTTGTTCATGTGACCTCAGGGATGCTGCAATGGCTAGAACTCTGAGGACCGATTGTAAGTCTCTTCATTCAGTGCCATCGTAACTTTGAACAGTCACAATGAATGAACATTAAGCAAGGACTACCTGTATTCTGTCTATTTGCACTTCTTTTTTTTTAGCTGCACTGTTTTCTCATTACCAGTAGAGGGAGTTCTAACACTGAAAAAAGAGTATGCTTTGTTGCGCCTTCCACTGATAAAGGAAAAGACTGCAGGTAATTTTGGACAGTGTGAATTTTCTTGTTAGCAACCCTCAGTAATAAAATAAAATTTAAAAATTAAAAAACAACCCCCCGCAAACATTAAGAAAAAAGAAAATAATGAAACAGAAATAAGAAAATGGAAAAGAGAAAGAAAATACAGATACAACATCAACTTTCAAAAAAATTGGAATTAAAATATTATAAAGACATAGATACCATGGGACATTACATGCACGTAAAAAAGGGTGGACTTCGATTGCCTGGTTACGCCAACCATTTTGAAGCCAGAGCCAGACCTGTACATCCCTGTACAGATTACTTTTTCAACTATAGGCCAACGTTTAAACTTTAAACATTTTTTCCCCGATAGATTCTTTGGAATAGGGGACCTGTCTAAAACAGTGAAATTAAAATCCCCCTTGGGACAAAGAGATTGGTGTATCTTGAAATGTTTATATTATTGAGTTTATAAAAATGACCTTTAAACAAATTATATATTATTCTGTGTATTTAAAAACTTTATATTTTTGATAAAAAAATTGAAATTTAATTAGAAACTAATCCCTCTTATTATAATGAGTAGATTTATATTAGATGTGTTGCAGGGTTATAAAGTTCTGCAAACTTTTAATACTTATTTTGAATGAGAACATTTGGCTGCATCAGAAATAGAAAGCCATACAAAAAGTTTTGAGCTGCTTCTTCATATTGGAAATTTCATATTGGAAAGATTTCAGAGTGAAAAATGAGGTGAGTCTTGATAATATACTCCAGGTGGGTATGTATGGGAGAACTTCTGCACCATATGGGTCAGCCTTTCTCAGCTCTTGCCAACCTAGCAATTCGAAAGCATGCAAATGCAAGTAGATGAATAGGTACCACTTCGGTGGGAAGGTAACAGCGTTCCGCGTGTGTCATTCCGGCCACATGACCGCGGAAGCGTCTTCGGACAATGCTGGCTCTTCGGCTAACAAACGGAGATGAGCACCGGCCCCTAGAGTCGGACACGACTGCACAGATGTGCGGGGGGAACCTTTACCTTTACCTTTACCTTTATCTTTTCTCAGCTGGGGTTCTGTGAAAGGTTGTTAGGAGAGATTGTTTATGTATGTGTCTGCTGCTTTGCTATTGCTGTAAATATAAACTCTGGATTGTGTAGGTTAGAAGTGAAGTTCTCATATTTTTTGCTATTTTTATGCTATGGTTTCCTGAGACCTGAAAATTATCTCAAGGGTTCTTTCAGGGTAAAAAGATTGAGAAAAGTTAATATAGGTCAAAGATTTAGACAATTTGAAGAGAAATCAGAGTTTCAAGTCTCTACTTCGGTAATTCTTTTCTTTGAGTCCAAGTCCTGTTTTGCAATTACAACTTTAATTCTTAGATAAGAAAGGGCTGAATAACCTTTACAAGTCTTTCTCTTCAAAAAACACCGCTCTTTCATGGCAGTGTGGTAGACTAGAATGGAGGGATGGGGAAGAGAGACAGAAAAAGGGGATGACATTAAAAAAAAGCAGGATGGAATAAAGAAAAGAAAAAGGACAGACCCAACTCATTTTTAGTTCTTCTCATGATTGGCTTCATCCTTTTCATTTCTGCAGATCTCCAAGGAATGCAGTCCTTGAAAGGAAAAAAAATCTGCATCTTTGATATACTGTAAGATCATACAATAAATATTTCATGTAAATTATTCATTTAATTTATGCAAATATAAATTACATCTACAAATTAAATGTACATTTTCATATGTACAGTAACATTGATCATGGGTCTTTGGGGAGAATCAGAATAAGTATTTTAGTGGTGATGGGTCTTTGAGAAGAATTTGAATACACAACCACAGTTAACAGAAATTATCAAGGTCTGAAATCTTGAGTGAGAGATCCAAACTACTATAAATTAGTTTTAGTTTTCAGAATAGCACTTTCCTGCCTCTCTCTTTTTAGCAAATCCTTCTGAAAAACTGCTCTTGAGATTTCTGGAAATTTCTTGAACAGTATCTGACGTGGCAGAAGGATCTGCACTGGGAAGGGGAATTTATTCCCATTAAGAATCCTACCCCTTCAGATTCAGGGTCATTTAGAGTCCAAGCTATTAAGTTATAAGACACACTGTTCCTTTTGCAAATTCTTACATACCCAGAGAAAACAATGCTCCCAGCTGAAATAAATTTCCAAAGGGGCAACATTTGTGAAATTATTGCCACAGTTTAAATACATCTGCTAGAACCAGTCCCTTTTCAATCTGATGTGAAACACATCTGCCCTGAATTGTAATAGCTCTACTTGTATGCAAATAGCCATGCTGTAACAAGAGCAAGCTGATTAAATATAGAGTCCTAATTATTAAATTCACATCTCAGTAAGCTGCTTTTGTTTCTATGGTTGTTTCTATGTTTAGCAAAGGGAACTTTGTTGTCATTTCATTCTTTCTTTCTTCACCAATTTTTATGGGCAAATGCCTACATTGCTAAAATACAGGTGCTTGCAGCTTGACACCAGATAGTCTTTAGCACAATTAGTTGGTTTGGGATTTAGCTTTCCACTAGGATTAATACTCTGGAACATTAATCTGCTGAATGCTGCATGTTTAGAAAGTTTTGTGTTTGCATATTCTTTTTGAAAATAGTCATGTTTACACAGGCTTAGATTTAAAACGTAATTTTGTCCGTAACCGATGGTGTGGGTAATCGACTGATAACCCACTCAATTTCATATACTGCTTTTTCTAAGCTTTTTGTCCTCTGTATTATTTCATTGGTGTGGGCACTTTAGTACAATAGAATTCTGAACAGAAAGAGAATACACTTTCTCTCCTGGATCAAGAAAAGGGGGAAAACGCTTTAAAAAAATGCATGCTGGAAAAGTTGCACCCACAAAGCTCACATGGTAATTTTATACTTGCTAAGTATTCCAATAAAAGTACTGGAGCAAAGAAGATAAATTTTTCTGAATAGGAAGTAGTCAAGTGGAAAAAAGTCATTCTTTTGTAAATCAATAGTGTAATATCTAGGATTCAGCATGCAGAAAAATATGATATTAAAGCTCAACCAGAAATAGCCCCAGTGACCTTGAACGTGGGCACACAGAAGGTGAAAATATATTCCGTACCAGTCAGCGAGTTTGCAGCTGTTAGTGAGCATATCTTTTAGCTTTATAATGTACTTAGAAGCTAATCAATATACCTGACTTTGGGAAATACAATCCTCTTTCACTCTAAAGAGGAAAAAATGATAAATATCTCGTAGAAATTTAGTTTTAACAAAGGAGGTATCCTGTTTTTTCAAATACTGTTATCAATAAAAAGCACAGTAAGATGCATCTGTCATAGAAAGATAAAAGTTAACTATATTCTCTCATTGTAAAGTATTCTCTTATCTGTCTGCCTGCCCTGAAACTGGGGTTTTATTTGGCCTTCTGTCATTCAATAGGAAGTTGCTCAAAACTTAGGATTTGGGAAGAAGGATGATTTGCTGAACAACAAGAGCAACACAACTGTTTTGGACCAGATTATTCAATTCCTTTAAAGCTACCCTCACTTTCCTTTGGCAATTTGGATGTAACAAATGTTCAGGACTGAAATCTGCTTTGGCCTGAGCACTCATTCTTTAGTTACATTAGAGCATAGCTTTCCAAAGTGTGTGTCACGACACACTACTGTGTCGCCTCCGGTGTCCTGGTGTGTCGCACGCAAACCCAGAAGTGCTGATGGGAGGAACTGTAAGGAGAGGCACCCCTGCCAATCAGCGCAGTGGCGGCAGCGATTGGCAGGGGTGCCACTCCTTACGGTTCCCCCCATCAGTGCTTCCGGGTTTGCGTGCGACACACCAGGACACCGCAGGCTGCACCGCCGCCGCGCCGCCACCGCCGTTGGTGTGTGTCGCCAACATGAAAAGTTTGGAAAGCTCTGCATTAGAGGAACACATAACTAGAATGGGAAATATTCCTATGAGGAATAATCTGTAAATTGGCATAACTTGGGATGCAGGCATTATAAACAAGATAAAAACATGTTTAATAATACAGAGAATCATTTTAACTGAACTATATCTGCTAAAATTGCATGCCCTCTTAAGAGAATGAAAACAGGTTAATCCGTGAGCCAATGAGATCCCAGTCTTTGCAGAATAGTTTCTTAGGAACATGAAGCAAAAGGAGTCAAGACTGGACCTTCAGTTTACTGTCTGTTAAACAGAAGTTTTGTGGCTGATCATGTCTATACTTGTCAAAGGGTAACATGGCAGCTGCTTTGTGAGTGCCCAAAAGAAGTTCTCAACATTATTTATTCACTATTATAAAGCAGAGTGCAAAATTTAAAATTACTGATGTATCACATCAGAATCATTATATACTTTATCCTGAGCATCCTTAATAGTAGAAATAATATTACTTTGTTGCTGTTTCAAGCAAGAGGTCAATAATTTCACCTCAATCCAAAATTCTGTTTGTGGAGATAAATACAGAATGTATTCTCATATTGTGGATTGTAAAAGTCTCACAATAATAGGACTGGGTTTCTGTATTAAACGGAAATGGAAACTCACATAAGCAATTTCATTTTCCAGCTTGTATTTTGGATGCAGTAAAAAAAAGTATATATATTTTTTCATAAAGACTGCTATAGACACAAGGCAGTTGGAAGTAGGGTCTCTTTGGAGGGTCTTCCAGTGGAACAAATGGCAGACTGAAGATGGCTCCATGAAAAGCGGAGCCGACGACTGCAGCGAAGAACAAAGGGCTGGTGAGTAGACTGGCTCTTTGAAACTCTCTGGACAAGAAGATGATGGGAGATCACCCACATGCACTTCAAACAGTTGCTTCTCATGAGGAGACCGCAGGATGGTGGTCCCTGGAGGTTTTTGAGCACTGGGAAATGATGGGAATAGCCATCTTGCTCGCAACCACAGTCGGCGCCTTTTAAAAGGATACTAAGTTCGCAAACTTCCTTTTCTAATCATGTTCGGAAATTGCTTGTTAACTAATTTTCAGCTATTAGAGATCTTCAGATCAACAAGTCTGAAAACACCGGGTGAGTTTTCCTTCAATCCTTAATAAAAGAAAATTTTAATCATAAGTTTAAAAACTATTTTTCTTAAATAAACAGCAAAAAGCTAAATAAGACTTTGATCCTAGAAAGTTATAAATGGATCAAGGGTACAAATAAACTTGGAATAAGATTTTGGAATTAATTATAAAGAAGTCTCCCCATGGTAAATAGATTTGTTTGGACTTTTGCAAGACCAAGGTAATCTATTTTAAACATTGGACCCTAGAGGGAACCAAAGATTTTAGTTAAAGAACTGGGGTGTATAAAATGGCGCAAAACATTTTAACATTGAAAATACTGAAGGACACTTTTGAAAAATGGAATCAGAAGTTAGTATCAACAATGTCAATAGTGATGTTTATTTCTATGGATACACTGTGTCCAAAAGATGTCATGGAAGAAATGGCAGATAAGGAATAAGTTTTATTTGACAAGATAGAGATGGCATAGAAAATGGATCTACAAATGACAGGTTACGAGAATGATATGGAAAAGGATATCTCACTGGACATACAAAAGAAATTGGTTGATGTTTCAAAAATCAAAAGGGAAATACAAATAATAAACCAAGAGAGTAATCTGGATAATTCTTTTATATTGGATTTACAAAAGATGGTTACAGGTTTTTAATGGTTGACTTGTTGTAAACCACCCAGAAGCTTCCGGATACTCTTCAAGGGTAGCCCCATGTAGAGCGCGTTGCAATAATCTATGTGGGATATGACAAGGGCATGAGTGACTGTTCGGAGGGCATCCCGATCCAGGAAGGGGCATAGCTGGCGCACAACCCGAAGCTGCGCAAAGGCCCTCCTGGCCACGACTGCCACCTGCTCTTTGAGCAGGAGTCGTGAGTCCAGGAGAACCCCCAGGTTCTGCACTGGATCCAAATGGGGCAGTGCTACAACCATCCAGAACCAAAGATGACAACTCTCTGGATACAAGGGAGCCATCAATCCACAGCCACTCCATCTTACCAGGGTTCAGCTGAAGCCTGTTGTTCCCGATCCAGACCCCCACAGCCCCCAGGCACTGAGACAGGGCAGAGACTGCATCACTTACTTCATCCGGGATGGAGATGTATAGTTGAGTATCATCAGCCTATTGATGATACCTCATCCCATGGTGATGGATGATCTCATCCAGTGGTTTCATGTAGATGTTAAATAGGAGAGGAGAGAGAACTGAACCCTGCGGCACCCCACAAAGGAGGGGTCGTGGGTCGGATCTCTCCTCTCCTATCACCACCGATTGGGAATGGCCCTGGAGGAAGGAGGTGAACCAGTGTAAAACTACGCCACCCACCCCCAACTCCCTGAGCCGTCCCAAAAGGATACCGTGGTTGATGGTATTGAAATCTGCTGAGAGGTCCAAGAGAGCCAGGATGGATGCACTCCCTCCATCCCGCTCCCACCAGAGATCATCCATAAGTGCGACCAATGCAGTCTCCGTCCCATATCCCGGCCTGAAACCTGACTGAAAGGGGTCTAGATAATCTGTTTCCTCCAGAATCCTCTGGAGTTGCAATGCCACCACTTTCTCAACCACCTTTCCCAAAAAGGGAAGGTGGGAGACAGGATGAAAATTGTCCAAAACAGTGGGGTCCAGGGATGGCTTCTTGAGGAGGGGGTGCACCAGCGCCTCCTTAAAGGCAGCTGGAAACACCCCCTCCCTCAAGGATGTATTAACCATCGCCTGGACACAACCACACGTCACCTCCAGGGCTGAGTTTACCAGCCAGAAGGGACACGGGTCTAGGTGGCATGTGGTGGCATTTACAATCCGGAGGATCCTGTCTACTTCATCAGGCCCAACAGGATCAAACCGTTCCCAGATAACAGGGTAAGTATGCTTACTCTTAATTTGTCTTTCAGTTATTGCTTTGAGAAGACAATTGAATGGGGTAGCATACTGAATGAGGGGGAAAAACAACAACATTCTTCTCTTCAATTAAAATAAATTAACTTAGCATGGAATTTCTTAATGTAGTTTCTTCCAGTATTGCATAGATCTCCTTCTGGGATTTTTCTTACTTTTTCTAGGTTGACTTATGTTTCTGCTTTAGCTTGTTCTTTCCAAGTACTCAGTACAGATGAATCAGATGTCCATTATGGTAATACCTACATCTGCTAGAATAGTATGAATTGTCAGTTTCAGTCTGTCAGTGATGAATTCTATATTCTTCATGAGTAGAACAGTGATGTCTGGATTCTGTTCAGATGCAAGGAAATCAGTGTCCCCCTAATTCTGGGTTCTGATCTTTCTCCTAAGACTGGAGTGCCAGAACCTGATTGTTTTGTAGTTTTAAGGTCCAGATCTACTGAATCAGATAATCAGGTATTTTGATAGCCTGTTTTTTTTAATATTAAGTAGGCACACAGTGTACAAAAGATGCCCTAGTATATTATTAGCTGCTTCTTTAGGAATTATGACTCAATTTGCAGTAGTGTTATTATTTTTCCAGACAGTCCAATAGCCATGGAGATTCCTTAAATATTCTCTTTTATTATTTCAACTATATTTTCACAATATAGTCCATATAATATATTAGAAGAAAAAATAATTACTTTCCCCCCATTACAAATATATGGAGTGTAAATATTGGGGTCATTTATTTACTAGAGATTTAGTGCAAAGGCTTCACCAATTAACCTACACAGAATGGTCATTCAGAGACCAAATGCCTTGAAAATAATTGTTACACTAATGAGCATATGGTTTGTACACTTATGGAAAAAGTAATAAATTAAATTGCTCATGAAAAAAAATTAAAAATTAACATTTGAGTAATTTTTATATCCTCAATAAGCAACAACCTAATAAACTGAAAAAGTAGCTAATATTCCCAATTGTAATATTTCACATTATGACTTACTAAACCTGGAATTTTAAGATGAGATAGATGAAGATGAATTGATTAAAAAAATGCTTATAGTAAAGATCATTAGTGATACTCAATTGAGACTGTATTTTGCCACCAATATCAGTACTACACTATTGTTCCTAGTTCTCTGATATAGGAAGTCCTTCTCAAATCACATTGTTTAGTATTCTCTAGGCATTTTCACACAATAAGTCTGTAGAAGTTATTACAATGTATAAGTCTTACCATTACGACTTTTTTTTTGCTTTGCTTTGCTAGGTCAGGCATGTCTTACTTTGATACATAACATGTTTACTGCCAGAAATATTGGCAAAGCTTGACCCAGGGACAGACCCTATCATGAGACAGCAGTGAGATGCTTATGGACAGATAAGCATCCATAACAGCGGTAGTATAATGTTTGAGAATATGCCGTGTGTGCAATGAATTCTGCAATGCTTTGCTTTTACTGGTGTTGATTGTAGTCAGTCTGGTTGGCTTATTTTTGTGAAATTCAGGAAAGGGGAGGAATCTTTTATTTTGCTTTAAACAAAGAATGTCCCAGACCAATATTGTTTGGTGATGTGGCTGATATTTTCCTTCTTGATTAAATAATGAGGATAACAGTTCCATGGAATTAGTATGTTTTCATCGATCCATTTCTTTTTTTTTTTTTGATGTTTAATTATTTTTATTTTCGTAATGTGTAAATAAAAAATAAAAAATATATACTTTCATTGATCCATTTCTTGTATGATGCTGTCTCAAATACAATTTTGAAGTTCCTGAAACTCTGTCCCTTATATGTATTTTGCCTCCCATACTCAAATTTGTGAGGCACTTTCATTTCTTTTAGGCTTCAGTATTTTAAACATATATCTCTCCTTGCTAAGCTTCCTTTTTTAGCAAGTCTGTACACATGATTATCTGTGACCCACATTATATTGTTGGCAGACCTGCAATGTTTTCCTCTCAGCTTTCAGTAAGACAGTTCTTATTCCCTTCTTGCCTTGTTCTGAGCATTTTTCAAATAGTTTTAAAAAATTATTCTGACCCATTTCCTGTCTATTGGGGTGTCTTTAGCAAGGCATTCTTGCTTCTTATCGCTCTGCATTGGTTTTTAGCTATTTTTTCCCCTCCCAAAATAGAGAGGGCAAAAAAAGAGATCAAGCACCATCTGAGAGCCTAATCCCGTGGGTATGCAATAGCACAAGCATCAAATGATGAGTTATTCTATCCATCGTTTTACTTCATCAACCAATATCTGAACTAAAAAGAACTGCTGGCTCTTTTTATTATGCAGCATGTTTCTGTGATTGTTGTTAGACACCCAGGCTCTAAATGAGAATTTCATGCTCTTAAGCACAGAAAGCTTCAATCCTGGTGAATTTCTTTCTAGCATGATTCTCCTTTTCTTCTTTCAGATCAAACAGAAATAACAGCATTTTATCATTTTTAAGTAAATGGGATATAGGTTTAATGGCTGGGTTTGCAAACTGCAGTAAGCTGTCCTGTTGTTTGTGTAGTTTTGTCTTAGCATATTGCATGAACTGATGTTTGTTGCTGGGTGAACTCTGCCAATATGCAGTAATCTGAGTGGTATCTTAAGAAATAATTCTGTGTTTAAATTGGCCGTTTTGCAATGTATACCCAAATTGCATTAGAGCCTTTGCTCAAGTAAATGAGTGGGTTCCCATATTGTGCCAAATCGTATTTTTATCCATGGCTTATTGAATACATTACATTTGGCTGGATTTACAAAAAATATATACAGTATATAGTAAACCAGGGTTTACAAACCACAATGGTTGGGTCCACACACAATGTTAAGTGGAAAACAAAGAAATCAGTGTCATGTATGAACCAAATCAATAAATCCTCATTAAAAGGTATAATATAATATCAAGAGATGGTTGATGGCCCCTGTGATTAAATTCAGTCTCAACAGATACAGTAAGTTAGGTGATTATCTATTCAAGGGCTGCCATCATCCCAGAAGTCTAGTATGATTTATTGCTGAGCAGATATCCTTATAGGAATGTAACTATCCCTATTAAGTACTTTCAGTTTAACAGAGTGTCAGTCCATAGACCTTTGTTTATGGAGCCATTAATAGTAGTAGAAAAACAACTGTGAAAAAGTTGACTGAATCTGTGCAATATAGTATGGCAGCCCATTGCAAGGGCCCCATAACTATTTGAGGGTTCCTAGATTGTTGATAGCTAGGGTGAAAACATTTTGCATTTTGCTGTATCTTGTAACCATCTACCAAAGCAATTATTGCCATAATTCAGCAAAGGAAAACTGTTTCCTATATAATCTCATTATATTCTATGTTCAGTTGCATGCCAGCATGTCATTGTTCAGGGAATACAGGTCTGGAATTTGAGTACTTCTAGTTTAGATAGCATTAAAAAAAAGCATGAGACATCTTTATAGATAAATCTACCAGTAGCTGATATGTTTATATTTAAGAATACTGTTTTTATTGTATTTTATTGTAACCTGTATTTATCTTAGTTTTATTGTAAACCGCCCAGAGTCGCTCTTTGAGTGAGATAGGCGGTGATGAAATTAGAAATATAAATAAATAAACTAATTGATCTCATATGTAAGTAGTAGTAGTGTTCAGAATACCATATTCAGGAGATAAGCAAGCTAGATAGTCACCATCTTACCAGCTTATGAATTTTCTCCAAGATAGATTTATTTTTTGTTATGGTAGAAACAGAATTCCTTAATAAGGGGAACTTTTGATCTGTTTTAGCAAATCTCGTTATACTTTTAGTGACCCACTTTCTAAAGAACCTGATTTCGGGGAGCTGATTTTATACCATAATGATGGTGCTATCAGAGCTGGATGTCTGAGCAGAAGTGTAGGTACAATAAGCTGTACAATCTAAACGATGCAGAGATGGCTTTTCACCTTTCGAAGCCAAATTAAAGAAACCCCTCTCTTGTAACACCGTCAAGTCGAGTGTCTAAAATTACCTGAGTCACTGAACATTCCTCCAGCCATTTTCTTTAATCCTCCGACATTTAATTCAAAATGAATGTGCAGCATCTTTTCTGCTTGAAAGCTACATATCAAAAAAGATATTGCCACTGCATGAAATGGTTCAGTAGTGTGGCTCCAACTATAACTAGAGCCAGGATACTTGAATTGGCACCGCCCATATGAGCATATTAGTTACCATTACACTTTTCTTCACATATAGTACTTTTAGTTGTTGGAATCATAAGCTCTTTTAATTCTACCATGTTTGCCTGGTAAGTTTTAAATAAGTGATGCTTCTTTGAAATTCCTCTTCAAATAACATTTAGAGAACATTAACAATACATTAAAAAAATGGCATAGGATTTGTAATTTTAGCTTCCAGCAAAGTCAGCTTTTAAAGTAAAAAAACCTGTTTTTGAAATGTTCCTCTAAGATACCCATCTGGGTAGTTCAATAAGTCCAGAAGGGAGAAAGTGGCAGAAACTTATCAGGGATTCAGTTGGAGTGCTTCCATCTCTTGGCACTTTAGTTCAATGAGGCTCTGTATACGGCAGACAGATTGGTATTTAAGCTCCCAGTGGACCACAGAATATTGCTCTTTTTGTTGGCTTCAGTAAAGAAATCCTGCCAGTTCCTCTTCAGAATTGCTCGCTGGGAAATGGCATCCGAAGAATGAGCCAGTGAGAAATGTTTAGAGTGCAGTTTAGGAAGTAGACCACTTTTATTCACTTAATCTTCATTATTGTCTTAGTCTCCAGTCAGAAGAGAAAGACATCCTGTTCTGCTTTCTTCCTTTGCCAAGCTGATGAGTGGTACCTTGGTTGCACTGTTGCAGTGGGAGTTTTGCAATCTGTGGAGTTTGGCTTCCACATGCAAAAGAGCCATGAATCCAGGACAATCCCCTTTCCCCAAACCGCAGACCTCCACGAGCAACATAGAGGTAGCATAGCTAGTTATGTGAATAATATTCTGGACATTTGTTTGTATTTGTTAGATAATTATATAATCCTCAGTGAATAGAGAGCACACTAATTTAAGACAAGTAGTGAGAATAATAAATTCTAGCTGTAATTTTGATTAAATTAAAACAGTGTAATTAGAGTCTGTCTTTGAAATCATGCTTTAAAATAAAACATTTTAAAGTGTGGAAGCTTAACTATTTCTAACTGCATTGAAAGGTATGTTTCTAAAACTACTGCTGTGCATTCCTAGGCAGATTATCATAGTATGTATTGTGACAAACCATTACAAATAATTATATACTGAAAGTTAGAAAGTTTAACAGTAGACAAAAGTAGAGATACAGGCTGTCTAACAAGCATCAAGATTCATCCTCCTTTCTCTGCCATCATCTTTCATATGAAAGAAAAGCATAGTGCATTTAGTAATTTGGAGAAATGGTTTTGATAGGCCACATTGCTATTATTCTGTCTTTTTTTTTAGTGCATATGACTGATAAATGGATACAGTAGTAGTACTGCATTCATCAGAAATGGGAGTATGTGTGGATCGGCTGCTGAAACAATAGGATATACATATATAGATAGAACAGAAAAGCAAATGTGTGTGTTGATAACATAATAGTATGCAATAAAAAGGAGGAACAAAGAAACACAGTAATGTAATAGAAATAAATTATATAGAAAATTAAGCACATTAGTGGTGCATGAATACTTCATAATGACTGCAGTCTGCCTTTGGGAAACCTGGCAGATTGCAAAGCACACATGTCATTCATATAGCCATTGCTCACAATAGTTGGTTCTGGATAGCAGGTCAGCTGCAGGGATCCTTTGAATGTAACGGCTCTGTAGGGCATGTTACTTCATCCAAAAACAAGTGGAGTTTGTTTTAGGTGAGTTGTTGGAAGTATAAATATAATCTGATCCTAATAAGTAAATTAACAGCTTGTTTAAAGATTTGTTGATGGTGTCTATCTTCAGTAAACTATAGCAGAAATAGACAATCTGTTATACCCACATGGTCAACCTTTGGCAACTTGGTCACTCTCCAGATATGTGAACTTCCATACTCAGAATTCCCTAGCTAGCATTCTCAAAGGCCATGCTGGCTGAAAAGTTCTGCAATATTTTCACATCTGGAAGGCAACCATGTTGGGAATATTTTTAATGACAACTCACAATTCTTTGTCATTGGCCACATTGGTTAGGCTGCTGGGAGCTGAAGTTCAAAAAATCTGCAGGACACAGACTAGTCTATCTGTTCACCAGAGATATTGGGTCAATACATTCTTTAATTTACTGATACTGAAAGGCATTGTTATTATAGAATAAATGAGGTCTTGCCATTAGGTAGAATGAGCTGGCTACTTCAGGCCACAGATTTGGGCTATCATGAAAGGGATACCGTTATTTGGTTTATCATTGTACGCATTCTTTTGTGGAGGCTGTTGAGAAGTATTTTCAGCTTCATATGGCAACATGACTTCACCAACATCTTACAGGCAGCAAAATATCTTCCCCCTGAATGGGAAGTTAATTCCAGTACTTGACTTAAAAGTGAAAAAAGTCAGGAGAAAACAGCATCCTTATTTATCTACATCAGATGAGAAATGAAATTAACATATTTATTCACTGCAACCATAATCAACAACCAAATCACAATGCCTCTGGCCCAGTAACATGGGGCCATTTTAAAAAAAATGGGGAAGGTACTAATTTAGTGTGCTTATTGATACATACAGTACTTGGCAAGGGACCTTCATATGAGCAATATAATCCAGATAACAGACATGGAAGGGCAAGATAATTTGAGTGCAAGACAGAAGCAGTGGCTGAGTTCACTGATTGCGTTAAGCCCTTTTGTGCTTAGTCATGATTTGTTTAACAAACCACAATATATAAACCTATAATTTATAAACCATTATTTCTAAGCCATAAGGCTGAGTTCCCATAACTTGCAAAGCAGAACCAAACAAAACATATTATCCTGTGTAAATCCAGCTAGAATGTTTTTATGGTTTCCATTGCTAAATGGATTGTTAAAGACATAGTTGCATTGTAATATCTAGGCAAATATTTTGATTTGTGAGAGCCTTAAAAAAAAGTGACTGTTTTAAAAATTACATTAACTTTCAAGAGTGAACTCATTAAAGCAGGCTACTTTAATAATAGGAACAATTCTTGAATGAGATCTTAATCACTTCTGAATAAATTTTGAAGTATGCACAGCCCTGGAAGCTTTACTCTCTTTCCATAAATACAAGGCACAAAAAAAAAAAAAAAAAAAAGACAATGTGTTTGAAAATGCATGCAGCACTAACACTCAAGGGGCAAACTCCAGAAACAATGAAACCCGAAGAATTATTTGCTGTGGTTCCACAGTATGTTAAGTCATACTTTGCTTAACAGTTTATTTAATAACCACAAATGTCTGCATGTACCCAACACACATAACTACTATACTAATGATAGCCCCCCCCCCAAAAAAAAGCACTGGAGGTGACATGGGTTCTATTGTGCATGTATTTTAAAATTATTATTAAATAATTATTTTTATGAGGTGTATGTAAAGGGGTTATTTTGGAAAATGGTATGGACCAGCAATAAACAGACTGTTTTTATCATCCCTGAACAGTATATTCCCAGGGAGACATTTATTTAAAAAAAACCCTTATTTCCTACCTTACCCCTCATTACCAAGCCTAGACTATACTATATCTATACTAACATCTATGCCTATACCTATGTGTATTTCTTATTCCTAAACAGCCTATTCTTTTTTGTTGCTCAAGCTTACACCGAAGTCTTTAGCCACCATCTAGCCATCCTCAAGTGGGCTTCTGTTGCTGTCAGCTGCTGTTCTCAACCACTACTGAAGCCTTGGCAGTTTCTAAGTCGGTGCTGGGGGAGAAAAGGGAAGGGCTTTACCAGCAGCCAGCCAGCTGCTGTAGCTTCTCAGTGTTGCTGCTGGAGTAGAACTGCTGGGTTCTGCTTCTCCTTTCTGCTTGCCTGCTGCTGGTTTGGTGACATCCACTCCCTCAAATCCCTCCTTTCTGCTCTCCCACACAACACAAATCTTCCTCCAAAACACACCTACACACCCACACTCTGGTACTCTCGGCATTTTCCTTTTATAATTAGAAACCAGATGCGGCGCAACACTCTTCAGGCTGCCTTAAAGTCCCCGGGGAGAAAACAAAGGGAAGGAAGAATTCCTGCTGGGCATTGCAAGGCTTCCTTCCACAGGGTCCTGGCAGAAGAGGTAGGAAAAACATGGTGTCCTGCAGACTTTACTGGACCATGTTCTTTATAGGCCAATATTGGATGAAGAAGAAGAAGGAGGAGGAATCTGCTAACCAGCTGAGAACCTAGGGCCCAACAGCCCAGGATATATATGGAATATATGTATATTACAAACGTACATACATATAAGTAATAGCTGTACAGGGCAGTGACCTCCAATTGGAAGGCAGAGGGCATGCCTGGGTAGCCAGTTGAAGCCAAATTGGAACGAAGCATGCTAGGCCAGCCACTGGGAGGGGCCTAAGAAAGCTCAGGATGTTAAATAGTATTTTTGAAGTGAAGTTGCAAACCATGGGCAGGGGTGCATTTGTGGTGGGAAGGGATTGGGTGGAGGACAACAGCATATGTTCTTGCACCCAATGATGGGTGGCCTGTATTGGCAATCAGGCAAGCAGAAACTGTGGCCTGGCTTAAGTCAGCCAAGTGGGAAAAAATCCAAACACCCATATAAAAAAACAAAGAGTGATTTCCTTTTCAGAAAGCAACAACTTGCCTTCCTTGGAGGTAAACCATTTTGAGGACAACTGTGATTCCGTGCCATTGAGATTTGGTTGAAGTTTGGGAACCCCAGTTTAAAGGAACTGAGATTTCATATTGATATCAAGCATTCATTTAGATTAATTTATTATGTAGTTTTTAATTTGTAAACCAGAGAACCATAATAGGCAAATCATAGTTTGAAATTCATAACTTCAGATAAATACTGTATACTGGAGTTTCTCCTTTAACACCATTGGTAATTTACAGTATTGTAGGGTCATTATAATCTGTTATAAATCAAATTCCTATATAATAAATTGGCTTTTAGTGTTCAAAAAGCTATTATTCAGAGAACAGAGAATTTCTAAGCTCCCTACCCCTTTCAGTTCTACATCGATATCATTCATACAATCTAATGCTTCTTTTTATATTATGCAGAAAAGGATATAATTCATCTTTCACCTCAAGGAAAACACACACAAAAATAATATACAGACTTTTTGGAATCTACAACTGTGAAACAAATTATTTTAATCTGAATAAACTTGACCAATTTTCATAGAAGGGCATGTGAAACAGGGAGAGCGATGAACTTCAGGGTGTCTCTCGGTGCAGGAACCCCCTGCTGCTTTACTTGCTTACCACCGGTATATGTCCATGCAGCTATTTCCATTTCAGTTCAAAATCTCTGAATCACTTTACACTTCTCCAAAACGATGCTGGCATGGAGCCATGCTACCTTCTGATGTTTAGCGATCCAAATAAAATTGTTTCAGTGTAATTGACTGCTACATGTTTGTATACAGAATAAAGCCTGCCGGCTCTGCTCAGCAGACACCAGTTTTCTTTGCTTTTAAATAGAGATTTTATTTTTATATGTAAAAATCAGAAGAAACTGTTCCATGCATTGTCAAATGTGAACAACAAATTTAGCTGACAAAGCTGACAACCCTGACATCTATTATGCACAGCTTCTTTTTTCCTTTCAGTCTTAAAATATTGACAGTGATTTCACCAATGTGATCCATGCTATATTTTTCCACTTGGTTGGTCAACAATTTGCAACCAGTAATTAGCAATAAATCATCAGTTATCACTGGAAGTAGTTTAACTGAAGTCATTAAAGTAAACAATACCATAATCATTTAAGAGAAGCCTATAATTAGTATTTTATCTGGAATGAAGTACTGAAATGTGGATTGATAGTGGTGTAGTTGTTTTTTTTTACAGTTTTCACATGGAATTTTCTAAAGGGACACTTTCTGTCATCCTAGGTTTGGGATAAAAGTAAAATAATAAGTTTTAATAATTAGCAACAATTTTTTTCAATATGGTGGTGCAAATGGAAGTCATGTAGTGTGGGCTGAATTTGGACTGGTTTTGTAATAGGTTGAAGATTGGTTGGAGGTAATGAATTTGACAACGTTTGTTGGTTGTGTGTGGTGGAGCTTAACCTGGTGTTCCTCTGGATCAGTTTGACAGTGGAGGTGGGCTTGCCCTGGCCAGGAACCGTGTGACTTGGACTCAGGCTCAGGATTTTACCTGAGGAGGGAGAGAGGAGTGTGTGGTGTTTGGCCCTGCAGATTGTTTTCTGTAGCGGGAATTGTGTCAGGGCCCCTCTGGAACTTTTTGGCTGGATTGTGCCGGCTGGTGCCTTGTGGGCTTGTTTGGCAGTGGTGGCGGCTGGCTGGCTATCTATCCAGCGGTGGTGTCAGTGGCACTGGCTGCTTTGATGGCAGTGGAGGCATTTGGCTGGTTGGCAGCATCAGGTGGCTTGGAGCTGCTTCCCAGTTCAGCTAAGGCAGCATTTTGCTGCTTTGTAGGGACAGCACTCAGCTCTTTGGTGGGACGGCACTTGGCTGCCTAGCGGTGGCAGCAACAAGAATCAAATAATGGACAGCGCTGAGTGGAGGGCTGGTGGAGGAGTGGAGTGGCGTTCCATGTGGAGGCAAGGTTACGTGTCCCATCTATTAAGGAGTGTCATTGACAGGACCCAGGAGGAGAGCCTTTTCTGCCGCAGTGCCCACCGTTTGGAACATCCTCCTCCCCCCCCCGAGGTTAGATTGGCCCTGACCCTGCTTGCCTTCTGAAAGGCTCTAAAGACATGGTTGTGTCAATGTGCCTGGGGATCCAGTGATGGTTCGGAGCCTGACAGATGGCTATATTGATTGATCTATGATGTTCACTTGCCAGTTGATGCTGGTGTCTTTTTAAAAAATATTGGGAAGTTAGGTATTATTTCAAGGATCAAAGCTTGCTCTCGTTATGTGATCTCTGTAGACCAAATCAGGGTCCCCCAAAATCTCTCTAACCTTATGTTCCCAGCACTTCTAATTATGTTTACTGAAAATTTTCATATAATAATAGCAGGCCAAAAGAAAAAAGGAAAAAGAGAACAGAAAAGAAAAAGAAATCCAAAGTTAAGAAACATATAGATGACTACTGACCTTCTTTTCAACAGGTAATTACATTCTTATTATCCCTCCTCCCTCTTAAGTATTTTACAAGTCTCTTTACCCCTTCATTTAGTCCTCATCTTTCTTAGTCTTCAAATCCATAAATCATCAATTGCTTTGTTTCTTCTTTCAGCAAAAAGTCCATATAAGGCTTCCAGTCTTTCAAAAAAGTTTTTGTCGTTCTCTGACCCAATTCGCCATTTCTGCAAATTCTGACATTTCCACAATCCATTCCTCCACTGTGGGAATTTCATTATTCTTCCATCGTTGTGCATACAATAATCTTGCTGCACCAGTCCTCACACTTCTTACGGACTCTGCTCTCCTTTTCCCAACTACTATTAGCCTCTCATTCCCTTCAGCCTTTCCTTTATTTTGTTTATAGATTTGTTTCATGGAATACAACTTTGTCTCTCAGCTTAGTATCAGTATTCAGCACCTTGGGCAGCTGCTAGGTTATCTAACTTGAGTTGCCAGCATGGGACAAGTACAGTACATTGGTGAAAAATACAAATTTCTCACAATGCTAAAGAGAAACACTGTATTGTGGGCACTATGAGAGTCCAAGATGGTAAGTCATGTGCTATTGTTGCTGCTTCAGAAACCCTAATCTCACCTCAAATTTAGAACCAGGCTTATTATGTACTCCTTCCTTGGCTCCATTGCCTCATGGTCCTTCTTAAGTTCTGCTTCTTCTAAGTGTTTCTTCACAATCAGCTCACAAATGACAAAAAGGTATCTTATCCAAGCTCTCTAAATGGAAGTTTTATCAATGCAAATGATGGCAAAGAAGAACAAGGGCCAGGAAATAATGGCAGCAACATGTCCATCAATATTGCAGATTGTTGTCATGGTAGAAAGGTAAATCTTTCTCAAAATTACATTTCTGAATGTTTATCTGCATAGGGTCAATGAGAATAATAATTGGGGAAGAAGTTTAGGGGAAAAGCTTTGGTTATGTATCAAGTTTTTCCCTAATTATTAATATGCCATTGACTTTTTAAGATATGAATGATTTTTAGGATCAAGAAACAAAACATTATTTCCTATATGACAAAAGTCAGAAGGTATGGGAAAGATTGCCTATAAGCAAAATTATTTCCAAAATGATTAACTGGCAAACAGTGCATTAAAATAGTTTTCCATCATCTCTTATTTTGCAGATCAATCAATGACTGCATAAGTGGAAAATAACTCATAAAAGGAAATCTTGGGCAGAAAAGACCTTTATAAAACATGGTTTTCAAAAGAAAATAGGCCTGTGCTTTCTAAGTTAATGTTTCCTTTTATATCCCCCAAGTGTTGAGATACAAAAGTAAGTCAACAAGGCTATTTATATACATTCACTCCATAGTGTGGTTTAAATTAATGTTTGTGACAAATGTTTGACATGCTTTGCTTTTAGTTTTTCCTTTTATAGTGAGCTAGTTAAATTTAGAATTGTTTAAATAAGATGTTCTATACTAGCCTTAGGGCAAGTGTTGGATCTTTCAGTCAGTCTTTTTTATTCCTCTGCTCTCTGACTTGACATATATTCTTTGTCACAATAGCAGCACTCCAGTGTGAATTCCTGTTTCATCCACAGGATAGAGTTAAACTTGAAGAATCTTTGATTTAATTTTCATCTTATTTTTACTTTTTTATATGACTTATTCCCATGGTTTCAGAAACTATGGTAATACCTGAAAAAAAACCCTAGAAAAATGTACTATTAGTTGTAAGATAACAAAACTGTTCCAGCCAGGTGCGGTTGGCCATGCTGGCTAGGAATTCTAAGGTTTATATTCCAATCCATCTGGATGGCATCAAGATTTGTTAATATCTCTAAGCTAGGGAACAAGTTAAAATATTACCTCTATAGTACATCTATCTCAAGAATACCAAAAAGAAGTCAGTATGCAGTACTAAATATCGTTTCCTCCAGATACATGGAGGAACAAGTCTCATAATCTCCAATAATTGTGCTCAACCACTTTGAGGAAGGTTGTACAAACCATTTAGATGGATGCTTTTCTTCATGGTCAATCTCAGCCTATACAGATATGTACTTGGAGAAGGCTGAAATTGCCTCATGGTTTGAGAAAATATTGTTTTTATTGCAAGAAACAGTGCCCCTCCAAATGATTTGCACAATCCTACTACAGTATATGGGGCATGGTGGCTCAGCGGGTAAGATGCCAGGCTTGTCGATTGGAAGATCGCAAGTTCGGAGGTTCGAATCCCTAGCCCTGCGTGCGGAGTGAGCTCCCGCACTAGCCCCAGCTCTTGCCAACCTAGCAATTCGAAAGCGTGCAAATGCAAGTAGATTAATAGGTACCACTTCGGTGGGATGGTAACAGCGTTCCGCGCGTGTCATGCTGGCCACATGACTGCGGAAGCATCTTTGGACAATGCTGGCTCTTCGGCTAACAAATGGAGATGAGCACCGGCCCCTAGAGTCGGACACGACTGCACAAATGTGCGGGGGGAACCTTTACCTTTACCTTACTACAGTATATACTTTACTCTTATATAGCCATGCAAATGCAGGAAACAAAGTCCATCAGTGGGCTCTGCAAATAACCCATGCACAGAGTCTCAGAATGCTTAAACATGGGCCAGAGTCAAGAAGCTATTTGTGAGCGCTTCAACTTCAAACAGTCTTCATGCTGTTTTTGCATAGCTCATGAATCACTCTGGGTGTACTTTCCAGAGGCATGGGGGAAGGGGACAACAGGGGTCACAATGATGCAAGTAGTCTCATAGCAGTCCTACCCCTTTTTGCCCTACCCCTTTTTGCATGTATCACATAACTGCATGCATGTCCCAAAGGGATGGAGCTTGTGTGTGAAGTGATGCTGCTGTTGTCATTATGATGAGAGAAGTGGGAACCTGCAGATGCCGCTCTGTTGCATCCTGTTACAAGGGGAAAGGGGTATAGTGTTGTTCAATCAGTTTGTGCACATTCTTATTCTAGGAGGAGGATGTAGATGCAATTATATGAAAACACAAATATAAATAATAAAATAAATACAACAAATGTGCATATATAGTTATTTCAAAAAAAATAATTTTTGTATAGATTTTATCTCAAAGGCTTGGGGTTGTTTGGTTTTAGCTTAGTGTGTTATGCAATCCTAGTTTATTAAATAAATACTGGGATGTCTTCAGGTGAGATTCAAGGAAGGGCATAATTTAAGCTGAAAGAACCTTTCCTAGTTGCCTACATTTTTAAAAAGTGAAATAGGTATTCCCCTACTTTGTACCCAAAAGTGATTAACTGGGAAAAAGACTATAAAACCCCTTATAGAACAATATGCTCATGTGAATCGGGAGTTTAAAATAGAAGTGATATATAAAATAACATATATGCATGAATGGAGAAAGAGTACAGAGAAACAAATGAAAACCTGCTCATTTTAAGTTTCTTGTATCTTAAAGTAGCATACTCTATTTTGCAGAATAGTCTTTTAGGTGCAGTGTTGCCAGAGTATGACTTTCTTACGAAGTAATAAATTATAAAAGGGGAGAGCTGAAACCTTGAAGTTGGCCAACAGTGATTATCTTCTGAGGGGTTAAAACTTCCTACATTATTGCAAGATGGACTAAGGCTCTATTTGCATCACAGAATTCATCCCAAAATTTCTAACTATAAGCACACATTAGCCTGTGCATGTTTTATGCAAGATATTATTGTCCCTTTATTACCTCTTTCTCTGTTTTAATGATATAATATAAGCATGCTAACTTAAAATCCCTGGACAAGTCCATGCAGTTTTCTTGGCAACATTTTCAGAAGTAGTTTGCCATTACTTTCTTCTTAGGGTGAGAGAGAATGACTGGCCCAAAGTCATGCAGCTGGCTTTATGCCCAAGACAGAACTAGAACTCACAGTCTCCCACTTTCTAGCCTGATGCCTTTAACCACTACACCAAAAGTGGGTCCCAAAAGTGAGACCCAAAAGTGGGTCTCAGATGAATAATAGATCAGTTTATATCAATATTCAGTAAATTTAAATTATAAAGTTAGAGTTAATAATAAATTTATATTGGAAGGCAACTTGTTGGAAAGTTATTTAGATGTCAGATTTTGTATTTTCACTTTGTTCCTTTTGTTAACTTGTGAAGTTAACACTATTGCTTTTAGGCAAGTTGGGAAAAAAAGGTGTTTTCTCCCCATCAGCCAGTTGATTTCCACCACTTCTCTTGCTGTGTATCAAATTGGAATATGTCATTTTTGAGTTGTGATCACAATACTTAAATATGCCTTTTCTCTTGCCACTTCAAAGTATTAGTGCCACATCAGATTATGAGTCGCAGACAGCTTTTTGAAATCCACATATATAAAACAGAAGCAATGAGAATTTGTCTCAGTTTTAACTTTACTGTAACTATGATTCTTTAAACATCTTCTTGTTATTTATTGTTTAGAATATTTTTTTAAAAAATAACAAGACTAACAACACTCATGAATATAACAGCAAGAGACACACTCACAGGCCTAAGCTTATAAAAGAAATCTCTAGTGTGAAGGTGGCTGAGTACAAAAGAAGCATTAATTTTCCTCACCTCTATGAGGCTTTTGCAAATAGGCCCCAAACTTTCCAGTTAAATACAAACAATTATATTTTCTAAGGTAATTGTCCCCATTTTTAAGAAAAACTGAAGAGCACCCATCTTCAGGGACCTTAGAAATCTGCAGTGTTTCCATGCAAATTTGCAGTTTTCAAGGTGTGAGGAAGGGAAGTGCTCAGATTAGGACTTACCTGCACTGCCAGGTTACCCCATCACGTCAGGGCCAGCAACCACTTTTGGAGACCAGGAATGGATGATGTTGCCATGAACTCACCTACCATCCACCCAGAATGCAGTCTCTGGGTGAGTTTCCTGCTCTACTTTCACTGTAGTGTTTGTCCATTCAAGTGCTGCTGGCTGGTTGGCTTTCTGCATTTTACTTTCTTCTAGACCAGCACCTGTGTTTTGATTGACTACTTTGCAGAGGCAAGAACTCCTGATCACATTTTCCCTGCTTTTCTGGAATAACGAATGCTGCAGATTCTGTTCTAGCAGGTCTTTGTTAGTATGGTAGTTTTAACACTTGCCTTAAAGGTAGAATGTCCCTGTTTTTTTCAAATTACCATTCCCCCACCCCTGAGTAGGGTTACCAGACATCTGACAAAAGGAGGACATGTTCTCCTTTTTGTCCTTATGTCTCTGTCTGGCACGCATAGCCAGATATTAATAATATAGCCAGATAATCAAATATTACTTGGCTTTTAGAGAATCTTTTTTTTTTAAATTTGGACTGTGTTCACAACAGAAGTCATTCAAACTTTCATGTATTGTGGCCTTGTAAATTGTCTGCTTCTTTCTTTCCCTCGTCTGTTGAGGGTTAGGGTTAGGTCTGATTTGTATTTTGAACTAGTTAGAAAATCTGATGGCATCACTTGTAATTTTAGTAGTCCTATTTTTAAAATGTTTATTTTTTCTATCATTGTAAATTTAAACTGCAAACACTGTTTCCTTCCAGTAAAAGGAAAGTGAGAACATGCAATAAATAGAACTTTCATCCTTATAAATATCTCATTGACATATTCACTGTTCCCCAATTATATTTTTCATTCTGTGATTTTGAAAAATTCTCTGCTTGGACAGGCTTGTTTCTAAGTAAATGGCATTGACTTCTGCAGCTCTAGATAGCCAAGGCATCAAGAATGAAGATGTTACTTTCTTAGATCCATCCTGCAAGAGTGACTGCCATTCACTAGCAGCAACTAGAGAAGGATGACTCAGAGGGGAAAAAAAAGATAAATGGCAGAGAGTTGAACCAATCTTTCTTCAAGCCTGTGATAAACAGGAAATAGAGCCAGCCCTCTGAGTCATAGATTGGTATCCTAAATGGCATTATCTTCATTATCATCAAACTGGTTGGGGTTTTTTTTGGGGGGTGGGGGGGTTAATACTAGTATATGGATACAAATGCCACTGATGTGAATGTTGCATAAGAACATACTCTTTATGTTTCTTTTTTCAGCAGGAAACCATAACAATGGAAATATCCCTAAGAATTTGCCCAGCTCACTGTTCTTTTTAATGTTCAGTCACATGTAAAATAAACTTCTCTGATACTACAGGATTGACTCCGAAACACATATAGATCTAATTCTACCCATCTGAAGAGTGCTGTCCTGGCATGCTGTTCAGCAGGCATTGCTCTTGTCCTGAAAATAGGTAACCACTTTTTGTTTCAATAATGTACTTCAATAAAAATATCAAGCTGGTTGTGGACTGTGCAAAGAAGGGATGCTTAATTCTGAAGAAGGTTAATCCAAAATGCCCTGTCAAAACTGCTTCGTGAACCTTTGTGTCCCTCGCCCCCAAAAAACCCAAAGTAAGCTTTGTTTTGCTTCACTCTGAGATTGTAAGGCATTTCCAAGTTCTCTTCATCAGAACAAAATGAATCCATATTGCTCAGCTCTCGTTGAAATATTGAAATATTGAAACTGATTTCAACTTACTTTTAAGAACAATGGCCTGGGTCAGTGTCCATAACTGTTAACATTTTAACAATTGTTAAAAACTAGTAAGCCATACAGTATATGGCTTAGTGTTTGGTGTGAATTAGGCCAGTTAAGGAAAAACAGACATGCTTGTAGGCAATGCTGTATCTCTTCTGTCACTATCTTTTTTTATATACCACTAAACACAAATCACCTAATCTAATCAATTCGCAGTAGATCTAAGACAGACATAAAAAACAAACAAACAAACAAAAACAGTTGGAGGTTATGCCACAAAGATGATGATGTCACTGGCTCAGGGGGCTAGAAATGCATAATAGAAACAATTATAGAGAGGAATTGTATCAACAGCTGAAATTTTATTTTAGCACAATTCGTTTGAATACTGGATGCTGGATACAAAGGATAGAGACTTTGCAATTGCTGCTGCTTCATACCATGATTTTTTGCTTTCTGGAAACATTTTGTTAGAAAGAGAATCCAGAAGAGTTCTTCATATCTGGAATTTTGAGCGTGGGTCATAGGCACTTTCACTACATAGGTGCCATGGGGCGGGGGTGAGGGTTGCTACTTATAAAATAGTTGCCAAATTAGCCAGAGAGTTACAAAATACTCATTTACCAGAAGACAAGCTGTTGACATAGATATCTGGTACAAACCATGGTGATGCCATGCACAGCATGATGTTATCACACAAATTACATAAATTATGTAATTCATATCATTAGTGCAATGATGTCATGACTCACGTGTCATCAGTTGCACCTCTTTACCTCTTCTGTGGCTATCCATGGTTGATGAGACTGTTCCTCATCACCTTCTCCTAGTCCTCCCCAAACCTCCCCAAATTCTTTATATAAAAAATATAAAAAGTAAATGCAAGGTTCCTACCATCTCAGTTTTCTGTTGGCTGATTCCAAATCAAGTAGCTAGAGCAGGGCTTTCCAAAGTTTTTGTGCGCCACCGTTGGTGTGTCGCCGCGGGAAAACCCGGAAGCGCTGCCGTGCAAAAACCCGGAAGCGCTGCTGCCGCTTTCGGTTTTTGTGCGCTGCCATGGCTGTGGTGCTTTCGGAATTTCGCACGCCGCTATTGGTGTGTCACCGCGGGAAAACCCGGAAGCGCTGATGGTGTGCCATCAGCGCTTCCGGGTTTTGACGCGACACATCTGGGGCCCGCAGGCGACACACTTTTGTGTCGCGACACACAGTTTGGAAAGCTCTGAGCTAGAGCTTTATTTTTATTTTATAAGAATAATGTACTCAGAAATATTTTTGTAAGTAAAATAATGCTATCATCAAGCATTTTGCATCAACTAACAAACACACAGCACTTTATGAACTATAAGAAAAAGGGAATCATATAGCCACTGTATAAATCTCATTCCTTTCCAGTATAGATCAATAGTAAAATTAGCTTCTCCAGAACACATTGTAAAGAGTTCATTCAAGGTAAATCAAGAAGTTGGATCATTTAGCATGTTCATAGCAGAGTAAGATATCAGATCCGCTTTCTAGATTTCAGTTGCATCTCTCACCACCCATAGCTTTTTGATGCTAATTTTGTTCTAACTGCAAGATAATCCAGGGACATTCATACAGTATTTCACACAGCTAAATAAATAGTTATAAAATTAGATTTGACTGGTTTTGAAAAATGGATACAGAAAACTCTGAAGATCTAAATGTGACCTTCAAATCCATTTTAATTCCTTCCATGCATTTTTCTTGGCAACATTTTCTAAAGTGGCATGCCATTTCCTCCTTCCTAGGGTTGAGAGGGAGGGAGTTGCCCAAAGTCATCCAGCTGACTTCATGCCTAAGGCAGGACTTGAACTCACAATCCCTTAGTTTCTAGCCCACCATACAACTACCTCTCTACTGTATTCTGTGTTCTTCTTATACAACTGATCAGCTTCAGTCATGCAGTGTGAGGTTCCTCAGATTTTCTGGCAGGAAGGAAATTTTACAAGAAGCCTGATCAGTTCAGGTGATTAAACTGAGGAATAAAGCCTCTAGCTTTTCCTCTGATCATATGGAACAAACTCAGTAAGCCCTTGCTATCTCTCATCCTGTTATATGCCATTTTGGATACCCAAGACCAAAACTTGGTATATGCATGAAGGTTTTTCTGCACTAGCAGTTTTGGCCTTGTTTTCTGTTACTTTATGCAGGTGCACAATGGGCGGTAGGCTTTTGTACTGCTGTAAAGTATTTTTTTTTAATGATTAAGTTGAGGTCAATCTCAGACAATCTCCCTGCACTTGCTCCTCCTGGTCATGGTGGATTTTTCTATGTCTTCCATATAGCCTTCTTTGGGGCAACTTTCTTGATTATTAATAGAGGGAGTTCCCCACCCCCCATGCCACATGGCTCATACTGGCTCCTCTGCTCCATGCTGTTCTTTTGTGAGAAGTGCCTCTTGGCTGGGCTTCTGTACACAAGTGCTGCCAATACAGGGTTCTCAACCATCATCCAATGGTACACTCAAGACACCCTAGCCAAGATCAGGAAAGAGCCATGCAGCTTGTGGGTTGCTGTAAACCAAAATTTGCAGATTTTCCTTGGAGTACTCCTTGACAGTTTATGCAACTGTCCAACTTTTATTTGGACTCTTTTGTCTGATGTTCTTTCTGCTTCTGAAATTCCATATTGTTTGGAGCAGTGTTTCTCAACCTTGGCCACTTTAAGATGGGTGGACTTCAACTCCCAGAATTCCCCACCCAGCAGAGAATTATGGGAGTTGAACTCCACCCATCTTAAAGTGGCCATGGTTGAGAAGCACTGGTTTGGAGGTTTGAAAGAACCAATTGAGGCTCCTAAGCCAGCAAACTATTTTTATTTGTGTGATGTCACGGCCTCAGAGTCAGGCTCCAAGACATGGGTGGATCAGGTCCCACCGGGTGCTGCGTCCATTGATTTGGCAGCCACTGAATCAAACACTGACATCCTCTCAAGTCCCTCCTCAGCCAACACTGATCCTTCTTTAGCCAACACGGCTGCCAAGAAGCAGGGCAAAACCCCTCGACCTGAGACTCCTGCACCCCGTCGAAGTAAGTGCCTTGTGAACAAGTGGCAAGATGCTGACTCTGCCAGCAGCCTGGTGCCTTATTATTGGCAACAGCTGAGCAAGGAAAGCCTCAGCTGTGCATGCTTGGTGGGGAGAGGATTTAAACTGCACAGGGACTGCTTTCCATTGCTGGAAGCAACGTTGGCATCTGGCTTTAGGTATTCTTGCTCTTGACACCTGCTATGTTTTCAACCTTGGTGCATTCCTGACCAAGTCTCTGGCTCTTCCCTCAGTACTTTTCGAGCCATTGTGAGTTTCTGATCTCAGACTGATTCGGATTATGTCTTCTCCTCAGCCTCTAGTAAGCTGCCGCGCACACAAAACTCTTCCTCCTGCTTCCCAACTTCTCTTCTGTTGCCTCCCCCCGCCTGTCTGCTGCCATCTCTCCAGACAAGCGTCCTGATGCCTTTACAAGCCTTGCTGCAAAGTCTCTGCTCCAATCGCTCTACTCCAACCACCCGTATCTTGTTTATTTGACCAAGCTCCCTCCACAGTGTGTGTTCTCCCACCTGGCACCTCTGCAAGCCTCACCCCCAAGCACCCGCATCATGCCCATATTTTGCCTGCCCGTTGCATGGGCGTTTTCTCCTTGTGCTGAAGCCAGGACATGAACTGTGATCTCTGGCATAACAGGCTTGAAAGTCTTACAGACTTTTGCTTTAAAGAATGTATAATTAATTTACTTTGATCTTAAAAAGAGGTTAATAACCCCCCCGCAGGTGTTAAAAGGATTATGATACAATACTGGAAGGTTCTGTAGCACAGATTGTTGGTATATATTATTTGCTAAAATTTGAATTAGTTTCTTCTTTCATAAAGGAATCTTTCAAACATTTGTTTGTTTGATTTGTGATATAATTTGCCAAGTTTTTTTTTCTTATTCTTCCTTTTAAATTTATTGTTAATTATTCCATTACATGGTGAATACTGTTCTATGTATAATTTTCCTATTAATTTTATAATATAAAAATATGCTAAAATTTAAGTTATGAAATTTATTAGAAAATAGGCAGATCACTAAGGGATCAATGGGATGGAAGCATAAGCAACCACTAGAAATCAACATGACCTCCCCTACAAAAAAGATGAAATGTATCACATCGCAATGCAAAGCCTGGCCTTTTGCACTTGCTCCTGATGTCAGACACAAGTGTGTCATTTACTGGGTTTGCATAATGACATCAATATTGCACATTGCATCACTTGTTCCCTTCCCACAGCAGATGCCTATGGATGGAGGGGGCATCCAACACAGTTGCTGTTTCTCCAAGGGAGAAGTGGGTAGGTAAGGAAAGGCACAATGATTAGCATATGCACATTGTCAAGCAGAAAATTGTACTACAAATGCAGTTGGTAAAGCAAAGGAAAACTGAAGTAAAATTGTAAGCTTTACATTACAAATTTTTAGGAGGAATAAATAATGCATATGCTGCTGGTGCCAACAGTTGGTTGTTGTTCTGCAGTTCTGTTGGCACCAGCAGCATATGCATTATTTATCCCTCCTACCTCTCCCTCAGTTATAAGTCGTCTGCCCCACATTCATATTCTAAACAGTTATATAATCCTTGCCTTGTTTGTCATGTGTCTACTGAGCAGCCATTGCAGTTTGGGAAACTACCATCATTGAAGTCATCACATATAGAATGGGCTACACTGTAGCATCTGTCTGGTCTGAGTTTTCCAGGTAAGTGCAATAGGTGCACCACTGAGAAGCTCTGGGAATCACTGATGCTAGCTGAATTTCAAGCAGTAAGAATACATTCAGAAGTACAGGTAGTCCTCATTTAGCGACCACAATTTGGATTGGCAACTTGGTCATTAAGCAAAGCGGTCGCTAAGTGAAAATCACGTGATCGCAACTGTCCTTACAATTTTACTTCAGCTTTCCTTTGCTTTACAGTCTCAGAAGGATATGACCCCAAAGAGCTGGGTGAGCCCAAATGGTGGGGAAGGTTTCCGGAACTTGACTCATGACGAAGCTGGGATAATAGAACAAATCTTATAGCCCTTTCCCCCCATTCCCCGCCCTTTGGAATGCTCACACTGACACTGGAATAATTAACAAGAAGAGAATTGAAGTTTGTATTTACATTCATTGGAGAGAAGGGATTACAAAAGAGTGAACAGGAATATAATGAGGAATACACATTGAAAGGAATGGGCTAGCGCCAGCTATTTACCTAGCATGCTTGCCCTGAGCAGCTTAGGAGGCAAATAAAAGCCTATAGTGTGAAACTGATTTGGGTCTTGTCAATTTCAGGCAGCATCTGGGAGTTGGTGGGAGGTTTTCTAATCCATTAATTAAGGTCACAGAGCTGAGCTTCTTAATTTGCAGTTAGCACTTTTTAGGGACCTGCTGCACTGCAGAGAAAAGCAGCTCAGGAAAAGTTAACTTGTTTAGGCAATCTCTCCGCTCTGCGAGGGGGGAGAGAAAAAAAAATGGCTCAGGCACAGGACAACACGTACTGACTATAATGGCGAACACGTGACTGAGAGAGAGGCACTGCAAAGGTCATAAATGCGGGCATTGGTTGCAAAGTTACTTTTTCATCACTGTTGTAACTGCAAACGTTTGCTGTCCGAGGCAGTTGCCAAACGAGGACTACCTGTTTGCCTATGTTGCAAAGCTTATTCTTAACTGACTTTAAGTCAGACTTTAAGATTGTACTTAAAAGAATAGATAGTTTGGCTAAGCTTCAATTTTAAGTTGAGATATGGACTCTCAATTATTTCAAATACTGTTTCAGGACTCCCTTATCCTATGAATAGAGAGGGGAATAGAGCTAATTTCCCTATGTTTATGTATTCATTAGAATTATATTCTGCTCTTCCTTTAGGAACCCAAGGCTATGTAATTGCATTGTGCCCTCTAATTTATCCTTGCAAAACAACCTTATTAAGATGGGTTGAGTTGAGAGATAGTGCCTGGCCCCAAAGCCATCCTATGAGCTTCTGTGCTGAGGGTGAAACTGTCATAGCCCACTATTTTAACCATAGCACCATTGCCCCTTTTGCATGTAGCAGAATGAAGGAATAAAGCTTACCTCCATATGTTGATGGCACTGTATTTCACCATACTTTAGAATATTTTCTGATTAATTGCATGCTAATATAATCCTTAAAAAAATTGTATAATTGAATATATATTAGAATCTCAGGACCTGTTTGATTGTGATATGCAAATAGTGAGGAGGAGACACAATATGTTCATTTGTGCTCTAAGTTACTCTTTCAAGAAATCCAAATTAATGATACTTTCCTCAGTGGTATAAAGTTACCCTGTAATTATCTATATTTATCTTCACCCATGTCACTCTGTCTCTCCCTCCCTCCCTCTCGAGATTTAAAAAATGCAAAATTTCATTTTGCTGCAATAACGATGAAAGAAGTAAATTACTAAGTTCTGACTTGATGTATATTCAGAAGATGTTTCTTTTTAAGAATTGGTCATAAAGATGTAATTATTATTTTTCTGATAGAACACGGTTCTATATAAATATATTGAGAATTTGGAAGTGTACTGAATGTATTTATTTGATTATTACTGCCGCAGAATCAGGAATGTTTGCAGTAAGAAACATCCTCCATTAACATTCCTGTTTTATTATTAAAGAGTGCTCTTTCAAATTTTCTTCTAAATAAAAATAGTGCCTGCCAAAGCTTGAACAAAGCATGCAGATATTAACTCTGTCCATTATTTCCTTTTTCATTCTCATCTGCTGTTTTTATTGTTTCCTTAAACAGCCTTACATATATTTACCAATGAGTAATTCTGCTAAAAATGGAAAATAGAACTTCCAAGTAAAGATACAAAAGTTCCTATATTAAAAACTCAACAAGAGACATAATCTCAAGCATCAGACTCAGAGTTTATATAGCTCCCTCTATAAATGTGAATGAAAGTTTCTTTTTTATGGTTTTTTTTATTAAGAAAAATAAAAGATGTACAAAACAGACACAACCAATATTAACACACAACATACAATAGGTCAATTAAACAATTCATCATATACTTTTATAAATTTAACCTCTACGTGCACCCATCACCCGTGGGACATGTATTCTTCCTTATCTCATTACTTTTTATTGTCTTACAATTTTTATTATTAATAATTCTTATACAGCCCACTTCTCCAAAATGATAATATGTATTGATTTGGTTTTATTCCTTTCCCTTTAACAAATACATATTCTAAAAATTCACCCCATATTACCTCAAAATCGTTTCTTTTCATCAAACCATTTTTATATTTTAATTCGCATGTCAATTTATCATTTATTGCAATGTTCCACACCTCTTTAAACCAATCCTCAAGTTCCTCTTTCCATTTTTTAGCTATTATTAATCTTGAGGCGGTAACAAAAATTATTATCAGTTCTTTCTTTTCCCACTTTAATTTCATATCTCTGAAATTTAACAATAGTGCTATTTTTGGACTCTTTTTCAAATTAACGGATAGTATTTCATTGATCTCAACAAATACCTTTTCCCAAATTCTTTTGATCACATAACATAATCTCAAGCATCAGACTCAGAGTTTATATAGCTCCCTCTATAAATGTGAATGAAAGTTTCTTAAACATCCAAGGAACTGCTAGATTGAACCAGGTTCTTACTAATATTTTTTAGTTGTTTGACTATTAGTAGAGATTTAATGTTAACACAAAAGATGGATTTTCAGATTGCACTGAGCCATGATTTATGTAGCTTGTTGAGTAATACCTAATTGGTTGGGCTCACACATTGTGCTATGCATAAATCATGGTTTAGAGACCACAGTTGCTGAATTCCTACCACATGGCAAGCTAAAACAAGCAAAAGCTAATGCTTAGCATAGCATACAAACTAAGTTAAAATTATTCTGAGATCGGGTGATCAATATCAGATCAGCCCAAATCACATCTCTTTATTCAGAAATGATTTTTTTCCCCAGTTTGTCCAAGTGAAAAAGATAATAAATTTTTAGTTCATTTTTCAGGAGAACTGAAAAACAGAACAACAATAATTAGTTATTTGTTCATAAATCTAAGTGATTATTTTTCATTACTATTTATAGCTAAGATGATTTTTTTAATGGTGAGCTTTATAGATGGAATTGCTGAACATTTCAGATGAATCGTGTGCAGTATAAACCCCCTTTAGTATGCATGATGTAGATAGTTAAAGTATGATCTAAAGATAAATGACCCAGTCTTTGAATTGGGTCAATAAAAACAATAAACTAATGCTGTGTTTTGGTACGAATAATTAATAAAAATATCACCCAGCTGCAATTGTCAATATTATATGATCTATCAGTAAACAAACCAGACTTTAAATTATTTCCTTGGTTGCTTTCTATAATCTTCAAGATAACCTTTCAACAAAGGTTTTTAATTACTTAGTGCAAGAGTGGAAAACTTGTGGCTATCAGATGCTGCTAAACTTGAATTCCAGGCAGTATGCTGGCTGAGACTGCTGGGAATTGTAATTCAATAAATCTTAGATAATAGCAGGCTTCCTGCTTTAAATTCTAGAGAGCAATACCTTCAGCCTTTTCAAAGAGAATATTTGTAGCTCAGGGTTGAATCAAGGAACTATTAACTCAGTCAATCAACCAAGCAGCAAACAACAGCCCAGTCAAGGAACTCCTAAGGCGGTGCTTTCTAAAGTGCTGCCATTGGTGACACACCAACGGTGGCAGCGGCAGCGGCGGCGTGGGCATGGGCGTGCACGGGGGCTGTGGGGGGGCGCGGGGGCACGGGCGTGCACGGTGGCAGCAGTGGCCTCCGCTAAAACACGGAAGTGCTGATGGTGTGCCGCTGCCTCTGCCGCCGCCGCTGTACACACCCCCGCTGCCACTTCCGGGTTGTGTGGCGACACACCAGACTGTGTGTTGCGACACACTAAAGTGTCACGACACACAGTTTGGAAAGCTGTGTCCTAAGGGGAGAAGCAGGACAAGCCATGGCATATAAACAGAAAGCAAGTCCCATTCCCTTTTCGCACTGGAGGTGTTGCCTAGTCTGGCAATGAAACGTCTGCAAATAACATGGCTCAGAGAGCACCAAGGACTCCACCTTCAGCCTTCCTCAACCTAGTTTCTTCCTGATGTCCATGCTGGTCAGGAATTCTAGCAGTTGCAGTCAAACCAATCTGATGGCTTTGATGCACCTCATAAAGTGAAATATTGCATGCAGAGAGATCTCCAATTTTTATTCTGTCATTGGAGAATAAATTGAACATAGCCTGTAATGGTATGTGGGAAAGACCTTGGGAGACTGGGCAAAGAGATGCTGCCAAGGGGACAGTCAGATAAGAGACAGCATAGTCCGCAACTGGATAGTGGATGAGGCAAGAGGCTCAGAAAAGACCCTCCCTATATTCTTGGGCTGTAAAGGAGACCGGGGGGGGGGAAGGATTGTACTTTCAGATTGCAAGATTGATGTCAGCCTCGCAGGGTAAACCAGATAGGAATCACAACCAGATGAGCTAATTCTACTTTATTGTAAAGCTACATTGACAGAATCTTGCAAACTAGGGAGGGTCTCTTCTGAACCTCTTGCCCTGCCCACTGTCCAGTTGTGGGCTATGCTGCCTCTTAGCTGACCGTTCCCTTGGCAGCATCTCTTTGCCCAGTCTCCCAAGGTCTTTCCCACAAACCATTACATAGCCTTCTGAGAATTAGATGAATGAAGCAGCTTCTTTTGGAAGTCCTCAGCACAGTAAGAAGTGACTTTGAGAATTCTAAAAGGCATCTCTTTGGCTCTGCACAGTTGTTTGTTCAGATCAAAGGAACATAGCTCAAATGAAATTCATTTTTTTGTTTGCCAGATGTCCAGACATGGTACTTTAAGAATTTATAAGGTACGATGGAACAGAACTGTTTTCTTATATATCTTGATTTTGCTATCTTTATTCATACTTAGCATTATTTAAGAGTTGGTTAATCGGATCAGTTCCAGCAAGATTTCATTTTATACATGTTAAATTGCATATATCAGAAGCAGGAATGTCAGACCTCACAAGTGCAGGTACCACATGTTGGTTGTGGAATCTTTTAGGGGCTATCCTAAGTAAAGTGGGCCAATGTTGGATGCAGCTATGATACAGATAGTCTTGCACCCATGGACACATACATTCACATATGCAAGAGCTGCCAGTAGGGAAGAACTTCAAATTGAAAGGAAAACAAATATACCAACAAGGCTTGTTTATTTAAATTACAGATAACCCCTTCTCTGCAAACAACTCAGAATAAAAAAATCATCTTCCCTATCCTCCTTTTCCTTGTCAGGTGTGATTGAGTGAAACGTGGGGTATCTGTTATTAGGCTGACCATACGTCCCATTTTGAATGGGACAGTCCCGTTTTCTAAACAATTCCCGACCGTCCCATCATTTAAAGAAAAATATCCATTTTGTCCCGTTTTTGAAAGTTCCCACAGCGAAGCGTGCTTGCGCGCACCCACACACCCGTGCGCCCACTTTGTCCGGCAAGCCGTGGGTAGATTAGGGTCCCATTTTCCTCTCAAGGAAATATGGTCAGCCTATTATCTAGCTGGACAGTATCTCTGTATTTTTTAAAAGACATCACATTTACTAACTGTGGGAGCTTTTGGTCTGCTTTGTTAATGGAAAACTGGTGACGGGGAGCTTTCAAACAACAGATGGGTAAATTTTACAATTTGTTTTTGGTAATGAACTTTTTGCATCATCTGAAGTATGCTCCTGTTCTATAGGATAGCATAAATATTTGTGCAAGTATTCAAAGATGGTGCTGGAAGTCAATTGTTTCATTTCATGATGTTTTATATAAGTTTTATCTAAATTCTAACTATGACTGATATGCAGATGACAAATTCTGAAGCTAAACTCAGAAAAGAAAGATATCCTGCCTTCATTGCTATTCTACCAAATGTTAGTCTTCAGTGTATGTCTTGACTGCTAATTCCATTACAGTTGATAGTTGTTCCTAAAAAGCAGAAGCTATCTGCCGCTTCAATATATTCATTGTCAATTCTAAACCTGGTTGCTGTGCCTGTTATCATTAATTTGTTCGTCTTTATATTTAATCTAAGTCCCATTTTTTCATTCTGGTCACGCCTTTATTTTGTATTGATATGCAGACTGATCTTTTCTAATCTGTTGACCATAGTGTCATTCTCCATACCTGCTGACAATGAAGGAATTATACCCTAAACTGGTAACCTTATTTAGAGGAAATTGAAGGAAGATAATATTATTCGATAAAAGTTATTTGTATGGAATAATGAGGCTGTATGTCCTGTTCTGCGGGATTGCTTTAGATAATATGAAACCAGCTTCCTAATGAACCAATGTATGTAAAAAAGGGGCAGGGCTTCAATTATGCAGCTGCAACTGCCATCTTGACTGTTTTGATCCCCTCCTCTTGCAGATGCCTCTGAGATATAGTAATCTAAAAGAAGAGCAATAATGGTGAGAAAATCTATGTTCCATAAAACTTCATTGAGGAAACTAAAATAACAAAGAATAAAAGTAGATTTAAAATTTGAGCAATATCAGCATAAAACATAGACAACTTTCTCAAATGCAGGTGTGGGCAGCCAACTACTAGCCAGCATCCTACTTGTGGCACCTGAAGTTCCTAGAGTGGATATGTTGGAATATTTCAGAATCATTCTTTTGCAGTACTGGGAAGTTTAATGGGTTTTAAGGAGAAAAATGAGCTTTAGCTCATGGCACAAATTTTGCTGTTAAAAAACTCTCTACTACCTGCTAAACCCCTTTATGAGTAGGGACAGGCTCCATTAGCAAGGATGTATACTAGACCCCCTAGTTGTTTAGCCTTTACATTAACAATATTGTTGTAGCTTTTGAAATCCAGACTTCTATCCTCCATCCTTCGCCCATCATCCAATCCCCATTCTTCTGTATGAGGATGATGCAGCTATTCTTTTGGTTTCCAAAATTGGGCTATGCAGAGGTCTCAAGGAACTTTCAAGGTACTGTGATAGAGAACGCCTCAAAATAAACTACCAAAGAACGAACATTCTGGGTTTTTTTCCAGATCCATTAAGCAGGTGAAATCATTTAAATACCTAGGTATTCACTTTCAATCCTCTACCTCAGGGCTTTCCAAACTGTGTGTCGCAACACAGTACTGTGTCGCCTGGGGGCCCCAGGTGTGTCGCACGACAACCCGGAAGCACATGGCGGCGGGCCATCAGCACTTCTGGGTTGTCGCATGACATACCAGGATGCTGCCGCCGCCACAGCGTGCAAAAACCCGAAAGTGGCTTCTGGGTTTTTGCGCACTGGCCGTTGGTGTGTCGCCAATGGCAAAAGTTTGGAAAGCCCTGCTCTACCTGCTGGGGTCATCAAATAAGAGAGTTATCTATGAAAGCTCAAAAAGTATCTCTAGCGATCAGCAAAATTGCT
The DNA here is from genome assembly GCA_023362775.1 of Charina bottae. Classification (NCBI taxonomy): domain Eukaryota; kingdom Metazoa; phylum Chordata; class Lepidosauria; order Squamata; family Charinaidae; genus Charina; species Charina bottae. Next base: position 26,558,447 of record JALMGJ010000007.1, read on the forward strand.
GGTTGGCAAGGGAACAACTGCAGCAATTTGTCCCTGCAGAAATTAAACTGTTCAAGGCCAAAGTTCTTGGCATGCTGCTATATGGATCTCAGATGTGTATTTACAAAAACTTCTCAATCCTTGAATGAACACAGACAAAATTCTTAAAATCAATAGCATATATCCCATAAAAAGGTAAAGGTCCCCCCCGCACATTTGTGCAGTCGTGTCCGACTCTAGGGTCCGGTGCTCATCTCTGTTTGTTAGCCGAAGAGCCAGCGTTGTCTGAAGACGCTTCCATGGTCATGTGGCCGGCATGACGCGCGCGGAACGCTGTTACCTACCCACCGAAGTGGTACCTATTAATCTACTTGCATTTGCATGCTTTCGAATTGCTAGGTTGGCAAGAGCTGGGGCTAGTGCGGGAGCTCACTCCGCATGCAGGGCTAGGGATTCAAACCTCCGAACTTGTGACCTTCCGATCGACAAGCCTGGCGTCTTACCCGCTGAGCCACCACGCCCCCTTACATACATACAGATGAATATATACATACAGATGAATATATCCCATACTTGACCTCTAATGCCATTAGAGAACTAGGTTGCATCTCATTTGAGGCCTGGGCATGATTATGTTGTCTAAGATTCTGGGCAAAACAAATCATTTGGGAAACATCATTCTATATGATACACATCAATCTACTCTAAAAAACCAAATCAACCAAGATCTGAGACAGTGTGGACTGTTAATACCAGCCCTACTTGGTTTAGGCCTAGAAAAAACCCTGGAACTTAAGCAGAGGTTATGGGACTTAGACATTCAGGCCGACAGAGCCAGACTTTCCCATCTCTCATACAGATGAATTGTTCTCTCCTCCTGGATAATCCGCAATTATTTCTATAAGATTCTGTATGCCCAACATAGAAGGTTTTTCTCCCTAGCCCATATAGATGTTCTCTCTACTAGGGTGACAGCTGGTCGATATGCCAACCTTCCATACATTCAAGTATATATTGGCTTGAATATAGAGGTTGAATCTGTTTCACACATTCTTTAAAAGTGCCTACCGTATGTGCACTGGCGATCAGAATGAATACACCCCCTCTTTTCTGATTAACTCCACTCATGATGAAGTGATTGAGGTATTCTTATTAAATGATCAATACCCAGGGGTTTTGAAAGCAGTAGAAATTTTTATTTATAGCCTTAGCTTATACAAACCATTTGGTCCCTTCAATGAAATGTTAACTTTATAGAGTCTCTTCCTTTTATATATGTATGTACTGTATATAATATAGGCTGACCATACGTCCTGTTTTGAACGGGACAGTCCCGTTATTTAAGCATTTTTCAACCGTCCCGTCGTTTTGATCAAAATCTCAATTTTGTCCCTTTTTTAAACCTGGTGGGAAGGAGGACAGGAAGACAGGAAGGAGGACTGGAGCCGGACTTGCCATTGGAGGCAGCCTGGAAGAGGCCCTATCAGCCTGGCAACTGGAAGCCCGGTTGCCACGTGCGAGCCCAGCAGCAGACACAACACCACACTCCACCCGGTTCCTGCCTCCTTACCTGATCCTACCAGTGCCGCTTCCTCTGAAGCCGAGATTGTCCACCCAGCAGTGGTGAGGCCAGGGAAAGCAGGCATGGGAAGGTTGTGGAAAGAGGGTGCGGGGTGCGTGTGTGTGTGTCTGTTTTGGTGCATTTGGTCGCAGGGAGGCTGGGGAAAGAGGTGGTGGGGTGCGTGTGTGCGATTACTCTGAGCAAGTAATCACACACACACACACACACACACACACACACACACACACATGCCAGCTGCACAAACCCTCCCTCCCTCCCTCCCTCACTCCCTCTGTTCTTGCTCCCCGGCAATCTCCAAGCCAGAGATGGCCAAATCTGAAAGCTGTAAAATGAGTTGTGCTGAGCTTTGCAAGACATTTTTCCCTGGAAAAATTGCCAACAGATTAACCCACATTTTGACATTTGTCTTCCATTGTGAACTGGGGGAGGAGGCCTGTTTTATGACAAGTCTATGGGTGATGATTACCTAATAATGATGCAGATAATTAAAGATGTAGGGTGATATATGATTTCACAGCACTTATAACTGCTTAATCTTAATCTTATTATGATTTTATTTACAAAATATAATATTTATACACTGGTTATTGAACTCCCACAAAGAATTTTTAAATACTTAATAGATGGCATTGTTATTCCTTTTCCCCCCAATAATTTTAGAAAGGCAATTTGTTATTGGAATAATGAAATGTAGAGTGCTTAATCCTTCAGCAAGGCATTTTAATTAATTGTTTTAATTGATTCCATTTACTAGAGGGAAGAAAAGATATACAACTTGTCATACTTACTTGGCTGCAGTGTTTTGACCACTTTTTAAAATTCAGTTTCATTCGGGACAGAGGGAGCTTACCACTAACTAAATAGAAAATTGAGTTGCACCCCCTGTATTAATTTCCAGGTGGGTCACCATGTGCATGATCAGGCTTGTGTATCATTACAATCAAGTGTCAGTTGAAAGCTTGGGAGCCTGGGAGGCACACAGAAGTAAGCCTGTTTCCTGCGTAGTCTATAAGTGAGCTTCTAGCTGTAGGAATATCTTTGGAAAGGGTCTCCCCTGCTGATCTAAGTACCCAAACCGGTTCATATTGGAAGAGGTGGTTCCTCAGATAGTCAAGCCCTAAACCATTTAGGCCTGTCCTTCCGCCCCAGCTCGCTGCCTCCTTCAGCCTTCAATAAGGTACTATGGGAAGTTCCTTGACACGCCCCCTATTGTTGCCAGGAAGGCTGCTGTCAAGCCAAATCCAGACCCTTGCTAATCTGCCTTCCTGCAGACCTGTCTAGTCCAGTCCAAACCCAAGTGTGCCTTAGTTAGACCTTGTCCTATATTTCTAGTCTTGCCATATTGTCAAACTTTGAACTTTGACAATATGGCAAGACTAGAAACATATGACCAATTGGCAGCAGGGCAAGGTCTGGGTCAAGGTTCCCTTTGACAGTCAATATTTGCAGGCAGGACCCAATTGGGTGGACCGGGGGCAGGGTTTGCAGGCAGGAGCCAATTGGGTGGACTGGGGGCGGGGTTTGCAGGTGGGAGCCAATCACGTGGACTGGGGGTGGGGTTTGCTGGCGGGAGCCAATTGGGTGGACCGGGGGCGGGGTTTGCTGGCAGGAGCCAATCGCACAGACGGGGCGGGGTTTGCAGGCAGGAGCCAATTGCACAGACCAGGGTGCGGAGTTTGCAGGCGGGAGCCAGTCACGCGGATCGGGGGTGGGTTTGCAGGCAGGAGCCAATCGCGTGGACCCGGGGGGCAGGGACCCCTGTCCCATTTTTTCCATCCCAATGTCCCGTTTTTGTCTCAAGGAAGTATGGTCAGCCTATGTATATAGTTACTTATGCATGTATTAATGATATGCTCATTAAAAGTAAATTTTGACCCTTTTTACTCCAATAACACCATACATCCTGCAGCGTATGGGAGAATAGTAATGGAAGAAGGACTAGCTGGAATATTAGTATGGAGAGTAAACTGAATCCGACTCAAACTTATGTATATCTCTATCTACAAGAAAGCCTTTATTTTGGGGGAAAATTATTTTAAAAAAAACCTTAAGCTAGGAGTCATCATTATGCAAGAAAATATATGACACATTCTACAAGAACATTCAAATTCCTTGACATTTTAAAAAACAGTAAATTGTTTACAGTCTACTTTAACATAAATTGCTTCTGTAAATACCATATAGTTCCTGCATAATTATGAAAATATGCCATAGGCAATTCTAACAAGTATGGCTTTTCATTTTCTTTTGTTGAAATCTTCAACAGTGACACAATTATAAAAAACACTTCGTGCTGCTACATTTAGCATCCAAGGACAAACTCAGTTCAGATTGTGCATATTGTCTGTAGGACAATAACAATAAGATGACAAAGGTACTTAGATTCAAAATGCTTAGGTACATAGAATAAGTGGGGTTAGCGCAAGGGATTGGAGCTAAAGTTATAGAATATTGTTTCAAAACAGAGGAAATTAATAGAAATATAAAATTAAATAAATAAGAAAGTTGTTTTCTTTATCTTTCTCCAAATTATAGAAGCTGATGGATTACTAGAAATTTACGAGGCAATTAATTTATGCTGATATCCCAGTTTTTCCCTAATACAATCATGGGATCAGTTTGTTAGAGAATTTTTGATAACTTGGGTTGAAATGAATGCTTGGAGTAGAAAACTGGATTCAAAACAGGTATTCCAATTTTGAGCTCAGACTTCAAGATGGATTTTATTCAATTTCTTGCATTATGTCAAATGTCTCTTGGGTAATGTGGCTGTGTCTAGAACAGGGCTTTCCAAAGTGCCGCCGCTGGTGACACACCCGGCGGTGGCGGCAGCGACACGCGCGTGCACGGCGGCAGCGCGGGGGGGCGTGCGCGCGCGGGGGGGCGTGCGGCAGCGCGCACGCACGGCGCTGGCGCGGGGGGGCGTGCGGCGGCACGTGCGCGCACGGTGGCGGCACGGGAGGGGCGTGCGGCGGCGCGGGAGGGGCGTGCTGCGGCGCGGGGGGCGTGCGGCGGCGCGCGTGTGCATGGCGGCCGCCGTGCACGCGTGCGCCGCCGCTTCCGGGTGGTGTGGCGACACACCACGCTGTGTGTGGCGACACACTTTTGTGTCGCGACACACAGTTTGGAAAGCTCTGGTCTAGAAGAAGTGAGAGGTTTCATGCTTCAGTTCTGCTGTGCATTCTTGTTTAAAAAATAAAATTAAATTCAAAGTTCTCTAAAATCCTAACTGAAGAATTCTGCAGGACTTCCATAACCCTTTACTGATTTGCTTTTAGCTACACTTTCCATACTGTTAATACTATTTTCCAAACATTTTCTGATCCTTGAAAAATAAGATTCTGTTTTTTGTCTCATTCTCAGAAGGCTTGAGAACTTCTTTCACACTATTCTTGATTTTGAGCTAATTGAACTTGCTTTATTTTTACAAGGTGATGGATGGTGATGCTCATTTGGTTTTTTTCTGTTCCAAACTTCCCTTCTGCAGCCTCCCAGAACTTTATCTGCCAAGTTCCTCATGATGTGGTTCTTCTCTTGAGATTGATTTGCAGCATATGAAACCAAGGAGGCTACACTGGAGTGATGATTTTACATGGATCATTCACCAGAGTCCTTGGCTATTTTGTAATTAAAGTAAGTGTAAGAATCAGACACTCTACCCTTGAGATTTGTTTCCATTGGGGAAAAAAATAAAAGTTATTTTTCCTAGCCAACTGAATGATTTTAAAAATGCAGAAGAAATGTGCATTATGACTTATATAACTCCAACCCCAAAGCACTGCTGGGGAACCATTGGCTCTCCTGACATTCCTGAACTAGAAATCTCAGTGATGTGAATCCTAGCTGTAGGGAAGTCCACTCTTGCAGTCTTCTAATAAAAGTTTGTTTATTTTGCAATTGTCCCAATTGCCATCATAAGTCGAGGACTACCTGTATGCATCATAGTGAATCCCAGTTTGTATTAAGAGAATCAGGGAGAAATGAACTAAGCAGCTGACAGCGGTACTAAATAACTAAGCATCATTGAATCCTTCACTACTTATGCATACATTTCGCATACTTTTTGGCCAGTCACTCTGGGATAATGATTGAGTGTTGCAGTGGAACTGGGAAGATTGACTGGGAAGTTCAAATCCCTCACTGGGTGACTTCAGGGTAGTCATGATCTCTCAGCCAAACTTACCTCATAGGTTGTTCTTGTTGTGAGGATAGCATGAAAGGAAACACCAGCTGTCCTCCCATGATCTCCCCCTCAGAAAAGGCAGGATATAGATGCAACAAACCAACCAACTTCTAGTTGTACAGTAGTCATTTTCTGTAATCAATAATAATAAATAATCGATGCACACACACAGAGAAACACAAACATACACACACACACACACCAGTCTGAACCAATCTACCGCAAGATGAAGTCCCCTTCATTGAAGGCAATGAACCATAATCTACCACATGGGTCCAGTGGGGGTTGGTAGATTATTTTGACTTTCCAGTCTAAGGTTGAGGGGGTGACTTCTGGGTCTAAGAGAAGACTAGAACCTCTCTCTCTCTGCTCCTAGTTCAGTACGTTTAGCAAGTATATCAGGCTCGCTCTCATATACATGTGTGCATGTGTGTACATACATAAAGACACACATATAAACACAGACAGACGGATGTTTCTCTTAAAATCTAGGCATTGTGAGCTGAGAGAATTGCTCTCTAATGAGTTCAGGCCACTCATGGAAGTAAACATTTTATTTCTGGGCCCTACTCAATTGTTTATTGTGTTAATTGCATATTTTAAGTACTTATGCTGTAAGACCTATCCAAGTTTATTTATTATATCCATTTTTCTTCTTGCTTTATTGATTTTTTTTTTTGTCTTGAACTTATGTCTTGTAGTAAGAGACAATAATTTGCCAATGCAACCTTGGAAAAGGTAACTTTCACATTTTTTAATCTATTTTTGTTTAACCTGATCCAATCTAAAAACTTCTGTAACAGTCAAAAAAGGTCTGCTTCTGCAAATCATCTTATGGAAGAGTGTTGCTGACCTGACTACATCCAGCTATCTTTTCAGCACATGCTGTTATCCTTGCTTTGGTCAGCATATTTTCAATTATTTCTTATTCAGTAGGAATAACTAAATCTCAGCCTGGCTTTAATTCCCAAACACTTGCAAAATATAAAATCTCATGTCTTGGTTACAAATGCTGTTTTAAAAAACCAGCTCAATACATACTTTTCTTCTCTTTTTAACTCTCTAAGCCTCTTGCTTCTGCTCATTTTAGTGAAAGATCATTTGAAAAATGCTAACTCAGCCAATATTAGAAAGTATACCAGTAGCAAGGAAAAGACTAAAAATAAAACACTACAAAGAAAGATTTGAAAAATAAAATGGGAACTCGAATTGGAATGAACAAACACAAGGGCCAAAGCAGTGGTATGTTTAATTCTCTATCCCCTCTTTCAGTATAGGAACTATTTTATAAATATTAAATCATTGATTCTGATTATAACCCTGTGAAAAAATTAATACTGATTCCCCTTTATATAGAGCTTCACCAAACTATTCTGACAGACCAAAGCTGAAATCTCCTCCATGCTATAGGATGTAAGCAGAGCCACAATCATCTTCTTCTTCTTCTTCTTCTTCTTCTTCTTCTTCTTCTTCTTCTTCTTCTTCTTCTTCTTCTTCTTCTTCTTCTTCTTCCTCCTCCTCCTCCTCCTCCTCCTCCTCCTCCTCCTCCTCCTCCTCCTCCTCCTCCTCCTCCTCCTCCTCTTCTTCCTCTTCCTCTTCCTCTTCCTCCTCTTCCTAGCGTTTTCCCGCTATTTTCGTGGGATCTCCTTTTCAGATCCTGAAACACCACTTTGCCCGATCATCCGCATCCTCAGGGCGTAGCCCATCAATTTGCATGTCCTTATCGGTGATGTCCTGCCATCTCTGTTTTGGTCGCCCACATGGCCGTCGGCCATCAATTTTAAGATGGTAAGCTATTTTGGCAGCAGTGGAAGGTGCCGCTCTAAGGACATGTCCATACCAACGAAGCCAGCTTTCTCTCATGTTCTCTGTAATTAATTACACTCCTAGTTGTTGTTGAATGGCATCATTTGTGATGTGGTCAAGTAGGGAAGGGGGTTAAGCAGAGCCACAATGATCTGGATGATATATTTCACTAAGCCATTCTATGTATCAAATCATGCTTTGCTGAATGAACTGGGACTGTTCATGATACTAGGTGATAAATCATGGCTTACACACTGGAATGGTTGGGTTCAATAAGGCCTCTATGATCCCATTATCTTTTTAAAAAGTTTCCATTTGTATCTTTACTTAAAACCATATTTAAGTTTAAAAAATCATGTAATGTGTGCATTATAGTATGAAATATGCTGTTTTGCTTGGGTCATAAACAAGGATAAATTCTGCAGAATTGTATTCTTAGTAAACATTATTCCATGTCAACAAACTGCCAAGGAATCTGTCAATCATATCTGCTATGGAAACAAAGGTAAAGGTTTTCCCCTGCACAGTTGTGTCCGACTCTAGGGAGTAGTGCTCATCTCCGTTTCTTAGCTGAAGAGCCAGTGCTGTCCGAAGACGCTTCTGCGGTCATGTGGCTGGCATGACGCGCGTGGAAAGATGTTACCATCCCACAGAAGTGCTACCTATTTATCTACTTGCATTTGCATGCTTTCGAATTGCTAGGTTGGCAAGAGCTGGGGCGAGGGCGGGAGCTCACTCCAACACGTGGCGCTCGGGTCTCGAACCACTGACCTTCCGATCAACAAGCCTGGTGTCTTAACCACTGAGCCATCAGCAAATTAGTGGTAAAAATGGCATTAACTTCTGAGATATTTGTGGATTTATCTGGAATAGTTTTTTTTCTCTTACAGTTCATTAGGTATTAAATCTCAACCTATAGAATGTGAGTGGAAATATATGCTATGTCTAAATGCAGTCTTTTCTAGGTTTTGGGGATCACATATCTTCCTAAGAAGTCCTTCCCCTTGATTCTTTGTTAGTATTTCTGCTAGAAACCCTTGGAGTTTCTTGTAGCAACTTGCTCTTAGCTGATTCTTTTAATATTGTATGGTTTTATTTGTTTGTTTGTTTGTTTGTTCCTTCAAGCCTAGCAATTCAAGTAGGCTTACATATCCCTGGAGTCCCATATTATATTATTCTTGTCTTTTAAGGGTTCCATCTTGCTTTTAAATTAAATTATATTTGATATCTGTTTCTAGCAGTACACAGAACTGCTTTTTCTCCCACCTATCTAGCCACAAGCTTGATTTCTTTTGGGTTAATTTAATACCCCTGCAACTAGAAATAGCCTTATCAATTTCATACACATTCTGCTTTATTTTATTGTGGCTCGTTATCTGTTGTATTGTTTTACCTAGGATGAGTACAGCATGTTCCCAGCTCTTGTTTCTGCCAGTGTTTTGAGAAGAACTTCTATTTTCCCCTCCTGCCATGGCTTTTCATAAATTTGACTGATGGTTCGTTCCATGCTGCTTTCATGGTCATATTGAGAATTTTCTTAGTCATTTTCTCATGTGTTTATTTGTCATTTCCTCCAGAGTTTTATCCTCCCCCACTTTCAGGTCATAAACCTATTGGGAATTTGTTCTGTTTTTTTAACCAAATCATAAGCACCAATTTATAATGCTATCTCAGACATTTTTCCAAAAAGCTGCCAAAGTTTAAGATACAGACACATTTATTTCATAGATCTTCAAGTCTAGTTTAAGCAAGGTGACTTTCAAAGTTTTGATGTCTTGCTGTTTTATTTTTCTATATAACCACCCAGTTCTTACCTTTCCTTCCTTCCTTCCTTCCTTCCTTCCTTCCTTCCTTCCTTCCTTCCTTCCTTCCTTCCTTCCTTCCTTCCTTCCCTCCTCCCTTCCTCCCTTCCTCCCTTCCTCCCTTCCTTCTTCAATTTTTATAGCTGCCCATCAGAAACCAGTGCCTCTGGGCGGTAGATTTTGTTTCTTCTTCATGTTAATTTAGTGATTCTTAATTATGTACATTTGTCCATTATTCTTTCTTGTGTTGCTCTAGAGGTCCCTATCCAGTTTCAGAACTTCTGCCACTCCACTGCCGTCTACCCATCACAACCCAGTCTAGCCATTTTTATTTCAGCCCTTTCATAGTAGCATCAAGGTTCTTCTGAATTGTTTCTGTAAGCATTATTCCATATCAGACAGGAGCCCCTAAAACTTGTGATAAAGGCTAGGTTAGAAATGCTAAAGTTGCTTTAGCAATACAGGACAGGATGGTATGGATTCTGGTGGCACTTTGGAATTATCTCAGCAACCTGGCAAGCAGTTCTACAGAATGTCTGCTCAAACTTTGGAATTTGGAAATGGCATAGGATTGAATGTGATTATCTCTGAGCAACTCTTTCTGTTTACTGATAGTGGGATTCTTGGTTAACCAAGGAGCTCTGGAAGATGAAGCAATAGAAACAATGCCTGGAGCACTGGTGGTGAAAACCAGTAGTAAACATGATTGAATGCAGGCAAATGCATATTTTTGAGTCTATTTTGTGCAGTAGGAACAGCAAAGGGTCACGACTTCTCTGCACTTATTGGACTGGTGAGCTGTTGCCTAGTGATGCTATTTAAAGCTCTTCAAATTATTTTTGAAATGGAGTGGCATATAAATACAGGTAGCCCTTGATTAAGTACAGTAATTGGGACCAGCAACTCCATTGCTAAGCAACACAGTTGTAAAGTGCAATGTCACATGACTGTGCCCATTGTTAAGCGAATCCTGTGCAGTTGTTAAGTGTGTCATCACATGATTGCTATTTGTGACCTCCTGCTGGCTTTCCCATTGACTTTGCTTGTTGGAAGCTGGCAGTGAAGGTCACAAATGGCAATCACATGACTGAGGGATGCTGCGGCCGTCGTAATTGTGAGCTGGTTGCCAAGTGCCAGAATTGCAGTCACATGACCGTGGGGACACTGTGACGGCTACAACTTCAAGGACCTGTCATAAATCTCCTCGTTCAGCGCCGTCGTAACTTTGAACAGTCGCTGAATGAATGGTCATTAACCAAGAACTACCTGTACTAGCAATAAAGAAAATAGGGGAAAACGGGCTGATAGGATTCAGGCCATGATGAGTTGACTGCTCTGATAAAATTGCTCATCATATATCCAGAGAGGTGATGATCTGCCCCTTGATGTATGCATTCAAACAGAGGCTGAACAATCATCTATCAGAAATGATTTCATTTGAATTCCTACACTGATCAGAGGATCAGATTCAGTGGTCTAAAAGGCCCATTCAGAATCGGATTTGGTAACAATTTGTTCATTGTACAAAATATGTAACAAAGAAACTAGAGGAACACCCTCATGAGTTTGCTGCAGCTCCTGAGAATTCACTATGCAGTAACCCAAAATATTTTGATTTGATTATGTGCCATCATGTCATTTTCAACTCCTAGTGACCACATGGATAGATTTTCTCCATAATGATCTATCCCTAATCTTGTCTTTCAGGTCTTCCAGTGGTGCACTCATTGCCACTGTAACAGAGTCCATCCACCTTGCTGTCAGTTGTTCTCTTCTCTTTCCTTTCACCTTTCCCAGCATTAGAGCCTTCTCCAGAGAGCTGGGTCTTCGCAGAATGTGTCCGAAGTAGGAAAATTTGATCCTGGTCACTTGTGCCTCAAGTGAGAACTCTGGGTTGATTTGTTCGATGATCTGTTGGTTTGTTTTCTTGGCTGTCATGAAAAGTATTTGTTTTCTTGGCTGTCAAGTATTCTCAGGAGTTTTCTTCCACATTTTAGAGTTTTTGGAGCTTATTTTTGTTGTTCAGTCGTTCAGTCGTGTCCGACTCTTCGTGACCTCATGGACCATAGCACGCCAGGCCTTCCTGTCCTCCACTGTCTCTCGGAGTTTACTCAAATTCATGTTCATTACATCGGTGATGCTATCTAACCATCTCATCCTCTGCCGTCCCCTTCTCCTTTTGCCCTCAGTCTTTCCCAGCATCAGGGTCTTTTCCAGTGAGTCCTCTCTTCTCATTAGGTGGCCAAAGTATTTGAGCTTCAGCTTCAGCATCTGTCCTTCCAATGAGCAGTCAGGGTTGATTTCCTTTAGGATTGACTGGTTTGACCTCCTTGCAGTCCAAGGGACTCTCAAGAGTCTTCTCCAGCACCACAGCTCGAAAGCATCAATTCTTCGGCGCTCAGCCTTCCTTATGGTCCAACTCTCACAGCCATACATTGCTACTGGAAAAACCATCGCTTTAACTATACGGACCTTTGTCGGCAAGGTGATGTCTCTGCTTTTTAATATGGTGTCTAGGTTTGCCATAGCTTTCCTTCCAAGGAGCAAGCGTCTTTTAATTTCATGGCTGCAGTCACCGTCTGCGGTGATCTTGGAGCCCAAGAAAATAAAATCTGTCACTGCTTCCATTTCTTCCCCTTCTATTTGCCAGGAAGTGATGGGACCAGATGCCATGATCTGGGTTTTTTTAATGTTGAGTTTCAAGCCAGCTTTTGCACTCTCCTCTTTCACCCTCATCAAGAGGCTCTTTAGTTCCTCTTCACTTTCTGCCATTAGGGTGGTATCGTCTGCATATCTGAGGTTGTTGATATTTTTCCCGGCAATCTTAACTCCGGCTTGTGATTCATCCAGCCCGGCATTTCTCATGATGTACTCTGCATATAAGTTAAATAAGCAGGGTGATAATATACAGCCTTGTCGTACTCCTTTCCCAATTTTGAACCAGTCGGTTGTTCCATGTCCGGTTCTAACTGTTGCTTCTTGACCCACATACAGGTTTCTCAGGAGACAGGTAAGGTGGTCTGGTACTCCCATCTCTTTAAGAATTTGCATGCTTATAAAGAGGTTTAATGTTTTAAAGAGTTTTACTGTATTATTTACTTTTAATTATTTTGTTTTATGTAAATTGCTTATTCTTGACAAACAGTTCTCTGTATTTAATTAATTGTAACCTGCTTTGGTATTGTTTTTAAAATGAAAGAACAGAAACCCTCCCTCCACCCATCTTGGGGCATGTGTATGTTAGAGAGAGAGAAAATGAGAGAGAAAGAGGGACTGTGAGGGGCCACAAGATCCTTATCTGCTACAACTAAGAGAACTAGTGGGCAGAAACCTGTACAAGTTGTGATTCTTCTATTCACCTGTCAGTGTATATCCTGCTCATTATTTTCCTGTGAAGTTTTTCACTTTTACTTGACCTGTCAAACAGATACTGTATAAGCAGGTCAACATCTATTTTGGGAAAGATGTCTATGCTTTCTTCTGGGTGTTCACTTAGAAGATGACCTTAGAGTTTGTATTTGCAGCAGTCAAAACATGCCCCACTTACAGTCCTTGCTGCTGTTTATCTTTGTTAGTAATGAGTCCCAAGGAAAATCTGGGATGGAGAAAGTAAAGCAGTTACAGTTTGTTAATATTAAACAAACTTAAATATAAGAAGCAGTCATGTGATTCACTTGATTCTTGATTTGGGGGTTTCTTTTATCTCTTTCTCTCTCTCAGACAGGAACCCGTTTGAAAGCCTGGGTCTGGAAAAGCTTCAAGAGCGGTAACAAGCACTCTCAAGCTGGAGTAAAATGAAGTTTCTTGCAAGTCTCAGTGTATTTTTAAAAGCAGAGAAATCAGGCTGGAAATGTACCACAAAGAAATGTACAGGACACAGAGTACAGAAGTCTACAGACAGGGCTGTAAATATGAAATTTTATGGATGAATTCCAATAGAATCATCTGTATCATTCACATGACTGTTTTATAAAAATCCATGCCTTTGAAAGAGTTTTATGTGGATTTAGCAAGCATGAACAGTTTCATTCCTCACAATGAAAGTGTAATGCAACAGTAACAGGTTTCCCCTCTTATCAAAATGAACAACCACATTTTGGATCAGTTAAGCTTCTGGATGGTCTTTAAGGCCAGCCCAATATAGAACAAATTACAGTAGTACAGTCATGAGGTGATGAAGACATAAGTGAATGTAGTCAGTGCTTCCTGTAGATACAGGTAAATCTGGGCAAAAAAAAATCCTCTTTTTTAAAATACTTTTTATTAAAGAGTTTTATAATGCTAAAAGATAATACAAACTGATATCAGAAAAAAGAAGAAAAAATAGAAAGAAAATACAAAATACAAAAAAGAAAAGAAAAGAAAAGAAGAGAAGATAGAAAAAAAGAATATTTAAAGAAGCGACTCCCGATCTTCTTTGCAACAAGTACAAACAAATTAATAATTCCCCACCCCCTATGAAATTACATATGTGGTTCACTTATTCCCATACCCCCCCTTATCCATTCACAAATCCAAAAATCATCATCATTTCTGTCCAAATGTCAGCAAAAATTCCATAAAGGGTTTCCAGATTTTTATAAAAGTATTTCTTATTTTAGCCCTGGTCAAACAAATCAACTTTGTATTTTTTTGTTTTGTTTTGCTTCTAACAATCTTAATCTTTAATTCATCAAGTTGCTGCCATAGGATTGAATCTCCATTCAAACTTTCTTTCTCCCATCTCAATGATTCCTTCAAGATTTTAGAAACCCTCTTTTGTAAATCCAAAAATAAGTCCTTGCCCAGGTCCTTTTGCATCTCTTGATTTGTCATTTGCATTTCTACTCGGACTGTCATCTCTGTCTTATAATTCTAAATTTCTTTATTTTCCAATATTTCTCCATCAGCTAGAAGTTGTATCCCTTCTTCATCCCATCTACCTATAAATTATTCCATTGTTGTCTGTCCCATCGTGAGAAGGAATGGGATGGGGAAATAATCTGCTCTGGTTGGCTCTTTCAGAAATAACTGCCCTTCCTCCTGAACCTTCCCCTCACTCCCCAGTTGCTGTATCCAAAGAATTTCTTTTAAAAAAACCTAAATAAAAAAGCAAGTTGCATATGTATGCATAAAGGTAGCTTTGTGATTCTATAATCTATAGACTGAAATGGGTATGTAGATGAGTAAGTAGACCTGGCTTTTCCACCAGGTGTTGAGCCAGGGTGATGGATGAGCCCAATATAGTTACAGCTTGGGTGACTGAGTTTGTTCTATGTTAAGTATTATGGTTATTTTAACTTGTTACTGTTGTTGTTAGCTGCCCAGACGTCATTTGTAGATGGGCAGCCATATAAATGTTCTAAATAAATGAAACATGTATGACAAGGTCTCCTATGTCTGCCCTGTGCTAGTAAAACCTATTTTCAAGCCTAATCCTATTTTCACCAGAACCTACAGGAAAACCTGAAGGAACAGAAATATTTAAAGATACAGCTGAAGTAAGGTTCTAATCCTCACTCAAATGTCCAGCAGCCATTTGAACACTGAATAAGAAACAGAGAGGAACGCTAAGTCAGAAGTACCAGCAGCACCTCCTATGGAACCTGATACTAAACCTGAAAGCAGCAACCAGGGATACTCTGAGCAGAAAACCCCTGAATCCAGAATTGCCTGTAACTCCAGACCTCAAGTTGGATCCTACTGATGTCTAGCAGCATCCTCACACCTGAATTCCAGGCGACTGCACCTTTCGCTTGAAGTGAAGTTGGACTGTGGTATGCTTTTTACTCTGAGGAAAAGAGTAGAAGGATATCCAGAGAGTTTGGTGGTGTAATAGTCTCCCATTGGATAATTATATCACTGTCTTGGGGTTCTGATCTCAGAACTTCTGACAAGCCCAATGTTCTTATTTCCCGCTATCAGACAAAAAAAGATGAAGGAGGGGTATTTTTGAGTAAAGGGAGAAAAGAATTTATCTATGCTAGTTTCAGAGCAGAGATTCTACCCCAATCTGGGGTGGGATGGTGCCTGGGGGAGGGTATTTGCAACATCTAGTTTTCCATTCAGAAATCAGAGATTTCTCTCCTACCACCAAGGGAGAGATTGAATGTGTGCAGGTGTTGCTGGGATTTCCTTCAAGGCATCATAAGTTTGCAGTCTTTCTGTAACCAGAAGAAAATTTGTTATTTTTAATCCTGTTTCCTCAGTACCTCACTTGACAAGTTCCTGCTATTTCAGTTCTTCGTATCTTCAATTATTTCAGATGTACTGAAGTTAGCACCTAAAGGAAGTGAGGAAATGTTAATGCCCTTTTAAATGTGTTGTTTTTCAGCTGTACATACAAAATGTGCATCTGTATTTTGTTTCCTTCCATCCCAAGTTTTCCTTATCTTCCCATTGAACAAATGCTTTTTTAAGCAATAAAAGAACTGCAGATTTATTCTACAGTACAGGAAATATTTACGTTCTCCATTAAATGTTTGTTTCTATGTTCTTGCCACCACGCATAATGTTTTCTAACCTGAGATGACTTCTTAAAAAGAACATGAAGTGAGGAGAAATGCATATGAGGCTAAATATTTCCAACTATATTAAGGCATTAATAATGTATTGCTTCCTCTAGAACAGGTTTTCAAAACAGTGCCTAACTTGCCTGGAGCAGTCAGTAACAATTTACTTGAGAATCTACTTTAGGTAATAAAAAGGAAAGGTGCAACAGTTTACATCTTAAAATTAACAGATGTTGCCTAGCCAGTCTGCTATAATTTTTCATCAAGATACTGTTCCATAAATCAGGGCATTCTAAAACAAATGTTTATATTCAGTCACACAACATGAATCTGGAGCCAGAGTTTATATCAAAAGCTCCAGTTCTTTATGATTTGTAAAGCTATCTCCAGTGCATATTTGCTTCTTCAACTTAAAGGAGCATGCTGAGTTACTATGTCAAGAAGAATCAAGTAAAAAACCATTATATTCCCTGTGGAAAATTATCTCTGTCACTGTAACATAATATAGTTGTGTGGTCATACCGTATTAACTAGCCGCATCACTGTATTTAACAAAATTGCTGTTTAAATAAATTTTATTTATTTTTCAAATTTATCACAGCCCATCTCCCCCTATGGGGGAGATTATTAGTTAAGGCTAAGCAGAATATCAATACCATTACATTGGCTTGTGGGGTTGTTTAAATGATAATTCTAGCATGCTCTTATGTAATTAAATAATGTAAAACAGTATTATAGTTTATTCTTTTCTAAGCTTGGAGATATTAAATACCAAAATAAAGAATTAAAACAAAATAATTAGACAAAGTGAGACAGTACAAGTCTAAAATTTATTTTCATTTGTTGCTTACACAGAAAGGAATGTCCATGATATAATAACTGGAATCCTTAAGACTGTGGAGGTTATCTTAAAATACACACCCCACAAATTTACCGTTCTCAGAGAAAGAGAATTGTCTGAGTGTGTAATATCTTTTTCTTAACTTCCTTGTTATGATCAGGCTACTTCCTACTGAGTTTAGGCTTATAGTTGTTATTTCCTTCCATGGTAATTGAGCTCTGCTCTCAGAGTTTTGTGTAAATGTCCTCACAGAACTTCAAGTTTAGTATAGATGATAATCCTGTCAAAGACTTATTTATCCCATGGATTGCAAAGAAAACTCCTGTAATAATTGCAATTGCTCCCGAGTAGGGTGACCTAACTAAGAGTTAAAACTTGCATTCACCAAGAAGAAAGAAACAATGGTTGATTCTGCACTTTTGAAAATGTAACATCCAGCATTCCTCCAGAAATCCATATGACTTCCAGCCTAGTGGTATTCTGGAAGGCCCTGAAAACCTATTTTCCTAAGACTTACTGTAGGGTGGTTGGTGATCTCCTGTAAGATTTTGTTCTGTCTGTAGGTTATTTTCTTTTTCAGGATGCACATTCCTTGGTCCTTTTATTGTACTCTTCTCACTTTTTTAGAATGTAAAGCACCCAGAGTCATTGGGATTTCGGCACTCTTTAAATCTATATAAATAAATTACTCACTCACGTCATAATTAGCATGTGCAATTTCTTCATAGCTATTTATGTGCCACAATGTGCAAAGGCTATCTCAATTTCTATGCTTTGGTGGAGAGAGGGGAAGAAAATTATTAAGATATCTCAATATGAGCCTGTCTGGGCATCAATAGGTGCCAGAACTTTCTACCATTTGTTTGTTTGGCACATGGGAGGGAGTCTTCTTCTAGGCTGGTCCCCACCTGGTGAGTTGCATTCCTTTTTTTAAAAATATAAAAACAAGAGTAAAAATTAATACAAACTAAAAAAGAATAAGAAAGAAAAAATAAAAAGGAAGAAACAAAAGAGAAAGCTAAAATGCAAAAAGGAAAAAAGAAAAAAAGAAGAAAAATAGAAAAGAAAGAAAAAAGATACAAGTAGTCCTCACTTAACAACCACAACTGGGAATGGAATTTAGGTCGCTAAGCGATGTGGTCATTAAAGGAATCTGGACCCGATTTTACTACCATTTTTCCAGTGGTTGTTAATTGAATCACATGGTTGTTAAGTGAACCATGTAGTCATTAAGCAAATCACGCAGTTTCTTATTGATTTTGCTTACCGGCTGGGAAGGTCGAAAATGGTGATCATGTGACTGCGGGATGCTGCAACCATAGTAAATGAGCGACAGTTGCCAAGCGTCCACATCACAATCACGTGAACATAGGGACGCTGCAACAGTCATAAGTGTGAGGAATGGTCATAAGTTGGGTTTTTCAGCACCATCATAACTCCTGATGGTCACTAAATGAATGGTTATTAAGTGAGGACTACCTGTATAAAGAAGTGGCTTCCGATCTTCTTTACAGCAGTTATAAGTACAATTGTAAATTTACCTCTTTCTCTAAAGTTATATCATGACTCTCTTCTTTTTATCCTAATTATCAAAACCATAGATCATAAGTTTATTTATTTCTGTTTTATGCAAAAAGTCCATAAGGGGTTTCCAATCAGCAATAAACATAGATATTGCGTGAGTTGCATTCCCACTGGAGGTACACTCAAACCCATTCTTTCAGGACCTTCCTCTTTGGCCAGATCTGTTTATTTTGAATTAGTTAGTAAAGATTTAAAATGTTTTCACCAGATTTTAATTTTGTTTTATCATTAACCCTTTTGATTGTCCTCTGGATAGAAAGACAGGATGCAAGTAGAAATAATAATAATGACCACAACCATCAAATTCTCTTTTGATAAATTAGATGTATTACATCTTGAGTAAAAGTCTTTTAATCTTTATTAATATTTTTTTCTGAAAATTTCATTTCCTTGTCAGAGATGAGATGAGATGGGTGAGTTTGTTACCACAATTTTTAATATTTTACATATCAAATCTCCAAACATGGCATTTCTCCATGCTTTTATAACAGATAATATGCTAATAAGATAAAATTTATTTACTGACAGAAAAACAATCCCTCTGTTCATTGAAAATGACAGGATTATTGTATGATTAAATGGGCAAAAAATATTGGTCATAATATTCAAATGCAACAATGGGAAGATATGTGGACTAAAGGATTAAAATTTACTCTGTGTTATAATTTGAAGGAAAATTTCTGTAAAATGATGTACAGATGGTATATGACCCCACAAAAGTTAGCTAAAATGTACGGGAATGTATCCAACTTATGTTGGAAATGTAAAAAAAAAGAGGGGTCATTTTATCATATGTGGTGGACTTGTGAGATTGCTAAGAAATTTTGGACTCAGATACATTCATTGATGCAAAATATTTTACAAATTTAAGTTCCATATAAACCAGAATTATTTTTATTGGGAATAACAGAAAAACAAATAGGAAAGAAATTTACAAGAATTATGCAATATATGGTTACAGCAGCAAGACTTATATATGCACAAAATTGGAAAAATCAGACTATACCTACAATACAGGACTGGATGTTAAAAGTAATGGAAATGGCAGAAAATGATAAATTGACATGTTTATTAAAAGAAAATACAAATTATTATTTTCTTAAAGAGTGGAAACCATTAATGGACTATTTACAAAATGCAGGAGGGGTAAAGCTTATATGGGGTTTTGAAGATTAAATATATATAAATTGATATATTAGACAGGAAATGTTCTACAATGTTATATATAGACCTAGCATGTAAGAGACTATTTTTTAAATCACTATGACCAGAGATAAATCGGAAGTTCTAATTTCTATGTTTCATCTTTCTCTTTTTCTAGTTACTTTACTACACTTTTTTCTTTCTTTCTTTCTTTGATTTGTATTTGTATTTCTTTTTCCTTTTCAACCTTTTATCTATGTATATTTAAAATTCAATAAAATATATTAAAAAAAGAAAAGAAAATGACAGGGTTATTGTGACTCTCTCATGAGCACAAGAAAGCAGATTGTACCTCAGAATGAATCTTCAGGCTAATTAAATCTGCAGATTGGCTTCCAGAACACAACATTAACCACATAAAAAGTGAGAACTTCACAGGTCAGTCACATAGGTTTGGGATTTTTTAATCCTTAGATGTATGAATAAAAGTACTGGGGTTAAGAACCAGGGACTCTTCTGAATACACCTTAAGGAACAGATTTAAGCCTATTCACAAGTGATTTATTTATAGAGATCTTCACCTGACATCAGTAGAGTTTTCCATTACTATAGCTGTCCCACTATAGCTGTCCTACTATACCACCAAACTGGATAATATGGGGAAGAGTCAAGAGCCACTGAGTTTCCAGTGAATTTCCTTGGGACTTATCCCAAGGAAATGGGAAGCGAATTTCCTTGGGACCTATCAAAATGAAGCTGGGAGTTCTCATAAACAAATTTCCTCCTGTTGCTTTCAACAGGACATAAAAATATATGATCACTTCCAACTCTCTATGTTTGCTGATAGTCCTGAGGGTTTTTTCTAGCATAATTCTCTCCACTCCCCACCACAATTTTAGGAGTATTATACATGGCTTTCCTGGTGTATATTCCTTCTTAGTTCACAGTAAGCATACAACTAGGATTTCTCTGTGAAGCATAGTAACATGCCTGTGTTCAATGCCATTCAATAGTATAACCTGAGACATTTTTTTCAGGTAAAATAATTTAGGCTCCATGGAAAATGTTCTTTTTGGCATGCCTGCAGTTCACTTTACTTTTAATATGATGGAACATTGGAGAATTACCATCTTTGGTTGTGGATGGGGTTGCACTGCCCAGACGGACCCGGTGTATAATCTGGGGGTTCTCCTGGATTTGCAACTCCTGCTTGAGGAGCAGGTGGCAGTTGTGGCCAGGAGGGCCTTTGCACAACTGCGAGTTGTGCCAGTTGCATTCCTGGACCAACATGTCCTTCTCACAGTCACACCCCCCCTAGTTACCTCCCATTTGGACTATGGACTATTGTTACACACTCTACATGGGGCTGCACTTGAAGAGTATCTGGAAGCTTCAGTTGGTTCAAAATGCAGCGGCCTGCATAGTTTTTGCAGATTTGCGCATGCATCACCTCTTGCGGGAACTGCATTGGTTGCCAATTTGCTTCCAGGCCCAATTCAAGGTGCTGGTTATCACCTTTAAAGCCCTGCATGGCTTGGGGCCTGGTTATTTGAAGAACTGCCTTTCCGCAGTTACATCTACCTGGCCCACCAGAGCAGAGAGGCAGGTTATGTTGCGGGTCCCATCTATGAGGGAAGTACATCTAATGGGACCACAGAAAAGGGCCTTCTCCATGGTGGCTCCCTCCCTATGGAACATCATTCCCCCCGAGATAAGATTGGCTCCCACCCTGATAGTTTTCCGAAAGGCCCTGAAGGTTCTGTCAGCGGGCCTGGGGACCCCAGGTTGATACAGAGCCAATCAAGTGGCTGATTTGATTGTGTTTGTAGCCCCCGCGGGGGGTTGATTTTTTTTTGGATTGTAGATTTTAATTTTGTAAGCTGCCCAGAGTCACCATATGTGAGTTGGGTGGCTATATAAATTGGTGTAATAAATAAATAAATAAATAAATAAAGGAGGCTTTTAGATGTGTACTTCAGTTTCCGTTTTCTTCATTCAGTGTTTTCTATATCTTTGTGTTTGTTTAAGAGCTCACTCCCATGGGGCTAGATTCAGTCTAAATCAGAGCTTTCCAAACTGTGTGTCGCGACACAAAAGTGTGTCGCCACACACAGCGTGGTGTGTCGCCACACCACCCGGAAGCGGCGGCGCGCGCGTGCACGGCGGCCGCCATGCATGCGTGCGCCGCCGCACGCCCCCCCGCGCCACCGCGCGCCCCTCCCGCACGGCCCCCGCGCCGCCGCCGTGCACGCGCGCGCGCCGCCGCACGCCCCCCTACGCCGCCGTGCGCGCGCGCCGCCGCACGCCCCCCTGCACCGCCACCGTGCGCGCGCGCCACCGCACGCCCCCCCCGCGCCGCCGCCGTGCGCGCGTGTGTCGCCGCCGCCGCCGGGTGTGTCGCCAGCGGCGGCACTTTGGAAAGCCCTGGTCTAAATTGCTTACAATTAGTCCCCACTGATTTTGTCCCACTGATTTTATTTGATCTCAAATAGATCCAGCCCATGATAACGCATCATGTGGTGACCACCTGATGACCCATATGATGTTGGACTCAGCAGCATCTGCAGGAAGGGGAATCAAGTCCGCAAGACGGCAAGATGTAAGCATCTCCCCTTTTGTCAGTGCATCACCTCCATGTTTAAAAAGGGGGATTTCCATTGCAATGTTCCGTCCATCTAGCCAATTTTGACTTCTCCATTGCAAATACAACTGCTCAATGGCCTCCCTTCAAAAAGTGAAATGACTTGGAAAAAGCTGAAACCTATGGCTGTGGTTCAGTGTAATATCAGGTATTACATAGCAAAATCTAAGGATCAACTATCCATTTGTCATGTGTGAGGCTTTGGTGTCCATCATACACAGCCTAGACCAGAGCTTTCCAAATTTTTCATGTTGGTGACACACTTTTTAGACATGCATCATTTCGTGACACACTCTTACAGCAGGGCACAAGGCAGGCACTAGGACCTGTGCAGAATAACAGCAGGTTTGGAGGCAGCAAGGCACAAGGCAGGCACTAGGACCTGCGTGGAAGCCAGGAGGCAGCAGCAGCTGTGACACACCCAGACACTGCAGCCGACACACTAATGTGTCCCGACACACAGTTTGGAAAGCTCTGGCCTAGACAAAAGTTTTTTTTAAATGCAAGATTAAGCTTATGTTGGCACAGATGTTTTAGATTTATAGCACAGTATTCATACAGTCATACATTACATAGCCCATAGAAGAAATTGAAGTGGCAGTATTTTTTATCAACTATTCAGCTGCTTTCTGTATTATTAAATGTCACTTTTCATCATTTCTAAACTTTTTGATCCTCTGTAGTGCTGTTTTCTTAATTTAATTTTCAGATTTGTAATAGCTCTGTAAATTATTAGCAACTACTGTTTGTCCAAATGTGCTATGCTTAATCAAGCTGTACAGCATAATTTTCCCCAAGACTGTATTTCTGAGACGGTGCAATTCATACAGACACTATAATAAAACCAGTAAGCACTTTCTCATTGCTACCTATCATAAAGGACTCCTTTTGGTTTCTGGTAAAAACTGGTCAAAGCAGAACATTCTGTTCAAGCCACAAGGCTTGACTGACATCAATTGTGGGAATGGAATAAAAACAGTATGTGATCAAGGATGGTTTTTTATGCACATGCAGTGCATTTACAGATTTCAAGCAATATTTAAAAACTATGAGTGTATACCTATGTATGTATGTATGTATGTATTTGTGTGTGTGTGTGTGTGTGTGTGTGTGTATGTGCATGTGGGATACAATCCCTGCAACACAATTTGTTCTAAAAGCAGGAGGAAACTTTAACTTTGGAAGAAGATTCTGAGCTTGGATTTCACCACGGTAGTTTAATTTATATGTCTGTAACTCTGGACTACAGCATAAAGTGACAAGATATATCAGAAATCATTACAAAACTTCAAGTTCTCTTTTTTTATATAGTAAATTTTATTAGGTTTCAAGAAAAGAATAAAAACTACAACCCCCAAAAAAAAACTACAAAGAAAAAAACTAAAACAGTGCGGAAACACAAGAGAATTTTTTTTCATATTTACAAAAAGATGTGGCTTCTGACTTTTAACAGCAATGATATACAAAAATTTCCGTAATCAATCTCTTACTCTTACTCTTACTTTAATATAAACCAAAATACCACATAATTTCTATAAGTCATTCCATTTTAACTCATAATAAAAATCACTAAGTACAGTTAAAAAAGGTAAAGGTTCCCCCCGCACATTTGTGCAGTCGTGTCCGACTCTAGGGGCCGGTGCTCATCTCCGTTTCTTAGCCGAAGAGCCAGCGTTGTCCGAAGACGCTTACGCGGTCATGTGGCCGGCATGACGCGCGCGGAACGCTGTTACCTTCCCACCGAAGTGGTACCTATTAATCTACTTGCATTTGCATGCTTTCGAATTGCTAGGTTGGCAAGAGCTGGAGCTAGTGCGGGAGCTCACTCCACACGCAGGGCTAGGGATTCGAACCTCCGAACTTGTGATCTTCCGATCGACAAGCCTGGCGTCCTCCCCCTTATATTAAAATAAAGAAAAAAAGTTCATATAAACCTCCTAAACATCTTTCTCCCCTCCAAAAGATAACACATATTTAATTATTCCCTTCCTACCACTATTCTATACATTTCTGTCTACTATAATAAGAATCAAATTTAAAAGCACTTAAGTTGTCTGCTATTATACTTAATAGTACAACAATTTTAATAATCCCAATCGTAATAAACCCAGATAAACATTCTTTAACCCTAATACAACAGTTTTAATAATTTTAATCTTAATAAACCCAAAAAACAAAGCCAATTCAAAACAGTAAATCCAAATCTTTAAAGGCAAATAGCATCAATCAAATCGTTAAAGCAAACCAGATGAACATTCTTCAACCATTATCCCACTTCAAAATAAACCAAAGCAGTTACATATCCCCACAATGTGCACAGAGCTTTCCTCTTGAAAGAATCAAAGAGCCCAACTGCCCATCTCAAAGATTCCAGGTTCTTTTCATGGCATTCCACCAGGAGATCAATTTTACTTATGGCTTGCAGATCACTCTTTCCCTTAGATTTCTCCAACTCCATTATCCAATCTTCATCTAGCATCTCGATAAAAATCCCAATCTCAGTCTTAAAAAAAACCTTTCCATTGCTCTTAAATTCCTCAATTTCATCCACCACATCCCCAACCTGACGGCACATTTTAGATCTCATATTTTCCACAATGTCCTGGATATCTTGCATACAAGCTTGATAGAAGTCAGAAGAAATCTGTTTAAAATCCTGGTGAAAGTCAGAAAGAATCTATCTATTCACCAGGGCAACACAAATGTTTCACAGACATGCAGGTACTTCAGTGAAGGGCGCTTGCCATACCAAAGAAAAACAATTTCTTTTTATAGTTGAATTCTACACTCTGTTAGTTAGTTAGTTAGTTAGTTAGGCAATGTTTGTCCGTTTCTCTTTGCCTGTGGTTCTATTCCTGCATAAGTTGTATTATTATGTATTTGTATGTATCTGAATAAAACATTGCATGAAATGTATATTGTGCATTATACATATGTGTAACAAGTGTTTTTAAACCATTTTCTAGTGTTGATGACTATTGGTTGTAAAAACTGTAACTTGAATAGTATGATTATTACATGTATTAACCTTTGTTTTTCTTGTTTCTGTAAAAATGTTTGTTACTCCCATTGTACAGAAATAATTCGGGAGGGGTGTTAGAGTTTTTGTGTTGCCCTGGCGAATTATTCCTATACAAAACAAAGCACAGCCTTCTCATGGTGACGTGAAGTGCAGGTGCAAGATAGCAACAATCACGTGTGTATTGTTTTGACTAGATTATATGGGAACAAGGTCTCCTGATATCCTTCCGTGGGAAGCCTTCCTCAAGCCCCCCCTGAGCAAGGAAGGGTGGAACTCAGTGCGTAGATGCAGCACTGCTAACCAATAGCAGGTCATGCTGTGTGCTTTGAGGCCTAGTGTGTGTAACAGCTAACATCCAGCCAATCCGAATGCTGGAAGAACTGAATATACAACCATGCAAAATGGTGTTCTATGTCTTCTTGATTTCTAGTGTCTTCTACCATGTAGTTCTTCACGTGTTCACTTCCCGTGGACTGGGCAGAGTGAGCTATGCCTGGCTTTGGGTATAGGCCATGGCAGGAACTCTGGCCCTGGGATCACTACACGGAACTCTGCTTATAAGTTTGTTTTTGTTTTTCCTTTTACAATGATGTATCCTGTATATTCATCTTTTGCTTTTTGCAGTAATGTGATTGTATCTGCATTATTGCCCTATGCTAAACAGTAAACACTGTTGGCCCTAACAAGCTGCATTCTTGTCTGTTCATTCTCAAGCCTCGGTTTTTCCCCTTTAAGCCAGCATATACCCCATCAGAAAAATGTTACCGCGTTGTCAGCTCTGCCCGCTGAACCACCGGGCACAGCCATTCAGTCCGCCATTCCCACCAGAAGCTGCAAAACGTTCTCAATGAAGAATACTCACATCATTCAGTTGTCAGACATACATTGTGTAATCAAACTGTGTTATCTGGTTGCATGCTGAGTAAATCCCAAATATAGACAAACTTGTCATAAAAAGGGAATATGGGAAAAGGGAAGTAAATAATTATTATAAAACCATTGCAAAGTTTATATATTTACAGTGCATATACAAGATATATCTTGAAAGTATGTTTATATTCATCAGTATTTCAACTAATGCTCAAGCTGGGAAAACTATTAGCTACTTTGTTGATAGGGTATAAAAATCCATTTTTAAATTGGAAAATAGAACCAGACTGAATATCTTGAAGATACATTTTTAACTTATCACAATAAAACTTGAAGTCATAATGTCTGATACTAGTGAAGTAAGAGTTTATTGGCTGTGTACTGTAAATAGTGCTGTTTTTGTAAATTGTGAATTAATGTATAACATTTTATTTCTTTTTTGTTTGAATAATTTATATTTTCATTTTTTTCTATAATAATTTTATATTTAATACTTTTCTTGCTTTGACCATCTTTTCATTTTTCATTTTTCATGTTTATTTTACTGTTTATTGTATAATATATATATTCTAATTTTGATTAGAATATTTTGTTACTATCTATGGCATCTTTTACCAATTTGGTGCTAATCAGAAATGTTGGAATTGCAGCCATAAGTATTCTGGAAACCAGACTAGGAAGGCTGCCATCATTAGTCAAATATTCATAACAGACTAAAACTAAAACCATGATAATACTCAGGCTGTATGGCAAGTCACTTTTTTCAGTGCCGTCGTAAGTTTGAACGGTTGCTAAATGAATGGTTGTAAGTTGAGGACTACCTGTAATGTTTTTATTTTGCTGCATGATAATCCCAGACCTTTGATCATTTTGTTTGTGCTGATTTTGGATTTTTATGACATCACAGCCTTTGATTAGTTCAGTTTTGGTGACTCCTGAATCTTGATCTTCAGCAGGATCTGAAGAAGTCAAATTCTGGAGCCAGCTCTGTCAAAAGTAAAATAATATGTTGCTATGGTACTTTACCAAACATTAAGCTGTGATGAAATCTAGGAAAGATGGCACAAGTAAAAGAAGATAGAAATTGGAGGCCATGTCT
This sequence comes from Charina bottae, assembly GCA_023362775.1. Lineage (NCBI taxonomy): Eukaryota > Metazoa > Chordata > Lepidosauria > Squamata > Charinaidae > Charina > Charina bottae. The sequence continues at coordinate 26,585,490 of JALMGJ010000007.1, forward strand.
TAATTGTTGGTAACTATTTTAGTTTGAGGTGTGATACTGTAAAATGCTAGATAATATTATAAATAATGGCATCTTCAACTCAAATGCTTTCTTCTGGGATATTTTTATTTGAAACTACCAGACTAGCCAACAGCTCAGGAATTTCCAGCAAGTTTCCAATGTAAGAATTTGCAGAAATGGCAAAACTGAGCTGTTTGGTCAGAGAACAAACAACAAAACCTTTTTTGAAAGACTGGAAACCTTATATGGACCTTTTGCTGAAAGAAGAAAAAATGAATGGATGATTTATGGATTTGAAGATTTGAAAAGTTGCGGACTAAATGAGGGGGATTTGTAAAATATTTAAGGGGGAGGAGGACAATAAAATGGTAATTATCTGTTGAAAAGAAGGTCGGAAGTCATATATATATTTCTTAACTTTGGTTTTCTTTTTCTTTTGCACTTCTTTGTTTTTCTTTCTTTTCCTTTTTTCTTTTGACTCGTCCTTTATTAAAAAAGGAATTTCCAGCGAGTTCCCCATCCAACTACTAACTAGGGGTGACTCTGATTAGCTTGTGAGTTCAGCCAAGATTAGTTAAGTGCTATCACCTATATTTAAGCAGGATTTTTTCTCTCCATTTTGGGAGTTTTGAAATTTCACGACTACTTCAAAGATCACACTGATCCTTCAGAAGGTGTTAAAAATATTATATCCTCTTTTTTATTTAAAAAAGCCAAATTAGAGCTTTAGAGATGGTATGGGATACTTTTGGAACTCCTAAAATATTTCTGCCTTCCTTGCTGCTTTTATAGCATTTGGATTAGGCTTGGGTAAAATGTTTGGCTTATTAACAAGAACAGAACTGCTGTTTTTTTTTTAATATGGGTACCTGTCATATTCCATTATTATGGTTTTCTGAAACTCATTTGCTATAACTAGAGTTTCCTATAATGCCTTAACAAAAGGACACCATCCTTTAAAAAAATCAAAGGAAAATCAGGAAAGCCCAAATGTGATTTAATGGATCCTGAGTGAATTGCTTTGCATACACTTTACTGCAATTTATTTAATTATTTATCTTAGGAATAGATAAACCATTTCTTCATCCAAAAATGCATTTCAGAAAGGAATAGAAAATAAGAACAACAGATTCTCTCTCAAGTAGATCAATCCTTACCTTTTGGACAGCAGTCTCCGAGAGATTAGAATGAGTCAGAGAAGTCCATTGGCAGAAAGGTCCAGTTTTGGTCTGACTTCATTTATAACCTATGGAAATCTCCAAGTAAACCATGATAGGAAATGGCATTCTGGGCATTCCAAAGGCACAACTTGGGCAGAACCAAGGTGACCTTAGATGACCAGGTACAAAGCCTCTTTTTCTGCTAGGAAAGAAGGATCTTTCTCTCCCATGAGAAACCCAAGCTGGTGTCATAGAACTCTCCCCCACTAAAACCAATATACTAAAACAGAAGAGTCTGGTAGAATAAATGTTAAGGCTACCTTTTAATTTTGCACCCTCATCAGCATGAGCTTGCAAAACTTAGTGTTCTTTTGTTTTTGTTTTCCCATGAAAAACATTGTATTTCAATTTTGTGTTGCTGCCTTTGGATTGCTTGATGGTGAATGGGCTTATAACTCTGTAGCCTATTGTACAATACGCCATGCTGCTGTGACAGACCTACAAAAGTGGCATGATATACTGTAATTATCTCCCTAAAATATAGCTAGTTGTATTTTGTGCAGACCTGTAAGTGGGAAGAAACAAGTAATAAATAGAACTAACAAAAGAAGCTGCATTTGAAGTCTGTACAAGGCATTTTTTTTTTCAAGAGAACAAGAAGAAAGAAATGAAACCTGGGCATGAGAAAGTGATGCTACAATGACAGAAAAAGCACTGCTGTTAGTAGTAACACATTAAAAATAAATACCTTGTAATTTACACATAGGGTCAGAAACAGATATGTGGTCAAAAGCAGCCTTCTTTGGCCAGATCTGCTCCAAATGTATTGGACTTCAAATCTCTCGGGCACTCTGGCTTTTTGCCGTTCTCTGTGGGGATTTTGAGGATTAAAGTCTAACAGATCTCTAACAGGTCTGGTTGAGGAAGATAGTCTAGATGTATCTCCTTGCACACCAGATCTAAAATAGTCTCTATTGCAAATTTTGTACTTGCTACCTTTCCTGTGAGATTTGCATCTGCCTGTAGGCATTCCTTCCAGTAAAACTGCTTACATTTTGTGCTTGTAATTTTGTCAAAGATTTAGTTGAGATCTCTTTGCATTTTTTTTCATAGATTTACTTTAGATTTCTCTGGAGAGGGTCCCTAAAGTAAAAGAAGAAAGGAGAAAAAAATTCATTGTAAAAAAATATGTTTCCTGTTTGAAAGCCAGGAACAAAAAAAAATGCTTTAAAATGTGGATTTACCCTTTAATCTGATCTTCACATTTGTGAACACTTGAATAATATAACAGCATCTTACTAAAACACATACCACATCTTTGTACATTCCTGTTTTAGCCAGGCAGCAGCAGTCAATGAAACCATGTTTATTTTTACCAGATGTAGCAACATCCAAAGCTGGCTGAAAGATTTGCTTATATAGAAAAAAAAATCCTTTAAATAATGTTTATGTTTCAGAGAAGGAAGCATTATTATACTTGTTTGTCACTTGTTTGAGGTTTACTGAGAGTCCTTAATATTTATGGAGGTTTTCTTTCCTAACCAATTAGGTTAGCTAAAAAATTACAATTTACCATATTAAAGTAGGCTACTTATGTAATTTGAAAAAAAATGCTATCTTTTTTAATGACTTAGAATTAAATTCCTTTAATTCCAGAAATCTACAGTGTACATTTCCTTTCTTGGCATGATCTTGACTTCTCTTTCATTCCCATAATGCATGACAGATCTGGTGGTTTTATTAGTATACGGAAAGTTATAATCCATGAACAACTTACTTTTCTCTAAGTAATTTATCTGCAATGCTGTATTATCTACAACTTAATTTTGTTATATTTGTTTCCAAATGCAGCAGTCCACAGCATATTGCTTTACCCTAAACTGGTATTTTATATATTTATACTGTATATACATCACAAACAATGATTTTTGTTTGTTTTTAGCAATTAAAAAAGTGAGACATTTTAGGGCTGCTTGAAAAATGTTAATTCTCTGCATCTGGGAAAACTCCTGCACATTTTTTTCCCATTTGTCATTAGTGATAATGACAATGGCCACAAGAAAGTTGAGTCAAATTTTATCTTTTCCCCTTGCCCCATTTTTAGCACTCTCTGCTCTTCAAATTTCAGAATATAGACAATGCTATAGACTCATTTTAAGGGGGCGTGGTGGCTCAGTGGGTAAGACGCCAGGCTTGTATATCGGAAGGTCGCAAGTTGGGAGGTTCAAGACCCGAGTGCCATGTGACGGAGTGAGCTCCCGCACTTGCCCCAGCTCTTGCCAACCTAGCAATTCTAAAGCATGCAAATGCAAGTAGATGAATAGGTACCACTTCGGTGGGTACATAACAGCGTTCTGCGCGTGTCATGCCAGCCACATGACCGTGGAAGTGTCTTCGGACAGCGCTGGATCCTCAGCTAAGAAACGGAGATGAGCACCACCCCCTAGAGTCGGACACGAGTGCACAAATGTGCGGGGGGAACCTTTACCGTTTTTTAGATGTTAGAAGCTAACATTAATTTCTCTACGTTAAATATTGCCAGAAAAAAATGTGTAATTCTTCTTTTAAGTTAGGCTACTAATAATTCTGTGGGTGTCATTATCCTGATTTTATCAAATAAGATGATAAAATTCCTAAATATATTTTTGTGGGTAATTCCTGTAATCTCTACAGGTTAAATAATATTGTTGGGAAGATTCAAGCCTGGCTGGAAAAAAAGGCTGAGTTTGGGTATAATATCAAACAAGTCCAATTTGATAAGGATATTTCAGATAATGAAAACTGCAGTTTAGCATCCTTGGCATGTACAGGGTTAGGGAAGACTAATGTAGACTTTTCCCCTCTTCCTTTTCTTGACCCCTTTTCCTTTTCCTTACTTCACTGTGATGTCAGAGTGATATTAATTTGTTTCATTAGAAAAGGCAAGAACTGTCATTCTTCAAGGTTGGCTATTTTAAACTGTTTTATCTCTATAATTAAGCTTGCCTTAATTGCTGTAATTGTACCATCTTTGTTTAAATATATATGGTTTCCATGGGGCCAGAGTAAAGGATTCTTTTTCTCCCATAAAGCATTTCTCTGAAAGGCCATCAAAATATTTTCTATAAGCCTTAGAAAGACATAGCGGGACTGCTGTGGTGCAGATCTCCTGAAAATGACATGGGCACAGAGAAGAAAACGGAGTACAGACAGATTTATTTATTTATTTATTTATTTATTTATTATTTATTTATTTTCTATCCCGCCTTTATTATTTTTTATAAATAACTCAAGGGGTGAACATACCTAATACTCCTTCCTCCTCTTATTTTCCCCACAACAACAACCCTGTGAGGTGAGTTGGGCTGAGAGTGACTGGCCCAAGGTCACCCAGCCGGCTTTCATGCCTAAGGTGGGACTAGAACTCACAGACTCCTGGTTTCTAGCCCGTTGCCTTAACCACTAGACCAAATTGGCTCCTGTTCTGGTCCCTGCCCTCTGGAATATCATCTCTCCATAGAAAGCCTTCGACAATACACCTGTGAGGTGAGTTGGGCTGAGAGAGAGTGACTGGCCCAAGGTCACCCAGCCGGCTTTCATGCCTAAGGTGGGACTAGAACTCACAGACTCCTGGTTTCTAGCCCGTTGCCTTAACCACTAGACCAAACTGGCTGTTTGTCAGATGCACCAAACTTTCTCAGTGATCACAAGGTAAGGCAGTTTACTACCTAAAACTGGTAGTTTTAAAAGTTAATATTTTTCATAGAAGAAAAAAAAAATACTGAGTGGGTAGGCCTTTTTTTGTTTTATTTTTTGAAAGTGAATAAAAGGGCAAAATGGGTTCCTTACGCCTTGCAGATGTTTAAGGTATGCTTCTTTCCTTAGACTTGTTCTATAGTTCCTGTTGATGATTTGAATACATAGGGCAGGAGTAGGAAACATGGAACTCTTGAGACCCCTGGGCATCCCTGGAGTATGTGGGTTCAAAACTTCAAACCCTTTTTATGCTTTGAAATAATTTAACAAATAAAAATGGGTGCCTTAAACCCTACCAATTCTTAAAATATTTTACCTCTTAAACTCTCAATCCCTGAAACAAAATGGGTGATATTTTCCCATGTTCTGAAGTTTTAAGAAGCAAAATAGATATCTTAAGCTAATTTTACTTTAACTTCCTCCAACCCCCAAACTTAAGGCAGAAAAATTGGCCACACTTGATAATGTCATAATATCACTAACCACACTTCCTCCGGCACCAAGGAGGATTAAAAAATAATAATAATAGAAGAAGAAGAAGAAGAAGAAAATTTCCCTCTGCAATCTTAAAGTAAGATATGTGACAGAGGAGGTGCAGGCCAACAGCATTGGAAAAAGGTGTTATTCTTCCATAATATGTGAAAGAAATAGCTTCAGAGGTAGGTATAAGATAAGTAGTGTCATTTTACAAGAGAAACTCATCTGCAAAGTTTCATAAGAAGTTGAATATTTGGATATATTTTACTTTATTACAATTAGAAGGTAAAAAATGGGTTTGTTTAGCTAGAGTTGTAACTGTAGTTAGTGCTAGACTATCTCCCTTGGATTCAGAAGGGTCAAGTTCAATGCTAGAAAAGTATCCAGTCTAAAATTTTGGCAGTTCCTGACAATAGATATAAAAGCACTCCACTTAGTAAAAGATGTTGCCTATATGGGATAGAAACACTGGCCCACATATTTCCATACTGCTGCTTCTACAGGGACATGCATGAAAGCCCTATCATACAAATATTTCCAGGTGTTGTAGATGATTTTTATGCAAGCTACTTACTTGGTGATAAAAACTCTAAATCCCATGGCAAGCACTATATTACTGTTTGACAGCTTGACAGATGTGACATTGCTGAAAGGAGGAGGAGAAAGTATAATAAGATAGCAAACAATGTTCTTCCCTTTCATTATTGTATAATATTGTATTTTATATTCATTTTAAGAAATGTTATGTAGCTCGTATATTTTTACTTTGGCTGAAGCAATATAATAAATTGGTGGCACTGATCTGTAACTATAATAAAATATATTAGCTGAAAAAATGGCAATGTTTTGCCTGATACTGAAGCTTTTACTAGTTAGGTAAGCAACTTCTGATCTGTAAGCCAGATTTACTAGATCTACACTTCCTTGGTATGAGCCTTCTGTTATCCTCTTACTGTAGAAATTATGCTTCTAGTGCTTCATTTGCTCTCAGTAAGGGCACTTTAAATATTCCTTGTTGGCTTCCAGACTTCACCTTCTCTCTTCCTTTCCCTTTTAGGAAAGATTAAATGCTGTTGTTTTGAAAAGAAAGTTGCAATGTGTCCTGTTCCGACTAAGACCCGAAGCAGGAAGGTGTGGAATAAGGCTTTTATTTACAATCAAGACAGACAAAGTATATCTAGGAAAAACAATACGACACGAAGAGCTCACAGAGTTTGAGTGGCAAGCGGTGATCCGTTCCCGATTGGCGCGCACACGGGCAGCCACCACATGGCTGTGATGCAAGGTCCGGAGTGAGGCTTGGCGCGGCTGCAGTGCGAGAATCCGGTGCAAGGCTCAGTGCTGCGGCGAGGGACGATCTCGGCGTGAGGCTTGGTGCGGCTGCAGGATGCAACTCTGGCACGAGGTTTGGCGCAGCTACGGGATGCAATTCCAGCACAAGGCTAGGCATGGAGACTGCAGGGCAAGATACTGGCTTGAGGCTTGGTGTGAAGGCAAGGCAAGATTCTGGCGCGGGGCTTGGCATGGCGGCTGCAAGGCAAGGTTCCGGCTCAAGGCTGGGTGCGAAGGCAGGGCGAAATCCTGATGCAGAACAAGGCACGGTGGCAAGGCTAGGCATGAAGCGCAGCGGTGCTGTGAAGCAAGGTTCTGGTGCGAGGCTTGGTGGGGCAGCAAGGCAAGGCTCCTGCATGAAACTCGGCTGGACGGTGAGGCAAGGTTCTGGCACGAGGCTTGGCTGGGTTACAAGGCAAAGCTCTGGCGTGGAAGCAGGGCAAGGTCTGATCAGGAAGTCTGGCACGGCGATGGGATCACGATTCACTCCAGGACGCAGTATGGAATGTGAACGATTGTCTCCAGCAATGGGTGCACACTGCGCTCATCTTTTATCCATTTGATTTTCGTGCCGTTTGTGAGCGGGAGCCAATCGCGCTTCGCATTGCTCCGTCCGCCTTTCCCACCTCCTTTCCCACACACTAATAGGTGGAGGCGAGTGTCCTACTGGGCTGCCTCCAATCGGCTGCTCAGAAACTGATTCAAATTTCGCACCATCCCCGTTCTTTCCCTCTTCAATTGTTATCAGCCCTTCCACTTCCAAATTGGACTCATCGGACTCAGCCTCCATCCTGACACAATGTAGATGCAGATAGGTCAGGCAACTGGAAAGACCTGTAATGATGTTGAAACTGAAGAGGTTTTGGATATAATCCCTGGTTCTTCTGGGCTGGAGCCTTCTGATCTGAATCCCATGACTAATCCTTGGGACTCCAGTTGATACTGCTGCCTTCTGAATCCATGGAGTAGACCTCAGCCTTCTCTTATGAAGAGAAGCTCCTGAAAAGACTTCTCTCCAACCTAACCCTCATGTCTGTAATGCTCAACTTCAGGAGAAATTAGCAATTGCAAAAAAAGTATCACATCTTTTAAAACCAGTTACTTACAGCACTTGGGGTGAAACATGTCACTGGCTCTGGACCAGTAGTTTGGCTCTAGCTGCTCTCCATGGTCCTGAACCTACAGTCTGTGGCTATTCTACTGATTGTGATTCTGAACCTATTTTGCTTTTGTAGCATTGAAGTTGGTTGAATCTCAGAGGGTGCCCTGAGCAGACAATAGTATCACTGATGTGGCTAGAAATTCCCAGATGGGAATGCTTCAAGTTTCAATTTCTGTGTTCTCATGCTTTGAAACTCTTTTGGAAAGGCATGGTGAGGGCAAAGCTGGAAGGAATTTCATAATTGGGAACACTTTAAAGGAGGCAAACAATCAAGCAGACAAACAATACCCTAATCAAGGAACTACCAAGGAGAAAACCACACCCCACCAACACTGGCAGGGCAAGCTACTGTATATAAACAGGGAGCAAACCCCACACTAGCACTGATGATGTTACCTAGTTGGGCAATGAAGCATCTGTAAGCAAACAAAGAGCACCAAGGAGTCCACACTTTAAAGACTTGGTTCTTACTGCAGAATGCTTCAAAAACTCTTCTGACCTTGATGTGCTTGCTCCTGGGAATAAAATAATGTTTAGGGGACAGGTGGCTTTTGGGATAATAGGTCTTCAGTTTTGTGCTCTGTGACATCATCTGTCCAGGAGAAAAGGCAGAAAGAGGGATACGGCTTTTATGCTGTATGATATTACCCACAGGTGAGTTAGATGGACAAATGACCTGATTCACTGTCTAGCATCCTGAACTGTGCTTAATCATAAACCAGGGATAGGCAATTGGTGGGGAAGGGGCACATCGTTTTTTAGAAAATAGAATTTTCCTTCAAGAGATGCTGGGGATATGGTAATTAAATGACGAAATATCTATAGATTGTAAATATACCATTTTCAATACTTTCCCCCCATTCTGGGGCTGTGGGGGAGAGGAATTGAATGGAAATAGGCGTGTTAATCCTTCTGAAGAGTTAATATATCTATTTTCAGTCTTTGAAGCAAATAGACAAACAAAAGGACCAAAAATTGTGCTATGAAAATTTCACTTTTTGCTGTTGAAATTTAGTGATGGGCACTTGGGGCTGTAAAACAGCAGCAGGCTCTCCCATAAGCCATAATTTGCAGCCACAGTGATTGGGTTCACATAAGTTGTTAATCAAACAAAACATATTATTGCTTAGGCCTAAATATGCAGCCATCGAATATAAGGCAGCTCTTCCTCTCAGAAGTACACTGTCGAATTCCTATGCCTATAGTTGCATTTATATGTAATGTCAGCCGTTCTTAAGGTAGCCTAAGCAGGAACAAATTTATTCAGGGGGCATAAATGAAAATCGTTGCATTGTTATGGTTTTTAGGACATATTTAGAAGACCTTTGGGAATGAAAGTATGCCAGAAATCATCTTCACAGTGTGCAATCTGCAGCTGCTGTGTGATCCCAGGAAAAGATATAGCTGCTTTAAGCTGTGGCAGATAGGTGTTATGTTTGCACTCCCACACATGCTAAAGCACTTTTAGGAGATCAAATTTGAAGTACAGCCCTACTCCAATAACTGAAAAATTAAAGCCCAAATATTTCTGTAAGGCTGTACATGCTTTGAAACTTATTCAGACCAAGTGCTTTAAACTACTGTACATGCAAGTACAGCACCATCCTGCTCCTCATCAAAGCAGCTTGAAATAGTTGTGGCTGCTTTGAGATGTTGTCTCATTAAAGTCGATACAAATTCTTAAAGATTATTATATTGATTATATGCTATCAAGTTGGTGCTGATTCTTGGCGACCACATAGATAGATCTCCACAAGAATTATTCAGAAAGCTGGAACTTCCTTTCTCTGTGTCTTGAGGAAGCGTAAAAAGACCAGTTGCTTTAATGAATAACAGAGAGGGTGCTCTGCTTGTGCTCACACAAGGTCTGAATCACTTAGAATAATTTTTGAAATGAGCATAAACTTAATAAATATATTTCTTTATTATTTATACCATACCAGCAGGGAAACTCATGCTTTTTGTACTAACCTGGACATAAAAATAAAACAAACGATTCCTTTGAGTTTAATTATCACCTACTTCTCTGAATTCTTTTTAAGTAGTAAAAATTTACAATATCTATACATTTCCCCAATTCCTACTAACTTTGTATTTGGATGGCTTCTTAGTAATATACTATATTTTAGGTGTTTGTGGCTTTTAAAATGTAAAATACCTAAATACATTTTGTATAGCTTAGCTGCTTTGTTTATTTCTAAGAATGCCTGCAAAAACACACTCATTCAAATCTATTTTCTTTCAAAAGGATGTATTTCTAGATAAATATAAAAATGGAGTCGCTATTGCTCAGTCAGAATGTTCTCAGTTATCAAAATTGACTTGTTTGATCAGGGATAAAACAATAAGTACTTTCATAAAAGTACTGGAAACCTCTTATGGACTGTTTGCTAAAAATGAAAAAAAAATGAATTGGTGATTTATGAATTTTCTGATTAAAAAGGGTTGAATATGGGAAGAAGGGAACCATGTAATATAGTCTTAAAGAGGGAGGAGAGAGAATAAATTTGTTTGTAACTGCTGTAAAGAAGATCAGAAGTTGCTTCTTTATACATCTTTTCCTTTTTTCTTTTTCTATCTGTATTGTTTCCTGTCCCCTTCATGGATCACTGCCTTGTCGTGGCGAAGGGGCTTGTGTAACTCAATGAAGTCAGGTCAAGACGGACAGGTCATGACGGAGAGTTCTGACAAAACGTGGTCCACTGGGGGAGGGAATGGCAAACCACTCCAGTATCCTTGCCAAAAAAAACCATGGACAGTATCAAAAGGCTAAAAGATATGACGCCGGAAGATGAGCCCCTCAGGTCGGAAGGTGTCCAATATGCTACTGGGGAAGAGCGGAAGGCAATTCCGAGTAGCTCCAGAAAGAGTGAAGCGGCTGGGCCAAAGCCGAAAGGACGCTCAGTTGTGGATGTGTCTGGAAGTGGAAGGAAAGTCCGATGCTGTAAAGAACAATATTGCATAGGAACCTGGAATTTAAGATCAATGAATCAAGGTAAGCTGGATGTGGTCAAACATGAGATGACAAGATTGAACATCGACATCTTGGGAATCAGCAAACTAAAATGGACAGGAATGGGTGAATTTAATTCAGGAGACCATTATATATACTACTGTGGGCAAGAATCCCTTAGAAGAAATGGAGTAGCTCTCATAGTCAATAAAAGAGTGGAAAAGGCAGTACTGGGGTACAACCTCAAAAACGACAGAATGCTTTCAGTTCGAATCCAAGGCAAACCATTCAACATCACAGTAATCCAAGTCTATGCCCCAACCACTGATGCCGAAGAAGCTGAAGTTGACTGGTTCTATGAAGACCTACAACACCTTTTAGAACTAACACCGAAAAAAGATGTCCTTTTCATCATAGGGGACTGGAATGCTAAAGTAGGAAGTCAAAAAATAACCGGAATAACAGGCAAGTTTGGCCTCGGAGTACAAAATGAAGCAGGGCAAAGGCTAATAGAGTTTTGTCAAGAGAACACGCTGGTCATAGCAAACACTCTTTTCCAACAACACAAGAGACGACTCTACACATGGACATCACCAGATGGTCAATACCGAAATCAGATTGATTATATACTTTGCAGCCAAAGATGGAGAAGCTCTATACAATCAGCAAAAACAAGACCTGGAGCTGACTGTGGCTCAGATCATGAGCTTCTTATTGCAAAATTTAGGCTTAAATTGAAGAACGTAGAGAAAACCACTAGACCAATCAGGTATTGGTTTTGCACGGTCCAGCAGAGGCCCTGGCGGCAGCCTGGAATAAAGAGGCCGCCGGGGCCCTGGATAGGATCGCGCCTATGCGACTTCTCTTCCCTCATTCGACCCGTCACTCCCCGTGGTTTACGGAGGAGTTGAGGGTTTTGAAGAGGGTTAAGAGACGTCTGGAGCGCCGCTGGAGGAAGACAAGGACTGAACCTGATCGGACACAAGCTAGAGCCGCTGTTAAGGCCTACCTTGTGGCAGTAAGAGCGGCGAAACGTGTATATTTCTCCACTCTTATTGCCTCTGCAGAATGCCAACCGACGACCCTGTTTAAGATAACGAGATCTTTGTTAGGTCAATCTAAACCAGTGACCTATTTACAGGGTCGATCGGAGGAGTTTTCTGAGCATCTGCAAGAGAAAATCGCTCAGATTAATTCTAAGTTGGACTCTATGCATGATACACGGTCTGGGGAGATGACGGAGACACGTACTTACTCTGTTATCTAGGAACAGTTCGATCCTGTTGGACCTGAGGAAGTGGACAGAGTCCTCCGGATTGTGAAGGCCACCACGTGTTATCTAGACCCATGTCCCTCCTGGCTAGTAAAATCGGCTCGGGAGGTGACTTATGGTTGGGTCCAGGCGATGATCAATGCATCTCTGGAGGAGAGGGTGTTCCCAGCAGCCTTTAAGGAGGCCCTGGTGCACCCCCTCCTCAAGAAGCCATCCCTGGACCCTACTGTTCTGGACAATTTTCGTCCAGTCTCCCACCTTTCCTTTTTAGGGAAGGTGGTGGAGAAAGTGGTGGCGTCGCAACTCCAGAGGATTCTGGATGAAACGGATTATCTAGACCCCTTTCAGTCAGGTTTCAGGCCGGGATATGGGACGGAGACTGCATTGGTCGCGCTTATGGATGATCTCTGGCAAGGACGGGATGGTGGTAGTGCATCCATCCTTATCCTTTTAGATCTCTCAGCGGCTTTTGATACCATTGACCATGGTATCCTTTTGGGATGGCTCAGGGAGTTGGGGGTGGGCGGTGTGGTGTTGCAGTGGTTCGCCTCCTTCCTCCAGGGCCGTTCCCAATCAGTGATGATAGGGGAGGAGAGATCTGACCCATGGCCCCTCCTGTGTGGGGTGCCACAGGGTTCGGTGCTCTCTCCTCTCCTGTTTAACATCTATATGAAGCTGCTGGGTGAGATCATCCATCACCACGGGATGAAATACCATCTATATGCTGATGATACACAGCTGTATATTTCCATCCCGGGTGAAGTAAGTGATGCAGTTGCCACCCTGTCTCAGTGTCTGGAGGCTGTGGGGGCCTGGATGGGGAACAACAGGCTTCGACTGAACCCTAGTAAGACGGAGTGGCTGTGGATTGATGGCCGCTCGGGTCCTAGGAAGCTGTCATCTTTGGCTCTAGATGGGGTCGCACTACCCCATTCGGAGCCTGTGCGGAATCTGGGGGTTCTCCTGGACTCACGACTCCTGCTGGAAGAGCAGGTGGCAGTCGTGGCCAGGAGGGCCTTTGCACAACTTCGGATTGTGCACCAGTTACGCCCTTTCCTGGACCGAGATGCCCTCCGAACAGTCACTCATGCCCTCGTCATCTCCCACATAGACTATTGTAATGCGCTCTACATGGGGCTACCCTTGAGGAGTATCCGGAAGCTTCAGCTGGTCCAGAATGCGGCTGCGAGGACAATTATTGGGGCCAGAAGATCGGCCCATGTGACGCCGTTGTTACGCGAGCTGCATTGGCTGCTAGTTTGCTTCTGGGTACAATTCAAGGTGTTGGTTATCACCTTTAAAGCCCTACATGGCATAGGACCAGGTTACTTGAGGGACCGTCTCATCCCCAGAACATTGACCCGTCCCACCCGTTCATCTAGAGAGGGCTTGCTACGGACCCCATCGCTTAAAGAGTTTCACCTAGCGGGGTCCAGGAAGCGGGCCTTCTCTGCAGTGGCGCCCGCCCTTTGGAATATCTTACCCCCGGAGCTGAGGCTGATGTCCTCGCTCCCAGCCTTCCGGAAAGGCTTAAAGACCTGGTTCTGTCGTCTTGCCTGGGAGGGAAATGTCAACAGTTCCTCTTGGGGATGGCTGGCCCCTTGAAGCCTCCCAGTGACCTATTTTAATATTTTTCTTGGAATTTATATTTTGTATTTATGTAATTTTATATATTTTTAATTCACTATTTTGCTGTGCACCGCCCAGGGTCCCCGTTGGGGGAGATGGGCGGTAATATAAATTTAATAAAATAATAAAAAAAATAATAAAAAATGACCCAAATCATATCCCTTATGAATATACAGTGGAGGTGAGGAATAGATTTAAAGGATTAGATCTGGTAGACAGAGTGCCTGAAGAACTATGGATGGAGGTTCGTAACATTGTACAGGAGGCAGCAACTAAAACCATCCCAAAGAAAAAGAAATGCAAGAAAGCAAAGTGGCTGACTGATGAGGCTTTACAAATAGCTGAGGAAAGAAGGGAAGCAAAAGGCAAGGGAGAAAGGGAAAGATATAAACAACTGAATGCAGATTTCCAGAGAATAGCAAGGAGAGATAAGAAGGCCTTCTTAAATGAACAATGCAAAGAAATCGAGGACAACAATAGAATGGAGAAGACTAGAGATCTCTTCAAGAAAATTGGAGATATCAAGGGAACGTTTTGTGCAAAGATGGGCATGATAAAGGACAAAAAAGGCAGGGACCTAACAGAAGCAGGAGAGATTAAGAAGAGGTGGCAAGAATACACAGAAGAACTATACAAGAAAGATCTTAATATCCCTGATAAATACGATGCTGTGGTCACTGACCTTGAGCTGGATGAATCACAAGCCAGAGTTAAGATTGCCGGGAGAAATATCAACAACCTCAGATATGCAGATGATACCACCCTAATAGCAGAAAGTGAAGAGGAACTAAAGAGCCTCTTGATGAGGGTGAAAGAGGAGAGTGCAAAAGCTGGCTTGAAACTCAACATTAAAAAAACTCAGATCATGGCATCTGGTCCCATCACTTCCTGGCAAATAGAAGGGGAAGAAATGGAAGCAGTGACAGATTTTATTTTCTTGGGCTCCAAGATCATCGCAGATGGTGACTGCAGCCATGAAATTAAAAGACGCTTGCTCCTTGGGAGGAAAGCTATGGCAAACCTAGACAGCATATTAAAAACCAGAGACATCACCTTGCCGACAAAGGTCCGTATAGTTAAAGCTATGGTTTTTCCAGTAGTAATGTATGGCTGTGAAAGTTGGACCATAAGGAAGGCTGAGCGCCAAAGAATTGATGCTTTCGAGCTGTGGTGCTGGAGAAGACTCTTAAGAGTCCCTTGGACTGCAAGGAGGTCAAATCAGTCAATTCTAAAGGAAATAAACCCTGACTGCTCATTGGAAGGACAGATACTGAAGCTGAAGCTCAAATACTTTGGCCACCTAATGCGAAGAGAGGACTCACTGGAAAAGACCCTGGGAAAGACTGAAGGCAAAAGGAGAAGGGGACGGCAGAGGATGAGATGGTTAGATAGCATCACCGATGTAACGAACATGAATTTGAGTAAACTCCGGGAGACAGTGGAGGACAGGAAGGCCTGGCATGCTATGGTCCATGAGGTCACGAAGAGTCGGACACGACTAAACGACTGAACAACAACAATTGTTTCCTGTATTTATTCTTTTATGTTTTTTTCTTAATTTTTCTTTATATATTTCCATGTTTATATTTTACCTATGTTAAAATCACTAATAAAAATTATATGGAAAAAAAGAATGTTCTCAGTTATTATTTTTGATGGATATGCAGCGGTGCCTGCCCTATGGAACACCCTCCCCCCAGAGATAAGACAGACCCCTTCACTTCTGGACTTCAGGAAAAAATTAAAAACTTGGCTCTGTGATCTCGCCTGGGGCAAGAAGGAAAGTGGTCATGCTTGGGGATGGCTGATTTCTTAGAGCTGCCTTAAATATTTTAAATATTTTAAATATTTTTAGCGTCACTGTAAGAACCACCTGCCACCTGGATTTTATCGTATTTATATTTTTTATTGTTATATTTCTTGTATTTTAATGATGTTTGGTTGTAAACCGCCCAGAGTCCCTCCTTGAGGGGGAGATGGGTGGTCATAGAAATTAAATAAATAAATAAATAAATAAATAAATAAATGAAAACTTTCTGATATGTTGATGGAAGATATTTGGAGATTATTTCTGTACATCCACCCTCTTTTTTTATAAAAAAGGTTTCTATTAGTTTCTATCCACCATTACAATTAAATGGATTTCTATTGTTCCTATTTATTCTCAAATATTATCCTATGTTTAATTATTTCTCAGTTCTCTTTTCTTTATAATAATTGGGAAGTGATATCTGCATCCTAATTCTAAAGCCATCTACATTCATTTAAAAAGCCCTTTCTTTTGTGAAGCTCTAGGCTACTGAGATGCACTGATGTTTTATGAGGCTTATAATATATTAATGTTCAGTACTGAATAAAAGCAGACCAAACAATATTGATTTCAGAAATAATGTCTTTGTGTAGGATTTTCTTTTTCAGAGTAAAGGGGTTTTAAAGTTTCACATCAGATTTGGGAGGAAAGAATTTTTTTTCTTCCAGTTTTACATCAAAGATTTATACTGGTGGTGAGCCATCTGAATCAGTAGAAGAAGTTGTCTCTAATTTGTGTGCAGATACACATTTTATTTTTAAATTACTTAAACTTCCTCAGTCAATAAATACTTAATATTTTACAAAAGATTAGAGTGTTCATATCACATAATTGAAAATAAATTCTATTGAAATCCATATATCCATTAGTTCCTTTAATACTCTCTTTTACCATGTGATTTGGAAACATTCAGAAGCTAACTTTCTTTTCCATTTAGTCTGGCACAGTAAGGAGAGAGCTCTTGCTGCTCTGATTCTGCAACTTAATCAAAAGCAGAACTTTAATCTTCCAACAAAGTGTTAGTTGATTAACCAAATTATTAAATTAGCTTACAGCTCTTATGTCAATGTCAAAGTCTTTTAGTTTGGTCATTGGCCAATTTACACAACATAAGACATAAGGATAAAATAAAGTAAGATTAACAGATAAAATATGATAAATAAAACAAAATGAAATTAAAAAGGATAAACTGAACACAGCTGGCACAGGCAAAACTTTCTTGGTTCATGTAAACCTCTATGAATGCTGAAGCACTAAGATTTCAGTGGAAAGACCTTCATAAATATAGGTAGAAACAGATAAACAGGAAGGTTAACAGTTATTGTTATTACTAAACTTGGAGCAGGTTTCAAATAAAACTGTTCCTAGCAAGGTGTGATCCTGTTGAATCATGCTGGCTATTAAACAATACTTGGTGACATTATAAGAGAGTGTATTACTCTGAACAGCTAAAACATAATTACAATTTAAAAAGTCAGTACAACCTGGAAATTGAGTTAATAATGATGTGATAAATTTGTGTCACAGATCTCAATAGGATTAACAGTAAAGAAGTATGTAGTTATTCTTTCAATGGCTTCTAACTTACAGTGACAAAGGGATTCATGATACCTGATTTTCTGGAATCTCCCTTCCAGGACCACAGTTTATAGGGCATTATAACATGCAAGTGTCAGAGCTCTTCAGAATTCTGGCATGGTGATCAGATTAAGATTTCTAGCAAGGTTAGAACTGGAAAATTGGTTGCCCAAGAAGACATCAGTAGGAATGAGGCTATGCTCAGATTGATCCTTTGTTATCTGAGGTTCTTCCTGGCCATGTCATACCCCGTTGTTATGAGTGCGTAAGAAGAGAAGCCGTAGTGGTGCAGCTTCTCCTCCAACCTTTTTTCCATATTGATATATATATATACTGGGTTTAGAAAAGGCAGAGGAACTAGAGACCAAATTGCCAATATCTGCTGGATAATGGAGAAAGCCAGGGAGTTTCAGAAAAACATCTATTTCTGTTTTATTGACTATTCTAAAGACTTTGACTATGTGGATCATAACAAATTGTGGCAAGTTCTTGGTGGTATGGGGATACCAAGTCATCTTGCCTGCCTCCTGAGGAATCTGTATAACAACCAAGTAGCAACGGTAAGAACAGACTACGGAACAACGGACTGGTTTAAGATTGGGAAAGGAGTATGGCAGGGTTCTATACTCTCACCCTACCTATTCAACCTGTACACAGAACACATCATGCAACGTGTTGGACTTGATGAATCCAAGGCTGGAGTTAAAATCGCTGGAAGAAACATTAACAATCTCAGATATGCAGATGATACCACTTTGATGGCTGAAAGCGAGGAGGAGCTGAGGAGCCTTATGAGGAAGGTGAAAGAAGAAAGTGCAAAAGCTGGGTTGCAGTTAAACCTCAAAAAAAACAAGATTATGGCAACCAGCTTGATTGATAACTGGCAAATAGAGGGAGAAAAAGTGGAGGCAGTGACAGACTTTGTATTTCTAGGCGCAAAGATTACTGCAGATGCTGACTGCAGCCAGGAAATCAGAAGACGTCTACTTCTTGGGAGGAGAGCAATTAGAAATCTTGATAAAATAGTTAAGAGCAGAGACATCACACTGACAACAAAGGTCTGCATAGTTAAAGCAATGGTATTCCCCGTAGTAACCTATGGCTGCGAGAGCTGGACCATAAGGAAGGCTGAGCGAAGGAAGATAGATGCTTCTGAACTGTGGTGTTGGAGGAAAATTCTGAGGGTGCCTCGGACTGCAAGAAGATCAAACCAGTCCATACTCCAGGAAATAAAGCCAGGCTGCTCATTTGAGGGAATTGTATTAAAAGCAAAACTGAAGTACTTTGGCCACATAATGAGAAGACAGGATACCCTGGATAAGATGCTGATGCTAGGGAAAGTGGAAGGCGAAAGGAAGAGGGGCCGACCAAGGGCAAGATGGATGGATGATATTCTGGAGGTGACGGACTCAACCTTGGGGGAGCTGGGGATGGTGACGGTCGACAGGAAGCTCTGGTGTGGGCTGGTCCGTGAAGTCACGAAGAGTCAGAAGCGACTGAACGAATAAACAACAAACAACACATATGCAGCTAAGCCTACAGGGAAAGTAAAAAACTTTAGCCAATATTCAAAAATATTGATCCATGCTTTAGCATCAGCTTTAAGTAATCCTAGTTCAGAGCTTTCCAAACTGTGTGTCACCACACAAAAGTGTGTCGCCACACACAGTCTGGTGTGTCGCCACACAACCCGGAAGCGCTGATCATCATCAGCGCTTCTGGGTTTTCCTGCGGCGACACACCAACAGCGGCGTGCAAAAATCCGAAAGCGGCAGCAGCGCTTCCGGGTTTTTGCGTGCTGCTGCAACGGCGGCACTTTCGGGTTTTCCTGTGGCAACACACCAATGGCGGTTGGTGTGTCACCGTGGGAAAACTTTGGAAAGCCCTGTCCTAGTTCATACAAACAGCACCAAGGTGTTCAAAGGCGACATATTGTGCGCACGCACGCGTGTGTGTATGTGTGTGTTTCAGTAATATTAAATCCATAAACTTTTTTTTTAAAAAAACCCTCTTATAGTATGTTAGTTCAAAAAGTGTTCTGCTTATTGATTTCTTTTAAGAAAAATAAATGTAAGGGAGGAAAACACCATAGACACTTTAAGTAAATGAAACAATGATGTAATACTTCCATTAGTTTCCTGAACTATTAGAAAGGGTAGCTGTTTAAACAAAATTGAAATACAAAGAGGAAAGTTATGCATACCAGGAAGTGGCAAGTAGATACCACTAATATTGTTTATCCAGGAAAAAATCAACAACTACTTCTCATTGACAGCACAACATATGCCTTTAAACCTTTACCTGGTTTAAATTATTTAGTCTGATTAGTTAATATGAAAGAATAAAATGAGTCTAAAGTACAATGCAGCAACAAAAGTTAAAGTTACAGTGTCCGTTTTTAGAAGTCTTAACTACCAATAGAAGAGAATATCTGTAGCTCAGGGTTGAACTGTGGAGTCCTTGGTGCTCTCTGAGCTTTGTAGTTTGCTTGCAGATGTTTCATTACCCGATTAGGTAACTTCTTCAACTTTGATTCACCGCAACATTCAATTGACTTGTCCTTAGTGATATATACAGTAATACTCAGAGAAGTGGTGAGTCCCCCTTCATTGGATGTGTTGAGACAGACAGCTGTCTAATCCCTGGAATGCTTTAATTTGGCTTCTTGCATGAAAGAGGTTGGATTTGAGGTCCTATAGAGCCTCTTCCAAATCTATGATCCGATTATTCCTCCTCACATTTTATTTATTGAGCAATAGATTAGTGTATTAGAACCTTACTTTCTAATACAAGTTATACATATGCTTTTTTAAAATAGATTTTTTTGTATAATAATATGTCTCAGGCTTGATTTGATAAGTTTTTTCTTGGAAATGAATTTGTCTAGTACATAGCTTTCCAAACTGTGTGTCGCGACACTTTAGTGTGTCGCAACACACAGTTTAGTGTGTCGCAACACAATCCAGAAGTGGCGGCGGGGGCATGCATGGCAGTGGCAGTGACGGCAGTGGCGCGCCATCAGCGCTTCCGCGTTTTAGCGGAAAACACGAGGCCGCAGCTGCTGCGCACGCCGCCGCTGCACCCCCCCGCGCTGCCAACATGCACGCCCCTGCCGCCGTGCACGCCCCCGTGCCACCGCCACTGCCGCCGTTTGTGTGTCGCCAATGGCGGCAGTTTGGAAAGCACTGGTCTAGTATATAAAGAACAAATGTGTACTGATTTTAATAAAGGAAGATAGTGATTCCTGTTTTATATACTGGAATCAAAATGTTTGCCTAAGCTTGGCTTTTAATATTAATGTAATTCTCTTCAGCATATTTGACTAGTTTTTTACATATTTTCTTGTGTTCAGGGCCTTTTTTTCAAAGGAAAACAAAGAAACTGCACATGTTTTATATTTAAAAGACTCTTGGGAGTTTATTATTAAGATTTTTGAAACAAATTGGCACTCATTTTTTAAAACTATATTCACAAATTGACCGTATAAAGCTACTGTGTAGATCTGTTGCCAGCATTTCCAGTTCAAATGCAAAAAGTATATATGTATGTATGTATATATGTAAGGGGGATGGTGGCTCAGTGGGTAAGACGCCAGGCTTGTCAATTGGAAGATCGCAAATTCGGAGGTTCGAATCCCTAGTCCCATGTGACGGAGTGAGCTCCTGCACTAGCCCCAGCTCTTGCCAACCTAGCAATTCGAAAGCATGCAAATGCAAGTAGATGAATAGGTATCACTTCGGTGGGTAGGTAACAGCGTTCCGCGTGTGTCATGCGGCCACATGACCGCGGAAGCGTCTTCGGACAACGCTGGCTCTTTGGCTAACAAACGGAGATGAGCACTGGCCCCTAGAATCTGACATGACTGCACAAATGTACAGGGGGAACCTTTACTATGTATGTATGTATATATATGATAAAGATAATTTTATAGACAGTACTCTATATACATGATCGAGGAAGTGCAGATACATACTGTATGTAATGCCTGATAAACAAGCAGGATTTCTTTATGCAATCCAAAGTTGTCTTATCCAGAGAAATTTTACATCATGCTGGGAAGCCCCTCAGTGTTGCTCTTGGATAGCTCTCTGGGGTTCCAGAGACACCAGGTGCAAAAGGTAGTTTATCATAAGAACTCCAAGAACTCCAGCTGCTGATCACATACAAAGAAGCAGGTTTTGCTTCCTTCCATTGTTTTAGGCATGGGAGGCATACATTGTTTTTGTTTTGTTTCAGGTGGCAGGAATGGAGCAGCTACAGGCATGTAATTAAAACAAATGCAAAACCCTCTGCAAAGTAATAGTAAGAACAAGTCAGGATTTTGCTATACTTTTGTAACTCTTTCTTCTTCCCTTCTGGTCTTTCCCTCCACCCCAAAGCATAAAACAAATGTTTAGGACCAACCAGAGGAAAATGTGGTAACATGAGTATATGCTACCAGTTCAATGGCTAGGGGAATGGCAAATATTGGATATAAATAAAATATTTGTAAACTGCCTTTCTTCAAATAATTTGCATATAATTAACATCAGGAATGACCAATATCTGTACTCTTGCAAACCAGTATATTTTCCAC
Organism: Charina bottae; assembly: GCA_023362775.1. Taxonomy (NCBI): domain Eukaryota; kingdom Metazoa; phylum Chordata; class Lepidosauria; order Squamata; family Charinaidae; genus Charina; species Charina bottae. The sequence goes on from JALMGJ010000007.1 coordinate 26,607,175, forward strand.
AAAGGGGTTTAGAATGCTGAAATTTTTTTTACTACCCAACTGAAAAGGGGCGTGGTGGGTCAGTGGGTAAGATGCCAGGCTTGTCTATCAGAAGATCACAAGTTTGGAGGTTCGAATCCCTAGTCCCGCGTGACAGAGTGAGCTCCCGCACTAGCCCCAGCTCTTGCCAACCTAGCAATTCGAAAGCATGCAAATGCAAGTAGATTAATAGGTACCACTTCGATGGGTAGGTAACAGTGTTCTGCGTGCGTCATGCCGGCCACATGACCGCGGAAGCGTCTTCGGACAGCGCTGGCTCTTCGGCTAACAAATGGAGATGAGCACCGGCCCCTAGAGTCGGACACGACTGCACAAATGTGCGGGGGGAACCTTTAGCTTTACCTACCCGACTGAACCTTTGTGGAGGATCTCACTCTGTAACAAATAGCTCTTCAGATTGCTAATAAGATAAACTGTTTTAAAATACACTGATGTCAAATGAGGAAACAAATGCCTTCTAAAATACCAGAAAAATAAACAAGAAAACTAAATCAATCTAAAACATATTTAATAGGCATGAAACCTTCACTGCTTGATGTCCAAAATACAGTCATGTTTTGCCTAGTTATTCACCTAGAAAAAACGGATTCCAACACACAGATACAGAATGAGGTGTACTGGACTGGTAATAGTATTTGTGAAAAAGATCTTATAATAGTAGTTGATGGCAACTATTTGTTGCCATCTGTTCTGTTGTTCCAAATAGTGGGAAAAAGAATAATTATTCCATTATTAATCCAAGTGTGGAAGGAAAGCCTTGCAGTAGCCAACAGGAGCTCTTCCTTCCCTGTGTTTTCTCCCCTGGGACTTTAAGGCAGCCTGAAGAGTGTTGCACCCCTCTCTATGGGACTGCCCCTGAAGACCACCTAGAAGCTTCAATCAATCTGGAACGCAGAAGGCATATATTGGCTAGCACCGTGAATATTAAACCTGTATTCCAAGACCTGCATGACTTAATTGATCCTAGAGAAACTTCTGGTAGTTCCCCATTTCCATGAGGTACATCCTATGGAGCTCATAGATGCTGCTTTTCTGTGACAACATTTATACTTTGAAATAACTTCCCCCTTGAAGTGTCAGGGAGATAACTGGTGAAGAAGGAGGGGGCTCCCTCCAGGGGGATAAACGCATGCGCAGTACTGAATCACTTTGCTTTCCTCCCAAGAGGCTAAAGAAGGCACCGCCCTAGTTTCTTGGGCCCTTTCTCTGAGCATCACTAGTTCATTTTAGTTTAGCTGGATTCTGTCTAGCAGAGTAGAACAATAAAACACTAGAGCTTTTACACCAAGTCTCAGTGTGTTCCTTCACTCGAAGTCAGGACATGAACTGCAGTTGGTTCCCATCGTTTTGGCCTTCTGGAAACTAATGAAAACAGTTTTATTTTTTTTAAAATAAGGCTGTTCTGGAGGACCTATGGTGATGCATGATGCCTTGGATGGATCCATGGTCTTTAGGTTTTATGATTCTATAATTGTGTGATTTTAATTTATTTTTTACTATGGATGTTTCATTTTTTATGTTTTGTTACTGTAACTTGTGAGTGTCTTGGGATTGGGGCAGATAATCAACCAATCCAACCAACAAACAAAGGCCTTGGTTTCCATGATCTGCAGTAGGCAGATTTTCTACATAGACAGTACATGACTTATTTCTTGCTTGCAATAAAATAACATATCCTAGCAGCACTGAGTCCTTGAATTTCTGTTATTTAATTCCTGAATGTAGGGTTGAGTTTCTGGAAGAACAGTGATTTATAACCAAGATTGCCTGGAAGTCTGACAGCATCTATATGAGGAGGGAGGGAGTTTGGATGCAAGGACAGATTGATGCATTAATGAAGAGCTGATAGGTTTTCTTTCTCTTTTTTTAGATGTGCTTCTATCTTCCAGTAGCAGGCAGTCCCTGATTATTTTTACTGAAGATCTGTGGCCCTCATGCTTCTTGTTCCAAATGACAGTGTGGAAGACATACAAATCATGAGGATTATAATTAAATATTTCACAAAAAGAAGGTTCTGTGTGTTTATATATCCAATCCAATTTGGATAAAGCTTCAGCTGTGCTCATTCTAGAAAAATATAAATATATAAGCACACCTAAAATTCTGTTGCATTCCAGCAATTTGGTTCCAAAGCTGATTAAAACTTTCTATTATCAAGTACATTAAAAAATTGTCCATACATTTCTTTTCAATTAAGAATAGTTTATTTTATATAATCTTGCACTTCCCCAAAACATTTATGTGCTAATTACAACTAACATTATGACTTATTTCATTTGTAATTCAAACTGTTAGCATGATATATTAAGAAAAATATATTTTCCAATTAGTTCAGGCACCATGTAGTTAGCAATTTAATAATAATAGCAAAGCTATATTGTATACTCCCCAATTTCTAAATTGCCAGGAGCATGAATGATGAATTAAATTTATAAAATGTTAAAATATTTAAGAAATGAAGTACAGTTTAGTAAGATTGGAACTCTCACTTTTAGTTTTATCTTTAGTTGGCCTTTGGATGAAAATTCAGTAAAGGTGATTAGTTTCACATACCAAGGTTGCAGAATTTCTAAAGAGCCTCAAGAAGGATTCAGAAAAAGAGAAATGACTTAAATATTGTTACATTCTTGCACTGGAAACTACAACTAGTACTAACGCCATGGTTAATGAACACATTAATAATGAATTTCACAGGCTGCTAATACTCAACAGGAGTATTAGCAAAACCTGTAAAAAATAAGGTTTTTTTTCATCTGTTCAATCTTCTCCAATTCTCAGAGGCTGCCTGGACAAGTCCCTGCAGTTTTCTTGGCAAGGTTTTTCAGAACTGGTTTGCCATTGCCTCCTTCCTAGGGCTGAGAGACAACATGCTTGTGTTGCATATAATGCCATAAAGAGGACTACTGCTCTAACTCTTGCAACTCTGGCCACTAAGTAAACATTAATGAGAAGTGGGGACCACCAATTAAACAAAACCTCTTCTTTATGTCTTCACGTTTAAGACCATAAAATGATTATATTGTAATTGCATTTGTGTATGCCTTAACATCCCATCTATTTTTAAAGGTCCTTAAAAACTAGATATTGTATCCCTTGAATTATGTACCCCTTATTATAAAAACAACTCTTAATAGAGCTTGCTGATCAAGAATGTTCTTCAGTAGAAATCCATGAGTACTAAAGGGCTAGGTAATAGATAAGTGGCTCTTCAATTTAATGAAATCTCATTTTTAAATATTAACAATCCTATTTCTATTTCCACTTTTCTTTTTGGGTTCGTTATACAAAATTATAATTCTACTTAGTAGAGTTTGGAAATCACTGGTTACGTTAAGGATGTGAATTCCTGATTTATTTACTTCTCTCTTCAGGTTTTTTTCATCTGTTCAATCTTCTCCAATTCTCAGAGGCTGCCTGGACAAGTCCCTGCAGTTTTCTTGGCAAGGTTTTTCAGAACTGGTTTGCCATTGCCTCCTTCCTAGGGCTGAGAGAGAGTGACTGGCTCAAGGTCACCCAGCTGGCTTTGTGCCTAAGGCGGGACTAGAACTCACGGTCTCCCGGTTTCTAGCCTGATGCCTTAACCACTACACCAAACTGACTCTCCTCTCTTCAGTACTTGCCTAGAAATTTCGATCTAGTGGAGAATGCCCTCTTTCTTTTTTAAAGAATTTTATTGAGTTTAAAGCAAAGATAAAAACTACAAAAAAAGGAAAAAAAACTAAAAAAGTGAGAAACACAAGAAAATGTTTGTTTTAAAGATTACATAGAAAGGTGACTTCTGACTTTCAACAGGAAGAATATACAGCAATTTCCATAATCAGTCCCTTACTCTACATCAAACCAGGATCACATTATTTCTATAAATCCTTCCATTAACACATATACAAATCACTAATGCAATTGCTCCTTCCCCTAATATAATAATATAATAATATAATAATATAATAATATAATAATATAATAATATAATAATATAATAATATAATAATATAATAATATAATAATATAATAATATAATAATATAATAATATAATAATATAATATAATATAATATAATATAATATAATATAATATAATATAAATCAACTTCCCTCCCCCATAAAACACTTATTTAATTGTTTCCTTCCCACGGCTATTCTATATATTTCTGCCCACTATAATAAAAGTCAAATTATAAAAACATATAAATTGTCTACTTTTATAATTAATAACACTACATCAATCTTAATCCTATTAAACCTAAAAAAAATTACACATTCTTAATTTTACCCCACCTCAAAGTATACCAAAGCATTTACATATCTCCCTATTACATCCAAGGCATCTTTCTTGCAAAAATCAAAGAGCCCAACTGCCCCCCTTAGAAACTCAAACTTCTCAGCAAAAAAACTCCCACAAAACAAATTCTCTTCTCTCCCATAACAATTCCCCAGAAAGTCATAACAATCCCTCAGAAAATCAGGTCTCTTTGTAAACTGCAGCTCAGATTGTCGCCTTAACCCCTTCACCACCAAAATGTAATCTTTGTCTGGCATTACTTCAGTCTTGCTGTCAGTTCCATCCTTATCAAAATCTTCATCTTCCTCAAAAACATCTTCAGCCAGATGACACATCTTAGAAGTAATTTCTTCCCCAAAGTCCCGAATAGTCTGCAAAACGGGTTGACAACACTCTGAAAGAATCTCTTTGAAGTTCCGTTCAGGCTCATAACAGGACTCTGAAAAAGCCTCCTTGAAATCTTCCATGTTTCAGGCAGTAAATTATGGCGCCCCCTAGATACTTGACTCGCACAGATAGGAGTTAATGGGTTAATAGAAAAGTTCTGAATGAAATTGGCACAAGGGAAAGTATGTTAACAAGCAGATCCCAAAGAAAGTGGACAGAAAGCTGAAGGTTCAAAGCAACAAATCCAACATGTAGGGAAATATCAATCCCTCAAATTCAATACAAAAATAGTAACAGGAAGGCAATTCTTTATTCTCAATCCTCCTTAATCTTTAGATGGGAAAACAAGCCAAAACTTAAAAAATTAAAAATTAAATCCAGAAATAACGATAAGCACCAAGAGAGTCCGTTTCTTCTTTCTGTAGAAAGCCTCTCTTAGGATACAAAAGCTTTAAAAAAACAATAAATTGGGTGTTTAAGAAATGGGTGGCTGGACTTACTGTCCCTTTAAGGGCTGCAGCGCGGCTCAGAAATGGTGAAATCCCAGCCTCCTGGCGAAGTCTTACTGGTCGATCGCGCACGCTGTCCACGATCTCCTGGCTACAACTCGCCCTCTTGGAATCGATTCCAAGCATTTTCCTTGATCCGGAAAAACACTCTGGGCTACAGGAGAAACCAGCCTGTGCCCGGAAAGACTGTCACAATGCCAGTTCTGCCCGCGGAGCTTGCGGGCAAAGCTGCTCAGTCCGCTATATTCCCACCAAAAGTCTGGAGAATGCCCTCTTGAGAGTGCTGCATTTTTATTTATTTATTTATCACATTTTTCCACTGCCCATCTCAACGACGACTCTGGGTGGTTTGCTGGGGTTCTATTATCTGACAACCCAACAGAGGACATTATCCATCCATATCCTACTTATATAATTCTGTTGTTATCCCAATTACACTTGACATCAAATGGAGACCTACTTGTTTATGTCTGGATGAACCTGGATTGGTGTGTTCTTTCTGCCCCTACCTTCTTGCTGTTCTATTTTAGGGTTTTAAGCTGAGACAGTATTATGCAGCTTTATTTTTTACATACCACACTAGGAATGAAATAATGAAAATGTGATTATTATATAAATAATTTGAATGATCCAGGTACAGAGGAGTTATTGGTGTTTAATATTTGACTTTGTGATGCTCTTTAGCCCTGGGTCTCTTCCTGTTTCAAAAGGTGCTTCATGGAATTCCAGCTGTGGGCATTACTATTTTATCCTTCAGTAGCCCCCAGCCATACAGTTGCTCCTTTCCTTTCACACTTCTGCTCATCCGCATGTGAGATGAAGAGAGTTTGACTTACTGAGGGTCACACATCACATGGCAAACTGTTTAATGACTTGAGCACAGTACAGATCAACATTAACCTGGAAGGAAACTAGGTTTCATGTCAGAATTCTGTGGAAATATAGCCATAATGTCTTGTGCCTCATCGTTTGAGAATAGCTTTCCTAAAGCTGAAGTACATCAGAATTTCAAGTATTAGAATGAAACCAGTCATACACTGCCCCCTGTTGGTCAATAACTGGCAAAAATACCACAGGGATATATACTATAAATTCCACCCCCCATCGACTGAATGGGGGAAGGCATCATGGAACTTCTACCCTGAGGATATGGCATGTAACAGCTTGCCTCTATAATCTGAGATCTTAAAATGGGGGAGGTGTGTGCTCATTACTTAGCTCAAGTGTTATTCCTGATCAGACTTGCCAATCAAGTCTACCCAAATGTTTTAAATTATAAGCGTTAACCTTATATACTGCCATCTATTACAATTTTCCATTGCTTAGATTTTATTTTCTTTGGTGCTTAAAACAAAGAGTTGAATGAAACTGGTTGACTGTAAAAAACTGCAGTACTTGAAAGATGCGGGAACTAGAACATGCTGTAAAAAACAATAAATGTCAGACCTTTCATATATGCTATTCAATAACCCTTTTAATGTATGGAAAATATTACTTATTGTTTTGTGTCAGCAGATAGTTATTTCTGAATTAATGAAATAGAAATGTAATAGGCAAATCTATACTATAGAGCTAGAGTTCTCTTGTGCACAAGTAGTAACCTTTGGAACAGGCACATAACTATTTTGAAGAGGCTGCAAAATATTGCAGGGTTTAAATAAGTTTCCTCCTGAAATCATTAAAATATATTTCTGTCTTCCACACTTTTGCACATATTAAGCATGATTTTTCCTTACAAAGCTATTTATTTATACATTTAATTTATGCTTTGCCTTTCTACTCAAACAAGTAGTAGAAACTTCTATTGACTGGTATCATATATTATGTTGTGTAAATTCAGACATTGTAATACAAACATTATGATTTAGCATGTGGTGCAAACTCAGCCAATTGTGACTGGCTGGGGAATTCTAGGAGTTGAAATCTACACATCTTGAAGTTACCAAGTTTGAGAAACACTGCTGTATCTGATTTCCCTTCAAATATTTAGCATAGAAAGTTTTTTTGTGAAGCTGCTATTATCACAGGAATTCACTCTTATGGCTTAAAATGTTTGGGAAAGAGCTTGCATAGGATTCCTAATCAGTGTTTTGCATTCTACTGTATATGGTTGCCTTGCTACGTAGCCTCACATCACTGAATCTATGTATTGTCTTTGCTGATTTCCAAGCAAAAGTAAAATGAAAAAATCTGAAAGAATGTCATTAGAATTTAGCCTGATTTTGCATTTGTTTCCTCACCAAGGTATTCTGTCTTTGTATTTCTATGACGTTCTGTCAGTAGTGTCAAAAACATCAGACAGTGGTAAACTCAGCAGGAGAAATTTGGAATTCATTACCATCTGTGCAACTTATTCTAATGTCATGTTTTTGCAAAGAGGCATCATGAACACAAAATAACTTTTTAAAAAGCATTTCCAAAATCAGTTTGTGCTAGTCTTCCTTTTACAGAACTTTCTTCAGATCACATTATAGGTTAGATAATTTCAGCAATAGCTCACATTTAAAAATTTGCCTTTATTTTAATGCAACCTATATAGTTCTTATAAAGCTTGTTCTGATTCTTGAATGGAAGTAAAACTGAGTACATCTTCCACACTTTTAAATACAATTGAAACAGTGTTCAAAAGTTTCAGGCATTGTTCTTGCAAGTGCCTTATAAGACCAAGGATATATTGGCACATTACAATTCCTTACATTTCTTTCCTTTCTTCCTAAATGCTTACCTAGTAGTTTGCAAAACATTCCTCCTGATATGTCTATGAAGGTTCTCAGTCATCCAGGTGGAATTGTCTGTAGCTTGAATCATGTCAACTGGATTTCTATTTTCTTAATGGAAACGTTTCTCTCCTTATCCAAGGGGCTTCTTCAGTCTGAGCAAAGTTGGTAAGGGAATCCTAAATATGTTCCTAGGTAGCTGTGTGACCTTACACCTGGGGCTAGGTCATGGTTATATTGAGATGTAATTTTTAAGTCCTTTTATCATCTAATGGAGGGTCGTTAAAAACACCATGCTGCTGTTGAGCTTCTGAAATGGTCTTAATCTTCCTAGGCACAGAAGACAACACGGGGAGGAAGATGGGGGAGAGTTTGTGCCTGAGGCCCCCACCTCTATTCAAGGAAGGATTTTCCAAGTTGGCATAAATGGATTCCTTGACCCCTCTCTCAAACCACCTATCTTCTCTGTCTAAAATGTGAACATTAATGTCCTCAAATGAGTGTCCTTTTTCTTTTAGATGAAGATAAACTGCTGACTCTGGTCCTGTGGTGTTATTTCTCCTGTGTTGTGCCATCCTCCTGTACATAGGTTGTTTGGTTTCTCCAATGTAGAGTTCAGAGCACTCCTCACTGCACTGGATTGCATAAACTACATTGCTTTTCTTATGTTTTGGAGTTTGATCTTTGGGGTGTACAAGCCTCTGTCTCAGTGTGTTGGTGGGTTTGAAATATACAGGTATGTGGTGTTTGCCAAATATCCGTTTTATCTTTTCAGACACGCCAGCCATGTAGGGAATGACCAGGTTCTTTCGTTTACTCTGAGTCTCAGCCCTATCTGTCGCTGTTTTAGGTCTGGTAGATTTAGATTTGGTGAAGGCCCAATTTGGATATCCACAGGCCTTCAGGGCTGTTCTCAGGTGCTGATTTTCATTCTTTTTGGAATCCATGGAGGTGGGGATGGTTTCTGCTCTGTGTGACAATGTCCTGATGACTCCTAGTTTGTGCTGCAGTGGATGGTGGGAGTCAAACATCAGATATTGATCTGTGTGTGTGGGTTTCCTGTAGATCCCTATTTCTAGCTTGCCACTGGTCCCAATGAGGACTTCCTAGACTGTGAAGTCCTCATTGGGACCGGTGGCAAGCTAGAAATAGGGATCTACAGGAAACCCACACACACAGATCAATATCTGATGTTTGACTCCCACCATCCACTGCAGCACAAACTAGGAGTCATCAGGACATTGTCACACAGAGCAGAAACCATCCCCACCTCCATGGATTCCAAAAAGAATGAAAATCAGCACCTGAGAACAGCCCTGAAGGCCTGTGGATATCCAAATTGGGCCTTCACCAAATCTAAATCTACCAGACCTAAAACAGCGACAGATAGGGCTGAGACTCAGAGTAAACGAAAGAACCTGGTCATTCCCTACATGGCTGGCGTGTCTGAAAAGATAAAACGGATATTTGGCAAACACCACATACCTGTATATTTCAAACCCACCAACACACTGAGACAGAGGCTTGTACACCCCAAAGATCAAACTCCAAAACATAAGAAAAGCAATGTAGTTTATGCAATCCAGTGCAGTGAGGAGTGCTCTGAACTCTACATTGGAGAAACCAAACAACCTATGTACAGGAGGATGGCACAACACAGGAGAAATAACACCACAGGACCAGAGTCAGCAGTTTATCTTCATCTAAAAGAAAAAGGACACTCATTTGAGGACATTAATGTTCACATTTTAGACAGAGAAGATAGGTGGTTTGAGAGAGGGGTCAAGGAATCCATTTATGCCAACTTGGAAAATCCTTCCTTGAATAGAGGTGGGGGCCTCAGGCACAAACTCTCCCCCATCTTCCTCCCCGTGTTGTCTTCTGTGCCTAGGAAGATTAAGACCATTTCAGAAGCTCAACAGCAGCATGGTGTTTTTAACGACCCTCCATTAGATGATAAAAGGACTTAAAAATTACATCTCAATATAACCATGACCTAGCCCCAGGTGTAAGGTCACACAGCTACCTAGGAACATATTTAGGATTCCCTTACCAACTTTGCTCAGACTGAAGAAGCCCCTTGGATAAGGAGCGAAACGTTTCCATTAAGAAAATAGAAATCCAGTTGACATGATTCAAGCTACAGACGATTCCTCCTGATAGACTCGCATACAGAAGTTTTCAAGGAAATATTGAATTTTGAAACTATTTAAAAATGCACTGAGAACTTTGAATAGTCAACTTCTCTCTGTGGCACCAGTTCAGGTGTGGGGTGTTAACCGTAGCAGCCTTCCCAGTGAGAATTTCATGCAGGCAGAGATGCATTTCAAGGCTTTTCCCAAAGCTGGGCTTATCGAAACAGAGCTGGGAATAGGTGTGTGGCAGGCTGCCTGTGTAATGAGAAAATAAACAGTTCAAAAACACTTTGAAATGTGAATTGATGAAGTGAGAGAGCAAAGAAACTGGTTTTGCAAAAGTAGTGAGGAACTGGAATATTAAAAGTCTGAAATTAATCAAAGCTGGTTTGATATTATATGTCATATAATATCCAAGGGTGAATACAGCGGTAGAGGCAAGGTAAAATAATCATGTACTAAAGATCACTAATTTGCAATGTGAATAAGAACATGAAAATATAGACATATTTCCTTTAAAGTAAGCATCATAGGAAAATGAATTCATAAGACTCTGATTCATATATTTCTCTATGATCAGTTTCTATAATGGTGGAGGTGGAAAAAGTATGCATTCAATCTGCTATGAGTTCTCTTAGTGCTATTGATATGATTTATTTTTCTAACAGGAGCTCTCTTTAGAGCAGTTTTATCCATAATATACCTTCACCTATGTCTTCATACTAGCAGCAAGGAGCATTATGGCTATAAATAATGAGAGCTGTACTCCAATACTCTTGAAGGACACCAGATAGAGAAATTGAGGAAGGCTGCTCTCAGTGTTATAATTATGCATGGGATACTTTATTTATTAAAAAAAAGGCAGAATACTGTAGAAAAGAAGCAAGACAAACATTTATTATTAGCTTGGAAAATAGACTACTGTTTTCCAAGCCATAACATTTCATAAAATTGCATAAAAATTCATCTCCATTTTAGTGGCACAGTTCCTTCTATATTTGAAAGGGTTCATGCTGCATCACATGAGTGACTGCCACTTGGAGAACCAGTGTGATATGGTAAAGATAATTCTATCCCCTATTTGATCTTACTTTGTCTCACCCAATCATCCACATTGTCAATGATTTCGGTCAGGCTGATTGTTCATGGAAATAACAACACGCATGGAGTCACACAGCTACCTAGAAACATATTTAGGATTCCCTTACCAACTTTGCTCAGACTGAAGAAGCTCCTTGGATAAGGAGCGAAACGTTTCCACTGAGAAAATAGAAATCCAGTTGACATGATTCAAGCTACAGACAATTCCACCTGGATGACTGAGAACCTTCATAGACATAACACGCATGGAGTTTTAAGAGAGCCAGTTTGGTCTAGTGGTTAAGGCATCAGTCTGAAAACCAGGAGACCATGAGTTCTAGTCTCACCTGAGGCATAAAGCCAGCTGGATGACCTTGGGCCAATTGCTCTGTCTCAGGCCTAGGAAGGAGGCAAACCACTTCTGAAATCTTGCCAAGAAAACTGCAGGGACTTGTCCAAGCAATTGCCAGGAGAAAACACTGACTTGGGAAAAAAAAGGCAGTCTTTCCAAAATGTCTTCCAGATGGGATGAGTTAATAGTGCCATAATCCCTGGCCAATATGCCATTAGGTTTGTATAAGATTTTACTGTGCTGTTTTTTCTTCTATTTTCTTTTACTCTGAATACAACAAAGGCCTGGTTCAAAGATGGAAGTTTGCTCTATATATCTGACTGTAAACAACATAATTTTATGTTTTACATATGGATGTAATTTAATGCAGGTTTCCTTCCAATGTAGAAGAAATGATAACAAATTTCTGAAATGTAAAGCTACAGTAAGTCCTGAAATAGCAGTCACCATTTATTTATTTATTTAATTTTTATCCTGCCTTTATTATTTTTTATAAATAACTCAAGGCAGCGAACATACCTAATACTCCTTCCTCCTCCTATTTTCCCCACAACAACCACCCTGTGAGGTGAGTTGGGCTGAGAGAGAGTGACTGGCCCAAGGTCACCCAGCCGGCTTTCATGCCTAAGGCAGGACTAGAACTCACAGACTCCTGGTTTCTAGCCCAGCACCTTAACCACTAGACCAAACTGGCTCTCTATCTATTATATATCTATATCTATATTATATAATTATAATATATATAATATATTATATATCTATCTATTATATATGCACAAAACATGATGATAATAAAAAACAACTATGTCCATGTGCTTGCCACTTTGTTTTGATAGTATGTCACATCAAAATTAGCTGTAATAATGTTTTATAGCTGTTAGAAAAGTGTTTATCTTACCAATGTTTGTTGTTGTTTATTCGTTCAGTCGCTTCCGACTCTTCGTGACTTCATGGACCAGTCCACGCCAGAGCTTCCTGTCGGCCGTCACCATCCCCAGGTCCCCCATGGTTGAGTCTGTCACCTCCAGAATATCATCCATCCATCTTGCCCTTGGTCGGCCCCTCTTCCTTTTGCCTTCCACTTTCCCTAGCATCAGCTTCTTCTCCAGGGTATCCTGTCTTCTCATTATGTGGCCAAAGTACTTCAGTTTTGCCTTTAATATCATTCCCTCAAGTGAGCAGTCTGGCTTGATTTCCTGGAGTATGGACTGGTTTGATCTTCTTGCAGTCCAAGGCACTCTCAGAATTTTCCTCCAACACCACAGTTCAAAAGCATCTATCTTCCTTCGCTCAGCCTTCCTTATGGTCCAGCTCTCACAGCCATAGGTTACTACAGGGAATACCATTGCTTTAACTATGCGGACCTTTGTTGTCAGTGTGATGTCTCTGCTCTTAACTATTTTATCAAGATTTGCCATTGCTCTCCTCCCAAGAAGTAGACGTCTTCTGATTTCCTGGCTGCAGTCAGCATCTGCAGTAATCTTTGCGCCTAGAAATACAAAGTCTGTCACTGCCTCCACTTTTTCTCCCTCTATTTGCCAGTTATCAATCAAGCTGGTTGCCGTAATCTTGGTTTTTTTGAGGTTTAACTGCAACCCAGCTTTTGCACTTTCTTCTTTCACCTTCGTCATAAGGCTCCTCAACTCCTCCTCGCTTTCAGCCATCAAAGTGGTATCATCTGCATATCTGAGATTGTTAATGTTTCTTCCAGCGATTTTAACTCCAGCCTTGGATTCCTCAAGCCCAGCACGTCACATGATGTGTTCTGCGTACAGGTTGAATAGGTAGGGTGAGAGTATACAGCCCTGCCTTACTCCTTTCCCAATCTTAAACCAGTCCGTTGTTCCATGCTCTGTTCTTACCGTTGCTACTTGGTCGTTATACAGATTCCTCAGGAGGCAGACAAGATGACTAGGTATCCCCATACCACCAAGAACTTGCCACAATTTGTTATGATCCACACAGTCAAAGGCTTTAGAATAGTCAATAAAACAAAAGTAGATGTTTTTCTGAAACTCCCTGGCTTTCTCCATTATCCAGCGGATATTGGCAATTTGGTCTCTAGTTCCTCTGCCTTTTCTAAACCCAGCTTGTACATCTGGCAATTCTCGCTCCATGAATTGCTGGAGTCTACCTTGCAAGATCTTGAGCATTACCTTACTGGCATGTGAAATAAGTGCCACTGTTTGATAGTTTGAACATTCTTTAGTGCTTCCCTTTTTTGGTATGGGGATATAAGTTGATTTTTTCCAATCTGATGGCCATTCTTGTGTTTTCCAAATTTGCTGGCATATGGCATGCATCACCTTGACAGCATCATCTTGCAAGATTTTAAACAGTTCAGCTGGGATACCGTCGTCTCCTGCTGCCTTGTTATTAGCAATGCTTCTTAAGGCCCATTCAACCTCACTCTTCAGGATGTCTGGCTCTAACTCACTGACCACACCGTCAAAGCTATCTCCAATATTATTATCCTTCCTATACAGATCTTCCGTATATTCTTGCCACCTTTTCTTGATCTCTTCTGCTTCTGTTAGGTCCTTACCATCTTTGTTTTTGATCATACCCATTTTTGCCTGGAATTTACCTCCGATGTTTCTAATTTTCTGGAAGAGGTCTCTTGTCCTTCCTATTCTATTGTCTTCTTCCACTTCCGCACATTGCTTGTTTAAAAATAATTCCTTATCTCTTCTGGCTAACCTCTGGAATTTTGCATTGAATTGGGCATATCTCCCCCTATCACTGTTGCCTTTTGCTTTCCTTCTTTCTTGGGCTACTTCCAGTGTCTCAGCAGACAGCCATCTTGCCTTCTTGGTTTTCTTTTTCTTTGGGACGTTTTTTGTTGCCGCCTCCTGAACAATGTTGCGAACTTCTGTCCATAGTTCTTCCGGGACCCTATCTACTAAATCTAGTCCCTTAAATCTATTCTTCACCTCCACTGCATATTCCTTAGGAATATTAGTGAGCTCATATCTAACTGATCTGTGGGTCTTCCCTATTCTCTTTAGTCTGATTCTAAATTTTGCAATAAGAAGTTCGTGATCTGAACTACAGTCAGCTCCAGGTCTTGTTTTTACCGACTGTATAGATGTCCGCCACCATTAGTATTATCTTAAAAAATAGAATTGGAAAATTTAGAGTCATACATGTATACTGGTGACCAATTAAGATGACCTCAAAATACTAGTTGAATTATAAGCTGAATTAGAGGCAACAGGAGAAAATATTAAGAGTATTAAAAGTTATCCTTCTATTCACAGTTTTTCTGGAACTGTATCAAGTGGGGACAAATATTCACTTAGAGTAATGACACAACTTTCTCAAGGTTTGTTTTCAGTGATGTCAACATTTGGCAAAATCTTATTGGTGGCATATGGTCATGATGTCTTTCCATGCACTATAGTATCCCAAACTGACTGGATTCACCCTTGTGTCTAATGCAAAAAGAATTGTTCTTACATTTGGTTGCTTTCAACTGTTCTCATGGATGTTCCTTACCATACATCTGATCATACAGTAAATAGATTCCAGCTGCATAGGATCACCTTCTGACTATATTCAAGGGAAAAAAACCTGCTCTGTAAGTATAATTGGGGGTAGATACAGGAATTATATTGATTTGAGGAATACTAGCTTACAGTATTCCTCAAATCAATATAAGGCTGTTGAAATACATAGCAAAATATATGGATCTCTACTCAGAACACAGTAGCACTGATTTCCAGTGTGTCTTATTAGATAAATGGGAACAGGACCAAAACCTTAACATTATATTTCATCATCAAAAAGTGCTATTTTTGCTGAAAGACAAAAATAAGTGAACATTTGAAGAATTTAGATTTATATTGGCTAATAGAAAGGCACATTTATTATGTATTTGCTCATAATAAATACTAATGACCACACAGTTGTCACAATGTGTACATCTAATAATGCTTAATATTGCACATGAATGATCCCATAATCTTGTCTCAGCATGGATAATTAACATCAGCTGTGTCCATGTGCAGCTGGTGAGGAGGAAACAAATTATGAAATGTGCATCATGATGCAACGTCTGGTCATTTTGTACCATTTTGATGTTTCATACAAGTATGCAAGGAGTAGAACTCATGCTGTGACATCATAATGCAGCATCATTTTGACAAAGACTCCAATAGCTGCAGATACCTATAGCTACACCAGAAAAGTTTGTAGAATTCAAAAGAAAACAAAAAATTATTTACTGTACAAAGCCCTATACCTTTACTGTACAAAGCCCTATCAGTCCTGGAACTTTTGGCAACCTTCAATACCATCAACTATGGTATTCTTTTGGACTGTTCGTGAGGGTCAGAGGTTGGGGGCACTGTTTTATGGTGGTTTTGCTCCTTCTTGAGTGGACAGTTCCAATCAGTGGGAGTGGGGAAGGAAAGATCAAGCTTTAGGGCACTCCAGTGTGGGATTCTACAGTATTCAATCCTCTTCCCTATCTTATTTAATATAAATTAATTAAGCTAGTAGAAGAAGTTATTCAATGCTTTGTGCATGATAACAGCAGTATGCTGATGATACCCAGTTAAACATCTACTCCAGACCAATCAGAGTATGAAGTAGAAGTCTTGACCCAGTATTTGAAAGCTGTAAAAGTCTGAATGGAGAGAAATAGGTTGAGACGCAACTCTAGCAAGATGGAGTGGCTGTTAGTTCAGAAGCTGAGCTTGAGACAATAACAATTTCTGCTGTTCATGGAGTTGTACTTCCTCAGAAAGAGCTGGTGTGCAATTTGGGAATTCTCCTGGACTCTCAAGTCCTACTAGAAAAACGGATGGAAACTGTTGTCAGGAGAGCCTTTGCCCAGCGATGGCAGTACACCAATTGCAGCCATTCCCAGAACAGGGGCTGACAACAGTCACTCATGTTCTTATCACATCACACTTCAGCTACTGTAATGTGCTGTATATGGGACTGCCCTTCAAGACCATTCAAAAATTTCAATTAGTGTAGAATATTGCTGCTTTGTGGTAACTGGGACTATCAGATAAAGCTATATAACAGCTGTGTCAGTTGATATATGGTTTCCAGGTGAAATTCAAAGTGTGGGTGATAACTGATAAATTCCTACATGCCTGAGGCCTGATTATGTCTCTTACTCTAGAAACTGTCCATCCAAGGTGTCCCTGCAGAGATAGCTTTATGTAAGTTATGGCAGGAAGATACTCAGAGGTGAGCATGTTCTGCAGAAGCAATCCCATTGTGGAATTTCCTACCCCAGAAATAAGATTTGTGCCCTCACTTTTGATCTTTCAGAAAGCTGTTAAAAACTTGACATTTTCAAAAAGACTTCAAAGGAGTAGAGTAAGGAACAGATACACTTGTGATATATGTACTGTATGCGATATGTGATATATGTATAGTATGTTTTGTACTATGGATGAAATTTATTCAGTGTTGTGATAGAAGGATCTGTGTTAGAGATGCTATAAGCTATGTGTAAAGTCCCACATAGCTGGCAAACCCAAGAAGCAAAACCAAATGGATTTCAGGAAGACTTCTTTAATGCTAGTCTAGAGTAAAACATAATATTGAAAACTGTAAGAGTAAATTCCCAGACTTATTAAGGCAAAGTCTCTGAAATATTTCCTTCCCACGACTTTCACATCTGAGCTGTGTTGCTTCTTCTCCCCTAACTGCCCTCCTCCTCCTCCTCCTCCTCCTCCCCCCCTTCCTTCCCACAATCTCTCGCACTATGGCATCAATGATATTGTTGCCTTTATATATATTATTTTATTTGTCATATTGTTGTTCAGCTTTTGGCTGTAAGTCACTTAAAGCTGGAAGGACTGAACCAGCATGAAAGCATATGAAATAAATAAATAAATAAATAAATAAATAAATAAATAAATAAGTAAGTAAGTAAGTAACATTTGGCCTTTAATTGCCAACCTTATTAATGGCAATAATAATAATAATAATAATAATAATAATACATTAGAAAAGAAATAATAGGCTTAGAAAATAGAAATACCTGACCTTCAAATATCATGCATTTTATGACTCAGCTGCCTTGAATAATACAGGAGTTTACAATTAAATAAGAAATCAGCAAACTTCAAGGTTGTTTGCATTTTCTCTTATATGTCTACAATTGGATGTGAAAAAAATCAATCTGCAATGAAAACACTTCTCATTTATGAACATCTATGACAAACACCAATATTAAAAAGGAAGAGATAAACAAACAAAAAGACATTGAGCTATCAAAACTTCCAGTATGTATTTTGGTAAATTATACCTGCTTTTTAATGAAATTTACTATTTCTTGAAAATTTAATGTTTGCTGCAATATTTTAGTTCATATTTATACTTCTCCGCTCCTCCATTTAGCCAGAGGTTGATTGTGCCACACCTTGCCGTGCTCATCATCTCAGAACCAGGGCTGAAGATCATGTTGGCCCTCTAAATTTTGCTGAACTCTCAACATGCCTTCCAATTGGCCATGGTGCATGGCACTGCTGGGCCATAACAACCTCTGGAGAGACTACAGTGCAAGTTCCATGCCCTGTTCTAGATGGTAAGACCCCATCAGGTGAAATCCTACACAGAATAATGGTTGTCCATTCTATGTCTCTCTGGTATGAGACAAACAAGTAAAACTCCATCTTTGTGAGATGTTCCTAAAAAATATTTCAAAAGAGAAATATTTAGCAAAACAAGTCAGTGAGAAGCTTCATTAATATTTTTAATTCAAAACAATTCCATCAAAGAATATGCTGAACACAGTTTCACAAAAATAGTAATACAGTGCATCTTCAATAAGATTTTTTTTTTCATGGGAAAATATGAGCATATAATGCCAGCATTTCGAAGCAGCAAAAGGAACATTTCCAAAATGTTCACTCAGAAAAAGGCACTGTGGACACAGCAGAATACATTTCTACCATGCACTGCCACTGTTACTATAATTTGTTACACAGGTGTAAACTCATTTGTAAGAATAATTTAAAAGTTAGACGGCTCATATAATATTAGTGCTCAGGTTATAAATATAAGATGTGAAGAGTTCTAAATTTTAGTTTGGGATGAATTCTCATTTTCTAAAGCTGGATGCTTGTTCCTTCAGCTAGCATGAAACATTATTTTTCATCCCACTTTGTCTCTAATATATTAAACTCAACAGCCATTGCTTTCAAATCAAGCAACAGCTGAAAGATTGAAATATTCAAAACATCATTCAAAACATCCAGTATTAACCAGAGAAGGACTGATTTGCTATTTTTTCCTGAGAATATTTATAATTTGTCTTCCAGTAGAAGTATTTCTACAATACCAGGAATACTTAGCTCAGTAAGCAATGGTTCTGCCAACTTAGTTTGTGCTTAGTTCTTTCCATGACAGTAACAGAGCTTGAGGTTAAATAACAGAAGATATAGGAGAATCACAGTCAGGTTTATTGAGATATTTTATTTCATTCAGGCAGTGATGGAAATGAACAATTTCTTTAATGTCTTTGAAGATGGTCCAGAAACATTGGTTATTATATAGAGACTAGTTATTACAACTAGAGGCTGTAATGCCCATATTATGCCTTCTTTGCTTCCAGTTCACTTTGTCTAGTTCAGAGCTTTCCAAACTGTGTGTCGCGACACAAAAGTGTGTCACCACACACAGTCTGGTGTGTTGCCACACAACCCGGAAGCGCTGATCATCATCAGCGCTTCCGGGTTTTCCCGCGGCGACACACCAACTGCAGCGCGCAAAACCCGAAAGCAGCAGCAGCGCTTCCGGGTTTTTGCGCGCTGCCGCACTTCCGGGTTTTCCCGTGGCGACACACCAACGCCGGTTGGTGTGTCGCAGCGGGAAAAACTTTGGAAAGCCCTGGTCTAGTTCATTACTAGTTGCAGTTGCAGTTCTAGTCCCTCTTCTCCATTGCCTCTTAGTTTATTCCCACAGCCGACGTTAGTTACAAAACTATCCACATCTTTGGATCACAGCATCTGTGTATATACTTCATATACGTATATTCCTATCTAAGCCCTCTTATTATCCTAGGAGGCTCTGCTCTATTTACCATCTGATACTGAGGTACAGTATGTAGCTCTTCAGGAGCAGGGTTTCTAAATGATGATCCACAGCTTTGAAATACTCTCCTGAGACAGATACGCCTGGCACCTGTCCTATCTTTATACAGTATATACTTATGTAAGCTTTCTTTGGAAACTTCTCTTTTAAAAAGTGGCGTATAACTTCTTAATCAAATAAATCAATCTAAATGTATCTCTTGAAACATGTTAGGCCTGGGGGAGAGAGGAGAAATAGGGCTAGCAAGCTGGCGGCATTTCAGAAAAAGAAAAAAACATAGGAAGATCTGATCACAAGTAACCCCCATTATGAGATAAATCCAGCAGCAGCTCCTCCTAAATGAATGAAATGAAAGCAAATTCTCATCCATTCTTTTAAATACCATGATAAAGAGGTACTTAAATGAATACCATGCAAGTACAATAGTTTAAATGTCTTGAGCATTTTTAAAGTAATGAATACAATTAGACTGTGCTTAAACATAATTAGTTGGATCCAGATTTTTCTGTGTGCAATTAGGTTAAGTGGACATCCATAATTCTTCTGTCCCATAGCAGCTCCTCCAGGTCCTTGATAATGTACAGAGGGGTGATGGCCTTCCCAGTAAATGGTGTGAGGGGCTGAGGGGAAAATAGATTATTTTCCCAAGAGTGAAGCTTCACAAAGGGACTATATTTCTATTCAGTTATGGGTGGTCACCCTTTCTCACTATCCTATTTTACCTCTCCCTTTCTCACACTTGTATATTTCATCCCCTCTCACAGGAACTTTACTCTATACCCTTATGTTCTAATGAAGATAGACTTGATCCACCAAAGCATAAGTAATAATAAAGCCAGTTACCTTTAAGGTGGCACAAGACTCTTGGCTCTGTTCACACAACATGCTTAACCTACTCAGTCATTAATCCAGCCAAACTTCCTTATCTCTGGCAGCACATAAGCATAGTGTCAAATCAAACATCACTGCTTTGGGACGCACACTTCCTGTCTTTTTGCTCTAGGAAATACTTAATATCTCATGAACCCTCATGCCTGGTGACTGGCAAACCTTTGTGATATTGTCACCCTCTTCCCCATTGGCCAGGGAGACAACAGTCAATGTTTGAGTGGTATCTTCTGTACTGTCAAGCCTTGGCAATTTCATGGAGAGCTTTGCTTTTCCAGCCATGCTTTCTCTCTTGGTCTTTTTCTTGGGAGACTGTGTATGAAAACAGGTGAATTTACTTGGCAAAAAGGTAAAGGTTCCCCCTGCACATTTGTGCAGTCGTGTCCGACTCTAGGGGCCGGTGCTCATCTCCGTTTGTTAGCCGAAGAGCCAGCGTTGTCCGAAGACGCTTCCACGGTCATGTGGATGGCATGACGCCCATGGAACGCTGTTACCTACCCACCGAAGTGGTACCTATTAATCTACTTGCATTTGCATGCTTTTGAATTGCTAGGTTGGCAAGAGCTGGGGCTAGTGCAGGAGCTCAATCCGTCACGTGGGACTAGGGATTCGAACCTCCGAACTTGTGACCTTCCGATCGACAAGCCTGGCGTCTTACCCGCTGAGCCACCACGCCCCTTGAATTTACTTGGTAGAATAACTTTAATCCAATATATGGCTGGATCTGTTTAGGGATAATTTTTCCCCCTGTAGGTCAGCTGATCCCTTTTTGGTGTTCCCAAAATACATGCATTCTGTCAGATAACAGGAGTTTAACATTGAATTCTGTCAGATAACAGGAGTTTAACATGCAAATACTGACTGCTTTCATTTATATCTACGTCTCAAATGAAAACTAAGCTAAATTGTGTCTCTATAAAAATGCAAGTAACCAACCAATTATTCTACAGTCAGCAAAGATATGGATATTTTATAGGAAAGATGCAACAAAATATTGGAAGTCTATATCTCACTGGTAGAAACTGCCTTTTACAATATGTTTTTCAGTTATGCCATCTTTCTAAAATCTGACTGCAGTTAGGGTTTTTATAATGTCTAGAAGAGAAGAAACCAGAAAATGCTAATGGAACATTTTAGAGGTATTGATATACTGGGAAATCGCACAGAACCTAAAGGCTTGGCACGGCCGGCTTAACTAGCAAGGAAGCACAGCATCTGATGAGATTTTTTTTATTGGACCAGGAGTTTTATCTGAAGGATTCTGCAATCTTTTGTTCACCTAGTGTATGATTAAATCTAGGACATTCTATTTTATGATGATAATTTGCTTAGCAGTGTTCTCCCCTCTCCCAAAGAAATAACACTTCTCTATGCATACATGGTTTTATGCTTTACCAGGCATAGATTTTTACTTTAAAAATATAAATGATAGATTTGACTTATTTGAAATTAATAGTGGTTTGCTTAACATTCCACTCAGCAATTTAAGTGACTTTTGATGTACCATCTGCAGGATGAATCATAATATACAAGGTATATAAATATGACACTTAACAGCTCCCTTACAAAGTCTTAAGCCTGGCTTGATATATGAGTAATTTTATGAATGCCCCCTCCATATGCTACAAAGAGTAGCCCACCAATATATTATTGAATGCACAGGATCAACCCTTGCCAAAAAGAAAACTGAATCAAGGGTAAGTGAGGCCTATGCATTTCAATGATTTAGACTCATGCATTCCATATGGGTTGGGATTAAAATGTGCAGAATTTCCCTCTAGCAACATGTCTACTGAGGAACCTTGGTTTGTGGTACCTACATTTCTTGAGAAGGCCAGTTTTCAGAACACTGAGCTGGATTCTTAATTGTTTGGGTATGTGTGAAGCCTGAGTTTTGTTTCTGTGCATTGCCCTACAAGGAATGGACTTAGGAACTGGCTCCCAGTCAGGGGTGCGGGGAGGGGGACGACAAAAAAATCGAGATGGCACCCATGATGGTACAATTGAAGCCCCACTCCTTTTCGCCTGCTGGGTAAACCAGTCCCCTTTGTAAACTTTTCTCAGAGGCTTCATTTTTGTTTTGTAATTTTCACAACGAAGTAATACTATCCCTATGCACTCGCCGCGCCTCAGAACAAGACAAACGATTGGCTGGGGCGAGCAATAGGACTTGGAGTCCAACATATTTGAAGGATGCTACGCTTGGGAAGGCTCTCTTGCGCTAAATTCTGGGTCCCCAGAAGCGTTCCCTTATCTATTGGCGCTGCCGCCACGTCCCCTCCATATTTGCCAGTCCTCCGCGTCTTTCTCTCTCCTCGTGTGGTGACATTCAGTACTTTCCCCTCCAGCCCCCGCCACGCGCCCGCTTCCCCTCGGCACGACACTGAGCCTCTCTAATTTTAGGCGGTGTTGCCTGGTTATTGCAGCTTCCTCGCACGCGGCATCAGAGTCTCTTCTGCCTCTTCCTGAGGGGCAGAAGAATGACTGCCCGCCAAAAAAGTGGCGTGGGCAGCTGCCAAGCCCCGCGACGGCGCTATTAGAAGGAGAAGAAGGAGAAGAAGGAGAAGAAGGAGAAGAAGACTTGTCTTACTGAGGCGAAGCGGCAGCGCCGAGAGCCCAGTGGCTCTTCTCACCAGCCCGCCGTTTCTTCTCCAAGGTGGCTTGACTTTCTCCTCTCCCACTCAGACGCGGCCGGGCAGCTCTCTCCGCCTTCCCTCCCGGCCGGCCGATGGCTGGCTGAAAGTGGCTGACTGGGCGCGCAGGGAGAGCCTCCCGCAGGATGAAGAGCTCGCTTGGTAACCGGAGGGAGAAGCTTCTTGGAGCCAAACCTCACTCCAGGAGCGGTAAGCAAGGGAGCCCAGCTGCCCCGTTGGTTCATTTCTCTCGGGTTGGAAGTGGGGAACAGTACAACCGCCGCCTCCTTCTGCCGGGACTCCGTCCCTTGAAGCGGGAGAAGGACAGCCGGCAATGGGCAAATCGGCAGCCTTGTTCCGGCAGCGTTTTGCAGTCCGCAGCCGCCTCTTGGGAAGGCGCAGAGGGGAATGGCGGGACTAGGCTGGCCCGGTCAGATCAAAGTTTCCGAAACAAGGAGCGCCTTTTGGAGTTGTTGCTGGCTGACACGCGCCTGTCCGGTTGGCAAGGCAAGGGGCAAAGTCATGTATCTTCCTCTTTCAAAGAGTCAGAAAGGTTTGTGACAACCACCACTGAGCGGCTCTCTGGCTCGAGTAAAAGGGTTACTGGCTGAATGATTCCTTCTTTCCCGGTGTTTAGGAGGACTTTCCTGAGATCAAAGGCTTCCCGCAGCGATCCTGCTTATGAATTGCCTTTAATGTTTCATTGCGTTCACTTTCTTTTCTTTTCTTTTCTTTTCTTTTCTTTTCTTTTCTTTTCTTTTCTTTTCTTTTCTTTTCTTTTCTTTTCTTTTCCTTTCTGTTCTTTCCCTTGAGTGCCCCCGCTTCGACTATTTGCATCTTAAAACTTTTGATGACGAACACTGTGTATCTAATATGAAAAAGTAATATGGACCTTCAGCCTACCTGGAAACTTTGTTTTGTATTGCATACTGTTCCTTTGCAGCTGGCAGCAAATTCATTCTGTGCATGCTAAAAAATACTTGGTATGAGTTCTGGCGTTGGAAGCAGGGCTGTGAACTATTGAAAGAAGTTCAGCCAATCCTTTGCGGTAACAGCACTTAGATGAGAAACTCAAGTGTATCTACCAGTAGCACCAATATTAAACTGGTTAGCATGGTTCTTAAATGCTTGAAGAACATTCCCTCTTTCCCCATATTGTCTTATTTTGCTCTGGGCTGAAGATAGATTTCACTGGCAAGTGAAAAATGGAGAGAATCCTGCAGAACTTGAGTCTGGAGCAAGAAGAGGTAGCATTCTGAGAGGAGGAACTAATTTTGGAACCTGCTGTTTGCAGATAGTTGAACTATAGTTAATAACAGGAAAGGGTATCTGGGATTGAGATCAGCTTAAGTCATCCTTAGCTGTACCAGAGTTAAATAATACTTTCCCCGTTGTTGTTCTGACACTCTCTGAGGGCAGACTCAAGGCGTATAAAAATCTGTTGGGCTTTGTCACCCATTATCTGGGAGGGAAGTCAGCTGACTGGCAGTCAATTCGTATACAATTCGCATTCTGTATTCAAAATGTGTGGTTAAAAATTATGAAGAGGTGGCCAGTATGTCCTGTTTGGATCTGGACTTGTTATTATTGACAAATAGAAAACAAAAAACAACATTGCTGCTTAAAAAATAGAAATGAGGGAAAGCATGCAGGACAAGGCTTCCTGAATTCTTTTCAACTCTGTAAAAATAGCCCTGCTCTAGACTCCGTGACTGGGAAGAAAGGGGAGCCGGGGTTGAGGTTGGGGTTGGGGAGCTTTAGAATGGAGGGGTGGGCAACTTTCCACAGTGCTGCCCAACTGCTTCTCCCACAGGGATACATTGGGGAATTTGGGGGGGGATTTCTTCCCCCTCCACAGCCCCTAAACAGATCTGGTCCATTTCGAAATCCAATCTTTCTTTTGCCAGATTCTTCCACTATACCAAATGTGGTTCCATTCTGTTCAGTTTTTGGACAGTTATCCTGCTGGCATGGATGGAAAGAGTCCTACCTCCCTTTCCATAATTCTTCCCAATTTCCCACTGGTAGGCTGAGGAATTCTAAAACAAAGTATAAAAAGGTAAAGGTAAAGGTTCCCCCCCACACATTTGTGCAGTCGTGTCCGACTCTAGGGGCCGGTGCTCATCTCCGTTTGTTAGCAGAAGAGCCAGCGTTGTCCGAAGACGCTTCCACAGTCATGTGGCTGGCATGACGTGCGCGGAATGCTGTTACCTACCCACCGAAGTGGTACCTATTCATCTACTTGCATTTGCATGCTTTCGAATTGCTAGGTTGGCAAGAGCTGGGGCTAGGGCGGGAGCTCACTCCGCACGCAGGGCTAGGGATTCGAACCTCCGAACTTGCGATCGACAAGCCTGGCATCTTACCCGCTGAGCCACCATGCCCCTTGAAAAAACAAAGTATATAACATAGCAAAATCTCATAATACCATTGTATTATGACATTTTACTATCATATATTCTTTGTTTTAGAATGGGAATTTAGGTACTACTAGCATTGTGCTTAGAGAGTCAGTTTGGTGTAGTGGTTAAGGCATGGGACTAGAAACTGGGAGACTGTAAGTTCTAGTCCCATATTAGATACAAAGCCGGCTGGGTGACCTTGGGCCAGTCACTCTCTTTCAGCCCTAGGAATGAGGCAATGGCAAACCACTTCTCAGCAAAACTGCAGAGACTTGTCCAGGCAGTCACCATGAGTCAAGACTGACTCGAAGGCATACACACACACGCACACGCACGCACCCACCCACCCACACAAAAGCACTGTGCTTATTAAAGTTAGTAATTGCCATGAAATTTAACTTTATTTCTGTATGTAATTTAAATGCTTCTTTTCCTTCCAGAGTGCAAAGTATTGAACATATTGGTGTAGGCTTTCACGGCTGGTATCTGTTGGGCAGTGTTAGACTTCAGGGTTTAGTGACTGTGGTCTAGACAACAGATTTCTTGACGTTTTACCAGCAACTGTGGCTGGCATAGACTAGACCAGTGTTTCTCAACCTTGGCATCTTTAAGCTGTGTGCACTTCAACTCCCAGAATTCCCCATGCTGGTTTGGGGCCAACATCGTACATATCACTCCTTCCTCCAGTTTTCACCACAACAACCCTGGAGGTAGGTTAAACTGAGAAAGAATGACTGGTCCATAGTCAGCCAGCCATAGCTGAAGGTAGACTTAAATCTAGATATCCCCAAGGATACTCTATGTGGGATATTACTGCATTCAAATCAACAATTCATGTCTTGCTAGACATGCACATGAAAGGGGGCGGAGGCTCACAGAGACTTCCTGCGTAATTTTCCTAGAGAGAGAACTCTGTGAGATCACTTTCTCTTCTTCACCATGCATCTGATGTGAAAGCATGTGTGTGTCTGAGCTCTGCAGCTCAGACACCATTTTCAAGCTTAGATCTTCTATTTTAGTAACTTAGTTAGTACTTTGAACCTGCCTTGACTTTACTACTGCAACTGCTGTTTTGAGACCTAGATTATGTGAGTTAACATTACTTTTATTTCTTCACAAAACTGTGTGATACCAGGAAAATCCAGTTTGATTCAAAGCATCCTGGATTATTGTTTTCTAGAAGGTTAAACCAACTTTGTCTTAAACTTTCAAAGTTTATGCTGCTAGGGATGGTACTCTGCTAATCTCACTCACGTGAGGAAGGAAGGATAATAACTAAATAATATATCCTCTCCTAGTATCTAATTCCATTCCCACACTCTAACTCTATAACTCTTGGTCAGATTAACTTATTATCTCCTCCTCATCCTTCTTCATGCTAACTCCTACATCTGCCACCTATCTCTAGTTACTGTGGTTCTCTCATAATGCTATCAATTTGTAAAAAGCATATAAATGGATCCAGCATTAAGTGACTGCTCTGAGGAAATAACTATCCAGCACAAACAAAAAAATAAAGATACATATCATGTTTCATCATTGTTACTTATCAAAATGGTAGGGATAGTTTCCATGCAGATAAATGCATCTTAACATTTATGTAATGTTTATGCAATCAGACTCCATTTAGAATGGATGGTGGTTTCATAATTAACCAAATGTGTGGCTCAAGCCTGGAGGTGATAGATCCATGATGTTTACAGAAAAAGCGGTTTTGCATTTGTTTTTCTCCCTTTTTTGCAATAAACTCAAAAAGGAGCTCCTTCACATGATTTTTGGCACAAGCGGGTGCTTATTAATACAAATGCTAATGCTTAATGGGATTTACTCTCAAGTGACTGTATGCAGGATTCTAACTTAAGATACTTACCAGGATGGGTATTGCTGGTTATAGGGTTTGTGGATCCAATACTGAAGGAGGAATACACAAGAGAAAATACCAGGACAAATAAAGATTTATTAATTAAGTCAAGGTACTTACTACATTGGATAGATTTCCCCCCTTCAATGTCTTTCTCTCCTTCGTCCCCTGCCCAGATTTGCTTACTTAGTATGGGTTGCCTACATATCCCCTCCCTCCCATAGATCTCCAGGAGGAACTCTAGGCAACAGGGGAATAAGGCTTTTCCCTTCGGTACTAGTACTTTGCTACAAATAGCTCCTTCTCTGCTGACAGTGGTATGTCCTGGCAAAAGTAAAACAAATAATAGAAATTTAAATAATAATAATAATAATAATAATAATAATAATAATAATAATAACCATTCTTGCAACAATCATACAAGGAAAACATGGATGAAGAGGGGTTTCTACAGCTATGTAGATGCTTCATATTTTTTAGGCTCCTCATGAATTTCAGTGAGAAGAGCATTCCAGATTGCAGGTGCTTAAGCGAAGATCACCTGTGTATCCTGACATATTCTAGAATATAAACCTTGATTATCTTAGTATGATGGTGAGGGCATTTTCTCAAGTATCCCCATATGAAGCTGTTTAGCTTTTTATATTGAAACCCCAAACCAGGACATGGTAGATAATTGCCTCTGTAGCTAATTGGTAGTCAGCTCTGTTGCTTCAGTAATAAATTACTATGTGCATAGCCAGGTGTAGACTGTTTGAATGTGAGCTACAAATTCACTCAATTTTCATGTCATGTAGCCCAGGGGTACCCAACCTTTTTGGCACGAGGGACTGGTTTCGTGGAAGACAATTTTTCCATGGACCGGGGGGGCAGGGTTTGCAGGCAGGAGCCAATCGCGCAGACAGGGGGTGGGGTTTGCAGGCGGGAGCCAATCGCGTGGACTGGGGGGTAGGGTTTGCAGGTGGGAGCCAATCGTGTGGACCAGGGGGCAGGGTTCAGAGACCGGCATGGCAGCCCGGTTCCTAACAGGCCACGGACGGTGCCACGGACCAGTACCGGTCCGCGGCCCGGGGGTTGGGGACCCCTGATGTAGCCCACACTTAACTACTGTAACTTGCTAATCAGAATGTAATGGGACATTGTGTAAAATGTTTTGCTGAAATCAAACTATATTACATGTACAGCATTTCCACAATTGGAAAACTAAAAAATAAAGATAGATAAGGTTAATATAGCAAGACAAAGCCATGCTAACTTCTGATAATTATGAGATTGTTTTCAATGTACATACAGATCAAGCACTTCATGATCTGGTCCAGAATGTTCCAGTATTGATATGAGTCTTTTCTTCATTTTTGAAGATAGGAATAATATTTGCCTCCTTCTGTCATCTGATGCATCATCTGTTTTCCAGGATTTCTCAAAGATAATACATAAAGTTTTAGTGAGACAATCAGCAAGTTCCTTCAGTACCCTAGTATGTGATTTATCTGGCCTTGAAGATTTAGACTCATTCAAAATAAACATATATTTTCTGACCATGTTTATATATCTGAAGTTTCAATCCTCCCCTTAATTTTGTGTGATGGAACATATCTCTTATTGTGTTAGAGAAGTCTGAAACACAATAGAAGTTGAGCATCATTGCCTTTTCTTGTCTTCACTGAGCAGCTAACATACAAATTATTTTCTCTTTTTTAGTTTAGATGTCTAAAGAAACCCTTTCTATTAATCTTAGCAACCTTCCCAAACTTCTGTTCATTCTGAGAAGTACTCTTCCATGGTGATCTGTCCTCCTTTCCACAATCCTCTTTCTACATTGGCTTCATTGCTATCCTATTTTTTTTCTCCATTAGAATTATTTGCAGTTGGGCTTTTAATATCTCTTTTTAAGAGTCTCCCATCAATTTTGAGCTCATTTTCCCATTAGTTTTTCTTACCATGGTATCCTACTTATACTCATGACACTCGATCCCTAAATTGATGACTCTGAGAGTGGGCAAACCACTGCCTTCTTAAGACTAACACTTCTACTTCATCATGCAAAGATGCATTCAATACTCTCTGTATCTATCCAAATTCTTTAGCTAACTCAAGGAAGCCAAAGTGAACAGCGTTCAAGAAAATCATGTTGTGAGCTAGACAGCTACAAGTGAATTGTGATTTGCAGTGTCATAATTCCCAGAAAACTATTAAAATGTTAAACAAGTGTTATCATATTAGATCTTCTGCTCAGCCATTTATTAGACAATAATATCTATCATCTAGCTGTCTACTACAAATGAAACATAAAGGCAAGACTCCTTTGAGTCAAGCTCAATGCCTAGTAATGTTATAGACATTTAGTACTGAGTAAATCCAATAGTTTCAGCTGGAGACCTCTGAGTCTTATTATACCAGCTCTCTGTACCAGTCCACCATATACTTGACAAACCATTTTTCCCCCCAATTTCAAGTACACAGAAAATGCAAAAGGCATTTGTTACTAGTGTTACAGAAAGATATTACTGTAAATGAAGATTTGTGCTCATGGCAGTTAAAATTCTTCCATCCAGAAGCCATCTAAGAAGGAATGATTACACAGTGTGAAATATTACCTCTGCAACTGCAATATAAACAAATAATCCCATAAATATGAAGTACATATAAAATTGATTTAAATACGTTTCAGCAAGGAACTTCTGAGATATTAAAATTAAGTTGCATGCCTGTCAGTAAAATCATATGCACGTTTACTTCAAAGTATTTTCCACTGTGCCCAATATAGCTTACTCCCTAGTTAGTTTATATTTTTCAATTGCTAAAGGAATTGTAAATTACTAGGGTAAGCAGGGACATATTAATTATCTCAAACATTCTTTGCATTAACTTGGCAAGATGACCCCCCTTAAAAAAACCTCTGAAGGTCTGTTCAAACCAGCCTGAGTATTCACAATATGGCCTCCCTCTGTGCCACCCTTTTTGTTGCTCTGTTTAAGTTTCCCTTCCAAACTTCCTTCCAGTTACTTTCTCTTATCTTGCAGGTATCTGTGGCGAGATAATGAAAGGAAGGGAGGAAATTATTTTCTTCTTATCCTTCTCTATCAACCTGACATGCTGGGTAATACTATAACATGACAGATACAGTATAGGTTGCTCCAAGGTGGGGGGAAAACTCCTCTGATCTGTTCCTTTTGTACCCTACCACTGTTTCTGAAACTGCCACCTGCAAGCTGCAAGGCATGGCCAAATTTATTTTGGCAGGTGCAGGCTTAGCGGGCTCAACCATTTGCAAGGACAATTATGGAAGGCAGCCAGAAATACGTTCACTATCCGCCCTGTTTTTAAAATCAGCTATAAGGTAATTTTGGTATTTGTGAAACTAAGAAGCTTAGAAGCTCTCTTCTAAGGAAGACTTTTATGAACCCCTGGTATTTGTTTCCAAGCCAAATATTGTGTGTAATAAAACCGCAGGTATCCCTTCCTCAACCAAACTTCCCTCTTAGATGTGAATTAAGCTCCTATGAGTGCTTGATCAATGGGAATTTCTGGTCTTTCCTACATATAGGTTATGCTTTCACAACACACGGAACCATAAACTTCTTATCTAATGTGTAGCTTCGTCCTGTCTATTAATATCTCTTTGGAAATAAATCCATTTATTCAATAAATGTTACTTCCAAGTAAGAGTGCAATGGATTAATACATGAAATGCAAACTTTAAAATGTTTATTCTCTAGGGTTATCAGATTGCATGCAAAAATCCAAATGACCAGTAGGTAGCAGCAAACAGATACAGAAAATTGTAACTCTTTTTGTTCATCTAGTGTCCAGCTTTTTTTTTAATATCCCAGACCTGGTAGCCCTCACTTAATCAAAACAAGTTTCATCATAGTTAAAGCATCATTGAAAATTGTGACAATAATGTTTATCAATTCACTAGATTTTTGTAGCTAACTAAAAATATTGAAACACAGTAAGGTGTTAACAACAAATATATTTTATTCAAAACATCAGTGAGGCATACCACTACTTTTTGTCTCATTGTGGTCTTGGGCAGTACTTCAAAAATAACATAGCTTGATATTTTCAACTGTGAAAATGCTATTTTTCAGATTTCAGGGTTAAATTTAGATATAGGGAATCCAGTTTTAAATTCCTCCATAGGCTGTTTTACCTTTGTTATAATCAGGTAGTTTCAGACTCTGAATTTAATGAACATATGGGAACCCCCACAAAAAAACCCTTCCAATTTGAAGCATAGTTAACTTTGCTCTCCCTGTGTGCTTTATATTCTGTGCTTTATATCTGCTTCTAACTTTCCGATACGTAATATTTAGAGCAGAGCTTTCCAAACTTTTCATGTTGGTGACACACTTTTTAGACATGCATCATTTCGCGACACACTCTTACAGCAGGGCAGAAGGCAGGCACTAGGACCTGCACAGAATCACAGCAGGTTTGGAGGCAGCAAGTCACAAGGCAGGTACTAGGACCTGCACGGAATCCTGGCAGGGCTCAGAGGCGGCAGCAGCAGCCGCAACACACCCAGACACTGCAGCCGACACACTAACGTGTCCCGACACACAGTTTGGAGAGCTATGACCTACAGGGAAGGCAAAGGAAAAATGATGCCTATTTGTCCTATAATTCAGTAATGATTGTTCTAGAAGCATTAAAAATAAAGCTATGAACAGAATTGGGATTATGGTTTATTGAAGCATGAAGGGAAATATGAAATGATATTTGTAGGAATGTTCAAAGCCAGAAAAGTAAGAAGAAAGAATGAGACTGGGAAATTGCATATTTCTACATTTTCTTTAGCACCAACCAAACAATATTTGCAATATTACTCTTTTGATTCTGAAGCAATAGACCTTCATGGAGTTTTTTCTTCTTACTACTATTAATTAGTCTGCTCAGATGTGTTGATTTTTTATATTGTACCACATAAGAATCAGATTTTCCTTCACAATAAAGGTATACCACAATGCATGTTTTCTGTGTACCTGCCTAGGTCAGTATAATCTCAGCATTTATATTCTTACATATGTTGTTCATCCATCAATTTTCTTTGCTGTTTGAAGTCTGTATTATACAATAAGTTAATAGATTCCACTTGTTATCATTATTAAAATAGGTAGAACAATTGCTTTTGGCTTCTGGGAAATTGAACTTTTCTGTATAGCATGTACAGCCTGTACATACCTGTATTCCAGAGAAAAGTGACTTCTCTCTCCACCCACTTCAGTAAGAAAACAAAATGAAATAATGTGCTAATGCATATATGTGCTAGAGGAGTGAACAGTTAGAAGAAAATAACCATATGAATATATATTATTTTTATGACCATATATTCCTAAGTAAGTGCATTTTATAAATAAAACTCATAATTTTCATCTTAAATTTGACTGACCATTAATTGATCCAACAATCATTTACATCCAACAAATATTATTTATTTTATAAAATACTTTCTGATTGGGCCAGATTTTCAAAAGTAAATACAAATTACATGTGTATATGGAATCCAAACTTGTGCTTGTCTTATATAAACAAGCATTAAGCTGGTTTACCCATGTCAACTATATTTTGTGGGTATAGACATGGTAGTTACATGTACAATGCAACTGTGTGCATATCATTCAAAATATGCCCTATGATTTCATGTTATTATAATACATTGTATCATTATAGAGAATACATTTATAGAGAGCTCCATAAAATATTTTTATTTTATTTTATTTTTATTTATTTATTATTGTATTTATACCCTGCCTATCCCCTCCCTAACGGAGGACTCTAGGCGGCTTACATACATATACATCGTTATACATTATTTTTCATTTAAACCGTGCGTCAAGGGAGGGGGGTAAGGGAACCGACTCTTCTCTGGCTTCTGGACTACATGTCCCACAATGCCTTGCGTCGGAGCCGGCTGCTGACGTCCTGTAGCTGTTGTTACTTCGGGATCCGTCGTGACCGCCACCATTCAGGAGATCTTCAGTTCGGTGGACGCCGACCCCTGACAGGACGTCAGCAAATTTTCCCACTTAAGGTGGTACCCAATTTATCTACTTGCAAGCTTTCGAACTGTTGGGTCGACATATTCAAAAGCACTTGACCGTATTTTGCTTGTTGAACTTCTTCACTGTTTGGCAATTAGTATTCACCATTTCTATATGGTTTTATCACATTATAGCCTTTTTCATTTGGAGTTTGATCTTGAAATCATTCACATAATTTCAAAAGGTGTTTTTGGCGAAGAGTTATGCACTCACTAGCATTGTAATGTAACATAGTTATGGAATATTATGGGCATTTATGTATTTAGGCTGTAACATGGAGGAGTTGGGAGAAGTATCTATTAGTCTCTTCCCTCCCCCAAATAGTTGAAACACTGTTCCCTACCTTTATAATGTGACAATAGAACCACCAAGTGCTACAAACCCATTCACGTGTTTTAATTGTTAAGTATATATCATGTACTTTTACCCAAAGAAGGCATTCAAAACAGCTTACATCATATTTGATAAAACATGTTTTAACTGTACATAATTTGTTCATTAAAACAAATAATAATAATAATAATAATAATAATAATAATAATAAATGTATAAAAACAGCAATAAAGAATGTTTAAAGTATTAACTCTTCCCAAATGTGATGCTGAAGGAGGAATATAAGTATTTTATCATTTACTGGAAGAAAATATATCCTTACTTTTTTTTAGCCATTTCACTTTTTTTTAAAGGGAATAAACAAAATTCTGACAGAGTAAGGACTTTTCTGTGCCTATCTGGCACTAGCAATTTCTGTAGAATAACATCAAATAGAACCATTCCCATATTGTTTAACACTCGGTATATAGAACAATGCTTACTTAGTTATTAGCTATATATCCCATCTTTCATTCAGGAGTTCAAGGTGACATACATAGTGTTCCCTCCTCCATTCCTCTCCTCCCACAACAACAACCCTGTGCAGTGGTTTGAACTGAGAAAGATTGACTATTCCAAAATCACCCATGAGATTCTGTAGCTGAGAGTGGACTTGAACCTGGGTCATCCACCTTAACCACTACACCACACTGAACCTCATGCAATTCAATTTGCCATAGGTTATAACAAAATTAATTCCTTTGCCCACCTTCCATCTTTGAATGCAGTGGTGCTCACACAGTCAGTACATCAAAGCATTGTGCAGATTGGAGATTGCAAAATGACAGTAGTCTTCCCAAAACCACTCAAGCAAGGAACCATGTGTGATAATGGGAATAATTCTGTTAATCCCTAGACCTTCTTAATCCTTTAGGAGGAATGATTTCAATGATAAGTTAGAGATCCATGATTGCAACATTAACTATACCAATAATATCAGTGGAAAATTAACAGGTTTGAAATTATGGAAAAAGTGAGAAACTTCAGTGAGGAGTATAATGAAGTCTGAATCTTTGCGGTAAATGATTAGCTCATTTTCCAACATTTTGCTGGAATGTGCTATTCTGATTGGAGTGTATTTTGCCCAATAACATTTTGTATTCACCTTGGAATGCTCCAGTGTTAGAATTCCTCTCATAATCTCAGGCTTTTGTCTTTCCATTCAGGCTTGCTGTGTTATAGCAATGAATCATCTTATCCATTAACTGAAATTAGAATGTCTGCCCAAGCACTGTATTTGTTTCATCACATAGCTGTAATAATTGATTGGAATCTTGGCAACATTAATCACTTTCTCAGATATAGTTGCATTAGAATTTTCTCTGTGTTGTTCTGAGCAACGGAAGGAAAAGACTTTACATTTGGATAAACTTTAATTTTTTACATTTTTGGCAAGGATAATTCCTTACTTGAATCTGGAGAAATTTCCCTTTTCTGGCAGGCATAATTCCACAGTTGAGTCTGGAGGAAGGAAGGAAGAGGCTTTGAAGAAAATAGCTGGAACAAAGTGTTTTATAGTTGAGGAAGTTGTGTCTATTCAAAGATAGAAAGTGAAAATGATCAAAGACCTTCAGTACCCCGGAGAGGTCCAAGGGAAAGACTATTATTGGAAAAGACTGACTGGAAAGATCTTATATAGCCCTTCATCATAATTGTCCACATTACATTCTCTCTCCATCCTGGGTAATAGAGATCCTTAAATGGACCTCTGGCATGGAATATGGCATTCCATTTTTCCCCCTCCATTATTGCTTGCAAAGATCTTGAAGGAGGCATTGATGCTTTAATTCACAGCTAAGTTAAAAGCAAGAGGGAGAAGAGAATGGTATGTTTCTTGTGGAAAAATGTTAATAGTAACAGGAAAAAGATTGAATTACTCAAATCCTACTATCATGCAAATGACAAAGGTAAAAAGTGAAGCCCCAAAAGATAATATAGGACCCCTCAAAACTATAGATTTTCAAGGTTAGATTAAATGTATATTAAGGTAGCAAGGATCTTGCATTTGTGATTTCTCTGTGTATAATTAAAAAAATGACTTGCATAAAGGTTGGTAAATGTTCATATTTGCAAACGAAACAAAAAATCTAGGCCATTGGGAGGGTTATAGAAAAATTTAGCACAGATTTTCTCAATAATGTTATTCCAGTTTAATTATATCTCCTTTATTGTCAATGTTACTAGTATCATAGAACAGAAAATGTTGTGGAGGTAGCATGTCTCGATTTTAATAAAGCTATCAAAACAAATGTGTGTCATACTATTTTTGTCAGTAAGCTGGTAAATGTTGTTACTGTTAGGGTTATGTGAAACTGTAGCTGGCTGATGGTTTAAACCAAGAATACTCATTGATGGCTACTTATATTTTAGGTAACATGGGATGCCTCATGATTCTTTCATTATATATTTATGAAATAATGACTCTTTTTCACATTTTATAGCCACTTGTTGATTTTTAGAAGTCTGTGCATTGCATCTGATTCCCCTAAAATCTTCAGTTCATAGTGTCAGTCTGATCTGACTCAAACCAATTTGGAAAAATGAATTGATTCAGTTTTCTGAATCATCATCTTGATCTGGGGGCATCCTATCCAACTTCCCTGTTTAATTTACAGATCCAATTTACATGGTTTTAAATTGAATCTCCAGACTGAAACTTCACAGCCCTAAGAGCTTTTACACTGAGCAGTAGATAAATTGTGGAGAAAGTCACTTAAGTGTTGTCTGTAGCTTGAATCATGTCAACTGGATTTCTATTTTCTCAGTGGAAACGTTTCGCTCCTTATCCAAGGAGCTTCTTCAGTCTGAGCAAAGTTAGTAAGGGAATCCTTAAATATGTTTCTAGGTGGCTGTGTGACCTTGCACCTGGGGCTAGGTCATGGTTATTTTGAGATGTTATTTCTAAGTCCCTTTATCATCTAAAGGAGGATCGTTAAGATTACCATGCTGCTGTTGAGCTTGCGAAATGGTCTTAATCTTCCTAGGCACAGAAGACAAAGCAGGAAGGAAAATAGGGGAAAGATTGTGCCTGAGGCCCCCACCTCTATTCAAGGAAGGATTTTCCAGGTTGGCATAAATGGATTCCTTGACCCCTCTCTCAAACCACCTATCTTCTCTGTCTAAAATGTGAACATTTATGTCCTCAAATGAGTGTTCTTTTTCCTTTAGATGAAGATAAACTGCTGACTCTAGTCCTGTGGTGTTACTTCTCCTGTGTTGGGCCATCCTCCTGTACAAAGGTTGTTTGGTTTCTCCAATGTAGAGTTCAGAGCACTCCTCACTGCACTGGATTGCATAAACTACATTGCTTTTCTTGTGTTTTGGAGTTTGATCTTTGGGGTGTACAAGCCTCTGTCTCAGTGTGTTGGTGGGTTAGAAATATACAGGTATGTGGTGTTTGCCAAATATCCTTTTTAACTTTTCAGACACGCCAGCCATGTAAGGAATGACCAGGTTCTTCCGTTTACTCTGAGTCTCAGCCCTATCTGTGGCTGTTTTAGGTCTGGTAGATTTAGATTTAGTGAAGGCCCAATTTGGATATCCACAGGCCTTCAGAGCTGTTCTCAGGTGCTGATTTTCATTCTTTTTGGAATCCATGGAGGTGGGGATGGTTTCTGCTCTGTGTGACAATGTCCTGATGACTCCTAGTTTGTGCTGCAGTGGATGGTGGGAGTCAAACATCAGATATTGATCTGTGTGTGTGGGTTTCCTGTAGATCCCTATTTCTAGCTTGCCACCGGTCCCAATGAGGACTTCACAGTCTAGGAATGCCAGTCTGTTGTCCTTGGTGTCTTCTCTGGTGAAGCTAATGTTGGCATCTATAGTGTTTATATGGTCCATGAAGGCCTGTACTTCCTGGGTCTTGATTTTGACCCAGGTGTCATCCACATACCTAAACCAGTGGGTGGGCACCGCTCCCTGGAATGTGTTGAGTGCTTTCTTCTCCACTTCTTCCATGTATAAATTGGCCACAATGGGTGACACAGGAGAACCCATGGCACAGCCATGTTTTTGTCTGTAAAAGTCACCTCTGTATGTGAAATAAGTGGTGTTAAGACACAGGTCCAGAAGATGGCAGATCTGGTTTGGGTTGAGATGGCTTCTCCTTTCAAGGGTGCTGTCCTCTTCTAGTCTCTTCCTGACAGCGGATAGAGCATGAGTGGTGGGGATGCTGGTGAAAAGGGAGGACACATCAAAGGAGACCATAGTTTCATCTGTATCCAGTTTCAGGATCTTTGCTTTGGAAACAAATTCTTCCGAATTATGGATGTGGTGTTCAGAGTGTCCAACTAGAGGTGCTAGTATGGTAGAGAGGTGTTTGACAATGTTGTATGTTACCGAATTAATGCTGCTGACTATGGGTCGGAGGGGTGTTCCTTCCTTGTGGATCTTAGGAAGTCCGTAGATGCAGGGGATGGCTTCTCCAGGATACAGACAGTGGTAGGTAATCCTATCGATGGAGCCATCATGTTGCAATTGTTTCAAACTGTCTATTACCTTTTTCTTGTAATTGTTGGTGGGGTCTCTTTTCAGTTTTTCATATGTATGGTGATCCTCCAAAAGTGAGGTAATTTTATTGTGGTAGTCTGCAGTGTTTAGAACCACTGTACAAAATGGTGATGGTTTCATCTTTGCTGAGGGCTGTCAGGGCTCTCCTCTCTTGGACGGTAAGGTTGGGGGGAGGAGGTTGAGCACTGGACAGAGCTGCAGATATTTTAAGCCGGAGTTGTTCTGCTTCCTCAAAAGGTAGGTGGTTGTTGTGGATGGCAGATTCTGTGGCTGTAATGAGCTCCACAACCGGAATTTGCTTGGGAGTGATGGCAAAATTAAGACCTTTGGCTAGGACATCTCTCTCTGGTTGGGTGAGTTCTCTGTCTGAGAGATTTTTTCACCCACATGTTCTTTTTGTCCTCTGTGGTCCTGTTGTTGTTGTTCCTCCCAGCGGTTTCTCCAGTTCCTTGTTTCTGCTTGCTGCGAGAAAGAAGAATGTCAAATTTCTTAGTTTGCCTCTCTTTTGTCTTGTGATGCTGGGCCAGCTGTACTTTATTGCCAAGCTGAATAACTCTATCCAGGATTGGGTCAGGAAGGGTGGCTGTGAGTTCCTGGTGAAGGTTTTCAAAATTGTATTGCAGGGCATCAATGGTGAAGTGGACTTGCCTTATTCTTTCATTTAGAAGATGTCTTTGTGCCTGCTGCTGCACTTAAGTGTTAGCAATGCAGAGCATATTATGAGTTAAAATACTCTGCAGTTCAAATTATTGCTATTTTTCATGACTAGGATGTATTTTTCTTTTGTTGTTGTTGGACTTATACCTTTTTTCCTGAGATATCAAGGAAGTGTACATGGGATTTTTCCTTTTTTATCCATACAAGAGCAACCCTGTGAGATACATTGAACCAAAATCAGATAGTGATCTCTGTGTCAGCTAAGGACTTGAGCCAAGTTACCATCCTAATCACTATGCTACACTCATTCTTCTTAGCGCGTGACTAAAATCTTTGATAGATTTTAAAGTAAAGGTAAAGGTTCCCCCCGCACATTTGTGCAGTCGTGTTTGACTCTAGGGGATGGTGCTCATCTCCGTTTGTTAGCCGAAGAGCCAGCCTTGTCCGAAGACGCTTCCGCGGTCATGTGGCCGGCATGACGCACGCAGAATGCTGTTACCTACCCACCGAAGTGGTACCTATTTATCTACTTGCATTTGCATGCTTTCGAATTGCTAGGTTGGCAAGAGCTGGGGCGAGTGCGGGAGCTCACTCTGACACGCGGGGCTAGGGATTCGAACCTCCGAACTTGCGATCTTCAATCGACAAGCCTTCGATCGATTACCCGCTGAGCCACCACGCCCCTGTTGATAGATCCTTAGGTGACCCAAAATATTTGGGCATCCATTCAGATAAAGTATACCTTCTAGCGATCGATCCATAGAAAATAATAACAAGAATTTCAAGCAATATTGGTCCATGATTATATGCCACTTCATAACCACTGTGTTGGGAATTAATGTTTGTGGCTGATGTTAAATTCCAAAAACAATCTTGGTAAGATCCACTAAGTTCAGTACAGTCTGCAGTAAAACAGATCACCAATGACTA
Source organism: Charina bottae (assembly GCA_023362775.1). NCBI lineage: Eukaryota > Metazoa > Chordata > Lepidosauria > Squamata > Charinaidae > Charina > Charina bottae. The sequence goes on from JALMGJ010000007.1 coordinate 26,647,032, forward strand.
AAGTTTTAGATCAATACAAATGAGTAAAAGTTAAAAAGAGGGTTATGCATGATGTTAGCCTGATCTAACACTAGATCTTTATCATTTATAAATCAATTTCATACACTTGAAGTATAATGATATAGCATCAATATTTTAATATAATTCCATTAGCAGTATGTTGTAAGGAGACATACTGTTGGGGCAGATGGTATCAAATGAATGAACAAATATGCACACAAACACACAAATATAAAGCACAACCAAGATCTGGAGCTAGAAGTGTTGAAAACTTTTTTGTGCTGTACTGTGGAAGCACAGGGCCAAATCAGGGAGCCTTCCTCCCATATCAGCTCCACATTTTACATGGAACTACAATGCAATGGCTTAGTTTATGGAGATCATTTTAAAATGTGAAGTTCTTTGTCCTAGTTACATATTATCCATAAACCTATGTAGAATGCTTTCTGTTCAGTATACTTTTTCTTACTTTTCCAAGTACTGTAAAAATTAGCATGCACACACGCACACATACTGTCTATTGCTCTGAGATTCTTTATAACAGATTCTATGCCTTCTCTAATATTTCAGAAATGTTATGCACACATAATAAGCAAGCTTTACTGGAAAATAAAAGCAGAATTATTACTAGAATTTCTAGTTAATGAAATTATATTCTATTTAGCACAAAACATTGTAAACAATAACTTGAGAACACAACATTTTTGCAGAATATGTGTAAAGTTACCAGTTCATTTTAGATTTACAGCAATTTTATTGTAATAGGAGGATTATAACATTTGATGTACCTTTTATAACATCTTCATATGTCAAGTTCTTACCAACTGCATTTGTCTGTAGCTTGAATCATGTCAACTGGATTTCTATTTTCTCAGTGGAAACGTTTCGCTCCTTATCCAAGGAGTTTCTTCAGTCCTTGGATAAGGAGCAAAACGTTTCCACTGAGAAAATAGAAATCCAGTTGACATGATTCAAGCTATAGACAATTACACCTGGATGACTGAGAACCTTCATAGACAACTGCATTTGTGTTTCCCAGTCTCTTTAATCTCTGCTTTTCAGATCACAGGCTTGTGATTGCATTTGTCAGTGGCAAGATGGCCATGAATGTGTTGCTGCAAGTGTCTATAACAAGGTGGAGCTGAAATCTCTTTTTCCTGTGAACATAGTTCTTTTGGTTCATGTGCATGACTTCGAAGGTTATGGCTGTCCGGTGTCAGTAATTCAACTGGCCACTATTAAGTATGTGTATTTACAAAGTTACCTGTTTGATAGTTACCTTATATAATTGTGGATAAGCCCATCAGCAGATAAGGTGACCCTCGAAATTTCAACCAAAATACCATGAAAAAGGCATCACCCGCAAATAAGCCGACCCTCAGATTTTTAACTGCAGCAACAGTCAGGAAACTGCAAACTGTTACATCATCGTTTATAAAACCGTGCAATTTTAAGGTTGTGACAGGCCTTAAAAAAACTGAGCTCTGGTCCACAGATAAGCTGCATCTAATTTTTGGGGTGTATTTTAGAACCTAAAATTCTTGGCTTATCCACAAGTATATATGGTATTAAAACAAGCACAGTACTCTATTCTGGAGTTGCAACAGAAGTTTTTGTATTCTAGAACAACAGTTTGATGATGAAGATGATGATGATGATATTTTTATCCTGCCTTTTATATATTATAACTCAAGGCAGCGAACATACCTAATACTCCTGCCTCCTATTTTCCCCACAACAAGAACCCTGTGGGGTGGGTTGGGCTGAGAGAGTGACTTGCTCAAAGTCACCCAACCGGCTTTCATGCCCAAGGAGTGTCAAATACTCAGTTATAGATACAATTTTGATTTCTTTTTCATGGATCAGTGTAAGCAACAATCTGAACAAAACTTCTCAAGAGAGTATTTGCTGTTAAGATTTTATATATTCTCTCTTATTTTTTTTCCTTTCTCACACCCTCTTCTTTTTTTCAAACAGTAGGCTGGCAGAGCAGAAACAGATAGTTCTTACCAGAGGTCTAGACCTGAAATGATTGCTCTCAGAAGATTTTTGAAATTAAGATGATGGCTGCATGTGGCCCTAGGAATGTATGTGTGTATGTGTGTGTGTATGACTATTGCTAACCTAACCCTAACCCTTGCTGAAATAAAGCCAAATTTTAATAGTACTTTACTAAAACTTACTAGAATAGTAACTATACAATACTTTATTCTGAGCATCAGTACTTTATTCTGAGGGAGCCTGGGGTCATTTCTAAAGGCCTGAGGCATAGTCTGACTGAAGCCACAGTCTGCCTGCCCATATCTTAAAGCATGGTTTTAAGTCATACCTGACTGGCACAAAACTAAATTAAGTACTTCTTGAAGGTATTGTGACTTTTTATTTTTACTTTACAGTGCTACTAAATGTTTCAAATTGTGAAAATTGAAAATCACAAGAAAGTGAAGTACAATTGCAACATATATTTTAGCTTTAGTCTTTGTTGTTGTTGTTCAGTCGTTCAGTCGTGTCCGACTCTTCGTGACCTCATGGACCATAGCACGCCAGGCCTTCCTGTCCTCCACTGTCTCTCGGAGTTTACTCAAATTCATGTTCATTACATCGGTGATGCTATCTAACCATCTCATCCTCTGCCGTCCCCTTCTCCTTTTGCCCTCAGTCTTTCCCAGCATCAGGGTCTTTTCCAGTGAGTCCTCTCTTCTCATTAGGTGGCCAAAGTATTTGAGCTTCAGCTTCAGCATCTGTCCTTCCAATGAGCAGTCAGGGTTGATTTCCTTTAGGATTGACTGGTTTGACCTCCTTGCAGTCCAAGGGACTCTCAAGAGTCTTCTCCAGCACCACAGCTCGAAAGCATCAATTCTTCGGCGCTCAGCCTTCCTTATGGTCCAACTCTCACAGCCATACATTGCTACTGGAAAAACCATAGCTTTAACTATACGGACCTTTGTCGGCAAGGTGATGTCTCTGCTTTTTAATATGCTGTCTAGGTTTGCCATAGCTTTCCTTCCAAGGAGCAAGCGTCTTTTAATTTCATGGCTGCAGTCACCGTCTGCGGTGATCTTGGAGCCCAAGAAAATAAAATCTGTCACTGCTTCCATTTCTTCCCCTTCTATTTGCCAGGAAGTGATGGGACCAGATGCCATGATCTGGGTTTTTTTAATGTTGAGTTTCAAGCCAGCTTTTGCACTCTCCTCTTTCACCCTCATCAAGAGGCTCTTTAGTTCCTCTTCACTTTCTGCCATTAGGGTGGTATCGTCTGCATATCTGAGGTTGTTGATATTTCTCCCGGCAATCTTAACTCCGGCTTGTGATTCATCCAGCCCGGCATTTCTCATGATGTACTCTGCATATAAGTTAAATAAGCAGGGTGATAATATACAGCCTTGTCGTACTCCTTTCCCAATTTTGAACCAGTCGGTTGTTCCATGTCCGGTTCTAACTGTTGCTTCTTGACCCACATACAGGTTTCTCAGGAGACAGGTAAGGTGGTCTGGTACTCCCATCTCTTTAAGAATTTGCCAGAGTTTGTTGTGATCCACACAATCAAAGGCTTTAGCGTAGTCAATGAAGCAGAAGTAGATGTTTTTCTGGAACTCTCTTGCTTTTTCCATGATCCAGCGAATGTTGGCAATCTGATCTCTAGTTCCTCTGCCTCTTCGAAACCCAGCTTGCACTTCTGGTAGTTCTCGGTTCACATGCTGCTGAAGCCTAGCTTGTAGGATTTTGAGCATAACCTTGCTGGCATGTGAAATGAGCGCAATTGTACGGTAGTTTGAACATTCTTTGGCATTGCCTTTCTTTGGAATTGGAACGTAAACTGACCTTTTCCAATCCTGTGGCCACTGTTGAGTTTTCCAAATTTGTTGGCATATTGAGTGCAGCACTTTAACAGCATCATCTTTTAGGATTTTAAATAGCTCAGCTGGGATACTGTCTTCTCCGCTAGCTTTGTTGTTAGTAATGCTTCCTAAGGCCCACTTGACTTCACTCTCTAGGATGTCCGGCTCAAGGTCAGTGACCACACCATCGTATTTATCAGGGATATTAAGATCTTTCTTGTATAGTTCTTCTGTGTATTCTTGCCACCTCTTCTTAATCTCTTCTGCTTCTGTTAGGTCCCTGCCTTTTTTGTCCTTTATCATGCCCATCTTTGCACAAAACGTTCCCTTGATATCTCCGATTTTCTTGAAGAGATCTCTAGTCTTCCCCATTCTATTGTTTTCCTCGATTTCTTTGCATTGTTCATTTAAGAAGGCCTTCTTATCTCTCCTTGCTATTCTCTGGAATTCTGCATTCAGTTGTTTATATCTTTCCCTTTCTCCCTTGCCTTTTGCTTCCCTTCTTTCCTCAGCTATTTGTAAAGCCTCATCAGTCAGCCACTTTGCTTTCTTGCATTTCTTTTTCTTTGGGATGGTTTTAGTTGCTGCCTCCTGTACAATGTTACGAACCTCCATCCATAGTTCTTCAGGCACTCTGTCTACCAGATCTAATCCTTTAAATCTATTCCTCACCTCCACTGTATATTCATAAGGGATATGATTTAGGTCATACCTGATTGGTCTAGTGGTTTTCTCTACATTCTTCAATTTAAGCCTAAATTTTGCAATAAGAAGCTCATGATCTGAGCCATAGTCAGCTCCAGGTCTTGTTTTTGCTGATTGTATAGAGCTTCTCCATCTTTGGCTGCAAAGTATATAATCAATCTGATTTCGGTATTGACCATCTGGTGATGTCCATGTGTAGAGTCGTCTCTTGTGTTGTTGGAAAAGAGTGTTTGCTATGACCAGCGTGTTCTCTTGACAAAACTCTATTAGCCTTTGCCCTGCTTCATTTTGTACTCCGAGGCCGAACTTGCCTGTTATTCCGGTTATTTTTTGACTTCCTACCTTAGCATTCCAGTCCCCTATGATGAAAAGGACATCTTTTTTTGGTGTTAGTTCTAGAAGGTGTTGTAGGTCTTCATAGAACCGGTCAACTTCAGCTTCTTTGGCATCAGTGGTTGGGTCATAGACTTGGATCACTGTGATGTTGAATGGTTTGCCTTGGATTCGAACTGAAAGCATTCTGTCGTTTTTGAGGTTGTACCCCAGTACTGCCTTTCCCACTCTTTTATTGACTATGAGAGCTACTCCATTTCTTCTAAGGGATTCTTGCCCACAGTAGTATATATAATGGTCTCCTGAATTAAATTCGCCCATTCCTGTCCATTTTAGTTCGCTGATTCCCAATATGTCGATGTTCAATCTTGTCATCTCATGTTTGAGCTTTAGTCTAGCAGCTGGTTAATATTTGATTAATCAATAGGAAGTAAGTATGGTGGGGTCTAACAAGTGAGGAATAATGAAAATAATAATGGACTCCTTTAAACCAAACTAAGCTGTTACAATTCTTATTTATAATAAGTTAAAATATTGACTTGTTCCCAAATATAACAAAAAGATTAGGCTATCCTGATTATTTTGTCAACTGATATTGGTGACTGAGCCCATAATAAAGATTGATATTATATGACTGAGCACATAATAAAGTACTGCTAGTGTTACTAAATTAAATTCTTAAGATTACTTCATGTTGGAGGTTATCACCAACAATGCAAAGAATGGTGTAACAGCTATTGTTTTTATAGCAATGTTGATTATATGATAATACATACAATTTTACAGCAATGAATACTTAAAATATTGCCTAAATTTAAAAGTTCACTGTTAGTCCCATAATACAGGAATTAGTTAAGTAACCTCTGCATCTGTTATTCATGAAAATACATAATACATTATAGTACATTAAAAAAAATACCCCATGACTGGCTTTTCTAGTACAATGAAGCCACTGATTGGGGTTCATGCTTAGTAGGCAAAATCATACAGCAAGGATGTAGAAGAATTTCCAGTGGAGAGAGTGTTGTTCTGTGCCCAAAGAACATTTTACCATTCTTCCAGTAATAAGGAAGAGCATAGACATTGTTCTCTTGCACTCAAATTTTCTGTTTGACTCTTGATTATGTTCATACAATAAACTTAACCTGGTTACTGAATGAATCCATTTCTTGGGTTTGACAATTCATTGAAGCATAAAGTAACCAAACATCCTGTGTTCACATGACACACTGAATAAAAGCTAATCAGGTTTAAAACTAAATAAGCTTAACAGGTTTGTGTAAATACAGCCCTATAAGGTAGACCAGACTAAGAAACAAACACTGTGTGGGCCTAAAGCTACTTTTATTAGAACAGCTATAGTAACAGAATCTTGCAAGCCTGAATGTGCTTTCCTTCCTCCCTCTTTTACCTTCATGTGAATTGCGGAGGGGGGGAACTGTCCGAAGTGTTTTTGTAAACCATTTCATTGATTTGGGCTCAAGCCACGTTTATCTGATCATTGCCTTGGTAATGGAGCTTCCCTCTGTCCTTCAAGGCCATCCTCCATATTCTCTACACTAGGCTTGTGTGAGGTGCCCCTCGTGTAGAGTGTAACGTTTCTCTCAAAAAGACTTCAGCTCTCATTTTAAGGAGTAAACGGTTTATTTCATACACTAGGGTAGCACAAGCCAAAGGCAAGAATGACGGCCAGAGTCCTGGGTTGCCTTTTTATATTCTCCCGCCGATCATCCAACCCCCTCCCTGTTGCAGGTTTCACTCCGGGCCGCTAGTCTTGTGTCAGCATGCTCGAACGCTTATTTGTTCGTCAGCCGAGTGGCGTGATTGTGGCTCGATTTCTTGTCTCCGCCCAGCTCTGCCGGTTGTCAGTTTCAACTCAGTCTGTTTAAACTTGCCGCGCTTTTTTATGGCGGAACCCTGGAGCCATGCCAGGGTTCTGACATGCCGCCGTCCCAAGATCGTCCCCCTCCCCTTTTTGCCTTCACCCTGTTCATGGTCGTGGTATCTGGAAGAAAGAAAGCATAGTTAGTGTAAGGGTCACCGGGGTTTGTCGGGGAATTTACGATGAAAGTCCCTGATTAGGGCTGGCACCTGCATATGTTCCGCTGCCACCCATTCTTTGAAACCCTCTGGGAGGTGCTGCCATTTGACTAAGTATTGTAGCCGCCCTCTGTGATGTCGCGAGTCGTAGACGTGTGCGATTTCAAAATGTGGCTCCCCATTGACTATAGTAGGTGCCGGTTCTGGGGCTTCAGGGTGCCACCGTTCAGAAGGGTGGTACTGTTTTAGCAGGCTCACGTGGAACACAGGGTGTACCTTCCGCAGCGATTTAGGCAGTTGCAGTCGTGCCGTTACTGGGTTAATGACCTGTGTTATGGGGAACGGCCCAATGTATCTTGGGGCCAGTTTGCGGGATGGTTGTGTGGACCGTAAGTTTTTTGTTGAGAGGTATACTTTATCCCCTACAGTCAACTCCCACTCAGCTGTCCATTTCCTGTCCGCGTATTTCTTGTAAGACTCTCTCGCTTCCCGCAGAGTTTTCAACATAATTGGCCAGTTGCTGGTTACTTTGTTTATCCATTCATCAGCTTGTAGAGGTTCCGGTATGCTGTTTCCCTGGATCCTGTCCACCTCCGGAATTGTCGCGAAATCCCATCCTGTGGCGATCTTGAATGGCGAGAATCCCATGCTATGGTGGACTGTGTTGTTGTAGGCCACCTCTGCGAATGGCAATAGCTCCGCCCAATCGTCTTGTTGATAGCTGATGTAACAGCGGAGATATTGCTCAAGAATTGATACCAGGCGTTCCGACGCTCCGTCCGTACATGGGTGGAACGCGCTACTCAGTCCCTGTTCCGACCCGATTAGTTTTAGAAACGCTTTCCAGAATTTGCAGGTGAAAGTGCTCCCGCGGTCGCTGATAATTCTAGCAGGCGTGCCGTGGGCCCTGTAGATGTGCTGGATGAAAAGTCTTGCGAGTTTGGGCGCCATCGGTATTCCATTGCACGCAATGAAATGTGCTTCTTTCGAAAATAGATCCGTGACTACCCATACCGCTGTTTTCTTATTACTGACGGGCAGGTCAACTACAAAGTCCATGGCTATTTGCTCCCATGGCCGGGTGGGGTCTGTCACTGATTGCAGTAACCCCTTGGGTTTTCCTATTGCCCTTTTTGCGGTTGCGCATATGGGGCACGTTTTGACATATTCTTTGACGTCTCTTCGCAACGACAGCCACCAGAATTTGCGCCTTGTTAGGTGTATTGTTTTCACAAAACCAAAATGCCCTGCTGCTTTGTGATCATGGCATTTTTCTAATATCTGCGATCGTACGCTAGCCGGCACATACAGTTTATCATCCTTCCACCACCACCCATTGTATTCTTGTAGTGACCCCTTGTTCTCGCCCCACCATGCGTCTTCTGGTACAGCTGCTCGTATGTCATTTTCAAGAGGGTTTCGTGCCGTTGTTTCCCGTATTGAATTCTTCACCACCGCCATGTTCCCCCCTTGAGTGTTTTGCGGCTCTCCGGTGATTCCCTTATTCGTGGATTCGGCGGGGAAGAGTGTTTCCGTGACGACCTCCGTCTTGCCTTCGTGTTGTGGCAATCGGGACAGCGCATCTGCCAGATAGTTTTTTCCCCCCGGGAAATACTTTAGGGTGAACTTAAACCGGCTGAAGAATTCAGCCCATCGAAGTTGCTTCGGATTCAACTTCCTGGGTGAGGTCAACGCCTCCAGGTTTTTGTGGTCCGTCCAGACCTCGAATGGTACCGATGACCCCTCCAGTAGGTGTCGCCAAGTTGCCAGTGCGTGACAGACTGCAAACGCTTCCTTTTCCCATACGTGCCATCTTCTTTCCATCTCACTGAACTTCTTAGAGATGTACGTGCATGGTCTCAGTTTTCTGTCCTCATCCTCCTGAAGTAGTATACACCCCACTGCGTTGTTGGACGCATCCGTGTGAATGATAAACTTTTTGTCAACCTCAGGGTGTTTCAGGATGGGATCCGCGGTAAACATCGCCTTGAGCTTATCGAATGCTTCCTGGCATTCTGGAGTCCATTTGATCTTGCAGCTAGGTTGTTTTGCCTGTGTTTTGTTTTTATTTGATTTTGTTTTTAACAGGTCAGTGAGAGGAAGCGCGATTTGTGCGAAATTGCTTATGAAATCTCTGTAAAAGTTGGCGAACCCAATGAACGCTTGGAGTTGTCGTCTGGTACGTGGGGGTTCCCACCCCACCACTGCCTGTACTTTAGCGGGGTCCATTTCTATGCCTCTGTGCGAGATCCGGAACCCCAGGAAGTCCAATTGCGTCTTGTGAAATTCACATTTGTCCAATTTGACGTACAATTTGGCATTGAGTAACTTCTCCAGCACTGCTTTTACAATTTTCTTATGCTCGGCTAGGTTATCTGAAAAGATTAGGATATCGTCCAGATATACGATGACCCCCTGATACAAGAACTCGTATAGTACTTCATTAATCAGTTTCATAAAAATTCCTGGGCCCCCTGCAATTCTGAACGGGAGTACCTTGTACTGGAACGAGCCGAGCGAGCAATTAAACGCCGTTTTCCACTCATCCCCTTCTCTAATTCTGACCCTGTAATATGCTTCCCTGAGGTCTAGTTTGGTAAAGATCTTCCCTGTAGCAAGTTGCACCAGCATGTCCTTTAGTAAGGGAAGGGGGTACTGGTTTGTCACCGAGATGGCATTTAATCCCCTGTAATCGGTGCAGAGCCGGAGTGAGCCGTCTTTCTTCTTTTGGAACAACACGGGTGCTGCCAGGGGGGAGTTTGCTGGCTCGATAAAACCCCGTGCCAGGTTCTTGTCGATAAACTTACGCAGTTCTTGTAGCTCCCTCTGGGTCATTGCGTACATTCTGGGCTTGGGAAACGTCGCGCCGGGAATCAGCTCAATTGCACAGTCTGTTTTCCTGTGGGGCGGCAGCTGGTCGCACTCTTGTTCATCAAACACTTCTCTGACGGGTTTATAGCTTCTGGGGAATCTTCTCTCCTTTTCCACTACAGTTTCCCCAGCCTTTGCCGTCCCCGCAGCTCCTAATTCTGTACCACTTCTCTCTGCTCTGTTGGTCTCGGCATGATATTTCCCATCTATGAATTCAATTTCGCCCGACACCCAATCAATCCGGGGGTTTCTTTCCCTCAGCCATTTTAATCCCAAAATGATGGGTTGTGTTGATATGGGGGCTACAATGAACCTCAAGGTTTCCGTGTGTGTTCCCATTGACATATTGACCGCCTCCGTGTAGTGCCCCACTGGCCCCCCTTTCATTCTCGTCCCATCCAGTTGGCAAAATGTAATGGGTGATTTCAACTTGAATAGTCTAAGCCCCATCTTTATTGCTATTGACGGGTGCATCAAACATCTGGTGCACCCCGAGTCCACCATCGCTGCCCCCATGAACTGCTCCCTCCCGTCCAAGTTTTTGAGCACTACCTTAACCTGCATCGTGGGGCAGTCCTCTGTAGTCATGGTGTCTCTGTGCCCCGTACTGAAGACCTGTCCTGCGGCGCAGTCTAGGACAGACCACCGCCGTTTCCCGCCGGCACGAACTCTTCGTCAGTGGTATCGTCCGTGGAAACTTCTGGTTTTGTGTAATGGCGTCTCTCAGTTGCAGCTTTCGCTGTGGTCTGCTTAGAGGGTGGGGCCTTGTGGTGCTTATCTTTGGGTCTACTCCCCCCTAGTGCCTGTTTGCATTCGCTAATCCTGTGCCCCTCACTCCCGCATTTAAAGCAGAGCTTGTTTTTCGCCCGATGCTCTTTTTCCTCCAGCCATTGCTTCCTCTCATAATTCCTATGTTGCTGGTATCGAGTGGTTTGGGCTGTTCTCCCCGCATATTGTAGTTGATGGTACGAGCGCAATCGCATTTTAGTGCTTTCGACCTTCCCTGCCAACTGGACCCATTCGTCGAGCGTCTCTGGGTCCCCTCTCCCTGCTGCCATGTCTAGGAGGTCCGGTCTCAGTCCCATTTGAAAATACTCGACTTTAAATGCTTCTGGCCAGTTCGGGAGGCGACTGACAAGTTTCTTGAACTCTACCGCGTACTCTGCTACAGTTCGGTGTCCCTGTCTAAGTCTCTGTATCTCAGCCTTAGCTGACATGCCTGACAAAGTGTCCTCAAATCTCCTCCGCAGGGCTTTCATGAACAGGCTAAAATTTTTTAATTCCTTTGCCCTGGTATCGTGGAGTACCGCCAACCATTTTGCTGCCTCACCTATCAGGAAATTCGACGCATAGCGGACCTTGGCCTCCTCGTTAAGAAACCATTCTTCCGACTCCTCCATGAACCCCCTGACGTGGTTCAGGAAACATGCCAATTTTTCCGGGTCCCCGTCAAATTTCGTTTTCAGTTTCGTGATGATGGCCGGTTTGTGCATTTGGTAGTGAGTGCGGTCACTCACGTAGATTGGCTGTGCTGCCGGTTCATCTGAGTCCTCCCCGTAGTCCTCTTCCTCCTCGCTGTCTTTCGGGTTGTCGGAGTCGGAATGTTCTGCGGGATGACTGCTGGTCAACGTGTGTCTGTATTCCTCCTGATGTTGCGGTTTTCCCAATAGTGTTTCTAAGGCTGCCTGAATTGCCGTTAGCTTGGCATCCATGTTCTCTAGTCCCACCTCCATTCTGGCTGCCCTTTCCTCGAGCGCCACAACTCTCTGGGCCTGGGATATCCGTGCTTTCGCCGCTGGTTTCACTCGTACTGGGGCCATGCCTCTTCCCACCCCAATTGACCACTCAGCCGCGGGGCGGCTTGCCTGAGTGGTGGGGGTGTGAGGAGTTTTGTTTCCCAGCCCCACCCCATCTTTCTTTTGCCCGCGCCTTTCTTCCGCTACCAGCATTGTAGCTGCTTCTGCTCCTTCGGTCGGATGCGCAGTTGTTTCTTCGTTGCTGTGGTTTAGCCTGGTTTGCTCCATTCCTTTTACGCACTGCGTTGATGGCACCACTGCCTGCTCGCTGCTGGGGAGCTTTGCTCGTCACTTAGCTGTCGCGCTACTGCCGCTTCTCAGCTGTGCTTTGATGAGAGGGTGCCGGTCTACCTGTTTGTGGCTGCCTTGCCGCCAGGAGCTGCTAGGGGGCGCTGGTTCCTTTTTTTTTTTCCTGGGAGGAACCGGTCTACTTGCTGGCTGCTGCTCTACACCTCCTCGCTGCTAGAGGGCGCTGGTTAGCTGCTTGAGATCGCCGGCCTCCACGTGGCTCCGTCGTTCTCTGCCGTCGCCGCAAATCACAGGGCCGAGCTGCTGGGGAGCGCTGATCTGCCACGTGGCCGCTGCCGCCTCCTGCCAAGCCCTGCCCCCGCCGTAAGTTGCTGGGGATGAGCTGCCGGGGAGCGTTGGTCACCAAGCCACCACTCGTTGCTAGAGGGCGTTGCTTCCGTGCTGGCTCCGCCGCCCGTTGCTGCTTGCTTCCCGCCTTGGGACTTCGCTTCGCTGCCTGAGGTAAAAAATTTCACCTCCGCAATTCCACCGCGAGCTAATTCTCTGCCCGGAAATCTTAGCTGGGTCGTTTGCCACTGTGGGCTGGAGCCGATCTCAACCGGGGTTGTCCTAATGGGTCTCAGGTTCGCTCCCGGGAAAATTGACTAGTTCATTCTTGCCTTTCTGTGAGGTGCCCCTCGTGTAGAGTGTAACGTTTCTCTCAAAAAGACTTCAGCTCTCGTTTTAAGGAGTAAACGGTTTATTTCATACACTAGGGTAGCACAAGCCAAAGGCAAGAATGACGGCCAGAGTCCTGGGTTGCCTTTTTATATTCTCCCGCCGATCATCCAACCCCCTCCCCGTTGTAGGTTTCACTCCGGGCCGCTAGTCTTGTGTCAGCATGCTCGAACGCTTATTTGTTCGTCAGCCGAGTGGCGTGATCGTGGCTCGATGTCTTGTCTCCGCCCAGCTCTGCCGGTTGTCAGTTTCAACTCAGTCTGTTTAAACTTGCCACACTTTTTTATGGCGGAACCCTGGAGCCATGCCAGGGTTCTGACAGGTTGTAACTGATCTGATGAAGCATGTTAGGTAAACATCACTTTTCTGAAAAGTAAACTTTGTCTGTGTTCCTGAGATGGCCAAGCTCAAGTCAGGCTTTCTCTCCTAGAGAAATCCTCTCTAGACTTTTCTCCTTCCCTGAACCTCATGATTTTCACTATCTTGTTTTCCTGTTGATATTCTGCAGATACAGAACAAAGATTTTTGTTTCCTTTTCTCCTGTATGAAAGGAGACTATCAGAGAGAAATCAGCTGGACCTTCTCTTAATCAAAGCCCAGTAAGCAGATTGAACCTAATGCTCTTTTAGGATTTTTTTTGGGGGGTGTACATTGAGGATACATTGTTAGTACATTGTTTCACAAATGACTCTTCCATTCAATTCCATCCAGTCTTGCACTGTTTTATGCAACAGTTCATTTTCAGCAAGTTGTGAATATTTAAGATTATCTTTGTTAGAATTTATAGTACATACTTTTATATTAGCAGCAAGGTGTATTTTGCTATTATTTTAAAGAGGCCTTTTAAAATACTTTGAGTACACAATTAGTAATATGTAATAAACAAACAAACAAACAAATAACCAACCAAGTAGGTCTACACAAATTACAGGACGACTAGTTGGCAGCAAAGAGCTATAGAAAAGCCAACTCTATGCTGCCATCTAGTGGTGCTTGTATGGATTTTTGCAGCCCTGATCTGGTAACCCTACAATTATTTAGCCATTACATTTTATTGAAACCTCTATGAAAATTGACACGTAAATCAAGACCATGTTGTATTTTGTCAACAATAAAACCAGCTTTGTGTCATCTCTAATACTTTACTTTTGTAATCACAAACCATAATTAAATTTGCTTTTTTTGTTGTTGTTGTTCAGTCGTTTAGTCGTGTCCGACTCTTCGTGACCTCATGGACCATAGCACGCCAGGCCTTCCTGTCCTCCACTGTCTCTCGGAGTTTACTCAAATTCATGTTCATTACATCGGTGATGCTATCTAACCATCTCATCCTCTGCCGTCCCCTTCTCCTTTTGCCTTCAGTCTTTCCCAGCTTTGGTTTATATCAAACAAACATCTAAAGTGAAAGCTGTTTCCTGCTGTTAAGCAATCCAGCAAAGGAGCCCTACATCATGGACATAAACTAAACATAACAGAATTATGCACATTTTCTCAGATAGTTTGATTAATTAATTATTTTATTTTACACATTTATATGATGCCCACTCCCAAAAGGCTCTGGATTACAAATATAAACATTAAAAATCCATAGTTAGCAACATAAAATCCCCTAAGCTCTAAAAGTCCTGAATAAATTGGCCCCCCTCCTAAACTGTAATAGGGAGGGACAAATGTCAACTTCAGTTGCAGTTATTTCACTATGTGAGCCTGTACAAGGATGCAAACAGAATGGATTATCTCTGTTAAACATATTCGGTGGGATTTCCAAATTATGCCCCATTGAAGACCTGAGATCGCAGACTGGACTCTACAAGAGTAAGAAGCCTGCAGATACCTTGACGTTACCCTGTATAAGGCTTTGCACACTACCATCAGTCACCCAATGAATGGTATATTGTAATAATCCAACATCCAACCTTGAGTTTACAGTGTGTGTGTGTGTGTGTGTGTGTGTTGATTCATTTGTTTGTTTGTTCGTTTGTTCTCCTTTGAGATTGTCCAGATCAGGAACAGACTACACAAGCCTGACTGCATTTCCCATTTTCCCCTTCCCTGACTCCCTGGGCGTGTCAGGGAAGATACAGTCTGAGTCTCTTCCTTATATTTTCCCTGGTTCCTGGGCTCAGAGCATGTTTTTGCACTTGTTGTTGTGGTAATGGTTTCTGAACAGTTTCTCCAAGGTCGTATATATGGCTGCCTACACCATGTAAAAGTGCAATTATTTTTTCAGCCAGAGCTGTTGGAATGTCATCTTGCTATAAATGACATGAGACTGTCGTATATCATTGCAGGATGCAGAAGGACTCCACAGAAAACAAACCAGTTTCTTAAGAGGGAATGTGGCATGTCCAGAACAGACATATCTTCTGATTCCAGAAGTCTTTCTCTGGAATCGAAAACAGCTCCATTGAACCAATTCAGCTTTACCTTGTTCTCCCACATCCAATCTTTTATGGTCCTTTAGGAACAGTCAAGCCACCTTTTATGCCTTCTGCTGCTCTTCTACTTTAATTTAATTTCACTGTTTGGAGTTCAGCATCCAAAAGTCAAGTATGTCCTCAGCCTGAAAAATATTACATACTTTTGATTTAGGTTATCATGAAGTCTCAAATGACCTATCAACTGGCATGGGAATTAGCCTAATAAACAGCCATCAAGAACTTTGATTGTTTACATAAAATGTAATGGTACGAAGGAGGCAGCAACTAAAACCATCCCAAAGAAAAAGAAATGCAAGAAAGCAAAGTGGCTGACTGATGAGGCTTTACAAATAGCTGAGGAAAGAAGGGAAGCAAAAGTCAAGGGAGAAAGGGAAAGATATAAACAACTGAATGCAGAATTCCAGAGAATAGCAAGGAGAGATAAGAAGGCCTTCTTAAATGAACAATGCAAAGAAATCGAGGAAAACAATAGAATGGGGAAGACTAGAGATCTCTTCAAGAAAATCGGAGATATCAAGGGAACGTTTTGTGCAAAGATGGGCATGATAAAGGACAAAAAAGGCAGGGACCTAACAGAAGCAGAAGAGATTAAGAAGAGGTGGCAAGAATACACAGAAGAACTATACAAGAAAGATCTTAATATCCCTGATAAATACGATGGTGTGGTCACTGACCTTGAGCCGGACATCCTAGAGAGTGAAGTCAAGTGGGCCTTAGGAAGCATTACTAACAACAAAGCTAGCGGAGAAGACAGTATCC
This sequence comes from Charina bottae, assembly GCA_023362775.1. Lineage (NCBI taxonomy): Eukaryota > Metazoa > Chordata > Lepidosauria > Squamata > Charinaidae > Charina > Charina bottae. The sequence continues at coordinate 26,662,782 of JALMGJ010000007.1, forward strand.
CAGCTGAGCTATTTAAAATCCTAAAAGATGATGCTGTTAAAGTGCTGCACTCAATATGCCAACAAATTTGGAAAACTCAACAGTGGCCACAGGATTGGAAAAGGTCAGTTTACGTTCCAATTCCAAAGAAAGGCAATGCCAAAGAATGTTCAAACTACCGTACAATTGCGCTCATTTCACATGCCAGCAAGGTTATGCTCAAAATCCTACAAGCTAGGCTTCAGCAGCATGTGAACCGAGAACTACCAGAAGTGCAAGCTGGGTTTCGAAGAGGCAGAGGAACTAGAGATCAGATTGCCAACATTCGCTGGATCATGGAAAAAGCAAGAGAGTTCCAGAAAAACATCTACTTCTGCTTCATTGACTACGCTAAAGCCTTTGATTGTGTGGATCACAACAAACTCTGGCAAATTCTTAAAGAGATGGGAGTACCAGACCACCTTACCTGTCTCCTGAGAAACCTGTATGTGGGTCAAGAAGCAACAGTTAGAACCGGACATGGAACAACCGACTGGTTCAAAATTGGGAAAGGAGTACGACAAGGCTGTATATTATCACCCTGCTTATTTAACTTATATGCAGAGTACATCATGAGAAATGCCGGGCTGGATGAATCACAAGCCGGAGTTAAGATTGCCGGGAGAAATATCAACAACCTCAGATATGCAGACGATACCACCCTAATGGCAGAAAGTGAAGAGGAACTAAAGAGCCTCTTGATGAGGGTGAAAGAGGAGAGTGCAAAAGCTGGCTTGAAACTCAACATTAAAAAAACCCAGATCATGGCATCTGGTCCCATCACTTCCTGGCAAATAGAAGGGGAAGAAATGGAAGCAGTGACAGATTTTATTTTCTTGGGCTCCAAGATCACCGCAGATGGTGACTGCAGCCATGAAATTAAAAGACGCTTGCTCCTTGGAAGGAAAGCTATGGCAAACCTAGACAGCATATTAAAAAGCAGAGACATCACCTTGCCGACAAAGGTCCGTATAGTTAAAGCTATGGTTTTTCCAGTAGCAATGTATGGCTGTGAGAGTTGGACCATAAGGAAGGCTGAGCGCCAAAGAATTGATGCTTTCGAGCTGTGGTGCTGGAGAAGACTCTTGAGAGTCCCTTGGACTGCAAGGAGGTCAAACCAGTCAATCCTAAAGGAAATCAACCCTGACTGCTCATTGGAAGGACAGATGCTGAAGCTGAAGCTCAAATACTTTGGCCACCTAATGAGAAGAGAGGACTCACTGGAAAAGACCCTGATGCTGGGAAAGACTGAGGGCAAAAGGAGAAGGGGACGGCAGAGGATGAGATGGTTAGATAGCATCACCGATGTAATGAACATGAATTTGAGTAAACTCCGAGAGACAGTGGAGGACAGGAAGGCCTGGCGTGCTATGGTCCATGAGGTCACGAAGAGTCGGACACGACTGAACGACTGAACAACAACACGAAGGAACAGGATGGAGAGGGTGTATTGAATTCAGTGATTGACAGGTCTATTTTCAAATCAGAGTCAGTTCTGCAATCAGACCAACTGATTAATCCCATCTGCAATATCCTGGTGATTGTGGAGAGAATAGAGAAGTGGAGTCCTTGGTGCCCTCTGAGCTTGGTTGTTTGCTTGTAGACATTTCATTACCCAATTTTGTTATCCTGAGCTATATATATTTTCTTTTATTGAGATTAAAGAAAAAAAGGGTTGTAGTTTAACCATTTGCTCTGCAAATTATGAGGCTTTGCCTCATAATCTCTCAGGCGTTCATCCTGTGAGGTTCTGTAATGGTATTTTTGAATCTTCATTAACTAGCTCATGTAAATTTTTGATCTTATCTTTCACAGAAAAGACCTGTGAATTAATTCCTTTTGCTTCCATTTCAGCCTTGACAAATACCTCCAACACATTCAGGTGATACATCATTAACCATTAGATGATCCCCTTTCTTCTGCAATAAACAATCTCAACCTACATGTCTTAAGTCTGGCTTGGGTGCTCATCATCCCAAGCGTTACTGTTGCTGCAAATTTAATTTTATTCTATCTCCAAGAACAAAGAAACAGACAAACACACACACACATGTCTAAATATCTATCAGAATGTATGTATCGCCAATATTTTTTTTATCTGAAACACCTCTTGCCCTGGTTTTTATTAAAATTATCAGATCCCATTATAAAATTCTAGTTTGCCTGTAGATTCCTTCTTAATCAGTTGAAAAAAGTTGTTTAAATTTTTCCTATGTTAGACTACTGAACAATAGATTTAGTAAGTACGACAAGCTAGACAATGTTTTATTTTGGAACTCTAGATCACGACACTAACTGATCTGTAGTCTCTTTGCAGCCCCTGATTTCTAGTTGCCCTACTTTATTTATTTTTTTCATTTTTATAAATCAGAAAGTGCTAAGACTTGGTAGCATATCATAATAATAATCATTTACTAATCTTGTATGCTGCCCAACTCTTAATGACTCTTATGGTGTTAATAATCCCTATGCATTTGTAAAATAACACAAATGTACAGCAGCATGTACAGCAACCAGCAATTATGTCAGAATGATATGTGTGTGATGACATAATCATGCAAATGCTGCAGTTACGTACCTGCATCAGGATTTCTGATACAAATATGTAAGTTACAGCTTTTGTGTGATTTCTTTATCATGCATGTGTCATCATTTGCCCCCTTGCTCTTTCCCTGGATGCCTTATTTTTCATTGCAGGAAACCAATACCTTGTCTGGGGAGGGGCTTATGGAATATGTGCATGCTTCTTGAAACCACAAGTGCCTGCCATTAAATCCTTACTAACAGAAGGTAATACCAATGCAATAAACCTATGATTAAAATAATGTTTTTGCCATCCATATGCCAATCTGATGATAACATATGGCTTTCAAACTCTTTTGAAAACCTTTAAAGCTTCATGAATACTCAGCCCTTCTAAATGTGAACAAAATAATGTTTTGAAATATACCCTCATCTTTTCTCTCTCATCATATATGCATTATTATCTATCAAACACATATGAAGAATTGTTCCAGACCTGCTGTCTTTACTCATGTATTACTTATATGGAAAATATTTGTCACAGAGTGATGCACAAGCAATATGTGTGTGTCCCTTAATTTTATAGTAGAAAGTTGTATCTACAGAATCTGCCATAGGAAACACATTAAAAGTTTATTTATTTGGTTTTATATGCCACTTCAATCATAACTGATTAGCATTTCACTATGAGCAAAGATAGGCTTTGGGGAGCATTTTTGAAAAATACATTTCAGAAGGAGTATAAATAAGATTGAAAGGAAAATATGACAGATAATGTGTTAAAGTATCAGAAGATTCTGGTTCTGACCATTAAAACCCTAAAAGGTTTGAGACCAAATTATTTGAGGGCCCCTCCGGCCCTCATATAAAACTACTGGTGCATTAAGGCCTTCTCGGTATGAATCATTCTCTTTCTGTTTATCCTCCCATCCATTTGTAAATGTTTTCTACTAATGTTTTCTACTCACCCAGTCAGGCAGAGAAGGCATGCTACGGACCCCATTGACAAAAGAATTCCATCTAGTGGGGTCCAGGAGGTGGGCCTTCTCTGCAGTGGTGCCCGCCCTTTGGAATATCTTGCCCCCGAAGCTGAGGCAGGTTTCCTTGCTCCCGACCTTCTGGAAAAACTTGAAGACCTGGTTCTGCCACCTTGCTTGGGATGGGAATGTCAACAGTGCCTCCTGGGGGTGGCTGGTGCCATGAAGCCCCTCCTATGATTAACATCTATTGCACTTGGATTTTATATTTATTTTATTGATATTGTAATTTTATATTTATATTTTTAACTTTGCTTTTATTGTGAACCGCCCAGAGTCCCCCGGTTGGGGGAGATGTGCGGTGATACAAATTTAAATAATAAATAAATAAATAAATAAATTATTTTGAAACTTGCTAAATATAAAATGTAATATACATGTAATATACATGTAAAGTGGTTTATACATATTTTAAATAAATGAGATCAGTGTTCTGTCATCTTTAAGATGTGCTGGAATAATGAACATTAGAAACAGAACCTTCCATTGTATTTCGATCTTGGTTTTATCATTATACTGTGTCTTTTTGCCTTTATTTTGTGTGCTGCTGCCTGGGATGGACTTGAACTGTTAAAGGAATATAAGTAATATATAAAGTGACAAGCAAAACACACTGGAGTTACCTGGGCGAAGGGATGCTTGTTTCCTAATCAGAATTAGGGCCGCTGGCAGGCTTTTACCCTTGGATTCATGCCCAATCTGATTTTTGTATGGTGCTTTCATATAGTTCTGTTTACATTATGATCCTTAACTGGGTGGGTTCATGCAGTGAAGGATCCATCAGTGGATCCAAAGAAGCAGCTCTAAGGAAGTAGTAGAGTGGGGCTGCAACTGAAGTAATGAAATGATGCCCCCTCCCCCCCACCAAAAAAAAAACCCATAAAGGACAGAACACATTCTCCAGAAACCTATTTTACATACAGAAAATTGATCCTCCTAAAGATTTGGTGCCACAGTAATGGAGAATCATTTCTACTGTATCTTACAAAGTATAGCCAATACAGAAGCAGGTAAATCAAAGACTCATTTCTTGTGCAGTTAAACAGATGATGCAGAAGTGGAATAGGATCATATTGACTAAAATGTATTTTTGGTTTTGTAGGTAGCAGTTTTAGCAGTTAAATATTTTGAAATAGTTTCTACTGATGATGCATCTTTGATTACGGCAGAGTTAATTAGTTACAGGCTGAGCTTAAAACAGCAACTCTTCTCTTTTCTATTAAAACCAACATAGACTTGATCAGCTTTTTCTTAAAGCTAAAACATTACGTAGGTGGAATTTGGCTTATGTAAGTACAAGAACTTCAGAGTCAAATTATTTTTAAAAATCCAAATTTTGAAGTAATAGATATTTCCTTAAGTAATGAAATATTAACTAGTGATAGAGTTTGCAGGGAGCTGGTGCTACGGCAGGCAAAATCCTCGCAAGGATCCTCGCAAACCGTCTCCTATCTATATCAGAAGACATTCTCCCTGAAACCCAAAATGACTTCCGCCCTTCCAGGGGGACAGTGGATATGATCTTCACTGCATGACAGCTCCAAGAAAAATGCAAGGAGCAAAACTTCCCTCTGTACATTTATTGATCTGACTAAGGCTTTTGATAATGTAAATCGTACTGCTCTCTGGACCATCCTTCTGAAAATTGGATGCCCTGATAAATTTGTGGCTACTCCATGACGACATGATGGCAACAATCCTGAATAATGGCTCTCAAAGTGATCCATTTAAAGTGGGATCTGGCATTAAACAGGGATGTGTTATTGCTTCAACCTTATTCTCTATCTTCATCGCTATGATGCTACACCTTGTTGAAGGGAAACTTCCTACTGGTGTAGAAATTATATATCGAACAGATGGAAAGCTTTTTAATCTTAGTAGGCTGAAAGCAAAAAATAAGGTAATTACAACTTCTGTTATAGAACTTCAATATGCTGATGATAACGTAGTCTGTGCACACTCAGAGGAAGATCTTCAAACTATCTTAAACATCTTTGCAGAAGCATATGAAAAGCTCGGCCTCTCGATTAACATTAAAAAAAACCAAAGTGCTTTACCAGCAAGTTCAAACCAATCCCTCTGCAGCGCCATCAATCCAGCTTAAATGTTTGTTACTAGAAAATGTCAACCACTTTTCTTATCTTGGCAGCCATCTATCTACAAAAGCCGACATCGATGCTGAAATTCAGCATTGTCTGAGCTCTGTGAGTGTAGCTTTCTCCTGAATGAAGCGTAGAGTGTTTGAGGATTGGGACATTTGCAGGGAGACCAAAATGCTTGTTTACAAAGCCATTGTACTACCGACCCTATTGTACGCCTGTGAAACATGGACCCTCTACAAACGCCACCTCCAACTTCTTGAAAGAATCCATCAATGCTGCCTCCAAAAAATTCTGCAAATTACTTGGAAAGATAGGTGGACTAATGTTAGCGTATTGGAAGAAGCGAGGACCACCAGCATTGAAACAATGATCATCCAACATCAACTTTGCTGGACCGGCCATGTTATTCGAATGCCTGACTATCGTCTTCCAAAGCAGCTACTTTACTCCCAACTTAAGAATGGAAAACAGAATATTGGTGGACAGCAAAAGAGATTCAAAGATACTCTCAAAGCTAATTTAATTTTTTTTAATATCAGCATTGAGAACTGGGAAGCCCTAACTCATGAGCATTTCAATTGGAGGTCAGCCTTTATTAAAGGCACTAGGCACATCAAGCAAACCCTCATCGTGACAGTCTTCCACCCGGAAACCTATGCCCACATTGTGGGAGGTTATGCAGATCCATAACTGGCCTTTACAGCCACTTATGGATCCGCTGTTAAGATTTTACCCCTGGAAGACAATCTTACTCAGCTACGAGTGATCGGGAAGAAGAAGAAGAAGAAGAAGAAGAAGAAGAAGAAGAAGAAGAAGAAGAAGAAGAAGAAGAAGCAGCAGCAGCAGCAGCAGCATGAGGCTTACTTTGTTAAATAAAGTGTTCTCTTTATAGGAGGTACTCCATGTAATAATTAACTTGATTACAGGAGTCTGAAGTGGGGAAAAGTCCCAAAGTAATCAAAGCATCCTCTGTAACTCATAAACTTTAATAATTATTTTTTTCTCACAAATTGCAGGTGCTTTATTATGAAATAGCTAAATACTTCTCCTAAAGGTTTGATTAATATTTAGAAGTGTTTTCTAACCTCATAGAAACCACTCACCAGATCTTTAATTTTATAATAATTTTCCTATTTGATTAGTGATACAGTTATCACCAAACAGAATGAAACACTCCATCCATACATGCATTCACCAGCTGCATATGTTCCCTTTGTCTTCTTCCCTCTGATCCTTAGGCTGCTTCTCTCACACCAGCCATGTCTCTGGTATCTTCTCTTTTCCCACATCCCCACCCCCCCAAGCTTGCAACTTGTAGATGAGCAGATTGGCCAGCTGCAGTAGCAGACCCTTTGCCCTCTTATCCTGAGAGAAAAAAGTCAGCAGCTAAAAATGGTTATTTTCACTGGCAATGGCAGCAAACCACGTTTCAATTTCCTTCTCTGGTGTTTTAAACTTCAGATATCACACTCTGTGCATGCATTCATAATCCAAATGTGTGAGGATTGTGTGGATGTGCATGTATACATACTGTAGATATCAATGGGAAAAAAAACAGCTGTTCAAGAATTTTGGGGACAATAGTTGTATATACATAGTAGGGATACCCTCAGGACCCAAAAGGCTGCCAGTTCAGTAGAGGAAGCGGGTAGGTGTTCCTGGCTTTGGAGCATAGAGCAATTATGTATTTTACATTTGTGCATGTGTGTTAAGGCAAAGTATCATAACTGCTTATTTTATAAGATTATTATTTCTTTACTTATCTGAACCTTGGTGCCTCATATTGTCTGGCTCAATCCACTTTAATTAAGGAATAAGTCTATAGCCTTATATGTTACGTGTGCATGTGTGTGTGTGTGTGTATGTATGTATGTATGTATGTATATAAATATATATATATATATATATATATATATATATATACATATATATATATACAAGAAAGCACAATTTATTTATTTAGATGTCTATTTATGTGTTGACAATCATCTTAGAAAAATATGTTTGAGTGGGAGAGAAGGGGAAATTCTGTTTTAAAGAAGTTGCTTTACAATCTCAGCATTTTAAAATCCAAATATATTCTTTAAAATTTTTTCACAATCAAGATAGATTCAGCCTATCAGATACTCTAATTGAATTATACTACTGATTAATCTGTATATAATATAATATAATATTTATTTATTTATTTATTTATGTTTCAACTTCTATCACCGCACCATCTCCCCCAAGGGGACTCTGGGCGGTTTACAAACATATAATATAATAATATAATATAATATAATATAATATAATATAATATAATATAATATAATATAATATAATATAATATAAATATTAATATTATTTATTATTATTATTTTTTTTATTTATTATTTCAATTTATTCCCCGCCCATCTCCCTTGCAAGGGACTCTGGGCGGGTTACAACAATTGAAGTTTAAAAAATACAAAAACAATATCTAAAATACTTCTAATAATAAATTACATAATAATAATATTAATAATAATATTAATATTAATATAATATTGAATTAAAATATAGAAAAAAAACACATTTTTTTTAATGCTGGGGAGTTCCATTACAATAGAAACAACTCATTTCCATTCTACCAAACAGCCAGATAGAGATGTAAATTTACACTGAAATCATGATAATGGCAAGTCAACTGATGTTGACATTAGCTTGGTAGGATTTTGCTGTTATTGAAATAGCAAGAGTTACTGTTTAATTCTTATGCAGAAAAATAGCCTGCAGCTAAATAATACATTTCTGTTAGCAATTATTTAACACAACCCTGAACTGCAAATACATTTACATAATAATTTGTCTCTTGTAGAGTGTACTTACAGAGAATGTAATTGGAAGTAGGGAGAAATAAAATGGCTCCAAATGAATGAAATGTTTGCAATACATGAGCACTGATTTTTCAAATCTTTATATACACATTAAATATATACAAGCTGCAGTTTTAAATACAAAGTGAATATACAGAATGTCTGGCAATGTGGTTTTGAAGTTACTCCTTACTGCATGAAAATAATCATATGCAGATACTTTTTAAGATACTTCTTACTAGAGTGACCCCAACTCACCTTACAGGGTTGCTGTTGTGGGAAAAATAGGTGGAGGAAGGAGTTTTAGGTATGTTCGCCGCCTTGAGTTATTTATAAAAATAATAAAGGCGGGATATAAAATAAATAAAATAAAAAATAAAAATAAAAACAGGATCTTGCAATTTCAGCAGGTTTACCTTGTTAGGTTAGTTGCAGTTGTTGAAATAGACTCTTTTGCAACTATTAAAGGCGCAAGAACCCTGTTAGAGAGCCAGTTTGGTGTAGTAGTAAAGGCACTGGTCTGGAAACTGGGAGATAGTGAGTTCTAGTCCTGCCTTAGGCACAAAGCCAGCTGGGTGACCTTGGGCAAGTCACTTTCTGCCAGCCCTAGGAAGGAGGCAATGGCAAACCACTTCTGAAAAACCTTGCCAAGAAAACTGCAGGGACTTGTCCAGGCAGTCTCCGAGAATTGGACACAGTTGAACGGATTAAAAAAAAAATGAAATACAGTTGTCATGACTAGAATTCAAAGCTCATATTGTAATAAAAAAATGGAAAACAAAAGAAAGCCACCATTCCAAATTTTCTTGAGCCAAGTTATTTTAGCTATCAGATAACTGCTGGGAGAGCCAGTTTGGTCTAGTGGTTAAGGCTCCAGGCTAGAAACTGGGAGACTGTGAGTTCTAGTCCCGCCTTAGGCACGAAAGCCGGCTGGGTGACTTTGGGCCAGACGCTCTTTCTCAGCTCAAGATGTCAGGCTTGGTGAGAAGCCTGACGTGACAAGCTGGTCGGTCAATTCCTGTCACAACCAACAGATCAACATTTGGTTGATCCAAAAAAAGCAGACCCCGCACTTGCGGGGAAAATGCTAGGATGGAAAAAAAAACCTATTCTGGGAATAAAAGACATAAATTTAAATCTATGTAGCAAACCAGTGACTATATTTCAGTTTTGCCTATTCCACAAAGTTATTATAAAGATAAAATGAGAAGCGAAAGAATATAGAACTCTCTTAAGCTTCTTGGAGAAAAGTAAAAGACTTATTTTAATTACGTGGCACTAATACAGCCATACTTGAGGCTCCCCCCCCCAGTCTATCATAACTGTTTGCTTTATTGCCATTGCCTGTAAGCTTGTTTTGTGGCAACTGCAGTCACACTAGAAGCTAGTTGTCATGTATCATTTGTCCATATAATGTAGTGATGTCAGGTTTGTTTTGGCAACTGGCTGGAATGTTTATTTAAAAATATATATGTCCAGTCCCTCCTTACCAAGAAGCCCTTCAAAAATGTCTTTTAAATGCAAGGCTTTGTTTTTCTCCACAAGTTCCAAAAGAACTTGCATGCACTGTAGCCTCCTTAGAATGTCTAATATGAAAACAGATCTATCCATTTTCCCTGACAGTGCTTGTTATTTCATGTTGACACTTTATGTTTTCATACTTCATCTTCAGATTAGTGTACTAAACTAAAGTATGAATTGCAAACAGTTCTGACTATTCAACAACTTTGTGCCATCAATTTGTGACTGGCAGAATCAAGAAGATGATGAATGAAGTGGCTTCTTCAATTTCTTCATCTGTTACTTTATACAAATCTCTGCAAGCTGTGGAGTAGTGATTGAAGCCATTATCTTCCAAGGTCATAGCTATATTTTATATCTGTCAGAGTATTACAGTGGAAGAAATAACACATTTTTATATATGGAAGTAAAGGGGGGAAGCACTACTTGGCTAGTAGAGGTTGTGATGAAGCACTCATATGTATGCCTCAACTCAAGTATGTATGCTATCTTTTCACCATTGAACTGAAAACTAAGTATGGTTTATTTCCATACTGTATAACAGGATCCTAAACTGTTGGAAATACTGTAAGTAAGAAGTAAGTTTATTGTTGCAACCACAGGTCATAACAATATAGCATACCATAAAACAACAGTAGAATAGTAAGATTATAAAATGAAGTAATAAAAATGTGTTAGATGTAAGAAGGTTACATCATATACAGCATACACAACCAAATGACTGAACAACAAAAGTAAGAAGGTTAAAATAAGATAAAGCCAGAGCTACAACTAAGAACTTAAATATTTCTGAGTTTAAATGACACAGAGCAAAAGTACCAACCTGACTGTTAACATCTGCAAGAAGATAGTTCAATTATTCAAGGTCTGAGCCCTTGAGTTCCCCTACCATCAATAATTTGGCCCTAGTCTCATTGCAAATGGGGCAGTGGAGGACATAATGGATAATGTCCTCCATTTGACCAATACCACAAGAGACATTCAACAGGGTGCTTATAAAATCTCCCTTTGAGATATGCTGAAGGCATGGTCTGCATGTCTGCAAGCATAGGGATGAAGTCCTTCTTAGGCATTGGTAATATTGGAAACAAGTAGTAGCAGCAGCCCAAAACACTTAGGAAGTTTGTGTGTTTCTGCATGCATGAGTTTCAAGGAATCTTATGGAAGGCGGAGCCTTACTATTCTCCTATTCAGGAACAATTGCAGCTTAAACCTGGTATTGTCCTACATACATTTATAAAAGCTCAACTGTCCTCCATTCTGCTACAGCAGGGTTCTCAACTGGGTTCCATGGAACCCTAGGGTTTTACAAGAGGTCGCTAGGGGTTCCTTGGGAGATCATGATTTATTTAAAAAATTATTTCAAATTCGGGCAACTTCACATTAAAGAGGTAAGTTTCATTCTTTATTTTTAGTTTAAGAACACTGTTAATGCATATATACAGGACTACGCATGAAACAAATATAATAATTTTGTAACTAATCGAAGATAATATTTGTAGCTCAGGGTTGAACTGGGGAGTCTTTGGTGCTCTCTGAGCCTTGTTGTTTTCATGCAGACGTTTCATTGCCAGGCTAGGCAACATCTTCAGTGCGAAAAGGGAGTGGAACTTGCTGTCTGTTTATATACCCTGGCTTGTCCTGCCTGTGTTGGTGGGGGTCTTGTACTCTCCTTGGTAGTTCCTTGATTGGGCTGTTGTGTGCTGTTTGGGTGATTGACTGAGTTAATAGTTCCTTGATTAAGGTCTATTGTGTTGTTTGATTGCTTCTCTGCTGCTAATCTTGCTGTTAATCTATGCATATCTTGTTGTTGATTGCTGGCCCAGGGGTGTTCTGGTCTTCTGGCTATTCTATTGTCTCTTATGAATGGTATGTAAATGTTGTTAACCTCTATGTGTCTGTTGGTGGCTGCTTTGTCTGAGTGCCAAGCTTCTAGGAATTCTCTAGCATTTTTGGATTTGGCCTGGTCTAATATGCTCACAGTTTCCCAGTTGAAAGTATGGTTAAGTCTGTCCATGTGTTGTGAGATTAAGGAGTTTTCATCATGTCTTCTGACTGCTAGTTGGTGTTCGTGGATGCGTTCTGCTAGTCTTCTGCCAGTCTGTTCTACATAGTGGCTGTTACATACAGTGTAAGGACAGTTGTTGTGGATGCCAAGAAATGTGTCCTCCTTTCCCAACATTTGTCCTCCTTTCCAATTGTCCGTGTCCTCCTTTGCCTGTTCAGATATCTGGTAACCCTAGCTTTGCCATTCTCTCCCACATGTGAGGAAATAAGCACGCTGCTACTGGTGTGGCATCTGCATGCTTTCCACATTGAGAAAACAGCAAGAAATGGCACAGGAAAGCATTGAGAATGGCCCTTACGCTTGCGGACTGACAGAGAACTTTTGCCATCTAGATTTTATCCCATTTATATTTGATTGTTGTCTGTATTTGTATTTTTATATCTTTGTACTTGTGGTTGAATTTTAATTGTGCTTTTACTGTAAACCGCCCAGAGTTCCCCTTTGGAGGGAGATGGATGGTAATAGAAATTTAATAAATAATAAATAATAATAATAGGAAAGCATTGAACTTGCAAATTTTGCCAGTCTTATTTAGTCACCATTGAAGCATCACACAAATTTTTGATCACAAATATAAGAAATGTAGAAGAAAAAGAGGGGAAGAGTGATTTTTCTTTTATCTGAAAGCTCTTTTTTTCCTAGTCATGAAGCTGGATAATGTAGATGCAGCCATCAGGTATTCAGTATATCCATAAGACTGGCTTTGTCAACTAGAGGATCAGTGATAAATTGTACATCTCTTGAAGCCATTTCTGAAAATCATGATAGGTTATATAAATGTATGTAGTTGTCTTATAATACTAAACTATTGTTTCATCCAGCCCAGCCTTCCAGAACCTGGTGCCTCCGAATGAACTGAACTTTAACTCCTATAATTCAGGGTTAACATGGCATTTGGAAATACTGCCTGGAAATTATGAGAATTGAAGTTCAGTACCATTGAATTTCCATAGTAAGGTAAAGGTTCCCCCCGCACATTTGTGCAGTCGTGTCCGACTCTAGGGGCCGGTGCTCATCTACGTTTGTTAGCCGAAGAGCCAGTGTTGTCCAAAGATGCTTCCGCGGTCATGTGGCCGGCATGACGCGCGCGGAACGCTGTTACCTACCCACCAAAGTGGTACCTATTCATCTACTTGCATTTGCATGCTTTCGAATTGCTAGGTTGGCAAGAGCTGGAGCTAGTGCGGGAGCTCACTCCGCACGCAGGGCTAGGGATTCGAACCTCCGAACTTGCAATCTTCTGATCGACAAGCCTGGCGTCTTACCTGCTGAGCCACCACGCCCCTATGAATTTCCTATGAATATATGAATTTCCATAACAGGTGATTAAACATTACATTTGGATGGGCAGCAGATAGAACCTGGTAATCATATGCTGTATATATAAGCTACTGTCCCTCCCCAAATATAGAAATCCATGTTCTTCTTTATCCTCATCATTAAATATCTTCCAGGTTAAATGGAATTAACTCTTATTTGCTTTATATGGTTTACACTATTCAACCATACAGAATAGATCTTGCTACAGGATAAACAAAGAAACTATCTTTGATGTGCCATTAATCTGTGAATTAATCCAAATGTATTACTTTTGGCACAGCACCATAGATAATTTTCTTCTGTTGGCAATGTCAGTATATTGCATGCAGCATTCTCACAAATGTGCATCATTCTGGCATTTTCCCATTTGGAAGCAAAGGAGTATAGTTGCAGGATCAATCACTAGCAAGAACACTACACAAGAGCCACATATATCTACAGAGAGAAAATAATTTATTGTTAAAGGGCGAGCGGATGGAGCGGCCTGCTTCTCTCCTAGGCACCAGTGATCCTTAGTCTGTATAGCAAATAGACACTCACACAGAGATTATATAAAATAGCCTATTTACTTTATATACATACGTATTTACAGATCACTTCCACACAGGTAACAAATGATAACCAATGATACAGCATACAGAGGTTGAATGAGAAAATGGGAATAAAATGGAATACAGAATATCTCTGCTTTTATAGATAAACTGACCAATCACATTATAGGTCACTCTCGTTATCTACCACACCCAACTTAACTCTTAGCACCTGTTGTATGAGTCACACACTGACACATCAGCACTACAACAATGGCTGCTAATTGGGTGACTCTGCAGAATATTTCCCCTTTCACCTAGAAATCAAGCCTCTCTGTATAATTCATATCTAACAGTAAATTCCTGGGTATATCAAACCCCAACGCCCCTTCAATTTACAATAGATATCACATTCACATATACAGAATAGAAGACATACACATTTGAGATATACACATCCTATGTCTATCTATGCTTAGAGGCTTTGTCATCACATCTGCTACATTACACTCAGATGGACAATACTGCAAATCTATACAATACAATACAATAAACTTCCAATTATTGACTGACCACATGTTCTTGATCACATGAAGTTTGTTCATCATCTCCAGTTTCTGTTTTAACAAAATCTGTTGTCATCGGGGTTGGAACTTCCTTGCAATGTTCCATATTGTTCTCCCTTAGCAGTGCTTCAATTTTCTTCCGCTGCTCTAGAACATAACCCACATCAACCTTCTGAATACCTACGCCTAGGTAATTCCTAATCTCTCCCAGATCTTTGACATCAAATTGTTGTATCAGATTTTCAGTAAATTCAATTACCCTGCTTTGATCTTTTGCTATAAAACATAAATCATCTACAAAAATCAAAAGCAAAATCTGTTCATCATTTTCACATTGCTTTACATACAGACATGGGTCAGCTATACTACACTTGAATCCCATTCTTTGTAATCCCTTATCTAAAGTTAGATTCCAGCAACGTGCCGATTGCTTGAGTCCATACAACGCTTTCTGCAACTTGTATACGCTCCCTGCAATATTTGATTCATACCCTGGGGCTTCAATCATATAGATTTCTTCTTTCAAATCAGCATGCAAATATGCTGTTGTGATATCATAATGCTGTACTACACAATTCCCAGCTGCTGCCATTGCTAAGGCAAACCTAAATGTCTCCCCTCTTAGCGTTGGTGCAAAAACCTCATCATAAGTCTGATTCTTTACCTGGGAAAATCCTTGTGCTACCAACCTAGCCTTATACTGAATATCACCATTCACTAAGGTTTTCTTCTTATACACCCATCTACAACCTACTGTCCTATGCCCCTCAGGCAACTTAGTAGATTTAAAAACCTTATGAGAATTAATGGCTTTCATTTCCACATCCATAGCAGCTTTCCATCTACTCTGCTCGTGTTGTGGCAACTCTAATACGTCCCTGTAACTACGAGGTTAATAATCAATAAAACACACTTTTACATCACCTGGTGTATAACGCTGAGGTGTTATGCCCTTGTTAACTCTCTCAGATCTGCACAATACTGTAGCATCCTGCATCATTGGCACACTAGGAGTTAATTCCTCTTCCTTCTTAATCACATCAGTGGACTCTCTCCGCTCTGAGAACTCAAAACTTCTCTGACTAGGAAGATAAACTGCACTACTCCCGTGTAATCTCTGCCAATTGCTGTGCTCACTAAAACTTGCTGATCTAGAGATAACAACTTTCCTGCCATCAGTGAACCTATATCCCTTGGTCCCTGGCTCATACCCCACAAACGTCATCTTCTGTGCTTTTGCCTATCCTTTCCTGCGTACCTCCTTATGCACGTGAACATAGGCAGTGCACCCAAACTCTTTCAAATGAGCTAATGATGGCTTCTTGCTTCTTGCCATATAACATATAATATGGAGTTTGATTTACAGACACACTCCATAACCTGTTAATTAAATAATTAGCTGTTAATATTGCCTCTCCCCAATATCCTATTGATAACCCTGAGTCAGCTATAAGTGAATCCTTCACTGTCTGCAATGCCAAATTCCTACGTTCAGCCATGCCATTCTCAGCTGAACTATGCGGATTGGTTCTCCTATGCACAATGCCCCTTCTACCGAGCCATTGCTGAAAACTGCCACTCAGAAACTCAGTACCCCGGTCAGTTTGTAAACTACACACCTTTGTGCTATATCTACGTTCCACAAACTGCACCCAGTTTCTAAACTTATCAAATGTTTGACTTTTAGCTTTCAATAGGTAACAGAACCCAAATCTGGTGTAATCATCTACAATAACTAAAACATATTTAGCACCCCCTATTGTAGCTGGTAATGGACCAATTAAATCAGCGTGAACTAATTCAAAACATTTATGTGACTTCCTATCACTGAATTTGCTCACAGGAAACACCTTTGACTTTGCAGCCTTACAAGCTGTGCAATCCAAATACACTTGGCATTGTTTCAAATTCATTCCAGAACTTGCTTCTGACATCTTTTCAATCACTTTGTAACTCGGATGCCCAAGCCTTCTATGCCATAAGTGCTCACATGAATCATGTGTTGGCTTATTTATTGTAGCTAAATCATGGCCTCTGCTTGTCCTGGTTTGTATCATTTCATAAAGATAGTTCTGTAAAATACCTATACCACAAACATTATTATCTTTCATGACAATACATTCATTATTACCAAACTGTACAGTATAACCTAGTTTATCCAATTGTGACACACTAATAATATTGTACTCCAGTTCTGGTACACATAACATTGATAATTCAATATTTAACCCTGGTACATACACTAATCCCTTATCAGTCACAGATGCAATGCTTCCATTAGCTAGAGTAACATGATCTCTATCAGCTTGCGTAAAACTCTTAAACATCTGCCTGTTATTTCCTATATGCTGACAAGCCCCGCTGTCAAATAGATATGGCCCCTTTAAATCTTGAACATTTGAACTAATTAAAGACAGCTGTGCAGCATCTCCTGGCTTGGAGATTCTCGGCTTGACTTTAGGCTTCTGTTTTCTATCACAATGTTTCAACAAATGCTTATGCGACCCACAGTTAAAACATTTACGCTTTACAAATAAAACATTGTTAGACTTATCAGAATAACATTCATTAACAGACTGCCTTATGTTATTATCCATTACGTTAGAACATTGTTTCCTTCTTTGCTCTTCTTCCAAAAGCCTGCCAGATAAGTAATTTATGGTCAAATCTCCCTCAGATAATGACCTGAAGCTTGTTGCTAAAGTATCCCACATTTCATTTAAAGAACTGAGAATTATATACACTTTATTTGCTTCTGTAAATGGCATATCTCTCTGAGCCAACTCCTGGAACAACCCTGTCATATAATGCAGGTGATCCCTTATATTATCAGATACCCCTAATCTGGCATGATAAAGTTTCCTTGTTAGCAAAACTTTGCATAACGGCGAGCTTCTCAGATAAACAGACTTTAAAGCTTCCCAACACTTATTGGCTAACTGACAATCTCTAACATAACATAATTGGCTATCTTCCAGACATAAAATTATGCTTGCCAATGCTCTATCGTCCTTTAGAGCAACTTCTTCATCGTCCAGGTCTGGGTCAGGGCAAAGTACACTTCTCCAAAGACCCTCACGCCGAAGATACATTTCCATTTTGTATGCCCATGACGAATAATTAGTGTCATTCAGTCTTTCCAGAGGAAATCCTCCCCCGACTGCAGGCAACATCTTCGCTTCGCTCATCTGTCCACAGCCCCTTCTGGGCAGACACCGATGATTAAAGACACAGACCTTATCAGAACGTCCTCCAGCTGCAAAACAAGCGTAGGAGAAAAAAAAAAACATGCAGGCACGGAACCTGTTAAAGCTCCAAACCACTCCAAATAGCCACACGACTCCTGGATAGGCTTCCAAAGCTTCCAGCTCACAGACTGCACACGATCCCACGATCCACAGCCAGTCTAAAACTTCTGTCTCTGGGCTTTCTGTCGCCTCTGGGCCCGTAACCTGTTAAAGGGCCAGCGGATGGAGCGGCCTGCTTCTCTCCTAGGCACCAGTGATCCTTAGTCTGCATAGCAAATAGACACTCACACAGAGGTTATATAAAATAGCCTATTTACTTTATATACATACGTATTTACAGATCACTTCCACACAGGTAACAAATGATAACCAACGATACAGCATACAGAGGTTGAATGAGAAAATGGGAATAAAATGGAATACAGAATATCTCTGCTTTTATAGATAAACTGACCAATCACATTATAGGTCACTCTCGTTATCTACCGCACCCAACTTAACTCTTAGCACCTGTTGTATGAGTCACACACTGACACATCAGCACTACAACAATGGCTGCTAATTGGGTGACTCTGCAGAATATTTCCCCTTTCACCTAGAAATCAAGCCTCTCTGTATAATTCATATCTAACAGTAAATTCCTGGGTATATCAAACCCCAACATTTATTTTCTTTTTACAAAGGATTATAAGGAAGGGGTTTCTAATGAATATGCAATGGAGGTGAAGAATAGATTTAAGGGACTAGATTTAGTAGATAGAGTCCCGCAAGAACTATGGACAGAAGCTTTCAACATTGTTCAGGAGGCAGTAACAAAAAACGTCCCAAAGAAAAAGAAAACCAAGAAGGCACGTTGGCTGTCTGCTGAGACACTGGAAGTAGCCCAAGAAGGAAGGAAAGCAAAAGGCAACAGTGATAGGGGGAGATATTCCCAATTAAATGCAAAATTCCAGAGGTTAGTCAGAAGAGACAAGGAATTATTTTTAAACAAGCAATGCACGGAAGTGGAAGAAGACAATAGAATAGGAAGGACAAGAGACCTCTTCCAGAAAGTTAGAAATATTGGAGGTAAATTCCAGGCAAAAGTGGGTATGATCAAAAACAAAGATGGCAAGGACCTAACAGAAGCAGAAGAGATCAAGAAAAGGTGGCAAGAATATACAGAAGATCTGTATAGGAAGGATAATAATATCGGGGATAGATTTGATGATGTGATCAGTGAGTTAGAGCCAGACATCCTGAAGAGTGAGGTTGAATGGGCCTTAAGAAGCATTGCTAATAACAAGGCAGCAGGAGACGACGGCATCCCAGCTGAACTGTTTAAAATCTTGCAAGATGATGCTGTCAAGGTGATGCATGCCATATGCCAGCAAATTTGGAAAACACAAGAATGGCCATCAGATTGGAAAAAATCAACTTATATCCCCATACCAAAAAAGGGAAGCACTAAAGAATGTTCAAACTATCGAACAGTGGCATTTATTTCACATGCCAGTAAGGTAATGCTCAAGATCTTGCAAGGTAGACTCCAGCAATTCATGGAGCGAGAATTGCCAGATGTACAAGCTGGGTTTAGAAAAGGAAGAGGAACTAGAGACCAAATTGCCAATATCCGCTGGATAATGGAGAAAGCCAGGGAGTTTCAGAAAAACATCTATTTCTGTTTTATTGACTATTCTAAAGCCTTTGACTGTGTGGATCATAACAAATTCTGACAAGTTCTTGGTGGTATGGGGTTACCAAGTCATCTTGTCTGCCTCCTGAGCAATCTGTATAACGACTAAGTAGCAACGGTAAGAACAGACCATGGAACAACGGACTGGTTTAAGATTGGGAAAGGAGTACATCAGGGTTGTATACTCTCACCCTACCTATTCAACCTGTACACAGAACACATCATGCAATGTGCTGGGCTTGATGAATCCAAGGCTGGAGTTAAAATCATTGGAAGAAACATTAACAATCTCAGATATGCAGATGATACCACTTTGATGGCTGAAAGCGAGGAGGAGCTGAGGAGCCTTATGACGAAGGTGAAAGAAGAAAGTGCAAAAGCTGGGTTGCAGTTAAACCTCAAAAAAACCAAGATTACGGCAACCAGCTTGATTGATAACTGGCAAATAGAGGGAGAAAAAGTGGAGGCAGTGACAGACTTTGTATTTCTAGGCGCAAAGATTACTGCAGATGCTGACTGCAGCCAGGAAATCAGAAGACGTCTACTTCTTGGGAGGAGAGCAATGGCAAATCTTGATAAAATAGTTAAGAGCAGAGACATCACACTGACAACAAAGGTCCGCATAGTTAAAGCAATGGTATTCCCTGTAGTAACCTATGGCTGTGAGAGCTGGACCATAAGGAAGGCTGAGCGAAGGAAGATAGATGCTTTTGAACTGTGGTGTTGGAGGAAAATTCTGAGAGTGCCTTGGACTGCAAGAAGATCAAACCAGTCCATACTCCAGGAAATAAAGCCAGACTGCTCACTTTTTTTCCCTCCAAATTTTATTAAAGTTTTGATATACATAGTTAAAAGGTAGAAATGAAAAAGAAATAGAAATACAAATCAAAGAAAGAAGAAAAAGTGAGTCGAAAAGAAAAGAAAAAAAGAAAAAGATAAAGCATAGAAATTGGTCAACTTACGATTTATCTCTGGTCTTAGTAATTTAAAAAAGTTTTATCTTACATGCTAGCTCTATATATAACATTCAAAAACATTTCCTGTCTAATATATCAATTTATATATATATTAGTCTTCAAAACCCCAGATAAGCTTCGCCCCTCCTGCATGTTGGAAATAGTCCATTAATGGTTTCCATTCTTTAAGAAAGTAACAGTTTGAGTTTTCTTTTAATAAGCATGTCAATTTGTCATTTTCTGCCATATCCATCAGTTTTAACATCCAGTCTTGTATCGTAGGTAAAATCTGGTTTTTCCAATTTTGTGCATATACAAGTCGTGCTGCTGTAATCATATATTGCATAATTCTTATAAATTGTTTTCCTATTTGTTCTTCCCATATTCCCAATAAAAATAATTCTGGTTTAAATGGGACTCGAATTTGTAAAATATTTTGCATCAATGAATGTATCTGAGTCCAAAATTTCTTTGCAATTTCACATGTCCACCACATATGGTAAAAAGACCCCTCTTTTTTTTTTACATTTCCAACACAAGTTGGAAACATTTCCATACATTTTAGCAACTTTTTGTGGGGTCATGTACCATCTGTACATCATCTTATAAAAATTTTCCTTCAAATTATAGCACAAAGTAAATTTTAACCCTTTATTCCACATATCTTCCCATTGCTGCATTTGTATATTATGTCCAATGTTTTTTGCCCATTTTATCATACAATCTTTAACTTGTTCCTCTACCACTTCTCCTTTTAACAATAATTTATACATTTTAGCAATTAAATGATCATCTGTCTCACATAATTGTATCTCAAATTCCAATTTAATTTGTTCAAATTCAATTTATTTTAATCTAATTTAAATTTTTCTACAAGTTGCATATATGAAAGCCATTGGAATGTATATCCTTCTAGAGCAAGTTCTTCTTTTGTTTTAGTTATATATTGTCTTTGTTCTTTCTTTAGGAAGTCTTTATAAGTCAGCCACTTGTCTTTATTTCTTACTTCTGTTCTATGAAATGCTTCTTGTGTGGAAATCCATAAAGGTCTTTTATAACATAAAGTTTGTTTATATTTATTCCAAATTCTTAAGAATGATCTTCTAATATAATGGTTTTTAAAGTCCACATTAACTTTAACTTTGTCATACCACAAATATCCATGCCATCCATATCTTAATTCATGACCCTCCAAATTCAATAATTTTTCATTTTTCAAAACTATCCATTCTTTAATCCATACCAAGCAGCAAGCAACATAATATAATTTCAAATCCGGTAGACCTAGTCCGCCTCTTTCTTTTGAATCTTGCAAAACTTTATATTTTATTCTTGGTTTTTTTCCTTGCCAAATAAATTTAGAAATATCCCGTTGCCATTGTTTAAAAGGTTCTTCTGATGCTAATATAGGTAATGTTTGAAAAAGATATAAAATTCATGGCAAAATGTTCATTTTAATTACTGAAATTCTACCTAACAACGATAATTGTAATTTTTTCCATTGATCCAAGTCTTTTTTAATATCTATCCAAAGTGGAATATAATTATTCTTAAACAACTTAACATTTTTAGATGTTAAATATACTCCCAAATATTTTACTTTTTCTTCCATTGAATATCCCGTTAATTCTTTCAATTTCTCTTGTTGATGGTGATCCATATTTTTAGTCAAAACTTTGTTTTCTGTAAATTCACTTTAAACCCTGCTAAAGACCCAAAGTCTTTTAATTTCTGTATCAGTAATTCAATTCCATCTAATTGATTCTCCAAAGTAATGACTAAGTCGTCAGCAAAGGCTCTTAATTTATAAACTTCTTTTTAAACTCTAATACCATGAATACCATCATCTTGTCTAATATCTCTAAGTAGAACCTCTAATACCAATATAAACAGGAGTGGAGATAATGGACAACCTTGTCTTGTGCCTTTTTGAATTTCACAGGGTTTGCTAAATTCTCCATTAACAATTATTTTTGCAAATTGGGGAGTATATATTGATTTAATCCATTTAATAAAATTTCCTCCAAAGTTCATATTTTCCAATACTTTAAACATAAAAGGCCAATTTAAATTGATGGCTGTTGTGGGTCTTCTGGGCTGCGTGGCCGTGTTCTGGAAGTTGTGGTTCCTAACGTTTCGCCAGCATCTGTGGCCAGCATCTTCAGAGGGCAGGAGCACAGATGAACTCTCTGTGCCCAGGTAGAGTGGCAATGTTTTGTTTGTTTTCTATTTATAGAGCTAAATTATAGGAGATTAGGTGGGGTTTTTTGTGTGTTGAAATGTTAACGAGTGGCTGATGAGCATGATTAGCATGTGCATTGTGAGAAGTATTCCCATGTCCTGGTGGTTGGACTGAGTTCATTGACCTTTTGCAGGCTGTGTTTTTCAGGACTGGTAGCCAGGTTTTGCTAATTTTTAGACTTTCTTCTTTTTTATTGTAACTGTGCTGGTGTTTGTGAATTTCAATGGCTTCTCTGTATAATCTGGTGTAGTGGCTTTTGGTGTTGTCCAGTATTTCTGTGTTTTCAAATAGGATTTTGTGTCCCGTTTGCTTGAGAGCAACTTCAGCTACTGAAGATTTTTCCGGTTGCTGGCGAAACGTTAGGAACCACAACTTCCAGAAAACGGCCACACAGCCCAGAAGACCCACAACAGCCATCGAACTCCGGCCGTGAAAGCCTTCGACAATACACCAATTTAAATTGTCAAAGGCTTTTTCAGCATCTATAAATATCAAGGCAGCTTGTTTTTCATAATGTTGTTCCAAATATTCCAGCACATCTAATATATTTTGGACATTGTCTCAGATTTGTCTCTTAGGCAGAAATCCAGCTTGATCTTGATGAATAAAGTTCTTAAGGATATTTTTCATTCTTTCTGCCAATATAGTTGTAAATATCTTATAGTCATTGTTCAATAAAGATATTGGTCTATAATTCTTAGTTAAAATCAAATCTTGTTGTTCTTTTGGGATCAATGTTATATGCGCTTCTTTCCAAGTCTCTGGCATGTTTCCTGTTTCCAAAATCGAATTCATAGTCTTCTGCAAAGGTAAACATAATTCATCCTCGAAGCATTTGTAATAGGCTGCTGACAGGCCATTAGGTCCAGGTGCTTTTCCACTACTAATTTTCTTAAAGGCCTTTACCATTTCCTCTGTTGTTATAGGATTGTTTAGTAATACTCTTTGTTGATCATTAAGAACAGTTAGCTTTTGCTTACTCAAATATTCATCAATATCGACTAGATTAATATCTTGTTTTTTGTATAATTTTGAGTAATAATCATGAAAAGCTTCTTGTATATATTATTCACCAAAACTTTCCCTTCATGTTGTATATTAACAATTGAATTATTTTGTCTTTGTTTCCTCAATTTATAGGCTAACCATCTACCTGGTTTGTTTGCATGTTCAAAATTTGTTTTGTAAATTTCATTTGAGTTTCTAACTCTTGTGGTGATATAAATAAATAAATAAATATCATTGATATTTGTTTTTGTAAAAATTTAATTTGAGTAAGCAAGGTATCATCCATTGGCTTATCTCTTAAACATGACTCTTTACTTTTAATTTCATCTAAAATCAGTTGAATTCTCTCTTGTTTCTTTCTCCTCATTTGAGCATTATATTGGATAAAATAACCCCTCATATATGCTTTGCTGGCATCCCATACAGTTTGAATATTTGTGCCTTTGTTTAAATTCAATTGAAAATATTCTCTTAATTTTTTTACATGCCTCAACTATATCATTTTTCTGAAAAATTGACTCATTCAGTCTCCATCTAAATACATTCCGTTTTCCTTTAAAAGTCAACATTACAGGATTATGATCTGAGAGAGTCTTAGGTAATATTTTAACTTTACCAATGTCCATCATTAAACTTTTGGAAATCAAAATCATGTCTATTCTAGAAAAAGATTTAAATCTCTCTGAATAATATGTATACTTTCTTGAAGTCCCATTCATCAATCTCCAAATGTCTTGTAGATCCAACATTTCTTTCAAATCAAAGAATGTTTATGGTAATTTTCCCTGTGTACATTTCACTTCTTTTTGTGATTGTCTATCCATCATTGGGTGAATTACCCCATTCCAATCACCCATAAAACACCAGTTTTCATAGGGTAAATCCAAAGTTTATCCATTAAGTTTTTATAAAATACTCCTTTGTCCATATTTGGTGCATAAAGTCCAACAATTAATGTTTTAGTTCCTTGTATGTTAATTTCAACTGCAATATATCTTCCTTCATCAACAGCTAATATCTTTTTTGGATTTAACTTTGGTTGTATATACAAAACTACCCCCTTAGTTTTTTTAAGTCCAGCCAAAATAAATTCTTCTCCAAGTTGTTTGCAAATCAAATACTTAATGTCTTTTTTACAAATATGAGTCTCTTGTAAACAAGTTATATCCAATCTCAGTTTTTTCAGAGAATGAAAATTTTTTTGTCTTTTCTATGGGGAATGTGTACCATTAATGTTCCATGTCAGATATTTGTAATCCATAAATATTTTGATATTTAAAAGCCCTTTTTCCAGTCCAGTCCTGCTGCTCCCAGCTCAGATAAATCTTCACTCGTCTCTTTATATTTTGGTGTCTCCACTTTTTCTTCCAAGTCTCCAGATGCATCGTTCATATCTGTCTTATATTTCTCTAAAAATGCTTTTGCTTTTAAAATAGAAGTTATCCTGAACCTTTGCCCTTTGAACATAAAAGATACACCTTCTAATCTCTCTCATCTAAATGAAATATTATTTCGCTTTAATTTATCTGTAAAGAAGGAATAATCTTTTCTTTTCCTTAATATCCTCAAAGGTATTTCTTTTAATACAATTATTTCTTTTCCTTCTATATTTAATCCAGTATTATAATGCTTCTTCAAAATTTGCTCTTTTATAACTTTTCTCACAAAATATATCAATATGTCTCTAGCTACTTTCTTTTCTCTAGCATAACGTGAATTTACTCTGAAAATTTTATCTATTTCCAAATCCAAATCTTGTTCTTTTATCTCTAAAAATTTGGCTAATATAGAAACAATCCTTTCTCTTACATTTGCATTTGATTGTTCTGGAACTGCATTCAATCTCAAAATATATTCTTTCTCTCTCATTTCTGCTAATGCAGTAATATCTAAGTTATATTCAAGTTCCTTAGTAATATCTTCTGATTTAGTCTCTAATTTTTGCATCTGACCTTGAATATCTTTAAGTTCCCCTGACAAAGTGTTCACAACTTCCTTTACTATCTGCACTTCTTTTTTAAATTCTTGTTTTATTTCCTGAGTTAATTCTTTTTTCATTTCTTCCATCTTCTTATCTATTTTTTGATCTAAGGATGCAACTTGTTCTTCCATCTGTTTATTTTGTGCCATTGAATCTTCCATTTTCTTGTTTAATGATGCCATTGCATCCAGGATTTTTTTTCATTTCTGATGGAGGGGCCTCCGCTGATGCTGCAGGAGTTGCAGGATCTGTAGATGTTCTTCCAGTTTCTTTTTCTTTTTCTTTATCTCTCCTCCTTAGTGCCATAGACGCCATAGTGTAAATAGTTTCCCTGTAAGAGAAAAAGAAAGAGAGAAGAAAAAGAAGAGAAAAAAAGGGAAGGGGATAATAATTGCTTTTAAAAAAAAGGAGGGAATAAAAAATACAAAAAGTAAAAATAATCCTTTAAAAATAGTTGTCAGAATAGCTAAATTATAATCCATTAAATATGTATGTCCATATAAATGTAAAAACAAAAGATAAAAAGGAAAGGAGAAACTTTTTTCTACTGTAGACAAAATAATAACAAAAAGGATAAACAATCCCAAGGTTTCTCATGCCAG
Source organism: Charina bottae (assembly GCA_023362775.1). NCBI lineage: Eukaryota > Metazoa > Chordata > Lepidosauria > Squamata > Charinaidae > Charina > Charina bottae. The sequence continues at coordinate 26,689,016 of JALMGJ010000007.1, forward strand.
CTTGTGTCCACTCAGTCCAGCCATGAATAAGTAAAATATTATCTATAAAAAAATAAAAAGAGAAGCTACCATGGAAATAGACATTCAGCAATCATATTTCTATACAAGGGGAATCCAGAGAAAACATAAAAAATCTAAAAAGCAACTTATATACTGTAATCCAGAAAATATTCAAACACTTTAAAAAAGAAGAAAAGGGAAAAATTCTTTCGTAGTAAAAATCACAAACAGATAAAAGAAAGGATGTTAAATCATTAGTTCATTATTCCATAAGAAATTAAAATCCAGGCAAGATAATTCCAAGTGAAAAATACTTCCAATTACAATAAGAATAAAAACAAGCCAAAATAAGAATAAAAAAGAAAGTCACTCATTTCGTTTCAGACAAAGTCAATTAGCTTTCCAATCCCACCGTTTAAACTATCCTTTGGCAAGAAAGAAGAAAAACACCAGCATTTATAAATCAAGTCCAGAGATAAATCTTAGATGTTAATAAGGCAAATAATATTTAAAAAATAAAAAGTGTGTCTAAAAGGTTGGGGGAGGTGCTACTTATCTTATTCAGATTTCACGGCTTCCTCAGAGCTTCTTGTCAGTTCCAGCCGCCTTTCACCGCTTCAATCTCCCTTCCCCCGTGGTGGAAATACGGGGGTCAGAAGAGAGCGGCGAGACTGGCGACCCTGCTGTGGGCAATCTTTTGCTCACCCTCTCTTCGAGGATGATTTTTCGGCAATTTTTCTTTTTTTTTTTGAACTGCCGCAAACGGAAAAGCCGCGGAGCTTCAGCTCAGCGCACCACTCACTCCAACACCCGGAAGTGATCTGAGCCAGACTGCTCACTTGAGGGAATGATATTAAAGGCAAAACTGAAGTACTTTGGCCACATAATGAGAAGACAGGATACCCTGGAGAAGATGCTGATGCTAGGGAAAGTGGAAGGCAAAAGGAAGAGGGGCCGACCAAGGGCAAGATGGATGGATGATATTCTGGAGGTGATGGACTCGACCTTAGGGGAGCTGTGGATGGCGACGGCTGACAGGAAGCTCTGGCGTGGTCTGGTCCATGAAGTCACGAAGAGTCGGAAGCGACTGAACAAATAAACAAAAAATAAGGAAGGGGGAAAAATTTGCTAAAGGATTTTTTTTGCAACCAGTATACTGTTAGATGCCTGCCCTTACTTGCAAATCCTGCAGTTTTTTTGCTATTCAAAATTCAATTGAATTTAACAATTTAATAATGTTAAAATTCATTTAGTCTAGATTTGTTCAAATATGTTTGGAGGTTTGCTGAGACCTCCTGGAGATTACATTAAATTGATCTCTTAGTTGTCTCCAAATTGCATTTTTATTGATTTTATTATATAAGTTTTAACTTTCTGAATACTTGAGGAAAAAGCATCTGTTGACTTTTGTATGCTCTTTTGAATTTCTATAAATGCAATTGTTTTATAATAAAAATTATTTTACAGTAAATATGTCTGCTTCAAAAAGTAAATACTTTGCCTTTAAGTCAGTAACCGAATTATGTAGCATGTAATAAGCATTGCATAAAGCTTTTTTTGGTTGAAGTGTCACAATTATTCAAAAACATTTTCAATTCTGAAGAAGCAGAAAATTCTGTACAAATTGAATTGTTTAGGAAGTAGCAAAAAATGTGAAACATTTTCTAAAGGCTGAGAAAGTGGTAACTATAACCACTATTCATATTTTTTCCCCTTAATTTATTGGGCATTTTTATGGAAAGAGGAAGATTAATTTTTGTGTGTTTATTGTATCATTTGTTTGTATGTGTACTTGTGCATTATATCTAAATGTTCATTTCATGTGCCAGGGAAGCCATGTGGTAGTGGTGAAATTTCTTTAATACTTCCATATTTTTGGCCTGAGAACTGCTTCAGATAGAAAACTTCTTAAGCAGGAAGGATGTTGCACAAGACAAATACACTTCCTGTTCCCTCTCTTTCAGTGTGTAAGCCCATTTTGAATATTGCTAGGGTGTTTGCAGGGTATGGGGGGGGAAAAGTCAAGATGATGCCACAATGTTGTGATTTAAGCTCTGCCCATTTTTTATGTGTGTTGCATGTGTGACATACATAAAAAGCAGGCAGAACTTCCAGTGCATCATCCTGGCCACCATCTTTACTATTACCATACCCTGCAGATACCATTGGATATTGGCAAAAAAGTCCAAAACTAGAATGCACATGAAATTACATTTGCTATATAAATGGTGGCCTGAAACTAGAATTCATTGTCTTCTTATGCCAATGCTGCAAGTTTGAGGGGTTTTGGCCAATTATCAGTACCCTGTTTGATCAGTCTGTACTCTGCTGATCTCTTATAAAGTCTAAAGTACACCTTGTAATATAAATGGATTTATCTTTGGCTGCAAGCCACAATGGCTTTCACTAGAGAATTTCATTGAAAAACCTGGAAATTATGCAATTATTCCTGAAAAAAAGAGCTTTTGGAATTCATTATTTGGTTGCAAATGTTTTAATACTGGATTATGTTGCCAACTATTTAATCCATATCAGATGTTAAATTGTTTTAGTTGGCCACTAAGAAAAAAATTAATGACTGTTTAAAATAGCATTTATTTCTACAAACAATATGCATGATGTATCACCTCCTACATGTGCAATAATGGGTGACTATCTCTCTTTGGCTTTGTTAAGTCCTGTTCCTTCTTCTCTAAAACATCCATCAAAAGGTAGAGCTGTTCAAATATTTGGCAAAGCCATGTAAGGAAAACTTTCCAGTACTTCCAGCCTACTTGGTATGAGAACTATTTCCCACACTGATAAGGAGATTGGCAGTGATCAAAATTATGAGCAGATGCAGTTTGTCCCCCACCCCCAAGTTCACAGACACAACAAGCTTCTATTCCTTTTCTAGAGCACTACAAAAGATTTTGCTGGAAGAAGTGGGTATATAAAGACCAGTCACTTTGAAAGTAAAACAGACCCTGGAATTCTTGTGTTGTACAGTACTTTATCCTTTCTAATAAATATCTCTAATTGGGTTTGTTTCTTGGAATAATTATTTGCTGTAGGGATTGGAAGAAGAAAAGTCCTGACACTTGCATTTCATAGACTGCAGAGAAGGATACTATGGTTCAATTTATTTCTGGATCCTTAGCTTACAATCTAATTGTCCTGTGACTAAAAATGAGGTATGTGTTCTTGGAACTAACAAAGCTGTTGGAATCCTCTGTAGAAGACTACAGATGCATTGCATTCATCTAGCACAATGTATTCCAGGCAAAAGACTGGCAGCTAATTCAGAAATGGTGAAAGACCTCACTAGCACTTTACTAAAATCCTTTTCAAGTTGTGTAGGTCTGTGATTTACAGTTTCATAAAGAGTTTTTGCCTTATATATGCATAGTAAATAGTGATCTAAATCAAACATAAAATCACATTTGTTCCAGTTCCTGAAGGATATTTATCAGGCACAGTGGTACCACCAGGATCTTGCTGTTTTCATTAAAATCAAGAAAACAGTGTTGCAGTGTTATAATACAGCCTCTGCGCTTTCATACATGCGTGTGAAGTCACTATGCATTTAGAAAAGAGGTGCAGTTTCCATCATGATGCTGCAATGCTATTTTAGTTATTCTGACCCCTTTGCCAGCCACTCCACCCACAGGTGCTACTGATCTGGCATTTCTGAAATTAAGTTCCTTCCAATTAACTGAAGAAACAGAATGAAAAGGCCAGATTAGTCAAAAACATCCTACTTAAGAATAAGCAGAGAAGAGCAAGTGTCAAACACTACTGGACTCGAATAGCTCTCTTTTAAAAACATCATAGATATCATCATAATTGATCCACACTCCTCAGTGTATGTCAGACCCACAATCAACTCCACAGAAAGGCCAAATCTACTTTTATTGAGTTATATAACAGAATCTTGCAAGTATGATTGTGCTGTGTCTCCTCCACTTCTTATATCCATGTGAATTATGGAGGTGTCTGCCTGAGCCACTTACGGGTACTTTCTGCTTGTTTTGGACTTAAGCCATGTTTTTTTCCTCATGGCTTAGGCAATGGATTTGGTCTATTTCTGTCAAGGTCATCTTCTTTACTCTCTACAGTATATAAACTGTTCTGAAATCTTAAATGGTTACAGATGAGTTCAGTAAAAAGTTCAGTGCAAGGCACACTATATAATATTTCTGGTAATTTGTAGGAGAATTATGCATCTGATTTGTTTAAATCCCAAATTAAATTGGGCTGATTTGGACAACATCAAAGCAGGCCCTTCCAAAACATTTGGAGTCCAAATTTGAACCATCCTAAAATTTTATTTGAAATTTGGAAAGGCATAGAGTCACATAGAGAAGTTGTATTCACACGCAAAATGAATTTTTAAAATAATGATTCATTGAACAAGTCATAGTGGCATAGTGGCATACAAGGCATAGTGACATCTTTCTCCCATCTTTCTCCCGGCTCTGTCTTCTGTGCCTAGGAAGATTAAGACCATTTCACAAGCTCAACAACAGCATGGTGATCTTAACGATCCTCCTTTAGATAATAAAAGGACTTAAAATAGCATCTCAATATAACCATGCCCCCAGGTGTAAGGTCACACAGCTACCTAGAAACATATTTAGGATTCCCTTACCAACTTTGCTCAGACTGAAGAAGCTCCTTGGATAAGGAGCGAAACGTTTCCACTAAGAAAATAGAAATCCAGTTGACATGATTCAAGCTACAGACAATTCCACCTGGATGACTGAGAACCTTCATAGTCATAGTGGCATAGTTCACACATAAGATTAAGCCATAATAGGTGGTTATACATATTAAAGGTAAAGGTAAAGTTTCCTCCTGCACATTTGTGCAGTCGTGTCCGACTCTAGGGGCCGGTGCTCATCTCCATTAGCTGAAGAGCCAGCATTGTCCGAAGACGCTTCCATGGTCATGTGGCCGCATGACACACGCGGAACGCTGTTACCTACCGACCAAAGTGGTACCTATTAATCTACTTGAATTTGCATGCTTTCAAATTGCTAGGTTGGCAAGAGCTGGGGCGAGTGCGGGAGCTCACTCTGTCACGCGGGGCTAGGGATTCGAACCTCCGAACTTGCGATCTTCCAATCGACAAGCCTGGTGTCTTACCCGCTGAGCCACAACACCCCTAGTGTTATACGTATTAAGCCAAATTAAAACCAAACTATATTATGGTTTATGACAAAAGCACACAGTGCTACCTAAGACCTCAATTCCTTGGGAGCAGTCCTCAGAAAATGCTATCAGATTACAATTTGAAATGTGCTATAAGGGAAGAATAATAATTACATGACTGAATAATAACCATGCAAAATATATTTAATGTTAATTAAATTAAAATGTAAAATAAATGAAAACAAGGGAATCGGCAAACACCCACAAAGAATTTTAGATAAAACCTATAATCAATTTGAGTAAACAAATGACATATTACCTGCTTGAATATTGAAACCAATATTCAATATTCGCGGTGGGCGCGGTGGCTCAGCGGGTTAAACCGCTGAGCCGTTAGTCTGCCGACCATAAGGTTGGCAGTTCGAATCCACGTGGCAGGGTGAGCTCCCGTCACTAGCCCCAACTCCAGCCCACCCAGCTGATCGAAAGCCACCGGCAAGTAGATGAATGGGGACCAATCACGTGGGGCAATTTGCTGGCGTCCTTCTCGGAGGGTCGCCCTCGGACCAAGAAGAAAGCTGGTCCCCGTGGATGGCGGCGGAGGATGGCAGAGCATGGCGGATCCCAAAAAACGACAACTTCCTGGATGTCAGCAGCCGGCTCAGAAGCAAAGGTTCCTGGGACATGTAGTCCGACCTGCGATTGAAGAGCCGGTTCCCTCACCCCCTCCCTAATCGCGCGGGTAATATAATATGACTGTATAATTGAATTACATGATTGTAAGCCGCCTAGAGCCCTCCATTAGGGAGGGGATAGGCGGGGTATAAATAAGATAAAATAATAATAATAAATAATATGCTTGGTTTCAGAACCTATTCAGACTTCATTGCATAGAGTATGGTTTGAAAGAGAGTATCTGTGCCTTTTACTTGCTTCTCCTCTTGAGCATTATCCTCAATTTTATAGACTATAGAGAATAAGTGAAAATCAGACCCTTTGGAGAACTGAATGTTCCTTCACCCAATCAAGTAAAAAGCTATCTCTATGATGTCCTGGATCTAACCAGCAAAGTAGTGGAAGCTGAACCCACCTTTCTAAAGATTCTGGGGTTGAATGATAAATATGCTGACTAGTTTTCACCACGTATGCCAGGGGTGGGGAACCTTTTTTCTGCCAAGGGCCATTTGGATATTTATAACCGGGGACCGGGGGTGGGGGGCGGGGTTTCTGGGATTTTGGTGGACCGGGGGGCGGAGTTTGCGGGTGGGAGCCTATCACAAGCACTGGGGGCGGGGTTTGCGGGCGGGAGCCTATCACAAGCACTGGGGGCGGGGTTTGCGGGCGGGAGCCAATCGCATGGAAGGGGTGGGGTTTGCGGGTGGGAGCCCCGTGGGCCTTAGGCGGGAGCCCCGCGGGCCTTATATGGCCCGCAGGCCTGATGTTGCCCACCTCTGACATATGCCATGAATAAAGAGGCTATATAGGGAAGGGCAAGAAGTAGGGAATGGCTAATCAGGATCTGCGGTGGCTAAAATCCAGACTGAGCATCAACCTTGCCTTGTTGAGCATCAACCCCACTGCAATCTGAGCTGCAATTGTTTACAGTTGGTTTGAAGAACATCTGGAAGCAGCACAGGAGAAAAACGGTTTACGTCACTGTGGGGAATTGCTGTTACATCCCCGAGTCAGGAAGTTAAAAATTATTGTTCCCCTGACAACTATACAGGGTCCCCTTGCTCATACATGATGACAGGTTTTTACGACTATATCTGGGTAGAGACTGGTATATACCCCAAACTAACAAGAAATTGCACCATCTCTTGCAACAATTCTGACATCAGTTTTTTTTTAGTATTTATAATATTGTGCAGCTCAAGAATTGTTCTGTATTAATTTTCTTTTTCAAAGGTAGGAAACTATCTCTCTGTATTTTAATTAAGTCGATTAACACATTTATTTTATATTAATAGTGGAATCAAACCCTTTTTGCTTAAGGCATTTTTCTAGCAAGCTTGGCAGTTTAACTGCACAGTCTATCTATAAATGCTTTTTTAAAGAGTTTGTCAAGTAAATTAAGAAATGTATAGTCTTTTACTTTTACAGGGCCTATAAATGTGTATCAGATAATTATCAACTGAAAAGAGTTGTTAAGATTTATTGTAATGGAGAGATACTGAGGGACCGTCTCATCCCCATAACATCAAACCGTCCCACTCGGTCATGCAGAGAGGGCATGCTGAGGACCCCGTTGGTAAGGGAATTTCACCTGGCGGGGTCTAGAAGGCGGGCCTTCTCTGCGGTGGCGCCTGCCCTTTGGAACATTCTACCTCCAGAGGTGAGGCAGGCCCCATCGCCCCCAGCCTTCAGAAAGAACATAAAGACCTGGTTCTGCCGCCTTGCTTGGGGTGGGGGGGGGAACAGTTCCTCCTGGGGATGGCTGGTTCCATAGAGCCCTTTTAAACACAAGCTCATCGACTCTTGGATTTTATATTTATTTTAATTATGACTGTATTATATGTTATTTTAATTGTTTGATTTTTTGTAAACCGCCCAGAGTCCCCCTAGGGGAAGATGGAGCAGTGATATAAATTGAATTATAAATAAATAAATAAACAAATACTACACAAACCACAAATGTCTCTGCCCCGATTTATATTTAATCTATAGTTAGGCTTACTTGTTTTGTTTTCAAAGCACTGTAGTGAGGGAAGACCTACAATCTTAATTTTTTCATGAACTGGAAAAGTCAAGCATTATGTCACTTCTATAAGGAAAAGATGTACATATAATAAATGTGAGTTTATGGACAGTTTTTTAAAAAATAAACCAATGTAGAAATAAAACACCTTAGACCAGGGCTTTCCAAAGTTCCGCTGCTTGCGACACGGCGGTGGCGCGCGCACGCACGGCGGCGGCGTGGGGGGGGGCGCACGTGCATGGCGGCGGCGTGTGGCGGCGCGCACGTGCATGGCGGCCGCGCGGGGCGCATGCGGCGGCGTGCGGCGGCGCGGGGGTGTGTGCGGTGGCGCGCGCGTGCATGGTGGTGGCGGCAGCGGCTGCCGCTGCCTCCGTGCACACACGCACCGCCACGTCCGGGTGGTGTGGCGACACACCACGCTGTGTGTGGCGACACAGTTTTGTGTCACGACACACAGTTGGGAAAGCTCTGCCTTAGACATATGTAGAACTGACATGAACTAGAAACAGACTGGTATTTCCATTTTTATTCAAAAACCCACCCTATTTTTCTTTGCCCTAATTCTGACATCAGCCCACCTTTGCTTCTGTTGCAGAAGGATTCTTTGGAGTCCTTGGTTCTCTCTGAGCCTTGTTGTTTTCTTGCAGACATTTCATGGCCAGGCTAGGCAACACCTTCAGTGCGAAAAGGGAGTGGGACTTGCTCTCTGTTTATATCCCATGGCTTGTCCTGCTTTTGTTGGTGGGGGTGTTGTTCTCCCCTTAGGAGTTCCTTCATTGGGCTGTTGTTTGCTGCTTGGTTGATTGAGTGCGTTAATAGTTCCTTGATTAGGGTATATTGTGCTGTTTGATTGTTCCTATGGTGCTAATCCTGGTGTTAATCTTTGCATATCTGGATGTTGATTGCTGGCAAGGAGGTGTTCTGGTCTTTTCGATTGGAGATGGATTCTTCTTTTATAGTTGAAATGACAAGAGGAAATGTTCCACCCAGATAGTGGAAAATAAAGGAAAAAATGGCACAAGAAAGCATACACTGTGACTTTTGATATAATACTAAATGTTTTTTTCTGACACCAACTTTTTCCTTCTTTTATATTTGCAAACCCCTTTCTTCATTTCACCTCATTTCATGACCTCCTATAATCTCTCAGATCAATTTTAGGGAAGTTTAGAGAAGAGGTTAGATTGATGCAGGACAAGAACCTTTTTTTAAAAATCAATATAACCAACCTGCTATGTTTCTAATATAGTATCAAAAATACTGTCTTTTTTCTGTTAATCTATAGATGTCATATACAGACTACTTCAACATTTGGATTATTACTACTACTATTAATATCAGTTTCAACAGAAACTGAAACATTGTCTAATTTAAAATTGAAGTGTTCTCATTTATTCTCTTGTTTAAAATATGAGGATGTGTATATCATCCTTGAACATCTGTAATTCAGTCCTGATCTAATAAAATAGGTATAACAAGTCATAAAGAGTAAGTCTGAAGTTTAGGGACTGCATAGATCTAGCAATTCCTTTAAAACCATTATTAACCCCAAATATAAACAATGGAAAAGTGTGCTTTTCATTTGGGATCAGACATTTTAAAAATAGCCACATGGAATGTAAAAATAGTGATGAAGATTAAGCTTTAGGCCAGATGTTCCCAAACGGTTTCAGTTCACAGTGCCTTTAGTGTCTCAGTAATTTTTTCATGGTGAACTGCAGTTCCCAAACTGTATGTTGTACTGCCCCGGAGCGCCTCAGCACATAGATTGGGAACCTGGGCTTCACAGAAACAGCAAACTTACACCGGGACTGCAAGATATTTTAAATTTTTGAGAGAAACACAGCGATACTAGTAGTTTGCACGGTGTCTGAAAGATGTTGAGTATTGCTGTGCTTCACTCAAAAAATTTAAATGTTCCATTACAGCCTTGTGAGTTTGCTGTTTCTGTGAAGCCCACAGTTCCCCGCTCTAATAGTCTAAAAATCTACCTTATATCTTCAAATAATTGGCTGGTGGCATCAGGTTTTACCTATGCATGTTGGGAGAGGGTATCCTCTTTATCATCTTAAATTTGCTGAGAATATGGTAATAGAAAAATGTGCTAACAAAAGAGACAGAAACGGCAGGTGGTGCAAAAAATGAAAGCAAATGGCTGAAATGAAGGCAGGAGAGGAGAAGCTGCTGCCACCACTTCAAAAGGGACTAGGACAGAGCTTTCCAAACTGTGTGTCGCGACACAAAAGCGTGTCGCCACACACAGTCTGGTGTGTCGCCACACAACCCAGAAGCGCTGATCATCATCAGTGCTTCCGGGTTTCCCCGCGGCGACACACCAACGGCAGCGTGCAAAACCTGAAAGCGGCAGCAGCGCTTCCGGGTTTTTGCGTGCTGCCGCAACGGTGGCACTTCCGGGTTTTCCTGCGGTGACACACCAATGGCGGTTGGTGTGTCGCCGCGGGAAAACTTTGGAAAGCCCTGGACTAGGACAAGAACAAGAAGGCCAGCCTCTTTTTACCCTTCACCTGCAGAAAATGAGTACCTGCAATAGAGATCTATGTCACGGGTTCTTTTTTTAAACCATGCTCAATTGGATTGACCCAGACTCAAGACAGACACAAAAGCACTGGAGAGGTGGTTTCTTTATAACTCCCTATATAACATTGGGGAGATGTTTTATTTTGTAAAAACAAACATATAAAAGTGATATGTGAGTGCTTCTATATTCTGTTCTATTGCTATCTATATACTATTACTATTCAATTACTATTACTATGACAATTACTATATTCTATACTATTACTATTCAATTACTATTACTATGACACTGTTTATACTATACTCTATACTAATACTATTCAATATACTATACTCTATTACCTATTACTCTATTACAATTACCTATATACTATGCCACAGCTTTCCAGACTGTGTGTCGCAACACACAGTTTGGTGTGTCGCCACACAACCCGGAAGCGGCGGCGGGGGTGTGCACAGCGGGGGCGGTTGCGGCGCGCCATCAGCGCTTCCGCGTTTTAACGGAGGCCGCCGCCGCTGCTGCCATGCACGTCACCACCCCCCCGCGCGCTGCCGCTGCTGCTGCCGTTGGTGTGTCACCAACGGTGGCAGATTGGAAAGCACTGTACTATGCTCTATACTATTACTAGTATGCATCAACATTTCTTAAGCCTGTTGGGTCTTAAGTCCCCTCTCTCTGAGATTTATTCTTCTTTTTCTGTTAATGGCCAGCATGTAGAGTTCTTGCACCTTTTTTATGTTGTACTTTGTCTTGCTGGGCCTCTATACTTATTTTCCTCCCTTTTGGACCATCCACTCCTTCTGACGGAAAAGCACCATCTTTCGTTTGGCTGCTGTACTCAGTTTGCTGGTAGCTGCAGAGCTCCAAAACATGTGTCTCCTCCCACACCCGTGTCAAGGTTGCAGCTTTATTGGCAACTCTGCCGTGCTGATGCCAGGAGGAAAGGCTGAAATCGGAGGGAAAGAAGGTAGCACAGATGCCTGCAATTCTTTTCAAGCAGGCTACTCTGCCATAATCTAACTCTCCAAATAGGCTTTGGAAAATCTCCTTTGCAGACACTGATTCTCTAGATGTGGAGAATGGGGCTGGTAGGTAGGCTGCCTGCAATGGACTAATATTCCTAAACATACCTACCTGGCAGTAAGTACCACTGAACTCAATAAGACTTACTGCCAAGAAACTTTCCCCATTATTGAGTAAAGTACTATTCATTTGATTTGGCACAGAATAATACTGGTATGAAAGTTGCTATCTCCATTGCCAATCCCTTTCTGGCCAGTTTTGTGCCTGTTCCAATTCACTGCTGAATTATGATTTGAATTTATGATTGGGTGGCTATTTGTAGTCCAGATCTAATGGCCTTGCTCCTGACATCTCATTAGGGATCTTCCAAATTAGAATAATGTGTATTAAAGTAATGCATGGGAAGACACCAGAACAGAAATAGCCCCAGAGGATGGTTTAATTAGATAGGTCTTGTAGGGTAGGATAACTGAAACTGTTTAGCTATTGGACAACAACCACTATGCTTTGGGAGGGGAGAGACTGAAACTGACTTGATATAAATTAACCATAAAGAGATATTCAGATATTGTCAGCCGTTCAAGTTAGACCAGACTGGGAAACCAAAGTCATGTAGGCCAATACTACTTTTATTGTAAAGATATGGTAACAGAATCTTGCAAGTCTGAATACGCTTCTCCCCTCCCTCTCGTTATCTTCATGAGAACTAGGGAGGGTCTTGTCTGAGATGTTTTCTCAGGTTACATTTCTGCCACAGACTCAGCCCTCTGACTGACTGTTATTTTGATAGCGGCTCTTCCTCTTATCCCTCAAGGCCATTCCCTCTTATCTACACAGAGAAGCAACAATCAATCAACATCCCTCCTTATTTTCAAAGCACTGTAGTGAGGGAAAGCAAGGCTTCTGTATCTAAGGTAAAGATCTCTACCAATGCTATTTAGAGTAGTGCTAATATGGAACTATGCAGAAATGCTCACTATTCTTCACCAAACAAAACTGTTGAAGTCTGATCCACTCTTCTCTACTTTCCTGGAAGCCTGAAGAGAAGTTCGTTTCAAAAACAGAGAACGGGGAGCTGATGAATATGAAAGCAACTTTGTAACAAACCACTAATTGAAAGGGCAAATTCTGGGTGAGAAATGGCTTTTGGGGAGACTGGTTAGTGGCCAGAGAGAAAGGAGCATGCCTGAATCTGTAACCATGCCCAAACCATATTTCTGGTCACATTCTCAGAAGGTGACATGTGTTGTTGGTGGAGGATGTCTCCAGTATTCATTTCAGTGTAAATTGGTAATCATAGTTGATAACATATAAATTCTTGACTATATTTGTAACTCTTCTTTCCATCTAATCTTCCTTTTTTAGTGGTTCTGTTATATTCAGGATCATCTTACTTTTAGATAAACAGGGTATGTAGACCTTTAAAGTACCCATTACTTTCTGTTTTGAGACAGAACATAATAAAATGGATAGAAAAATTGATCTCCTGGTGAGGAGCATGTGGCAAATTCCAAGCAGATAGTTGAGGAGTTTCTGTGTAAAATGACAGGATTGGAACAAAGAAGGATTATGTCCCTTTGTGAATGGACTGGGGCTGATTGACATATAAATGGTAGGAAGAAACATAAGAGATTAACTTGCTTATATTTTCTATAATATAAAATACAGTCCTTATTTCAGTGAGGTAGATAACACATAAACCAAGTTTCTTCTTACAAGTTCTAAGGATCATGGATGGTGAATGGTGTGGTGTGCAAATGGTTAAACTTTCATGATGTTTAGACAGACTGTCAGTCATTGAACCCAGAGCTGAACTTTAAAAAATCTTTTCACCCACTTTGGTGGGTGGCACTTTTCTTTCCATTTGCATCCTAGTTTATAAACTCTAAAATCTTCATGAGAAATTTTGTTCCACATTAAAAAAAACATTCCAAATCATCCAACACTGTTCTGGATTTGGAATTCTGCCAAGGCAGAGCACAAACCCGTTTAAAATGGATGCTTATATGTTATAAGAATATCATTAAGCTAGACATAAAATTCACCTCTTATATCTCCTAATATGGAAGCTTAAAATACTTGTCACATAATTTGTATCCTATTCCTTATAAACTGTTTTTGTAAACCTTGGAACTGTTTATAACTTTTTTAGTCTCCTGGTACATTGTGATATCTACATTTCTTAAAAATAGGCCACAAAGTTCTTGCAGGTCACTGAATAGGTTTAATATGCACTTGAACCATGTTTTTTAAAAAAAAGTGCAAGGAAGACCCAAAATGAGCAATGATAAAATACTTTCCTTGTAGAAGTGTTTTTATAGTAGGATATTGATCTTCGTCTTCAAATACAATGTTTATCCTTGTATGACCTTCAAAATATATAAATATATAAGGAGTAGCAATCTTTGGCATCCTGCAGAGTTCTTGTTGGAAGAAAAATGCCTAGTGACATAAAGTCCTTGTTATTGATTTATAAGAAAACCAGTTTTAAATTTCTTGCGTTTGTCCTTGATTTATTGTTTATGCAATGCAGAAGGACAAGTAAGAAAATCTGTTCTTAGTTTCTATTTCTGTAGTCCCTATATTATGATAACTTTTGTGCTATAAAAACACTATTCTCACCATTCTTTTTCCCAATCAAGCTGCATAGAATATATAGCCATGTGGATTGTCTTTATTTATTGAAAAAAATTATATTTATATTATTTTTATTTTATTTGTCAAATTTATCACCGCCCATCTCTACAAAAGTAGACTCTGGGCGGTTTACAATAAAATATTAAAACTAAGAACCTATAAATCTTAAAATACAATCCAATAATAAATAGTGAAAATCCAAATCATGGTAAGATCTTAAAAGGAGGACACCACTAAGCCAACCACCCCCAGGAGGAACTATTACTTCCTTTGTCCCAAGCAAGGTGGCAGAACCAGGTCCTTAAATACCTCCGGAAGGCCAGGAGTGAGGGCGCCCGCCTCACCTCTGCGGGCAAGATATTCCACAGGGCGGGTGCTATCGCAGAGAAGGCACATCTCCTGGACCCCGCTAGATGAAATTCTTTTATTGACGGCGTCCGTAGCATTGCCCTCCCTGCATGACCCTGCATGCATATGATGATATATGGCCACCCAACTCATAAAAATGCAGCTTGGGGTAGCGTACAACAATAAACAAAACTCCACAGAAAACAATAATCAAAGATACAGTTGGGGCACACCAAATATATTCCACCTCATGGGATGAGCTTCTTTAACATCTCAGCTACAGTGCCTGAGGGAAAAGCCAGGTCTTCAAGGCCTTCCTGAAGTTTAACAAGGTCAGGCAAGTTGAATCCTGCGGGGATATCATTTCACAGGCAGATGCCATCACAGAGAAGGCACGCTTCTTAGGTTTCATCAGATGACATTGTTTTTGTTAGTGTTATGCTTGTTCCAGAGCTGAAAAACAGATATAAAAAACAAAACAATAATAGTTTTAGGGAAGGGACCTGAAGCATGCCCACTCTGTTGGGGTGTGTGGGACAGGCAGAAACCACTGGAGACAGGTAGTCTTCTCTGTCATTCATTTCTTCAACACTATTCTGTTTTTTACGTGTGTCAGAGTATTAATATTAGTTGCATAAAAATGATTTATAATTGCAGAGGCATTATAAGAATATTCCCCAAACTGATTTTTATCTTAAGCAAATTAGACAAGAGAAAGCCTGATGTGTTACAGTAACCCTGATATGTTCTCTGAAGTCTTATTCTCACACTTCTTATTTTAATTTTATATGAAGGTCCTCTACAGTTCTTGAGCAAGGAGTGACTTGTGTGGCCTTATAAGAGTTACAATATTTGAATTGTTAAACTATGGTTAGCCCTTGATCTCTAAATAAGAAATCAATGAGTTCATTTTTTCTGGGACTTTGTTTTCATGCACAAAACCCTACACCAAACTGGTTGGATTCATAACTCATGCCAAACTAAAATGGTTATTTGAACATAGCTTGCTGCAATATGTGAATCTAGTCACTGTTGTTTATATATCATATTTTATGGCTTAGCATTACTTCTAAACTCAGCCACTGTTATTCAACAATCCCCAGTTAAAACTGAACTGTAGCTTACCACAATGTGAGTAGCCAGGTCTATAAGTAGCTGCATTGGTTTATACCAGTGTTTCTCAACCTTGGCAACTTTAAGATGTGTGGACTTCTGTAGTGGCAACACAGAAGACCTTTGTTATTTCAAGGAGTTAAGTGACATATTTTGATTTTCTCCCTCACATGAAGAAGATTAGAGTTTATTTTGAGTTATATTGATGTTTAACTGGCTTGTTTTTATTTCTGTTTGGAATAGAGGGGGATTACCCCAAGATTGTTAGTTTAAGCATAAGTCCACTCCTCCAACAGCCCCTCCAGCGGCTTGGAATGGGGGGGGGAAGATAAGAGATTGTTACTTTTAGGCACTGGCTTATCTGTAAAGCTTCCCAGGCTCTTGGATGATGTCATAAACAGGTGCTCTAGACCCCGGGAAGTATCACAGGTCAGGCCATGCAGCCTTGGTACCATGGAAACATGGTCACGGGGTTTGAGGGCCAGACTTTGATAAAAACCTTAGGATTGTCTTTTGAGTTTGGGAACTTTTGTACAGACTTGGGACGCTGGGTGCTGTAGAACTTAAAGCCATCCTTTTGGGGTTATTTCTGCTATCTTGGTCAGGAGGCTTCTGGTAGCAAAAGGGAATAAAGGTGTCAACTTGCTTAGGTACAGTATGTTATGATTTCTTTCTGCTATGCTTTTTATGCTTTTGTTTAATCTGCCTAAACTGTGTTTCTGTTTAACTTTGCTTAAGTTTATAATAAAGCTTTAAGTTTCTTTATCCACTGGCGTGCTTATTGTCTCTGGATCTAAAAAGAACCAATTGCCTGAGCACCTGATCACTGCTTGGACACTTGGCAGAACAACTTCAACTCCCAGAATTCCCCAGCCAGCCACAAACAAACAACTAAACAAACAACTGGACTTGGTTAATATTTCAGAGGAAAACCACCTGGAAATTCCAGGGCTTAAGTTTAGATTGGGAAGTCAAGAAACACTCCAGAATAAGACAATGATAACCCATTCCTCTACTGCTGTCAAGGAAACAATACGGACATGTCCATGCAGTCAGCAAGCTGTTTTCCAGAGGTCTTTATCTTTCTTACAATACATATATATATAGGAACCAGTTGTATATATCTGCCTGTCTGGAGCTGTTTAGGATTTTTTCAGCATTGTGAATGACTGCATATGAAATGTGTAGGTGTTTAGCTTCATCGGAAGGAAGGAAGGAAGGAAGGAAGGAAGGAAGGAAGGAAGGAAGGAAGGAAGGGTGTTTTAAATGTTCCAGAGCTGGAAAAACAGAGTTCCAGAAACGCTTTGCAATTGAGAGATCAAATAAAGACACAAAAACTTTTTCAGCAAACATTATATATATATTAATATAAAAACAGAACATAACTACAAAAATTCTCCCCCTAAAAATACAGAGAGAGAGCCTCAGCATGACTCATACATACTGACAGAGATATGAGGCAGAAGAACAAACGGTAAAGCAAGGCAAGGTTTACAAAACAAAGGACATGCTAATATATACCTTTTGTATTTAGGTCAGGACAATTAATCACCATAGTAACTACAGCTATCAGTCTGAAAACAAACAAAGGACTGACCTCTGAACCTGGCTGATACTTAGAAAAACAAATAGAATGCCTTGCAAAGCCAGACTTGCTGGCACCACAGTCTCCTGTGATCCAAATTCTTGTCTTCAGCT
Organism: Charina bottae; assembly: GCA_023362775.1. Lineage (NCBI taxonomy): Eukaryota > Metazoa > Chordata > Lepidosauria > Squamata > Charinaidae > Charina > Charina bottae. Next base: position 26,706,205 of record JALMGJ010000007.1, read on the forward strand.
AGCAGAATATCTTCTGATCCAAATTCTTTTAAATCATAAAACAACAATAGGAAGGAAGGAAGGAAGGAAGGAAGGAAGGAAGGAAGGAAGGAAGGAAGGAAGGAAGGGTGTTTTAAATGTTCCAGAGCTGGAAAAACAGAGTTCCAGAAACGCTTTGCAATTGAGAGATCAAATAAAGACACAAAAACTTTTTCAGCAAACATTATATATATATTAATATAAAAACAGAACATAACTACAAAAATTCTCCCCCTAAAAATACAGAGAGAGAGCCTCAGCATGACTCATACATACTGACAGAGATATGAGGCAGAAGAACAAACGGTAAAGCAAGGCAAGGTTTACAAAACAAAGGACATGCTAATATATACCTTTTGTATTTAGGTCAGGACAATTAATCACCATAGTAACTACAGCTATCAGTCTGAAAACAAACAAAGGACTGACCTCTGAACCTGGCTGATACTTAGAAAAACAAATAGAATGCCTTGCAAAGCCAGACTTGCTGGCACCACAGTCTCCTGTGATCCAAATTCTTGTCTTCAGCTAGCAGAATATCTTCTGATCCAAATTCTTTTAAATCATAAAACAACAATAGGAAGGAAGGAAGGAAGGAAGGAAGGAAGGAAGGAAGGAAGGAAGGAAGGAAGGAAGGAAGGAAGGGGCATATTTGGCTCACTGATTACATACATAGTTAATCAAAAACATACAGGATCTTGAAAGGCTAAGTTAGAAGAATCAGTGAAGAAGAGCTTCTTATTCCCTATCACAACTGTAATCATTGTTGATGGATGTTCCTTGCATTTTGTAATGTTCTATGAATTTAAGTTGCTGTCTCATGTCACTTCTACCTTATTTTTCCCATAAGATGTATTTTTAATTATAATCTCTAAATAAACCAGCATTTAGATTCCCAAGAATTAGTGCAGCCACTATTTATACAATGCTTAGTTATTCAGGGTTCAAAGAAACATGTACCTGGATATTCCAAACATGGAATGGTGTTTTACACTGAAATCTTGTTTACATATATTAATTAAATTAATAAAAATGAAGCTGATTTTAACCATAATGTGTGTATGTGAGAAAGTGTGGCTGCTAAATTTCACAGACACGTACATGTAGAAAAAATGAAATGTCAATGAATCAGTATCACACTGAGCCTTTAGACATATTGGTTTCATGAAGAGGCTTCAAATAATTAGTAGTAGTTGTTGTCATCCTACTATGACCTCCTCCTCCTCCTCCTCCTCCTCTCAATTGCTTCTTCATACTTTTTCCCTTTCAAAGTCTAAAAATTTCAAGTGCTGACTTAAAATTTTAAAAGGTTTTTGAATGGGAAATTGATAAAGGAGGAATTTGGTTTGGCTTGAGAAATCTTGTTTTGTTTTTGGGTATATCTTAGCTTTATCTCAACCACTTTAACATGATCAGAAGAAAATTACCCATCTCTTTCATTTCCTGTTTCATTAAAAATGTAGTAATTTATTTTGGTGACAAGAGAAATTAGTTCCACATGATCCAAGTACATACCATCAGATTTTTTTTCATACTCTGCTTTTCAGTTGAAACCCAGCTGCAATTGTCATACTGAGATATCGTGCATTTCAGTATTTTTATCACTGATAAATATTCCTTTATGATTTACATATCCAGCTGTGGAAGAAGCATGTGCTATTAGAAGACAGGAAGAGGAGGAGGATTTCTTAAAATAATTTAGTAGGGAGGAGATGGGGTGATAAAAAATATTTTTAAAAAGGGAAGAAATATGTCATTGTCTGGTATTCAACTCCTAATATATTCAATTTGGTGTTTAATAATTCTTCCAACACTTTTTTCAGTTTAATTCTTATGTAAAGCTAAAGTCATAACTATTACGCAGAGATATAATTTTAGCCTTATTTTGGGAGTCCACATAGATTGCTGTTTTTTATTTTCAAGACCAGACTAAGTATGTGAAAATTGTGATCAAAGACCCTGATAACTTTGTTGCTGAATCAGTTGGGACTACTGTATTAGGGAATATATATTGAGAATACAATAGAAGGTAATCACTTATAAAATGAAATAAAATACTCCTTTTAAAAATAAAAAGCTTTATGTATGTGTAAACATTGGCCTGGTTCACACCACATGCAAATACAGCTTTGGAGGGTGAACTAGCTATTGCAATTTGTAAGCCATGGTTTAAGAGCTACCATGTTATATAAACCAAGACAGTTGTGTAAAAGAGCCATTGGATAGCATAAAATAGGTAGCTTTCCATTAATAGGGTAGAATAGAAGTGAGTCATTTTCAGCAAATTTTCCTATGCCATGATGCCTCCCACTCCCAAATAGCTTAATAATCTTTGTAGTACTATAGGAATTTATGTAGGGGGCTACATCTGTTTCAGCAATTGGATAACCCAAAATTGCCCCCTTCTTTTTTTTCTACTGATAGATATATTTTATTAGTAGTGGAACTAAATATTACCCAAACATATAGTATCCACCTACATAGTTTTATTTATTTAATTTTTATCCTGCCTTTATTATTTTTATAAATAACTCAAGGCAGTGAACATACCAAATACTCCTTCCTCCTCCTCTTTCCCCCACAACAACAACCCTGTGAGGTGAGTTGGGCTGAGAGAGAGGGACTGGCCCAAGGTCACCCAGCTGGCTTTCATGCCTAAGGCGGGACTAGAACTCACAGAATCCTGGTTTCCAGCCCGTTGCCTTAACCACTAGACCAAACTGGCTCTCTTACAATGTTTTAGGTCTGTTATAGTCAGATAACAGGCATGGATATCTTATTTGCTTTGATGCTTGTTTACAGTGAAGAAAAGTATAAAAAAATGCTGCCAGACTAGAACTCTCAGTTTAACGTATATTTTGTAACTTGGTACTTGGTATACATGAATACGTCTCTACATTCTATCTAGAGATTCTGGGAATTCATTCAACTTCTATTGGAATTTCAAGACTGAACTAAATGTGACCTTAACTGTGTTACTACAGTTTCCATTGATTAAAAAAAATGTGTTGGGAAGGTGGGGAATGCTAGAAAAACAAGCAATCTTCCTATTCATCTTTGGCAACTCATGTCTCATAAGCAACCCTTGTTTGGAAAAAAAAGTGTGACCTGAAGAACTAAAGGACTTTGGTGGCTGGTAGGCATAAAAGAACACAAGTTTATGTTAGTGTGGAAAGAATTATCTGCAATAGGTCGCTGGGCAGGAGGAAACTTGGTTGCTACAATGGGAATGTAGAGGTACTGAACAGAATCACTGGGAGAAAAGAGGACTTGGCTTTTGACACATCCTCACCTAAACAATCCTGCTTAATTAAAGCTGCTGGTTTCATTCAATGGTAAACCAGTGAGGTATGAATTGGTTGCAGGAAGAGTAGAAAGTCTTGTTTTGCTTTTCCTTCCTTCCAGATACTGTGCTCAATAATGTTGGAAGGGAAATGAATGAGGTATGTTCTGGTAAATGTGAAAAAAGTATAAATATACATAACCCCACCCTTACACAGCAACTAGGAAGGTCCTTGTAGCCCCAAAGAATGCCTGCGTTTGGTGTAATGCATTAAATAAGGCACAAAACACTGCTTTCCAAGGTTACGTATGTGTACTGTTATCTTGCTTTTACACAGTTGAATTCTTCAACTGTATCAGATTATTTCTCTGCACACAATTCTCTTAATGACATTTAAATGCATTTATGGTTCTGTAATGTGTTGAATAAGCTTTGCCTTGTTAACACCATTATTAGCTTTTACTTGTTTATCTTGTTCATAGAAAGCTTGTCTTTATATATAAAAACTCCTAGAAAATACTCAGAATTGTTAGTGCCTTTAATTTTGTATTACTGGATTTTGTAAATTATGTTTATTATCCTTACTAGAAAAACTTGGAATGAAGAAATACATTTTTTACATTTTCTTAAAGCTCATCCCGACATTGGGATAGTTTATTTCAATGTTTATTAAAATAGTTTATTTCAATGCACCATAACAAAATGTGAATAACATTGAATGTAGGATTCAAACCACACTAAGGCATATTTAAAATAAATTTATTGACACTTTTCAAAAGTCTCATTTGAGTCAAATTTGATTCCAGGTGTCAAATTTGATTCCAGGTGTCTACATGCACTTGGAAAAAAAAAAAGTTTTGCTAATACCTTTTTCTGGGATGTTTTTCACCTTCCCATTTTAGCCTACAAAATAGGAAACCTTCAGTTTAAGGCTCTAGATAAAATGGAAAAAAATTCCATTTGGATTCTATCTCTATTTAATGGATCAAGGGTTTGGACATTACATTGAAGTTTTACTGCCAGTATGCCATTTATATCAATTACATAATTGGGGGCGCGGTTAAACCGCTGAGCTGTAAGACTGCATGATCCGATGGTCGGCAGTTCAAATCCCCACGTGGCGAAGTGAGCTCTCGTCACTTTCCCCAGCTCCTGTCAACCCAGCAGTTCGAAAGCTAAATGCGAGTAGATAAATGGGTACCACGTTAAAGTGGGTGAATTTGCTGGCGTACTGTCGGGGGTCGCCTCGGAGCGAAGGAAGATCCCGGGAATCCCGTGAATGGCGGCAGAGGACGACGGAACCCGATCGACAACATTCAGGACGTCAGCAGCTAACTCGGAAGCGAGGTATTCTGGGACATGTAGTCCAATACCTACGGAAGAAGAGTCGGTTCCCTTACCCCTCCCCCTTAGTGCGCGGTAGTATATGAGATGTATGTATAATATATGAATTTGCAATATTGTAAGCCGCCTAGAGTCCTCCGATAGGGAGGGGATAGGCGGGGTATAAATATGATAAATAAATAAATAAAATAAATAATTATGCCAATGGCATGGATTGACACAAATGACATAATTCAAATATAAAAGGGCATTTAGACTTAACAGATCCCCTCCCCTTCCTTTGAACGGTCAATTAAATTAAGATTATACTATTCTGGTATTTCCCAGTGATCTCCCATTTAAGAACTAACTAGGCTCAACCCTCCTTAGCTTCTGTGTACTTTGTTTGACTTTATATACCACCAAAAGCTCTGGAGAAAGGTGGAAAAAATTTAATAAATAATAAATTTAAATTTAAATTTATTTAATAAATTTATTATAAATTTAATAAATAAATAATACATACATACATACATACATACATACATACATACATACATACGATCATCCACATTCTGCCACTTCCTGAAAGTGACTGAAATTAGAGAGGCTTAAAATTAGTTATTAGGCCTGTACAAGTCATCTGATGTTCCCACCCAGTGTAATGGTATGTAGGAATGACCTTGAGGGATGAGGGGAAGAGATGCTGCCTAGGGAACCATCAGATAAAAGGGGGAGGAGCCTGCAGCTGCATAATAGGCAAAGAAAGAAATTTAGAAAGGATCCGCCCTAATGTATCAGGCTGTTAAAAGTGATGGTGGGAGATTTGTATTTTCAGACTTGCAAGATTCTGTTAATGTAGCCTTACAATAAAGTAGAATTAGCTCATCTGGTCGTGTTTCCTGTCTGGTTTACCTGGGAGGGCTGACACCCAGATGGCCCCAGAAAGCCCCAGGAGGGCCTTGTAGCAGCAGTGATGAGTCATTAAGCAGCAGCAGCTTGAGAAGGAGTTCGTGGGGAGCACAGCTAATTCATTTTGATTAACACCTCATAGATAAAAATAAGTGTCCTCTTAGCATGTCTAATTCTGGATCTTCTCCATAGTTATTTTTGATTTGAAACATGCATATTATTTTGTTCTTCTTGTCTCATTCTGTTTTGTATCTGATTGCAATACTGAAACCAATATGTTGCTCCTAGAAAACATGAGAGTATTTTTGCTGTAGGTAAAAAGAACAAGTATAAACAAGTTTAAAGATCCTTCAAATCTTCCACCATTGTTTTGTTTCAATTCCCCAGGCTGCTATACTACCCCTGAGGATTTAATAATGCTGTATGCCTAAAGCTGAGTAGAACTTAACTCCTGGTAACTATGTGGACAGTTCCATGTTTTTTCTTGGCAACAATGTAGAAATGGATTGCCATTACCTTCTGGGATGGTTTTTCATCTCCAGGGATAATATACTGCTCTGGGATTTTCTGGTTGTCTCCCATCTAAGTACTAACTGGATCCAACCTACATAGTTTTTGTAAAGATCAGCCAAGGTCTGCTAGGTCCTGCTGTGGCATGTATAGGCTTAGCAGTTTTTTAGATGTCTTAGTAGGATTTATAGGGTATGTGATTATTAACAGATTCATATATGATTTTTTGTTTATTCGTTCAGTCACTTCCGACTCTTTGTGACTTCATGGACCAGACCACGCCAGAGCTTCCTGTCGGCCGTCACCACCCCCAGCTCCCCCAAGGTCGAGGCCGTCACCTCCAGAATATCATCCATCCATCTTGCCCTTGGTCGGCCCCTCTTCCTTTTGCCTTCCACTTTCCCTAGCATCAGCATCTTCTCTGTTGTTTTAAAACTGAATCAAAGGATGCAGTCAATTAAATAATGAAAACTTCACACAGCTACTCAAACTGTTATGACTATAATTGCCTTAGTAGTCAGCCAAGAACATGTGGGACAGATGGACCATCATTTAACTTATCATTAGCCATTTCAACTGTGAAGTTAAGCTCTTTCATCAATATTACCTGGCTGAAACAAAACAATGGGAGTTTTTCAAAATAATTTTATGGTATTCCTGTTTTCATGTATTATAAATAGCCAGAACAAAGTGCCTAACCATCTCAATATGCTTCTTATCATTCCTGCCGTAGCAAATGATAACCCTAACTGCGCTACAGAATGGTCTAATTTAATTTTAGGTAATTAGTGACCATCTCCCAGTCCATACACATAGTTCAGTTTTATTACTCTGACAATTGTTCTCAGTAAGAATATGCAGAATAATTATTTTACTTGAATATTGCCTTATGCTGGTATGGAGAAAAGTTGGATGATGATCTTTCTTGTACTACTTTTACAAGAATACTTCTTGTATTTTCTTGATGATTGGATACAAATATCACACGAAGTCATAATCTAGTTTGTTTAGCATGTGTATAAACGCAGCCACTGTGATCTGTAAACCATGCTATGTGCCTAAGCACTGTGTGCACTGCAATATTTATTTTGTTATAATTTATTTTATTAAAACATTTACAGAATAAATAACTACTTTAAAATGTTTGAAAGAGGTATAGTGGATAAGAATAAAATAATCAGTAAATAAACAAAGCGTTTACAACTATCATAAAATTTAAAATTCATTATTTCATTAATTGATTAATTAATTAAATGTATAGAACTGAGTTCATTATGTCATCTTAAGAAATAGCTAGAAATTTCTATAAAACTATAAATATGATATTAATATTGATATCACAACTATTAGTAATTGTTGCAAAGATAGATGCCCATAACCATGTAAAGGAAAAATAAAAAAGGGAACGGGAAAGAAAAAAATTAAAGAGAAAAAGAGAGAAATCAGTAAAAATAATATTAGAAAATTACAGTTTTAAATTCCTTCCCATTGTACCTGACGGATGATTGCATCAACAGACTTATAAACATGAAAATTGTTTCTAATTCTGTTTGTATGTCAATTATTTTCCCCTTAAAAATTGTACTCTTAAATGTCTAAGTTTACATGTTATGTGACATATGCTATATAGGGAAGCCATTCTTGCTTAAATTTAGTCGAACTTCTGTTCTGAATATATACTGTTAATTTTGCCATTGTTGCTTATTCCACAAGTTTGGTTTTCCAATCTGAAAGTGTCTCTTTTCCAATGTGGAGCCAAATTTGTCCTCAGGGCCATCAGCATATATCTTAATAATTGTAATATTTTTTATTTATTTGTTCTAGAGAAATTCCTGGTAGAAAAATCTGAGGTTTCAATTCAAATTTTGTTTTTAATTTTTTTTGAAATTTGAATAATTTCTTTCCAGTACATTTGAAGTTTTTTACATGTACACCACATATGATTGAATGTTGCTTCTGTATCACAACACATCCAGCATTTTTTATTATATGATTTATCTATTTTTGGAATAATTAACAAAGCTATGTACCATCTATAAAACATTTTGCACCAATTTTATTTTAAATTATAGTATGGGATAAATTTGATTGAGTTTTTCCTTAAGTCCTCTCATTGCTGTATTGTAATAGTTTCTTTAAAATTTTGCATCCACTTTGTCATATAATTTTTATTTGTTCTATCTCCATGTCACATTTTAATAGCAACATGTCTGTCTGTCTGTCTGTCTGTCTGTCTGTCTGTCTGTCTGTCTGTCTGTCTGTCTGTCTTAGTACCTGGCCTTGGTTCTATATAAGTGTTTAAAATTCTATTATTTTTCTTAAAAACCCTCCTCCTTTCTTAAGATCATTTTTTATTCTTCCAGCAATCTGTCCATCAACCATGGTAGATTTTAGCCTTCACTAAATAATTTAATCTGTTTCTGGAGTCTGGATGCATCATATGCACATATGTAATTGCAGTTTTCTTGCAATAATTATCTCCAGAATAAAAAGCATTTCAGAGTGAGGCTAAAGGTGAGATTGCTCAACATTATTTTTTTTAGGATTCCATGTGTGATCAAGCTGTGTCTTATAATATGTCCTAGTTTTTGTCTTCTTTTGTATCCTTACAGAAGAATGCAATATTTATTTTAAACATAATACAATGGTTTATCAGAGAAAATACAATCCCTTAGGGCAGGGATGATCAAACTGTGGGATATGCCCCCTTCTCCCCCCCGCCCCGTCCCGAGATCACAAGCAACTTACAGAGGTGTTGTAACTGTTTTAAAAAGTCGATCAGACTTGTATGGACAAATCAAAGTCTTGTCAAAGCTTGCTCCCACTTGGCCTGGAGAAACCCATAATAGCCTTGTTTAGCCAGAGGGGAAAATCTTGACTCAGTTTTGAAAGAGAGCTAAACTCATGGATCTAGCCATCTGTCAAAACCATCTGTCCCTCAGATTTGTGTAATTATTACTTAGTTTTCTTCACCTATGGAGTGCAGCGTGGACCTTTGCCTAGCTGTGCCCCCCCCACAAAACAAGTCTAGTTTAAATTCCTCAGGGCCTTGTTGAATCTTCAATGCATCCTTATATCTTGAATCAGGTATGATTTATTTATTTATTTATTTATTTATATTTCTAACTTATATCACCGCCCATCTCCCCCCATTCCGGAGGGGACTCTGGGCGGTTTACACCAAGCCAGCAATTAAAACATATAAAAATTTATAAAATAGAATACATAATTTAATTAAATATATAAAATCCAAGAGGCTCTGATGTTAGGCTTTAAAGAACCCTATGGAGCAAGCCAACCCCAAGAGGAGCTATTACTCCCCCCATCCCAAGCGAGGTGGCAGAGCCAGGTCTTCAGTTGTTTCCGGAAGGTCATAAGTGTGGGGGCTAGCCTCACCTCCAGGGGCAGAATATTCCAGAGGGCGGGTGCCACTGCCGAGAAAGCCCGCCTCCTGGACCCCGTCAGGTGGAATTCTCTTATAGACGGGGTCCGAAGCAAGCCCTCTCTGCATAGCCGGGTGGAACGGGTCGATGTTCTGGGGATGAGGCGGTCCTTTAGGTAACCTGGTCCCATGCCATGTAGGGCTTTAAAGGTGACAACCAACACCTTGAATTGGACCCGGAAGCAAACCGGTAACCAATGCAGCTCGCGCAGCAGAGGTGTCACATGTGCCGACCTTGGGGCACCCATAACTTGGGGCACCCATAACCATAAAGATGAAGGTAGAGGCCAGAGTCTGGCTCTTAATTTTTATCTACTGGTTATCTTCTTGCCTGAGGGCCTTGCCTGCCTCCCCCCCAGGCTTTCAGTTAACTATAACTCTTATTGGATGAGTTCCCTTGTAAACAAACTACAGACAGGCCTTTTCCCACAAGAAGGAGCTATGATCAGGCAACGTCATTCATTAAATAATTTATCATGGATATGAAAACAGAGCTCCTAAACTGCTACTGGATCAGTGCATAAGGTACTTTCTAAAACATGCCTCATGCCTCAGAGAATTGATTTATTCATGACATAGAAGTGCCTTTACCTTGGCAAGTTGTAGTGCCCTTCCTTCAGCAGTGCTATAGGGGAGATAGATAGATAGATAGATAGATAGATAGATAGATAGATAGATAGATAGATAGATGGATGGATGGATGGATGGATGGATGGATGGATGGATGGATGGTCGGTCGGTCCGTCCGTCCGTCCGTCCCAGGCATTTCTGTGTATCTTTCCTTTTGTCTGACAAAACCTGTATCATAATATGTAAGGTGACAAAATTTTGTGTGGCAGCATGTAAGTTCTGGAAGATGTTGGTTCCTCCAAAATATTACCAATAAGTGTTTTTTCCTCAGAATGTTTTCTCTCTCTCCTAAGCTCACTTTTTTTAAAGATCTATGAGCCAGGGCAAATTGGATGTGGTTATTGGTGAGATGTCAAGATTAAATATAGACATTTTAGGTGTCAGTGAACTGAAATGGACTGGAATGGGCCACTTCACATCAGATGACCACCAGATCTACTACTGTGGACAAGAGGACCACAGAAGAAATGGAGTAGCCTTCATAATTAATAATAAAGTGGCTAAAGCAGTGCTTGGATACAATCCAAAAAATGATAGAATGATCTCAATTTGAATTCAGGGTAAGCCATTTAACATCACAGTGATCCAAATATATGCCCCTACCACAGATGCTGAAGAAGCAGAAGTAGATCAGTTCTATGAGGATCTGCAGCACCTACTGGATAATACACCAAAAAGAGATGTTATTTTCATTACAGGAGACTGGAATGCTAAAGTGGGTAGTCAGATGACACCTGGAATTACAGGCAAGCATGGTCTGGGAGAACAAAACGAAGCAGGACATAGGCTGATAGAATTTTGCCAAGACAACTCACTGTGCATAACAAACACTCTCTTCCAACAACCTAAAAGACGACTTTATACATGGACTTCACCAGATAGTCGATACCGAAATCAGATTGACTACATCCTTTGCAGCCAAAGGTGGCGGACATCTATACAATTGGTAAAAACAAGACCTGGAGCTGACTGTAGTTCAGATCACGAACTTTTTATTGCAAAATTTAGAATCAGACTAAAGAGAATAGGGAAGACCCACAGATCAGTTAGATATGAGCTCACTAATATTCCTAAGGAATATGCAGTGGAGGTGAAGAATAGATTTAAGGGACTAGATTTAGTAGATAGGGTCCCGGAAGAACTATGGACAGAAGTTCGCAACATTGTTCAGGAGGCGGCAACAAAAAACGTCCCAAAGAAAAAGAAAACCAAGAAGGCAAGATGGCTGTCTGCTGAGACACTGGAAGTAGCCCAAGAAAGAAGGAAAGCAAAAGGCAACAGTGATAGGGGGAGATATGCCCAATTCAATGCAAAATTCCAGAGGTTAGCCAGAAGAGATAAGGAATTATTTTTAAACAAGCAATGTGCGGAAGTGGAAGAAGACAATAGAATAGGAAGGACAAGAGACCTCTTCCAGAAAATTAGAAACATCGGAGGTAAATTCCAGGCAAAAATGGGTATGATCAAAAACAAAGATGGTAAGGACCTAACAGAAGCAGAAGAGATCAAGAAAAGGTGGCAAGAATATACGGAAGATCTGTATAGGAAGGATAATAATATTGGAGATAGCTTTGACGGTGTGGTCAGTGAGTTAGAGCCAGACATCCTGAAGAGTGAGGTTGAATGGGCCTTAAGAAGCATTGCTAATAACAAGGCAGCAGGAGACGACGGTATCCCAGCTGAACTTTTTAAAATCTTGCAAGATGATGCTGTCAAGGTGATGCATGCCATATGCCAGCAAATTTGGAGAACACAAGAATGGCCATCAGATTGGAAAAAATCAACTTATATCCCCATACCAAAAAAGGGAAGCACTAAAAAATGTTCAAACTATCGAACAGTGGCACTTATTTCACATGCCAGTAAGGTAATGCTCAAGATCTTGCAAGGTAGACTCCAGCAATTCATGGAGCGAGAATTGCCAGATGTACAAGCTGGGTTTAGAAAAGGCAGAGGAACTAGAGACCAAACTGCCAATATCCGCTGGATAATGGAGAAAACCAGGGAGTTTCAGAAACACATCTATTTTTGTTTTATTGACTATTCTAAAGCCTTTGACTGTGTGGATCACAACAAATTGTGGCAAGTTCTTGGTGGTATGGGGATACTAAGTCATCTTGTCTGCCTCCTGAGGAATCTGTATAACGACCAAGTAGCAACGGTAAGAACAGAGCACGGAACAACGGACTGGTTTAAGATTGGGAAAGGAGTACGGCAGGGCTGTATACTCTCACCCTACCTATTCAACCTGTACGCAGAACACATCATGCGACGTGCTGGGCTTGAGGAATCCAAGGCTGGAGTTAAAATCGCTGGAAGAAACATTAACAATCTCAGATATGCAGATGATACCACTTTGATGGCTGAAAGCGAGGAGGAGTTGAGGAGCCTTATGACGAAGGTGAAAGAAGAAAGTGCAAAAGCTGGGTTGCAGTTAAATCTCAAAAAAACCAAGATTATGGCAACCAGCTTGATTGATAACTGGCAAATAGAGGGAGAAAAAGTGGAGGCAGTGACAGACTTTGTATTTCTAGGTGCAAAGATTACTGCAGATGGTGACTGCAGCCAGGAAATCAGAAGACGTCTACTTCTTGGGAGGAGAGCAATGGCAAATCTTGATAAAATAGTTAAGAGCAGAGACATCACACTGGCAACAAAGGTCCACATAGTTAAAGCAATGGTATTCCCTGTAGTAACCTATGGCTGTGAGAGCTGGACCATAAGGAAGGCTGAGCGAAGGAAGATAGATGCTTTTGAACTGTGGTGTTGGAGGAAAATTCTGAGAGTGCCTTGGACTGCAAGAAGATCAAACCAGTCCATACTCCAGGAAATCAAGCCAGACTGCTCACTTGAGGGAATGATGTTAAAGGCAAAACTGAAGTACTTTGGCCACATAATGAGAAGACAGGATACCCTGGAGAAGAAGCTGATGCTAGGGAAAGTGGAAGGCAAAAGGAAGAGGGGCCAACCAAGGGCAAGATGGATGGATGATATTCTGGAGGTGACAGACTCAACCATGGGGGAGCTGGGGATGGTGACGGCCGACAGTAAGCTCTGGCGTGGGCTGGTCCATGAAGTCACGAAGAGTCGGAAGCGACTGAACGAATAAACAACAAAAGCTCACTTTTTATGCATGCTTTCTGTTTCCAGCCAGGGTTTTTTAGAGTTACTTCTTTTATGGAGTGATATTTCCTGTTTTTAATTTTTTTAGTATATTTTATATTTATATTTATTTATTTTTATTTTTATCCTGCCTTATTTATTTAATTATTTTTATAAATAACTCAAGGCGGCGAACATACCTAATGCTCCTTCCTCCTCCTATTTTCCCCACAACAACCCTGTGAGGTGAGTTGGGCTGAGAGAGAGAGTGACTGGCCCAAAGTCACCCAGCCGGCTTTCATGCCTAAGGCAGGACTAGAACTCACAGACTCCTGGTTTCTAGTCCAGCACCTTAACCACTAGACCAAACTGGCTCTATATAATTTTATAATGATTCTAGGTTTATCCATTTTATTTCTATTCAGGATTCTTTTACCTATTATAAATTCTTACAGTTTTTTATTTTGATTTTTCATACCAACTGTGGCAGTTTTTACTATACCCCGATTGTCTTTGTACATTTCCCTTCTTTATTATAGGAATTTTAAACACTTTTTATACACGAACTCTTCACTTCCCAACCAGAGTTTTGAAGTTATGACAGCACTGAACAAGTGGTACTTAGGACCAGTCCTCAAAGTTCCAGCCGTTGTACCACCCCCGGGGTCACATGATCATGATTCAGGTGCTTGGCAACCAGCTCACACTTATGATGGTTGCAGTGCCCAGCGGTCACGTGATCGCCATTTGCGACCTTCCCTGCTGGCTTCCCACAAGCAAAGTTAATGGGGAAGATGGCACGGAAGGTTGCAAGTTACTCTGGTAAGTCCCCCTGGCCTCCTTGTGCTTCTCCCGGCCTCCCTTCACTCGTGCCAAGTCGCACCCTCCTTCCCCCAGCCTCCTTTCACTTGTGTGGCATTGTGCACTGCTTCCCCCAGCTTCCCTTTGCTCACACACAGCCTGCACTGGGCTTCCCAGAGCCTCCCCTCCCCTTTGCGGCACTCCCCATGGCACCCCTGCGCTCCTTAACTGTGACTCCTGCTGCTTCCCAGTTAACAACCCACGCATCTTAGGGTTACAATGGCAATTGGCCCTGCCGGGTCACTAAGTGATGCAGTCACATGACATCACGCTTTTCGACTGCATCACTTAGCAACAGCAATCCTGGTCCCAGTTGCTATCATAACCTGAGGACTACCTGTATTGTATTTTCCTACAAGAGTCTTTGGCTGTAATAAAGTTTACATTTCAAGTTTCAATGTAGTTTTATTCATGAGGCAGTTGGTCAAATTAATTTATTACTTTTAGAGAGTTGCGGGTTTTTTTTGCAAATTTTGAGAACCCCTTCCTTAGGTTAGTATTTTTTCTCAGGTTTATGGAGTAAAAGTTTTAAAGTTTTAAATTGTAACTCCTGCACTTTTTTCTTCATGAAAGTAATGTGCACCAGTGGGGAAAAAACAGAATGAAATCTTTAAATGGCCATAAGGTGTCTTTAGAAAAGAGACCTTGCAACCATAGAAATGTCAGAAATACACTGAGGCAGCAGGAGAGCAGCATGTAAAATGTTTTGGTCAGTGAGGAACTATAAACATGGTGATCAGTAATCAAGTGATTTGTGAAAGATTGTTGATGGTGGTGAATATGGAGAAGCTATTTTGTTTGAGTGAGTGTCTCTGATTTGCAAAAAGGGAAGATACATTTTGTGTAATATTGATAATATCCTAATGATGGTTTTATTCTGCAAAAACAAATTCCAGAAGGGTAACTCTATTAATTTGTTGCAGAAAAAAAAAACCTGTGAATTTTGTGTTATTGTAAAGGTTTCAAATGTGTTGTGACATAAACTTTCATGTGTCTGACATCCTGCTTATAAAAGCCTATGACCTAATTGGTTAGTGTTTACATTTCCCAATAAGCTTGGCTGTTGTTTTATAAGTGTTCGAAGAACAGCCTTGACAATGTCACACATAGGAGCATGAAGTGATAGTACAGAATATATCTGCAAGGTTTAAACTTCTTTCATTGTTTAAGGAAGCTAGACTGTGCAACGCTACACTCAGTACTTGAAAACAAATGCAACAAGACTAAATTTGCTGTAAAAGCAATATGTCATGTTTGCCTAAACAAAGCAAAAATATAATATTAAATTATGGTTAGTATGTCTGTATGACGTTGTCTGATATTTGGTATAATTTTATTTTCTTATGGCACTATTATAAGAAAACAGGTTGCTGTTTTGATTGCAAAAAGTGTATGTATAAAATAAATTTGATTTTATAGGAAAGATTATTCATGATATCAGGTTTAGCAACCCCACAATTCACATTTATTCTTCTTTCCCCATGTTGCTTAACAGACTTTTAAAAAATTATTCTTCAAGATTGAATATACTGCAATAACATTCTGTCAGGCATTATTGACTCAGAGATAATTGCTACGAAATTATACAACTGTAAACATAATAGCAAAACATTAGAGAAAGAAAAGAAATATTGCTTACTTTTATTTAAGCTGTTAGACTTCTTTGCATCTTCTGTATGACCTTGATTACAGGGGAAGTT
Source organism: Charina bottae (assembly GCA_023362775.1). Lineage (NCBI taxonomy): Eukaryota > Metazoa > Chordata > Lepidosauria > Squamata > Charinaidae > Charina > Charina bottae. The sequence continues at coordinate 26,721,986 of JALMGJ010000007.1, forward strand.
TGCAATATTTTTACACTGTGCTCTTTCCTATTCCCCCCCACCCTCTTATTTTTTTCCTTTTTCTTTAAATTGGCTTTTATTAAAGTTTAATGAAAGGGATAACTTTCATTAGCAATAGTAAAGTAACAATATTTTGTGAACCGCCCAGAGTCCTTCCTTGAGGGGGAGATGGGCGGTTATAGAAATTTGATAAATAAATAAATAAATAAATAAATAAATAAATATTTACAATAATAATTATCTGACTAGTTTACTAATTTTCGCAGAGGGGAATGCTCAGAGAAATGCACTGTAATGTTTGGCTACTCATTGATTGGGATTTAAGAAACTGTCACTACGGTTAAACCAATGAAGACTCTTGGTTCTGATGGTTTTTGTTTAATTGGAGAGGTTTTCTAGTTTTGGGGTAACACACTCATGAAGAGTGTCATGCCTTTATTGATGAATGTCCTTAATAACCCTACTTCATTGAATCAAATTCATCTCAGCTTTTGGTCTCTGGTGCTTTGAATAGGGCTGCTGGACTTCTCAGCATTCAGCATTGGCTCTCTTAGGGGCAACCTTCCAACTCGGGGTCTTTCATGATTGGCAAAGAAGATGCTGCATTTTCTGACACTTGAGACATAGTCCAAAGCAAAAATCTGTGAAAGGCTCTGCTACTTTCAGTTTTCATTCATTGTTCCGTTAGATTCTTCCTGGCATTATCCAGACTGCAACTCTTATCTCTTTCTACTTTCAGAGATGCAGCATTCCAGCATGCTTATGTTATAGGCAATGTAAGTAGGTGAAGAAATATAAACAGAACAGCTCAACTTTTAAAACAATTTATCCCTCTTGCTAATTCAGTAACTATTTAATGATATTTTAAATGAACTTTTAAATCTACAGTAAGTATAGCAATTTTACTCTTAATGTAAGATGAAATAGTACCAAACTGCCTAATAGCAGTTACCAGTTATAGCAATTTTAGTAACAGAGCTAATTCCTATCACTTTTGCATATTAGTACTATGCAGAGCAAAACAATTTAAAAAGTAAGGTAAAAAGTTCAAACTTATAAGTACATTTCAGGTACAGTAAATTAAAAAGTAGGAAAAATAAAAAGTGATGGTTTTTAAAAAAAATTCTTGCCTTTAATTTTTATGAGGCAAAACATCACTGTTCTTTCTAAGCCAGTGAAGAATTTTACTATTAATATATATATTCTATATTTATATTTAAATATATTACATATATTTTATATTTAAGGGGGCACGGTGGCTCAGCGGTTAAGATGCCAGGCTTGTCGATCAGAAGGTCGGCGGTTCGAGACCCAAGTGCCACGTGATGGAGTGAGCTCCCGCACTCGCCCCAGCTCTTGCCAACCTAGCAATTCGAAAGCATGCACATGCAAGTAGATAAATAGGTACCATGTCCATGGGATGGTAACAGCATTCTGCGGGTGTCATGCCAGCCACATGACCGCGGAAGCATCTTTGGACAACGCTGGCTTTTTGGCTAACAAACAGAGATGAGCACCAGCCCCTAGAGTCGGACACGACTGTGTAGGGGAAACTTTACTTTTATATATATTCTTACTATGGACTTTTTTAAATTTAATTTTTATCCCACCTTTATTATTTTTATAAATAACTCAAGGCAGCGAACATACCTAATACTCCTCCCTCCTCCAATTTTCCCCACAACAACAATCCTGTGAGGTGAGTTGGGCTGAGAAAGAGTGACTGGCCCACGGTCACCCAGCTGGCTTTCATGCTAGGCTGACCATACATCCCGTTTTGAATGGGACAGTCCCGTTATTTAAGCATTTTTCAACCGTCCCGTCGTTTTGATCAAAATCTCAATTTTGTCCCTTTTTTAAACCCGGTGGGAAGGAGGACAGGAAGACAGGAAGGAGGACTGGAGCCGGACTTGCCATTGGAGGCAGCCCGGAAGAGGCCCTATCAGCGCGGCAACTGGAAGCCCGGTTGCCACGTGCGAGCCCAGCAGCAGACACAGCACCACAGTCCACCCGGTTCCTGCCTCCTTACCTGATCCTACCGGTGCCGCTTCCTCTGAAGCCGAGATTGTCCGCCCAGCAGTGGTGAGGCCAGGGAAAGCAGGCATGGGAAGGTTGTGGAAAGAGGGTGCGGGGTGCGTGTTTGTGTGTGTCTGTTTTGGTGCATTTGGTCGCAGGGAGGCTGGGAAAAGAGGTGGTGGGGTGCGTGTGTGCGATTACTCTGAGCAAGTAATCACACACACACACACACACACACACACACACACACACATGCCAGCTGCACAAACCCTCCCTCCCTCCCTCCCTCCCTCTGTTCTTGCTCCCCGGCAATCTCCAAGCCAGAGATGGCCAAATCTGAAAGCTGTAAAATGAGTTGTGCTGAGCTTTGCAAGACATTTTTCCCTGGAAAAATTGCCAACAGATTAACCCACATTTTGACATTTGTCTTCCATTGTGAACTGGGGGAGGAGGCCTGTTTTATGACAAGTCTATGGGTGATGATTACCTAATAATGATGCAGATAATTAAAGATGTAGGGTGATATATGATTTCACAGCACTTATAACTGCTTAATCTTAATCTTATTATGATTTTATTTACAAAATATAATATTTATACACTGGTTATTGAACTCCCACAAAGAATTTTTAAATACTTAATAGATACTATTAAATACTTAATGTTATTCCTTTCCCCCCAAATAATTTTAGAAAGGCAATTTGTTATTGGAATAATGAAATGTAGAGTGCTTAATCCTTCAGCAAGGCATTTTAATTAATTGTTTTAATTGATTCCATTTACTAGATGGAAGAAAAGATATACAACTTGTCATACTTACTTGGCTGCAGTGTTTTGACCACTTTCTAAAATTCAGTTTCATTCGGGACAGAGGGAGCTTGCCACTAACTAAATAGAAAATTGAGTTGCACCCCCTGTATTAATTTCCAGGTGGGTCACCATGTGCATGATCAGGCTTGTGTATCATTACAATCAAGTGTCAGTTGAAAGCTTGGGAGCCTGGGAGGCACACAGAAGTAAGCCTGTTTCCTGCGTAGTCTATAAGTGAGCTTCTAGCTGTAGGAACATCTTTGGAAAGGGTCTCCCCTGCTGATCTAAGTACCCAAACCGGTTCATATTGGAAGAGGTGGTTCCTCAGATAGTCAAGCCCTAAACCATTTAGGCCTGTCCTTCCGCCCCAGCTCGCTGCCTCCTTCAGCCTTCAATAAGGTACTATGGGAAGTTCCTTGACACGCCCCCTATTGTTGCCAGGAAGTTCTTGGCTTGCCTTGTCTTGCTGCTGTCAAGCCAAATCCAGACCCTTGCTAATCTGCCTTCCTGCAGACCTGTCTAGTCCAGTCCAAACCCCAGTGTGCCTTAGTTAGACCTTGTCCTATATTTCTAGTCTTGCCATATTGTCAAACTTTGAACTTTGACAATATGGCAAGACAAGAAACATATGACCAATTGGCAGCAGGGCAAGGTCTGGGTCAAGGTTCCCTTTGACAGTCAATATTTGCAGGCAGGACCCAATTGGGTGGACCGGGGACAGGGTTTGCAGGCAGGAGCCAATTGGGTGGACCGGGGGCGGGGTTTGCAGGTGGGAGCCAATCGCACGGACAGGGGGCGGGGTTTGCAGGCAGGAGCCAATCACGTGGACTGGGGGCGGGGTTTGCAGGCAGGAGCCAATCGCGTGGACCCGGGGGCGGGGACCCCTGTCCCGTTTTTTCCATCCCAATGTCCCGTTTTTGTCTCAAGGAAATATGGTCAGCCTATTTCATGCCTAAGGCAGGACTAGAACTCACAGACTCCTGGTTTCTAGCCCAGCACCTTAACCACTAGACCAAACTGGGTTTCCCACTTTCCCATTATTGACTTATTTCAATAAATTGTTATTTTAAGATTTAAACAGCTACATTACCCTGTAGATTGCAGGGTCTTCTTTCAATGATAGTATACACAACTCAAGCTGGATTTTTCAGGGGACATCAAGTTCTGACAACAGCAGATTTTTAATTGGTGTTATTGTTTAAACTCAAAATAGACAAGACTCAGCAGCTATAATTTATTTAGATGCTGAAAAAGACTTTGATATGATCTCTTGGCTGTGTGGGTTTTGATTGTCTATAAACACAGTTCTACTTTGATTTAAAGATATGAATTTTAAAAATAGGTAGTAGTGATGTAGTCCTTCTACCACTCCTAGGTGTTTTAAAACTCATCTCTTATAAGGTAGGTAAAGGTAAAGGTTCCCCCCGCACATTTGTGCAGTCGTGTACGACTCTAGGGGCCGGTGCTCATCTCCGTTTGTTAGCTGAAGAGCCAGCATTGTCCGAAGACACTTCCATGGTCATGTGGCTGCATGACGCACGCGGAACGCTGTTACCTACCCACCAAAGTGGTACCTATTAATCTACTTGCATTTGCATGCTTTTGAATTGCTAGGTTGGCAAGAGCTGGAGCTAGTGCGGGAGCTCACTCTGCACTCAGGGCTAGGGATTCGAACCTCCGAACTTGCGATCTTCTGATCGACAAGCCTGGCGTCTTACCCGCTGAGCCACCACGCCCCTTACTCTTATAAGGTAACAAGCTATAAAACTGAGTTTCCACATCTCTTCTTTGATCATAATCTTGTTAGGTGTTCCTCTTACATACACAACATCCATTTTAAATCTGTCAGGCTTAGTCAATGACTCAGGAATGCAATCAATTATGAAAGTATGTCATTAGACATATTGAGGCTTGCTTTATTGTTAATAATACAATTTATACTGCAATGTTGGACTAGGAGGTAGCAAATCTCTATAATGAGCCCTTAGGAAGATCAAAATAATGAACAACTCCTCTATCTGGTAAATCAGAACAAATACTATATTTTAAATGAATTATGACCGTATAATAGTGTTAGAGTAAGAGTGATAGAGATAGGAATTTATTATACATATTAGCACTTATAATTGTCATGTTTTTCCAGAGGAGATACTGTATATGGCAGGCAGATAGGGCTTGCTAAGTGTTCTTTCTGGCCAAATGCATTCCTATACTGAACTGCATCTTTTATGTATAGCACACAGCTCAGAAAGAATCATAGCGTCAAATTTTATAGACATTATTGAGGTCATACAGGGAACAGACCAAAAAGGAGGGGCTCTGGTGTTGTAAAGGCAATAGATTAATCACCCTATTTCTCTTGAAAGAATGATTTGCAAACTTTTTGGAAAAGCACATTGGGTGTTAAGCATACTTGGTATTATACAGGCAGAGCAATTATCATTGTTCAAGTCATAGCTCATGTTGAAATAGATGATATATTGAGAAATTCCTCAGCTCAGTAATATTTTCTCCGAGCCAAATTTATCTTCATCATTACATTATGTTAAACAAAATAAAACATCTTGCAAAAAGCTCCATGAATAAATATATCTCTGATTAGAAACAAAGATATCAGATGTTAGTTGTGATGCTTAGAAATGAAACAAGCCTTCCTAAGTTTGTTCTTCCTAAATATTTATTAAAGATAAATCTTCATTCCCCCTCTGTAAGGGATCAAGCTGATGACATTGGAGAAATTATGCAGTGGCAATTACAAAAACATGATTTAAGTCTATGACAAGAAGAAAACATTAGAAAGAGACTTAAACTGACTACACTGTAACTCTCTTGGGTATGAGAGAGAGGAAAAGACTATCAGGCTTTCAAGATCCTGTCACTATAGTCTATAATTTAGTGTTTCTCAACCTTGGCAACTTTCAGATGTGTGGATTTTAACTCCCAGAATTCCCCAGCCAGCCAGCTTCTCAAGGTTGAGAAACACTTATCAATATCAATAAAGCAAACTTCCAGTCAGTCTGGAGAAGTCTGTTTCCTGACCTGGCCTACCTTGAAGGGTTGATATCCTGTTTTCAGATTTACCAGGTAGAACTTGTGGGGGTTGATGGTAAAGTCTATTTGGTATTAGTAAGATGCATCTAGGGCCCCAGGCTTGAGCACAGAACCACATCTTCAGGGCCTTACAGTAGACAAACAGTGATGGGGCCAATCTGTTTTCCAGAGGGATGATGTTAAAAAGGGCGGGTGCCATGACAGAAAAGGCTCTCCTGGGCCCCGCCTGACACTCCTTGGTGGATGGGACCCAGAGCATGCCCCTTCTGATGGGATGGGTAGAAACAACCAGGGAGAGATGGTCTCATAAGTAACCCAGTTGGGTTGGGTTGGGTTGGATTCAGAAGTCTTATTAAACTATAAACCAGAATAGCAAGTTTCACATATCCCATTTTCTGGTGCTTTTGGTTAGGGTTACAGAGGGAAAGCCTCTGTAAAGACATAAATATCTGTTCTGTAGATTATAGATAGACTTTATCTAAATAAAACTTAAGTGCTAGTTGTATAATTTTAAACCAATAACAAAATCTTTTGAGGCTGAAACATGTGCCTGTACCATCCAAGGAACCTATGACAATCTCCTTCCATCCTTCAAAAAATTCTCCAATTTTATTCTAAGAGCTAAGAAAACTTTAGATATCAGTCAGCCTCTGGAACTTTAATGTTCATCCAATATTCAAGGAAAAACTTTATCAGGCCAGCCTCCAAAAGATGAGCCCCCCGTTTTAGCTCCCCGAATACAGAGTTATCCGAATTAGAGGAAGTAACTATCGGTCAAGAAGAGTGTATACTTGAGATGGTAGAAGCTCCTGCAACTACCTAGCAAAGGGATGCATGTAAAAGGATAATCTAAACATAATGTGTGCAGTGGGGATTAAGATGAGGCACGTGTTCTTTTACAATGGCTTGGTGCATTATGTGAATACTAAATAAAACCTTTACTCTAGTCTTCAAAGTTTTGTTTCTCTTTCCCTCCCTTGATCTAGAGAAGTTGCCTTTCAAGGGAGCTTTGCTTCTAATATCCTTCTAATTAGAGCAGCAGCTGGACTCTTCTAAGTAGCAATAAGAAGTAAAATACAGCCAAAGCAGTTAGCTCAGCCATTGGCATGCTACGCCATTAGTTAGAGGGAGGAGGGCCTTGGCTCCCTTAGGAGTCCCAGATTAATTAGTGGATTCCACAAGAAGTCATTGTCCAAGTCTGCTTTATTCTTTCCCTTTCTTTCTTCTTCCTAATTTCCCCATTAGCTTCATTCACATGTGCTGCAAAGACAACATGCACTTTCTCTATGTTATCTGAACCCCCACACTTGTTTTTGGGGAAGCATTAGGGAGAAGGCCATTAACCAAGATATAAGCCAGAATCTGTTGTTGATTGAGGTGCATTACTAGTGGCTTACCATGATATCCAAAAATTTCCAAGACTGGAAATTTCTATCTGAAGTTTACTATCCCCTTTGACCTCAGACACAGATGTAGGAAATTACAGCGACAGCAAAAGAGGGATGATCTAGGTGCAGCATCTTACCTGTGCTTTGAGTGCACAGTGGGTGGAATGGAAACACCAAGGAAACTGGATTGAGAGGACTGGCTTTCTCCCACTCTTTGCATATTGGCTGCAACTCATTGAGCCATATACTAATCAAACATATTTTAGCTTAGTGTATTGTGTAAAACATAATTCATGGTTCAATATATTCTGCCAACTCAGGCAATTAGGTAATTTAGTAAACCATAGCAATGGGTTAATGTCCAGTGAAAACATAATGGTTCCCCCCCCCTCTTAAGTAAACAGAGATGGTATCATCCAATTTGCCATAGTGAAGATGGCCAAGACCCTGACCAAAATGGAGTGAACTCTAACTCTCCTTAATTTGCTGTATCATTTGGCACCTATGGCTAAGTAGTTTACACTTCATTAGTGCCAGATGTGTCTTAGCACATTGTGCAGACATACTGTTGCTTCTTCAGGGGTGGTGATGATCTCTGCATCATAAATTCCAGAAAGATAAAAGAGACAGGTTAAGGGTTTATCCACACATCCCTTACCTGTACCTTTTAAAGGTTGTCATTATGTTGCTGATCATTGTTCTGTAAAAAATAATCTGATTCTCATAGACTGCTGTGTATATTTATTACCTAGAAGGCAATGAAAGCTTCTTTAAAACATTTCTCATTATTCAATTACTTTAGTTTTTTAGCTGAAAATGAGTATACATTTCTTCATTGTTAAAGCCTATTGTTGACCCTTCTTTTCTTCATAAAAGTCAGAAGTGCAGACTGGTGTTTCAGCATAGTCAGGCCATTCATTAGGTTTTGATTGTACAGATCAGTGAAATTTATGGAAGAAGTTAGAAGTTGCTTTGTTAAATAAATGAATAGATTAGTTTTCCATATTTAAAATACAATGATAAATGTATAATGATGTATTGGAATTTCTGTGAATCAGATCAGCATCTATCATTATTGTGTTATAGATTTTCAGAAAAGGAAATGTAGGACACAATTCTATGATTGTTGTTAAATTATTTGAATAAAGTTGCTGAATTGCAGTATACGTCTGGTCATAAGATCCATGACATTATTTTTGCTGAAAATTAAAAAATGGAATTTGAAATGTTAAAAAAATCTTAATCATATTACAGTTAAATCATAACATAGCAGCTTGTTTGCAAGAACTATTTTTCTTTCCTGATAGACATGTTAGAATTCCATAATTAGAATCTGACCCATATTAGATTCCACTTATGCCCACAGATTATTTAGCTAGCAACTTAAAAAAGAAAGTCAATAAATTATCATCTTTGTGTATGTGGATCAGACTAAAATGCACTCTATACTAGGTGCATAATTCATTCCACATTGGAACCATTTTTTCTTTCCAATAAATATTTTGAATGTTAAGCAGTTATTTTTAAAATTAGTTCTCTGTGATTATAATATAACTTGATACGTACTAGCAGCAAGACTATTAAAACTATTTTTAATTCCTTAAATTGTATTAATCATGTTGGATATTCTCATATTTCAAACAAAATGCTTAAGAATAAAACTATGAAGCTACCTGCTAAGAAACCAGAGATACGCAGAAAAACAATCATAATGACTTTCATTTCCTGCTGGATACTTTCTCAACCAAGGCTGCGTATATAGGCAAATATGAGGTTGGCTAGTTTGTGGCTCAGCATTGTCGTATGATTTGTTTTGTCTCCCCCCCGCCCCCACCTACAGTACAGCACAATGTTTCTGCCAACTTCATACTATAATCAAACCAAGAGGAGGAAAAATGCTGATTTTAGGGAACATTTACCTTTTTCAGTCAAACTGATATCCTTATTCATTAGGCATCTGGCAAGCACATCTAGCTGGAAAAGGAGCCCAAGTTGAAGAAAATCAGGGTGCTTTCCATATTCTCTTCCATGACTCCTTTGTATAGCAACAGGAAATAAACATAATATTAAAAGAGACCCAAGGATGATCTTTCCTAACTAAGATTGTGCAGACATTCCATTCAATTCTTCCCATTTTGTCAGCCCTTTGAGGTAGGCCAGGTCCGGAAACAGATGCCTCCCACCAACACTAGTGTCCTGTCCTGACTACGACTCAAAGCAGGAAGGTGTGGAATAAGTCTTTTATTTACAATTAAGATACACAAAATATATCTAGAGAAGACAAAGGCGACTTGAGGTGCTCACAGAGTTCGGGTGGCCTGCGGTGATCCATTCCTGGTTGGCGCGCACGCGGGCAGCCACCATGTGGCTGCGATGCAAGATCCCAGCATGAGGCTTGGCGCGGCTTCAAGGCAAGGCGCCGGAGTGAGGCTTGGCGCTGTGGCGAGGAACGGCTCCGGTGCGAGGCTTGACGTGGCTGCGGGGTGCAACTCCAGCACGAGGCTTGGCACGGCGGCTGCAGGGCAAGGTTCTGGCTCGAGGCTTGGTGTGAAGGCAAGGCAAGATTCCGACATGAGGCTTGACGCGGCTGCGAAGTACGATTCCGGCATGAGACTTGGCGCAGCGGTTGCAAGGCGAGATTCTGGCTCAAGGCTGGATGCGGAGGCTGGGCAAGATTCCAGTTCTGGCACGAAGCGCGGCTGTACCACGAGGCAGGGTTCCGGTGCAGGGCGCAGCGGGGCAACAAGGCAAGGCTTCGGCACGAAGCCTGGCTGGACGATGAGGCAAGGTTCTGGCACGAGGCTTGGCTGGGTTGTAAGGCAAGGCTCTGGCATGGAAGCAGGGCAAGGTCTGAGCGGGGATTCTGGCGTGGCGATGGGATCACGATTCACTCCAGGATGCAGTACGGAACGTGAACGGTTGTCTCCAGCAATGGGCACACGCTGCGCTCGCCTTTTATCCTTTTGATTTTTGCACCGTTTGTGAGCAGGAACTAATCGCGCCTCACGTTGCTCTGCCCGCCTTTCCCACCTCCTTTCTCATGCGCTAATAGGTGGAGGCGAGTCTCCTTCTGGGCTGCCTCCAATCAGCTGCTCTTGATTTAATTCAAATTTTGTGCCAACTCCGTTCTTTCCAGTTTCTATTGTTATCGGCCCCTCTATTTCCAGATCGGACTCATCGGACTCAGCCTCCATCCTGACAACTAGCTATCATAGTGTATGTTGCCAGCAACCTTTGCACTAGGCAGGCAAATTAACATGCAAATCTACATACTCATAAAAGAATCTTTCTATGTCTCTGATGATTGTATCACTTATAACTAAAAAACCCCTTGTATCTTAGATATGAGAGGATGTGGGTTCATCACTCAAGGATTGTATCTCTCCCATGGGAATGATTCCTTTATGCTCAAAATTATATCGTCCTTCCCTAGACCTTCATTCTTCCTGATAAATGAAGATCTAGGGAAGGTCTATGAACCTGGGAGTGGGCTGAAAACATTACATCCCAGAAGTTCATGTCTACATACTTTTCTCTCTCTAGTTCAGCCATCTTGGTTTCGAGGAAATTAACTGGTTCATGAGAGGCAGGAATTCACTTCCACACAAGACCTCTTCCATTGTCTCAGAACCAGCTCACATGGTGTCAACAGGCTGTGAGAATTGAGATGTTTTTTTCTTCTTGACTCTACTACAATTTATTTGCAACTATTAAATCTGGGGAGGGAATTGTTCTTGTTTTGCTATGATGTAGTTCTGTGGAGATTGGACAGATGTTTTATTTTTGATGGTGTCTCTTGCCTCACACTACCTCCTGGTTCCAAGGCAATTATTGTACTCTGTCTCTCACTGTCACTATCACTTTCCCTACCCTGTAAAGCTTCAATATCACCTTTCTGTTGCTGAATGAAGCTCTCTTTCTTAGCAACCACTCAGATTTTCTGGACTATGTAGGAATGAGATTATTTTGGTAACTCCGGACGATAGGCATCTTGGGGAGTGGTGCCCAGTCTGAATGCCATTTTTCACTCTGATAGCTAGAGGGAGCACTGATTGGTGATCTGTGCATGTTCTCAAGCATTTCAAGGTCAGAAGAAATGAAAATAGTTGCAGGTCAGCTTTACACTGTTTTGTGAGGAAAGGTGGGATGTAAAAGTGCTCCAAATATCCTTGATGGATGGAATTGTTGGATATTTAGACATAACTAAGCTTGTTTGGTAGTGACAGCTTAGTTACAGAACAGTTTCCCAGAAAGGTACAATTGACTTCATCTTGATGGTCTTTTGGACAAAGGTGAAGACTTCTTTATTCTTCCTCACTCCCATTTATTAAAAATATGCTTTGTGATCTGGGTCTTTTAACTTATAATTTGTGATGTACTTGTATTTTTATGTTTTATTTGCTTTATGAGCCAAAGAGTTGTGTTACAGACAATAATTTATTTATTTATTTATTTATTTATTTATTTATTTATTTATGCATGAAATTTAGGCACGAAAGCCGGCTGGGTGACCTTGGGCCAGTCACTCTCTCTCAGCCCAACTCACCTCACAGGGTTGTTGTTGTGGGGAAAATAGGAGGAGGAAGGAGTATTAGGTATGTTCACTGCCTTGAGTTATTTATAAAAATAATGAAGGTGGGATAGAAAATATTTATTTATTTATTTATTTATTTATTTATTTATTTAGGCATGAAATTTAGGCACGAAAGCCGGCTGGGTGACCTTGGGCCAGTCACTCTCTCTCAGCCCAACTCACCTCACAGGGTTGTTGTTGTGGGGAAAACAGGAGGAGGAAGGAGTATTAGGTATGTTCACTGCCTTGAGTTATTTATAAAAATAATGAAGGTGGGATAGAAAATATTTATTTATTTATTTATTTATTTATTTATTTATTTATTTAGGCATGAAATTTAGGCATGAAAGCCGGCTGGGTGACCTTGGGCCAGTCACTCTCTCTCAGCCCAACTCACCTCACAGGGTTGTTGTTGTGGGGAAAATAGGAGGAGGAAGGAGTATTAGGTATGTTCACTGCCTTGAGTTATTTATAAAAATAATGAAGGTGGGATAGAAAATATTTATTTATTTATTTATTTATTTATTTATTTATTTATTTCTCACCTGCCTTTGGTACAGGAATTCAGAAACATGTATAGTGCTCTGCTCTATTTTTCCCCATAAGAACAACCCTGTGTGAGTCTGAACAAGAGTGATTGTCCCCAAGTCACCCAGTGAACTTCCATGGCTATAGGTGGGTCTCCCTCATGCCAGCCCAACACCTTAACAACTACATAACATTGGTTCTCAGCAAATAGATAGCTGATTTGCGTCTCTGAGCTGTAGTTCTCTAATTAGTTTTCTGACTCTAACAGCAATATTTGCTTCAGTCAATATTTCAGGGAAACATTTTAAAAGATACTTGCAGTGAATTCATTAATGTGTCATTCTCACTGAGCTTGAATCACAAAGTTTAATTCTGTCAGACACAGGGAATTGTTTCTGAATTCTCTTGCTCATGTGGAAATTCTTTACTTTTCCACAGAGTGCAAGCTTAGTGAGGCATATTGGAAGAGTTTACTGATTTGGCTAGATGAGCCACAGGAGCTTGAAGGAGTTTGCACACTCAGCAGGGCTAGCATTAGCACTCCACAGAGCCTAAGCATAAAGTAAAACTTCATTATAGCAATAGCTTTGAGGCATTTGTTCATGTTCTCGTCTCTGTTCACTAGGAGAGAGAAGCACGGTGAAATCTTCACAGAGGAATAGCAAATAGCCATGATTGGCCTATTTCTATTTCTAGATACATAAAAAGAAAGAAAAACACTTTTCACTTCGTTATTTTTTCATAATTTTAAACATTGTTAACTTAAAGCACACGTAATTAAAGTGATTATAATAATTTCATTTATAACATTTGTAAGGAGGATCATAGTCACCTGATGATCAAGCAATGGAATAATTAAGATTTGAGAGTATATTTACAGGAAGTAAAGGAAAAGACATTAAACCTTACTGGGAAAAAAATCACATTAAAAATTGTTTGTGGATCCTCTCTATTATGTATAAAGCACTTCATGATACTGATACTAAAAGAAGCAATATTCCATACCTCACCCAAACTAACAACTATTTCACATTGAATCTGTAATTGCTATACTTCTAACAATAACATCTAGGACCATTGTACCTAATTTTTGTTGCCCATCAAATTATCTCTTGCTTCCCAGATAACAATAAATATCATGTAACCAAAAAAAAAAAGTAACACAGATACAGACTGAATTTTCCATTTTCACTACGTAATGAGACAAAAGTCTAAATAATTTCTGGTGGATTTTCTTATTGAGAAAATTAAAGTTATATTGGAGTATTGCAAATATTAAATAATTAACATATACTTTGATTTCTAAAAAAGATGACCTTAGGTGTAAAACTATTCCAAACTACTGAAAATGCTTTATTATTGTTATACCAAATTGACAAATAGTTATGTATTGCTAATATGCAGTGCTGATTGGTACTTATTCTTGTTATATAACTCATTTAAGATATGTCTTTGTATCTTTAACACAATAAGGCTCCAATTTTTTTATCACTATGAAGAAATTGTTGAACCGTGGACTGAATTATTAGCTATAGGTTTAAAATGCTTGGTGATTAGTAAGATGCAGAATAGAATTCAAAATCCATCCTTGAAGGTTTTAGTGTTGCAAGGTGTGGAATTAAAAAAAAAAAACACTAAAATTTTTGTTCTATTATATGTACCATTGTAGGCAATATATAAGTCAGTATGTAGCAATAGTTATTTATGCCATGATATTTCAACAGTTTTGAAAGAAAAATTACTAGTAATTTATTTGCTATTAGTTGAATTTGGTTTTTTTTTACAGAATAACTTTTTCATATTTAAGGCTGCAGTCCTAGGGACATCTACTGAACATAATGTCACTTGCTTATGAGCAACATACAGAGTTAGTTCCATGAATATATTTAAATGCACATTTTAGAATGACTATATATTCTTAATACATCTCTAAGAAAGAACCTAGCAAGGGTCCATGCTTGAGATAAAGACAAGCTTCTTAAATGGTGTGTGTGTGTGTGTGTTTGTGTGTATTCATGTAGTTAATTCCATTAATCCTTTGAGAGTTCTTCATAGTATGATCCATTCTGAACAAATGTAGTTGCTGCCTACTATCCTTATGGAATTGCTGATTTTTTTTTTACTTTGACAAATGGAAATTTAGTAGTAAAGCTTTTCCCAGAATTGATTATTGAAGTGGTAAATTTCTCTTTATGACTATGTCTTGAAAAGCTTCACAATTTATTTTTTCATGCCTTATTGCTTTTAAGGGCATCAGAACTGGGGCAATGAAATATTCACAGTCTTAGAAGGAAAAGGCACTTGAATGCAGGTGAAATGGGAAAGAAAACAGATTTTTAAAAATCTGCTGCATTATTCTTGCTTAATTATTTTAGAATTAGGCTTACACTTTGCAGATATGTGGACTGCTATAATGCATATTTAATGAGAAATAATCATAAACAAATGTGGAATATTTCATCAAATTCATAGGACTAATGCATAGTTACTTGGGATTTCAGTCTAAGTTTCTAGATTTTGGTCTGGGCTCACCAAAGTTCTAGAATAATGTGACAATAAAAGACACTGCCTTGGGGCTTGTTTATCTTCCCAACAACTTGTTTATGCCCTCTTACCATGTGAAAATAAATTACATGGATCCTCACCATTTTTATTTTTAAAGCACCTTCTTAGTTAAGATTCTCTAAAAGCCTATCAACTTTTTAAAAAATCTATTCTTCAATTAATCATAGGTGAAAGAGCGTCCTGACTTTGAGAAATCATTGAAGAATTTCTCCTACTCATGGAAAAAATTGAAGAACTCATCCACCTAGTTTCTCTGTTCACAAATTTGATGGAGAATTTTGAAAAGCCATTTTGTGCCCAAGTTTCCTACAGGCTAGGAAAGCAATCACTGTGGGAATGTAGGTCCCTTCATTCATAGGATTATAAGCATTCCACATTATAATACGTACAAATCATGAGATAACATAGTTGTATGCATATGCTTTTGATAACAAATAAATATTCTAAAATGCTACTGGAAATATGCCTGATTGATAACCACTTGATTCATTCTGCAAAGCTTGTTCCTTTACACTTAATTAACTGTACCTTAGTGGGTAGAATACATATAATAAGAGAACAGTACCCTTAATACTAATTTATTTCTTAATTATCTAAGAAAGATCACTTGTCTTTTGAATATAAATTAAAGATCTTTGTCCATTTTTTTCCTTGACAAGAAAGTAATCTCCATAACAGAACAGAGATGATGTGATTCATTCTGGAGAATAAAATTATTTCTAATTGTCTTTTCACCAATCTTCAATTTCATCTTGATACTATATTGCTATCTTCCCTACTTAAGGCAGAAATTATCACACAGTTGAAATAATAGCCTTAATAATAGCCTTAATAATAGCCTTTTTGCTTTTCTGCAATGGTCAGTTTTTCCTTCTTTTCAATACAACATGCACATAACTAAATGAGAAGGGAAGTTCATTCTTCTGATGAGATTCACTGGCCTAGACCTGAGTTCATTTATTTCACTAAGCAGCCCCTATTATTAACTGAGTTTTTAAAAAACTAATTGAGTTTTTTTTCTAATTCTACCACACATAAACAAGATTAAACAGCAAAAAATAGTTGAAGAGTAAACAATATTACATAAGAAAATATTCCTGTGCCAAGGAAATGTAACATCCATATAATCATATGCTCCTACACAGAAGGAATCCCTCTCAAATCACCTCCCCCTCAAAAGCTTATTGAAATAAACAGGTTTGGATTGCCTTCCTAAATCTCAAAAATGCTGAGTCAAATCTCTGGGGCATGCTTCACTGAAGACTTCAAGGACAGTTGGCCCTTAAATAGCATGTACAACATGCTACTTGATTGTTGTGTTTTTAGACTCTCATTTATTGTACTATGCTAATATACTTTTTATGCTGTTCCTTTTGGCATGTATGTTTGTGTATGTGTATCCACGCACACATGCACGCATGCACACACTCATAGAAATTCATTTTTTTCCATTCCTTTCTCTTCCTTTATAAAATATGTTCATAATGTATACATTCCACTTAATGCAACTACTATGTCTCTGTTTTTGTACTGCTAATGCAAAGCTTTTATAAGACAGAAGGGTCTTGACAACTCTCATAAATTATTTTTAAGCTTAGCAGAAATTATTAGCTGTAGAGAGAATTTAATGAAAAAGAATTTAATATAATATTGTGAAATATTAATCGTGTGTAGATCATTTAATGTAATACAATTTAATTCATTTTCAGTATTATATTAATCAGGCATAACATGATGAAGAAAACATTACAAAATTTTACAAATTGTGAATAAGTGATTACTGTCCCACCCAAAGACAGTAAAATATAGGGGAATTATAGGGCAGTTCATTTCTAGCAATGTAAAGATTGCCTTAATCAACCATGATTTTACAAAGTATGCATATCGGAAAGCAAGCTTAATTTTCTTCAATGGCAATTATTCCTGAGTAGATGTGCAGGTCTGCATTTAAGCCTTAATGAATAGGAAAGCAGTGCTGTGCATGAGCTTGCATAAGGTCCAAAACAATTTTTCTCAATCTTTTTCAAAATATAGGTAAAGTAAAGGTACCCCCCGCACATTTGTGCAGTCGTGTCCGACTCTAGGGGCCGGTGCTCATCTCCGTTTGTTAGCCGAAGAGCCAGCGTTGTCCGAAGACACTTCCACGGTCATGTGGCCGGCATGATGCGCGTGGAACGCTGTTACCTTCCCACCGAAGTGGTACCTATTAATCTACTTGCATTTGCATGCTTTCGAATTGCTAGGTTGGCAAGAGCTGGAGCTAGTGCGGGAGCTCACTCCGCACGCAGGGCTAGGGATTCGAACCTCCGAACTTGCAATCTTACGATCGACAAGCCTGGCGTCTTATATACACAGCCCTAATGTCTGACATACCGTATTATAGAAGACAGAACAATGCCCCAAACCTATTTGTATTGGACAGGGAAGCAGCTGGATAAACACCCATGTAAGGTGAATGCATTGACCTGCCTTTTTTATTTCCTACAAATGCCACAAGGTTTATGTGGAGATAAGAAGCAGTCTTGAAAACAGATGTTCCTGGTGGTTGACATTTTGCATTGCAGCAATTCAGATTTTAATTTACTTTTGTAATTAAAATACTTTGTTTTTAAAGTTAGTTGGGGTAGGGAGCTTAGCAGAGATGTGTTCCTATTACATATGAACTTGTGAAGAGCCCCACTGCTTGTGAAGAAGCAATATTGCTTAGAAAGTTATTTATGCAGGAACTCAGGATTATTAAGTGTGATAAATAAACATAGTTTTATATACAGTATGGAAGTCCTTTGGGTTCGAAGAAGACCTGCTGTTGTGCAGTTCATCTGTGAATATGGAGGTGGCTCTGCAGTCCCAGTCTGGAAGCACAGAGTCTAGCACAGTGGGGGCACTGGAAGTCCATCTTTGTAGTAACTGTGGGTGATATTCTGTGATGCCATGTTTTCTATCAGTTTTTGGTGGCGCCGGTCTTCAAAGCTGGTGGAAGTTTCATAGCACAGGGCTCGCCAGTGAGTTGTCAGCAGAATTCCCTTGGCTGAATGTCACAGTGGTGTAGGGTTTCTTTCACAGCATCTTTGTAGTGTTTGCGTGGATGACCTTGAGATCTCTTCCCAGACTCCAGTACACTATAGAGCAGAGCTTTCCAAACTGTGTGTCGGGACACGTTAGTGTGTCGGCTGCAGTGTCTGGGTGTGTCGTGGCTGCTACTGCCTCTGAGCCCTGCCAGGATTCCACGCAGGTCCTAGTGCCTGCCTTGTGCCTTGCTGCCTCCAAACCTGCTGTGATTCCGCGCAGGTCCTAGTGCCTGCCTTGTGCCTTGCTGCCTCCAAACCTGCCCTGCCAGGATTCCGTGCAAGTCCTAGTGCCTGCCTTGTGCCCTGCTGTAAGAGTGTGTCGCGAAACGATGCATGTCTAAAAAGTGTGTCACCAACATGAAAAGTTTGGAAAGTTCTGCTATAGAGCAACTGGCGAGGCATATGGTGGTCATCCATTCTGATGACATGACACTGCATCTGGGCTCTGATAGTTATGGACTCAATGCTGGTGGACTCTGTGTGAGCCAAGACCTCCAGGTTGGAGACATGGTCTTGCCAGCGAATGCCAAGGATGGAGCAGAGAGCGCTCATGTGAAATTTCCCCAGTTGTTTGCTAAAATAGGAATAACTTCATAAAGTTTCATTTTCAGTTCTTTTAATGCCTGAAATGATTGTAGATTGAAACAAACTGTATTCTCTATTCTTTTAACCTTGTTGGTTTATATTTTCAGTGGACCTCAATTGATTAACACAGATAAAATAAACAAGTATTTGCAAAACCCATGGCCCTAGAGCAGCATTAACTACACAAAGCCCTTTTGCTTCTATCATATCCCTCACAAAAGATGCCAACAACATGTATTTTTAATGAGACATGGGGGAATTTATAAAATCTATAGGGAATAAATATATTGATCTTATTAATCTAAATGTAAAACTTTCATTGAATGAAATTCGGTTTTTATCCTGTCTCCATCCATTTTTTTTGGCATAATATTCAAGGGTTCAGCCCAAGGATGCAAAATTAGTGGCCTCCTGATGATGTTAGACATCACAAACCACTGGCCATTTGGCTGGGCTTGATGGATATCCAACAGATTTTCTGTCTGCTCTACAGATTCCACTTTCTCAGTCTCCAAATTTGAGCTAATTTGTGACAGGGAACCATAAAATGTGAGAGGCATCATTATCTAATTCACTCATTGGAAAAGAGAGGGTCTGTCAGCAAAATTACCATTGCAATTTTGGAATCCTGTTCAAAATACTTCAGAGTATAATTTTTTCATCAAGCAAACATTCTGTACTTCTTAGTTTTACAGGACAGGGGGAATTTTAGACAGCATGTTTCCTGCCAGGACAGAAATGTAATGATGTGGAAAACTACTTTTGCTGAATTTCTTCAAGCCACTGCAGCAGCAGATGAAAACCCTACAGCTTTAGTGGGTTCTATCAATTCTAAGAGAGTTAACAATTAGTAAGACCAAGAACTGTTTACCTTATAAGAGCTTTGTAGTAGCTGCCAAAAAATGTAGAAATAGTGGGAGGGGAAAGCTTGCATTTGCTAAAAATCAAATGTAATTGTTGTACCAAATATCTGTTCAATATAATCATCTTACACTTTGATGTATATACATGCATTTTCCTTTAGTCATATTATACTGCTCATTTCTTTTGATATCATGTATGGCCGCAAAGTCCTTGAGAAGTTATATACCTTGAGAAACTGTAACACTCTCAAGGAGTGATACTGATTAACAACCCACATTTCTTCTTCTTCTTCCTTAGCAATATGCAGGGTCAAACTGTTAGAATAACAGTTAAGACCTTGGCAAATTTAAAAAGTTGTGTAAGTTTGTCAAGGTTCAGGCATGGTTTGTTGTAAGAAAGTCTGAGAAGTTTGCCAGCATAATAGACTTAGTTTGAAGTGAAAAGTCTTCTACAGAGTCGGGCAGGAAAGTATTTTTGAAATTAGAACTTTGGAACAAGGGAGATAAAAGCAGTAAGCAAGCAACAACTTTATTGATTAGTCTTACGACCATATCAAAGATAAAATAAGATAACAAGAATACAATACAATTCAATTTAACTGATAAAATTGATAAAAATACACCAAAATAGGAAATAAGATAATTGAATAACCTGAAATAATAATAAATACAATACATGTATATCTAATCAGAATTCAAATGAGTTCATCACCCCTACATGGCACTCCAATCTTTTCCATATAATGGGCTCTCTGGTGAACTGCCTTGTCTACAAACTTGGCAGTCCTATTCACAATAAAAGTATTTGAGCCCGAAAGAAAATAAGATAATCTGTGATTAGAATCCCAGTGTGCTGTTCTTTCTAACAAAGGAGACAGGAATTTAATCCTAAGTGAATCATATAATTTGCAGTCGAACAAAACATGGGCAATATCTTCTATGGCTGGGTCCCCACATACACAAGTCCTCTCATCATATGGCAAATGATGAAAACGTCCATATTTAACCATAGAGTCCAACAATTCAAACCTAGCCCTGGAATAGGCCCTTCTCAGATTTTGTGTTAGACTCATCGACAGGTATTTTTCAAATTTAAAAATAGTTTTATTCTTAGCTAACCATTTTAATGAACCATTTTTTGCCAATGTCTCCATGTCCAATTGGGCACTGATATCCAGGGCTCGCTGTTTAAAAATATCTTTTGCCTGCGGTGCAGTTATGAGTACCTGTTGAATGGAAAATCCATATTGTGTAATAACTTTAGTGAGATGTTTTAACCAGGATGTGGTAAAATCCAAACTCATTTGTTCAAGTAGGCATAATTTGGGAAGCCTATCATGGTCCATTGAATGGACCTTCTGCCAGTAAGAAAAGACCTTTGATACTGTCTGGCTATGTATAGAGTGGATACCTGTTTCTGCTCTAATTGCGGGTGCTGACGTATTTTTATCAACTCCCAGTATACTTCTTAAAAAGCGGGTTTGAACATATTCAAGTGCAGCAGAATTTGTAAGACCCCACACTTCCGCACCATAAGTCAACATTGGGACAATTTTTGCTCTAAATACTTTCAGAATAGGGGTCAAAGTGCCGGGATATTTATAATTATACAGTTTAGATAGCCTTTTGGCACAGACCTCAGCCCTCCCTGCGGTCCTTCTGAAATGATTGTCCCAGGCTCCAGTATCAGTAAAAACCACTCCTAGGTAAGTGAAAGAATTCACTCGTTCTATAGGCTCCCCATTTATTTGCCATTTATATTTCATCCTTTTTCTTTTACCAAAAACCATCACTTTAGATTTAGACTTATTTATAGTTAAAGAGTTATGAACACAATAGACATTCAACTTTTTCAGGAGTCTTCTCAGGCCAACTTGTGAATGTGCCATCAAAATCATATCATCTGCATATAATAGGACATTCACAAATATGCCATGAATTTTTAACATGTGAGTATCTACGGTACGCATAAACCCTGGAATATCATTAATATAAAGATTGAAGAGCATTGGAGCTAAGATACAACCCTGCCGGACACCTCTATGAGTAGGAATACTTTTGGTTAAAGAGCCATTTACACCAGTTCTTACTTTTAAATAAGTATTTGAATAGAGGGCCTTTACCAGGAATAAAAGTCTGGGCTCCATATTTAAATTAATTAATTTCTTCCATAAAATGTTTCTATCTATGGAATCAAAAGCTGCGGTAAAATCTATAAAAGCAGCGAACACTTTTTTACCATTTGCCAATTGTTTTGAAATAAGATGATGTAATGTGAAACAATTATCTATTGTGGAGCGATCTGGTCTAAAACCAGTTTGTTCCTCTACAAGGAGGTTTGTCCTAATTACCCAGTCCTCTATTTTGCCCAAGAGGTGTTTGGCATACATTTTTGCAGCAATTCCTATAAGACTGATTGGTCTATAATTTTGTGGCTCAGTCCTATTTCCTTTTTTAAATATAGGGACAACAATTGCTACTTCCCATCCTACTGGAATGAATCCTGTGTTGTTTATATAAGAAAACAAACCTGCAAGTAATGGGGCCCACCAGTCAGTATGGGTTTTAAAAAGTTCTGGTGGTAAAAAGTCCTCTCCTGGAGCCTTGTTGGGTTTCAAGGAATGGATGATAGATTTGACTTCTGCCACTGACACTGAGGGCCAAAGAGGGAGGTTTTCAAAATAAGTAGGATCAATTATACTTTCCTGCAAGGGTCTTTGGTTTGACTCAGTAAATAAACTTGTATAGAAATCCTCCCAGACTGAGGCAGGTATAGGAATGTCAAGTTGAAAATTGCGTTCCTTCAATAAACCCGAGACGGAATTCCAAAAAAATATTGAATTAGTTCCTTTTGCTGATAATTCCAAGTCTGCCCATATTTTAGCTGTATAAAGAGCTTTTTTGGACACAATAAGTTTCTTATATTCCCGCCTGATTTGTAGCATTTTGGATTGATTTTTTATACTAGGATAACTCTGGGCCATACGCATTGCTGCCCTTAAATGTTTCCTAGTATGTAGACAATCAGAATCAAACCAGTTCATACTGTTTTGAGAATGATTTCTAGCAGGAACTTTATCTATCAAAAATTTCCTCAACGAGCTAGACAAAAGAGCATATTGTGTCAAGATCTTGTCTGGGCATTGAAAAGGAGTTGAAATAGAATTTCTCCAAGACTGAACCTGCTCTGAGTTTAGATAGGTTGTTATTGCCTTTGTATCTACCTTGTGCCACCTAAGTCTTCTGTTTTGCCTAATTTCAATATTGGCTAGTAACCTCTTATCATAAGTCATAAATGATCTAATATCTGATCTGGCTGCAAAATAAACTGTAATCGGCTGATGATCGCTGTCTTCTCTCACATGGGCTTGAATATCTGAAAATAACCCAGACTTATTTCGAGAAACACAAATATAATCTAGGACACTACTAGAGTTTCCTGTATGAAATGTAAACGGATATATAAAATCAGATTCTTTGCCTCCTAAAATATGAAGGTTACATTTATAAATTAGTGAGACCAACTGAGAACCCGCCATGTTCCTTTTGGAATCTCTAGAATGCCAGGGTGGGTTGTTAATAAGGTAGTCCTCAGGAATAACACCCAGTCGTACAAAATCAAATAAAGAAGCCCCCACTCTGGCATTAAAATCTCCCGCTAAAATTACAATAGCATTGGGGTAATTAAGGTTTATCTTCAACAGTAAATTTTCTAAATTTACCCAAATGTTGGGAGAAAAGTATGGAGATGAATATGGTGGCAGATAAATGTTCACTAGTACTACTACAACTGCTTCATACGAAAATTTAACCACCAAATAGAAAGGAGAATCAAAACCAAACACCAGTTCCTGGCCTTGCCAACCCAACTCAGCCTTGGCAAGTATCGACAATCCTCCCGATGCCCTTCCTTTAGTCTTGTGTTTCACTGCCGGGACTGACCAGGAATTAAATCCTGGAATGTGGATCCTTTCTTCCTCTTTGGACAGCCAAGTTTCTTGAAGAGCTATAAAATCAAAGCCAGAGAGAAATTCCAACAAGTCTCCATCAGATACTCGATTTTTCCAACCGGCAATGTTCCAAGTCAGTAGGTGGAGAAAAACCTTGCAATTGATGTTGGCAGGCGGCCCCATTGGAGACTTGAAATTTTGGGTTAGAGTACATGAGGCTTTTAGTCAATCGGCAGGGGTGATGTTGTCTAGAATGCCTTCTGTATCGAAGAAGACACATTGATTTACAAGTTGTCTGCCTTCGTCATTGTCTTGTTGATGGGGAAGCGCCAACAGAGATTGGGGAGCAAGACAATTATGATGAAATACTTTAACAGGTTGAAGAGTCAAAGTAGAATCAGCATCCAAACAAACAAAGTCCTCACTAACAGGTAAGGATGTTCCAGCCTTTAGTTCTTTCCATAACCCATTTTGAACTTCTCCTTCAAATGCTGTAGATCTAGCGTATGCGGGACTCATTTGAGACAACATTTGGTTGGAAATAGAATCCTTAGGACTCAGTTCTATTCCACCACCAGCATCCGATTTTAACACACAAGATACTTTAACTTTCTGCAAATTATCTGGGACTGGATTGAGCAATGCCATTTCCTCACAATCAGCCTGTGTTTCTAGACATTTCTTTTCTGTTGAAGTAGTAGTATTTTGTTGAACAGATATATTTTCACAGGCCTGAGTACTTAGTAATGCCATATTTATTAATGGCTTTGCCATAGATTGTGTTGTTTTCAATGTCTCTCTTAATTCATCCAGTCTTTGTATAACATCTGATTGCTCTGATTGTGGTAACTCCCCAAATAAGTCAATCAGCGTTTCTTCTGGCATTTCCTCACTCAGGGTCATTGCTGTTGTAGCAACTTCATGATTATCTGTATGTTTGCTACTGCCATCAGAACTTAAAGCAATATTACCCCCTTTCAAAGACTGATCAAGGAGAGGACTCACTTTCTCTGAGCTAAAAACACGTATTGGAAATATTGAAAAAGTACTCAGGAAAGGCTTCATTTTAAAAAGCATGCTGGGAACTATAGGCTGCTTAAATATTAACAAAACTCGGATATAGTCTCTTCTGGATGGCAGCCATTCAGCATGCACTAAGTCTATCAGAGAGCGTTCGCATCGTAGCAGCAGACTCAACGAGAGCATAACAGCTCTCCTATCACCCCATCTCCCTCTATTCATTTTATTATCATAAATCTGCAAGGTAATCTGTTTGGTTTGTAAGTAATAACTACATGGATCTCCTCTCTGCCTTTTTCCTGGTTGAGAGCTATTTTCTTTAGAGCTATTCTTTCCTCTCCTTTCGGTTTTGGGAGTAGAGCCAGCTTTATTTTCTGTATTAACCCCTTGATGACTGTTGGTGGGAGTAGTAGTAGATATCTTCCTGTTTCGTTCTGTTTTATTTGGATAGTTCTTAATGAATTTTACAACGGACTCCTTCAGGGAGTCAACCTGATCCTTAATTGATGTTAGAAGTTCGAAGATTGAAACCACTGTCTGTGCGGTAAGCAAGCACTGTCTAGATATAAAGTCTCTTGCATTCTCCCTTTTTAAGTCCATAACAACTCCCTCCTGCATAAGCATAGCAGCTGCCGAGCAAGCTGCTGTAGTCTGGGAGGGGGAGACATTTTCTGTAAGGCAGGAGGAAAGTTCTAAGAGCTGTTGACTATCCCATTCCACTGAGCTCTGTAAGTTAGCTCTACCTGATAAGGAGTCCAAGGTTAAGTTACTTACTACAGCAGTCTCTTTACTTGTTGTATAATTATCCATTTTCTGCTGCTTCAGTGGCTTCTGTGCTGCGGAGTGCGCACGCTGCCTCTTTTTCCTTTTCCCCATTCCTGAGAGCTAATTTAAAATGTTGATAAATTAAAGCTAAAAAGTTGCCTGTCTGTCATAAAATGATGATAAAAGTGGTTAAAAATAGTTAAAAATAGTTAAATATATAAAAATTTTAAAATAAAGTATAAAAATAAACTACTAAAAAGTAAACTTTAGAGGAGCTCTTTCCAGCAAATGCTGCCTCATCGCCATCTTGGCCCCACCCCCTATGCGTCATCTGTAAAGGCCAATTCTGGATCCGCCGATCCGAAAGCAAAAGGGTGATTACCATTGCAATTTTGGAATCCTGTTCAAAATACTTCAGAGTATAATTTTTTCATCAAGCAAACATTCTGTACTTCTTAGTTTTACAGGACAGGGGGAATTTTAGACAGCATGTTTCCTGCCAGGACAGAAATGTAATGATGTGGAAAACTACTTTTGCTGAATTTCTTCAAGCCACTGCAGCAGCAGATGAAAACCCTACAGCTTTAGTGGGTTCTATCAATTCTAAGAGAGTTAACAATTAGTAAGACCAAGAACTGTTTACCTTATAAGAGCTTTGTAGTAGCTGCCAAAAATGTAGAAATAGTGGGAGGGGAAAGCTTGCATTTGCTAAAAATCAAATGTAATTGTTGTACCAAATATCTGTTCAATATAATCATCTTACACTTTGATGTATATACATGCATTTTCCTTTAGTCATATTATACTGCTCATTTCTTTTGATATCATGTATGGCCGCAAAGTCCTTGAGAAGTTATATACCTTGAGAAACTGTAACACTCTCAAGGAGTGATACTGATTAACAACCCACATTTCTTCTTCTTCTTCCTTAGCAATATGCAGGGTCAAACTGTTAGAATAACAGTTAAGACCTTGGCAAATTTAAAAAGTTGTGTAAGTTTGTCAAGGTTCAGGCATGGTTTGTTGTAAGAAAGTCTGAGAAGTTTGCCAGCATAATAGACTTAGTTTGAAGTGAAAAGTCTTCTACAGAGTCGGGCAGGAAAGTATTTTTGAAATTAGAACTTTGGAACAAGGGAGATAAAAGCAGTAATTTGTCTGTCTTTGTTTTTATCTCCTGCTTGGTAAAAATAAGTATTTGATATATTATGGACATAGGAAAATATGGCAGTAATAAGCAAGAATCCCAAATCCCTAATCTGTGGAGCAACTGAGAAAAGTATGAAGAAAAAGAGGAAAAGGAAAAACAAATATAAAAAGCAGAAGAAACACAAAAGCATAAAACTGGCAGGAAATTACAATGGGAAGTGCTTAAACTGAGAGTCATTAATGCAAGGTAGAGGCAAAGGGAATTAAAATGTATCCCCAATGCCTTACATCTGAGAAGAACACCTTAACCTCTGCTCCTGTTCATCCTAATGTTTGTACTATGTTGCCCCCACCCCTCACCTGTACCAAGAATTTACATCTACAAGGGGAACAAGCAGAGAACAGAACCAACACCTCACCAAACACCCCACCTCAGGGGGTGGATGAATTGGCCCAAGGAGCAGTAGGTGAATAAATGATGACAGCTGAGCTATTGACTGAAACCACAGTTATTGGCTGAACTCATAGTTCAAGCAGAAATGAAATTGCACATATCAGACAGAGAGACTAAGGGATTTCCACTGGAAAATATACTCCTCTTTTAGTCCAGGAGAAGGGACTTCTAAGAGATCTAAGTCTGCAGCAGATTCTGACCCCACTGTCTGCAATTAAAACCTATGCAATGGTTGTGAAGTTATATATATCTATGTTCTATAGTCCCCAACTAATTTATGCAACATGGCCATCAGCTTACTACTTTACACACTGATGCAGATAAATTCTGGAAGGAATTACAGATAACCTTCTAAATCTACTGTCCCATGTGGGCAGATATTTACCACGTTTTTGGTTGTATCCTTAATATGGAACAACATAACTGCTTGAAGTGGAAAGCTAATTGGCAGTCTAAGTCCCCAGATGCATTGCTTCTTGTATCCTGTAAAACCATACAGTATAGTACAAAATATCTATCTGTCACCAGTATCCTGATTAATACCCTAGTAACTGCTATGACTAATTCCTCCAGATGTTTATCTAATATTCAGGCACTCAAAATCCAGAATAAACTATGCTAATCCTACTGGCTAGTTCTTTTGTCAGTGGCCTGCTTCTCACAGTTATCAAGTAACTCAGATTATTCCAAGAAGGGTAGGAGCTGAAGGAAATGAAGGACATATTGTGGCCACTGACCATTTTATGCAATAATTTCAATTCCAGAATGCAATCCTGCAACCTCAATCAATTAAAAAGTGAACAAAAATTATGGTTGCCTGAAATCCTGTGGATTACCAAACTCCTTTGAAAGAGAGGGAAGAACAATGGCAGAACAAAGAAAAATCACAAAAGCCCCAAAGCAAGGGTGGCACCATCTGTTACAGGTGTAGAAATCAGACCACAGGAAACACCAATCCCCGCATCTCACCAGCAGCAAATACAATTCCAATACCATCACACAACAACCTCAGGTGCAACAGACTGCCAGTTGCAGTCATATCAACCTTCTCTCCCACCAGCCCAACTGAATTTGAAATGAGGAACACTCATCTTAAACCACTGATAATTCTAGTTTTCATACTACCGTTCTTATAGGAGAAAACCCTCTTGTTTGGGGGTAGATACTGAGGCTGATCATTCCTGCCTGGTGGAAACCTATCTCAACCTATCTCTCATCACAGCTCAACACCTTCCTTTTGGCATATCTGGCACCCCAATCATACATCAAGAAATGCAAAAATTAGGATCATTTACAGAATCACATTCTTTCCTTGTGGACAGAGATATGAAGATGAATCTATTGGATAGATATCTCTTTTATAAATTATACTGCATCCTGGAGGGGACCTTCATGGAAATCCCAGATGATAAGGGCCATAACATTGCCCTTGTAGCCTTTGAGATGGCTATGCAATCATCCAATATTTCCCTATGCCCTTCCAAGGTAAAGTGGATACTATAGATCCACTCCTCTGATTATCTTCTTCTTCTTCTTCTTCTTCTTCTTCTTCTTCTTCTTCTTCTTCTTCTTCATCTTCATCTTCATCTTCATCTTCATCTTCATCTTCATCTTCATCTTCATCTTCATCTTCCTAGCGTTTATCCTGCTTTTTTGCAGGGTCCGCTTTTTTCTGGATCAACCGGAAGTTGGTAATTGGTTGATCCGTTTAGTTGCAATGGGGGCTAACCGACCGGCTTGTCGCTAGAGCCTGATGTCGGAAGCTAGGGCTAGCTGACGGGAGATTACCCCATCACGCGGCATCCGCACACAGGCTTCGAACCGCCGACCTTAAGATCTTCCCGTATCAGTGTCTCAGCATCTTAGCGCCTTAGCCACGTGAGCCACCGCGGCCCCCCAGATCCACTCCTCTGATGCATCCCCAAAAAGTCCAACTGTGAATTGATTCTCTCTTCTAAACTAGTCCATGTGTGCCTAAAGACAGGGGTGCACCAGCCTCATATACCAAAGTATCCATTTAGTAAAGCCTGCCTTGGAGATAGCAGTAATTCAAGCCAAGAAAGGCAAAGAACTCAGAAAGGAACCTGTCAAAGTAGGTTTCAAACATATTTCAGAGATATGTTAGAAGAGACAAGAAGTAGTATTACAACAACATCTGTAAAGACATCGAATATGGAAACAGACATGGAAAAACAAAGTATTCCAAAAGATCTCCAAACTCAGAAGGAGATTCCAACCTCAAATTGGTATGCTAAAGGACACCAATGGACAGAAAGTAACCGATTCAAAGGAAATCAAACAAAGATGGAAGGAGTATACTGAAATTCAGCAAAAAAGAAGAATCACTATACTGCCAGCGAATCTGAAGAATGACACAATGGCCAACAAACTGAAAGTCAGTCTGCATATCAATACCAAAGAAAGGAGACTTATCAGGGCAAGAAAGTAATATTCCTAATTTCATATGGTAGCAAAATAATGCCTCAGAACAATCAGCACAGATTAGAGCCCTACATAGCAGATGTAGATGGGATATGGCAGATGTTCAAGATGGTTTTAGAAAAGGCCAAGGAACAAGATACATTATTGCTGATGCATCAGCAGTACGACAAAGAAGTCATTATGTGCTTCATTGATTATAGAAACACATTCAGTTGTGTTGACCATGGTAAGTTGTGGAATATCCTTAAGAAAATGGGAATCCCAGATCATCCTATTGTCCTCAGGAGAAATCTATTGACAAGATAGAAAGCTAAAGTTCAGACAAAGCATGGCAGAATAGACTGGCTCCAGGTCGGCAAAGGTGTAAGGTAAGCCTGTATACACTCTCCTTATTTATTCAATCTATGTGCAGAATATCCATTGAGGGAGTCTCAATTGGAAGAAGATCAGCATGGCCTTAAAACTGGAGGAAGAAACATCAATAACCTGCACTATGCTGATGGCCCTACTCTCATAGCTGAAAATACAAATGATCTACAAGCTCTAGTAATGAAAGTTAAAGAATACAAAGAATAATGAAAGTCAAAGAAAAAATGGGACTAACATGAAATATAAAGAAGACCAAACAAATGACAACAGGTACAGTGATCAGTCTTAGAATTGACAATGAAGATATTGAAGTGGTGAATAGCAGCTGCCTTTTAGGACTGACTATTATCAGTAAAAGAACCAGCAGTCAAGAAATATGCTATAGGTTAGCACTTGGTAGGGTAGCAATGAAGACCTGGAAAAAGATATTCAGATTATGTGATGTATCTACTGTATATCTACAAAAATCAGAATCATGCAGGCAGTGGTTTTACCTGTGACATCTATGGCAGCAAAAGTTGGACTTTGTGGAAGCATGATTGATGCTTTGGTGTTGGAGAAGACTTTTGAGAATACTATGGATATGCAGGAAAGCAAACAAATGGATTCTACAACAAATAAATGCAGAGTTCTCACTCAAGGCACACATGACCAGGCTCAAATTATTTTTGACACATTATGTGAAGACCAAGCTCCCTTGAGAAGTCTATAATGCTGGGAAAGGAGGAAGGAAAGAGAAGAAGACAACCAGCAGCAAAGTGGATGGACTCAATTACAATGGTGATGGGTGTACTATTGGAAGATATAAAGGGCCAGGTTGGGGATAGATCATCCTGGAGAAGGTCTATCAATGTGGTCATAAAGAGTCAACATCGACTTGATGGCACATAATTAATAAGAAGGTGCAGAGAAGTTACCAAAATAAGCATCATAAATGGAGAAATTCTTATTTTTGTAGTCAATATGCATAGACCTATGCTGCATAGTATAAATCCATATCAAGAATGTTAATTCATGTCAGGAATTTTGTATATTATCTCATCAATATGCAATTCATTAATGCGATCATGTGAATCTGCATCATCACCAGCATTTATGCACATTTTTATTCACCTCATGTTAACTATGACATATACATAATTTATACTGTGTAGTATTTAATTTCCGAACTAACTGAAAAGGTCAAAAATATTGGTACAGGTGTAAACTGATATAGATAAAACATTGTTATGAGTATTGATTCACAGACAGTATTTTATAATTTTAAATTCATGCTGCTCTCTAGTGGGGAATACTTTCAATGCAGATGTACTGAGCCTGGAAAATACAAATGATAGCATTTTGTGATGCCACTGGTATTATTGTATTACCTTTATTTAATGCTTGTCCTTCCATACTCCTTCCCTTGATTTTGTAAGAATCATTTTTTTATATTTTATTAGCAGGTGGTGGGGGAATCCATGCTGTTTTCCATGCAGCTGTTTCTTAGTATTTCAATGTATTTCAATACCTTTCTTATACTGTATTATAAATTCCTGGGAGAAGAAGAGCCTCTTTTTGTTGCCTGTAAAACTCTGGGTAACATCATGCTGACTAACCCAAATGGCATCATTTAAGAAATAATGTCAGGAATAGTCTGTTAAAACTACTGTTTTACATATAAATTGTTAAACAATTTTTGAGCATATGCTGTCTGGATTCACTGAGGTATTAGTCTGTCAATTAGCAGTACATGTCTCGTCAACTTAACTTTCAGATACTGTTCCAAAAAGAATTAGTATCTTTTGGAAATTCCATTGGGTATATCAGTATTTCACACTATTTTCAAGGCTGGGATAGGATGAAACCAGTAGTAGTAAGAGTCTTAGTGTTAATGATAAGAATAACGCTTTCTCGAAACTTCAAGCACTGGCTCAGTTATTTGAGCCCTTTATATTTTTGGAAATAATGTCATCTCATTATGTTCTTAGTAGGATAAAAGAATCCTAAAGAAATTCAAAACTACAAATACATCATTATTTGGAGGACAAAAATAAAGGGCTGTTAATAGCGAGACAACAACTTCCTATCCCTTCTTTTAAACTTACTACACATCGTGTATGTTATAAAAGATTTTGCATAGACTACTCAGTGCTAGAACACAAGAAAATAATATATAGGAAATAGGCTCAAACATATTAGTGATAAATGTTAAAGCCAATGCTTTATTGAACTTTAGAGTCTGCATGATATCCAATCCCTTAGTGTCCTGATTTGAAATACAGGTAGTCCTCGCTTAATGACCACAATTGGGACTGGAATTTCAGTTGCTAAGTGAAGCAGTCATTAAGCAAATCCAACCTGATTTTACGACCTTTTTTGCAGCAGTCATTAAGTGAATCACTGTGGGCATTAATCAGCATAAGATTAAGTTTTGAGGAGCCTGACTATGTTGCTTTAAGAATTTTTATTTTTTACTAGGCACTCGTGTGTTTTATATTTCTCTCTTGAATTCAGAGAATTTAAAATGTAATTATTTAAAATTTGAGGCATTTTCCTACAGCTAGTGAGGTTCATGATTACAGAATGATGGCACTGATGAAAGATCCAAATACCACAATCTTTTGTAATGAAGACGTTAAAGCTTAGTACACTATTTTGTGAAAAGTTTCAAATGTTATCAATGTCTATGCTCTGAGATTTAATTTAAAAAAGGGGGCTCAAAAACAAAGTCAAGATAACATGTCTCAGTAGGTCAAAGGAATATTTATAAATATTTATAAAAAGTATACATTTTTTCAAACGAACCTTTAAAATGAAGGTTCAGTTTGTACTCTTTGCAAATAAAATTAATTAATTAATAATGAGAAAGCTTATTACAATAGGGGTAAAGAATTTAGGCATTTCATGTTATCAGGTTTTTCTATGATTTCTGTTACTGATTCCTTGAATGAAGGGAATAAATGGAGTGGATGATAGAATGAACTCCATTGGTTCAAATTACAGATGGAAGGGACCTTTTTAAAATTTCTCTAACCAAAAAGAAAAACATGCCCATTAACTTTATTTATTTAAACAATTTATTTAAACCTTTGAAATAACGAATCATTAAAAATATGATTCCCTATCTCAGAGCTTTCCAAACTGTGTGTCGGGACACGTTAGTGTGTCGGCTGCAGTGTCTGGGTGTGTTGTGGTTGCTACTGCATCCGAGCCCTGC
Source organism: Charina bottae (assembly GCA_023362775.1). Taxonomy (NCBI): domain Eukaryota; kingdom Metazoa; phylum Chordata; class Lepidosauria; order Squamata; family Charinaidae; genus Charina; species Charina bottae. Next base: position 26,754,778 of record JALMGJ010000007.1, read on the forward strand.
CAGGATTCCACGCAGGTCCTAGTGCCTGCCTTGTGCCTTGCTGCTTCCAAACCTGCTGTGATTCTGTGCAGGTCCTAGTCCCTGCCTTGTGCCCTGCTGTAAGAGTGTGTCGCGAAATGATGCCCTGCTGTAAGAGTGTGTCGCGAAATGATGCATGTCTAAAAAGTGTGTCACCAACATGAAAAGTTTGGAAAGCTCTGCCCTATCTGCATCAGAAATTATGCAGTTCATATTATTTTCTGATTCTGCTGCATCATCAGTTATATGCTAGTTTCATCTCTGATATCCACACGTAAGTTTTGTGAGGCTGGGAATGAAAAAAAGTAACAGCAAACTCCAAATACTTACATATAAGTCAGACATTTTCACATGGAAAATGTATAGAAAAGGTTTTAGATCACCCTGTAAGTAAAGGCATTCCATTTATTTTTTTTCCTTACAATCTGGGACATGTTCTCATACACTCGCATATTCCAACCAATCAGTGAACCAAGTTATGTGATGATTTTCCATGGTGAAGGCACCAGGCTAGAAACCAAGAGGCTGAGAGTTCTAGTCCCGCCTTAGGCATGAAAGCCGGCTGGGTGACCTTGGGCCAGTGACTCTCTCTCGGCCCAACTCACCTCACAGGGTTGCTGTTGTGGGGAAAATAGGAGGAGGAAGGAGTATTTGGTATGTTTGCTGCCTTGAGTTATTTATAAAAAATAATAAAGGCGGTATAGAAAATAAATAAAAAGAATATGCAATGGCTTTAAATGCAGCCTTTATGCTTTTTACAGGTGGACATTCTGGATTCATAGTGTGCATGTCACTCATAGTTCTTTCTTATGTCTATTTTAGAAACAATGAAGAAGCCTGGGAGTCCTACTTCATCCCAAGACAATATATCCTATACTTCAGATTTCATGTATTTTCATGAAAGTGATGCAGAATTAACACCCAAAGACAGTGAGGAAAAGAAAGAAAGGGAGAAGAAACACACCAGTTTTACTTTATGCAATGTATGCAACATTCAACTGAATTCTGCTGCTCAGGCACAAATCCATTATAATGGGAAATCACACCAGAAAAGATTAAAACAGCTGAGCAATGGAAATCTAAAAAACAATTTTGGTGAGCTTTTTGCTATATTCTGTTGTGTTAGAGGTATTTATGTCTACCAGATGTGAAAATCTATAAGGTATAACTTTCCTCTAGTCTATTTTTCAGGAGAGACACAGTCTGATGTCTTGATTGATGTTTTGGATAAGTTATAAATGTAATGCAAAGTAATGCATTGAATTGGAAAAAAATAAGATATATTATTGGTAAATGATTAATATTAGATCTTTGAGACAATAGAAGTTAGTGTCAATGGTTTTCTTATTATTATTGAAGGAGCTTATATGGTATTTTTTTTTGCTGACTTTACTTGGAAGCTACAAGGTTTGGAAAAGGATTTGGCAACTATTTTACCTTCTTTTTTAAATGTGAACTGGACTGCAACAATTCAGTTGAAGTAAAAACTGTCTAGAAGTTTTAATTAATACAAAACCTCACAGATTCTACTAGTAAAAGTTGACAAATATTTTACTTTTCTAAGAGCTGAACAGGCTAGTAAAAATCTCAGCATGCAGTGTTCAGTGCAGACCCAAAGACTTGGATAGTAACACTTTAACTGATGTAGAACCCAAAAGGAGGCATTTATTAGATAAACATTTTTTCTCTACATACAATTATTGGGGACCTGTTCACAGGGGAGGGGGAACTCAAAGAAAAAAAATGTATACCAGTTATCAAGGTATCAGCTCTTCCATCTCCAACCATGTATGCATATTCAACTGTTGCACCTACAACAGAGGAGGGAATGGGCATTTCAATATACTGTATTTACTAAGTTGCCATACTGTCATGGCAGGATAGGAAAATTGGCTGAATTACCTTGATGAGTATCTCCTCCATCCAACCAGAATGAGATGATGCAGGAATGAGGACTGTGATAATGTACTGAATTTTTCAAGATAAGCAACATAATAACAAAGCAAGTGATTTCAAGTTGGTATGACAGATGCTCCTCTCTCTTAACATTCCTTAGATTGAAAGGATTAGTACAGATAATCACTATGAAAAGTACTAACACTGCTTATAATATCACTTTTAAGTTACTGACTTGAAATTTGGACACTGGAAAAGAGGAAAATAATGAATATTAAGTGTGAGGTTCTTGCATAAAACACTTTTTTTATTATGTACTCCATGCTTGATGGGACATAAATTAGAAATAACGGGACACCAATAATATGCATATTGGCAGTAATACTGTGAACACCTCAGTAAATAAGAAAAATGTGACAATATTCTGTAAACTTTTCAGTCATCTGAATATTCTCAGTACAGGTATTTCTAAAAGCACAGAAGCTTTTCATACTTAAAATGATGTTCTAAAGCTCACATGTCCACATTCATGTGCAGAAAACTGTTAGGCTTTCTACAAGAAGTGAAGTGTGGACACCATCAGCTCTGGAATGGAATAGGTTCACCATGAATTCATGCTTCTATTAACATATTTCAGATATTTATGTATGCACTCTTGAAATTAACACAGAATGACATTTTGTTGATGTACTTGGTTCTTTTTTTTCTTTATGTTGTGAATTACACATAATACAAAGTTTTGGTAAATTTTATATTGTGAGTTAGTACAAACTAAGCAATGATTGATGGGATTCAGTGGTCTATGTCAAATTTATAATGCGATACTGGGTATGAATAAAAATCAACTCCATTATACTTATACAAGCATAGATATCACACTGTAGTATATTAATGTAAGTGTATTCATTAGTTTTTTCCTTGGGATGTGTTTGAAAAATGTCTAAGTCAAATAATCCTTTAGGTATGTAATTCAGAAAAGAGCTTACAGCAGTACAATAAGGCCAAAAGTATGCTTCTTGCTTAAGCCCTCAACTATTATGTACTCATTCTCCTTAGCATAATTCCGAAAGAATTGTGACTGGTACCTGTCAGGCCTCCTTTAATGGCAGGACGATTCCATGCTAACTTGTGGGAATTATCTAGACAGAAAAGCTGGAATGCAGAGAATGTAAACATGCAGCCATCTGCAGCTAGTGGGATGGGGGTATGTGAAAAAGCCCAAGACTTCTCCAGATGGGGGGAAGAGTGCTGTAAAAAAGTGTAACAGATTGGGTATAAATTCTGTAACAGTTCTCTGGCCTGCACAGAGACTGTCATTTGTTGTCAGTCCCACTAGATAGACTAGGTAGAAGATTAAATCAACTCCAAGGAAGTTTAAAACTACTTTTATTGAAATTGGCTAAAATAACAGAATCTCGCAAGTCTGATTGTGCTTGTCCTCTTCCTTATTATAGTTCAGTGAATTATTTATTTATTTATATTTATTTATATTTCTAATTTCATCACCGCCCATCTCACTCAAAGAGCGACTCTGGGAGGTTTACAATAAAACTAAGATAAATACAGATTAAAATACAATAAAAACAGTATTTATAAATAATAAATATAAATATAAATATAAATATAAATATAAATATAAATATAAATATAAATATAAATATAAATATAAATATAAATATAAATATAAATAATATAAAAATAAAATCCAAGATGGAGATATTAAAACTTCTTAATTTAAATTCATGTAATTCACGGGGGCCTCTTCAGGGAGCTAACCACCCACAGGATTGATTACCCCTCCTCCCACCCCAAGCGAGATGGCAGAGCCAGGTACCCCTTTCCGGAGGGAGATGTGTGTGCCATTTCCAAATGTTATCTGGACGTCTGGACTTTAAATAATGCTCCTGCATATTTCCATCAAGGTTATCTTCCTTACTGTCTACATCTGTTTGATAGGGCTACTGTTCCTAAATTTCAGTAAAAAAAAGTTTGTTTAAGGTATGTTTGTCCCAGGTTTTGGAAGACTGCAGTTTAGTTTATGTCTAGTCTCTGGGGAGCCTAAAAGCACCTATCCATTCACCATCTGAAATCAGGGAAGCAAATTTGATGAAATCTTCCTTCTGATTTGTTTCCTGAAAATGAAGCAATAAAACAAGAACAGCAGTTTTCAAGTCACCCCTGAAAAAAATGTGTTGTACTATCCTGTTTGATAAATGATAGATACACTTACACTACAAACTGAGCAATGTTAATAGTGCTTACAAGGGAGCATTGTGAAAAACAATGAATGCTGAATGGGACTTTCTTTTTAAAAATATGGATATTGTCATATTCAAGGCCTTTGCAGAAGGTATCTCTTTTCTAACACAGACCTATCTTTAGTTTAAAATTGAAACAGTTTGATATTTGGTATAGTTCTAGCTCAGATATAAAGTCTGGTTGTTAGAATTATTTGATAATTAGAAATTTTTTAGTGGCAGGTGTGCATGATTTGGAGACATGTGTGTATCTGCAGTGCATTTAAAACCAAGAGTGAAAATTATCTGCTCTTAGCATAAATTATAATTTAGCAAATGAGGCAATGGTAAGAAAAAAGCAAAATTACTTTTTTGTCAATGCTATATATTACATGATAGAAAAATGCTTTTTTGGGAAGTGGGTATTGGACCAAAAGACCACACACACACACACACACACACACACACACACACACACACACACTGGATTTTCTTTTCTATTGCATATAACTTTGCAACTTTGAAATTTATAACTCATTGAACCATCTTAGTTCCAGTAAGTTCTGGCACATATTTATCTTTATTTTAGCTTCCATAATTATACAGCTTTTATAAGAAGAAAAATGTTACTAGGTTTATGGACATGCTACTGTGCATCTTGATGTGCACAGTACACTAAAGGACACTAAAAATTTAAAATGGAAGTTCCCAAAGTGTAATTAGTTCATGATAACTGCCCCAATTCTCTATAACTTGGAGAATGTGGCTCTTGCAGCAATAATAATTTTCTCTTCTACTAATGATTTTCAAAATGTTTTTGTTTTCTGATATGGGTGCAGAAGAGACGTATTGTGCAGATGGTACAAATACCTTGATAACTTCTATAATATCAATACCTTGATATTTTCTTCCTCTAATTTTCCTTTTTTTCTGTTGAAAATTCCTTGTCCTTGTGTATATCCAGTACAATCTCTATAAGTATCCCTTGCTTTAACTTTTAATTTCATGTGCCATAGTACTGTATTTCAGCTTCTGCTTCTTCACTTGTTCTAGGGAGCCTCAAATACCCCATCCCCATGCCAACATTATTTCAGAAATTCATATTCTTATTGTAAAGTACTACATTGGAACAAAACATAACTATATGTGAAACTTAAGATGAATAATTTGTGACTTACCAAACACACAGATGTTTCTGTTTTTCAAGGATTGTACATCTGATCAAATAACAACAAAAGAGAACATCTAGCTTCTTTGTTTAGAAAAAAGTTTTGAAAAGTATTAGCTTTCATTTTACCCTTAGTGTAGTATTAGTCGAGTATTTGGGGTGGGGTTTTGCTGAATTTTCTGTTTTTCTCTTAAGTCTATTCAGCTTAGCTGACATGTCTCTTTGGCTTCGTATAGGCTAGGGGTTAGACCTCAAATTTCTTCCACCCAGCCAGATGACCCATAGCAATGGATGTGTGACTTCAGTCCAAACAATCTGGGAAATATTAGTTGCCTGTCTCTGATACCTGCTAACTGTTTATGTAAGAACCTCAAGAAGAACGAGGTTGCAGAGATATTACTTCAGGTTTAGTATTTTGAGTGTTGCAACCAAAGCACCTTGAAGGCTTTGTTGAAGATAACTGTGGCTCAGTTTTTTTGCTTATGTGACTTATTCCCACCTCAGTCTGGAGGTACTCTAGGCACCTTACAACTGATAAGGAACTTAATAAAACAACAAAAATAAACATTGTTAAATTACTTTAACAGTCATAATGAAGTAATAAATTCACTAATATAGGCAGTGATGGCTCCACAACTGATCCCTGAAGTATTTCTCGAAGAGGCAGATTTTTAGCTTCAGAAAGGCCATAAGAATGAGGTTCAGCTTCACCTCAGGGAGCAGACTGATCCATAGGAGGGGAGCTCCCACAGAGAACACCCACTGCTGTTCCCTTTCAATCACATGTCCTAGTAGGTGGGAACCCTCTGGTTGTCTGGGCAACATAGGCAGAAAATCTTTGGGAAAGGCAGTCCTTTAGATAAGCAGGTTAGAGCCATATAGGGCTTTGAAAATTGTGCCAGTACCTTGGATTATACTTGGAAACATACTGATGACCAACGGAGCTCCCAGAAAATTAACATGACAGTATTGTGGCTACCCATTGAGTACAAAGCTAATGCATTCTGGACCAGGTGAAGTTTACTGACAAAGCTTTACCATGATGCCATGTTATGGGCTGAAAAATATAATAAACCAGCCTTTCTCAACCTTTTGACCCTGGAGGAACCCTTGAAATATTTTTCAGGCCTCGGGGAACCCCTGCACATCCAGGCTCAAATATAGGCCGGAAGTTACAAAATTATTATATTCGTTTCATGTGTAGGCCTGTATAGATGCATTAACAGTGTTCTTAAACTAAAAATAAAGAATGAAACTAACCTCTTTAATGTGAAGTTGCCTGAATTTGAAATAATTTTCTAAATAAATCGTGATCTCCCAGGGAACTCCTAGTGACCACTCACAGAATCCTAGGATTCCATGGAAACCTGGTTGAGAAACCCTGTAATAAACTATTCAAAATATTCATAGAGTCTCAAAGAGACTGCTTGCTGTCTCGTTAAAATTCCAAAAATTAAGATTGTAGATTTGTTGGAGTAAATTGAGCATGGTAATGAACTATTTTATTTAATTAGCCTGCTGTGGGTGATGATTACATGGCTAGAGAATTTACTGGTTGTCCCCCCCCCCCCCGCCCCCCGTTCATTTCCACACTTTAGCATCTGGTGAAATTTTTATTTTAGAGTTAATGTGGAGGTAACAATAAGTACATTGTCTTAAATATGCTTGGCATGTAGTGAGATGCAAAGCACGCTATGCTACTAAATATGATACTGATGATAATCAGCAAGTCAGTGCACAAAACAGTGGAGTGCCTCTTCTCTCTTGAGCATTGCTTTTTGCTATTGAGAACTATGAAAAGGTGATTCTCACTTTTGAACATACAATTTTTTTACACTGACATTCAAATACACATTCTCTTAAGAATGGGGGCGGGGAGTGCTTTAATACGAAATAGACACACAGATGCTTGACTATAAGTTCAGCAGTGGCAGACTGAGCCTTTCCCAGAAATGTCTATGCCTTGAAAAGCAGTCTAATGCTGAATGAGCACATCTTCTCATTGGAGAGAATATATTCCTGTACTGGACTATGAATTCACAAATGAAAGATGACTTGAGATTTATTCTTTATGTCAGTTATGTTTTCACCCATGTGCTAAATGTGAACATAAAGTGAATTAGCAGGGCTCTCTTAGTGGCTGTCCCATTCTGTTAAAGAGTCAGATTCCTGTATCTGAAAATGGCGCTTGCAGCTTTTTCATGCACAGAATTAAATGTAGCATAGTTTTTGTTTGTAAAAAAATGTAGTTTTATTTTACTTTTAATATATTGGGTTAGGCTGAGACTTAAATCATATGCAGACATAAGTAATTTGATTTACTGTATATGGGCAAGGTATATTGTAAGTAGAACATAGATATGGATTCAATGCATTCTTTCCTACTATGAATCCTACTATGATGTCATAAAATCATTATAATTATTATATTTTTCAATACTTTCTTCTTCAAGAAAAAATTATTTTATCTACCTTATCACAATTTTCTTCCCTCTATAACCATGAAAAGTAAATTCACCTGGGATGTAATGATGAACTTAAGTTCATACCATGAACTTCATGTTTGAGGGGACACTTTGAACTTGGATCTTCCCATTCGTAGCCTGACACTCTATTATTACACTGCCTTTAGATATTACAATTTCCTAAAGAAAAATATTGAAAATATATAACTGAAATATTAGCATATATACCCTTTCTCAATCCAGTGAAAACAACTTGAGTAGATGGAATCTTATTATATTAACATCAGTCTACATTTTGTAAACTAAAATCCATATTCTATAGCAGGGCTTTCCAAAGTTTTTCCCGCGGCGACACACCAACCGGCGTTGGTGTGTCGCCGCGGGAAAACCCGGAAGCGCTGATGATGATCAGCACTTCCGGGTTGTGTGGCGACACACCAGACTGTGTGTGGCGACACACTTTTGTGTCGCGACACACAGTTTGGAAAGCTCTGTTCTAGAGGAAGAGAGACTCTATTTATTTCTGAATAAGTTTATTTTTATTTTTGGTGCCTTTGAGTCAGTCTTGACTCCATTATGACTGCCATGGCTAGATCATGAAGTTTTTGTGGCAACATGTTCAGAAGTGGTTTGCCATTGCCTTATTCCACCAACAGTTCAACCCTGAGCTACATGTATTTTGTACTATTGTCACTCCACTGGCTTTGTGCCTAAGGACTAAAACTCCTGTCTCCAGATTTCTAGCCTATGAAATTTCATAGAATGATTGCAAGGTGTACATACATGTTGAAAAACTAGAGCAAGTGCCCTTGATAGAATGTTTACTAAAGATAGGAATGGATGGAGAAATTTATAGAATTTTGGAGATGAAATGTCATTTTGGCCTTTGAACCTAATTCCCTTCTTATTTCAGGAATCCAAAGTAAGCGACTTCCAGTGGGGGAATTGGCAACTTGAGACGTATTTGAGGTAGATTTTTAGACAATGCATTTATACAAAGCAGCAGATGCCTCTTGCTTCTCACCGAATGAACTCAGTTTTTCATCCAGGGAAACATTCTTCTGAACTGAGCATGGCAACCTCCACCGCACTGGAAAAAACAGGAAAAAACACTCCTCAGAAGTCTTCCCAGTTTTGCTTTCAAGGTTCTGCATTAATACTAAATGACCTAACATGCCAAATTCATCTTCTATTTATAATAATGGATAAAACATGTTTTTTGTGTGTTTAAAAAAAGAAAAATAAAACTGAAAAAAAAAGTAAACTGTATTAACATATTTGTATTTACTAGCAAATTAGTACTACCAGGCACCGGGGAAAACTCAGAGCTGTCTAGATTTTGAAATCACCAAGGTGTCTGGTAGAAAACTTCAAAATCAGGCTGATCATACATCTTTTCTGGGTTTTGGGCATCCTGAATCCTTTAGGCACAGAGTAATCCACCCAAACCACTGACCCAGCCCAGCAACCAATTAGAATCAGTCCACTGCCTATCAACTGAATTAAAGCTAGTCAATGTCTTTTTTTCCCCCTTTGAGTGCAACTTGATTGCTAGTGACAAGTCCATGCAGTTTTCTAGGCAACATTTTTGGAAGTGATTTGCCATTGCCTTCTTCCTAATGCTGAGACAGAGTGACTGGTCCAAGATCATCAGCTGGCTTTTGTGCTTAAGGGAAAACTAGCACTCGGGTTTTCCCACTCCTAGTCCAGCACCTCTGGTTCAAACTGTCTCTTAGTGAATGTCTACCAATCAATGAAAGTCAACAAATTTCCCATATGGTACGTGTGTATGTGTGCGTGTGTGTTTTTTTCTAGTGCAACAATAAGATGAGTTTCCTCCCCCATCATGTATATTTCTCAACCAATGCATTAAAGGCTTCTTAGGAAAGCTAGGAAAGAATTGCAAAGAAGAAAATGAGATGCTGATCAAACTTTAACGTGCCAATGATCATTGACAGTTTATGTTAGTAGTTATTAGGGAAGGAACAAAGCTACTTTCTAGATTAGAGGCAAAGTTTCACATTTTGGATTTGTTACTACTTCTTCTTAGCATTAGATGAATGGCATATACCTTGTATGGGCTCAAATAACCCTTAGTAAATTTAGCTTAATTTTTTTAGAATTAGGTTCATTCTTTGCACATAGAAAATAGAAAATAATAAAGGAAAGGAAAGCTGAAGTAAAATTGTAAGGATAGTTGCGGTCACATGATTTTCCACTTAGTGACTGCTTACTTAAACAGACAAATGGACCTGACCTTCATCGGTATGTTATTTGTTTAGCATTAAAGAGTGTAGACAATTGGTGGATTTTACAAAATAAAGATGAAGGTAATATGAGCCAGATTGTGATGGTGACTGTAACTACAGAGTGCTATTTGAGACAAAAGTATTAAGGACACAGAAAGACAAAATAGGGGGGGGGGGAGAGAAAGCCTGCCTTATACTTTCCCTCTTGTAATTGAAACACTTTCACTTTTGGATTACAATATTAGAATGGCAACTACCAGAAAAGCAGCAAAAACAGGAGAAGGGAGGACAGGATCATTAGAGCAACATGCAGAAAGCAGAATTACACCAGAATTGCTTCAGAAAATGTTCGAGAAATTAGGCAAAAAGTTGTCTGAATCACTTAATACTAAATTGACATCTTTTGAAGACAGAATGGATGAAAGATTTGTAAAGATGAAAAAGGAGGTAAAAGAAGAAGTTAAGAAGATGGAAACCTCTGTAAAACAAGTGAATGCAGATGTAAAACAAATTAATGACAAAGTGGAAGTTTTGTAAAGACAGAAGTTACAAATAGAGAGATGGAAAGAGATTTAGATAATTTGGCATTATTGGAGTTGAGAGAGAAGGAATTTTGCTTGAGATTCAGAGCAATTCCAAAGGATTCTGATGAAGACATTAAAGAAAAAGTAATTAAAGCTTTATCAATTTTTTTGGAATGGGATGAAGAGGATACAGAGGCAGAAATTGACGAAGTTTATAGAATAAATACAGTACAAGATTTACAAAATTAAGAAATGTTCCAAGGGATGTCTTAGTGCACTTTGTCAGGAAGAAGACAAGAGACCAAGTTCTGCAGCAGCATTTTAATACAAGATTGAAGACACATAATATAGATGTAATTATTCTTAAAGAAATTCCAATTAGAATACTGATAGACTTAAACAGAAAAGATTCCATTTTGATGGGATAAACTGGAAGGAGTGATTTTTGCTTTCAAACAGCAGAGTTTCAATTGAATTATGTGCAGAAAGTGAGAGAATTTCTAGAAAAATTCAAAGAAGAACTGGGGACATTACAAATGGATGTGTCAGATGAGACCACACAAAAGCCTCTACAGGTGCAACAGGAAAAGTGAAAGGGATATACTGAACTACAGATATTGATTTTTCTAAATTTTTGGCCTGATTATGGATTAGAAATGATTAACATGGAATATAAATGGAGAAAATGTTCCTCAAAAGAGAAAAAAAATCATTATTTGAAAAAAAATAAAGCAAGGCATAATTTGATTTTGATTTGATTTGATTTGATTTGATTTGATTTGCTTGCAAGCAACATATTAGAAAAAGGATATAAAATATTTGACTTATAAAAATTTGGGTGAAGTATTTATCTCAGTGGGAACAAAAAAGAAAGAAAGAAAAAGAGTTGTTTTGTATATAAACCCCCGACTACAACCAGAATTTATATTGACTGATGAGCATGGTAGATATGTTGGGGTGGAAGTTAGTTTGCATGGAGTTAAGATTATGATGTTGGGAATTAATGCCCCAAAGGAGGATAAAGCAATGTTCTGTAAAGTACAGACTAATGGGCTTTTCTTATGAAAATTGGTGTTTATTGGGAGATTGGAATGGAGTGATCTCCCCACAAGTAGACAGAACTTCTGAGAAAAATATTAAAATTACACAAGTAAACTACCAAAAGTTTTTTTTTAATTTGATGGACAATTTAGAGCTTGTTGTATGGAGACATAAAAATGGCAATTCAAGAGAGTATACTTATTTTTCTGAAAGACATAGATTTTTTTCGGACTACCTGTAATTTTGATGCTGCAGACATATATCAACTCAACTAGCACAAAATATTCATTTTGGTGGACTTCCGGTGGGGACATGGTGGACTGAACAGCTGTGCGCGCGGGCAGAACTGACAACGCGGGCAGAACTGACAATGTGGCAGTTTTTTCGGGCTCAGGCAGGTTTTTCCTGAAGCCCAGGAGTGTTTTTCTGGAAAAAGGAAAACACCTGGAATCACCCCATCTGTCCTCCGGATGGCTGCTTGCAGCCAGAAGATCGCAAACAGTGTTTACGTTTGACTGGTAAGAGCTAGCTGGGAGGTGGGGATGCCACCATTTCAAAGCTACGCTGTAGCCTTAAAGGGACACTAAGACTGGCCACCCCATTTCTAAATCACCCAATTTATATTTCTTTTAAGTACGCGTACCTTAAGAGAGGCTTTCTACAGCAAGGAGAAGCAGGTTCTCTTGGTACTTATCATTACTTTGGGGATCAATTTTGTTTTAAAAAATTCTTTTTAAGTTTTGGACTTTGTTTTCCATCCAAATATTAAGGAGGATTGAGAGTAAATAATTGTCTCCCTGTTAATATTTTTGTACTAAATTTGAAGATATTAGCATTTTCCTACACGTTGAATCGGCTGTTTTGAACTTTCAGTTTTCTGCTTCTACTTTCCCTGGGGAACTGTCTGCATATCTCACTTTCGCTTATGTAAACACATTTAGGAATTCTTTCATATCTTTGACTTTTGCTGGTTAAGCTCCTAGGGGGTACCATAATCTACTGCGTGAGATATGGAGGATTTTAAACAGACTTTCTCTGACTTCCAACAAGATTCTAAACAGATTCTTTCTGATTCCTACCAAGTTTTTATGCAAGGCATTCAGGACATTGTGGAAAACATGAGACCTAAAATGTGTCATCTGGTTGGGGATGTCGTGGATGAAACTGAGGAATTTAAAAGCGACAGAAATGTCTCTTCTAAGAGTGAGATTGGGACTTCTGTTAAAATGCTGGATGAAGTTTGGATAGTCGAGTTGAAGAAATTAAAGGGAGAGATCGAGTTGCAAGCCATAAGTGAAATTGATCTTCTGATGGAACACCATGGAAAAGAAGGGGTTATTGTGTATGGGAGGTCTCCTGAAGAGAAGTCGGAGTTTTTGAGGGGGGCAGTTGGGCTGTTTGATTTTTTAAAGAAAAAAGCTCTGTGCGCATTGTGGGTGTGTGTAAATGCTCTGGTTTATTTTGAAGTGAGATAAGGATTTAAGAATATCTATCTGGATTGCTTTTAGGGTTTGGCTGATTTCATTTATCTTTAACGATTTGGATTAAGATTATTAAGGTATAATAAAAATAATAAATGTCTGGTTTTGGGTTTAATATGATTAATATTATTAAAATTGTTGTATTATCAAGTACAATGGCAGACAATTTATATGTTTTTTAGTTTGATCTTTATTACAGTAGACAGGAATGTATAGAATACTAGTAGGAAGGAAATAATTAAATAAATGTTATCTTTGGGGGGAAGTTTATTAGGAGGTTTATATATTTTATTTTATTTTAATATAAGGGGTGGGAGCAACTGTATTTAGTCAATTTCAATAATATTTATTCGGTCAATGACCAGCAAAATTTAAAAGGAGAAAAACAAAGTAAAGCAAAGAAATACAATAATATACTACCAACTAATAAAATATATCACATAATAATACAGCATTCACTCTGCTATTACTATATTAATACATTTGTTATCTTGTATATCCTTGCTGTTAAAAGTCGGAAGTCACCTTTTTTGTAATTTTGAAAAATTTTCTCTTGTGTTGCTACACTTTTTTAGTTTTTTTTTCTTTGTAGTTTTTTGTTTTTCTGTAGCTTTCATCTTTGCTTGAAACTTAATAAAATGCTTATAAAATATTCATTTTGGTGCTGGTTTGTATTATTTGCTATAAAGAGTTTTTGTTTTAAAAAGGATTACATTTGATTAAAAGCAAGAAAGTTATAGACTAAGATTGTTGGGTGATAAAGGTGTTAGGCAAATTAATCAACACAGCGTGCTTGAATGTACATCTAACAGTTTTCATAGATATGAGTTTTACACCTCATATCAATCATACCTTTTGAAAAATTTCAAGCATATCCTGCATATAAAGAATTTCAGAAGATTATAAACTAAAATAAAAAAGCGTGGTTATATTTCATAACATCTTTCTTGTTCTAACCCGGAAGATTTCTGGGGCTTCAAATACTCTTTGAAGTATAATTATCATAATACTCATTATTGATTTTGACTTCTTTTTCTATATTGCCTGATTGTAGAAATGAGGATCTTTTCAAGGAAGAAGATGTGGTGTAGAAGGAACAATTTTATAGTTCAAAATCTGTTATTTAAATTTTCAGTGAACAAGATGAAAACATGTCATCCTATGTTTGTGTATTCTGTTTATCTTCTGAGCCATTATGAGGAAAATGTGAAAGAAACTTAACTATGTATCATTTCATATTTATGAACTGCTAAGCATAGTCATAGCCATAATTTCTTCCTTTATTTACTTTCCTAGACAGCTTTTTAAAACCTTTTAAAAATTCCTCTTCGTAGAATATGGCACTTTAGAATCCAAGATTTTGATAAAACATGACTATAAAATATTTTTATTTTATTTATTTAATTTTCATCCCACCTTTATTACTTTTTATAAATAACTCAAGGCAGCGAACATACCTAATACTCCTTCCTTCTCCTATTTTCCCCACAACAACAACCCTGTGAGGTGAGTTGGGCTGAGAGAGAGCGATTGGCCCAATGTCACCCAGCCGGCTTTCATGCCTGAGGCGGTACTAGAACTCACAGACTCCTGGATTCTAGCCCAGCACCTTAACCACTAGACCAAACTAATATAGGGTGACTTTAACATTGTGGAATTTGGAATATGAATTTTTGAACTGAAACTGCCAACAGTCAAGCCAATCATGTTCCTCTCTGCCCTCAAGTCAAATAAAGACTCGTTTGTAATAGCATTAGTTGCAAACAGTAAGAATGAGTAAGAAGTTTTTATTTTGGCTTTTGGCATCTGGTGATTTCCTAGGCTACCTTTCCATTTTTTAAAATAATCAGTATAGCTCTCCTAGACATCATGAAGATGGAAAGGTGGCTGTTCCTTCAACACTGCATTTGTAAAGTTGCTGTTGAAGCAAAAAGGTAAAGAGGAACTGAATCACCAAAACAGTTTGTGCTCAGTCTTATCTGCAGTTAAAAGTTCTTTCGTTGCTTTTGAGTGAAATTAACCTTTGCATACACCTATCTTTCCATCCTATCTTTTTCCCTCTATCACATTTTTTGCAAGGCTGTGGTAATAATCCTGATTTTCCCCAATAAATGTATATATCTTTATACATAACTTTATATATAACCGCCCAGGGTCCCTCCTTGTGGGGGAGATGGGCGGGATATAAATGTAATAAATAAATAATAAATAAATAAATATCTTTACCTTAAAAATTACTAATCACTTGGAAAAGTGGAGAAAGGAAATGGTACTCTTTAAAAAAAATAGTTTATTGATAAAACCTATTGCATTTCTATACATACTGTAGGGTTCTCAAAGAGTCGACAAAAGGCAATCAGCTAAACTCTTGCAGGTCCTCATATACTTCAGGAGTTAAATGAAATAGCAGCTGCAAAAAGATCACTTTCATCTAGATACCATGCCACATCCCTGGCAGTTGGTAGAGGGGATTTGGAATGCTTGGCCAACATTTAGCATTTTGCCTTGGCAAGATATTAGTTGAGGAAAGAATAGGTTGATGAGGTGTTCTTCCAAAAATCTACTTAACTGGCAAGCCTGAGTGCTCATCTTGGACAGGGGTGTCTGCAGATGTGTTCAGATAAAAGTTAAAGTTAAAGGAAAGTATGGCCAAGTTTTTCTTAGATTCTTTGAAAACATTCATACTCTTTAAGAAGACCCCTTTCTTTCATTTGCCACAAATGCAAATGACACCTCTGTGATAATGCTGAAAAATTACTGCTTACCAGTACTTAAGATTACTGTGTAGATTTTTCTCTGTTTCATTTCAGATTGCAATACTCTGAATTAAGTCTGCATATTTACTTATGAACAGATGTAAGTGCACTGTCAGTGGGTTCCATTTTAGAATAACAATATAATTCTTCCATTTAAATATCCTGAGAAGCAATTTAAAATCTTAATCAAATGTGTCAGTAATTATTAGACATTATATATCTGAATTAGATCTTGGGGCTCTGAAGTTTCAATTGATTCATGAATGAAATAAAGGAAATAGTTATTCAATACTTTTCTGAGCTCTGTAAGCAAGTTTGCAAGTGGACTATTGATCTATTTGCTTTTATGTCTCTTTGTTTAGTCAGTCAATTATTCATACATTACAGAGATAGTAGACTTCTATAATCAGCAAATAGAAAATGTAGATTTTGAGATTCTTAGTGTTTATCCTTGTCAGTGAGGAACTAATAAATTATTTACCAAATCTAGTAGGGCCATTTTCCTATTTTGTAAATAGGAGTTTAATGATAGTGCCCTTATATGCTGTATATAAGGGATAGGATATATGCTATTTTTTTAATATAGCAAAGTATTTATATTGTTCTTATGCTGAAAAAAATGGTAGTGCATCACTGGAATCTTGTGTTAGCTAGATTTGAACTGCATCAGTGCTACAAAATACTGAAGGGCTTCCATTATTTTTATTGAGCCAGTACTATGCACACAATAGTTTTCCTCAAACAGCTTAAAAAATTCTGATTTTTGCTCAATTAATTCCAAAGTAAATGTTGTTTGAGATAAGTCCAAGTAACTTTGAATATACTTATTGTACTATGTCTTTGTTAAAAGCTAGATGCATAATTTTTACATGTACTAAAGATTATGGTTGGCAATAGTAATTATGTTAATTACGAGATAAAAAGAGAAGATATAAGGAAAGGCAGAATGTTAATACTTTAAATTATAAGAAACCAATTATTGAATCAATTAAGAGGAAGATGAAGCGATGTGTTCTATTTCCACTTCTTTGCTCTCTTCCTGCATTTAGTTTTATATGGGCATTTGGTTTTATATGGCCACTTGGGGAGGAAAAATTTCAAGTTATTATGCTTGGACTTTAAATTATTATTTTAAATCATTTATGATTATGATAATCATCTACCATATGCCCACAGGCTTTTATGAACTATAAAACACTGATGAAAAGATACTCCCTGTTGATTTTCCTACCAAAATCAAATTCTTTAATCATAGATCACTCACAGATTTTTCCTGTTGCTTCTAGAAAGCCTCTGTTTTTAATTCAGTCAGTCCTGTACAAAATATGTAGGCCTGAATACTAAGATTGCAGTCATGGCTGAAACTTTTGTAAATGGTGAACTACGTTGCGTAGAACCAAGTACTTTTTTCTGCCACTCCTGCTTTTTCCTACTTTTATAGGAAAAATAATCTACATTTTGGTGATCTTGTAACTTTAATGGGAATAAATAGTAGAAGTTCATATTTCCAATCACACTGAAGGCTTGCTAACAACACAAAGAGATTCTTCATTAATTCACTGAATTTTATCTTCTAACCTCAGTTAAATTTCTTGCAGATTTGCAGTTATGTTATATTAAGTTACCAACCATAAGAGACTGAAACAAGAGACAAATCTATCTGCTCTTTAACAGGTGGCTGCTTAACTGTTCTGTTTTATAGGCTCTTATTTAAAAGGATCACAACATGTTTGTGGGACTGAAACTTGGTACTCTGTTGTCCTGATTATGAAATAATCTATTTACCATTGCAATGATGTCAACTAATCCATGATAAAGCAAAATAAAAATATTTGGCATTTGCAGTTAGCAAGGAGCTTAGGAATGAGTTTGGGAAACTACCTAAAAAAGAAACTGAGTTTGAATGTCTTGCATGCATTCTCATAACATTTAGCAATCAATGTATATTTAGAAGTCCAAACTTAATTTGTACTTATTTTATGCATTCACCAGTATATTTTAGTACATTGAAAAAATTAGGTATCACTGAAGTCACAGGTATTTTTTTTGGTAGACTACTCTTAGCAGGAAAATTATTTCTTCAGAGAGGATTCTTCTCATTTCAAAGAGGTAAGCTATAAGTCCAAGTGTGAGATTTAATATATGTTAATAGGTATAGAATATATAAGCTAGTGGTGTGCTGGTAAATGTTTAAGAACCAGCTATGCTGGCTCCATCGCCACGGCTGTGCTGCTGGCCGCAGAACTGTTGATCAGCACACTAGGCATAGTAGCTTAACTCTGCTCTCAACCAGCTCGCAAAATTCCCAAAAATTTAACAAACAGTTCTCGTAAGCCGGTACGAGCTGGCTCTGGCACACCACTGAATATAGTTCTAGGATGGATAAATGTTTAA
This sequence comes from Charina bottae, assembly GCA_023362775.1. Classification (NCBI taxonomy): domain Eukaryota; kingdom Metazoa; phylum Chordata; class Lepidosauria; order Squamata; family Charinaidae; genus Charina; species Charina bottae. The sequence goes on from JALMGJ010000007.1 coordinate 26,773,007, forward strand.
TCTATTTCCATAACATTTAGAGTAGAATTTCAACTACTCATAATTGTAATATAAAAAGAAAATTTTGCAAATCAATAATTCTGGACGTTTCTACACTGTCAAAGGCTTCCTTCATTAACATCTTTTACAGAGATACTCCAGGTCATGAAAAAGATCTCTCATACGGTAACCAAGGGATCATAATTTTAAAAGCCCTTTCATATAAAATATGGTTCCTCTTTATATTTCACATTACCATATCAAAGAGAAAGGTACTAGCCTGGCTAGTTTCCTCTTTTATTAGCTTCCTATATATGCAGAGTTTTATTGCATGATTTTCAGTTGCTGAGGTTTGCTTGAGAATATGATTAAAGTGTTTGGCAGAGTCCAGCAATCCATCTTTATGCATGACAGTTTCCTTCCTTGGCTTATAACATCCAACAGATAAAAGATGTGATAATGTAGCTAGAGATGAACCCAGGTGCTCCAAAGGAGAGTTGAATAGATGAAAGAGAGCAAGAGGTGATTGGGACAAGCTGATGTACTTTGGATCATAGCATAATTTTTTTAATGAAATATAACGTATTTTAAAAGGCATGTGCATACTCCTAGAAATGCCCATTTTATTGTTTTATTTTAAAAGTGTAAAATTATTTAGGGCTGTGGAAAGTCTAATACAATTATGTAACCATCATGCTTTTCCTTAAACTACTGTATTTTGTATAAGTGAGTCCCATATTTCATTCTACTTATCCATACAAAGTCTACATCTGTAGGCAATCCTTTAATAGGTGGCAAGTGTAATCAGGTCTTTAATACATTGAGTAAATGGGACCATACATTTATTTTTCCAATGTTGCAATATCAGTCTTTTGGCCATAGTAAGGGCACAGAGAATCCATTTACGTTGTCCAGTTGTCAATTTCGTTGTACTAGGTATGTAATTCAGAAGAAAATTGTCTGAAAATTTTAGCTTTTGCCGCCCAGTCACATTTATATGATCCACTACGTTACATCTCCAACAGCATGTTGTCTTAGGCAATCCTTTTCTATACCAACAGCTGTGCAAAGTCTTTGAAAGAGCTGCTTCCCAATGCATGGAAGCACCTACAAAGCCTCTCTTTTAGAATATTTAAAGAAGCTGTTTTGTTTGCAAAGCTTGCTTGGCTACTTCAGAGGCTCTTCCCAGCAGGCTCTGTTGGAATGTGAGTGTGAACGCGCAGACATGTGGAAGCAGTGAGGAACAGCTTCTAAAGCAGTCGTACAAGGCTTGCAAACAATGTGGTTGCTGTTATGATTAAAAAGAGGTGCTTTATAGACATTCCCACATATTGGAAGCACTTCTTTCAAGAGCTTTGCACAGCACTAATATTCTTGTTTCTATAAAATGGTGCTTTTTGCCAAATAAATCTGTTTGGCATAAGGGAAGCAGAGACCAACTCTGGAATGGATGTGGGTGAAGAAACCAGGATCCAGACAAAGCAGAGGCGATGCTAAGGGCAGATGTATCCCATTTAGTTGTATTTTGTTTATTCTAATGGTGGTTTCATTCCCAAGAATCAAGGTCACAGTTTGGGGAAATCAGCTTCAAATAAAGTTTTATCTAAACAAAAATAACCTTATTGGGGTTATCCATGCCCTACTAATATGCCATTTGGATATTTGTAATGAGTTGTTTGTTTGTTTGCTTATTTACTTGATTATAGTCTTTTTATATCCAGCTTGATCATGAATCCTGAGCGTTTACATAACAATTATTTAAAATTGCCTTTAGAAACAATCCAGAAACTTGAGTTGGTCCCAAACAGAACAACATGCTTTTGAGCTGAGACTAATTAATCTGACCATATTAGGGTTATCTCTGCACTTACTGTTTAAGCTGATCTTATCCTGTGCTCATGCCAGCTCTAAACTGGTTTTAAAAAATGTTGTGGGAACTGAGATGCTTGGGCACAGCTTGCAAGTAATTCAGTCTGCACTGCAGACTACTCAGACTCATTCTTCCATGGGGCAATTTCTCTGCTGCTTTGCCCTCTGACCTTTCTGTTCCCAGAGAGCAATTGCTAATCACTTTCCTTCCTGTGAGTGGGTCTTCCTGGACATATATATCTTTATATGTATGTGAGTAGGTGTATGTGTGTGCACACATAAACACAAGTATGATAATATAACTAAATAAAGTTAAATTAAATATACAATCTTAAAGCATCGAAGTGCACATATATGCAAGCACACAGAATACTACCTTTAAAATAGAAAATCTTTTCTTGCCAGCTGTTTTGCACTCTAATGAATTGATTTTGTTGTTAATATTAAAGTAGTGCAGTGGCTAAGAGTTTTACCTGCCAGGTAAAAGATTGCCAGCTCAAAGCCCAGCGTGCATACTTTTAAAAAAGTATTTCTTTTCTTCAACTACCTAGCTAGCTTTCCTCAGGTAGCTGAGGGTTTTTTAAAAAGAAAAAATAAGTGCAGGATTCCAGTGTTTCATTGTTTCTCCCATCACTTGAGGTAACCCTTTTTCCTGAAGTGACTGGACAAACAATGAAATGCTTGAATCCTGTACTCTTTTTTTTTTAACGCTTAGCTCTCAGCTGGCTAAGCCGAAGAAAGCAAAATGTAATAAAAAATAAATGTTTCCACTGAGTTTCCAACCAGCAAAACATTAAACTATTTTAATATAAACAATATTATACCATTGTTAATCATTATACTATTTTAATATTTCATTAATCATTATACTATTTTAATAAAGACAATGTCTTAGAAGCTCTTAGATCAGGGTAATTATAGTTTCAGAGGGACTTTCCTTCCTCTGCCAAGAAGCCAATGAATTGTTGGAGTTAGTTTGTAAGGAAGTAAAACACTGCAGTGTAAACAGACAAGAGCACTCAAGACAACATAAGAGGAAAGGGCTACTTTCAAACTGCAGCAGGAAAATGCACCTGGAGATTGAATTTTGGTGGTGGGAGGGAGGTGAGTAAAAGCTGACATCATCCAGTTCTCCCCCCAAAAAATATTTGTTGTCCTGTTCTGGCAACAAAACAACTAGGCAGCGCAGTTAAGCCCTAACTTATATTTAGAGATGACATATTGAAGTAAAAGGCTACCTAAAGTTTAATTCATTTCAGTGGTTTGGTGTTATGGGTGATGATGTTAGGATTCCAACTATGAACCACAAACTTGGGTAGCATATATTTTATTTCTCTTTTTAAAGTCACAAGTTGTTGGATTTCAATTGTGGATCTTTTTTCCTTTTAAGGTATTTGCAGACAAGTCTTGTTCTACGCTGAATAACCAATCCAGGGCAATTGATGTATGACATACTGCAGATCAAAAATAGCTTGGGGCCTGATTTTAGTTGCTGAACGTTGCTGAGCACTTTTACCTGTGCTATTTTCAATACACTTCCACATATAAGTCAACTCAGCACCATATAATGAAATTATGCAAGATTTCTTGTTATATGTTTCCTATTTTCCAGGTATTCAGAGTTTCTTTTTTGCAAATACAATAAAATGCAGCTAATCTGCTCTAGAGGAATTAAATATCTATTACTAACTTGAATTCTAGTGCCACTAATACTAATGTGTGCTTGATGCATGCTTCTTATGCCCTGTAAACAAAATATCTGGCTTTGAAATGAGGCTTATAATGTTAGTTCAATTCAAGTAAATAAAATGATATCATTAGTAGCTTCTGGATAAAGGAAATGGCCAGTCATATGTCACTGAGATTTTTGTGGATCAGATAGATAGCTTGAATTTGTTCCAGCTATCTTTCTGGGCACATAGTTGTTTAGAGAGTCCTGGTGATCATCTAGAAGCAGTCTTGCTCCCTGAAATGGCTGGGTAGTGACTATTGTGTCAGTTGGAAATTCCAGCAATAATTATGGAGGATTTAATGTTTATATTTAATGTTTATTACATAAACTACTTTAAGGAGAAAAATCCATTGCTACATGGATCCCATGACAGCTCTGGAATTTTCTTAGTATGCGAACAATTCAGTATATGCTCTTGAACATTTCTCCTGGCTTGATGTTTTCACTTGTGGATGAGAATGGAGGTCTGGAATTAGGTGGGTTTTCCGAAACCTCATTATGATCCAACTACATTTAGCCTGAGTTGATGCTATTTAATTTTGCAGCTGGTTATACTGTTCTGCCACTACTGATGATGGAAGTAGAAAACCTCTCAGGAAATTTCTGAATCATGTGGCTACATTCTTGTTAAAGCTCATATTGAGATGGACTCAACTGTTCATATGATTACTCTCTGTCCAGAAATGTTGAACTATTTTGGGCTATCAAACTGGCTGGACATAGATGGTACACATCTTAAATATGACTGAAAACAATAATATGACTGAGTGTATGTTATTATGCCTACTTTTTGGCAGTATTGGTGAAGTGTTTTTCTGTCTTCACTAAGTCATCTAGTATATTTTCCAAGAGGGGAATGGCTATTCAGATTTGACAACAGCAATGAAGGTACGAGACTCTATTATGACAAATTTGCAAGCCATTCTGTATTTATCTACCAAAAAAAGGATAGAGAAATAGACAGCACTGCTCACAGAAGTACACATTTCCAGTTTCCAAGATTATTGTTAAGTCCCAATTAGCTACTCACAACCAAGAAAGCAAATTTGTCACAATTTGGACAATATTTTTAAATTGTGCTCAGTGCTGGACAGAATATTCCAAATGGTACAGTTACTTCTCATGATCTGGACTCTATGCTTCTATTAATCCCCCTAAAATAGCATTTGCCATTTTAGCAGCTGCATCCCACTGCAGGCTCATGTTTAACTTGTAGTGAACAAGGAGACAGACCCTTTTCAAGTGAACTACTGCCAAGCCAGGTCTGTTTCTTTATTCTTCCTACTTAGATGCAGAACTTTGTATTTCTTCCTGTTAAATTCCATCCTATTCATTTCAGCCCATCGTTCAAGCCTTTCTACATCTTTTTGAATCTTCTTTAGAGTATTAACCGCCCTCCCTAGCTTTCTGTCATCTGAAAATTTGATAAGCATCCCCTCAATTCTCCGCTCCAAGTTATTGATAAAAATGATGAACAGCTCAGGTCCTTAGACAGCCTGTGGCACTCCACTTGATACTTCCCTCTGAGCTGAAGATGTTTTGGTTTCCAGCTCAGCTGTCCGTAAATGGAAGCAGAGTTCATTGCATTGTTAATCCACAGTATAGTAAAGCTATATGAGATCTACTCTTGGACATGTAGAATTGTAGGCTAGCAGTTGGGTGTGTGTATGCATGTATGTACCACATATTGTACTGAGAAAGAAAGTCAAAGGATCAAAGTAAAAAAAGTTATAGAACGATGAAATGCAGTTTGTTCCTACCAATCGAAGAGAATATTTGTAGCTCAGGGTTGAACTGTGGAGTCCTTGGTGCTCTCTGAGCCTTGTTGTTTTCTTGCCAACATTTCATTGCCAGACTAGGCAACATCTTCAGTGCGAAAAGGGAGTGGGACTTGCTCTCTGTTTATATACCATGGCTTGTCCTGCTTGTGTTGGTGGAGGTGTTGTTCTCCCCTTAGGAGTTCCTTGATTGGTCTGTTGCAAAGATTAACACCAAGATTAACACCAAGAGTAGCACCAGAGTAGCACCAAGAGTAGCACCAGAGGAACAATCAAACAACACAATATACCCTAATCAAGGAACTATTAACTATTAACTCAATCAACCAAGCAGCAAACAACAGCCCAATTCAGAGTTTGTTCCTAAAAAACACTTTTTATAGTAGAAATTAGAGTTGTGCAAAGGATGGTAGTACAAGTAAAGTACCTCTTCTTGTAGTGTTAAAGCAGCTGTATCTTTGGAAGTCTTGTGCAGTTGCTTTAAAGGCTTTCCCCAGCTGTCTGTCTGCATGTGCATAAAAGGTAAAGGTAAAGGTTCCCCCCGCACATTTGTGCAGTCGTGTCCGACTCTAGGGGCCAGTGCTCATCTCCGTTTGTTAGCCGAAGAGCCAGCATTGTCCAAAGAAGCTTCCATGGTCATGTGGCCGCATGACGCGCACGGAACGCTGTTACCTACCCACCAAAGTGGTACCTATTCATCTACTTGCATTTGCATGCTTTCGAATTGCTAGGTTGGCAAGAGCTGGAGCTAGTGCGGGAGCTCACTCCGCACGCAGGGCTAGGGATTCAAACCTCCGAACTTGTGATCTTCCAATCAACGAGCCTGGCGTCTTACCCGCTGAGTCACATGTGCGTACACATGCACAAATGTTCTTGGGATAGTCTTTAAAGAGCTACATAACTTTTACATTTTCTGAAAAATGTAAATTAGTTTTAGCTCTGCTACAATTGTGAATCCAGCCCTTTCTCTTATGAATGAAATAATGAATTCTATATACAGAACCATTAATCAGTTAAAGGCAAAAACTGTCTCTAAATGTCCTGGCTGTCATATGACTCATACCTCATAGAGGCAGCTCATAATTGACATGGCTAAGTTTTTCAGAGAGATGCTTTTACGGTTACTTCACCATTCCAGTTTTTTTAAAAAAAATATTATTCTACTTATATTAAATCAAGTTTTCTAAGTACTAAAAAGTATTTTTAATAAATTGTTAAAACAGGTAGACAGATAATTTCCTATTTTTTACATTTTAATTCAATATAAAATGGATATGGAATATATCACAAGGTTTCTGCTTGTTTAATTGTTGTGTGGAAGAGGGAATTGCAGAACAAGCTACAACTGCTAGAATTCCCTTTTCTTACAAATATTAAAGAACGTACTCTGGCTTCCCTTTGCATAATTTGAGTTACTGTATATAATAAAGAGTGAACAATCCTGGATAAGGGAGATAGTGGCACTGCAGTTTCTTGAGTTTATCTGTAATCATTTAAAAAGGAAATGTCATAAATATCATTCCTTTTCCATACTGAAACTGCAGTCCTAGACACACTTCTTTGGGAGTATGACCAGCAGTGTGCTGCTAGATATTTAAGAACCGGCTCTGCTGGGTCCATTGCTGCTACTGTGTTGTGCCACTACCTGCAGAACAGCTGATGGGCACGCTAGGTGTCAAGGCTTATATTGCTCTCAACCAGCTTGCAAAACTGCAGAAAAAATTAACAATCGGTTCTCGCAAGCCAGTGCAAGCCGGCTCCAGCACACCACTGAATACGACCCATTATATGTAATGGTGAATACTTCTGAGCAGGTACATCTAATATGTATCGTTAGGCTACAAGCCTAAGCATATATTCTTGGGAATAAGGATACAGTGGCCTAAAAGTGTAACCCACTGATTACTCTTAAGTTCACAAGTATATGATTATGGTAGACCTGCATGAGTGGGACAGGTGAATAAATAAGCTTAGGACTGCATATTTAGAGAAGTGTAAAACTTTTCCCTTTATTTCTGAAGAGTTTCTTGTACTTCCTTCCCAATGTCAGCTGTCTCAGATAATTCTGTTTCCTTAACCAATTATTGTTTTTTTTTATGCTTATGCTAACAACATTGAAAAAAGTTTTTCAAAATTGAAAAACACATTAAAGATAGTTCTATCAACTAATGCAGACTACAGTGGCCTGTACATGCTTTGGTTAAAAGTTTGGTATAAGTTAATTTAAAAAATAAATGATGTGCATGAACAATATTGTTAGTTGTGCCACAGGTTCTATCCAGCCTTCTTGGTACCTGTCACTTTTTATAATTAGGAATCACAGTGCTGCTCTATTCACTTATAGTTCACTTCATATTGTAATTATTTTAATGGAATGAAATTATTAGCTTTCTTGGAATAACAACAACAACAACAACATCCAAAGTCTGCATAGTAGAGAAATTAAACTCAACAACTGTTTTTATAAAGCTCCCCACTGAGGCAAATGAACAATAGTGACTAACGCTAAGTTTGGAACTGTGAACTGAAACTTGGTGGAATTACTGAGAAGAAATTAATCAGAACTGTCTTTGTTGGCTCCATACTAAAAGTCTGCACATAGGTATTTGTTCTGCTAGTTGCTTGCTACAGATCAGTATTGGTTAAGTAAAGAAATGCTACATTGGCAATAATGTTAATGTTGTGTTGGCAGATCTTATGCCACTTTCAAGGCTTTGGCAAATACCCAAACTTTCCATCTACTGCAGCTGGCCCTATTCCTATTTATTTCACTGCCAAGCTACTGTATGTTCCCTCTAAGGTTCACTACTCATGAAATCCATGCACATGGTAAAAAGTAGAGTGCACATAAAATTATAATAATAATAATAATAATAATAATAATAATAATAATAATAATACATTGAGTCACCATAGAACTCTGGGCTTGTGACTCGAGAGGAGTCCTGCACAAGCTTGCTGCCTTGGCGTAACTGCAGCGGTGAGGGTTGTTCGGTGATGCCGTGGTGCACAGACTGGAGCTGCTGCTCAGTTCATGCTGCAGCAGTGCCACGTGACCCTGGCTGCTGCAGTTAAGCCAAGGTGGTGAGTTGTGCCTTTTGCCTGGGACACCAGGCACGCCGTGCAGTTGTAGCTGACTGACTCCAGACCCCAAAGCCGCCTGCACACGAATGTGTGCCTCCCTCCAAAAAAAGTTCAATTCATTTCCCTCCTTCCTCCAAAAAGGATTTAATTTCCCTTGTTCCTCAAAAAGTCAAGCCACTTCTGAAAAATGCTGCCAATAAAATGGCAGGGGGCAGTTGCCAGAAATAATAAATGACTTCAATGCATCACTTTTAAGCATGTATGTGACATTATACAGATCGTCCTTATTTAGCAACCACAACTGGGACCAGCAGCTCTGTCATTAAGTGAAGCAGTTGCTAAGTGGGAAATCACATGACAGCGACTGTGCTTTCATTTTCCCCACTCCGCAGCCCTTTGGAATACTCACCCTGGAGCTGGGATAGCCATCTCTGAGCTCCTGCCCGTAACTGACAAAAATAATCAGCTTCACACTTTCAGCTTTTGTTTGCCTCCTTATGATTTTACTCAGCTTCCCTTTCCCCCCACTCCCCTGCCCTTTTGAATATGCTAGGCTAATTAGCAAGAAGGGAATTAATGTTTGTATTTACATTCATTGGAGAGGAAGGGATTACAAGAGAGTAAGCTGGCACACAATGGGGGATAAACCAGCTGTTTGCGTAGTGTGCTTGTGGCTCCCAGTCCGCACCAGTACATTCCTTTCGATGTGTATTCTCCATTGTGTGCCTGTTTACTCTTATGTAATCCCTTCCTCTCCAATCTCTCCACTCTGCGGGGGGGGGGGAGAAAAAACGAGTCAGTGTCAGGCACAGGATGTGTGTGCTGACTCTAACAGTGATCACATGACTGAGGGACACTGCAAAGGTTGTAAATGCATGTCTTGGTTGCAGAATTATTTTTTCAGCACCATCATAACTTCAGTCACTGCATGACACAGTTGGTAAGCAAGGTCTACCTATTATTATATTATAATATTATATTTATTATATTATATTATATTATATTATATTATATTATATTATATTATATTATATTATATTATATTATATTATTATATTATATTATATTATATTATATTATATTATATTATATTATTATATTATATTATAATATTATATTATATTATATTATATTATATTATTATATTATATTATATTATATTATATTATATTATATTATATTATATTATATTATATTATATTATATTATATTATATTATATTATATTATTATTTAATCTGTTCAATCGTGTCTGATTCTCAGAGACTGCCTGGACAAGTCCCTGCAGTTTTCTTGGCAAGGTTTTTCAGAAGTGGTTTGCCATTGCCTCCTTCCTAGGGCTGAGAGAGAGTGACTGGCCCAAAGTAACCCAGCTGGCTTCATGCCCAAGGTGGGACTAGAACTCACGGTCTCCCGGGTTCTAGCCCAGTGCCTTAACCACTACACCAAAGTGGCTGTCATATTATATATTATAATTATTTTCTAGTTTTTATATTTTAACTAAGAAATATGTAGCCATTCGAACATGTCACTATTACATGTATTTGCAATTTACTCATACACTCGTATTATGTTGCACAAATTTGTACTTGGTTTGGGAAAAGCTGCACAAAGCAATGTTCTTCTGCACATGGCATGTCAGAAATTAGACAGAACATTGTTGCCAAGAATGTCATTTTGGAGAACACTGGTGCGTTTATGTGTATGTCTGTGTATATTTTTAGCCTCAAGTGAGATTTTGAGATTCTAAACACACCAAGCTATAAATACTGGAGCAATCAAGAGCTTTTAAAGCCTTTTAATGTCAGTGCTGGCATCTCTAACTTTGTTATAGAATATAGATGTGGATGTGATTTCTTTCTGTGCCAAAGTCTTTAATCAGCACTTTGCTTTTGATGAGCAGTCACTGCATTAATTGATTAATACATTAGTTTGATTAATCCTGCTGATTCACACTAGCTCATGTATTAGTATTCTCAGTCCAAGTAACTCTCTTCACTCTCAGATGCAAAACCAACTACAATGTGATTTTGCAATAGTTGAAGCAAATTCCCTTTTAATTTGTTGTTGGGCATCTGCACAAAGTTTTTCATCCCAACTTCTTTATCCAGAAAAATCTGCACCACTTCCATTGTTGTTTGTTTTGTGTCTGTTAAAACCATAGAACTCTAACCATAAAAATGTGGCAAATCTTGTTCATACATGTGTAGTACTAGTATTGTAAGAAATAAATATTAGGTTGCAAGAAATCCTTTCTTACTTTTTTTTAAAGATTGAAAACAGTGTTGGTGGAGGGTTTTGACCCCCTTCTCCATTCTTCCACACTGTTTATTGTTCAGTTGGTAGTTGCTTTGACATCATTCCTGTTCCCCCTGCCAACTGTGGTCTCTGAAACTGGGATGATGGTTTGAGATTCCAGTCAGCATACATCATATACCTAACCACATGATATCATAAAATAATAAACAAAATAGTAAAATGATAAAGGAAAAGTTTTTCCACTGTCTGTTGGAAGTCTATTTATTTTTAGATGCATGAATTAGACCAGATATATATGCTAAGACCAGAAGTATGCTGGGCACCTTTTCTTTATTTTACCAAGCTAATGTATTTATTACTGATGTGATATGATGAAGATATGAGCTTAATGTTATGTGATGACAGTGGAACTTTTTTTCTGTTTGATAGAAACTATTTTTAATTCATAATTTGCAGTTGCTTTCTATCTTCTTTCTGTCTTGTATAAATACACAAAAATTTAATTCATCATAAGTACAAAATATTCTAAAGGCATCCATAATATTCTGGAGGTCAGTCATGTGCTTATTCTGTTCATATCAATCCTGCTGGCCTGGGACCATAATTAAGTTACTTATTTACTGTATATTTTCTACTGACTGTATTTCGTATAGTAATACCGAAAATAAAGTTTTATATATTACTATAATAAAGTTATGCATACTTATATTTTGTATTTACGATATCAATACTGCTTCTGGGTCAGATGTTTGTGAAGCAATGTGACATGCATGGCTGAGCAGTGGAACTGACATCTGGTCTGGCAAATCCTTGGTTAAAACAAGAAATGCTGCTTTGGCAGCAATAGAAGCAAATATGGTAAATGAATGTTTTGCAGAGATCATGCAAATTGCCACTAGGAAGTCATAAATGTAGACACATGAGATAAGACATTACTCTGAGTGATGCGTTGGTTGTTTATTTGACATTAGTATGTCCACTGGTATATACTAATACTGCCATGCAGTTGTGTGATGAGTTCAACTTGTGTCTCGAAATAAGTCGTACCTTGAAATCAACATAAACATTTCCAGATTATTCTGGGTTGAAGCAAGCTGGAAATCAGCATAGTCTGACTGAAACTATCTATTACGCGATGGTGAAATTACGTGTGAACTGACCTACAGATTTATGTATTCAAGGTTGTACAGTAATAAGCCACATGCTGTTTAGATGAAAACTAGGATTACAAGCTTCAGTTAATTAATCAGTATAATTAATTGAACAAAGCTGTACTCATGTATTAAATATCTTCTTGATTAATCAGTGGAACTGATAGCAAATACAAATTATGGAGCTTGAAATTCCTTCAGTTTTCAGAAAAAATGGTAGTTTCCTTCTGGTTTTTTATAACATTTGATGAAATAGAAAATGGTTTATACTTCTAATAATTATTCCAGCAAGACTGTGCAGTATTCACAGCAGTGTTGAACAGCATAATACTGTTTAGACAGCAGAAGTTGCTTGTCAGTATGATTATTTTTATTGCTATTCTGTCTGTATACTTTATACTTATTTTATATAAACATTGTTATTTCCTTTTCTCTAGTTGTGAAACTATTATCTATTTTGATGTCAAGTATATGTATGTATTTGTGTGTGTACGTGTCTGTATATATAGATTTCCCTTTGATTGGCAAAAATTTTAAAAGAATAACCAGTATTTTTAAAAAATTGCTTTTTAATTGGAAACTGTTTTGCATTTATCTCTATGAAGTATTTTGCACAGCTTCCTACAAAACAATCCATATTTTAAGGAAAATGGAGTATATAAAACTGAAATAATTGCATATTAATTTCATTCAACTCTATGGTTCAACAAATGGCTTTTGTTGTGGAAATCAGGAGAAATAGGAACCTCAGAGATACAGTAGTGTAACTAGCAGGTAAAGGATGAAAGGAAGAGATAAAATGTTGCTGCAGTCAGAGAAGAAATGGGTTAGATTAGAATTAGAGCAGGGGGCTTTTCCAAAGCAACGAAAATACAGAAATGTGTGGAAGGAAATAGAAATGAATGCCTTCATGGATGCCCTGCTGACAGTAATTCACACCTTAATCAGCACTGAATTGGACCACTGCAATGTGCTCTTTGTAGGGCTGCCTTTGGAGATGACTGGAAGCTACAGGTGGTCCAAATTGTAGAGGCTAGCTGGGACAACACAACTGAAACCCACATTAAAGCAAAGCAACAAACATAAAAAGGACAGGCTTTGATTGTGCAGTTGCAGGCACCATCTTGACTTGTTTGGACACTCCTATAGGGACCCTATTGTATTAGTTGTTTTGTTTGAACTGTATTGTTATTGTTTTGCTGTTTGCTGCTCAGAATCCTTTGGTAGTGAAGTGGCCTAGAAATGCTGTACACAGAAAAAAGCAAACAAATTTAAGGAGGACATTATAAAAGGGCAGGTTTTCTGTAGGTACAAAAAAAGTACAGACAGAGCAAAGAGGAGAAGCAGAGATACAGCCAGATGGAAAATTATGAGCCATAGTGAGGAGGAGGAAGACGACAAAGGAAGCTTAGGAAAAACAGTTTAAAAGAGTTAGGAAAGGAAAAGAGGGTTGAGGAAGCCAATCAGTTGAGAGATGTTTTCCTTCCCTGCAACAGGAGAAAAGGACAAATGATTAGGGAGTAAGCAAAGAGATGGAAGAGAAGAAACAGAGAGTTTTTTCCCTTGCAGCATCTTGTTTGTCAGGCATTCTCCTGCCTTCTGAAATAGGAAGGAGGAGCACCAAGAAGAAGAGATTGGCCAACAGCCAAGAGAAGGGGCTGGCAGGGCAGTTGGTAAAGGAAGCACAGCTCCGGATTGGGACTGGAAGAGCTGAGAGGAGCAGCAGGATTAGAGGGAAGGAGTAACAGATTCCAAGCCTGGTAAGGTGAGGATTGTGGTTGGGGACTGCAGGGGCAAAGAAGAAACACATACCTAGTCTGGAAAAGACTTGGGTTGTTCAGCTGAGGGAAAGTAATCAGTGTTACAGTCACTGTCCAGAATTCTACAATAATTAAAATAATTAAACCGTTTCTATTTCAAATAAAATAAAATACAAAATTAACATTTATAACTAGGCCATCATATGATCAAGGTATGTTTGTTATACTGTTTAGCTCAAAATATCTCCGGGGCTCTTTTTGACTAAAACTAATCCTCATCTCTCCCACCACTAACTGAGTTATGATGTTTGCATGATACCCTTTCCCACCGTGCCCATTGAATTGAACATGCTGTGTTAATTGTGCCTGTGCTATCAAGTATCCTTTGATGCAATGGGAAGGGACTTCAATGTGATTTCCTGGTGTGCAAGAACTGTGGCATAAATCTTATAATCCAAATCACAAAAACACTGGAGAGCCAGTGTGGTATTGTGGTTAAGGTACTGGTCTAGGAGCCTACCTCACAGGGTTATTGTTCTGGGGAAAAATATACCACCTTGAGCTCCTGCACAAAAGGCAGGATATCAATTTAATAAATAAAATAAATTGTAGTGAACATTACATTCAATTCATAGTACAGGCAAGCATTATCCGTCTGACAAATTCTTTTTCCAACTGTAAAGTTCTAGTAAACAGAGGACAATACCAAGCTCCAGAAGGATCTTGACAAACTAGAACACTGGCCAAAAACTTGGAAGGTGACTTTAAAAAAAGGCAAATTACCAGGAAGTAGGTTTCAGATGGACATCACGAAAAAATTCCAAATGGTAAAAGCTATTCAACAATGGAACAGACTGAAGTGTTGGATTCCTTTATTGGAGCTGTTTAAACAGAAGCCTTATGGTCATCTGTCACAGATGATGTACTAGTGGATTCCTGCATTGAGTGGATGTTAAACTAGATCATCTCCAAGGTCCCTCCCAACCCTTAAATTCTATGATTCTGTGAGTTATAAATTGCTATCATATGGTTATTATTTTGTAAAGAACTTGTTAAATCCTTCAGTGCTATGTAGTCTCAGATGGAAGTTTCCACAATAAAAGAACTGCCTTATTATTTTCAAGTTTGAATTCCTTGGTCATGTTAATTTAGCATGGTCATTATGATCAAGTTGCCAAGCTATTGCATTGCACACCTCCCTAGTAACTAATTTAGTAGGAAGGAGAATTTCATGCATTCCAACCTAGTTGGCCCTTTATAATTCCAAAAATCTTCATCTTGGGATTTATCATTAAGAACTACATTGCTTAGCATTTACAACTAAGAAGATAATTAAGCTTTGTAATAGCTTAAAATAGTAAATCCAACTTACTGTAAGTCTCAAAAATTCAAATACAAAAAGGGGGGTTTTAATTGTTCCCCTGAAAAACCCTTGATAAAGAGGACACTAGCAGGAGTACTTTAACTGTGAACAAGTGTGTAATGAAGTTGATTTAAAAAAATTCAAAAGCACATGAATGAAAACCGCCCAGAGTCCCCTTTGGGGGAGATGGTGCGGTAATAGAAGTTAAAGTATAAATAAATAAATAAAATATAGCTAGTGAAACACAAGCAGTTCTACACAGTTAGCAAAACAGCTTCAAACAAAGCTATTTTCAAATGTATAATGTTTCAAGAATTTTTTAAAAGAGAAATATGGACCCTAACATTGGAAAAAGCATTTTAGATTAATCAATATCATATTGGAGTTCCTTAAATGGTCATGATCCATATATTATATCAGTTAAGAATAACACTGGAACAATGTTTGCCTTTTATTAAAATGTAGATATTGATCTATTTATTATTTCGAATTAGACAACACCTAACTTACATAGACTCTGGGCGGCTCACAGCATGTAACCAGGACAACAAATATACAATCCACATAAAAATATATAGTAATAAACAGATGGCAGATCCGGTCAATACAATATACCACAAATCCAACAAGGGACTCCAACCACCTAGCCCAAAGCCTGGAAGAAGAGTCATGTATTTAAGGCCCTTCAGAATGCCATCAAGGTAGGAGCCACCCCAATCTCAGGGGAAACCTCATTCCAGAGGACAGGGGCCATGACAGAGAAGGAACACTTCCTGACAGAAGGCATTGCTTGATCAACAGAACCCAGAGTGTATCAATCCTATTGCAATGAACTGGCTGGGCTGACAAACAGGAGATAGCAATCCTTCAGGTAATTAGGCCTTATGCCATGTAGGGTTTCTGAGTCATAACCAGTACCTTGAATCATACCTGGAAGCAAACAACTCCACAAAGCAGAGGTGTTACATGGGCATACCAGGGCATGCCCATCACTGCCCATGTTGCTGCATTCTGGACCAGGAAGCTTTGGGTGGTCTTCAAGGGCAGCCTCATATAGAATGTGTTGCAATAATCAAAACATGAGGTGACTAGGCCAACTTTTAATTCATCTAATGGTAGCATGATCCAGCCCACAATGCAGTCTTTCATATTAGAATCTCATGGGAATCTTGGTTGAATGCTTTGATGAAGGCAATGTAACTATGTCTATTGCATTCCCACGACCAACCAAACTGTTCACTATTTCAAAAAAGGAGATCAATTAGTTTGTTATGACTTATTCTTGATAAGCCCATGCTAGGTCTTGCCAAGCAATACATTCAATTCCAGTTCAGCTGCCTCAATGTAGAGTTTTAGGCTTTTGCTAGTAATCCACCACTGCATTTTTAATAAGACAATCTTGGCATGGATGAATAAGTGGAGCTAGCATGTATTATGAAAGCCTGGTTGGGAGAGAATCATGATGTCACCTCTTGGAGATATGTCCTTCTGGTTGTAGGTCTTTTATCAACTGCTACACTAAGGTAAGGAGAAAAAAGTGGCAATGATCCTCAGGAACATATCTTAATGGGGATCAAAATAGCAGAAGTAGTTGTCTGTGAGTACCTGTATATGACATTGGACCATAGAGAGAATGAGGAATTCCGTTTATTGATCATTTATCTTGCTACATGGCAGAGTCTATTCCTGAGCTCCTGAACCCCATTGCAGGACTGGTTTTGGAGACTTTCCAGTTCATGGTGGTGGGGAACCCAATCTCCATGCTTCAGGCAATGGTTCCAAGAAGGTTCAGGAATTCATGGCTTCCATAGCAACCATGGGCCTGTCTCAGATAATCTCAACCTCAACTCATATAGGCAGTCATAGATTAGATCTGGTCTTAACCTTAGAGAAGTAGGTATGTGATCTGAAGATAAAAGACCTATGGTGAATCTTTTGCTGTGGTCAGATCATTTTTTAGTTCACTGAAGTCATTGCTTTGAACTCCCAAATGGTTGAGAACTCATTAATGCCTGTAATTTTATGGATCATACTAGATTCCAACAGCACTTGAGGGTTTTCCCAGCATTCTGATAGGTAGCTCCATTGAATGGCTGGTGGACTTCTGGAATATGGAGGCAACCAGAACATTTGATTAAATTGCTCCTGGTGGCCTTTCCTTGTCCACAGACCCCTGGATTCCAGAGTGAACCAAGGAACTATGAAAGATGAAGCAGCAGAAGAGACACCTAGAGCATTGGTGGAGGAAGACTAGAAGTGAACTCAACCAAACACGGGTATGAGCTTATGTTCAAGCCTACATTGTGGTGATTCAAATCAAATCATATTCTCTTTCACTCTTGAGTCTCCAGGTTGAATAAAATCATGGCTTATTTGCATAGATCTATTGTCCACATTTATGCAAACTAAAGTTCTTGATAAGCTAGGTCTAATATACCAGTGATCCTCCTACCTCTTTGGCTGTAAGAAGGGGGGGCTTCCTCTGAGTGATATCTGCCCCTATCACAATAGTATTGATTAGAATAGTTGTCAACTCAATTGTCTTTTAAACCTGGACATGATGGGAAAGGACTATGCCTGTGCTTACTAACTGTGAGCCATAGTTAAATATAATAGAACAATATGCAATGGTGTCAACTTTGAATTGATTGTACAAATCTTATAAGAAGTTATATAATGCTCAAAAATGCTATGAAAAGAAATATGAAGATACATACAAAACATCCAGTAGCCTTTCTCATATAATGTTGTTAAAAAACAGGAATAACCATTGCTCAATTGGCAATGTTGGAAACAATTTTTAATTTACCAGGATCAAAGACACAAAAAAGAATACCGAAATGGATATAATAATCTTGGAGAAAATCTAGTTTACAGCATCACCATTCATTATGCTAAATAAATGTATTATATGCTAAATAAATGTATTATATGCTAAATAAATTCATTCGCTAAATAAAGTACAGTATACATCTCCATACATACATAGCCTTGCTTCCCCCGTGTCCCTATATTGATTCATAATTTCTGTTTGTTCTTCAGAGCTGTCACTGCTTTCTATTTAATGACTTCATCAGCTCAAGCCAGTCACAGTTTGCTTGGTCTTTCCCTTCCTCTCAAACCATAAACTCTTTCTTCATGTGATTTGATACTGATTCAGTCTCTATATCAGGGTTTTTCAGACTGGGTTCTGCAGAGTTCCATGACTTGAATGAGTTCTGTGACGGTAAGCGGGGGGTGGGGTGGGGTGGGGTGGGGGGCTGGAATATAGCTTCTCTGTGAGGGATGAAGGGGAAAAAAGTCTCTGAGTGCACTTAACCATCACTCCTGCCTTGACACTGATCTTCCCCTCTCATTTGCTGTATGTCACCAGCATCTGCAAGTGTGCCATGCAGAAGCCTTTCCCTTGCCACATGCCTATGCACAAAACCCAACTCCCTGTCTACCCTCCAACTTCCACAATATTTGTAGCTCTGCAAGAGCAATCATGTTGAGCTCCTCCTTCCATCTTCACTTTCCATGTCACAGACAGCATTTGCAGGTATGCATGTGCATGTTCTCAAGATGTCTATTTAACGATCAAGGTGGCATCCTGTGCACACCCATTTATTTATTTATTTATTTATTTATTTATTCGATTTCTCACCACCCAACTCCCTCAAGGGACTCTGGGCGGTTTACAAATCATCAAAATTACGAATATTAAAGATTAAAACATTAAAATAACCATTTAAAATACCATACATATAAAAATTAAGAAGGCGATGTGTTCTTTCAGCCTTGGAAGGGCTATTCTAGGACTATCTTACTATACTAGCCATCCCCAGGAGTTTCTGCCCTCCTTACCGCCCCAGGCCTGTTGACAAAGCCAAGTTTTAAGTTGTTTCCTGAAGCCCAGGAGCGAGGTGGACTGTCTTAACTCTGGGGGAAGAATATTCCACAGGGCAGGCGCTGCTGCAGAGAAGGCATGCTTCCGTGACCCCGTGAGATGGAATTCTTTAACTGATGGGGTCCGTAGCATGCCCTCCCTGCATGACCGGATGGGACGGGCCGATGTAATGGGGATAAGACGGTCCCTTAGGTAACCTGGTCCCATGCCATGAAGGGCTTTAAAGGTCATAACCAACACCTTGAATTGCACCCGGAAGCAAACTGGAACCCAGTGCAGCTCGCGTAGTAATGGTGTCACATGAGTCCGATATGGGACTTCTAAGATGGTTCATGCGGCCGCATTCTGGATCAGTTGGAGCCTCCGGATACTCTTCAAGGTTAGCCCCATGTAGAGTGCATTACAGTAGTCTATATGTGAGATAACCAGGGCATGAGTGACTGTTCAAAGGGCCTCCCGCTCCAGGAAAGGTCGCAACTGGCGTACAACACGAAGTTGTGCAAAGGCCCTCCTGGCCACGACTGCCACCTGCTCTTTAAGCAGGAGTCGTGAGTCCAGGAGGACCCCCAAGTTACATACCGGGTCTGTCTGGGGCAGTGCTACCCCATCCAGAACTAGAGATGACAACTTCCTAGAAATTGAGGAGCCATTAATCCACAGCCACTCCGTCTTACTAGGGTTCAGTCGAAGCCTGTTTTTCCCCATTTTTCCCCATACAGCCCCCAGGCACTTGGACAGGGTAGAAACTGCATCACTTACTTCCCCTGGGATGGAGATGTATAATTGAGTATCATCAGCGTACTGATGATATCTCACCCCATGGAGACGGATGATCTCACCCAGCGGTTTCATGTAGACGTTAAAAAGGAGCGGAGAGAGTACCGAGCCCTGCAGGACCCCACAAAAGAGGGCCTGCGGGCCGGATCTCTCGCTCCCAATCAACACCGACTGGGACCGGCCCTGGAGGAAGGAGGCGAACCAGCGCAATACAACGCCGCCTGCCCCCAACTCCCTGAGCCACTCCAGAAGGATACCATGGTCGACGGTATCGAAAGCCGCTGAGAGGTCAAGAAGAGCGAGAATGGATGTACTACCTCCATCTCGCTCCCGCCAAAGATCATCCATAAGCGCGACCAATGCAGTTTCAGTCCCATGACCAGGCCTGAAACCTGACTGAAAGGGGTTCAGATAATCAGTTTCCTCCAGAATCCTCTGAAGCTGCAACGCCACCACCTTGTGAAGCACTACCTCCATCTCGCTCCCACCTCCCCAAAAAGGGGAGGTGGGAGACTGGACGAAAGTTATCCAGTACAGTAGGGTCCAACGACGGTTTCTTGAGGAGAGGGTGTACCAGCGCCTCTTTAAAAGCTGCTGGACACACCCCCTCCCCTAATGATGTATTGACCATCGTCTGGACCCAACTGCAAGTCACCTCCCGGGCTGCTTTCACTAGCCAGGAGGGACATGGATCTAATTGACAGGTTAATTAACAGTTCGGAGAACTCTGTCCACTTCCTCGGGTCTGACAGGGTCAAACCGTTCCCAGTTAACAAAGTAAGTACGCTCCCTGGGTATCTCAACAGACTCTGTCTCACACTCGGAATCGAACCCAGAGCGAACCCGAGTGATTTTATCCACTAAATGCCAAGAAAATTCCTCCGCACGGCCCTGGAGGTGAATTTCTACCTCCCTTTTCCCCAAAAGGGATCGGGTAAGTTTGAACAGGGCCACCGGGCGGCATTCCACAGATGCAATAAGAGCGGATAAATATTGACGTTTCGCCGCTCTTATCGTCACAAGGCAGGCCTTAATAGCGGCTCTAGCCTGTGTTCGGTTGGATTCAGTCTTTGTCTTCCTCCAGTGGCGCTCTAGGCGTCTCTTAATCCTCTTCAAGGACCTCAGCTCCTCTGTAAACCAGGGGGAGCTTCGGGCCCGACTGGACAAGAGAGGCCGCATAGGCACGATCCTGTCCAAGGCCCCTGCCGCCTCTCTATTCCAGGCAGCCACCAGGGCCTCCGCTGGACCGTGCAGCAGACCTCCAGGTATAACCCCCAACTCCCTCTGGAACCTACTTAGGCGTACGTCCCACTGAGCTGTGTAGGAATTAATAAAGAATATTGGGATTGCGCTGCTTAGCTGCAGTGCATATGTACCTTAAATATCTTTGGAGTGGGATTTCCTTCAGAGTAAGCACGTAAGAAAATGAGGTTTGCAAAAGCAGGCAGGCAGAAGAAAATGATTGCTTAAGTGGCTTCAGCCAGGCATTCACAGTGGAAAAAAATCCAATTTAATTTCACTATGTTAATTCATGACTTCTGCCTATATTATTACACTGCACGTCATAAGCTACTATCTCTGGCAGATTCTAAAATGTTATCTCACACGTTGTTGTATTATTTTGGACAAAATTGAATAATAATCTCTGAATGACTATCTGAGGCTATATTGCCAATTGCTAGTGGCTTATTCAGGTTTGACACTTCTCAGTGTGATCCTAACAGCTTTTTGTAAAATAAGCAGGGAATACAGGCTCAGGAAAAGGGGGAAAAAACAGGATTGGATGAGGGGAAAGAGTAGCAGGCAAAGAAATAAAGAGACTGTTGAGTCTCCATAAACTGAGGATGAGCATTTACAATTAGGCAAGAGAGAGAGAAAAACCACTACTACCTTCCTTTCAAATCAGTACAGTAGGTACTTACGATCCACGTGGGCCTTACACACTGCTCCATCTAGGACTTAGATTTTCCATCCCACTGTATTCATTTTATCTGGAGCTCATAACTTCAAAAAAAATGGAAGGTATGGCTTTTCTAATGTGTGTAATAGAATAATGTAGTGCTCCTAAAAGCTGACCATTGGGTCCACTGTGCTTCTTATATTGTGATACAATAACCATTTAGCTTGAACTGAGTCACACTGAACATGAGTGGTCTTTGCCTTTGAATAGATTTGTATCCCATAGCAGGTCACAGCACGTAGCTGATCTGGAAGCAGCTGAGAAAGCTTGGACCTGTTTAATGCTTGGATGAGGACCTATCAGGAAATCCCATGTAGACTAGCCTGGGAAATCCAAGAAACACCTCCAAACAGCAGTGGCAAGCCACTTCTATATTTTTGTCAAAACAAACAAA